>LR999986.1:8662500-11162500 GCA_905220455.2 Deilephila porcellus | reverse complement strand
AGAAGAAAATTACTCGCTATGTATATAATGTTCATTATTACCGTCATTGGAGTACATGCACGCGAATATGTGTTTAGGTTTAATATTTGAATATTTTACATTACTGCTTTAAAAATAATATTATGTTGAAACATGCTAAGTTTTAGTATTTTAATGTGGAACATAGATTTACGTAAGAAAGTTCAATTAATAACTAATAAAATCGTGATAAACTATAGGACAATTAAGAAAAAAAATATATACATAATTATTATATCGATGTGTAGCTCAAACCCATGGTCTTTCATTTTTAGCTGTTAGTTTTTATGTTATATCTTGTAATATAATGCTTACGGTCCCAAAAATATACACAGTAAAATTTTAAGAATAAATCTTTTTAAACCCCCATTTCACCCCGAAATCCAGCACATTGCAAACCTCAAGAGACATATGCACGTTGAAGAAGCTCTTCTATTTAGTTTACGCAAATTTAAATTGTGCCATGCGAACAGAAATTTCTAACACAAAGCTAGCCAAGATAATAATTGAGTTCCGTAACGCTGGCAGCCTTGCTCTTATATTGCCAAATTTAATTTCATCATTCATTTTTATTGCGTGCTCGTAAAATATATTTTCATGTATGCCTGCAATGTATTCAGTTTCTGCCTATGCTGATGTATATTGCGGTTTTGATGTTCGGTATTTTTATACTGTATGGGAATTTCATGTATGAAAGTAATGAAATGTGTTTTCAAATGTCGCACTTGCTATTTTATTTTACATATTCTGGTGCATTTAACTTATACATTTTATACCGCACAAAAAATCAAGTAGTAACCCAATACAAACAAGACGTAAAGATTTATGACGTAATGTTTTTGTTAATAGATAATTTCGACGGTGTATGAAAAAATCATGAGGAAGTTAGCTATTTAATAATTTATAAGGAACTAAAAGGCATGTGGTATCTACATTATTAGATCACCGTTGGTAAAACTCTACTTCCTGTCATTTCGTAGTTCGTGCCTAACAGTGGGTAGTGTCATATATCAATAAATATTTAAAAATGCAAATCAATTTACAATACATCAAAAAATTAAAGGCAGCGTAAATCAATAAATTATGCGGTAGACGACAAAACTCATTTACCTACTGGTGTAGCAACGAAATTATCATTTATAAAAGCTTTTAAGAAAGCGTCCTCCGTTCAATTTGTCGTGTTTTTACTTTGTTAGTGTCAATTTGTCGCGAACAAAGGGGAACTAAATATAAAGATGCGGCTTCTCTTTGCACAATAGCAATTTGGGATTAGGTTCACCGGGGTTTGAAGTGAAGTTGCACAGAAACGTGGACCTAAATGCTGTAGTATCTGGGGAAATGTAGCTGCGATGATTTCTAGTTTCTTAAATAATCGATAGATAAAGTGTAGTAATCGGTGGAAGCTGAACACTATGTATGTGACGAGGGTAATAATAGGTATGAGTCTTTCTACCGCTCAGGTAAGTTCCCGATCCAAATCACTCGTTCGGTCATCAAAGCAATAAAAATTACAGGGCAATTTTTAACAAACCAAATTCCTGTCTACCCTCTTCCCTAAATGGAGGCGTAGTAATAAATTCTTCTGTACGTGCACCCAGACACATTGGAGAGTGGTCGAGATATTTTTGCGCAGTGCCAGATTTTCAATCGAATCCCGCCGGAACCTAATAAGGGACCGCAATTTCCGACCTCTAACCACTCTGTGTCAACAACTCCACTTTATAAGGTCTTCAGTGAAAATACTTCGCGGGAATTTCTTAAACTGAACTCGATCATTTGAAAGACCGCCGTTTCAACTAAACGCTGTATTTTAAGTTGACTTATTTCTTTTAAATTATATTGTATTAGCAACTATCGCTTATTCATTATTTTATTTTCATCAAACTGTCAGAAATGTAAGCCAACCAATGAGAAGTCTCAATACTCGTATATTAGATTTGTGTGTGTACTTATGTAGGCACGTAACAATTTATATTTCTTTTAAAAAGTCACTTATTTTTATAATGGATAGGCCATTGTAATTCACCACCATAATATATAATTTAAAATCACATATATGTATGCGTACTGTTAGATCGGGTATAGTCGATTCCCGTTGTATGTTATCACATCGTGTGTTTTAATTGCATCCCCTAGAACGTACAAACCGCACCTTTCGGAGCGACTCAATATCTAGAGACTAGACGTCAAAGTACAGTAACCGGTAACACTGCGGCAAAGGTGGGCTACCGGCGCCAAATTGGATCTCGGATTTATATCTCGGATGAAAAAAGTGACTGAATCTTAATAATGTATGACATTTCATAGGTTCAATGAATATTTTCATTTCATTTCATACCCTGTACCGTTCGCTGCGGACGTATGTGTCTGTCCGTACCCTCCAACCGCAACAATGGGAATGATTTTGTCAAGCAATACAGATTGGTTTATATACGAATGACAGGTAATGAAAACGAAATAATATCTTCAACAGGAATGGAATGATTACAAGCTGAAGTGGAACCCAGACGACTACGGAGGTGTGGACACATTACACGTGCCTTCTGAACACATATGGCTGCCAGACATCGTGCTCTATAACAAGTAAGTAAATACCATTGAAATATTGGATAAAAATAAAAATACAAAGGACGATAAATCTTGAAAAGAAGAAACCATTGAAAAAATAAATACGAAATCATAAATTCGGAACATAGTACTTTTACTTCATATAATAGACACCAGAGATCATGATTAAAAACAGATATTGTATATCGTCGTCCTTGAACAATCTCGCAAATATATTAAACCAAAACCTCTGTACCCAAAGTGCAAAACCCAATAAAACCCAATAAACAGTTTACACATAATGAAACTTAGTAAAAGCGTTACGTAGTTTAAAAGTATTAACAACAGTAAATACCACTTACAAACTTCCCGAGGAGGACATCTCGCGGCGTGTTATAAATTGTTAAGTTCCAACATTAATCTCACTCAAGTGGAATATTTTCTTTCGAATCAATTTAGGGAAGTTTCCCTGTGACCTGTGTCCAAGTTCCAACTCCCATCTCATTCAATGAGTTTAGTTCACCTCACTGTGTGCTGCTTATCTGGTAATTTCCACGTCAAGACACCTTAAAAAATGGCTTTAAACTTCTTTTGGATCCAAACACAGGGTAGCAATTGTTTGATTTTATTTTATATGAAGACTAAAACTAACCGTTCTCGAAATCGAACCCTCAATTTTAATGAATGTACTACAGTGGGACGTATATGAACTGGATTTTATATTATTTTATACAGAAAATATTACGCATTCTATTTGGCTATTAAAATACAAAGAAGATAAAAGAGCACTTAATAAATTAAATGTGTTTATTTTTTAAATTGTTAAGTTCTAACATTAATCTCTTTCTCTCTCTCGCTGGTCGGTCCCTCGTGTCTGAGGATCAATCAAATTAATCAACATTAATCTCACTCAAGTGGAATGTTTTCTTTCGAATCAATTCAGGAAGTTTCCCTGTGACCTGTGTCCAAGTTCCAATTTCCATCTCATTCAATGAGTTTAGTTCACCTCTCAGTTGCTGCTTATCTGGTAATCTCCTCGTCGTGATGTACCATTATTCCACGCTATCTGCGTGTGTCGTCTTAAGACGATAGGAATTTAACTCTATTTTGGATGGTAATCGTACTTGTTTTATTTCAGTTTGTATACAAACTTTGGCCTAACCCATCTCGATCGATCTCTCAACTGTAAACAAGTTTCTGCAATGGGACGTATGTAGGTATTTATGATAATATCATAAATAATCTAACCTACATATTATAGGAATCATGTTATATGATGTCTAGTTGCCTTTTTGAATACGAATTGGATATTAACGGGCACTTTTCGAACTATCTTGCTATTAAAACATGTAGTTCAACAACTATTTAAGCAACACAGATAATTCAAATAAAACCGCACATATAACTGATATTCTTAACATAGAACACATACATACAGTAAATAAGGTAAATATACATAACTCGATCCATCCTCAATATTTCACATTCATCTCGGACTAGATTCAACCGCGCCGGAGCACATTCATCTTATTCACATCCCGCTGTTCTTATCTCATAAGAACTCGAAACTTTCAATCCCAAACTCGAACTTCAACGACAGCTCTTGGCAACGAATCAAAGCAACAAATCGATTCCCACCGCCTCCGAATAGCATAACGCGACCGTTTTTAAACTCGTCACAACCGCAACGTCACCCATTATCGCTGGCTGTTCACTGCATTTATATGCATTAACGCCACGTAACACCACACACCAGGGGATTTTGATGTTAATCTTCAATGAGATAGGGTCGTTATTTCAATGACTTAGTGTTATGTAGGTGAGGCAGAATGCGCCCGTAGTTGGCCAGGCGGAAGGCACGATAAGTGCTGGCTTTAATCTAAATAGCATCAAGGTGGCTTGAACACGGTACGGTAAACTTTCATTACTGTAGTTAACGTGAGGGATTGACATAACTTTGATTAATTTCCATTTGGATAAATCTGTCGCTTTCGCCTTTTTTCTATTCGGTAAGTTGGCTTCATTAGTGAATTAAAGTTGCTTTAGAGTGGCGGACGGATTAAAGGATTTTCGTTTGCCATTGGATACATAGACGGTAAATTTAATCAAGATAGGTTTATTCACGGCGATTTAGTAATATAATTGAGTGAAAAGAATCTTTTATATAATATTTATTGTTTCTTTTTCCAAAAACCTGGAAAATCCCAAGTGTTTGCCCCCATTATGTACACTAAAAACACTAGTTCAAAGTGTATTTACAAAACACTAGTATGTATGTAAATTAACAACCGAGTAATAAAATAAAAACACACACATCTTTTATGAGCAAATTAGCTTTACAGCTTTTACATTTTAGCTTTACACAAAATTAGTACAATTCGTAAACTATGAATTCCAAACCAAAGCAAATATCCATACATCGCAAATATTTGATAACTGAACTAGTCCTGGTTTCAGGCCGCTTCCACCAGATCGATGTGGATATCCTTGGGGGAGGCCTATGTTCGAAATGGACTTTCAGTGGCTGAAAAGAAAGAGAGAGAGAGATGGAGAGATAGAGAACAATTCCTTGCTAATAACTTAACCTATACGCTACAGAGCGCTCGTTAACATCGATTACCGCAGCAGCTGATATAATTAACCGCACGCCAGACGATCGATGAGAAACTCACGCATTATTTAACATTAACCAGTGTACGTGTAAACGTCTTGCAAAATTAATATAAACTCACGCCTATGAAGGCAGAGGGGAGACTACTGCCACCCCCAGTTCAGTGGCAGCACCCACAATGGCAGTTGTAAACCGTGAAAGAGGTCTGTTTGTACCAAGCCACTAGGCGCTATAGTTTCTGTCGACCCGAAAGAGATGGAGGGGATTGTCAGAAGGCCTATAAGTCTTATATTCTCTTCTATTTTGCCCCTTATGGCTATTTTTGGGCCTGCAGCTAACTCAGAGTCTTTAAGTATGTGAGTGGTGGTGATTTCTCTCCTTTAAATGATTCGCTAATGTGTTAACCTACAATATAAAAAAATCAAGACGCAAAAGAGGTATGGAAGACATATGGTACTGTACATTAGACCGTCACCACATAGCACAATCGTTTATGTACGTGTTTTATAAAGCTGCCGGAAATAAGCGTGAAATCTAAATATTAATTATCACCGCCCACAACATTGTTCGTGGGTGAAATAACACAGTTGCCAGTTGAAGCAAGTTCGCAATTGGATTTCTGATCATCTGGCCAAGATAAGTAACGTTGAATTATTTGTGTTAAACTTGGCCACTTTCCTATTTCCGACGGTACGGTTAGATGTTGTGCCAACTTCAATTCTGAGGTCGATTGTGAGGCTAATCTAGCTCTCGAATTTCTGTGATTATATCTCTTTTAAAGTGCGACTAAAGAGGATTTCGTTTTATACTTTTTCGGTCTCCTAACTGTATCCACTGGGATGGGGATTTAAAATTTCGGAGTAGATAAAATGCTAGGCTTTTGTTATATCCTTTTGGTTTTTCTGTTTGAGTTGAAAGTACAGAATTATTTTATTATACTTAAAGCTGTAGAAGCTTCGCAAACATTAAACCGAATATAAAGTTCTTAGTTGTGAATCAGTAGGCGTGTTTTCATGATTATTATAGAAACATTCAAAAATATTATATCAAAGAGTTCAATAAGATACTGTACGCTTCCATAGACCGATTTTCCATTAAGGTATGATGGTTAAGTAATCTATCAAAAAAGGAAACTAACTCCGTCTAAAGCCTTAGTATAAAATAGAATTAGATCACAACGTATGTTCCAAAGCAATTTTTGTACCTCAAAATCAACCTTAATTATTAATACATCATCAAAAACACAACGTTTAAAATCCTCAAAGTAACCCAAAGTAACTAACCTCAATATCAAAGTAGGCGAGCTCATCCAAAAACTAAAGCCAACAGCTCTTAACCGGTGTTTAGTAATATTTTTAAATTTAACTAAATAGAGGCAACTCTTTTATGCACCTGCGACCTCCCTAAAAGCCCTCACGGCTTGTATCCAGCGGTAACTTTATTTTTAATGGCTCTACCTTAGCTTAATGGAAGATGGTGTGACCTATATTATGGTACAATTTTCATGAATGCGACAAAAGTTTGTTACGATGCTTTCAGAGGTTTTACAGCTTCAATTATCACGGCGCGAGCGGTTCGTGGTTATATTCTCTGTAATATTATTTAAATATGTTAATTAATGTTGGGATTAATGAACGTTCATTTTATTATGAATTGTTTTGTGTCTGTCTTCACTCGTGGTCGCGCCCGTATACAACATCTTTTCAATATTATAGAGTGATTTGGATTATATTCTTAAAACTGACCACTTCCCAACTTCAATTGTTTATCAAGTAGAACTTCTTAAAAAACCCTAATTCTTATCTTACATGAGAATCTCTGAAATCCATGTGAAGAACTCTCTAAGATGCTGATTTCCTCGTAATTTTCTATTGTTAAAGGCGAGCGATAATTAATTAACTAATTTGTGAAATTCACTGGATACTATTATCGAAGACCTGGCCTCCGGTCAACAGCAGTGTCTTCTCGTAACTGACCTATTCCTGACTTCAAAGAGAGTATTTCATTAGTTGGAAAATATAAAGCTATATAAATACATACATACATAAACTCACGCCTTTATCCCCGAAGGGGTAGGCAGAGGCGCCACCAGGACACCCACATTTTGCCTTATATAAAGCTATATATACATATATGTACGTTTGTGGACAATATTATACTGGACTGCTCAAGTGCTACTTCACCCTCCGTTGAGTCATAATTCGGTCGGGTTTGCAAGTGCTTCTTGGAAACTTTTAGTTTGAATTAAGATCGTGTCTTATGAATAAAGGAAATGAAAATTTTGTTGGAGTTACCAAAGATAATGTTAATGGTTTCGTTTGTGAGATCACTTTAACTTCTTTAGATGGTAATATTATAGTTTAAATTACTTAATTAAATTATAGTTTATTATTATGTATACGTTCTAAGATAACAAGTCTTTACTATTGAACGGGGCGTATGTATTAGTCTGTGACTAGATTTATGCAAATTGATGCGGAATACATATCATAACAACACTCACAACTCCAGGAGCGTATATGAAACGAAGGACTTTCAAATACCAAAAGTTCGGAAATATGTCTTCCTTAACCATACCTGCATAATATAGCGATTCGGAAGTATTTTCAGGGTATGTAAAGTCCCCCAACCCGCACTAAGCCAGCGCGGTATATGGCCTAACCCCTCTTAATCGTACTCTCAATTGTAGAAGAGGGCCGTGCCCTGTACGGGGACGAATATGGGCTGATACAGTACAGTACAGTAACCATCAACATAATCTCTCTCAAAATTCAAAATTACCTTAAACTTAAAATTTGTGAAATCATCCTATAAATTTCGAACTGCTACCAATTGGAATATCAATCCAATCAGTTTAATAATTAAGTAGATCTTCGTCAATATTGTCGACTGTCACTTGGCTTTCACGCAACAAGACGCCATTAAACCCGTCAAACCACAACACTGGTAACCATTGTTTATCGACGCTCTAATTGTGATCTTACTATGTAATTGTGATAATATTCGTGACAACTAATCCCACTTAATCATGTACATCTTGGTTAAGTTTGACAAGTACGAGCGGTTGAGTGATTCAGTGGAGTTAGAGTGGGTTAATCTTATGTTTTCTGAAGGTAAATGCACTGTTGTGTTCCGGTTTGAAGGACGTTGTAGCCAGAATAACTACTGGACGCATTGAGACTTAACATCTTATGTCTCAGGCGAGCGCAGTGGAATGCCTAGCATTGTTTTGTAATTCATAGTGTTGTTTGGTTTTGCTACTGTCCATGAGCGGTCGTATCGCTTACCATCAGACGAATGGGATGATTGTCTCGAAATTCATCGCAATATTTAAATAAAACAATTTTTTACGGATTTTATCGCGATTTTGTTTAATTTTTAACTTCCCGACGTTTCGATTGCTTATCAGCTTATGTGGTCACGAGACGGACTGTAAAATTTACTTTTTACAGTACGCCATTAATTAAGGAAGTAAAAATTAGTTTTATTTCATTCGCGTAAATCTAAGAAACCATTATTCATCGCAATAATAAAGCAAAAAAAAAAACAGAAAATAGGATCATTAAATAAACTGGCACACATAAACACGACCTACTGCGAAAGATTTCCCATTGAAGTGTGTGCGGGCGGCCGCTTAGGCACTCTTGCCGAAATGAAAGTGGATGCAACTAGCTCAAGCACGCCTCTAGGACATACAAAGGCTTGAGAATATTTTCTTGACAGTTATTTGGAAACATTTGTATGTAAATTTGGATAAAGATTACAAAGACATTGAAAACTATTCAATATCTAATATTAAAATAAGCGGACAGAACTTTTATTAGAAAAATAAATTGTAGCACCACTGGCAATATTAAATACTGGTTGGTTACTAATATCAAACAGCTCATAATCATTAAAATGGCTTGCAACATAATAAGTTTCTCCTCTTCTATTCTTCCCATGGTTGAAAGCAATAAGATTGACACTTGTGCTATCATTTTTACTTTTATTTCTTTACATTGTTGTTTTTATGTTTGTGAACAATAAAGGCTAAAATAAATAAATAAACTGTACGAAAGCGCGCAACGTGAGTGATTGCGCAAGAAATAACACCATAAAGCCCTGTATACACTAGGTAATAATATTTGTTTAAATATTTTATGTGATGGCTACAGCCGAAATTCTGTGGCACGCGCACGTTGCATTATTAAAAATGATGGCCACGACGATGACATGTTTACGTGTTGTTACGGAAATAAAAATAAATTTTCAATTATGCCTTCGTCAAAATGATGTAACAAATCATTTTATTATTCAACACCGAATATTCATAGGAAATTCACAAATTTATTTTAACTGCCACAAACATAATATGTACATAACCTTCACAAAAACATAAATACAAAACATCGTATTTGCCAAACCGAAACTCACATAGAAACGACCTAACCCACAAATTCTAAAAATCTAGCCTAAAATAGGTATAGTTTTTCAGTAAACTATTATAAAATTGATAAAGAAAATAAATGTAATGAATTGCCAGTCGTATGTGACTCATTAGTTGACCAAAGAAAATTATTATGTTAGTAACATAAATCTCCTAAAAATACCTCCTTCAGATAACTTAAAAATACCTCTTAGGTGAAACACTAAATACTTTCCTAGTCTACAACACCTCTAATATAACTTTCACGACACCTAATTCCAATGGGCCACATGCTCATCTGCCTGCTTAAGGCCAATAAAAAAAGCATACTGATTTCTTTTACTCCCACAGCGCGGACGGTAACTACGAAGTGACCATCATGACGAAAGCGATCCTCCACCACGATGGGAAAGTGGTGTGGAAGCCGCCGGCGATATACAAGTCCTTCTGCGAGATCGACGTCGAATACTTCCCCTTCGACGAGCAGACTTGCTTCATGAAGTTCGGATCTTGGAGTTACGATGGGTACATGGTGAGTCTTTAATTAAGAGCCAAATTGATTGGTCTGGCGTTTGAGACAAACATTGTAAGACGCTAGATGTGTTGGTGTTAATATTTGCATTTTGCCCCAATAACCAATAGAGATACGTCCATTAAATTATATTTTTCTAATTGGTAAAAATTTAGACTGTAAGTTTGATAACAAATTTTAAATAAATTTAATAAAATTAGAATCATATAAACATTTTAAAATTTGAACAGTAATTAAATACACTGTAATCAAAGTGAACAAAGTTTTAATCCATATATTTTTAAATAAAGGGCTCATGGATTCGATATACGTATAATAGCATTTTGTTTCTATTTAAAATTAAATATGTATTGGAAACTTTATTGTATCGAGCTAAATTTTCATAAATTCCCTGGACGTAATAACATTTTTTTGTGCAAAACAAAGAAATTGGGCTTTTAAAGAAAGTAACGAACGATTGGTACGTAATGGAATTCTTTAGTAAAAGCCTTTTCCAATATTTAGTGTCGTGAAAGAATATTTATATCGGTTCGCTATAAATTATTATACGTACCGTGTACCCTGTACGCGTATGAAAAATGTATGTGCACCTGAGTATGAAACATTTCTGGAGCTTAGATTGTTCATTCTTTGTCACAATTTTGAAATACTATTACAAATATAATTTGAAACCGAAGATAACATAGCTGGATATTGCAATATCAAAAAAGTAGCAGACAATGATTAAGGCAAAGTAGTTTATAGGAGACTGTCCCGCCCTCACACCCGCCACTGCAACTCCTGTAAGCCAGGATCAACAGTGGCATGCATTTTAATGACACTGAGCATTGAAGCTCAGCGAGTCTCCGGGAATGTCTAACTTGTCTTTAACCCGCAACGAAATCAATCAAAAAGTAGTTTATCATACATAAATAAATTAATGATCGCTAAAGGCAAACGGTATATTTTAAATTTAAAGCTAGTGTCTTAGGTGCAAAAAAGATGTTATACGTATTACTAATTTTATTACTGCTAAATAATGTAATATTCCGTCGATCAATTACCTTAGTATAATTACAGTCTAAGTGGGCTTCTCTGATGCAATTAGGAAGACTTGCCGTAATTACACCTCTCGTACCAACAATCGTGGCCAAGAATCCTTTCTTATACAAAACATCGTCAATATCCAAATGCTTTATCCAAGCAGTTTCTTCATCACAGCATATGAAAAGTTAAAATTTAGCAGCAAAACCTTCTCAAGTAAGATGAGGCATGCGATGTTCCATTAAGTTTTAAGGCAAGTTTACAACAGTAGGCTGCGGAGACGTCATCCATCGAAGTAAGGAAGCCAATAAATCTGTGGCTTCTACTTTCACATAAATAAAGTTGCGGCTTACGTCTGCGCCTCACATCGACCGTGTTAAGGTCCAAAGGGGAATTGGCAATATTATCCATCTCCTTTCCACCTTCCTAACCGCACGAGACAGAGATAAGCGTTATTTGTGAACATTTCGATTCCATAATAACCGATAGCCCCGCTTTAAATGTTTTGTTACGCTCCACATTGTATACGCCTTTGTCCATAGCTTCGATATCTTATTTTTTGAATTTCTAAAGAGTATTACATTACTTTTTTTGGGACGATTGCGCCTGAGGGAGCCGTTTCACAACATCATTCTTCTTAACGTTAAATATTCAATGTAAAAACTTCAATGGCTTTACCATTTTTAAGAGGATCTATTTTACATGTATATGAATATTTTTTGTATTATTTTAATGTTATTGCTTTACCAAAAAACGAGAACCAAAGTTTTTATCATGGTTCACTGATGACCTAATAATGTTATTTGATTATTAAATGTTGGAAGTTAAGAGCGTGTTGTTGTTCCACGTGTATTTAACTGGCAATTTATTTTCAGGTGGACTTAAGGCACTTAAAACAGACGCCAGATTCGGACAGAATAGGGATGGGCATCGACTTGTCGGAATACTACATCTCGGTGGAGTGGGACATAATGCGCGTGCCGGCGACGAGGAACGAGAAATTCTACTCCTGCTGCGAGGAGCCATATCCTGACATCATATTCAACATCACGCTTAGGAGAAAGACTCTCTTCTACACGGTCAACCTGATCATCCCTTGCGTCGGAATCTCTTTCCTATCAGTACTAGTATTCTACCTTCCTTCAGACTCAGGGGAGAAGATCTCGCTCTGTATATCCATCCTCCTCTCGCTGACTGTGTTCTTTTTGTTGTTAGCAGAAATAATTCCGCCAACATCACTGACTGTCCCGCTATTGGGAAAATATTTGTTGTTCACCATGATGCTAGTCACGTTGTCGGTAGTTGTCACTATTGTGGTGCTGAACATAAATTTTAGGTCGCCTGTCACCCATCACATGGCCCCGTGGGTGCGGAAAGTCTTTATAGATTTTTTACCCAAAATATTATGCATACAGAGGCCAGAAAAACCACCCGACGACGACGATAACGATAAACCTACGGAGGTAAGAAATATTTTGTAAGCGATCAGTTGAACAAAAGCATTCCACCAATCACCGTCTGCAAAGCGACGTTCGCCAGACACAACAAAGTAAACCTCCGTGTTTTAATTAAATTTGTAAAATAAAAGCTCTCACAAATGAAGTTCCTCAGACGGATATCTCTTTCAACGAAAAAACAACACGACGCCTTTTCTCATCGAGTTTCCTCCATTCAAAACATTTTCCATCGGAACGGATTCAATACAAACAGAACGCTATTACAGCGGAGTCGAAGCCGCCCTCAACAATAACCATTTTAATTGTCCTCAGCCGCGGGACTCTTCTGGGAAACGCTCCTTTCAACGATATTCTAAATCCATTGTGCTCCGTGTGTATCGAAAATATCGCTTCCAGCCCAATTTCATTCCATTTCGATTTTCCTTTATTACTCGACGGCGGCGGGCTTAACGAGCGAGAGCGGCCCACGTTATTTATGTTACCCTGGTGGCGGACGGATCGCTCCGTATACGCCACGGCAGACACAGCCCGAACCAACACCACTCTGGCCTAATTGTGTGCCGGCTTAAGTTGAGTCGATACACGCTCGTCCGGCCACCGACCGGTCTGCGGTCCGCTCACTGACATTTTAATCTCTGACCACTTTGTGCGACCTCTATTACCACACGGAAAGATTCGCGGTGTCATTATTTCTGTCCTGTTCGGCCTCGTTCCTTTTTCCATTTCACTCGAGATAATTTTATAAGCCCAGGTCCTGTTTCATTCTAATTCAATTTAACGTAAATTGCAAGGAACGTCGTTAAGTTGAAACACCTGCGAACGGAAATTAAATCCTTAATAGTTGGGGAAGACTTTCTGGATTCATATAGTTGGCAATTTGCAGGTACTCACTGATGTCTTCGGCCCCGACGACATGGACGGGAAGTTCAAGGAGTGGGGATGCGAGGAGTACGAGTTACCGGGGATGCCCCCCTCGCCCCCGCCTCCCCCGGGTGGCGATGATGAGCTGTTCTCCCCGCCTCCAGGTTCCCCTTGCCGTCTAGATTTGGACGATGGTAGCCCCTCTTTAGAGAAACCTTTCGTAAGAGAAATGGAAAAGACTATAGAAGGTTCAAGGTTTATTGCGCAACATGTTAAAAATAAGGATAAATTTGAGAGTGTAAGTAATTTTACAATGATTTACATTAACAAATTATGAGCGTACTTCTAACACCAGTTTTTAATCGTAGGTGGAGGACGACTGGAAGTACGTAGCAATGGTGTTGGATAGAATCTTCCTGTTCGCGTTCACGATAGCTTGTGTGCTCGGCACGGCGCTCATCATATTCCGGGCGCCGACGTTCTATGACAACACGAAGCCGATCGACATTCTTTATTCAAAGATCGCGAAGAAGAAGTTGGAGCTGCTAAAAATGGGCTCGGAAGGTGACCCGGGTCTCTGAAATTCGTCTTACGTCTTCGGCCACTCGCCGCCGAAGACGTTCTGGGAGTTGATCGTCATGTGGTGGCACGGATGATCTATGTAAACTCCCAGATGGGAACTGCTAGGCGAGAACAGTTTGTGCTCAGTGCGGTGCTAAGCGCCAGGTGCGTTTATGAACGTTCGCTCACGCCATAAGCGCAACCAAAGCCGTCTTTTTATAAAAAAAAATACTCGAGACTGTGTCCGTCGATAGTCGAAAGTCGGAGGTATCTCAAGACTCAAGACTTTTATTTTGACGCCGGATTCGCCACAACTATTTTTATATTAGAAAACGCATCAACGTTTATACTTTAAGCGTAATTTATTTAACTGATCGTTTCGTTTCCAGTGATTATTTGATACGACGCACAAAATGTACAGTTAACCTTTAGAATTTTGTATTTGTTTGTCGCGATAGATTGTGTTCAGTTTCAGACTTGTAAGCATAGCAGCATAACGATGTATCGATGTAATGGTTTGTATGTAAGTTTACTTCGAATAAATCGAGCTCAAATTCGTAACATATTAATTAAGTATTGTAAAAAGGTTACTATTCAAATGTCGATTAGCATCGTGTTTAATGTAATAATTGTTTCGTGTAACGTCCCCGTTGTGACCGGACATGATAAAGACGTACCATATTATATGACATAATGTTTCATCATTTAGAATTTGATAAACTACGTACTCGCGTAAAAACGTAAGGACAATATTGATAAATTGACGAATGTAAAATTTCCACATTGTAGTTAACTAGTTAAGGCAATGTAGATAAATCTAGTTTAAAGCTTAGACATCAGGAATATATTAAGGTTACACTTTATCATAGAGCCAAATGATTTGTACTCACATTGCGACGGTGATATTATTTGGATAGATGATGATCGTGAAGAAAAACAATTGACTGCCAAACGAACACTTTTATAAAATAAATCGATATTCTTAGATAGTTCGATAAACTTGTTTTATTAGATTTTTTAAACGGAGTGCCAAACCTGCTGTCATTGCCTGTAGTTGGGACTGCGCGATGGCGACTCTGACTGAATTATCGGAATGTTGAGATCGCTTCGGATGTTTCTGGTTTTTACATATATAACAAATGCTTGCCCAATACGTCACGACTGAACTATAATTTAAAGCTTCACTCCCTCGCCTGTTCACACCGGCGTCCTCTTCCCTATGTAACAATTCACGTAAATCCTAGAATACAGGGTAAATGTAGTACACAAGTAACTCCCCATTTGTATTTCACAATATTCACTGATAAAAAATCTTTAAACACTTATCGGCACTTTGCTAACACGTTTAGATAATAAATTGTTGAGGTTTGTGAATCTAGGATATTTAGGTACACACTGTTCGTTTAAACCTAGATTAGGCTGTAATTAGAGGTCATTTTGTTTCCTTTGCATCCTTCATCGTTCCTTTCGTAGTTTTGACTCTCAATCATGTTTACCTCACTTCGACCCATCTTGTAGGTATTGTAGCAGTCTAATGATAAAAAAAAAATATTTCGAGCCGCGTATTTGATATGTCAAAGTAAATCATGATAATGTTTATTAGATTTAATTAGATAACTCAGAGTTATTGATAATGAAAATCCACAGCGAGCAGTTAGGAAAACAGGGATGGTTAATGTAATATAAATTCAAAAATGTTGTTTTGTGTGATTCGTCTTCGTATTAATAAGTGTTGTTGAATGTGTACGAGACGTGGGTACGCGCTGGCTCGCGCTTAGTGACGTAGTCTACGATACGATGCTCGCTAAAGGTTGAATAATTAGCATGGTCAGTGACGCCGTAGAGGCCGCGACCGATGGCTAGGCTCTTGTTGGAATTTTCTCAAGGAATTGTGAATCACGGTAACTTTCATAACACGGATAAAAGTAGGAAAGTGCTATTGCACGCACCGAAACACACACCAATTTAGTGTTTAATTAATATTTATCAAAGATTAGTTAGGTCCAAGCTTCCCTCTATTCCGTGAAATTCCTGTATTTTATTGTAGGTATTTGCTAGATTAAAAAAAATAACGGTCTGTTGTTATTTTTATATGACTGCAAATAATTGAATAGTTAGATTTTTCTAAACACACGTTAGGTTTAACGTTTAGGAAATTGGTTTGAAAATGTGCGAGGGAAGGAAAGTTAGTACGTAAGGTGATTTGGTGTAAATAATTGTATCGAAATGTGGATGAATATTAAAGCTAAATCGTAGTTATCAATACCGCCCTTACTCTCGGTATCAGTAATTATTTAATATTTCGGGGTTGCCTGAATGTAATTAGTTTTTGAAACGTAACGAGCTGCGCCGATACAACGACTAAAGAATAAATTTGTGTGAATATATAAATAATGTCTTCGTTTCCAAATCCGACTGCTATTATTTTGTTATTGGTCTGGAATAAAATAATTACTATGTTTCAATTTTAAACAAAAAATCAAAGACAAAGAACCCAATTTATAACTCAATCTACAGACTTTACAAATTAGTAGTTATGCGCTGCAACGAGAACTACCGATAATAATATCATATTAATCAAATACTTGTGATCTGTATAATTCGTATTGAATTAATTAAGAACACAACTTCAATGATTTAAGTAGTCTTTTATGTTGATTGTTGGCTGAGAATACGGTCATGGTTCCTTCATGGGTGACACGGAGGAAACTACTTACCAGCAAGAATCGCATTGCTTTCTCCATCGTATCAAAATAATAAAACCATACCTTTGCTTATTTTTTCAAACGACTGTCTACTATTCTTGCCAGTAAATTCTTAATATATAGTATGGGTTTTATGAGACTTTCCTGCCCACACACCCACCACTGCAACTCCTGTCAGCCAGGATCAACAGTGGCACGCAAAGGATTTTCACCGAGCTCCGGAGCTCGGCGAGTCTCTTAGGGACACTGGCTTCTCTTAAATTGGGGGTATGGGTTTACGATCGGAATGAATTAGTCATACCATCTAATAACATTAGGATAAACTACGGTCTACATTTCCTGTCAGTTAGATATTAAACATACGCGATATAAGATTAAAATTTGATTATCATAAAGTTAAAATTCTGTTTCTTAACACTGATAGAAAATAAATGAAAATAGTGTATCGGTATCCATGTGTTAGGAAATAATTATGTGAAATAAACCTTGATTTGTTAGACAAATTGACGTTAGTTGATTTTGTGGTTAATTAGTTTCAGCACATCACTGCAAAATTATATGGGACAATGTATGTTATTTGTTGAATGCTCCATTAATGAGCTTAGGTAATATTTTCCTGTGATTCACTTGGTTGTTTGCCCTCGTCTCGAAGACACATTTTCGTTTTATGTTAAATGTTTATTCCGACGTTAATCTTTCACTTGAATTTTGCGGACTAGCGCTGTGTGTTGATGTTTCGGGTGATATACGGGTGTGAAATTAGATAGGTACGAAAAAATTAACAATAATCATTTAAAAAAATGCTAGTCACTTTGTCAATAAGTAATATAATTACGTATTTGTAATTAAGGTATTTAATGTTAGCTTCTCAGTGTTTTTAGGATTAGTCGACGAATGGGTCAACTCGAAAGTCCGATGTGAGACAAATTTGTTAGTGGTCATGTTGAGTATTTTTTTAATTTGTTGTTGTAGTCAATTTAGAAATTTAATAAAATAGGAAATAATTGTTTGTTGTGATAAAAGATATAACATTTAAACAGAAGGTTTTTGTTGAAATAATTATGTTTCCTGTGAACGTTTTAACTATAGATCCATAGCCTATTCTGAAGTCTTTATTACACTGGACTGACTGTTATTTGTATTAGATTTTTTATTGTTAATTATTAGAAAATATATTCTGTTATCAGAACAAACAAGTTGTAACCATATAGTACTTAAAACAACAAACTTTATCTCCAGCTCCTCTACAGGTTTATAAATCGAAAAGCATCGTTATCATTATTTTATCATTACTAGGATTTCTAAATCTGTATACTTATAAATAGAATTTGAAACGCTATAGTGCGACTACTTTAGCAAATTCAGTAACAAAAATGGTCTTCGATGCAAGATTTCAGTTTTTACTTAGTATAAGAAGTCCACAATCGTACTTTTTCTTTTATTGAATATACTATACATTTCAGCAACGTACTTTTGAACATGAACTGTAAGGTTATACATTAATATTGCCTTTAACACCACCACTGTTACAGAATTTGAGAATATGCATTGTCATAACCTCATTTCACCCCTAAGGAACTTCAAAAAACTTTTCTCATACACTTTAAATAGCATGCAAATAAAACGCAACTTAAATTGCAATCAGACGGAACTCTTTCCTGCAGGAATAGTAATATTTAATGAAAGAAAAAAATGGGTAAGAAAATTTGCGTCTCAAGAAAATTAAAAAAACTGATTTGATATTTTTCAAATATTTAACATTTTGTTAAAACTAAATCAACGTGATTTGTTTAAAGTAAATCTTGTTTGTGATGTTCAAATTAATGCATCGCTTATTTCAAATCAAAATATTTGTTTATTGGAGTCGTTTGTTATTTTACGTACTAAATGATGTGTATACCCAACTAAGCAGTGTCAACTGCGTGTAACCCTTGAATGATTTCCTATTGCGTTCAGAACAGGTTTGTCTCCATCGGGTTATGGGGTTGCAAACCCATAGTCAGCTATCACATGGCTGTCAGTAATTATAAGGAATCAACTTATGGAAATGTTGACGTGTACATATAGCCGATCAACATGAATTATATAATATTTATAATTGACAAGTTATTTTTCTACATTTCTTTCGTGTTTATTAGAGCTAAAGTAGTTATGTAGATCGTAGATTTATTATACGATAGTATTTTTTGCTTTATCCATGAAATTAAGGCCGATATCTTCATTCGACATGGTTTACGCCATTTGTGTTAACGTTTATTCTGTAATTATTTTAGAAAAAAAAATGTATCGTTAACAGAGTAATCCGTAACGCTTTATAATTAGGTTTATCGAAATATAGAAAATTTCGTATAGTATTTTTCTCAATTATTACACTTTCGAAAATCGATTATTGCTTTCTCGCACGTCCCTATTGTTTGCTTGTTTGTGTATAGTTAATTCTTGCATTTTAATCTCTAATATGATATTACTAACTAAGAAACGTGTATTTAAGCTAGATGTATTTGCATGTTCAATCGAACGTCTTCCAAAGTGACGTAAGGTTTATTATTTCTTCTTTAATTTGCAATCTGTTCGTTCTAGTAGTCTCTTCGTTTCTACTTATTAAACCTATTATTTATAGAATATTAAAACTGAGTTTCGCTTTGGAGTCCGGTTCATAAAATGTCACTATATTCCCAAAGTTGCTCGTGTTGTAATTAAACACTGTCCCTCGAGAAGCGGCCTGGATTCCGGCATAAACTAAGCCACGTACTAATCCGGAATATTTACTATCTTCAAACTAAATTTCATCTCCATTCCTTTAGCGATTGCGATCAAATTAAATGCAAATGTTTTGATTATTACGAATTCTGTTACGGATCGTATTTTGAAGTCTGCTTTGGTTCATTGCAGTTGTTGATGTGGTTTAGGAACTAATTACGCATTGTTTTACCATACCTTTTCTTCTTGTTATGGCATTAAATATCTCATCTCATAGCTGTAAAGGCTTTGTGACTTAAGTTTATATTAATTTATTGACCACTAACTAATGATTTTCAAGTACTTAATCTAAACTCTTAACGAGTTTAGAAAACAAATTACTTGAGCCAAAACAGTAGTTCCGCTTGACTATGATGACCATATTGTGTTGCAACTACATCTGAATAACAATTTATATTTCATTTTATGAACCAACTCCAAATTGATATAGAATTGTTATTAGTAAGTAGCTGTATAACCTCTTCTTTACTACGAATCCTTAATATTATATGAATAGATATAAATATACTAATGTATGGTAAAATCACACAAAATTTGCGTTGAGCTTCCAACACGATTAGATGTACATACTGTGTAGTAACTCTTTCTTACACTTTCACTTCTTCTAGTATATTATCACTTGTTTCTTTACTTTCAAAAGTTTCATTATAATCTATTAGATTCGCTTTGCAGTACCTAAGTGCTATATTTGAGTCTTTTGGTGCCTTATTTTATTAGTCAACCCTTAAATTAGTCTATTCTGGACGTGATGTTACCACAGGTAGACTTTTTTAATATCAAACTGTTTTTTAATCATGAACAGGTGGAATTGGAAGAATAATATTATGCCCTTTGATTTTAAAATATTGAGGAGTATCTTCTTGTTTCCTTACGATATTTTCTACAATTTATTTTCAGTTAGTAATATTACTCCGTACAATGTTGCTCAAAAAGGACCTCATATAATGCATAATTATGTATTAATATATTTTGTTTATATCTCTCAAGTGTTTCGAGGAATTGTCTGGATCAATTCCAACTGCTGAATTTCACTATCGTACAATATTACAGAACATTAATTCCATATTCATATAATGATTTACTATGGAATATTTTCAGCGGAATTATTCCCTTAATAGACCGCCTTGAGAAATCAGCAGTGTTCTGTGGTACATCCAATCTAACTCGACTTGGAAACTAAAGAAAATATCGTACTTATTAAATAAAGGTTTTTAAACTTGATAACGATTCTTCTAGACTAGTTGATATTAATGTACAGCAGTTACCTTTGACCAATTGCTCAATATAATATCCTGAAAGCAACATCAGTGTAGTTGGATTCTACAGTACAAAGTCATTGAAGCAAAAATGTTATATGATCTAAAAATCGGTCTGTGTATTTTAAATGTTGCAATCCAATTTAACAGGATGTAAATTCGTGACGACCTTAATTTGTTTTCCCGTTGAAAATTCGCGTAGTTCATAAATTCATGAACGGGTTTCGGTTAGTTTGTACGTTCACTGTGGTAACCTCACGATCGTTAGTCGTAGCTTTGTTTATTTTTACTATTCTAGCAACTAAATCATTTATTAATGTTTTATGATAACGTGGATAATATGAATTTAAATAATTAGTAATCTTTTTAATGCAAAACAGTGCTGTGAACTGTTTCAGGCCGTCGAGAATGGCTTTAGAGCCGGCGGGATCGCGCCGAATGTCTGCAACGGTCTTTATGCGCAGTTTTGGATTAAACACAGAAATTGTATTGTCCTTTGTGTTAGTTAAATGAAGCAATCTTAACGAGATATTATATATAAGTGTAAAATTTTATACAGATAAGTTAATTGTTAATAATGAATGAATTCAGTCGCAACGGCGCATTGTATCTATAGGTTAAGGTTCAGTGTTTTGAAATTTGTCTCGTAAATAAGTGTATAGGTGTATGTCCTCTAGTATGTGTATTGTAATTTTATTGGTTGGATTATTGTCTTATTTTTCACCTTTCTAGTCACGAGTAACGGCGTTTTGTTGTGTAAAAATTTAAGGAGATTCCACAACCCTTTGTACATAATCTTTTACTACTAACATGTTATTAGAAAGTATATCATTGATTTCTTCAAACAACTTATGAACAGTTTCTTGTATAACTCAAGGGTTGTATCGATGACGGTAAATAAAAAAATCAACTGCCAATGTATAATTATTGTGAATTAATTTATAGCGAATAATGCGCACAACGGTTTGGTAAATGGACAAATTGGAGCATTAGTTTCATACTTATTTCCAAAGTTTTAGATAATTTTGTTCTAATAATTGATTTTTTAGAAGAAACTCAAATGGAACCTAAAATTTTTACACAATCCAACGACCGATGAAAATGACATTTCGCGAACGAACACCACAGTAATAATAAAACAATATAGAATAGTATTAGAACACGAAAGTGGATTCCTAAATTTATTTTAATGTAAGGTAATATAATGTTATAACAATAATATAGCCTTCTATGAGGATTTTTCTATAGTCACATAGAGTAGAATAGTGGACTTCGTTCAACACGCGATAATGTGACGCCACTAATTGTATTTGTAAGGTCTGTGCACTATGCTATGTATTCGTATAGATAAGTACTAGCTCAATAATTTACGGAAATCCATGAAGTTGTACTATATTTAAGCGTATAAGTATAATGTATTTTAAGGCGACATAATATATAAATTAATAAGTAAGCGTTAGTCGATAAGTCCCATTTTGTAATGTTAAAATTAATTACAAGTCAAGAATCAAGCACTACCATTATTATAACGACTCCACTCATGACTTCTTACTGCTAATATTGAAATGTCATATAAATATGAACTATAAATATTAAATGTTATGCGTTAATAATAATCATGTGCGTTTTATTTACTAACCCACTATCAATGTACCAACACTTAAATTATTCAAATAAGACGCAAATACAAAAACTAAACACAACCTAGATATCACAAGAAAGTAGCACAAAACAGCACGCACCAAAACTGTATCAGTAGAAAGTAAGAAGTGGAATAAATCCACATTATACAACACAATACTCTGTATTGGTTTACCAAAAAACAAAAATAAATATAAAATCAGACAAAATATAAGAACTTATGGGATTATTATGGACGGTCTTAGCGCTTAAAACGATCTCTTCCAGACAACCTTATTTTAAGCATTACACAAATAAGCAATCGATCTCCTATTGGACAGTAACTGTCACTACCCATTAATACTAACATCTGAACAACGATAGGTACGATGCTGATTTTTGAAGATAGAAGTAGGCGGATGAAGAGTAAAACTAATTAAGAGAATACCGGATGGTGGATGTTCACTAATCTAAACATTTAATTACTTACCCCGTCTGTTAGCACAACATTAACAGAATGTGTACTATAATCACTAACACAGTAAATTTTAACAGCAATTTTACTCGATAATTGGTAGCAATCACACGATATATTAGGTACTATAAGGTCACGTGCTTAATACACTTGCGATGGTTAAAAAGCAGAAACAAAACTAAATTTTAATTTATCTCCTCAATTCTTTATTTAATATTATCATTAACTTTAGTCATCATCGATTTCCTCAACTAAAACTGCTGTCGAACAAACTCCAAGGTCTAAGAGCAGTATTGACTTGAGGAGCTGGTGCGTTGTAGTATCCTTGTGCGAGATCCACTAGCGATATAGGACATTTGAAGACTTCGCAGTTCTCGAGAATAACACCCAGACGATGTGCTGAGTCGTATATCTGATGCTCTACTGGCTCTGATGGCAGGACCTTTGAAATTGGCATCCTAAAACAAAGCGACAATTAAATATATTGCTTATTTTCCCTTCCCATTATCCCTGAGCTGTTCAGACGCGTTTGTCAGTCACTCCGTTAATTTATTTTTTAATAATTTCATTGTTTTAATTTAATTTAATTAAAATAATAATAATCAATACACCCAACAGTCATATACGTAGTCCTGACCCTACACCATCCTACAGATCGTATCTTGTGTCGCGGGTATCCGAAATAAAGAGACTTCGATCACACAAACACCCAGTCCAAATTCTAACAATAATTGATAATAATTACTAGGACTGCATAAAGTTGAAGGACCAATACAATCAATAACAACACATTGACCCCCACTATCACCTGTTTATTATACTTACAATACGCACGGCCACCAATCAACCAATCACGTATTCTAATCAAGTAATTAGTAGGAACGAGCGCTATCTCTCTCTCTCTCGCTCTCTTCAGGGATAGAAAGTCCACTACTGAATATAAAGAAAGAAAGGGAGAGAGATAATTAAGATAGAACGAAGGTTCAACATAAACTGGATAGTAAGCTGTTTTGTTTGAACTCATCGATTACCATCAAGTTAAGCAGAGCCCTCCGCTCACTGACCGAGCAAACTCCTAATATATACGTATATATATATATATATATTATCGTGGTATACAACACTGCAAATGGTCGAGTAATAATCGTAGACAGAGAAAGTATATACACAACAAGGAATGAGTAGATAATTATGGTGTTTACAAAAGTACTCTGTGAACTTTCTGCTGCCCTAGCACATGTAAGATGCTGCTTAAAATACTCAAAAAAAAATTGACAGTTTGAAAAGAGAATTTTGCATGTTTTTTTTATTGTGTCCTCTAATTCTGCCGGCGCATGTATTAAGACGTATGTTAATTGTATAAACAATACTCACGTAAACAAAGTCCTGAACATTTCTTCAATCATGTTCCCACCGTGTGGTACAATTCTTTGCGTGGTCTCACACAGCGTCTTCAGAATACAGTCTCTGCCGTTGTAGCCCATTCTGCGAAATGTTATTATGTTGGAAAATTATTCTAAAGTGAATAAGCTGTTTTTCTATTATAAACCATGTTAATAATCACTTTATGATTAAATTGCGTTAACGTTGCAAATTGATTTAGCAAATGTTTACATGATCAAAGCCTTAATGACGTCAACTCTTGCGTAACAATAAATATTAGTATAACCTTCAGTGTAATAACATCAAATATATGTGCAATTACTTTTTCTTAGGGAATAACGAATCTCAATACTACTAATATATCGAAAATTATAATCAAAATATTGCGTATTTACTTGTTTATAACAGTCTCCAACTTCTCATACAGCTCCCTTCTGCTTCTTCTCTGTTCCATCGGCTTCTTGCGTCTGTGTTTTATTCTATAGAACTTAGACGTCTCAGTGGCGTTGGGCAGCTCGTAGGCGATGCCCCAATTCAAGCCAAATGTGAAGGTACCAGGAGACGAGGTCGGTGCAGGTTGACCTATCACTCCTACTGTCATGCAGGCGGCACACTGAACAAAGGAAATAAAAAATGTACAATGTACTCTCAATAATTACGTACAGAATACAATTACCGTATAAAGGATATATTTTCCGTCTCGCAACATCTAGAACTGAAACTAATATTGTGAATTACACAAATCTTTATCGCGGTGTGTATCGATACATGTTATATCTAGATCACAATAAATATTTAGGTCTCATAAACTTCAAGACACAATTTCACTAAAGCCATAAAATATCGACATATTTACCTATCTCTAACATTAAGAATCGCCTATTTGCAAATACATAAATGTATACAGGGTCATATTGACATAGGGTATTTAATTTAGTCCACATTTTTCTCATCACAATGCCTGGGATTGTACAAAATTTAAAAAAACTGAGATTTTTTTTTGTCATAAATCATGATTTTTGTTTTCACGATTGTTGGCCACCCTGTATAGATACGAGTATTTTTACCGTTTAGCTGAACTTCAGTTTGGTTCGGAAACTTACCTGAGCCGTTAAAAGACTCGTGCCTACACGGTTTGATCAAAAGCCTTGAAAACTAAAATCACGATTTTTGACTAAGCTACCAGGCAGTTTTTTTTTTCAAACTTGGTATACTCGTAATGTTACCTGGTGTGATTACGAACATGTGGCTTAAATTAAATACCATATGACAATATCAACCGGTATATGATTTGATAAGTAGTCCCCTAAACTGTTGTTAATTATAGTACTAGAAATTATAAAACAGACTTACCGAAAACGAAGAACCTTCAGGAAAAGCGACATATCTTTTCTTTCTCGACAGAATCTTCGATTTGGAACCCACATTTTCCGACGCACAAAAATCGAAAACCCCAAGAAATATGACAACAAGTTTTATTTTCATTTTGAAATTTAAATCCGTGTACCATGCTCTGCAGATGAGGTCGGATTAGTTGTCAAAGCATGTGGATTAAGAAAGTGTACTATGTCAAGCAACGGTAAGGGTAATTGTCACTGACGCTACAATAGTGCTAATTGGTAAAAATCGTAGGTCAAAATAGTTAAAACGTTTTCGAAGCACTTACGAGATCTCTGGCCGTGGTTTTGATGCAGTTATTTATTACATAAGACTTGAATATAGAAATAGGAACAAAATTGCGACGAAAAGTTTAATGCAGCAAATGGTAACTTTTATAAAAAAGTATATCGTCCTTCCTTTTATTATCCGGGCTAATTATAGCGTCTTCCTACCTGCTTAGTATTCGCCATTTCACTTATTTTTCAGCTTCATCAGTTGTCAGAGAAGCAACTCTCAAAATCTTCCTTGACGTCACCAAGCTATTATTATTATTTATTCGTAAGCGTAGCTATTTTTACTCGTGATAGAATTAAAGTAAACAATATAAACAAAATTATTTATTTTACAAACAATATATTAAAGCAACATTTTTCAAGTTCATTTTTACAAAATCAAACCATTCCACAACCAACAACTTCAACTAAAATTGCTACCGAACAATGCCCAAGGTCTCTTCGAGGTACCGAGGTTGGAGTTGGTGTGTTATAAAGCAA
This sequence comes from Deilephila porcellus, assembly GCA_905220455.2. Classification (NCBI taxonomy): domain Eukaryota; kingdom Metazoa; phylum Arthropoda; class Insecta; order Lepidoptera; family Sphingidae; genus Deilephila; species Deilephila porcellus. The sequence goes on along the minus strand of LR999986.1, from coordinate 11,136,130 downwards.
CTACTCCAGGTACTGCACTATACCGTTCCGGACTATAGTACCCTTTAGCCCAGTCCACAAGAGATAGTGGGCAGTCGAACATAGTGTCACAGTTCTCTAGCAAAACTCCGAGGCGATGAGCTGAGTCGTATATTGTGTGTTCTATTGGCTCCGTAGACAGAATTTTCGTGATTGGCAACCTGGAAAATAGATATTTGATGTGAATTTAATGAGACAAATGTAATGAAAATGTAATGAGACTTAACATCTTATGTCTCAGGATGGTGAGCGCAGTGGCATGACTGGTGTTGTTTCGTTTTCTACAGTCCATGAGCGGTCGTGTCGCTTACCATCAGGCAAATAACATGCTCGTCCCGCCATTCACCACAATAAAAAAAATAATTAAAGTGCTTGCAGCATTTCAAGTTGTCAGTTGCTTACTCTATATGGCTAAAAGTTATTGTATCAGTCTATAAACGGCCACTTCTTTGCCCATTCCTGTACTACCGAGAGCTCTATTAGGAGTAATATTAACTTTGGCAACTTAAATAATAGTCATTTAGGGTCGAATATTAGCCAAAAAATCTTGAAATATTAACAATTGGAACTTGGAACCAGTTGCAAACAACATCATTACCGGATAAGTACGACCTGGCGAACTTCAAAGAGCGTATTCTCACCTTAAAAGCCGGTAACGCATCTCTATGCCCTATGGTGTTGCAGATGTTCATGGGCGGCGGTGATCACTTACCATCTTCTATCTATATCAGCCCATATACGTCCCACTGCAGGGCACGGGCCTACTCTACAATCGAGAGAATCGATTGAGAGTGGTTGGGCCATATAGTCCACCACGCTGGCCTAGTGCGGGTTGGCGGACTTACATACCGTAGAAATTCTTTAAAATCACTACGGTATGCAGGTTTCCTCACGATGTTTTCCTTCACCGTTAAAGTGCGTGGTGATTGACTATCAATACACACACAACTCCGAAAAGTCAGAGGTGTGCCCTGGGATTTGAACCCGCGACCACCGGTGAACTGTTCACTTACTATCAGAACTGTATTCTCGTTTGCGCCTATATTATATAAAAAAAATACAATTGATAAAGGATTATTTTATGGATCTTTTAAGTCAAGCTCCTTAGTATTGAAAATAGTCCATGCGTGTAGATAGCACTACTTTAATATTCAACCTGAATAAAAATAATTGTCATATTTTTTTAGTACTAAGAGATGAACAAAATACTCACGTAAATAATGTACGGAACATTTCTTCAATCATATTTTCACCATGCGGCACAATCCTTTGCGTTGTTTCACATAACGTCTTCAGAATGCATTGTCTGCCGCTGTAACCCATGCTGAAAATCAAAATATGCTGTTAAATATTTTTTTTTAAATGCAGGTTAAATACCTACATGCGGTGGTAATTTATCTGGAATTTGTGATAATTGTAGGTGTTATTATGTTTATGACTGCCTCGGTGGCCTAGCTGTACTATAGTACGACCTCTGAGTCTCTTAAACACCCAGACCCGAAACTAATACCAGTGAAGCACACAAATATTTGTTTCGGTGCGGGGATCGAAGCCGCAGCCCTCGTTTCAAAGCCCACTTCTAACCAACGCTCCACGGAGGCTGTCAAATCCCCATTTAGTTCATAGTATTTTTTTTTTATTGCCGTCGTAGGCAGACGAGCTAGCGACCCGCCTGATAATAAGCGGCTACCGCTGCCCATGGATTCCACGATGCCAAGGGTACAGACAAGCCACTGCGTACCGTGTACTTGATATATTTTTTTTTATTTTATTTTTTATTGCCGTATAGGCAGACGAGCTAGCGGCCCGCCTGGTGGTAAGCGGCTACCGCTGCCCATAGACCTTCGCAATGCCAGGGGTCCAGCACAACAAAGTCGCTGCCTACCTTAAGGATAGTACTCTCTTTAAGCCTCGTTTGAAGAAGGACAGGTCATAGCGCTCAGGAAACACCGATGCAGGGAGTTCATTCCAGAGCTTGCACGTACGTGGTAAGAAAGAACGCTGGAAACGTACCGTTCGGGAGCGGTACGCTTCCAGGTGGTAGGGATGAACTCTGCTGCGGTGACGGGTGGAGCGATGGTAGAAGGGCGACGTTGGTACCATCTCAAACAATTCCTCGGAGCACTCCCCATGGAACAGACGATAGAACACACAGAGAGACCCGAAGTCTCTCCGCAGTCCTAACGGTTCCAATTTGTCCGTAAGATTGGGATCCGTAAGATTGGGATCATGATATAGTATAATATGGACAGTATTCGCTATCATGGCGCCATAAAAATATTCCACCACCACCGCAATGTCTATTTCTTCTGCCAAACATCAGTGTAAATGCACTGGTGTGTTCCGGTTTGAAGGACATTGTAGCTAGAGTAACTAGCGGATATAATAAGACTTAACATCTTATGTCTCAGGACGGCCAACGCAGTCGAACGCCAAGTATTTAGGTATTATCATTAGGTAATTTGTCGTGTTGTTTGGTTTCGCTACTGTCCATGGGCGTTCGTATCGCTAACCATCAGGCGAATGGCATGCTCGACCCGCCATTCACTGCAATAAAAGAAAACACTTACTTATCCAATATACTCTCCAATTTCTGATACAAATCCCTTCGGCTTCTCCGCTGCGCCATGGGCTTCTTATGTCGCGACTTGACGGTGTAAAACGCAGCGGTTTCCGTCGAATTTGGCAGCTCGTACGCTATGGCCCAGTTTAGGCCGAACGTGAACGTACCGGGCGCTGTTGTGGGCGCAGGCTGACCTATCAGGCCTATTGCTATGCAGCCGGCTATCTGGAATACCGCAAAGTATACGTCATTATTAAAAGAAAAGTTATTATTTGATAACTTTTTAAGTCTGCCCAATATAACGAGTTATGAGGACCTGCTTTTTTTACTAGCGCTGCATAGTGACTGTACTGCACTTGATGGTAAGCCCAAATGCCGTCCAGACAGAGTATCGAATGGCATCAGACGGCGGTTCCATGCTATTCAATACAATTATACCGGCCTGCAGAAATGCTTCTTCACGCTACGGCTGAAGAAACTAGGATTATAGGAAGGAGGGAACACGAGTGAAGGCAAAAATTCCACAGCTTGACGGTGCGAAACAAAAAATAATTTGCGAACCTTATGGTTCGCGCCGAGATGGTTTGAATAATCAAGCTATGGCATCGCAAGCCATAGCTTAAGAAAGGAGAGAAGGGGATCAAATTTAACAATTCCTCAAAGCATTCGCAGTCATACAGACGGTAGAAAACGCTTAGAGAGGCGACATTCCTCTGCAACTGTAGCAACTCTAAGTTGCTCGTAACGTCTGCATCATTCGCAATGCGGATGGCGCTAAAATCCATCCAGTAGTATAAGCTCGAGGGCCCTTCAAAATCGACTTACATGCTCTATACGCACTCTGTTTTGCGCTCAGCTTTAATGATCTGTGACCATTGAATTTTTAACCTTATGGGTGTAATAAAATAAATAATTCAATAATATCAACCATGAAAAAACTATAAATAATACGTCACAGTATAATCGTTTATTCATCATTACTGATTTACTTGTGACCGAAAATAATTACAATAATGTAATTTAACTTTCTATCTATTTGGTAGGTACAATAATATTGTATGATTTTGGCTTTGGGTAAATATTTAAAAACCGGTCGGATGCTCATCATTTCTCATTGGTATCTCTTATTTCTGGACGCGAAAACTCAAATAAACCATGCCTAGCCTGGATATCGAAGCCAGCTTAAAGATCACACACAAGTAATTGAATTTTATATGATCACTCAGTACATTATCCTACATTTGACAATTGTTTGTTTTCTAATATAAAATACACAATAATACAGGTATGTTATTTAAAAATTACTTACAGAGAAACTTGAGCCTTCAGGAAACGCCACGTACCGCTTTCTTCGCGACAAAACTTTACTTTTAGAACCAAAATCCAATCCCATGAAGGCATTTATTTCGTAAAAACAAAAAAACACTGCAAGTATCGTACACAAATTTGAAAATGGAATCATTTTTAAAACTGCAAAAAGGTTATCTCAAGAAAGTTATATGCAACTCAAATAAAAAAGTAAGCAGTTTAAAAAAAGATCAGGTGAATAATCGTGTCAGCATGCGATGGAGTTGAAACAAAAACTAATCAATTACGAGAGCGTCAAAAAAGAATGTCGAGTACTAAACGTAACTGTTTCAGACGATCTCGCTAAAAGACTTATTAGGACAATTTGTCTGTATCTGTGATATGGTATGCACATTGTTTTTCTAGGTGTGTTCGGAAGCAAAGATAGCGTTATGGATGTTTATGGGCGGCTGTGATCTCTTACCATTATTGACCTGTTTGCTCGTTTGCCGGACCTATGCAATAAAAGAATAAATGAGGCAAGGGACACAAAAGGACGGGCTAATGCAAAAGATAAAGAAAGATAAACTTTCACCCATCACTTAGGTTCGTGCTACATACGAATAATACCGCTGGCAGACCTCATTTTACGACGTCGACAAAGGTCATTGGCCGATAATAGTGCTAAAATGACCCCAGAACGATACCTTGATGATCTTTTGAGAGTATGTTGATATATTGATAAGATCTCTTTAATTCTGCGAGTTCCAATTCTCTACCCAACTTAGTTTTCGAATAAATTTATCATAATTTATTTTTTCTCGAAAACAGCTAAAAATATTTGAAGATAAATTTGGACATCGAATATTCATACTGTTGAATATACGATACGAATATAACCATATTGAATACGCCATTTGATTCTAATGTATTTTTTTCTTAATGATAACTTTCGGTACAGTTACAAATTTAAATAAATTTTATGGCTTATTCAATGCACAATGCCCTCTAAAATTCTTAAATTTATAGAATATGTACGCCATGGTTATAAAAATAGAAATCGATTATTGCCATTAAAAATTAATATTTCACTTAGATCGTTTTGGCCGTTTTCGAGAAAAAGATATTTGTATGATTTTTAGATTTATTTGAAATCTAAATTGGGGAGAGAGTTCAAAATCGCAAAAATAAAGTAGGTTATCAGTACCAACATACTCTCAAAAGATTATCAAGATATCGTTTTGGGGCCATTTTGGTACCCTTATCGGCCAATGACCTTTGTCGACGTCGTAAAATGAGGTCTGCCAGCGGTATTATTCGTATGTAGCACGAACCTAAGTGATGGGTGAAAGTTTATCTTTCTTTATCTTTTGCATTAGCCCGTCCTTTTGTGTCCCTTGCCTCATTTATTCTTTTATTGCATAGGTCCGGCAAACGAGCAAACAGGTCAATAATGGTAAGAGATCACAGCCACCCATGACCATCCATAACGCTTCGATAATGGATGTGTTGCCAGCCCTTTAAATCGGGAGGAGAGTGAGAACACAAAAGGATAGGAAGAGGAAAAGAGTATTAGGCACCCGGAAATCTTATTCACCAAACGAAACGCAAAAGCAAACGTGTGCTTCACTTCGATTTCCTGTGAGACAAGGGTACCGCCCCGGATAAGCCTGTCCATTCATACATACATACATACACCCAACAGTCACATACATAGTCCTGACCCCACACTAACATCGAGTCTTGTGTCGTGGGTATCAGAAGCTACGAGAGACTTTTCGTCTCACAAACACCCAGACTCGAAACAAATACCTGTGGATCACACAAATATTTGTTTCGGTGCGGGGATCGAACCCGCGGCCACTCGTTTCATAGACGGCGTCTAAACAACTCCGCCACGGAAGCTGTCGTGATGAGTGATGACTGACAATAGCGTTGCACTACCACTTCCAAAAATAAAAATTGATACAATACCATACAATATTCTTTATTGTAAAGCAATATAAAGTAGTAAATTACAGAAAGAAAGAACAAAAATGGTATTACAAGTGGTGGTCTTATCGCTTGGAGCGATTTATTCCAGACAACCTTTGTATGGATAGTATCAGAAGTTGATCTATTACCCAAAGATTTTACTCATGGGCAAAGTTACTGTAGATGAAATTCAGGTTATAAAATACTTTTTCGTCTCCTGTTTACATCAGGAACATATCACGTATCTGTTTTATATTTAAACTCAACGTGACTGCATCCTCTATACTGTATTTCCCATCTCATCCCGTTACATCCCATTCTCTCCGGTTTTATCAATTCCACATAATAAAATAATTAATAACTTATTTATTAGAATAACCATTAATACCTTCCTTCCTTCTAATGGGCGTTATCCCGGCCGGTGCCAGGGTCCGCCAGGATAAGCATTAATACCATAACAATAAAAACCAATTTGCAAATAATGCATTGTTTTAAAACAAATCTCATTACAAATACAAACAGCTCTGTGGCGCAGTTGGTTAGACGCTGACTGTGAAACAAGAGTCCATGGGTTCGATCCCCGCACCGAAACAAATGTTTGTGTGAACCACAAGTATTTGTCTCGGGTTGGGTGTTTGTGGTACCGAAAGTCTCTCGTTGTTTTTGATACCCACGACACAAGACTTAATTGATCTTAATGTGGGGTCAGGACTATGTGTGTGACTGTAGGATTTATTTATTTATTTATAATTAAAAAGGTTATAGTGAGCCATCCTAAAAATATAGACATACGCTATCACAAACTTTTTTAGACCTTTTAATTCACTTATTTTTTAGCTCCATCAGTTGTAAGAGAAGTAATTCTCACATCTTCCTGACGTCACCAAGCCACTATTTGAATCTGTTCGTAAACCCAGGCAATTTTACTCGTGTAAGAATTAAAATAAAAATATAAACAAAATTTCTTTATTTTACAAACAAAACATATATTAAAGCAAAAGTATTTCTCAAGAACAGTTTTTACAAAATCGAACCAACGCACAACCGAGAATTTCACCCTAAATTGCTGCTGAGCAATGCCCAAGGTTCCTTTAAGGTATCGATGCCTGGAGCCGGTGCGTTGTAGTACCCTTTAGCCCAGTCCACAAGAGATAGTGGGCAGTCGAACATAGTGTCACAGTTCTCTAGCAAAACTCCGAGGCGATGAGCTGAGTCGTATATTGTGTGTTCTATTGGCTCCGTTTGCAGGATTTTCGTCATGGGCAACCTGGAAATAAAGATTTTAAAGTTATTTTCAGAAAGACGTTAGTTCGTTTACCCTATACGCTTAAGTACATGCCAAAAATATTTGTGCCTAATTTTATGCAAATTAAAAAATGGGAACGATCATTTTAATCTATATTAATTAATAAAATTGAATTCCAAATTAGTGGTGAAAGGAGTACATGAAGGTTTAAATAATTATTTTATAAAAGAATGATAATTTCGTAGGTTTTAGAATTTGTGCCCGATATGGCGATAGGCTCGCCCCCTATCACATCGTGGGACGGAACATACAAGGCGAAATGTGGGTGTCCTAGTGGCACCTCTGCCTACCCCTTCGGGGATAAAGGCGTGAGTTTATGTATGTATGTATGAAGTACAAAATACCCACGTGAACAGTGTACGAAACATTTCTGCAACCATGTTTTCGCCATGCGGCACAATCCTTTGTGTTGTTTCACATAACGTCTTTAAAATGCATTGTCTGCCGTTGTAACCCATGCTGAAAATATAATAATAATAATAATCTGTATTTAACAATTAGTTTTACATTCCTTAATGCTAAATTAATTTATGAAGATAAACTTTTAAGTACCAATAAAATAAAATTATAACAGCAGCCCCTACACTAGGCATTGCCTGTATTGTAGGTGACCAAATCACATAAAAATATATTAACAAATTATCGGTAACACGCATTCAAAGATTATTTTTAAATTACAAAATTTAAAACACCTCCAACATTTTATGAATAATTTTGATTATAAACATAAACATTAAACACTATTGTACTCGTAATATTATAGTACAAACCACTGTAATTTTTAGTGAATGTTTGTGTGTCAGTATACAGGGTATATCAAGACTGCGACCGAAAATGAAGCCAGGTGGTAGCATTAGTGACTTCAGACACAATGCAAGTAAGTTAGGATTTAAATTATGATTTTCGCAAAAACTAGGTATTTACCAAACCAAAAAGACGATTTAAAAAAAAAATATAAAAAAATATCTGTCACTGTTTTGGTGAAAATTTTATTTGCATCGTGTTTATAACCACTAAAACTATCACCTGGCTTCGTTTTCGGTCACAGTCTTGATATACCCGGTATAAACATAGTAGAGTGTCAATAAGTCAGTGTCAGTAAACATAATAGTCACTACCAGCATAAAAAAACGTACTTATCTAAAATAATTTCCAATTTCTGATACAACTCCCGTCTACTCCTCCGCTGTGCCACTGGCTTCTTGTGTCTCGACTTGATGCTGTAATACGCAGCGGTTTCGGTAGAATTGGGCAGCTCATACGCTATGGCCCAGTTTAGGCCAAACGTGAACGTACCGGGTGATGATGTGGGCGCAGGCTGGCCTATCAAACCGACTGTCATGCAGCCAGCACACTGGAAAAAGCGCAATGTATATTTAAGAAGAAAATAAATTTGTCAAATTGTGGGTAGTACAGATGTAACCTCTGCCTACCCTTACCGTGATATAGGCATGAACTTTTAAAAAACTTTTGTTATCGCATTCGTAGCTCTTAATGTCACAAATGAATAAAAAATATACATGTGATAAAACGACAAAGAAATGTGTGACCCATTTGAATAGCTTCGACAGCTCGAAAGGCTTTCTTTGCCCTTTGTGCTTCCATCGAACTGCAAGCTCGAGGGCTCTTTAAAATCGACTTATAAGCTCAATACGCCCTCAGTTAGCTCTAAAGATCTGTGAACCTTTACATTTTTAACCTTATGGAGGTAATATAAAATACAAAACATTAGTAAAAATTGCCAGTAGGTATACAACAAAAATATAATTATAATAACAATAATTTACGGCACTATAAACTAAATCTATTTCGGTTATATTATATTTTTAAGAGTAGAAAAACTTACATATATTTTTCCCAACCTAGATGTCGAAATCAACTTATGGCTTACGGACAAATGAGTTTGTTTTGACGTTAAAAATTACTGTATTAGCACATCATCCTAATACTACATTTTGTCTCCTAATTCCAATATTATCAGATATATTGTAACTTTTAAAAAGTACTTACAGAGAAACTTGAGCCTTCAGGAAACGCGACGTACCGCTTTCTCCGCGACAAAACTTTACTTTTAAAACCAAAATCCAATCCCATGAAGGCATTTATTTCGTAAAAACAAAAAAAAACTGCTAGTATCGTACATAAATTTGAAAATGGAATCATATTAGAACAAAAAAGTTTTATCTCTCGATAATTACATGCAGTTAAAATAAAAAAAAGTAAGCAATTTAAATAAAGAACAGGTAAATAATCGTGTCAGCATACGATTGAGTTGAAACAAAAACTAACCAATTACGAGAGCGTCAAAAAAGAATGTCGCATAGAGTACTAAACGTAACCGTTTCAGACGATCGCGCTAAAAGACTTATTAGGACAATTTGTCTGTCTCCGTGATGTGGAACGCACATTGTTTTTCGAGGTGTGTTCGGAAGCAAATTTGTCGACGTCGAGAAATGAGGTCTGCGAGCGGTATTACTCGTATGTGGCACGAAGCTAAGGAAGTAATGGGCGAAAGTTTATATTGGTAAATGATAGGGTGATATCTTTTGCATTAGCCCGTCCTCTCGTGTCCCTTACCTCAAATTGATCCATTTCCCGAAGATTTTACTCATGGACTAAGTTACTGTAGATGGGATTTAGGTTATAAAATATTACGCAAGGTCGAGGTGAAATGTAGGCTGTGAAATGTAATCATTACTTGAGTGTTTTGATTATTACATACCACTTATTAAAGTGGTTTTATTAAACAGACTATTAAGTTTGTTACTGAAAATGAGCTGTGTCAGTGGACTGAGAGTACGCTTTATTTTTACAAGTTTTTTTAACATAATTTAAGGATTTATACGGCTGACATATTGTATGTGTGCCATTCAAGAAACGCTTGATTTTGTTCTAAATTTGAGCACTTTGGAATTTAATTTTATCTAACATAGAAAAAGATTTTCGTGTATGTTTATTATAATTAGAGATAACTGCGATTAATATTTTGAAACAAACTAATCGCTATTGCAAATAAAAATATTTTATAGACAAAGTATTAAATGAAGTATAATTTATTATTTTCCAAAACTACTTTACTTTTACATTTTTATAAATGCATACATTTCTCATCAAGTGAAATTTATAAATGTCTTTTGGGAATAAAATTTCTTTAACCTCAAAATTCAATAACAAAAATAAAAACTCAATTATGTACGCCTGTATAGATAAATTTCCCTTCCAGTGCATAAAGCAAGAAGTTACAGCGGCTTGGGAACGCTGTAATTACAGGAACTAGCGCAAATCCACACCAAACTATCAAGGAGACGCATGTATCCGCCGTGAAATTGTCTTAATGAGAAACAGCATTGGCTTTGGTTGGAGATTATATATTGGATACAAATTAGGATGCAAAATTGTATGAAATTATCACATTTAAAAACTATACAACATAAAATGGTGGTATTATGGTGAATTCGTCAGTACATTGTGAAATAAGACTCTATTTAGATTGTGATTGAACAGAATCATATTGTAAGATGAGAATTACATACCAGGTGTATCCAGACTGCGATAGAAAACGAAGCCAATTGCTGGTTTTAGTAACTTCGGACATGGTGCAACTAAAATTTTCGCAAAATAATGCGACGATAGTCTTCCCGACGTTTCGATTACTTTACAGCTTTCGTGGTCACGGGGCGGACTGAGTGACACTCAGTGACACTGAGCGGATGACTAATACCTCAGTCCGCCCCGTGACCACGAAAGCTGTAAAGTAATCGAAACGTCGTGAAGTTAAAAAAATGTAAAAATTAAACCAAATCGCGATAAAATCCGTATAAAATAGTTTTATTTCAATGTGTAACATTCGCGTAAATCTAAGAAACCATTATGCGACGATAGTCTCTTTTGTAATTTTTTGATTATCGCCGTTTTTTGTGGTAAATATACAGGGTTTCCCTTGAATAATAATTGACACAAATTTATTCTTGAGGCCGCAATGGTACGCAAGGGTTTTAATATATATTTTTGCAAAACATATTTAATTACCACCCAAACATAATGATATTAAAAAAAAAAAAAAACATGACGCTTTTTATTGATAAAATTTCAGTTGCATTGGGTCTGTAGTCACTTAAACCACCTGGCGTATGTATGATAAGTGTGAATTGTGTGATTGTTTTTTTTTTTAAGAAAGCGGTGATGGAATCAAACACCGTCAACATATGATCACATCATATAATAATAAATGATGTAGTACACGAAATCTTCACTTTACGAACCCTTTTAAAACAACGTTTCCAATAAAAACAATTAAACCTTAGTTCAATAACATTCCAATGCAGGACTAAAAGCTTTTCATGAAATCCGCTTTACAGATGATGTTTTTATAAAAATGCATTCTAAAAATAGGTATTAAAGAGATCCCCAAACAGCGGTCGGTCGCCTCCCACCGTTATCCCCAGTTTTAGCGCTCCAAAGATTTATGAAACATATATCAAGGGAGTCTTGATGGTGCTACTAATGGTTCGCGCTTTATTTCTGTAAGATTGCAATCGACAATCACAGCTCAGTTTATTATGTGCGTTTTCGTGGTATTATAGTCAGGTAGGACAAACCGTTTGGTGTGTTTTTCATCTTAGATCTTGGTAGTTACAAATCATAGAGTCGAGAGTCCATCCGTATATTACAGAGTGTGTTAAGTCGAAGGTATGAATTGTTGCATACTTTTTTTATTTCGATGAATGGCGAGACGAGCATGCCATTCGCCTAATGATAAGCGATACGGCCGTTCGTGGACAGTAGCAAAACCACACCATGAATTACAAAGCAATGCTTGGTATTCCACTACGCTCGCCATCCTGAGGCATAAGGTGTTACGTCTCATTATGTTCAGTAGTTACTCTGACTACAATGTCCTTCAAACCGGAACACAACAGTGCATTTACACTGCTGGCGGGAGAAATAGACATTGCGGTGGTACCTACCCAGGCAGCCTCTCACATATGAGAAACCTACCACCAGTTAAAATACTTACTAATAATTCCATCACTTTTAGACATAGGAGATTCCCTGCTGAACCACTGCCTACTAAAGATATCTACGGTGATCTGGTGGAGTCGGCCTGCATCCATCGACTTGCCGCCACCTTCTTTGGGTTATCTGACATCCCTGTGTCCATTTATATTTGTTTTCAATTAATGTATTCCTAGCTTACACTACTGATTATTTAATCACCTTGAGTCCACTTACGTTTGTATAAAATGAGTAAACTACTAGTTCAAACTATAGTATAAATAGATAGCAGTAAGATAACCACAGTGAAACCAATGGTAGTGGCGCTAAGCCCAGCGGTGTGTGAGACGATAACTATTTAAAGGATTTTGCACTAAAAAGCTTTCTTGCATTGTCGAAAATCGGTAACGAGTTTTTAAGCTATATGTTATCACAAATTTGCTTTACGCTTTAAGTTTCTCAAGTTTTCTAATAAATCCTTTTAGCACCTCCACATTTAGAAGATATATGATTTAAATGATCACAAGCTGCTGTGTGATTTATTTTCTTTGTTTTTTTTTTTGGCATTTCAGCAACTTTCGATAGATGGTTATATGAGAAGTTGTCTGAAAAATTATCAGATGATCATTTAATTTATTTGTGTTACGTGTAGGTGTTGATAAAAAAATCTCTCATCGAATTTCCTCTCACAAGTTCAAAAAACGTTACGTATGATTTAAATTTTCTTTTAACGTTCCCCTTTAATACTAAAAAAGAATCAAATTCGTACCGTATTCTTACTGAAATTAATAATAGGCCAGCGTGGCGGAATATATGGCCTAACCCCTCTCAATCGTACTCTTGATTGTAGAGGAGGCCCGTGCCCTGCAGTACCACTTATTTGGGCAGGTACGGATACAGCTGCAGAGAATAATTAATGGATGTTTGAAGAAAGAGCACGATGCTCTCTTGAACTACCCCTAGGAACCTACAAGGGCCGATGAACCCTTTCCCCTGATAGCTCTCGGTGCCATAACCCTTCCAAATGATTGACCACCCTTGCGCTACAGCAGTGATATTAAGTAAAATAAATAATAATATAATTATTTTCTTTTCTTGAAGTGTAGAACAATGCAGTTGTACTGTATAGGCATATATTGACAGGATTTGGATGGAATCAAAGTGATGCGTCATTTTTGGGCTAAATATCGTCCTGACATAACCCTAACACAGACATTATTCCACAGCACACAGATGTAAAGCCCACTGTGTCGCGTTCCGGGATCAACCTGTGCATCCGTTTTTAAATTGGCCGAATAATTGTGTCTATACAAATAGTCGTATTTTCTACCGGTTGATTTCCTACTTAATCGCCTTACACTTACCATCAGATGTGCAGAGTAAAAAGAAATCTGTTTGCACGACGTAAAAGGGCTTTGCAATTAGCGCTTCGTCTGCTCATTTGGTCATGTCCAAATGGCACGAGCTAATTCCGTTATTCAATTTCCTTTAACATAAAATTGTAAAAACATAATTGTGTTGCATAACTTTAAAATTAGGATTACATAGTACATGTTTAAGTTACTAAGGCTCGTTTTGAATGGCCTCGGTGGCGTAGTTGTATTACGGTACGGTTACAAAGCTGAGGTCTCGGGTTCGAGTCCCGGGTCGGGCAAAGTGATATTGGTTTTTCTATTCATTATCAGCCCGGAGTAAGGAATTTGTGCCCGATATGGCGATAGGCTCGCTCCCTATCACATCGTGGGACGGAACATACAAGGCGAAATGTGGGTGTCCTGGTGGCGCCTCTGCCTACCCCTTCGGGGATAAAGGCGTGAGTTTATGTATGTATGTGTATATCCGGATACAATCAGGCCGGCATAATTGTATCAATAGAAATGAACATCTAGCGTCGTTTGATACTTTATCTGGATTGCGCTTACCACCAGACGCATAGTATAATACCCATTTTCTCTTTTCATCTATTTTTCTTCCCTTTCCTATCCCATTTTAAGAGGTCGACATCGTATCTACTATTCAAGTGCTGTAAGTAATCTCTTACCATGACTAAGCCATGTGCAATGCAATAAAGAAATCTATCACTTCAAAATCTGGGTATTTCCAATATTTGTTTAATGTTGTTTACTGTAGTTTTGCCACGCACGCCTTTCATAACTTTGTCATACCCATGAATGTAGTTAGTATAATATCGACGTAGGAAAACGTATTTGCTGTAAGCCTCAAAACATGAAATGTTCAGGAGAGCCAAAAAACTTTTCTCAAATTAGAAAAAAATCATTACAAAAAACTATACATCGTAGGAACATAATTTTAAAAACGTATTTTTATTTTCTCTTGTGTTACATGTTACGTATAAATATATTATGTCCTTGGCCATACCAATATAAAAAATGATAATGCAACTGTGGAGTAAAGTCATGCATGAACAATATTCCATCAAGAAAATCTTGAAAAAACAATTTCACGTCGACGAATGTTTGTCCCGGAGTCAAACGACGTATAATCGATGCAAATAGGTGTTGCGTGTAAAGGTGTTTGATCGATTTTAATGGATCGCCTGGCTGGTAGCGATGTCGGGCTCGAACGATTGTGATCCAAGTTATTGACCAGAGAGGTTCAGCTACGATATTATAGGAAATTGTATTGCATGGGATTTACGTGAAACACTTCTCAGTAAAGTTTGTACGTAGGCTATGTAGGTGCCTTAAGGACCTGGCTGTGATTTATAGGTCTAAAATCATTTCAAAGTAAGTTTTTAGTGGCGTTGCTCGGTCAGGCGTGTCTTTTTTTATGTCAAGAGGAAAAGCTCCAAAACCTCCCCTTTCGATAACCCGGAGGATGCCAAAAGGGCATATCAGTGTCACTGGCCTCCCAGCCCGGCATGCTACGGATATTGCAGCCGAGTCGGGTCCTTAACAAATACCTACGCCAGCATACTGAATAAAAACCCTAAAAACTAAAACTAGTCGTGACGTTCATCTGGTGCTTAATTATAATAAGTTTTGATCGATGTTGCTCTCATTTATGAACACTAAGCATGACGATTACAACCACGCGAATGACATCCTACTCTCGTCATTCCCGCTAATGAAATAAGCGCACGTATAAGAATCATGTTGCGCCCATGTCACGTCGATGTCGTATGAAGAAGATAAACGAATATACGAAAAAGTTCTCGATTGAAATT
Source organism: Deilephila porcellus (assembly GCA_905220455.2). Taxonomy (NCBI): domain Eukaryota; kingdom Metazoa; phylum Arthropoda; class Insecta; order Lepidoptera; family Sphingidae; genus Deilephila; species Deilephila porcellus. Next base: position 11,120,800 of record LR999986.1, on the reverse strand, counting down.
TGCTATGGATTTGATCCATAAATGTCGGTAAACGTAACTCCAGTGTATTATTAGGTTGAAGTAACAGTAGGAGAGCACGTGGCGTATTTAATTAATTGCAGACATCTTCGTTTGGAGACCAAATACTTTTTGGATTGAAGGTCTATCCCAAGGTACACAGACTTGATACTGATCAGTAACTAAACCTACAGTACGTTAGACAGTACAGTCTACAGTAGACTATTACAGAAATTATTAAAGGAGGCCTAAATTCCCCGCAAACATCCTGCTCTAATCATTCTTAAAAAAGACAATTTGTCATAACATGTTTTTTTTAGCTTACGCACAACTTTACATCTAGCAAACAACGATGTGTACCCATTTATTAACGTCATTACATTAAATGTTTAAAGCAAACAGTATAATTTGACTTTATATATTACTAGCTTCTGCCTGCAAACTCCGTCTGCGTGGTTAACTTTATTTGAAATCTCCCATCACGTCCCGTCCCATCCCGTTATATCTCGGCCGCCCCGTCTCATTCTCACTAATGGAATGTAATCCAGTCCTATCCCATCCTTTTGAGTATAAAAAAGTAGCAAATATATCGGAATTCCTTCTTCATCCCACGGGAACACTAAACTTTACGGGATAAAAAGTAGCCTATGTTACTTCTAATACCTCCAAAAATATGTGTACAAAGTTTCGTGATCGGTTGTGTAGTTTTTGCGTGAGAGAGTAACAAACAAACTTACATTCACATTTATAATATTAATAGGGATTCTGCATTATGTGATAATTTTTTTTATGTCATGATTTACTGGATGGTATCTGTTTGTCTTCGTGATTGACAGCCTCCGTAGTGCAGCGAGTACCACCGCTGCCCAGTTCATCATCATTGAATATAGCAGATTACTGCTGGACATAAGCTTCTCAAAATGCATACCAGTGACTATACAACATTCAGCTTGTTCCATGTATTTCCCACTACTGATCCTTGCTCCACCAAACCTTGCAATCCTGGTAGATCAACGTTTTAATTATCTTCATCATCATCATCAGCCCGTTGCAGTCCACTGCTGGACATAGGCCTCTCCCAAGGTACGCCACAGAGCCCGGTCTGCTGCTTTACGCATCCAGTCGCTGCCGGCCCTCTTGTGCAAGTCGTCCCGCCATCTGGCCAGAGGACGTCCCACGCTACGTTTTCCAAGACGCATTTTAATTATCTTATACTAATATATTCACCAACTTGAAGCAAACGGCTTTGATGTCATGTCGGTGAAGGAGGCCCAAATCCCTTTTCTCCATCCCGTCCTTTTGCTTCATTCCTTTCTCCTTCCATTTTGAGAGAACGAAATCGATCCACCACTAAAGTGTTACAATATATTCATGGGTGAAAATATTCACTTACCTTGAGTAAGCCATTTGCAATAAAATAAAATAAAAAGTTATATGGGTATTTCCAATATTTGTACTGACGTTTATTGTTGTGGTTTTGGCACGCACGCCTTTCATAACTTAGGCGTAGCCACAATCCAACATTTCTATTCGATGTAATGGAATAATATCGTCAGAATAAACTCGGTAATGTTCCGCTGCATTATGCGTTTTCATCGTACAATAATTATGCAAAGAATCCTTGTTCAGATGAAGAAAAGGATTTACACGTTATTCTGAGTTTTAAAGCTTTAATCGCTTTTTGTTTAAGTTCCTGGACCGCTGTTTTAAACTTCTTTCTTGGAGTTTTGTTTTAATTGTGTACAATGGGAACCGAGGAATGTTTCAAAATAAGATTGCTATTGTTAAAATTATTTAAGGTACTTGTTTTATATCGTATAAGAGGGTCGAAATAATAATTAGAGTCGGTTTAAAAGGATCACTCCACTTGAAGACCAAAGATGCATTGTCAGACATAGACTATAAATAGTATTTAAAAAATATAATGAGGAAGCAATAAAAAGGAAGGTAAGGTTTGCAACTTAAATTTAATTTCCACAATTTATTTAGAATGAGACGCCGGCTATGAAATAATAGGCTAAGGGTTCGTGCTACCCCAAATATTCACGATAGTAATCCACGAGTATTTGTACCGGATCTAGATTTTATAATACCAAGGTGTACATAGAAATTTCTAATACCAACGACAAAAGATGTTAATGTGATATCAGAGAGTATAATTAATATATTTAAAATAATACCATGGATACTTCTTAGTACTTTTATTAACAAAGTACAAGGATCACAAGATTCGAATCCAAATGGGATAGCTCCTGATCATGAAACAGCAGAAGCCTTATTAATTCTGATTGTTCAACTCCAGAACAAACTGAAGAATTGAGAACGGGCAGTCGTTTGGTTTTTCACAAACGTCAGGGTCCAGTAATTCACTGAAATGAACTGCTATCTCCTCATTGAATTCTTCTTCTCGAAGTGGTGCTCTGGAAACAAATAAATTATTATTAAAATAATATTAATGCCTGAGATATATAAATCTGAATTCATTTTAGGTAAAGGATTTTAAGGTCGATACAGTTCTCTTTGTAAATATGTTGCGTATTTATTATCGTAAATCAAAATGAATACAGTTGAAACCCCAAATTCCATATAAAATTACATTTATTATTTAATAAGGCGTGATTTGTGTTTTAAATTATGTTTAGGGCGCATCTCCAAGAAACTTCTTTAAAAAATGCATCTTTATCTAATAAATCTAAAATAATCTTTTGGCAGTATTATAAAACACCTATGATGCATAAATTCACAATGCTCATAATTATCCTCACCATAACAAATCTTTAAAGACAAAACAGATTTTCCAATACAGGTTCAGTGAGTTAGCACAGCGCCTTCCCAACAGCTGCCAATAGCAATAATAGATCATCCATCAATGGTTCCATCTTAAACTTTCGGTTCAACGGAATTTAATGTTCTTTCGCCTTTTACTTCGTAATTTTCTTTTTAGAAGTTATTAATGCTTATTTTAACCTTGAAGTGAGTTATATCTGGTGTTTGATTTACTGTAGTTTAAAAGATATTAAATGTAGAAACTTGATTATGTATGTACATAATTAATTTTCTATTCATTGAATGGTGGAGGATATTCTGGTGATATATGATAGTGAAGGTAGGTCTTTCATATTATGTGACAGGCTGTTTGGGTAGGTACCACCGTAATGTCTATTTCTCCCGCCAAACTGTAATCATCCCTGGCGAGTATATAATTCATTTGGACAACACAGCAAACACTATCAAGAGCAGTGTACTCTAATAAACCAGTATAGCAAAAACCTTTGTATTTACCGACATGATAGTTTTAAAACCTCTTCACTTCTCACCCTACACGATCCCTTTCAAACCTAAGCCGGTAATGTGGACATACACACCAATAGAAGTATTTTGAAGGTTTACTATACTATTTCCCCGAACATTATGATACTTAGGACACCTATATTTTATCTGAGGATTTCGTTCCACGCATAAATCGTGATGAGTATCCCTTTGGGGATTTTATGGGCGGGATAGGGTTTGCGGTACGACGGCCAATTGTTGGCCGAATTTTTGGTTGTTACAAATTCAAGTAATTGGTTCGGTGTTAAGTACCCATCTGTCAGATGTGTGAAATTCATTGTTGGGATTGGGGGTTTTGTCATAAATTGTAAACCACATTGAAGGTATTCTGGGAATTTCTCCATTGTCCAAGACAACTGGGGATGTCTGACAATGAAATCAGCTGGTATTTCTCCCTCAAAAAATCCTATTTTTCTCCGTTGTTAATTACGGCACATTTTTACAATGAAGATCGCGATTGAAAGCATACCAAATGCAACAGCTACCAAAAGTCATAACCGCAAAAGACACAGGAAATATTAAAAATTCGATAAATTTCCCGCGTCCCGGGAGACCACACCTGCTCACTCCGGGGGAGCACGCGTGATGAATGACCAAAACGGACTTATGGTGCAATTAGTTTTGTAGTTGCTTTCGGGATGCAGGCGGTTCGATTCTGGCAGGACGAAAATATATATGTGTTTGTAGTTTTTAGTGATAAAACGTCCAAAGTCCTCCTGCAACGCAATTTTCGGGGTATGAATCTTGATAATCTTCGCAAGGATGCCGACAACATTGACTGGAGCTCGCTTCTTGACACAGACTGTGTTGACACCAAGCTGCATATTTTTAACAATAAGCTAACTGAACTTTTTGATACGCATGCTCCTATCAGGCCAATTAAAGTTAAGCATTTACCCTCACCTTGGCTCACTGCTGAAATCAAAGAGTTACTTTTTAAAAAAGCGTCCGCCAAGACTAAATATAATCGTCGTCCCAGCGAGTCTAACTGGTTAAAATATGTAGACATCCGGAATCACTGCAGTAAGGTGTGTAGGAATGCTCAACGCCGATACATTCATAACTCAGTCGAAAACGGTGATCCAGCCAAAGTCTGGAAATTTCTGAAAACACTGGGAGTGGGTAAATCACGACAAGATTCTATTCCTAAATCCATAAATTTGAATTCCTTAAACCTTCATTTTTCTTCCTTGTCCTATTTTGATAGGACAACTAAAGATAACACTATTAAGCATCTTTCCACCCTTCAGTCTCCCGTTTGTTCTACCTTTGTCTTACAACAATTTGCCACTTGTGATGTTAAGAAGACCATTACTGTTTTGTCGTCAAATGCTATGGGTAGCGACAATATCAGCCGCAACATGATTCTCCCTGTCTTAGACGAAATCCTTCCTATCATATCCCACATTCTTAACCACTCCATCTCCACTGGGATCTTTCCCACTGCTTGGAAAGAAGCCCACATTATCCCCATTCCCAAAAAATCCAATGCCTCTCTTCTTTCTGAGTTTCGTCCTATTTCCATACTTCCTTTCCTTTCCAAAGTCCTAGAACGTTTAATCCATACCCAACTCAATGATTTCCTCTCCAAGAATAACCTATTAAATCCTCTCCAATCTGGGTTTCGTCCTGGACATAGTACGACTACAACTTTGACACATATCACGGATGGCATCAGATCAGGCATGGAGGAAGGCAAGCTGACTGTCCTTGCTCTTTTGGACTTCAGCAATGCCTTTAATACTGTCGACTATGACGTATTACTTACCATGCTACGTTCTCTTAACATATCTCCAATGGCAGTTGATTGGTTTCGTAGTTACCTGTATGGTCGCCGGCAACGCATCCGTGTGGAGGAAAGCTTTTCCTCCTGGTGCCCCGTATCTGCTGGCGTACCACAGGGCGGCGTGCTATCTCCTCTTCTCTTCGCTATCTTTATTAACTCCATTACCAATCTTCTTCGCTCCTCCTACCACCTCTACGCTGATGATCTCCAGATTTATACTCAAGCTCCCTTAGACAGGATGACAGATGCGATTGTTAGAATCAATACAGACATCCATCACATCTGTGTTTGGAGTAAAGCTCATGGTTTAAAGATTAACCCTACTAAAACCCAAGTCATTGTTGTCGGCAGCCCCAGGATGATTTCTAAGCTTGACTTGTCCCAACTACCTAGTGTCGATTGTGATGGTAACGCCATTCCTTTCAGTGACTCCGTCCGCAATCTAGGCATACATATAGACAAATCATTCACCTGGGGTCCACAGCTCTCGGAATTAAGCCGGAAGCTGTTTGTTTCCGCAAGGTCCTTGCGAAGGTTACGCAACTTTCTACCCATATCCACGAAGATTACGCTTGCACAAACCCTCCTTCTCCCCATCCTTGATTATGCCGATGTCAGCTATCTTGATCTCACCGAAGACCAACTTAATAAACTTGAGCGCCTACAAAATTTCTGCATAAGATTCATATTTGGTCTTCGCAAATATGACCATGTTTCTGAGTTTCGCGCTAAGCTCAAGTGGTTACCTATACGGCTTCGTCGGAATACTCACATTCTTTCTCTTCTTTACAATATTTTGTTTAATCCTCTCACCCCTTCTTATCTTAAAGACCGATTTATTTTTCTTCATGACTCACATTCGAAATCCTTGAGGTCGTCTGAGAATCTTAAGCTGAGAATGCCTGTGCACACCACGACATTTATGGATAATTCTTTCACTGTCAAAGCAGTTCGATTGTGGAACGCGCTTCCTGTTGCGGTGAGACAGGCTCAAACGCTATCATCATTTAAGAGGCTAATTAAAGAGCACTACCTTTCAGTAGACTAGTATAATTTCATTTTAAGTAGACTAGTATAATTTTCTTCAAGTAAATCATTTGGCTATTTGTAGCATATATTTATGTATGTTTATATTTATTTGTATATATGTATACATGTATTTATGATTATCTGTTATGTATGTATAGTATTTTTGTGTATTTATATATGTTTAATAACTATTACATAGCTTTAATTCTTTATTTTTTTACACTGCCCTCTCTCTCTCCTTCTTTTAAATCCATCCCATGGTTGTCTGTAAGATATTGCTGTAGAGCGATAAGACCGCCATTTGTACTTTTTTTTTTTATTGTTTCTATATTGTGTATTTTTGTTGTTAACTGTGTACAATAAAGATTTAAATAAATAATAAATAAATAAACGTTATTGGTTTTGTAACAAGTGTTGGATTGCGGTTGAGACTTGCTTTTAATCTGATCATCATTCAAATTTAATAGTTTTTTATTGGATATTGTCTGACTGCACACAGCCGAAACTAAACTGACGTATAAAATAGACATAGAAAACTGCACTAGTATCGGCTTACTCGTACAAATAAAATGATAGGTTTCCGCTTTTGTTCGCTCTTTACACAACTACTGGAGGGATTTCAATCAATGTTTTTTGTTTTGTACCCTAAACATTTAAAATATTCCAATATCTTTGTTTAATGAGATGGACGTTTTATAATAGTATAATTTATTCAGCACTATGCTTTTGTAATTGTGTGCTATAACACAGGGTATGAAAAAGTAAATTACTTAAAATCTATTAATAGAAATAATATACCACGACGACAATATTGCGGAAACATCTAGTAAAAAAATTATATATTCCGTTATTCATATTATTTTATCCAAAAAATGAAATCTAGTCTAAGTTATTGCCGATGATTATATATACCATAAAACTATGATCATACTACAAACAAAACTAGCATCAAATATCCTGTATTTAAAACACAAAATAAAATAAAACAAGATTAATAATGTAGAATTGAAGCAATTCTCGCTGAGAGCACATCCGACAAGAAACGTAGCATTACAAGTAAAGACATTATGAATTAATTGAATCCCGCACAGACGTCACGTACGTGGATTATAACGCAATTAGCGAGCTGCCGCGATCGAGGACACAGTTAAATTTTAACCAGTAGTTAAAATAACTGATATATTTAACTGTTATTTTTAAAGTGCTAGGAACTCTTTGTATATACACAATTGTAGACAAAGAAAATAATTAAGTGGGTATCGTTAGTTTAATTATTTTAAATGTTGAATGATAAAATTATGTGTATCAATCAAAATATTTTGCAAATCAGAAATATAGGATTATATTTTATACAGCTTTGTTTATTTATTGCGTACAAGTTGTGATACTATGCGTATTTTAGGTATAATATTATATAAGCTAAGCTAATATGAAAATGCAAGTAAGTGTCAAATAATCACCAATTTTCGCAGTATTGGAAATAATATGACTCTGCTCATAGAATCTAATGCGCATGTCATAAAACCTGTATTTTACTGTGTTGATATCTATCCGGAATTCGCAATCTACCAAAATAGACTTTGTTTTTAATTGATAAGCATGAGTTTCAATACTGCTGGTTAATTTAACTGTGATGGTGTGTTTATAGGATTATCTTTAAGTTGTTCTTATCTATCACAGCGCTACCAATTAAGTAAGCTTTATTTGCAATGAATATTTAGGTGGTGATTTGTAAGCTTTTAAGGCAATAATCTTTAAAATAGGTCGATTATTTTAATCACCAGGTCAGTAAAATGACTTCTACGCGTCTAAGGGCCTCGTTCACCATCTTTAAGTAAACCGTTGATTACTTGCTTTTTGATTGACGTTATTTGACAAGCAAATGTGCAGAGTATCTTTCGTCGATTTCACAAGTGAAAATAAAGTAAAGTGCTGATTATGTGAATGACATAAGAAATTGAACGAATCATTCGTTCAATATTGTGTCAAATGTTCCTCGCCCTGCCTCCCGCTAAAGTGTCAACGTGTTTTTTTCTTAAAAAATAAAAAAGGAGGTTGAGATTTTAACCTTATTATAACCATTAAGTAAATACGCTAATCGGCAGACGATGCAGCCAGTAAGTTACTTATTAATGTAATCATAGGATTAGTATTACTGGAGCGTGGTGAAATCGACACATGATGTTACGGATGACTTTTCTGATGATTAGCCTAATCAACGATTTACTTGAAGATGGTGAACGAGGCCCTAATTGTTATTGTATTTTCGTCCAGATAGAGTATCGATTAACAAAAAACCTACGGCCTTATTTGTAGACAGATTTCAAATCTATTTTAGTTATCGAATGGTTTGTCTTCTTCGCTCAATCTGAATTCAAAAGTCATTAGAAAGGGACAAGACATAAGGCCGTTAGACTTTAAAACCTCTACACAGTGGGACCTAGGAATTTGGCATTTAGAAGATAAATACGATGGTGGATTTTACACAACGTGTTTTTATTGCAATGCCGATTCGAATTAACCTATGTTAAATTACCAGCAAAATCTTGAAATAAAACTCTTATTTAACTAAATATTGTCACGAACGCCATGCATGGTTTCTTTTGGGACCAAACATCTTATAGTGTTTTTTTAAAAGAATAATCGAAACATGAATTATTGATCCACATTCTGATGATTATTTATTTAAACTTTGTTACAATCTACATTAATACTGTAGGCATAATTTACCAGTAAACCTAATACATACATACATACATAAACTCACGCCTTTATCCCCGAAGGGGTAGGCAGAGGCGCCTCTAGGACACCCACATTTTGCCTTGTATGTTCAGTCCCACGATGTGATAGGGGGCGAGCGTATCGCCATATAAACAACCTAATAATGACATGAAATTAAGAAAAAAGTACTTACGTAAATATAGCTCTGAGTATATCATGCACTAATGAATTTCCCGGAGGCGCCAGCTGAGTCTTCGCTTCACACACGCTCCTGACGACGCAAGATCGCCCGTTCAAGTTTCGACTGCAACAGAAATATATTCTCTATACATACGATACAATACTTTATACTCACAGACCATAGGGCCTAACACATGATAAAATATGTAAGTAAGTAATTTATTCTACGAAAAATACATTCTTTTCTGATCGCTTTGATTTATGGAACTAACAGCGATCACATTGTTGCAAAGCACACAAGTTGACTTCGGACTTTGAAATATACGTAAAGGACGAGCATAACGGACACAAAAGCTAAACGCAGATTGCCGAGAGTATTTCCATGCCAAAGGTATTAGAAGGTGACCTATCACCCAGAACGTCAAAACAGCAACCAATGGTTCCCATAAGCATACTTACATATCCAAGGCTCCTTTCAAAGTCTCCCAGAACTCCCGCTTTTGCCTGTGGTGCAGCTTCCTGCGCCTGTGAGCACTAATCTGGACTTTAGTGTCTGGCAAGTGGTAGATCACGTTTGCTTCTACTACGAAGTACCAACCTGACGGCACGTGCGTCATAAACGTTTTTACAACGGAGGTTGTCATCTATAAATAATTTCTGGTTAATTTTGGTTCTTAGAAACCGTACGGTTAATGGTTCAAACCCATGTTCAGTTTCAGGTGAAGTGACTGATTTGGTTCAGTTTGGTGAGTATCCAACAAACTTACGTATACGTAGAGATTGTTAATTTGTGAATAATAGTTATTTAAATTTTGGCATTTTATGTTTTGTATTACATCATTTTGTTTAGTTTTAGACTGAACGTTAATTTTCTTTTATTATCAAACTTTTTCACAAATGTTTCCTTATTTTGAAGCTTTTTCGGCTATCTTTGTAATATCTCTATTAGGTACCCCAAGATACAGGCATGACCTTTATTATTGTTAACTCACTAATTCTAGTATTGTCACACCTATGTTTTTTGTTCAAATAAATAAAGTTATTATTATTTATTTATTATTTAAAATTAAATTATATTAAACACACGCCTAGAAAATATTTTTAATATCCTGTTTAAATGAAAGCAATAATTAAATATTGATTATATTTAATTTTGTGGAAAATATTGAGGGTGGTCTGTGTTTGGCAGCGCACTTCTTGTGGATGAAGTTGATGATGGTTCTATGTTAACCCAATATCATTTTGCATCAATATAAGAAGATTATGAAGAGCTGGATAGCTACAAGATTATTAGAACAAAGTTATTTGAAAATAATTATTTTTATATATATACTTATATTTTTATACATTACAAATTATAAGAAATTTATAATTTTAAATTGAAAATATATCAATTGCTTAACAGAAATTAATAAAAAAAATTATAAGGTATTTTCGAGGCTGAACTATAAAACTTCAACATTTTAATTTGCGTAACACTTTTTTTAATTGGTTACTATCGATATAACATTTAATTTTTGATGTAGTAAAAAATACAATACACAAAATAATTAAAAAGTAGATAACATTAAAACAATTTAAAAAAAAAAAAAAAAGCTCACAGAAACAGTAGTCCCGTCTGGAAACGTCAAATGCCGCCTCTTCCTCACAGAACTCAAAGGCGCCCTCACATTAGGACACTGTTCCACCGAGGTCAATCCACGCTCAACCATCGCCAAAACGACAAGTATGAAGACTAAAGACATGTTGTATAACATTGGTATACTCGCTCAAGCTACCGAATCGATGTGGACGACGTCGTAATTTTGGTATACAATAAATTCCTGACGTTGTTCGCTCGATATTTGTCCGTACGGAACACGAGACGAGTGTTTGGGAATTATCGTATTGCATTAGTATGGAATGAGAGTGTGGATGTGACTTTTATATCGAAATATATTTGTTAAATTTTGGCGTGTATTACTTACAAAGACGCTAGAAGTAATCAAATAAAGATGGCATTCACTTGCGGGGACCTCCAGGAAATACAATTTATGAAGGCATCTACACAATATTGTACTACTATGTATTTAAAAATTTAAAATAGTTTTGATAATATTGTTTTATATATGATCCCCAATTTAAAATAATTAACTTATAAAAATAATTAAAAAATCATCACATTTCCAAAGAATTACATACAGACATACATAAATTCACGCCTTTATCCCCGAAGGGGTAGGCAGAGGCGCCACTAAGACACCCACATTTCGCCTTGTATGTTCCGTCCCATGATGTGATAGGGGGCGAGCCTATCGCCATATCGGGCACAAATTCCTGACTCCGGGCTGGTAATGAATAGAAAAATCCAATATCACTTTGCCCGACCCGGGATTCGAACCCGAGACCTCAGCTTTGTAACCGTACCGTAATACAACTACGCCAACGAGGCAGTCAGTCCAAACAATTAGAATCAGTAAAATCAGATGATCATACATTATTTAAAATAACAGGAAAGCGACGGTCTCTCAGAGGGATACAAAGCGACCAAATTCGGGATCATTGGGTTGGTATTTCTTGATAAGGATTGGTACGCAGGATATTTTGTTCTAGACAATCTGAGGGCTCTATTTGATATAATTTGCTCTCTCTCTCTTTACTCTCTTTAGAAAAATGATCTCAGCTTTGATGGTTTATCTAACTACTTTCATATTCCAGAACACTTTCGATCACAAAATTACTAGAAATGATAATATTATATTTCTAATAAGGAATTTAAAGCTCCTGTAAAATGTATAAAAGCAAAATTACCAAAAACGTAATTTATAGACTTATGTAATAAATTATACATGCAATAGTAATACATAATATTATACTTAAATTAAAAAATGTACGGAAGTCACGTGATAAAAAATGTATGTATATACTTATAAATTGGTACTAACAATAATAGCGAATTCGAAATATACCTTTAAGAAGACGAAATTTAGCACCCAAAAGATTAGAAACAAAAATATTATGGAAAGAAGGTAGATGTAACATGTATTATTTCAATAAATATTCACCAACTCCTAAATGGTAAAGAAGCGAAAGATAATACCATGTCTTTCGTCATGAAACATTTTGTTAAAACAAATGCGACCCCCCGTACCAAATGGGCTTGTGACATCAAACCTTAAAGTTAAATTGGCAAAGCATCTTTTTTATTACTCATCAGAAACCTAAAAAAATGTTAAGTACTTGTGTAATTAATTAATATGTACTCGAATAAACAACGTTATTAATATTAAACGACGAACAACGTTATTAAACGACGTTATTAATATCACAAAATATTTCAAAAGCCAAATTACTAATCGAGCACTCTGCAATGAAATAGCTTCAATCTTGATGTGTAATATAAACATTGTACTAATTACTGCAACATCGAAAATATATTAGTCATTTAAAAAGTTCATTAATTTTAGTGTTGTACCCATACGAAGTTAACTAGTAGGACAAACTCTCCAAGTTATCTGTCCGTTTATGTGTAACACTCACCAGAACCGGTTATAACTGAGTTGACTCAGCAAACTTATTAGAATAAAAGGAGTTATAATTGAAGCATCCAGTTCCATTGACGACTAACATGTCGTACATCGTTAAAAGAAAGAAGAAGATGAAGAAAACGAACTTTTTTTCTTCTTTGGAGAGACAAATTATTTGTTGGTTCGCTTCACTATTCTTCCCTTCTTAATAGTTACTTAGGCAGTAAATATCTTCGGATTATTATTAACGTTCTTTTTTAGTCTTCTTATCAAAACTACTATGTTCAGTTTTTATTCATTCCCATCTCTTTAAATTACATCTCTGCTTGAAATTGCAACATCTACTCCTATACTGCTACTTGCTTAGCTTTCAGGAATAGAGTTCGGTAGAATGATTTTTAGATTGATTAACAGAACTTTGTTAGCATAGTGTTTATACTGAGAAGTCCCTCCCTGACTCACGCCATCCATATTTAATTGGCCAGCATCAACGACTCCCAATTATTAAAAGCGTCCCTTGTTTGGTTTCCCACAACTATGCTGTAAGAAATAACTTGAGACCCGATTTACATTAGAATTCATTCTTAAACCGTTGCTGCCCAATATAGATAGATCCGATCAATAAGTGTCTTTAGCATAATCATGGTTAGGGAGCACGCGGCTAACCTCATGTGATCACTTGAGCCCATAAGCTATCCAGAGATTAGTGACTTGATCGCCGACATTGAAGAGTAGAATGGAAGGGAAGGAAGAAGGGTGTACCTTTATCTTCTGCATTCAACCTTCGACTGTCTTATTGACCTAACGAAATATTACTGACAAGTTGCTTTTTCACGTTGGTATTCTATAAGATAGTCGCATCATACTGGTCGATACGGCCTACTTATGCTACAGTCTAGATTGCATCGTAGATCTACGAGTACATATTGTGCTTTATTCCGTGATAAAAACGAAATTCGAAATTTCTTCCTTAAAATTATACGAAACGATGTTTAAAAACTCATGCTCTGTTATTGACAATCAACTGCATGACATGAGCCCTAATATATAAGAAATATCAATAAAATAAGTATTATTGGAACAAACATTGCCGTATTTCAAAATCGTGTCATTTTGTTAATAGAAAAGCATAACGTAGCACAGGCTGCTATTTTAGTTTACTAACCGGACTCCTGAAAGTATATTTTCGCATAGTAATATGTATTAAAATGCTGCCATCATAAACCATAATTAATTTAAGCCAATGGTTATGGTTACAACCCTATCATAGCCTAGCTATTTCACGCGCCTTCGCTCCAGTGATTCTAAAAAATATATTTCCTAATTTATATATCTCTCCGACAAATTTGCCTCTCGAAAATAAAATGGTACTCCATATTTAAAAAAAAGAGAACCTCCTCCTTTTCTTGAAGTCGGTTAATAAGTTTAAATTTCGTTTCAGGCGCTGTAGGTAAGCATTCTTCACATAAATATTCTCCTATTTATACTCCAGTTTGCAACAGCGTCATCTATCCCACCTCACTCGAACTAAATCAATCTCAAAAATACGCAAGTAATATTCCAATAACATCCATACAAATACAACGTGCGAGCGGAAGGTGCCGAGCGTGTTCACTGACCCGGCGTGTTGAATCAAAGAATTAGAACGGCACCGCCTTTGCTCATTAGCTCAGTCACGATTCACACCTCCTAGGAATGCCATCCGTGGTACAGGTGGACTGTCAAGTCATTTTGGTGATCTAGATCATGCAGGCCCTATTTGAGTAACCTTTGGACTTTGAAGTTGAGTCAAATCACAGTTGATGCATTTCAACTCTCACAAGAGGAAAGGTTTTTGGGTGCTTCTGTCACTTTGATTGTCTCACGAAATTGATACATTAATTGTTTTGGAGTTCTAGAGATAGGTACTTTTGATCGGTACAAATGTACAATACTATGTCTATTATAAAGATTAGCTTTATTCTGTAAGTCATCAATGTCATTTTTTTTATGTTTTATAACTATTAATGGTGGAACGACTTCAGCAAATACATATTTTACTTCGTCGTATATATTATGTTTGTCTTAAATAAATCATTATTTTTATGCAATATAAAAAAATAAGTCTTCCAGGCTTACGAGAGCCATCTGCACTGTAGTCCTTGTTTTGAAATATTCTTATATGTATTTACTTTAAAAAAAATCGATAAAGCAGTTGGACTCGACGGTACAGACGCAACTATAGAGCTTGTTGGATGTTGTATTTACGAACAAATTCTGGAGTTCCCTAGTTGTACCAGCTATATGGACTGTGGACCTTGTACATTTCTCGCGTCTCAATGAATACGAACAACTGAATCGGAAATATCGTCCTTTACAATCTGATAATAAATCAAATATTGTACAGCTTTCGGTTTCCTTCCTCTAAGCTTGTTTGTATTAATAACTTTGGACCATACACCAAGCCAGCCTAACATCTAAATGCAAATATTTTTTGTTACTATTACTTTCTGAATTTTGATCTGTTTGAGTTTTTATATTTTGATTAGGTTAATATTTTAGAAGTACTTTATAGAGTGGCGCTTCGGATGATCTTTGAGGTAAAAAAACGTGCGAAACTAGACATAAAAAAGACAGTTAACTGTCCTAAATTAGAATTTGGCATAATTGTAATTTTACAAAAATCTAAGATATATTGACAGAGGCACAAGCTATTGCTAAACTATTGTTATCAGCAAAATTGTATTAATATATGGCTTCAAATATCTTGACTTGATTTCTTGTCCGAACATAGATCACGTTAACTACCCACACTAGAGAATATGTCAAATATACCTACTAGTCATAATGAAGAAACTACAAAACTCAATAAACCTACGAAACCCAAAGCGTCGTACAACCGGTCGCACTTAGCTGAACCTTATAACTATTGTGACATGATTTCCTTTGTTAGTTTGTCACCAAATGACCACCTTTGTTATGACCAATGGCTAATATCTATGAGTAAATGCATTATTGGAACCAATTCGGGTGGTACTACACAGATAAGCGTTCATGGGACTTAATTTAAACAAATATAAATACTGTTCCATTGTAATAACATAAAACTACACACTAATTCATATTACAATACATATATAACAAAAAATTACAAACATTTGAGAGCTCTTTTTCTAATCTATGGCCATTAAGGTATTTACTAGAGCGGTCACAAAAAACAAAATTTGTGCGCGCATACTAGGCGCGTGCGTAGGTAGAGGATAGATAAATGGCTGTTGTTTTGCTGGAATGGCTCGCTTGTCTTTAATGCACAAAACGTCATTCCAAATGTAAGGCCAGACTGAATGCAGTATGAACTTCAGTCCACAATTTATTTATCATACATTTTGTTCACGGTGTCTGCTCTAGTTAGTAACATCTCAATGGCTATGGCACTACCTTAAGAATCAATTAAATTTGTTTAAAGATAGAACAAAATCGAGTAACGATATCGGACAGTCATATATTTGAGTACAGAAATCTGCTTTTAAAAACTCATCGTAGCGTCCTCGCATCTCATTCTTGAATTCTTCGTCATTGGCTGGGACCCTGAAAATTAATTATGGCATTTTAAATTTATAGTTATCTTCCAATCGGTTTTAGAATTTTTTCCTTTCTTCAAAAAATTACTAAGCATGGAATACGCCCTCGCACTCTATCTATGCACATTAACTATTTTTTTAACCATCATCTTGAATTTGGTCGCCAGAAACAAAGTTGCCCACGATTTCATACCTAAAGTACCATTAACTCTTTGATGGTATCAAATGTATCAACGACTGCAAACCAGGATGTATAATTATACGCATTTATTTGATAAAGCAAGGCCAGTAACTTTATTGCTCATCTGGTGAAATTAAGAGCATCACCATCCTTATAACCATAAGTTTTTAACCCACGATTGGGTTTTATACAAGGAATATTTATAAAACTAAATCTTCATCGTCCAAAATCTTGACAAGATATCTATCCGTTACTGTACATTGAACGCATCCAAATATGTATCTGTATCAGCCTGTATTCACGTTTCACTGCAGGGCACTGGTCTCCTCTACAAACAAGAGTACGATTGAAAGGCTTTAGGCCATGAAGTCCACTAGCTCGCTAGCTATAATCCACTCGCTGGACTAGTGCGGGTTGGTATCCAAATATTACCCAATTAAAAGTCAACGGAATCATCATTCCCACAATCACAGCTACTGCTGAACATAAGGCTTTTTCATAATTTCCATACCAATCTACTGATTGTTGTATCTTACTAGATGTCATATCAATCAGTAGATCAGTGGCGGTAGTGCGAGTTTTTATACCGACTCGATCGCGTTAAACTTAGTTTTGTATGGCATTTGATCAGCGCCGTCTAGTATTCATATTGTAAATCTTATTTGTGAGTGCGAGATTTGTTTATGTTACATACAAAACGAAGTTTACTTTAACGCGAACGAGTCGGTATAAAAACTCGCACTTCGGCACTGTAGATATATCCAATCGCCTTTTGAAATACTTAAAACAGTAAACTCACGTAAATATAGCCCTTAATAAATCATGCACTAAGGACTTTCCAGGTGGTGCTAATGTTGATTCTGCCTCGCAGATACTCTTCAGTAAGCATGATCGACCGTTCAGGTTGTGACTGTAAAGAAAAAATATTAAGATTAGAGAACCTTGTTCCACACACGTGGCTTCGGAATAGTTAAACGCCATTTACACGGAGAGTTTCTTGCGGCGAGAATCGTATGCGATTATCGAATGACATAACCGCCATAGATTATCGTGTTCTGACAAATAAAATAAATAAATACACCCAACAGTCACATACATAGTCCTGACCCCACACTAAGATCGAGTCTTGTGTCGTGGGTATCAGAAGCTACGAGAGACTTTTCGGTCTCACAAACACCCAGACCCGAAACAAATGCCTGTGGATAACACAAATATTTGTTTCGGTGCGGGGATCGAACCCGCGGCCTCTCGTTTCACAGGCGGCGTCTAACCAACTGCGCCACGGAGGCTGTCGAAAATGTTTACACGATGCAACTTTTTTATATCCTTACGATAATCGTATCGAGGCGAGAAACTCTCCCCGCGTAAATGGGGATTTATACATGAAAGCAATTTGGCCTATTAATTTACATCCGGCTGTCAGTTTGACGTCACTCCTTTCGCGAAACTAGGTTGACCTCGGTCTATCGTAGTCTAATATGGGTTTGTAAACAACTCCAACCTCCAGGACTCTTGCATAGCATCTTACGTGAGCAGGTCATATTTTACCTTTAATAAGAGTAGTAATTAACTATTACTCGTCGATGATATTTTCGAGACTGAACTATAAAACTTCAACATTTTAATTTTGCGTAACACTTCTTTTTAATTGGTAACTATCGATATAACATTTAATTTTTGATGTAGTAAAAAATACAATACACAAAATAATTAAAAAGTAGATAACATTTAAACAATTTAAAAAAAAAACAAAAACTCACAGAAACAGTAGTCCCGTCTGGAAACGTCAAATGCCGCCTCTTCCTCACAGAACTCAAAGGCGTCCTCACATTAGGACACCGTTCCGCGGAGGTCAATCCACGCTCAACCATCGCCAAAACGACAAGTATGAAGACTAAAGACATGTTGTATAACATTGGTATACTCGCTCAAGCTACCGAATCGATGTGGACGACGTCGTAATTTTGGTATACAATAAATTCCTGACGTTGTTCGCTCGATATTTGTCCGCACGGAACACGAGACGAGTGTTTGGGAATTATCGTATTGCATTAGTATGGAATGAGAGTGTGGATGTGACTTTTATATCGAAATATATTTGTTAAATTTTGGCGTGTATTACTTACAAAGACGCTAGAAGTAATCAAATAAAGATGGCATTCACTTGCGGGGACCTCCAGGAAATACAATTTACGAAGGCATCTACACAATATTGTACTATGTATTTAAAAATAAATAGTTTTGATAATATTTTTTATATATGATCCCCAATATAAATAATTAACTAATAAAAATAATTAAAAAATCATCACGTTTCCAAAGAATTACATACATACATACATAAATTCACGCCTTTATCCCCGAAGGGGTAGGCAGAGGCGCCACTAAGACACCCACATTTCGCCTTGTATGTTCCGTCCCATGATGTGATAGGGGGCGAGTCTATCGCCATATCGGGCACAAATTCCTGACTCCGGGCTGGTAATGAATAGAAAAATCCAATATCACTTTGCCCGACCCGGGATTCGAACCCGAGACCTCAGCTTTGTAACCGTACCGTAATACAACTACGCCACCGAGGCAGTCAGTCTAAACAATTAAATTCAGTAAAATCAGATAATCATACATTATTTAAAATAACAGGAAAGCGACGGTCTCTCAGAGGGATACAAAGCGAGCAAATTCGGGATCATTGGGTTGGTATTTCTTGATAAGGATTGGTACGCAGGATATTTTGATCTAGACAATCTGAGGGCTCTATTTGCTATAATTTGCTCTCTCTCTCCTTACTCTCTTTAGAAAAATGATCTCAGCTTTGATGGTTTATCTAACTACTTTCATATTCCAGAACACTTTCGATCACAAAATTACTAGAAATGATAATATTATTATATTTCTAATAAGGAATTTAAAGCTTCCGTAAAATGTATAAAACCAAAATTACCAAAAACGTAATTTATAGACTTATGTAATAAATTATACATACAATAGTAATACATAATATTATACTTAAATTTAAAAAAATGAACGGAAGTCAACGTGATAAAAAATGTATATACTTATAAATTGGTAGGTACTAACAATAATAGAGAATTCGAAATATACCTTTAAGAAGACGAAATTTAGCACCCAAAAGATTAGAAACAAAAATATTATGGAAAGAGGGTAGATACGCAACATGTAATATTTCAATATATATTCACCAACTCCGAAATGGTAAACAAGCAAAAGATAATACCATGTCTTTCGTCATGAAACATTTTGTTAAAACAAATGCGACCCCCCGTACCAAATGGGCTTGTGACATCAAACCTTAAAGTTAAATTGGCAAAGCATCTTTTTTATTACTCTTCAGAAACCTTAAACAATGTTAAGTACTTGTGTAATTAATTAATATGCACTCGAATAAACAACGTTATTAATATTAAACGACGAACAACGTTATTAAACGACGTTATTAATATCACAAAATATTTCAAAAGCCAAGTTACTAATCGAGCACTCTGCAATGAAATAGCTTCAATCTTGATGTGTAATATAAACATTGTACTAATTACTGGAACATCGAAAATATATTAGTCATATACAAAGTTCATTAATTCTAGTGTTGTAACCATAGGAAGCTAACTAGTAGGACAAACTCTCCAAATTATCTGTCCGTTTATGTGTAACACTCACCAGAACCGGTTATAACTGAATAATGGTTTCTTAGATTTACGCGAATGTTGCACATTGAAATAAAACTATTTTATACGGATTTTATCGCGAATTGGTTTAATTTTTACATTTTTTAACTTCCCGACGAAAAGCAATCGAAACGTCGGGAAGTTAAAAAATGTAAAAATTAAACCAAATCGCGATAAAATCCGTATAAAATAGTTTTATTTCAACGGTTATAACTGAGTTGAGTCAGCAAACTTATTTGCATAAAAGGAGTTATAATTGAAGCATCCAGTTCCATTGACGACTAACATGTCGTACATAGTTAAAAGAAAGAAGATGAAGAAAACGAACTTTTTTTCTTCTTTGGAGAGACAAATTAGTTGTTGATTCGCTTCACTATTCTTTCCTTCTTAATAGTTACTTCAGGCAGTAAATATCTTCAGATTATTATTAACTTTCTTTTTGAGTCTTCTTATCAAAACTACTATGCTTAGTTTTTATTCATTCCCATCTCTTTAAATTACATCTCTGCTTGAAATTGCAACAACTACTCCTATAGGAGCAGTATACTGCTACTTGCTTAGCTTTCAGGAAGAGAGTTCGGTAGAATGATTTTTAGATTTATTAACAGAACTTTGTTAGCATAGTGTTTATGCTGAGAAGTCCCTTCCTCTCCCTGACTCACGCCATCCATATTTAATTTACCAACGTCAACGATGCGCAATTATTAAAAGCGTCCCTTGTTTGTTTTCCTACAACAATGCTGTAAGAAATAACTTGAGACCCGATTTACATTAGAATTCATTCATAAACAGTTGCTGCCCAAAATAGATAGATCAGATCAATAAGTGTCTTTAGCATAATCATGGTTAGAGAGCACGCGGCTAACCTCATGTGATCACTTGAGCCTATAAGCTATCCAGAGATTAGTGACTTGATCGCCGACATTGAAGAGTAGAATGGAAGGGAAGGAAGAAGATTGTACCTTTATCTTCTGCATTCAACCTTCGACCGTCTTATTGAATAATATCGAAATTTCTTTCTTAAAATTATACGAAACGATGTTTAAAATCTCATGCTCTATTATCGACAATCAACTGCACGACTTGAGCCCCAATATATAAGAAATATCAATAAAATAAGTATTATTCGAACAAACATTGCCGTATTTCAAAATCGTGTCATTTTGTTAATAGAAAAGCATAACGTAGCACAGGCTGCTATTTTAGTTTACTAACCGGACTCCTGAAAGTATATTTTCGCATAGTAATATGTATTAAAATGCTGCCATCATAAACCATAATTAATTTAAGCCAATGGTTATGGTTACAACCCTATCATAGCCTAGCTATTTCACGCGCCTTCGCTCCAGTGATTCTAAAAAATATATTTCCTAATTTATATATCTCTCCGACAAATTTGCCTCTCGAAAATAAAATGGTACTCCATATTTAAAAAAAAGAGAACCTCCTCCTTTTTTTGAAGTCGGTTAATAAGTTTAAATTTCATTTCAGGCGCTGTAGGTAAGCATTCTTCACATAAATATTCTCCTATTTATACTCCAGTTTGCTACAGCGTCATCTATCCCACCTCACTCGAACTAAATCAATCTCAAAAATACGCAAGTAATATTCCAATAACATCCATACAAATACAACGTGCGAGCGGAAGGTGCCGAGCGTGTTCACTGACCCGGCGTGTTGAATCAAAGAATTAGAACGGCACCGCCTTTGCTCATTAGCTCAGTCACGATTCACACCTCCTAGGAATGCCATCCGTGGTACAGGTGGACTGTCAAGTGATTTTGGTGATCTAGATCATGCAAGCCCTATTTGAGTAACCTTTGGACTTTGAAGTTGAGTCAAATCACAGTTGATGCATTTCAACTCTCACAAGAGGAAAGGTTTTTGGGTGCTTCTGTCACTTTGATTGTCTCACGAGATTGATACATTAATTGTTTTGGAGTTCTAGAGATAGGTACTTTTGATCGGTACAAATGTACAATACTATGTCTATTATAAAGATTAGCTTCATTCTGTAAGCCATCAATGTCATTTTTTTAAATGTTTTATAACTATTAATGGTGGAACGACTTCAGCAAATACATATTTTACTTCGTCGTATATGTTATGTTTGTCTTAAATAAATCATTATTTTTATGCAATATAAAAAAATAAGTCTTCCTGGCTTACGAGAGCCATCTGCACTGTAGTCCTTGTTTTGAAATATTCTTATATTTATTTACTTTAAAAAAAAAACGATAAAGCAGTTGGACTCGACGGTACAGACGCAACTATAGAGCTTGTTGGATGTTGTATTTACGAACAAATTCTGGAGTTCCCTAGTTGTACCAGCTATATGGACTGTGGACCTTGTACATTTCTCGCGTCTCAATGAATACGAACGACTGAATCGGAAATATCGTCCTTTACAATCTGACAATAAATCAAATATTGAACAGCTTTCGGTTTCCTTCCTCTAGGCTTGTTTGTATTAATAACTTTGGATCATACACCGAGCCAGCCTAACATCTCTAAATCCAAAAATTTTTGTTACTATAACTTTAATTTTAATCTTTTTAAGTTTTTATAATTTGATTAGGTTAATATTTCACTGCTGCTGGTTAATAATTAGACTGCCTCGGTGGCGTAGTTGTATTACGGCACGGTTACAAAGCTGAGGTCTCGGGTTCGAGTCCCGGGTCGGGAAAAGTGATATTGGATTTTTCTGTTCATTATCAGTCCGGAGTCAGGAATTTGTGCCCGTTATGGCGATAGGCTCGCCCCCTATCACATCGTGGGACAAAACATACAAGGCGAAATGTGGGTGTCCTGGTGGCGCCTCTGCCTACCTCTTCGGAGATAAAGGCGTAAGTTTATGTATGTATTTATGTAATATTTCAGAAGTTATTTATAGAGTGGCGCTTCGGAAGATATTTAAAGCAAAAAAAACGCGCGAAACTAGACGTAAAAAAGACAGTTAACTGTCCTAAATTAGAATTTGGCATAATTGTAATTTTACAAAAATCTAAGATATATTGACAGAGGCACAAGCTATTGCTGAACTATTGTTATCAGCAAAATTGTAATAATATATGGCTTCAAATATCTAGACTTGATTTCTTGTCCGAACATAGATCACGTTAACTAACCACACTAGAGAATCTGTCAAATATACCTACTAGTCATGAAATGAAAAAACTACAAAACTCAATAAACCTACGAAACCCAAAGTTTGCTACACCTTATTACTATTGTGACATTATTTTATTTGTTAGTTTGTCACCAAATTACCACCTTTCTTATGACCAATGGCTAATATCTATGAGTAAATGCATTATTGGAACCAATTCGGGTGATACTACACAGATAAGCGTTCATGGGACTTAATTTAAACAAATATAAATACTGTTCCATTGTAATAACATAAAACTACACACTTATTCATATAACAATATATAACAAAAAATTGCAAACATTTGAGAGCTCTTTTTCTAATCTATGGCCATTAAGGTATTTACTAGAGCGGTCAGAAAGAACAAAATTTGTGCGCGCATACCAGGCGCGTGCGTAGGTAGAGGATAGATAAATGGCTGTTGTTTTGCTGGAATGGCTCGCTTGTCTTTAATGCACTAAACTTCATTCCAAATGTAAGGCCCGACTGAATGCAGTACGAACTTCAGTCCACAATTTATTTCTCATACATTTTGTTCACGGTGTCTGCTCTAGTTAGTATAACCTCAATGGCTATGGCACTACCTCAAGAATCAATTAAATTTGTTTAAAGATAGAACAAAATCGAGTAACGATATCGGACAGTCATATGTTGGAGTACAGAAATCTGCTTTTAAAAACTCATCGTAGCGTCCTCGCATCTCATTCTTGAATTCTTCGTCATGGGCTGGGACCCTGAAAATTAATTATGGCATTTTAAATTTATAGTTATCTTAAAATCGGTTTTAGAATTTCTTCCTTTCTCAAAAAAATTACCAAGCATGAAATATGCCCTCGCGCTCTATCTATCCACATTAACTATTTTTTTTAACCATCATCTTGAATTTGGTCGCCAGAAACAAAGTTGCCCACGACTTCATACCTAAAGTACCATTAACTGTTTGATGGTATCAAACTTATCAACGACTGCAAACCAGGATGTATAATGATACGCATTTATTTGATAAAGCAAGCATAACTTTATTGCTCTTCTGGTGGCATTAAGAGCATCACCACCCTTATAACCGTAAGTTTATAACCCACGACTGGATTTAATACTAGGAATATTTATAAAGCTAAAACTTTATCCTCCAACCCGCATTAGTCCAGCGAGTGGATTAAAGCTAGCGAGCTAGCGGACTTCATGGCCTAAACCCTTTCAATCGTACTCTTTTTTGTAGAGGAGACCAGTGCCCTGCAGTGGGACGTGTATGCAGGCTGATACAGATACATATTTGGATGATTTCAATGTACAGCAACGGATAGATGTTTTGTAACTGGTCAAGATTTTGGAGTATCCAAATATTACCCAATTAAAACTCAACGATATCATTATTCCCACAATCATAGCTACTGCTGAACACAAGGCTCTTTCATAATTTCCATACCAATCTACAGATTGTTGTATCTTACTAGATGTCATATCAATCAGTAAATCAGTGGCCGTAGTGCGAGTTTTTATACTGACTCGATCGCGTTAAAGTAAACTTCGTTTTGTATGGCATTTGATCAGCGCCATCTAGTATTAATATTGTAAATCTTATTTGTGAGTACGAGATTTGTTTATGTTACATACTAAACGAAGTTTACTTTAACGCGATCGAGTCGGTATAAAAACTCGCACTACGGCCACTGTAGATGTATCCAATCGCCTTTTGAAATACTTAAAACAGTAAACTTACGTAAATATAGCCCTTAATAAATCATGCACTAAGGACTTTCCAGGTGGTGCTAATGTTGATTCTGCCTCACAGATACTCTTCAGTAAGCATGATCGACCGTTCAGGTTGTGACTGTAAAGAAAAAAATATTAAGATTAGAGAACCTTGTTCCACTTATGTGGCTTCGGAATAGTTAAAGGCCATTTACACGGAGACTTTCGTGCGGCGAGAATCGTATGCGATTATCTAATGACATAACCGCCATAGATTAGCGTGTTCTGACAAATGTTTACACGATGCAACTTTTTTATATCCTTACGATAATCGTATCGAGGCGAGAAACTCTCTCCGTGTAATGGGGATTTATACATGAAAGCAATTTGGCCTATGAATTTACATCCGGCTGTCAGTTTGACGTCACTCCTTTGGCGAAACTAGATTGACCTCGGTCTATCGTAGTCTAATATGGGTTTGTAAACAACTCCAACCTCCAGAACTCTTGCATAGCATCTTACGTAAGCAGGTTATATTTTACCTTTAATAAGAGTAGTAATTAACTATTACTCGTCGATTTATGGTCTTCATTATCAGCTATTAGGAGTCCACAGTTGAACATAGGCTTCACCCAAGGATTGCGACTAACCAATGTCATTAGATCGTTTGTCCACGCGTATTAATGGGTTAATTGTTCGATGTGAAAAGATTTATAAAACAAATCTATTAGCTAGGACTTGAATCAGGATCTAACAGCACTTAATATTTACGCAACCACAAGCCCATACAACAATTTGCAATATTTATTCAACAATGCGCGTGGTGGCCTGTTGGTAACGGACTAGACGCGGCTGCCTACATGTTCACGGTGGTCGCGGGTTCAAATCCCAGGGCACACCACTGACTTTTCGGAGTTATGTGTGTATTGATAGTCAATCACCACGCACTTTAACGGTGAAGGAAAACATCGTGAGGAAACCTGCATACCGTAGCGATTTTAAAGAATTTCTACGGTATGTAAGTCCGCCAACCCGCACTAGGCCAGCGTGGTGGACTATATGGCCCAACCACTCTCAATCGATTCTCTCGATTGTAGAGTAGGCCCGAGCCCTGTAGTGGGACGTATATGGGCTGATATAGAATTCAATAATTTATTGCAATTAGTCAGCTCCAACCATCAAAATTCAAAACCATTTTTTGTTAGGCTTGTCGAACATACAAAAAGATTTGAATTCATTCAGCAAATAGACGGTCAAATTAATGTTATTTCCACATATTTTGCAATGGTTATGTCATTTTCACCTCGTATATATACAGCTACAGAAGCTATTACTGACCTAAGCCTTTCAAAGACCACGAGTGACAACGGTCCACCGGAGTGATCAGAACGAAATGTTTCTGATCTATACATCCTCTATGTGAAATATGATAAATGTGGAAACGATAGTAGAATGTCAAGTTATACAAATGTCATAATTATATTTTATAACAGATAATTACATTTACATTTACATGTTATAAATTCGAGTCCTAGTTCACATAAACAATTACCCCATGAGAATTCAACCCGTATTTTCTGCACCTTAAGGACAACTTTCAGATTCAGGTTTTATGACTTCCTTAGGTGATATGATATATGATATGTATTTGACACAGGCCGCTTCGGTGCAGCAAAATTGGCAGAGGGCACGTTTATCATTACCTTAATATTTTAAATTACAATAAATGTGAAACACAATTAGGGGCAAAGCCGAATAAATGTTATGGCCTTATTCATAGACAGATTTAAAACTTATTTCATTCATCCAATGTTTTGTCTTCTTAGCTCAATCTGAATTGTAAAGCCGTTCGAAAGGGACAAAACATTCGATCACTAATATAGGTTTTAAATTTAACGTATAAGTAGCATGTTGAGAATTAGATCTCATTTCCTCAAATCTCTTATAATATCTATTAGTACATATTTTAATTGCCACAGGAAAAAACAAATAGTTTAGTTATTTATGCAATCTAAATAAAGAGACAATTCTCTCGATTGTAGAGTAGGCCCGTGCCCTGCAGTGGGACGTATATGGGCTGATATAGAAATAAAGAGTACCGGATACCTCATAGTCAAGGCCGGGCCGTCTGAGTAGGAATCGTCGCTGTAATTTTTCCGCCTTCTAGCACTAGTATGTAAATAGGTACTAATCATTGAGTTCCAGTTTAAAAGATTTTAGCCAGTGTTTACAGGGCATTAAGAGACTTAACGCCTAATATATCGGGTCGATAAGTGCAACACAGGCTCTAGCTTAATATTAATTAGATACGAGTGATTTTGCTCCTGTTTATGGGCAAGCGTACATTTACTATAAGTCGAAAGATATTTACCTCTCTAGTTCATGGCTTTGACTCCCGCTTTGCTACTAAGGAAGTAGACAAAAATTCCAAGTACTTATATGAATTTTATTTTGTGATTAATTTTGTTGCGGCTTACAAACAAGTTAAACATTCACCGAGACTCGCTGAGCTTTAATGTTCGGTCTCATTAATTGCATGCCACTTCTGATCCTGGCTTACAGGAGTTGCAGTGGGGACGGTACAAAAAATTAAGTCGGACGACCTGTTTATCACTCACGAGAATAAAAAAAATTACATTATAAAATTATACAACATACTCTCCCGCCAAATAGCAGTGTAAATGCTCTGCTGTGTTCCGGTTTGAAGGACATTGTCGCCAGAGTAACTACTGGACATATTGAGACTTAGCATCTTACGTCTCAGGATGGCGAGCGCAGTGGAATGCCAAGCAATGCTATGTAATTAATGGTGTTGTTTGGTTTTCTACTGTCCATGAGCGGTCGTATCTCTTCCGGTCAGGCAAATGTCGTGCTAGTCTCGCCAGTCAACTCAATAAAAAAATACTCACAAATCAATAGCATTCTGTAAGTTCTCCCAGAATTCACGCCTCTGTCGGTGAAATTTCTTCTTTCTAAAGAATGAGTTGGTGAAGGCGGCGTCTGGTAGCGGGAAAAGCACGTCGATCTCCAAGGCGATGTTCCATCCTGAAGGGGCGTGGGTCATGAAGGCTTTGACCAGGGATATGGTCAGCTGGAAACGCATAACCGTGACTTTAATTTATTAAATAAGTTGTTGTTAATACAGGCAAGAGAATTGACTTCAATTGATCTGATGTTAAGAGACAAGACAAGACGGATAGAATGTCCAACGATATGAGACAGTTAATTTCTTTAGCGGACACAAATATGCTGACTTGTTCAAAGCCTTATTTATATTGTTAATGTACTATCTAATTATGCCTTATTACGAAGATTTTGTAATAGTTTAAATGTCGGTGAAAAATAACAGAAGGTCTGCTCTAAGCACAGAACAGTTGAATATAGTGATCTAAGTATGACATACATTTTGATGATTTGCAAGATTATTTATTACGCCAATGCTTATTAAAACATATAATAAGGCCATAGGCACATGTCTCCAATATAATTTAGTTATGAACCTATCGTGTTTTAAATTGTATTTTTACATTCTACCTTATTTACTCTGAGAATATATTCATATTAATAATTTGATTTATTCAATAATACAATACCTGCAGAACAATATGCATTCCAAAAATGATGTATACAAAAGAAACAAAATAAAACACATTAAATCTTGCAAAATAAATGAAACAATTACACGGTCCTTGTAGTGGACCGACGACAAGGCGTACTAATCTAATTGTAAATTAACATAATAAAGTACATGTTAGCCTAGGTTAAGACAGCGTATGAGGTTTCCGTTGAAAACTTAACTAAATATATGATATTAGTATTGTTGACCTTGATAAAAAGCAGCACTTAATACTTCTTAACTAGTAATTAACTGGCTAAGTAATAACGATAAACTGTTCAATATTCTTAGGTGGACAAGATAATTGTTAAAAATGATATTATAACTAAAATGTTTGCTTTTATAGATATTAATGAAATCATGATCTACTTGTAAAAAGTATAATCTGCTACTGCTTTTCAATGCTTAAAAATAATTGGTAAGACCCCAAGTACAATAATCCATTTATAATTAGTAACAGTTTTAATTAGTTCAGCATCTCGAAAAGTATATGAAAGACAAGTGATGTATCGAAAAATAATTATTAAATTGACCATGAAGAGTAATCATGGTGCCTCAAACTCCTCTGCAAGAATCACAAATGCAGGTAGAAAAATAATAAAACACACTAATTATATTATTAAAAGCAATATAGTAACTACCTACATGTTGATTACAGGCATAAATCAAATTCGATTCTGACTGCAGACAGTCTCACTTTCTTGTCAAAAAGTCTCCTCCATGTACGAAAAAAATATATTCGAACAGGATAAAAAACAAATTCGTGCAGACACGTAAATAAATAATCAAATTCACACCAATACTCACAACCATGTTACTCTTATCTGGAAATGTAACATACCGCCTTTTTCTTACAAAGGATCTAGTTGCCTTCACATTAGGACACTCTTTTGAACCAGTCAAAGTCACACATTCAACTATCACTAATAAAAATATTAACAAAAACAATAAATTCATAATCACAATTAATAATAGTAAAAAAATAAAAGCACCAAAGAATTAGCAGAATGTGATAGATCTGATAATCGCTTCCTAATAGACAATGATCGAAACAGGACACATACCAACTGCATGTTGGCTCCAAACAATGACTAACATCGTGAAGTTGTCACAAACCTCACGTGACAAACTGGATACTGGCATGTGGAGAACACCTATTGCAATCTTTGTACTGCTAAAAAAACGGTACTCAGATTAACACAGCCAATCGCTGGTCGGTGTTTTCGAAAAATCTTTTGAACCTGATTTCACTCAAGCAGACGGTGAATAAACTCGCCAGTTTAACTTTGTAGGTCCAATTATCACTTTTCGTGTTTGTTTCTTTACAATGCGTTCTTTTATCTGAACTAAGTGCACTTGTGTATGTTGATTGTTGGTTCGTATTTCTAATGAGGAAAACGACGTAATTTAATTTCGGCAAAATTGACGCGAATTGGATCTCACGTTTCTTAATTTAATTTATCGTCTTCAATGTTTGCTTCAGATTTCTGAATCCTATTAATTGTTTGAACATTATATTTAGTAATTGCGCTAGAATCTTTGTGGATGGAAAGTATTTTAAACGTCTTTTTAAAGAAAACATCTCAATTAATAAATATATTGAAATAAAACTAATTTTTACTGATTTGACCGCGGGTTTTATTTTATAATTTTTAATTTCCCGTCATTTCGATTACATTACAGCTTTCTCGGTCACGGGGCGGACGGAGAGTCCGCAAAAAATAGTTTTTTTTTTTTTTTTCAATGTAAAACATTCGCATAAATCTAAGAAACATATCAATATTTAATAAAAATGGTTATCAAAAAGCGAAATATATTTTTCTAACTTATTTATCTTTATGTACTTTTGTAATCAGTACCTCCTACAAAACGAATATAAACTACCAATTAAATGTTGAACGAAGGCAGTTGTGGAAATCCTTAGAGAAAGCGCATGTTTAGCAGAGGACTTTCTATGGATGATGATATTGATAATGGCAATGCAAAAATGATACAATCCTTTACAATAGAACAAGAAGGTGAAAACAAAGTATATATAACAAAGGAACATACTGGAACATTGGAACAAATCATTTGTTCTGTAACGTGTCTGCGGAGTGCCGTTTCAGCAACACTTTTACAGCACACAGAACATTTGCAAATGCAATAACGAACTTTCGTCTAGACGCATCCACATTGCTGAATTACTCTCAATGACTCCAATTGTGTACTATTCATATTTTCTAGTGCTTCCCTGGCATATTGTAAGTTGTTTGGTGAATAAATTGTATTAGTGATTTTACATTAACTTGAATGATTATTCAGGTGGTACCAAACTGCATTACTAGCGCGGATTTTATAATTTTGATCTTAAGACACACATCTCTATTGTTCTGAAGATATCTGCTTAATAAAATAGTTCCTTAAACTTACTTCACAATTTACTTGTGTACTGTAGAAAGCACGTAAATACATTTTGTATCAATTCGTATTAAGCCACTATGAAATACTAAATAGCCAATTTGGTTTGAGCTCAGATCAATGGCTGACTGTAAAACTATAAGTCATAATATAGTTATATAGTCATTACACAATTATTCCGCCAACGAAAGTCAGGTAGAATACACTTCGCCTAATTTTTTTTATAATCAAAAATATATCATTAAAATTCCATTACTTAAAAACTACTGAAGTAAAATAATTTCTGGAGTATTTTACCTCTACCGATATCAATATTTGTATTGGGTGTATTTGGGCTCGCTCTCAGCGCTCTTATGATGTAAATGTTAGTCGGGATCAACAGGTCCGATTTGATAACAGACAAGCGTAAAATCACTTAAACAGAACATCAAAAGAGCTGTCTACGTGGAGCACCAGGGTATGATATTATTTAGGATCTTTTAAGGATTGTTGTGTTGGTTTCAAGGAAATTGTATGAAATTGTGTAGAAAATGAATGTTCTATACCGTAACTAGTACTTCGGGGTGTTCGAACTTTACTAAATACTAATATTCATTTGATCATACATACATTTGCTTATAAATGTACGGGCTAGGAAGAACAAGCTGGGAGCAGGAGCCGAACTATAATGGTTCATAACTAGGGAACTCGATCCCAATATTAACTCTTACTTCTAATTACCAATTTACTGTTTAGTTTTAAATTAGTACACAAAATAAATAACCGAATATTCTTATCATATTATTACGAAATTAATTACATACGAAAGACGCATGTAAAATGTTGAGGAATATTTATTGTTTAAAGAACAACATACGATATTAAAAAGTAAGTACCTATCGATCTCATAAATATTTTATCCTTATTGATGTCTAATTAACGCAGCTAATTTTTACTAATTTAAAAACAGTCATTGCAATTATAAAAGTTTTATTTTTACATCCTTGTTACTTTATAGCATTCCATAAACCCAGGATCCCAGGACAGGTTTTGGCCTAATAGCCAAGTTCTTTAATAATTCATAGAAAGAATACGTTTCGCCTGATACGTTGATAGCACTGCCGAGGAGATGCTACCTTTTATGAGCAAAGATCCTAATATTGAATGAAATACTAGTGGTAGGTCTTCCATAATGATACGAGATGCTGCCTGGGTAAGTACCACCACAATGTCTATTTCTCCAGCCAAACAGCATATAACAAAGCTGAGGCCTTGAGTTCGAGTCCCGGGTCGGGCAAAGTGATATTGGATTTTTCTATTTATACTCAGGCCGGCGTCAGGAATTTGTGCCCGATATGGCGATAAGCTGGCCCCCTATCACATCGTGGGACGGAACATACAAGGCGAAATGTGGGTGTCCCGGTAGCGGCTCTGCCTACGCCTTCTAGGATAAAGGCGTAAGCTGATGTATGTAAAAAATATATATAAAAAAAATACAATTCAGCAATAATTTTATTGTTTATCAAACAACAGGTAATCTTGTTCGTATTGGCACTGCGGGTAGAGTTCTGAACAGTCGTCCTTGGCCGCGTGGGCGCTGTCGTACTCCTTGTGATGCTCCGAATCGAACTCCCGGCCTTGAGGTAATCTGAAAACAACGGAATTGATATACCGACCTTGCAGAAGTTTCGTGATAGTATTACGGTATTGTATGTTGTCAGACAAAAAGTCTCTCAAAGTATTCTTTACTATGGATTGAAGTATGAAACAGACAATGACCTAATTGAGAACTAGACTAAAGGTTAAGTACGAATTCATAGACACTTTGAACTTTTAACAATTATTTACTATTCTTTGTTTAAATGGCGAAGAAATAGATTACTATGTTATCTACGAAGTTTAGACTTGTCTAAGTTATCAATGAGAATTTCTAAATCTTACTATTTCTTTATTATTATCTTACTTGAATTCTTACTTTTGGAAAATATAACTTCAAATACGTTGACGAACCACAACCCTAATTATTCATCAATATGCATGAAAATGTTATAATAGAATATCCCAGGTCAAAAGCAGTGTTTTCGGAAATTACAAACTTCAATCTATTTTAATAAAGCCATTATTAAATGCAAAATGCGTGTCATATTGCGATAAAAGTGTGAATAACTTGTAATAATGTGCCGTCATTTACTTTTGACACAGTTAATTACCGTATTCACTGACTTTAATTATCACAGTGTTAAAACATCATACATAATTACCCGCCGTCGTTTTTAAGCTCTCATTATGGCCATTAATTGGGCAGCTGGTAGCGTAGTTGACTATTGGGCTTATATTCTTTAGTTTGTGTTGACTGCCTCGGTGGAGTAGTTGGACTACGGTACGACTGCAAAGCTAAGGTCTCGGGTTCGAATCCCGGGTCGAGCAAAGTGATATTGGGTTTTTCTATTCATTATCAGCCCGGAGTCAGAAATTTGTGCCCGATATGGCGATGGGCTCGCCCCCTATCACATCATGGGACGGAACATACAAGGCGAAATGTGAGTGTCCTGGTGGCGCCTCTGCCTACCCCTTCTGCGATAAAGGCGTGAGATTATGTATGTAGTATGTATGTATTTTTTAGTTTAAATTCGGAATTAGGCATATCTAATTTCATGTTTGTCTATTCATTTTTACTGATAGTATATTCCTATTAAATCGCATGTTGACTAACATGGCCACGGTATAAAACCTAGCCAACAATCGCAAGTGCTTTTGGCGTTAAACTGATCAACATTCGGTGTCGAATATTACTATCATCTAAAGATGCCCGGCATTGCACTTGCCGATAGTATAGCGTGTAGACCAGTCACTCTTAAGTGCAGACCAGTCACCTACATAATCTCACGCCTTTATCCCAGAAGGGGAAGGCAGAGGCGCCACCAGGACACCAACATTTCGCCTTGTTTGTTCTGTCCTATAATTTGATAGGGAGCGAATCTATCGCCATATCGGGCACAAATTCCTGACTCCGGGCTGATCATGAATAGAAAAACCCTATATCGCTTTGCCCGACCCGGAACTCAAACCCGAGACCTCAGCTTTGTAGTCGTACCGTAGTACAACTACGCCACCGAGGCAGTCCAGTCAGGCAATATTTGTGTATGAATGAAAAAATGAACATCGCAACTTTATAAGGTCCTGGTATGTGATGTGATCAGTTGTGCCTGTGTTATCCTTATACATAAGGGAATAACGGTTCTTATCCTTTCTCTTCCTCGTTTTCTGACCCCTTCACCCATCCTAAAAACCCGTAACTCTATTTTCTAAAAGACATCCGTGATCACCATCACCCACCCCGCTTCTCGTTAGCCGCTCCCACAACTCTCTTTAAGCAACAATTTACACATTTCCTTTAAAACAAAACTCTTGTAGAACAAACAATACTCACGTGAACGTGGCCCGAATGATTTCTTCCAAGAAAGTTCCCTGTTTTCTTTTGAGTTTGCCACTCTCGCATAACATTTTGAGAACGCATTCTCTACCGTTCCAGCCCAGCCTGTATGGGGACGAACAATGGCTAATTAAAACACTGTCTTAATAAGGCCTTGTTGAAATAAATGAGTTTTATAGACACACGTGTGCAAAGACGTTACGACTGCGGCTTTGGCACTTAATTATGGTTGGAGAAAAAATATTACGGTATAAAGGATTCAAAATAAAATATAGCACGGCTATTTTATTTCAAAACTAAAAAAATAATGTGAATAACTTATATGTCGTTTTTAAATATTTGTGGCCAATAATTATGTTGTGCAAACATTGTCAATTTTCAGTAGGCCTACGTGATCTTGTGTCCTTTTATAGAATTCACTAAACGATAAGTACCTGTGCAAAGATAACTACTTGGTACTAAATATCATCATTAACCACATCATTATAATCATTGTACACTAAGATTAGGTAGAATTATCTTAGACTTCAGAAAATATTAATTGGAGCTGTTAACGCTCGATCAATGAACAATTTTAGATAAATTATTTGTCGTCCACTGCATAATTTTATTATGTATGTCTTCAAAGTGTATGTGACTGTAGTAATAAATATAATATTTCATTTTAAACCAACCTACATCGCAGCGTGAGGTGCGTTACAGCGAATGAAATATAAATTATAAAACCCAATCTAATATATTCAAACAAATCTCTAAAACATTTAAATACACAACATTCATAATTAACTGAATCAGCTAAATATGCAAATATAAATTTGCATCACGTACACACGGCAAAGTTTATTACGACGACAACTTAAATATTGTTTATCCTATCAGACATCTCATAAAATACTTGTGACCCAGTTTGAATACTTCAGAAACTCTCACACGCGTCAATTTAAGTTTTGTCTTATGAAAATATTCTTACCCTTGAAAGAACTTCTCCAATTTACCATAAAGACTTTTCCTTCCTTCCCTATGAAAATCAATGCTGTTCTCATGCAAATTATCGAAATAACTCATTTTCCTGCTCCTATCGTGCATGGCTTTTATGGATGAATTTATGGTTTTGTTTTTTGCTATAATGTTATCCACGCTGCGTTTCGCGAACGCCGGATTTACGATTGGCCTCCTGGAACAAAGATGAAAGATATATAATATATTGCTTTGTATTTGAGGTTATGGATATCGATGTGAAGTAACTTTGCTGTTGCGTTTCGTTTACTGAACGGGATTTAGCCAGTGTATCTAGTGTCGTGCAGGCCGGCTTATTGCTTCGATGTATCTGCCTACACATTTGGATTGAATTGTACTTATTATCAGGAGCATTCATGTCACTTATATACTATAGTATAAAAAGAAGTATTATGCCAAATTTAGCAACAGTTTTGTTAGCAAAATTGCGTTTATTCGTCACAAAGGCTACAGATTTTTTACATACATTTGAAATTCTTTTTAAGAACTTTTAAGTAGAGATGGATTCGGATAAAATAATACCTAGATTACGCCGATTCGATTAAAATTATTGCTGTTAGTTATTTAGCAGATAACGATCTACTTAAAGTAATTATTTCTTGACACAATAATACTAATAAAATAGTTGGAAATGCTCACCTATGATAAGGAACTTTACCGATAATCTTTCCGTCTTCGTCTAAATAGTAAATGTGTTTGTTGTCACTCCTTCTGTTTCCCAGAATGAGTTTACCGTCCTCATCCTTGGCATAGGGAAATACCTTCGGATCTGACGGTAACTCCCATGCCAAAGCTGCTGTGTTGCCGAACCACACGATGTCTCCTACTTGGAGGTACCCGTGGGTTTGTGTGCAGTATACTGGAAAACAATTTGGTTAAGAATGGGATTAACTTATTTAGATTTCCTAAGATCAAACCATCCGAATGAAGCACCATTTTGACATATTGTTTGGTTTATTATTTGACTGCTTCGGTAGCGTAGTTGTATTACGGTACGGTTACAAAGCTGAGGTCTCGGGTTCGAATCCCGGGTCGGGCAAAGTGATATTGGATTTTTATATTCATTATCAGCCCGGAGTCAGGAGTTTGTGCCCGTTATGGCGATAGGCTCGCCCCCTTTCACATCGTGGGACAGAATATGCAAGGCGAAATGTGGGTGTCCTAGTGGCGCCTCTGCCTACCCCTTCGGGGATAAAGGCGTGAGTTTATGTATGTATGTATGTATTATTTGAAAACAGCGAGTTAAATTAGCATGATCGGTTAGGAAAAGATCTGTGTAATGTAGATTGAGGAAACCTAAATTTATACGCTTTGGTAAAGATGTAACTTGTAACACCAATTTACCATACTGACCATAGTGAAACCTCAATATAACGAAACTGAAGGGGATAAGAAAATATAATATTCGTTATACCAAGTAATTTGTTACAATGAGGTTCGTCATATAGAGGTTAGGTTGGACTAAAATTTGTTGAAGCAAGGTAACAAAACTTGTTTTTGATTTCTTAGTCATTGCAAATTTAAAACTAACAAGGATTACAAACACTGGTTTAAATTACTTAGTATCTAACAACAGTGTACGAATTAGTAAGATTTTAACGTGTCTGAACCTCTAAAGACATGAATTTTTGTGGAATTATTTGTACACTCTTGATAAAATTCGTTATATAAAAGATGAAAAAATCGTTAAGTTACTTCAAAATTCAGACTAAAGAGCGAAGAAGACAAAAGATTCGATAACTAAAATAGATTAAATATGTCTATGAAAGGCCAAAACACTTACAGTTATGTGGCATACAAAAACTATACGACAACTCAGAGAACAAAGAGACTGGCGCTTACCTAATAATTTAGGGGAAATAGGACATCGATTGCGCCGTTTTTAAACCCCCAGTCTACCGACTGATATCTCCAAAAATATTTTAATTTGCTACTCATTTTAATTTTTTTAACAAAATCTTTAATTCTAGTGTTATCACATATGTAATGGAATTGATAATTACCCAACTGAAAAGAACTGCCGTCGGGAAAAAGCAGGTATCTTTTCCGCCGTGACAGCACTTTTGTGGAAGCCTCTTCTAAATGGTTGAATTCTTCATCGTCTTGCACATTTTCTGCACTACACAGTACATATACTGCGTATATTATCAGGATACATAATTTTATAGCCATGGCTTCTGAAATTCTGTTATTCATTTCACATTAAATATCGGTGGCATATTTTATTCAATGAAAATTTAAGAAATTGTATAGGTAGTTTAATTATGGTATTCTTATGATATTAATATGTATTTTTATAAAAGTATAATTAAGTATTGTTCAATAAAGTATTTTGTTCATACCGTACCTTACAAATTGATTTAGGAGAATATCCTCACATATTCCCGGAGTTAGTGACCAAGTCTAGGCTATTTTCAGACTAATACTAAAAAATATTCAACTATGTGCTACACAAACAAACTGACCCGGAAGCCTAGCAAATAAAGACTGGTGTTCTGTCCGTGTGTATGCTGAGACTCGAATATTTACTGAACTGGTAAAACACTGCAAATTAAGTTCATACCTATTGACAAGTCATTAGGGCGGTCTTCTGAACTCCGTTGTCTTGTGAAGTGCTAATTAACCGGGAGCTGACAGACGCCATGCCTGCGAAATGAGGACAAGTAACATCGCACAGTAACATATCTAAACAACGCTAAAAATACAAGGTTTGTATTAAATAAAGTCTTATGAAATGCAGACATGCTCTCGCCCTGTCGTTAAGGGGATCAAAATTCTGCCACGATATCCTAGTCTTAGGTGTTATTAGTTATATCTCTTTTTGTGTTATGGTTCTTAGTGATAGTTCTTGGAAGTGGTAGAGCCCAACGGTTGTCAGTCATGACTCAGTATGAATGGGCAGGCTCGCCCGGGGCCCCTGTCTCACAGGAAATCGACGTGAAGAGACAGCTCTGTTGTCGCGTTTCGTTTGGTGAGTGAGATTGCTGGATGCCCTATCCCTCTTCTCATCGTTTTTCCTTCCTGCTTTTCTCCTAATTTGATGGGCCAGCAACACATCCATGATCCAGCGTTGTGGATGTTTATGAGCGGCAGTGATCACTTACCATCAATGACCCTGTTTGCTCGTTTGCCAGAAATATGCAATAAAAAAGTCTAGTGCTGTCTGTAATACGCATGACAGCCACTGAGGATTTTTTCAATCGTGTTTGACTGTAAGGGTCCAGCCAGGTAGGTAGGCCGGTGGGACTGGTTTGTCCCTTTCGGCCTCCGAAGAACTCAAACGGGAGCTTACAAAAAACTCTTCGTTTATTATGATGGGTCCGCCATTTTTATTTAAGAAGGATATGGTCAGCTAATAATATTCTAAATCTAGCAAATTATAACAGATTAAGGTAACTTAAAGTCTAAGTATCAATATGATGTCTGATATTTGTGATAATCTGTAGCGTAAAAGGACTCACCTGAAGAAGTCGTAGATAATTAGTAACTAGTGTAATCGAGATTAGGATATTCAGCGCTGGACTATACCGGCTATACTATGGAGTCAGTTTGACTCAATCAACAAAATGACTCCAATCATTGAAATGACTGAGCATTTAAAACATAATACTGAATGTCTTGTGATGAGTGCACTAAATTCCCAAGCAGTACTAAATAATTTTAAAATCTGAGGGATATTGCTCCTGTTTTCGAACAGGCTTTATACCTTACATCAGGTGTGCGGCGTGCTCATCTTCTCAATGTCGGTAATCAAAAACTGGTTGCAGTGAATTTGACAACCAATGCGGAAAATAATGTAATATTGACAGAATTCGTGCTACACAATGAACATAAGATAATATTTAGTATCTGATCAAGAAATTGTAACATTTAAAAAGCATAAGTTAAAGATTTTGTATTCATAGAGATTTATTAGAAAGATAAGTCTTTATTTGTATCATTTTCAGTTTTGTTATGTTAAATCACTGTGTCTGATTTCGAAAAAATAATTAGTTTAATACCAATTTATAATTGCTACTAAACTATGATTCATCCTTTTATTATTGGCCGATCTTTTTTGGGATTCTTCGTAGTTAATAGTTATTGGAGACTGTCCCGCCCTCACACCCGCCACTGCAACTCCTGTAAGCCAGGATCAACAGTGGCACGCATTTAAATGACACTGAGCATTGAAGCTCAGCGCGTCTCCGGGAATGTCTAACTTGTCTTTAACCCGCAACGAAATCAATCAAAAAGGTAAAATTAATAGGAGGAGTTGGAAATAAATTATTGTCCACTTCCCTCCCTAATAAAGCGGGTGACAAAACAATGAGCTAAAGAGGTAAACAACCTCGCATAAAGACATTTACAGCCAGAGAAGCCAGCTGTAAAGCACCACGGAATAGTGATTATTACATTTAAATGGGACCTAATATGTAAGCTGTTATACTTGATTCCAATAATAGGTATGGCAAAATCGCCGGAAAGCACGGAAATTCTTCCTAGTTAATAGTTACCGTTGAATATATCAAAGTAAATTTATCACTTACTTTTTATTATGCCAACATTGAACTCGTGGGTATTATTGTGATGTTTCAGTACCTAATGCAACAGTGATTCCGATAGAAGGTTTGAACTCATTTGAAAAATTTAAAGGCATAAATCTAGACTCTTTTACTTTATGACAGGTTCACTCCACGTAGCTCTACTAAATTAGTTATTCGGAGGTTAATGATTTACGAAGCATTTCAATGCCCAGAATTATTTGATCAATTTACTTAATTTCAACTGACGAATATTTTTATGATTGAATTTTTAGTAACCCAGAATTTATACGCAGTTTGAAATAAGTGCTAAAACAACCAAAGAATAGCTTGTCTTACGTGATATTTATAGGAACAGAAAAAATCTACGTTTTAATAATCTAGCAAACGTAAATAGCATAGATGCTGTATCTCAAAACATTCTTGGCTCCTGTACAATCCCGCGAAACAAAACAATGAACTGTCATACCTCTTTTGTTCGCGGATATATAATAATTACACACAGTCTAGCCGGAAACAAACAGGTCACTGACCTGAATAAATTGTTAAATATATTGAATATATTTTAAACAATAATTTACAAGATTTATTATGTTCTCTGTCTTTATTCGTTGTATTTAAATGAAAATAGGTACTGTGATTATTAATTTTGAATTTGGGAATCTAAATGCAAAACTAACCATCGGCGGCCCTCCAACTAGTAATGCCTAAAATGATAATGCTAAAATGTATAATGCTAATTTAGAATGGTGAATTGCTGAAATGTTCAATCACACTAAAGAATAGTATTAGCAGTCGTTCTTATCAAAGTTCTTTCGGTGTGTTTATTTATATTTATTTATATTTGGGCTTCTTATATTTATTTTATTTATGAATAAAACAATAGTAGTCGATAATTGTGTATTGTTACATTTGTATAGGCACTTCAAAGTCTTCACATCCGGGGTACCGCGCGGTGCAGTCTTCAGTGATCGTGTGTGCTTCATCGTACTCTCTGTCCTCTTCGTACTTAAATTCCTTGCCTTTTGGTAATCTGTAAACATAACATACACTAATTACATTTCTTTATGATTTTCAGCATAGCTGGGTTATACATAGTTTGTTAAAAATATAATACGTCGGTGGGTGCCCAAAAAGTGCCCTTGGTACTGGTCGGAATAATGTTCAAGAAAAAAAGACATGGGTACATTTTTCGGAATGAATAGTACACAATGGTAAAAGACATACATACATAAATTCACGCCTTTTTTCCAGAAGAGGTATATTTCGCCTCGTATGTTCCGTCCCATGATGCGATAGGGGGCGAAGCTATCGCCTATCGCCACAATGATAAAAGACTTTTTAAATTACCAGGCCAACATAGTTGTATCAACTGGCGAAATAAGATTCTTATCTCCTATTAAACTTTTCTTTCCGTCTATTAACTACGATTACTGCACGCCATTGCAAGATTACTTATACTGGGTATATCAAGACTGCGACCGAAAACGAAGCCAGGTATAAAATATTTGCCCAAATTAATTACAATCAATGACTAAACTCCTTATATTAATTTTACAACTTAGGCTTAGGTTTAATCAATCTCAATAAATTTCAATTTAATTCATAAACAATGTAGTCTCATATATTTACTTTATAATAGCTTATCTCCACTCTCGCGACACTAAATCACAAAGGCATACATCAAAGATTTCGTAATTCAAAAACCCCACAATAGATTTCGAAATATGTACGACAATATTCGACGAATTCCCCGCCATAAAAGATGATGCAACACAGAATACTCACGTAAATATAACCCTGAGGAACTCCTGAAGGAATGTGCCTTGAGTGGGAGCGTTTTGTGCCGCCTCGCATAGTTTGTAAAGTACGCACTGTCGGCCGTCCCGCCCCAGCCTGAAATTATGTACCGACTTACGACATTGTTCGGCGTAATGTACATGTATTTTATTTTAAGATTTTGGAAGCGGTTATGGTTGGGATTCAAATGAGTTGCAGATATTTGTTTTGTGTTGTATATGGTGATTTTCTTACAAATGCAAACACGATTCAAGATGGATCTGATTGGGTAGAATGATTTATAAGAAAGGAATAAATATCATGTAGGTTTTTGTAAATCAATATTTTTTTTTGCTTCTATTGTAAATATAAAATAAAACACTTCAAATTAGTAGTCAACAAGAATAATTTACTAAAATATTGCCCGTGACTCAGTCTTTGATGTCTAATTTGAGTTATGCCTAAATTGCTATATGTTTAGAGCATTTGCATAGTTATATAATTTTTGTGCATACCACTTTGCAATAATATGATATGAAAGTCTATTATCGTTTAGATAACCTTTGTTCGTACATAATATGTAATAAAAAAAATTTTCTATTAAAAACTTCTATTGAATCACAACATTTGTAATACATAAAACAAAGAGGATAAGATCTATAATCCAGTGTCATAAATCATTTGTACCGAAGCTTACGAGTTTATTATACTCGATCAATCACCAAAGGACCTGAGATTGCTTCACTTACACCTGCGATCTGCATTTAAGCTAAACAAAGAGAGGGTCAAAGAGCACTCATATGCCAACACCGTTACTAACGATATAGGCGTCGATATGATACAAATCAATGAATTTGAAGCTATGGAAGTGATGATGTGTGATGGGGAAATAGAAGCTACAAATAATTAAGAAGTGAAACCAGGACCAAGGCAGCAAACCAAAAACAAAGTAATGAAAATTAAATATTATTGTAGTATGATTAAATATATCACCATTTACATCTAAATAAGTATAAAATTTGTAAAAACGAATCATAAGAATTTTTGACGTAACAGTAAAAGTATTAAAAACAACCCTTACTATTAGCAACATAGTACGGTTATTGTTGGATGTATTGATTATTATAACTTACCCAGTAAACAATTTTTCAATCTTCGGTAACAGTTCTAGTCTATTACTTCTATGAAATTCTATGCTGTCTTCATCCAAATGCTCTTTCCTTAGAAAATCTCTCTTCTTTTGCATCTCATGCATCTT
Organism: Deilephila porcellus; assembly: GCA_905220455.2. NCBI lineage: Eukaryota > Metazoa > Arthropoda > Insecta > Lepidoptera > Sphingidae > Deilephila > Deilephila porcellus. The sequence continues at coordinate 11,077,976 of LR999986.1, read as the reverse complement.
CTCTCTGTCTATTTTGATCTTCAATTTCTCTTTAAACGACGGCTCATCGACACTTCTCTTAGCGAAAGCAGGGTTCACTATGGGTCTCCTAAAATTAAGAGTATTTCCGTATTTTTTTTAAAGATACTGTTTTTACTACCATTGGAACTAAATATACACGATCATTATAACCTATCAAACACATTAAGGTCAGCTTTGTGAGATAAGATTTCAGTAATCATCAAAACGCTAAATGCTTGCTTGCTTAATACGTACTTGCAGAAAAACCACTTATTATTTTACCTTTTATATGGCACTCTAGCAATAACCCTTCCAGTTTCATCAAGGTAGTTGACATTCTTTACCGTGTCGCCTCTTCTCAGCGCCTTCTCTTTGTCGAGAAACATCTCAAGGTACTTAGCGTCTGCGGGCAAATTCCAAGCAAGCGCGATAGTGCTCCCGTACAGAAATATATCACCAATAGGGATCAGCGCTGCTGTTTGCACACAGAATACTGAAACAATGTGAATTGGCTTGTTAGTATACAAAGAAATAACAATGTGTGTGATGATTATCGAGGGGTTTTTAGTGAGTATGCTGGCGTAGGTATTGTTAGGGACCAAGCTCGGTCACAACATCCGTATTACGTCGAGCTGGAAGGCCCATGACACTGACATACCCATTTCGGCCTCCCCCGGGGTATCGAAAGGGGAGCTTTATAACTTTTCCTCTTAAAAAATGTGTAAAGAAATGATGAGTGAAATTTTGCATCTACCTGATGTTATCCTAAAATTACTGTTATTAATTAACCAATACGATATTTTTATCCACGTTGTGACTTGGTAGTCATCATATAGAGATAATGAGACTGAATGATGATGATGATGATGATGAAGGAAACTCAATACTCAATACTTTATTGCACTCCACATGTTTACAATTTATTTAGTACAATGTGGACCCTGTAGGGCACGGCAAAAAATAAAATACTAGGAGAGAGGAGGAAGCAATTGTCTTTATTCAGTTATGTATGTAATTAAATCAGTCTTTATTTATTTAAATTTACTATATTTACTCTTCTGCTTGTCTCTGTTTTCTTTGACAATTTATATTATTGAAGGAATATTATTATATTTCCATCCATGCTGTGGCATAATTTGTTTTATAGGTCTACAATTAACCTGGTTTGGGATCAGAGTTGGTGTGGCACCGACATGATTTGAACTTTGAGAAACCTAATGACGATTGAAAATGATGCCAGGCTAATTAAGTCAAATTAATTAATTAAATTCATAAGCAATATCAACATCACAAACATATAAAATGACTACGACATAAATTAGATTTTCTATATTTTCAATTTTTTGCTGTATCATCGCTGTACAGCCACAGGTTTTCCAATGATAAATGTACCCCTCATTCTAGAATGACCTTGTCTATACAAGATACGTTTACAGGCCTTGTAGCATCTTTTAAAGTAACATCATCTTCTTCACCCAGACAAAAATCCACAGCTGATCTTAGGACCTTTCCCAATGAATTTCAAATAGAACTGTTGAAGTACAGAAATATGATTTCGTCGAACCCGGATGCCCGCTAATCACGTGATTACATTTACTATTCGAAAATTCATTACATACGATAATTAGAAAACGTGTACCTACGTATTTATCATGAAAGTATTTGTATTGTATTGTATTGTATCAGCCCATATACGTCCCACTGCTGGGCACGGGCCTACTCTACAATCGAGAGAATCGATTGAGAGTGGTAGGCCATATAGTCCACCACGCTGGCCTAGTGCGGGTTGGCGGACTTACATACCGTAGAAATTCTTTAAAATCGCTACGGTATGCAGGTTTCCTCACGATGTTTTCCTTCACCGTTAAAGTGCGTGGTGATTGACTATCAATACACACATAACTCCGAAAAGTCAGAGGTGTGCCCTGGGATTTGAACCCGCGACCACCGTGAACATGTGGGCAGCCGCGTCTGGTCCATTACCAACAGGCCACCACGCACTTTACATGTAAGTATGCTAAAATAGATCATATTAAACTTTTCATTAGGACCGAACTAACGATATATTATGTAAATACGTATTGACGTAAATGAAATAAAGATATTTATAACAGGAAAATATTTTTCGCGTCAATAGCCTAGCGGCAAGTATGTGCTGTGAACCGTAAGGTTTCAGGTTTCATTTTTACGTGCGTGGGGTTTAAATTTGCAAAAATCTGCTAGCAATTTGGTATTTGACTATCATCTAATTTTTGTATTATTATGCAGACAAATATAAGTGCCATTGAAAGAATGAAAGAATGGGGACGTAGTGTGGACATATTACCGTCTCTTTCACACCCGCACACTATTAAGAATAGTGACGTCACAAATTTTCTTTTGCATACCTTTTCTTTTACCCCCACTACAAGATTTAAAACGTTTATAACTTTATTCATTCTGAATAGATTTACAAAAGAGATTAGATAGATTTTGAATATGGATACTTTTTGACGAATACAATTAAAAAATGAGTCAAATACCCAATTGGGTGTAACCCCTAAAATAATTGTCATTCCTAAAATAAATAAATAATTATTAATAATAATTTATTTAGCAAAAGAAAATACCAAAACATTTTTTCCTTAACACTAGAGGCCATTTATATAATTGTTAACATTATTCACTATTAAACGCCCTGCGCTAAGCTAGGCTTGTATTGCATGGCGAATTGTCTTCAATACCTAAATTCACGCAAGTATACGAAAAGTAGGATAATAAAATGATTGCTTAGCTTCAAATTGTCTTAATGACCAAGGGAATCCTTATACTTCAGTTTGATAGGTCATGTCGGTAGTACACAACTTAGCTCCCACTAATTTTTAGTCAAACGTTAATTAAGTAGTTATTTGTATACAAGGAAACCACACAGAGATCTGTTTTCATACCTTCTACGCTAAAGAGTGTAGTTATTTAGCACGCATGGTCTTTGTAATTACTGCGTCTAATTATACAGATTTGCACCTAGTTACTTTACAATACAGTTATTAGCGAAACTTCGTTAAGCTACTTTCAGCTAGCCACAACATAGAGGTTACAGTTAGACATACCTAAATATACAGAACTAGATGAAAAGACAAAACAGGCATAACATCCGGATAGTAAAGAATCATCTAAAATTATAGGTAAAGCAGTTCCAATAATACGAAGGCGGGTAGATACATGACAAAACATTGAAGACATAGACAAAGCTAAACGTAATACTCCCAAACAACGTACAATTTGAATTCCCCACTCCATGTTTTCAATCTATTTGTCCCTATCAAGATTAACGGGATTCAACGATGAAACAGTTTCAACCCATATTACGGTCCCATTGTGAACGTTAGGAATGGAAGCCAAGTCAATATTTACCCAACAACGCCATTACACTAAGGGAACCTTTTACACTGTAATCTATTAGTGTTTGTGTGTTTGTAGGCATGTGTGCACGGCATCAATAGACAAGCAAACAATAGAAACGATCTAAATAGGATTTAACTGTTAACTAAAGACCTTTGAAAAGTAAACAGAGGTTGTAAACGAAATGAGCTTTGGTTACCTACCTAGTTGTAGCGAACTACCGTCAGGGAATGTTAGGAACCTCTTTCGTCTCGACAACACTCTCGAAGCTTCTTTTTCCACTGAGAATTCATCTGTACTGTTGTCTGTCACGTGTGAACTAACAGCTGCATTTAACGTCAAAACTACTATCAATATTAGAGATTGTATTTCAAAAATCATAATGGAACGTTAACTTTTAAACATCGAATGCACTGGATAAAATATTTGTAATATTTAAATTGAGTTTTTCAAAAACAGAACGTAACGTTGCCAGTCACAAAACCTATAACGCACTGCTTCATAGTTCAGCTCATTGTGGACTTGTAAAGTGTAAAAATGAAACACCAATTAACATGGATAGTGTCAACCATTTACTGTTATTCCGTGCGACCAAATGTTAAATGTTCTCGATAAAAACAAAAAAGGAAATTGGGAAATCATGATCGCGACACGTGTAGAAGAGATATTTGCGGAAGTTCCGATACAGTGTTTCCATATTCTTAATTTAAATAAAACAACGCTCTTTGACAAACTTTTTTATTTTCAATTCTTTCAGCCAGCTCTACCTTATAAATGAGAAAACTAAAAAATATAGAATTTAACAAACAAAACACATGGATAGAAAGAAAACGAAAACCTAATCAAAAATTGAATGGTACTTTAACGATACCAGTAACGACGTATTTTTAGGACTTAATAAGCTACTATGCACCAATCACCAAATAATATTACACTACGTAAAAAGAAAAAAAAACATCTCAAGTCTCGTGTATCGAGACATTTTTAAATCTTTTTCATTCTAATGTCGAACGACACATTAATTCGAGCCAAACCTTTACAATGACATTGTCATGCGTAGATTTCAATTGCTCATTCGTTTGGACAATGATATTCAAAATTATTTTCTATGTTCTTCGTGACTAAATTGAAAATGGTAAGGCTTTCATTAATATACGAATATTTATTATACATTATCTTCTAATACAATAATATTGTAATGGTAACAACATCAGTGGTATGCAGCAATTCCATTTTTATTCTGAAGTTCGTTAAGCTATACAATAATGAGGTATAAAATCGTGGTAACATCTCTTAAAAAAACTACACAATGTATTGCAAAAAATTCAAGTAAACTTAAATTTACTTAGCTAAAAAAATATATCAATATAACCCGTTCGTGGTAACTTCTCTTTGTTGACTTAAATATATTTTATTATTATTCATTTCCGGTATAAAATGCTACACCAAAAAAAACATACTTTATAATGCATAGCTTTCAAATCGACTTCGACGTCATTTTACTGACTTGATATACAAAATTCAATGCCATCCAAAATGTCTCTCTATATACGACAAACATCCAACAATGACACCTGCTCAATCGCTCATATTCCTTTTTTTAAATCCACAAACCATTACAAACACATACACCAATTACAAGTCAGCGGTAAGAAAACCATAAATAATTCTAGTAGCTGAGAATAGGTGAATTTGGCTCGAGCAACGTCTCATTGCATTCAGGAAATAGAACATCACAAGAGTCCGAAGTATAATGGGCCGTTTCGTATTCCTTGTACAATTCCTCCGTGGCGCCTTTGGGCAGTCTGAAATGGAATATATAATATATTACTCTTTACGTATGAGAATTTGCACATCATTTTTATTTTGCAACGGTTAGTGAGTTTGTACATTTTGTAAGTTTTTTTTATTGCATTGTTGGCGAGACCAACATACCATTCGCCTCGTAAGCGATACGACCGCTAATGGGCAGTAGGAAATCCAAACAATATCATGAATAATCACAAAGCAATGCTTGTCATTCCACTGCGCTCGCCACCCTGAGACATAAAATGTTAAGTCTCATTGTGTCCAGTTACTCTGGCCACAATGTCCTTCAAACCAGAACACAACAGTGCATTTACACTGCTGTTTGGCGGAAGATAATTATAATTTGTGTTAAATTTACTTAAGTTTCTACGTGTTCGTACTTTCTTCTTAATACATTTAGAAGGTAAGTAATAATAAAAGTAGAGAATTTCATTATACATGGAAAAGATATGTGGGCACGAGGTTACAATATGAACGGACTCGGCTGCAATAATTTCACTGCAGTATTATCAAAGTTAGACACGATATTGCTGAAGAGGATAACCGCTGCTGTATATTCTTAGAGCACTGGAGTTAGATTAGCTTAATTAAATTCCGAAAATTCATGCTTATAGAGTAAGCGATGTGGTTAGTTTATTCTTTTATTTGGATAATTTCTAGTGACTAAGGTAGGCTGAAACCCCGTCGATCTTCTCTTTCCCCTTTTTTCATATTCAAAGGTTGGTAAGCGGCAATGTACTGTGATCGAGGACATAATAATATGATATATGTATATACATAAACATTATGATATTATGACTTCAATATAACTAAAAGACGACTATTAAACACATCGTTAATATTTAGACCATTATTACCCGCGATAATAGACACGTTAAGTTATAATAAGTTTAAATACAGATTCTCACGTTTAATAGGATAACAGATAAAGATTTTTTTCTTTTAATATCTAACTTTTAAAACTAGAAAGTAGTTGCTTTCACAAAAATACAAACAATTTCGTCAGCGACACATTGACTGCAACAACCGACGTCTTAGAATCGTGTATTTGGCAAATATGAAATGGAATTCTGTGTGGTTCACATTTTTACAAATTTCTATGCACATAAATTGATCTTCTAAAATGATATTCACAGTGGAAAATATTTCAGATTTCCTTTGGTACTACTATAGTAAGCAAGAATGTTTCAAATGTTATATGACAAAGCAAATTGGATTTTCAATTGTAATTTTGTTTTTGTAATCTCGTTAAAAGACTGCTTTATTAAGGAGTTTTTAATTTACAGGTTAAAACTCAATTGTCTCTCATTAATAAAATATTTAATGCCTCAAAAGGCACACCCGACTATTGTCACTGAATTCTATTTCCAACACATTAAATTTTATAATTTCACAAGCCATTGAGATGTAACAAGAATTAACAAGGGCACGAAACATACAAAAATAATTAAAGATTCACTAAATACACCAATGATACACTGTAAAACAATGCATTTTACAAAAAAAATACACTGGAAACTGACCCTAATAGCCTGAGTAATCCACACTACAGATAAATGAAAATAAATGGAAGGTTAAAAGGGTAAGTCGACTAAAACAAACTTACGAGAAGACAGCTCTTAATATCTCTTGTAGGAAGGCTCCCTGGGGATCGCTGTTCGTCTTCCCGACTATGCAAAGAGTTTTTAACAAACACTGCTTTCCGTCCGCGCCTAGTCTGTAAAAATAAATATGTTTTTAAAGGATTGATGCAAGGGTGTTCTTTTTTTGATAGTATAATAAATTAATACAATTTTAACTAGCCGATTTAAAAAACAATCACATTTAGATTTTTAAAATTAAGTAGGAAAATATAATTTCTCTTCGTATAATAATAAAATATATCGCCTTAATAAGTAAAATTCCAGTCGCGTTTAAGAGAATTAACAGAATAAAGTTCTACAAAGTTCAATAAAAGCCATCGGGGTTCGAACCCAGATTATTATAGATATACAGGCAGTAAGATAAACACCTAATATTCCTACACTAAACATTAAAACCGCGGCCAGTATGTCACCCAAGTCAACAGCGAGCCCACATCACCAAAGGACATCTAAAACTCGCACGATTTATGTAAAATTGAAACAATAACGCCAGTTACACACCCTCGGAGCATGATCTCGATTTTCTGGTACAGCGAGACGCGGCTGGTCCTGTGAAACTCGCTATTCAACAGCAAACGCTTGTTTTTCGAGGCATGCATCTGTTTCCTGTCTATTTTAAATTTTCCTAGAGTTTTTTCGATTCGCTCCGTGTTTGGCGAGTCGACGCTGCGCTTAGCGAACGCCGGATTCACTATGGCTTTCCTGAAAGTTTATTTGCTACTGTTAATATGGCGTGCAGTTTGTCGTGCATTTTTTATCTTGGAATAAAATTGCAGGAGAGGATATAGTGATAGCCTAGTTAGGCGAGGATCGGATTGTAAAAGTCCAGGTTCTGTGTTTAATCCCAGAGCACATTCATGAAAATCAAACATGTCTATTATATTAGTTATTTGTTTTATGGTTCAATGCATACCTTAGAATTCTCCACAAGATTTTTAACGTATGTAAAGTCTAGGTACCAACTTTAAAGACTTAAAGACCTACTCCCGTAACTGTTATCCTGCCAGTCGGAAAATTATAGTCCAAATTATTTCACTCCATGACTGAAAGTTCTCGGCCCATTCCTGCATTAGTTTAAGATGACGTCATTATACCGCTTATCAAAAAAGTATTCATACCTCTTATAAGGTCTTTTAAACAAAACCCTGCCATTCTCATTAGTATAGTAGATGACTTTGGAGTCTTGTCTTCGATGTAGGGGATCTGCTTTATGGTTAAACGGTGAGTAAGGATCCTGAGGCAGCTCCCACGCCAACGCAGCTGTGTTTCCGTACAGGAAGATATCGCCGATAGTGAATATCATCGGGTATGTTGTACAGAATACTGTAAACAATACAAAAATATAATTTTAAATACATTAGAACAGTTACAACCGAGCCGAGGAGGCGTAGGTGTGTTACGGTACGCTTACAAAGCTGAGGTCTCGGGTTCGAGTCCTGGGTCGCACAAAGTGATATTGGGTTTTCTATTCATTATCAGCCCGGAGTCAGGATTTTGTGCCCATATGGCGACAGCCTTACCCCCTATCACATCATGGGACGGAACATACAAGACGAAATGTGGGTGTCCCAGTGGCGCCGCTGCCTACCCGTCCTGGGATAAAGGCGTGAGTTTATTTATGTATGTACCACTGATAACTGCGTAGGGCATGCGGCTAAAATGGTGGTACGGTCATATTAATACTAGTATTGACTCTAAAATAAACTCAACTGGCATGTTTTTTTGGTAAGAAATTACCTTAAGTGATCTTTATGATTTTATTACTATAAAATGATATGGCTATACCATTGTTTGAAAGGACAGATAATTCAAACAAAAGTCGAAGATAATTATTTGTTTGTCATTGCACACTTTTACATAATATCTGAAAGCGATATACGAAAATTTTATAAACTCCACCAACCCTTACCAATTGAGTCTCTAAGACTTAAACCTCTCCCAGCAGAGTATCATAGCCTGCACCAAGATGTAGGTAGCCTAATATTATACCATCAAACAACTCACCCAACTGAAACGAGCTGCCTTCGGGGAACACAATAAACCTCTTCCTTCGAGACAAAACCTCACTTCTCCCTTCTATTGCCACTTCAGTTTCATTACGGATTCCCTCCACAGACAACACGCAAAAAACTAGTAAAATTTTCAAAACCCGATGCATTTTTCATGTGTATTTCGAATATATTTTTCCAAATATGGCATAAGTATCTCGGATATCTTTGGAAATGCAAGATTAGTCGCGGATATGTTACCGTTAATCACGATTTGTCAGTAACGTGTATACCGTTATCTGTCGAGTACAGAGTGGTGTGAATTTCAAAGGTTTTTTAACAATGTCACAGTGCTATGTTATGTAGTACTTCGAAGTAAGTTCTGATTAGTGTGCCTGCTTAACCCAGGCGCTACCCATCAGACGAATGAGCTGATAATTTCTTACCAGAAAAAACATGCCTGTTGCATTAGGCGATAGAAGCAATACCAGTCTTAATATGATCACTATTTTCGCCGCACACCCTACGCAGTTATCAGTGGTAAACATACATAAACTCACGCCTTTATCCCAGAAAGAGTAGACAGAGACGCCATCAGGACACCCACATTTTGCCTTGTATGTTTCATCCCACGCCGGTATAAAGGGCGAGCCTATCGCCATAACAGTGGTAAAATTACAATATTCGAATCTGTACCTAAGTAGGCAGAGCATAAAGTTAAAGTAAATAAAGTTGATCGGTTCGATAGCAAGTTATCGATCTAAAATATCAGACCCATAAATAATCGAGTCTAGTGGGGAAGAGCCGGGCATCGACCTCAGCTAAATTTGCAGGCGACTTAGGTACGGGAAATAGGTATAAAAGTTTTGGCCTGATTATTAAAGATTACCTACCCTGAATGAAATCGCCAAGAGAGATAAGACCGCCATCTGTACTCTTTTGTTTTTCTAATATCTTATATGTCTTAAATTCTTCCTGTGTGCAGTAGAAGTAAATCTATAAAGATCGACTTCAAGTGTACAATAGTGCAAAACCCGTATTAATAAATAAATACACCCAACAGTCACATACATAGTACTGACCCCACATTAAGATCAATTAAGTTTTGTGTCGTGGGTACCAGAAGCTATGAGAGACCTTTCGGTCTCACTCCACATGTTTCGGTAGGGGATCGAACCCGCGGACTCTCCTTTCACAGTTTCTAATCAACCATTAAGAGTTTGTTATCCAACAAATATTTTATTTGTTTTGCACTGCACTTACCATCCAATATATTTCCTTTGGCGTTCCGACTAATATAATTTGACGCTATCAACCTTTAAGGTACATATAGACTAAAACATCACTCTGTATACATCACACCAAATCGACAAATCTAGTTCAGGTCAACCAACAATAAACAGTAGATAAACGGAACATCAAACATCACCCACTTTCAAAATGAACCGTTGTGATATCATGTCACTTTCTATAGTTTTAAAGTCAGTGTCCATACTAAGTGCTGTGTTTCAAATAGTGTTTAAAGGATTTGGGCTATTTGGTTCGTGCGTTCGGTTATTGTTTTCGGGTAGGTTCGGGTAATAAGTAACAATTATAGCGACGGGCTAAAATGTCAATTAAGAATGGCCTAGTGATACATATTCCCAAACTTAGGGACTGACAAGTCTATTTTTTTAAGTAATTAGTCTTCTGGTTTAGAATGTATCGGATATTGTGTACCTTATGCGGCGGGTTTAGGGACCGCCCGCAGATAGGAGTAGGTAGAAAATAAGAACTCAGGGTGGTTACGTGGTACAGGCTTTAATATTTCGCATCACCGTCTTACACTCGGCACTGTTGCTGGTGGTATGCAACAAGAGTCACTGGCCTTCTGTGGACACTGATCCGGGTCCTCTGCACGTGGCGGTTCCCGACGACAGCTCGCCGGCAAAGTTGGCTGCCACGTGGCCGGTAGTGGTTAGGTCAGCGGCTCGGTGCAGGTGCGGTTGCAGCACGGGCAGGAAGCGTGCGGAGCGAAGCCTGTGCACGAAGTCAGCACTCCGTGCGTAAGCAGGGTAGAAGAAGCAGATGAAGTGAAGCACGTGAAGGTGAAGCTGATGAACCCCAGCGGGTACACCAACACGCGTGGTAGCACGCAGTTAATAAAAAGGAAAGAGGACGCGAGCGAGGTTACACGCGTATTTATGCGCGCGATGACAGTTCGCACGTTTTAGCTGTCAGAATTAAATCGACCAATCAGCGCAATGGAGGCGTTGATTGGCATAAACAATATGATTACTATAGACCATAGACGGCAACTAATCCGGGTGACATTCTACAACGTCACAGTACCCCGCCGAAAAGACCAGGATTTTACTTATAACTAAATATAAGTAAAATCCGTCTGCCTACTTAGCATTCTTGTTGTATTCACTTTCATTCTATCTTCTTACATACATCTTTCTTTCAAAATGTCTAGCATCAAAATATATTATGACCAAGACCCTATAGAACAGAGAATACTTTGCAATACTAAAGGACTCTCAAACAACAAGAAGAGTAATGGTAAATAGGAGATGTTAGTAAATGGCAGGATATGTTTAGTGTCGCTGTTAATGTCATGTAGTTAAAAATATATAAAATGTTAGATGTGTTAATAGATATTAGTATTTGTAGTTAGTTAGTTTTAAATCTTTGATATGCCAGGTACCTAGTGGATTACCGTTCATATCTTCCAAATCATATACTAAAGGTGATTTTTTCGAAATAATTTTACACTTTATAAACTTGGGAGCAAGTTTTCTATTAAAATGCTTATCCTTGTCGCTTTGATAAAAAGTTTTTCTCCAAACTACATCGCCTACATTAAATTCCGCAGGTTTCTTCCTTAGGTTATAGTTAGCACTATTCCTCTGATGTGCCTGCAGAAGTAACGACTGTACTTTGTTAAAAATATTAGATAGTATGCCTAAGTTTTCAGCATAATGATCTCGAGGTATGAAAATAATATCCTGATCCACATTAGTGTCTACATAGTGTGAGCCACAAGTAACTAGTTCACGACCATATACTAGAAATGAGGGAGTGTAGCCAGTCACCTCATTAACAGAGTTGTTAATTGCAAACTGTATTTTGGGAATCAAGAGATCCCAAACTCGTTGATCATTTTCAATAAATGTAGAAATAGCTGTCATGATAGTTTTGTTGTAGCGTTCGACAGTATTTACATGAGGACTATATTTAGGTGTAAAATGAATTTTTGGAATTTTATACTTCTCTAACATGTTTTTTAAAGTTGAGCTAATAAATTGACGTCCATTATCCATAAGAATGGTTGATGGAATGCCATGAACAAGGAAAACATTTTCTTCTAGAATTTTAGTTATAATTTCCGCGGTAGCGCGTTTTAATGGAAAAAGTAAGCAATATTTAGAAAAACAACAAGTAACTACAAAAATATAACAATTTTGCTTTCTAGTACAAGGGAGAGGTCCAACAATATCAATACTTAGCATTTGAAATGGTCGGGAACACGACTTAGGTCTGCCCATTTCACCCAAAGTGGTGTGGTTTTGATGTTTATGAGAAATACAGACATCACAAGAAGAAACAAATTCAACTACACTAGCATGCATTCCTGGCCAGTAGTATTTTTGTGCCAGCCTTCTGTATGTTTTGAAAATGCCAAAATGTCCAGCTAAAGGGTTACTATGGTTTTCAAAAATAATAGGGGACCGAAGTTCCTGAGGTACAACTTCCTTCCACTCAAATTCAGTATTAAGTACACATTTAGATTTCATAAAACGATAAAGACGATTATCTTTAATTATATAGTTAGGGTATGAAGTTGGTGAATTTTGACAACCGTGAAAGATATTTAGGTACCATTCATCAGCTGTTTTAGTAACATTCATGGAAGTATCAATAGTACTTATATGCTTAGGACAAGAACGAGACAATGCATCAGGAATAACATTATCTGCACCCTTACGATGTTTAATGTCGAAGGAAAATGCAGAGAGTCGGACACCCCAGCGAGCGAGCCGACCTGTAGGGTTATTCAGGTTTAGAAACCATTTAAGAGCTGAGTGGTCTGTGTAGACAGTAAATTTTTTACCACTCTCTAGGTAACATCGCCAATGTTCTAAAGCAACTAAGACTGCTAAAGCTTCGCGTTCAGTAATGCTGTAGTTACGCTCCTGTGGGGACAATGATTTACTCATATAGGCAATGGGATGTTCTACGCCATCAATGGTTTGAGTCAGTAAAGCACCGACACCATAGTCGCTAGCATCTGTGTGAACTTCGAAGGGCATGTCATAATTAGGACACGACAATATGGGAGCTTGCACTAGACAATCCTTTAGTTTGTTAAAAGAGTCCTGCGCCTCTGGAGACCAAATGAAGGGTTTAGCCTTCTTACTTGTAGAAGTAAGTTTATTGAGGGGACCAGCAATTGAACTAAAGTTAGGAACAAATCTACGATACCAAGATGCAGTGCCTAGAAAACGTTTGACCTCCTTAGGGTTGGTCGGTGTAGGAAAATTCAGAATAGCATCGACTTTTCCAGGATCAACTTGTAGACCATTCGAGTTAACAACATAACCTAAATATTTAAGTTCAGTACGAAAAAATTGTGATTTAGAATAATTAATAGTCAAATTAGCATATTTTAATTTATTATAGACACGTAAAAGCATAGCCATATGATGATCAAAATTTGGAGATACAACAATAATATCGTCTAAGAAAACGAAAACGCAATTCTCAAATTCAGGACCATAGAACAAAATATCAACCAGCCTTTGCTGCGTTGCAGGTGCGTTAGTAAGACCAAATGGAGTAGTGACAAACCTGAACGAACCACGTGATGGAATATAGAATGCTGTTTTATCACGATCACACTCTTCAATAGGTATTTGCCAAAAGGCTTTCGAAAGATCGATAGAACTTAAATAACAAGCGTTACTTAAATTATCCATAATTTCTGACTTATACGGTAATTTATAAGCTTCTTTTTTAGTTACTGAATTGAGTTTACGGCTATCCAAACAAAATCTCAATGTTCCATCTTTTTTAGGAGTTAGTAAGACAGGTGAACACCAAGGACTTTCACAGGGTTCCACAACACCGAGTGCTATCATTTCATCTAGCTCGTTACATAACACGCGTTGTTTTTCGGGAGAAAGTCTATAATAGCGTTGTCGCATTGGCTGCGAGTTGCCAGTATCAATGCGATGAGTGATGAGATGTGTTCTGCCTAGGCCTCGAGTTTCCATAGAAATAGAACGAAATAGGTCAATAGTATTATCAGCGTTTAGACGCTGCGATTTAGTTAAATCGTCATAAGAAAATAATTTAGTTTTATTTTCATTTAAATAAGAAACACTACTAGTACTAGAATTACCCATAGTTATTGATTTTAAATACTTGGGACAAATCTCAAACCTAGACCAAAAATCAATACCTAAAATTAAATAAGATGACACTGTAGGTATTACGTAGGCTTTTAGAATATGAAAATTATTCTCAAAACTTATAGGGATATTCATATATCCTATAGGGTTTAACCGTTGGCCACCAGCGGCAACAAAATATGTGTCATTAAGATCTGTACACAACTTAAAACCAGCTGACAATAATAGTTTATGTGAATCGTTCCCTAGTATAGTCACTGAAGAACCAGAATCCAACAAAGCACAAAAAGAAATTTCACTAATTTTAACGTTAACATACGGACGAGAATCATTCTCCGGTTTACGTTCCCAGATTGAAGTGATGTTATAAGTAGAAAAAAAGATTTTAATAGTGGAAAGCCATTGTTCCCAATCTTCCTTATCAAAATTAGCACTTTTAGTAGTTATATCACAACAATCTGGCCCTACAAGTTTTTTGGACTCGATTTAGAATGACAATTCGAACAATTAGGATAAATAACATCTTTAGCACCACATTTAAAACAAATCGGAAACCTATTTTGTTTACACTCGGCTAGCGTGTGGTCATTAGTGCGGCAGCGCGGACAATGTGAATGGCTACCTGAGCGTCTTTTGTTCTCGAGCGATAAGCGAGCAACCGGTTTGCTTGGACTAATAGATGTATATAAAGGGTTAGTTTGTGTATTTGTGTGTTTATTGAAATTGTAGAAATGTGTAGATTTTTTATTAAATAGAATATTAGTATTATTAGTATTGTTAGAGTAGGCTAAATCTGGAGCTAGCGTATTATTAGTTATAGGAGGTGGTTCATGATATTGAGCAGTCATAGATTGAATATTTTCAAAATTTTTACAAATTAAACGAAGTTCCTCAATTGTAGAAATTTTAGGTGAGCAAGCTATAACGTTAGAGTAGCAGGGACGAATGTTATGTAACAAAATTTCTAATTTTTCCGACTCAGGTAGTTCTTTAGAAAGACGAGAAAAAAATTCAGACATTATAGAAAAATATATAGTGATGTTTTCAGTTTCACTCTGAGTACGGTTACGAATTTCTGAAATTAAACGATAATCATAATCAAACTGGCCAAAATCCTCGATCAAAAATTTAGATAATTGATCCCAATCTTTAATTTTACTTTTAATGCTACGGAACCAATGTAGTGCATTGCCACAAAATATTTCGGTAGCGAAATTCAATAGATCAGAAGATGAAATACCCCTAGCGACTTTAAAATCATCGACCTTTTGTAAAAATATTCGAACACAAGTAGAACCGTCGTATTTTAATAGTTTAAAATCGGAAATTCGAGGACGCTCGCATAAATACGTTGTAACATCTGTTTTATCAACCGATGTGGGTACATTAAATGTAGTCTGTTCACTAGAGTGAAGTTTTTTAAGCTTATTGACAAATAGATCGTAATTAGTGTGGAATGTATGCAATAACTTGTTATCGGCAGATGTTAATGGTTTCAATCTACGTGCTCTGTGAAAAATATGATTTGCCAGATTGGATGTGCGTTTAAACATGTTAGAATCGTATGAACATTCTAGGTTTGAAATTTTGGATTGTAGGTCATTAAAAGAATCATTAAGTGAATTGAAATCGACGTCAAATGCTAGTCCTGACTCGTCTATGTCCTCTGATGGATACAACACAGACAGATTGTGTATCTGCTTACGCAGTTGTAGGACTGTGTTAGTCGGGTCCTCGCCGCGAATTAACACCTCGTAACTCAGTTCACTTTTGTTTAGTAGGAAATATTTAATAGGGTGAGTGCCCATAATGAAATTTAGTGAATTTAAAATAAGGAAAAGAAAGTTAAAGCAGGAAAAAATTGCAAACAAATTACTTTAGGATAAACTATAAAATCAAACGTTACACTTCACTTATAAAGAAAAAAAATTACTAACCTGTTTGCAACCTTTTAACCGCTCGATTGCCCAGCTGTAGACTGCGCAACCGGACTGTGTGTGGAGTACCGAGTATAATGGTGATGCGAAAACCCACGTATTAGAATGATTGGGCGCCACTGCGGCGGGTTTAGGGACCGCCCGCAGATAGGAGTAGGTAGAAAATAAGAACTCAGGGTGGTTACGTGGTACAGGCTTTAATATTTCGCATCACCGTCTTACACTCGGCACTGTTGCTGGTGGTATGCAACAAGAGTCACTGGCCTTCTGTGGACACTGATCCGGGTCCTCTGCACGTGGCGGTTCCCGACGACAGCTCGCCGGCAAAGTTGGCTGCCACGTGGCCGGTAGTGGTTAGGTCAGCGGCTCGGTGCAGGTGCGGTTGCAGCACGGGCAGGAAGCGTGCGGAGCGAAGCCTGTGCACGAAGTCAGCACTCCGTGCGTAAGCAGGGTAGAAGAAGCAGATGAAGTGAAGCACGTGAAGGTGAAGCTGATGAACCCCAGCGGGTACACCAACACGCGTGGTAGCACGCAGTTAATAAAAAGGAAAGAGGACGCGAGCGAGGTTACACGCGTATTTATGCGCGCGATGACAGTTCGCACGTTTTAGCTGTCAGAATTAAATCGACCAATCAGCGCAATGGAGGCGTTGATTGGCATAAACAATATGATTACTATAGACCATAGACGGCAACTAATCCGGGTGACATTCTACAACGTCACACTTAAATTCAAACTGTCCATGTCATTGTAAAGGAATGTTTAATTGACCTAACAGATCAAATTTCATAACAGTGGACAAAGGTCTCTCCTACGTTTATCGATTCGGGTAGTTTCAGACCATCCCTTATAGACATTATCTTGGTTATCTCCCTATTACTTACAGGGTCTGCCTCAATGACTATAGGCTTTGAGGCACCCAATGGCCAATGATCTTCGTCCATCGGTTTGTTCGGTATAAACCATATAACTATATATATTTTACCTATGTGAAGGTAATCATTTAAATAAATTGGTCCTACAAAATTTATTTACAAAAAGCAATAAACACAATTTTAATTCAAAATTTCACCACAAAACTCAATACAAAATATGACACAAAAATAAAACTGATGAGTCATATTCCGAATAAAACAAAAGTCTCGTGAACATTTCCTATTCTAACATTAGTTCATAGTTTCAATACTAACCGAAACGCGTGATTCAAATGTCCTAATTCCTCCCTAGGTCTTACCAGCGCATATTATGAACAAATTCTACACTGTGGTTTTAATATGCTATGCCAGTTTAATAACTTTTTTATTAATCGATGTTGGAGCGAACGAGAAAGTACATCACAGACCGAAAAGGTTCCTCAGCTTTATTAATACTACACACTTCTTTGTAAGTATTTTTAATGTTATTTAGTATAATCTCATTATTCCTAAAACGACTCTCCCAAACATTACTAAAATATTGGGGTCTATAAAAAAAAACTTTTATTTCACATCATTTTACAGTAGTTTATGTCTATCCATTAACCATCGGAAACTTCATTTTTGTTTTTATTATTTCCAATCTTAGGAAGTATAGCAGGACATAGATCTTCTCAATGGATTACTTTGTCTGTGTAGCCCATTCTAACCTTGTTTTATTGTGTCAATTTATAAATTGTTTTTTAAAATGGATTGAAATTGTGTATATAATTTGCCTAATAGACAATAGTTAAGAACTTCACACCATGCAATGGTTTTATAAAGATAAAAACCTTTAAAATGACCTCGCGAATCCTGTTTAAACATCTAGACATAATCGCTTTGCCTATCTTAAACAAGATGGTATAATCCTCAAACACCCTAAATAAATCTTCTAACAAACCAAGAACCACCATTACGAACAGGCATTATCTTTTAATTTCCCACAAAACGCTATCTTCAAAGGGGTCGGTATCTTAAAAAATTAATTAATTTTTTGAAGAGATGAATTAACTGATAATGCTTTTTTCAGCTGCGAGTGAATTTCAAAGCGAATATGGTTCCGTGGAACCAGATATTTGCGCAGGCGTTGGGGTTCCGTGTGAACTGGAACGAACCGCCTGACACCTTCCATCCATATCATAGATTATATAGAAGAGATGTTTACAACAACATTGAGCTACTTCTGGATAGGTAAGATTGATATTATATTAATTATTACGTACGTGTTATACCGGATTTTAAAACTTGCTCATCTCCTAAGTCTTCTTTACACACACATCAAATAATATGTATCTTATAGGAACAAAAAATATTGATATTAGTGTCAAAGTAACACCAGTATACTATGTGCTTGATTGTGAAAATAGTGTATTATTTTCACCAATATTCATAAATAACGAGAAAAAGTTGGCATACAGCCGTGGGCCGTGAGCCTTTATCTAACAGGTAAATTTGAAAAACAATTAGTAACCCCATTATTTATCAATCTGAATTCTCCACCAAATGGTACATTGATATAAAATTAAACAATAAAATATGGAGTTTAAGTAAATTTATTTTTAGGTTTCACGTTTTATGTGTACAGGAAAGAGTAAATAAATAAATTAATTAAACAGTTTTATTTTTACAAAGCTCAAACACATACGACACGAAAAAAAAACCAATTTCAAGAACAAAAAATAAGCAGCTATATCCAATATAACACATAAAACTATCCAGCCATTTAAAAAAACTAATAAATTAATTAATAAAAATGAACATGTATATGGATAAAAAACTTCATGGCTTTCAGGAACGGGCTGAATGGCTTCCATTGCGTGAGGCGCGCCATTTGTGAAATGGAAATGACCAACTCGCCGGAGATTTACCACAAAATTTTAAAAATGGTTTTCAGGTAATGTTCATACATATGCCCGTTAAGGCGCGACGCAATACGAGCATTTGAATAGTTTTGCTCAATTTTCTTTTGCACTAAAATGTCTGTGTTTTGTATGTTAATGACTAAACTAATTACTGGTGTAAATGATGAGTTTTTCTAAATAATATCGAGCCGATAATATCGAATAAATTTTAATACAGCCTCACTAACATTCATACTCTATAATGAAATGTATAATACATATATGAAGCCTATTTAAAGTAAAGGCAAAGGTAACGCATTTCATGATGGGATTAATCCGAAATGGGGACTGGAAATGTGAAAACTTGTTGTTACTCAATAACCATCACTGCCTGTTAAGCTGAAAAAAGGCCGATTGATTTTGGTATTATAATATGTTACGATTTTGTAAGCATTCGTACAATTTATTCAGCGAGTGGAGTTGCTCGCTGTTCCTGATGTGCGGCACTCGGTTATCGGTATTACGCTGTCGCTTCAAAGGTTCCGCCGCGTCACATTTTGAATCAGTAGAGCTCTAACGTCATGAATGTTAACTTATACAATTTAATAGCTTTTATGAATATACCGGGTATATCAAGACTGCGACCGAAAACGAAGCCAGGTGGTAGTTTTAGTGGTTACAAATACGAAGCAAATAAAAAATTTGACAGATATTTTTTAGAATTTTTAAAAAATCATCGTGTTTGGGTGGTAAATACCTAGTTTTTGCGAAAATACTAATTTAAGCCCTTACGTACCATTGCGTTTTTAAAAATAAAGAGGTGTACATGTTTATTTTAGGAAAACTATGTATATATCACCCAAATACGACGATAATTAAAAAAAATAAAAAATATAAAGGTGTCGTTTTTTTTTGCGAAATTTTTACTTACATTATGTCTGAAGTCAATAATACTACCACCTGGCTTCGTTTTCGGTCGCGGTCTTGATATACCCTGTATATAAAATCAATAAAAAAATTAGTCAATTAGTCGGATAAACGAGCAAACAGGTCACCTGATGGTAAGTGATCACTGCCACCAATGAGCATCTACAACGCTTGGATCATGGATACGTTGCCGGATTATCAAAATGAGGGGAGCGGGAAGGAAAAAGGATGGAAAGAATGAGGGGAATGGGGCATCCGGTAATCTCACTAACCGAACGAAATGCGACGGTAAAACTATCGTTTACTTTGGTCTCCTTTGAGACAGTGGTACCTTATTAGTAAATTAATATTTCAGTATAACGGCAGAAATTCAAACCGAGCGCTTTTTTCAGTAACTCGTTGTTTTCAGCCGTTTTTGTTACAATTTCATATTCGCGGTAGTACTCTGATGGGACGTAATAGGTATATTCTCAGTCATACAGGGTATATCAAGGCTGTGACCGAAAACGAAGCCAGGTGATAGTATTAGTGACTTCAGACACAATGCAACTAAAAATTTCGCACAAAAAAATCAACGACTTTTTTTTGTAATTTTTTACTTATCATCGTATTTGGTTGATAATCGCATAGTTTTCCTAAAATAATGATGTACACCTCTTTATTTTTAAATACGCAATGGTACGTAAGCATTTAAATTAGTATTTTCGCAAAAACTAGGTATTTACCACGCAAATACGATGATTTTTAAAAAAACATAAATAAATATCTGTCACTGTTTTGGCGAAATTTTTATTTGCATCGTGTCTGTAACCACTAAAACTAACACCTGGCTTCGTTTTCGGTCGCAGTGTTGATATACCCGGTATAATGCCGTAACATGTTCGCCACGAATGTTACGTTACAATGAAATATTCAGTCAGTCGGTAGCTTTCGACAAATGGCATCGACAGAGCTGCTTAATTGCATTAAGCGTACAGCACGATGCGACGTAAAGCGTAATGATACTACTCTATACTAGAGTCTGCAGTGACACTGATACGAATACAATACCATTGTATTTGTGGTATTGTTTTTTTTTCTCTCTCTCTCTCTCTGTCTCTCTTTCTCTTCAGCCACAGGAACTCCATTGCGAAACATAGGCCTCCACCAAATATTTTTTAAATTTTATTTAATACCCATAAAGGTCCTGGAAACTGTATTGTAAGAGTGTTTCGCCTGGCAGTAGTATATTAGACCGCTCAAAAACTTTATCGGTGATTTGAATATTCTAACACTAACTAGTGTAGTCTCTAAAACATTCATAAGAGGGAGTCCGATTATCAAAAGCCGATCGTAAATAAGTTTACATAAATACAACCCTAAAATACTTTGAATAACTTAAAAATATTATAAATAAATACATATTATATCTATTTAGTCGTTTTAACTTTATTGTGATTGTTGACGATGTAAAAAGAAATGGTTCATTTTCAGGCACCAATCATCAGCGACAGACAAATGGCATAACAAAACGAAGGAGGACTGCACGTTGTCGATATCATCATGTCCCTTCTCCATGTTAGAAGTATCTCCTTACACTGATATTATATGAAAAATAATAGGATATTGAGTTTTCTTTATTGCTCCTTTATATACCTTAAGTCAAACTGCGTTACCTGAAGTGAGAGGAAAGATAGCCTTAAATCCCCGTATAAAGATTAATATTTGAAAGATAAAAAAAATATGGCGTCCTACACCACTTTTCCTCTCCTCTCCTCACCCAACCTAGTCTTTTTTTCTGCATGTAATTTTTGTGTAGAAGTGTGATTCATTTCTCTGGTGAGTGTCGTAATTGTACCTGGTATATATAGTTGGCATAACTAGTTTTATGAGTTGAGTCTACGAAATAACAAGATTTATAACTGCCGCTATTCTATTACTCGTAATAGCTACTGTATTTGAACTGCACTATACACACATCAGGAGCATTGAAATCATTTAATCATCCCAGTATAAAATAGCGCCTAATATTAATAATTTAATTTATACCAAAGGTGAAAGGCCCTAGTTAAGGCTTACCTTAAATTTAGAACTTCACTCTTTCCATTCGTGAAATATTTTACTACTTTAAAATAAAGCAAATATATCTAAGGCACCAATTGAAGAATTTGATTAAACTCGTTATTACAAGAGTGTAATCTATAATAAGTAGCCTCTATCGAAGCTGTTCTCAGTCCTACCCTCATTATTATTCATAGGTTTGAGGGTTCTGAGAATATTGCATCACAGTTTGTGTGCCGGCGATTGATGAATGTTCCAGGAACGCCTACTAATAACGTACTGGCAAATACTGATTTCTTGGATAATATTAAGTGGTTAATAAAGTTACTTTGACATTCACATAACATGTATTTTAGTCCACTAATATTATTAAGGCGAAAGTGTGTTTGTTACTTCTTCACACTCAATAGGCAGGACCAATTTTCTTGAAATTTGGTATGGAGGTAGTTGACACCCTGAATTAACACATAGGCTACATTTTAACCCGAAAAAATTTAGTGATCTCGCGGGATGAGCAAGGCATATAGATATATTTGCTACCCTTTCAAACTTAAATGGATGGGATGGGATAGAGTATAGGACTCCGTACCTTGAGTCATGGGATAAAAAGACGGGACAACCCGAGATGTAAAGGGATGAAACGGGAACAGTAGTATAAAAGACGACAGTCACGTAAAGTTTAAATATATTTCGGCAGTATCTAGCACCTTCTTGCAAGTTTCGTTGAGACATTCGTCCACTAAACTTTGTGGAAGTTCGACGCTGGGCTTGCTGGTACGTGGCTTCATCTCCAATTATTTGCGACCTCATCAGCCATCCGTTCCTCATGCTGTATACCCTTTCCACTGCCACTTAAACTTGTTAATCCTAAATTATGCCTTATACATTCTTATTCTGTCTCGCAGGGTGTTTTTGATTTTGTATTTCAGTTTAATTTCTTTAATACAAAAGGAAAACTGTTGGACTCATATTGAAAGCTTTTAGACAGGCTTAGATTCATTTTTTTGCACCGATTCTATCCATACATTTTGATGTGAGACAGAAATATTATATTTTTAATACTCACGACGCCAGTCACACGTTTGACTTGTCAGTCAAGATTACGTCTTTGTCTTTATTCATTCATTAATGTCTAAACAAAACCTCCTAAAATTCAGCCAGATCAAACTCAAACAAAAGACCGATACAAATTACAAATCCTAGACAAATGGCTGAAAAGAAAGTGGATTTAAAATAAATGCTCGGAAAGATTTTAAAAGCGCAGCTTATTGCGCCGGTGTTTTAATTTCTTTGTAGCTTCTCGAGCGGCTTACGAAAGACACATTGATTGATGCACGAGACTGCTACTTCGAATTACCCATTGTATTTGAAATCTTATGAAATCTCTACTGTTTTTTATAATAGATTCTAATATTGACTGCTTCAAGGGTGTAGTTGTACTACGGTACGATTACAAAGCTCTCGGGTTCGAATCTCGGGTCGGGCAAAAAAGTTATATTGAAATTTTTCTATTCGTCATCAGCTCGGAGTCAGGAATTTTTCAGGAGTCAGGAAGGACAGGCTCGCTCCCTATTACATCAGGGGACGGAACATACAAGACGAAATGTGGTTGTCCTGGTAGCACCTCTGCCTACCTCTTCTGGGAAAAACGCGTGAATTTATGTATGTATGTATGCATGATTCTAATGCTGGCTAAGTGGGAGTACGGTACCTCATGAGAATTGTAGTCCAGGTTACAGATTATCTTAGAGTGATGATTAATATTCCGTCGAAAGTCGTAAGCCAATAAATACTTGCTTGTCCCAGTAGGGAACGCTATAATTATAGAGAATCTCTATCTCGTATGAAGTTGAATTCTAGTAGAAATCATTGAGTGAGGCCTATGTTCAGGACTTCATGTAGCTCGCGATGATGAGTTTGTTAAAAATGTAACGCCTCCAAAATGGGCACGAGTATTCGTTCCATGGATTTTTTGAAGTATGGTGTTTGTGCCTGTGATATTATCTAGATAGGAGAAGTTATAACTTTAAAAACAAACAAAAAAAATGGCAGTTACATTTAATTTTTAATAATTTTGACCTAAATGTAGTAGATCACCTAAACGCAATATATTTTGTGAAGCACTCTAATTGCCTTTAGATTTGTATAATTTAATATATTTATTTTAACACAACTATAAATATGAGGCCTGTGACACCAGTATACTGTAATTTGGCCTCCCTTGACAATCCATTGCTAATATACTGACCTTCAAAAAAAGACACACAACCTTATGAACTCAGAAAGAACTACACAAAGATTTCTATTATCGTTTTTCCGAATCACAGTTCTAACAAAAACAAAGATTTGAGACAAAAATAATGTGACCGAAAGTTCGGTGCGAGCTGGAGTAGCGGCACTCATAATGACGTCACAATACTTACGCGCTTACAATGCTCCACGCTAACCCAATGTAATTACATTTCTAGGTCACTTGCATGTGTTGTTTTTTATAGAAATATCATTTTTATTTTACTGACCGCCTCGGTGGCGTAGTTGTACTACAGATCGACTACATGAGGTCTCGGGTTCGAATCCCAGGTCATGCACAGTGATATTGGTTTTTTTTTACTATCAGCCCGAAGTCAGGATTTTGTGCCCGGTATGGCGATAGGCTCGCCCCATACCACAGAGGACACAACATACAAAGCGAAATATGGGTGTCCTGTTAGCACCTCTGCCTACCTCTTCTGGGAAAAAAGCGTGAGTTTATGTATGTCTCATTTTTATTTTATTTTTGTTTGTTCTCGGGGTTGATATGATCGCGGGGTTTTTGGTGTGTGATTCATGCTAAGAAATATCTTCTTTCTTGATGATACGTGCAATGTGGAGATTTTTAATGAATAGCAGCCGAAGTCGAGGCAAAATATTTTAGTAAATTAATTCTATATTATTGAGGCACTATTTGTTTTAAAGATGGTCGAAAATGTCATGAGTTAACCTAAAAATTATTTGAGAGAACTTGGAAGATACCTGAAATTTACCAACAGAATTAAGACAATATAGTACTTTGGCAATGCCTAATAAAAATGAGGTTGATGTATGTTACGCTACTGGTCGTACAATTATAAGCCAATTCAATCCGCAATATGGAAAAAAAACTAATATACAAATGAAATCAAGTTGCAAGAGTAGACTAGGAGGTTAAAACCAATAAATATTTAAAATCAGCCGATAATATGCCCCCATCAACTACGAGCACATGTGCTTATTTATTTTATTTTATTTGATGTATTAAAACGCAAAATGTAGGATTGTTTTCAAGCGATTAATATTGGATTCTTAGGTACTAATTAAAGGCTTGATAATAATGCTACAAACTCTATAACATTTCACTGGCGACATTGTTATTATAACAAACATTATTCAAAGCCAAAGCATTATACAACCACCACGAATAATTGCTCTCAAAAACGTATTTAACGTACTTAAATCAATTTAAACCACGACCCAAAATACTCTACAAAATGTACACTGAAACCGTCGACCAAATCACGTCATCTCAAACCTTTGAATTAATTAAATTTATCAAACTCGCTCCAAAACTCGACACACGCTGGGTCCTATCAAGGCAGAATCGGAACATTACCGCTGTCTCGTTCACACCAGGGTAGATTGGATGTATTTATCTCTCTCCCACAGGGCTGCAGTGAAATCTCAGCGCGGTGTAAGCACAAAATAAATCCAGTTAACTGAGACGACTCAATAAATTCACGAGGCGACTAAATCGACTACTAGTGGACTGATTGCCCATTGGGATTTCTGGTACTCATGGACCTCGATTCGATTAATGAGGGCTTATCACGGTTCGCTATCGAGTTTTTGATACCGCATTGAGCTAAAAATATAATTTAATCATATAAAATATTATAGACTAAGGAGGCACCTAGAACAAAAACATCATGACATTACAAAAACATTTTGACAGCCTCCGTGGCGCAGTTGGTTACACGCTGGCTGTGAAACGAGAGGCCGCGGGTTCGATTCCCGCACGGAAACAAATATTTGTGTGATCCATAGGTATTTGTTTCGGATCTGGGTGTTTGTGAGACCGAAAAGTCTCTTGTAGTTCCTGATACCCACGACACAAGACTCGATCTTAGTGTGGGGTCAGGACTATATGTATGTGACTGTTGGGTGTATTTTTTTTATTTATTTATGTGCGAAAACTGTTGTGGTTATGGAACATAATAAACATAATATGGAACATAATAAACAAGTTTTTAGACCTCTTTAAATATTGCCACGACAAAATGACAGGAATGTACCTGATGGTTCAACTAAATAGAATTTTTACCATCTTGAATGGAGTCACTATTCTGCTACCAGTTTATTTATTTATTGATACTCTTTATTGTACATCTCAAACGACATGTTGATTAAATATAACAAATAAAATGTAATATAGTACAATGGGCGGCAATAGCGCATTAAGCAATTTCCAGTTACACCTTAGGTAAAACCTATAAATGTACAACATAAACATTTAGCAAGTGTTTTCTAAGAATGATCCTCGAAATCATCCATCTCCATTCAAAATCTGTTACAAGACCACTTCGCGAAGTCCAATAAATCTTACCAAGTAATACTACTTTATCTCGATAAATAAAGCCAGTACATATCTGGCAGCTCGTTTAGCCGAGTACAAGGAGTAGTCGCCGAGGCGATGTAAATAAGCCGGAGAGATAGCCCGCACGTGACCCCACTGCGTATGAGTCTTAATTGAGACGTGACGATGAGACAGGACTCTGGCAATTGGAGGCTTTTTGTGGCTTGGATAACGTGCGACTTTTTTGATTCTTTTTTTAAATATACCTGAATATGTGATCTTTTTTAATCAGAAAATAAAAGTAATAATTTAGTTTTGTTCTGAACTGTTATCTCTAGTTTAATGGTATTAGAAATTTATCAATCCATAATAAGCAAGCGTTGGGACTAAAAGGTCTATCGCTAAAAAGGTGGCCTACATGCAGGCAGTCATAGAACTATAAGCCTAGTCAATCTGGAACGAAAACAAATCTCATGTTGCGTTTAATTTGTCTGCTGATTAACAAATAAAACATATTCTTATATAAACTCACGCCTATACTTCCCCTATTGAATATGCAAAATATGTATCATCACTAGTGTTCGCGCAATTCGCTATACTCATTTCCCTCTCAAAATATGACACCCTCGGATGCCCGCGATTTATCATCACAAATTATATTGTTAATAAAATACACATAATTTAAGAGCTCCGAAGTTTCACTCATCCCGAAGAGTGCTGATGAGTTCCCACACTCCTTGTCCCTCGGGACAGCCGCTGTAGATGGAGGGGCAGTCAAACATCTGCCGGCCGGCCGTCGCCGCGTCCATGTACTCAGACATCAGTTCTTCCCACTCCGGGTCTTTGTCGTCAAACGGGGTTTTGCCGTAGTCTGGGCTGGAATTAACAGAAAATAATTGGAGTTGAATAACTGCCAGGATATTTTTATTTTTTCTTTGTGAATAAATGCTTTGAACTCGCTGTAGAAAACCTTAAGAGAGATCTATTCTGCAGTGGTGATCCTGAGGTTGAAGATTCTGAATATACCACATAGACGTATTTTGTTCCAGTAAATCTAATAATAATGGTTCAATTAGGCACTCTTGTATATTGTGATTTTTTTACATAGAACTTACCTAACTGTACTGGCGCTATTTACTGGTATAAATAAATGGAAAAAATTAACGTAATAAAATTCATGTTTGAAAAATTTCGACGCGAAAACATTGATGAAGAAAATTATTGGCATTCAGAATATTCGTATCTTTTTAACAGCATAAAGTCTTTTATAAATACCGACAATTTTGTTGGAAAAGATAGATGACATTGTTTTCATTATCTTCGATTAAATATTTTTACTGAAAATAAAAATAGTAAGTGTAATCTCTTTCATAATAATCACTACCCGCGTTCCTATTACACTGCTAACATAGGTCACTTGCCATTTATAATTTCTTAATTTTTCCAAAGGGGAAATAGAAAGCAAAAGTCCAAGAGAAGAAAAGAGATTTTGGATCTGGATCTACTCCAAGATAAAGAAACGGGTGAGACGCTTCTGCAGTACATTTTGGAGATGAAACAATTGTGTAAACCCTGTGAGTTCAGAATTGTATTGGAGGAAAACCTGCGGGAGCAACTGGTTTATGGTTTAGCTAACGATACGATTCTCTTCATCAGGTGGTTGTCTGTTGTATCCAAATATTTATATCATGTTCCTCCTAATAATAATGATGTCTTATTATTCAAATATAATTCTACGCCTCAAATTCCTTGCTCATTTTTCTTCAGCGTGCTAATTCGAAAGGCAAGCTTAATAACTTCGATTTTATACCGGATCATCTCATTGATAATGCAATCCCTCAAACGAATTAATTAAACCAAAAATTCTAAGCACTTTATCTCTCTAATATGACAGGTAGCTCGATTAGTTTAGGTTCGTGGCTCAATTACTTCAGGAAATGTTATCTAGGAATTGTTACATAATTGAGACTTCATTGAAGTTCAAGAACACTAATTTGTATACCAAATTCGTACGAATTTTGCCAAACGGAAATTTACTGATTTCTAATTCGGATCACCCATTCTTGCATGGCTCCAAAACACATTTTATTTAGTTTTAAGTCAAGTTAACAATAAAAAACAAAGGCCAGTAAATCGGTTTAACTTATAGCATCTAGTATTTGGTTAAGCATAAGTATATCTGTTATATCAGGCCATGGATGTAGCGATACTTATCATTCCCCTTAAAAACAATTGCTTTTACTTACGTCAACAGTATATGCAATATCTCCCCAACGAACCCCTCCTCTTCCACTGGATACTGAGCTCCTTCGCAAATGGCCCTCAACACGCAATCATACCCGTTCAAGCCCTTCCTGTGAAAACAATAAATTCGTATTAACATTATTTATATTATAAAATCGATTGCCTCGGTAGCGTTGTTGTACTACGGTACGATTAAAAAGCTGAGTTCTCGGGTTCGAATCCCGGGTCGGGCAAAGTAATATTGGGTTTTTCATTTTTGTATTCATTATCAGCCCGAGATCAGGAATTTGTGTCCGATATGGTGATGGGCTCTCGCTTCTATCTTATCATGGGACGAAACACACAAGGCGAAATGTGGGTGTCCTGTTGGCGCCTCTGCCTACCCCTTCTGAGATAAAGGCCTGAGTTTATGTATGTATGTATATTGTAAACTGAAGCCTGCAACTTTGATCGTAAATTAATATTTACAATATGTTTCAACAACCTATAAAAGTTATTTTGATTGGATTTAATAAGCCTTTTCTGTTTGAGTTTGGATAATGTTACCTTTATTTAGAAACGACAAAAATAAGTCAAGTATCCACGTTTGTAGGTACAATCGCAAATGTCACAATAAGTGAAGAACGCTTACGTCTTTTCTCGGGTGAAAGAAAGAAAAAACTTTTATTATTGCATGGCCAACACATACAACAAGGACAATGTCACATATAAGGTACTTAACAATATGTCATTATATGTGCATGGCCAGACAACAATGACCCCCCATTCAGCTATATGCTGCAATAGAACGCAGGTGTGCTGCAGCGCTCGATTTTCAATGGAGGGTCAGATATTTTTTACTTCGCGCCATATCAAGAAATCCTTAGTGTAATTTTACCTTTTTTTTGCACATTTCCTTGACAAATGGGTTATCTAGCACTAAAAATTTTTTTCACGTCGAACCATTAGTTCCTCAGATTCGCATGTACAAACCAACTGTTCATATATTTGTATAAGGTATATATATCAACTTACGAAGTGAGCATATCAGCCATTGACCTATAGAACACCAGCCTCTCATCCCGCCTCGCCAGTAGATCAGCTTCCCTCTGCTCCCTCGACACCTGCTTGATGAAGTAGTACCGCGAGAGCTGCGTGATGTTGTCGAACTGCACGTATTGGTACTGAAAGTTCACCGCGAAGCTGAGGTCTACGTTGTCGTTGTTGTGGATGGGGAGGGACATGCCGATCAGCAACTGGAAATTTAGACTCACTTTGTAGGTTTATACTTATGCTGTTAGATTTTGTTCAATGAGGAAGTTTGCCGGATATCCCACAGCTGGTAACCACCCGTATTGCGGTCACCATACACGAAAGTTTCAAATTTAGCCTGTCTGTTCACGTTTTAGAGCACTTCAGCATATATTTGAGTCCATTTGACTTGTAGGGATGGCCATCTCTCGCCGGTAGAGATTCCATTTATAATGGACTCACTTACCATCAATTGCATTATAGTGACTTTGACGTTCCGATATAAAACTTTTTTGGATGCCCAATACCCTTCGCATCCTTTTTCCTTGCCGCTCCCCTCCCTATTTGATGGTCCGGCAACACATCTATGATCCAAGCGTTTTGGATATTCATGGGCGGCAGTGATTACTCATCAACAGGTGACCTATTTGCTCGTTTGCTGGACCTATTGTAAAAAGAACTTTGCGTTTTTTACACCATTCAAACTGCTTTGGCTTACGCGATGTAAAAAAGTGTAATATGGATACCAACCATTGACTAATATTCTACCGATAGACGAGACACATCAAAAAAATAAAGTGCCCCCGTATTTTAAAAGCACACTGCAATATTACATCACTTACTTGGTATTTTATTAAAATATTGTAACTTCAGACGATTTGTTTTCGGTTTGACGGCGAAACATTCATACGTACTGCACTGTCACTGTCACGAAGCAAACTGATTCATGTGCGGTGCATGCACCGCAAGTAGGTGGGACACATTTTCTGAACTGAATGTCTTATCTAGTGAAACATTTATATCGATGATATAAACCTTATAAGTACCTCCATAAGGATATATGAGAGGTAAGCTGTTGATCTGTCTTCTTGTTCGGAGTTGATCTTCTTCTGTATCGTAAGTGGAAGACTTGATGCATGAGAGCCAAATCAACATCATAAACAGGATAATTTCAATTGAAGTCTGCATCCTGAAATTATATAGCACTAGAATTTAAAGTGATTGTTTTTGATGTGTAGAGTTTGAAACTTTCGTGTATTGCAATTAGCAACGACACAAAAATAATAGACATTAATAAAAGCAGTTATTGAAAAACGGTGTTGTTGCAAAATCATACATTTTTATTCGTTGTAAAAATTTTTTTGAATTTACATCGCTATGTTATGAAAAAGATGGTGTTTAAAAATGTTGCACCAAGATAAATAAATTGTTTGATTTGCTAAATCAGTAAGCCTCTGATGTACTAGCTTGGTGGACAAACACCCGGACCCGAGACAAATTTTTGTAGGTCTCACAAACATATTTTGTCACGATGCGGGAATCGGGAAACCCGGGGGCTCTAGTTTCACAGCCGGCGTCTTTCCAACTGCGCCACGGAGGCTGTCAAAATTGAATCAGTCAATATCAAAATCGGGACTTTTTTATCTATTAAACCATGAATATCCTAATAATATCCTATTAAATAAAACTTACTTAACCTCCACACGTCGGTAGATACTAGATCTACGATGTATGCAATAGGACCAAAGAATCTATGTAGTATAATAATTAAAATAAACCATAAATATTATTTTAAAAACAAACACAAAAAGACACCATAGTTGTCCCGCGGGGTTGGATACCGGAAAAAATCTTATAAAACTTCGCAGCCCACCCCGGGAGGACGACATTATAATAATGAATGTTCAACAATTCTTTAGTTTAACACTTTTTAACAAACTATTTATAACTACAGTTTATTGCGAGTTTTATAAATCGACAGGATCTTATGAAAAAATAAGACGGTAAGTTTATCTCTTTGGAATGCTAAAACTTTCAAAAAAGTATGGCCCTTTTTTGGTCCTTTGCTTTTGAAATAACAAATCGATTGACAATACAATGTAAGTACATTTTAAGAAAATTCTTCTAATATTGCAGATGCGACTTTGTTTCAAGAATTGAAACTACATATACAAACATACCTAAACTCCCGCCTTTATCCCAGAAGGGGTAGGCAGAAGTGCTACCAGGGCGCCCACGTTTCGCCTTGTGTGTATCTCTCATGATGTGATAGGGAGCGAGCCTATCACCATATCGGGCACACATTCCTGACTCAAATCGAAACTATATACCACATGAAACCATTTTCTTGTAGAGTTATATATTTATTCAACTGATTTAGCTCATTAACAGCTGAAAGCCTTAGATCAGTATTAATTAAATGCCGTATTAAGTGCATTCTCAAACGATGATTATTCCTTTCGTGCCTAAGTGAAGCGTACCGATGCAATTAGCCAACACGATTAATACTATTGAAGCCAATACCTCATACATAGTCGTCTCGCCGGTTTCCCATCGGGTAATAAATATCTTAGTAAATTGTTTTTCTTAATAATTCGTTTTACTTTCTTTTTCTTTAGTATCGCTTAAAATATTACCGGCCTTAATCATGGTCAGTTTTAAAAACTATTTTACTTATCGAATGTTTTGTCCCTTTCTAACGACTTTTGAATTCAGTTTAAGTTACGAAGACAAAACATTCGATAGCTTAAATGGGTTTTAAAACTGTCTATGAATAAGGCCATAAATCAACAGTTAATACATTAATATATCAATATTTTGAGATCAAAAAACAGTCATAGCCAAAAATACAAATAGTAATATCGAAATACCCAAACCACAAAGACACGTTAATTACTATGGTATCAAAATGTACTTATATTTTGGTTGATCACTTGTGATATAAATTTCCACTTACTATGTGCAGATACGGAAAGGAGATAGTATTGTATTGTATCAGCCCATATACGTCCCACTGCTGGGCACGGGCCTACTCTACAATCGAGAGAATCGATTGAGAGTGGTTAGGCCATATAGTCCACCACGCTGGCCTAGTGCGGGTTGGCGGACTTACATACCGTAGAAATAAAGAAAGAGAAGTAAAAGGGGATAGTGATTGATGAAAATGAAGTGAATGTGATATGGCAAGATCTAGCAAAGTGAAGATACATATGGATTCCTAGATTAAGACATGGTTATCATGTATGTATAATTTAACAAATTGATTTCTTAGATTTACGCGAATGTTACACATTGAAATAAAACTATTTTTACGGATTTTATCGCGATTTGGTTTAATTTTTACATTTTTTAACTTCCCGACGTTTCGATTGCTTTTCAGCTTTCGTTGTCACGGGGTGGGTTTTATTTCAATTAACAAATTGATTTAATATGTAGGATCGTAAGATATTATGTTGAGTGGAACGGAATGTTAAGAAACTTACTGAGAGGGACAAAGGGAAAGAAATTAAAGATGGCGGTTAGTTACTGTAAGTGAAAAGTTAGAACGACAAATGTATTAAGCGATTAAAGATTTTATGGAACATATAAAATAGTTAAAAAAATAAAAGTTAAAGTGTTCGAGTATTGTATTTTTGGTTGCTCTTTCCCCGAGTTCCATATATACATATATAATTTTCCACATGAGATCCTCGTGTTTAATTAGAACAAGTCTAAAGGACTATCGCTAATCGGCTGTTTGCGTACTATACCCATGTATAGTCACGACAAAACACGGCAGATCGTTGAACCTACGATTATCGGAATCTGTTTAGCGTTCGTATGTGCCTTGTGTGGAAGTTCTAATAAGGGTATTTACTATGTTTAGTACATACATATACTCACGCCTTTTTCCCAGAAGGCGTAGGCAGAGGTGCTTCCAGGACACCCACATTTCGCCTTGTATGTTCCCACAATGTGTTAGGGGGCGAGCTTATCGCCATATCAGGCACAAATTTCTGATAGCTGATAATGAGTAAAAAAATCAAATATCATTTTTCCCGACCCGGGATTCGAACCCGAGACCTCAGCTTTGTAATCGTACCCTAGTACAACTACTCCACCGAGGCAGTCGTACTATGATTGGTAGATACTCTATCAAAAGATTTATGAGCATGTGGTACAGCATTAAAAGATAAATAATTTTTCATCATGAAGATTAGTCCAATACCCAACGGATAGTCAGTAAATGTTAGTTCCTCCGTCCTCGTATCATGTGCATTGCCAATTTTCCTCAACTAGCTAATAATAAATAGACTGCCTCGGTGGCGTAGTTGTATTCCGGTAGACTGCCTCGGTGGCGTAGTTGTATTCCGGTACGGTTACAAAGCTGAGGTCTCGGGTTCGAGTCCCGGGTCGGGCAAAGTGATATTGGATTTTTCTATTCATTATCAGCCCGGAGTCAGGAATTTGTGCCCGATATGGCGATAGGCTCGCCCCCTATCACATCGTGGGACGGAACATACAAGGCGAAATGTGGGTGTCCTGGTGGCGCCTCTGCCTACCCCTTCGGGGATAAAAAGGCGTGAGTTTATGTATGTATGTATGTATGTAGCTAATAATTTGGGCTGTGTCGCAACATTATTCCACTACGGATGTTTTAATTCCTGATTTGCTCTTGTAAGGAAATACCGGCTATACTCCTCTCCATAGTACTGTATCAGCTCATACGTCCCTCTGCAGGACACGAGCCTCCTCTTCAATCGAGAGTACGATTGAGAGGGGTTAGACCATATAGTACACCACGCTGGCCAAGTTAGCGGACTTTACATAGCGTAAGAAATAATTACAAATCGCTTTCCATAGGGCATAGTATATAGAGTGAATTTGAACCCTTTTATAAGTGCCCATAGTGAGAAACCACCCTAATCTTCGTTTTCTTCTCTTCAGCCCCTGAAAGCCACTGCTGAATATAGGCCTCTCCCATGGATCGTCACATAGACCTTCTGCAACCTTATCCTTAACCTTCGACCACCCTAATATCAAGATAATATAATCCATGCCCAGAATTTCCAAAGGAAACCTTTCAAATCGGCTTGCATTGAGCTATCTCCCGTAATACTAATAAACCATAGATCGCCTGCCCATCTTTTGGATTATAGCATCACATCAGCTTACTGAGCTCCAAATTCCATTGTATAATTTAAGTAAGCAATAAATAGTGCATAATGTTAATAAACAAAATGACCATTTCCATTGCTCGGTGAAACATCGGTTTGGTGAAACAGTCGTGTCTATATGCATCATTATACGCTCCATTGATTATTCAATTAATTTAGCTCGTTAAGAACTGAAAGCCCTAGACCAGCATTAATTAAATGCCGTATTAACTGTATTCTCAAATGATTATTATTCCTTCTAGGGTTAAATGGAGCGTGTAGATGCTATTAAGCAAATATGATTGCTTCAACCTTGAGATGCTACGTCAATTTTAACTGAATTAAAAAAGTAAGTTGTTCTGAGTTTGATTATATGTATTTTTAGGACAGAGGTGCAGTCTTTTTAGTATTAAGTTTTAGCATTCAAGCTCATCATCTGCTGATTCTGATGGTAGTATACCACGCCCCGTAAATACTCATAATTTCATAGATGCCATAGATACCACTAGTTAATGGAAATTTAGGACAAAATAAAAGAATTATTTTTATATCAAATTAATCTAGTCCATCCAAAGGTTGTCTGGAAGAAATTGCAGGTGGCGATAAGGCCATGTAAATGTATTTTTATTTGTTTTATTGTATCATTATTAAATGTTGGTGTATAATAAAGTATATAAATAAATAAAATGAAAGGATCCTCACCGGCTGAATAAAACGCTATAAAAATGTTTTTTCTCTACGTAACTATTTTTTATAACAGTAATAGCTACAGTTATGAACCTGTTCATGCTATAGGTATGCCTAATCAAGCTACAGACAACCAGCCTTTTATGAACAGCCCGTCGGGTGATCAACATTGTTCATAGAAAATTCCAAGTGAACTTCTGCCCGTAGTATTATAATAATATCGATATCCTACTATGCTATCCTATAACTTACTCAATATATAAACTATCTAAGAAAATGATATCGAATACCCATCCACGGTATAACTACATAATTATTATTATTTTTATTCTTTACTTTAATACAAATCAAAACATGTAAAACATTACTGAGTTTCTCTGCAAATAGAGATTTGGAATTATTTTTTTGGGGTATTTTTACTTAGGTTTTATTTTATCTTGCTAGTTAAATAGTCAAACTTTGTAATCAACACCAAAAGCAGTTCCGAAAGATTACCTTTCTCTGTTCTAAGTTGTGAATAATAATATGGGCAGTCACATAGTGACTAAGGCCCATAAAAATAAAGATAATAAAAAAAATAAAAAATATGGGCCAATGTTTACAAAATTACAAATCACAAAAAAAGAAAACATACCTCATATTCCAAATTCAAATAACCTACAACGTTCGATTTTCAAAAATCCGTCCCTTTCCCACTTGACGTCCGAAAGCTCCGCGGCGGCCGCTGTATGGTAGGGGTCCAACGCACGGCAATGCACTCGTTGCTCTGCTTTCCGACACTACTGGGTAAAGCCATGTTTATAATGGAGCTTCGTGTTGGATTTTTATCTATGTTTTTATTGAATATTTTTCATTGTTATATTTAGTGTATTCTGAAACCTACGTAATGTTCGTGTAACTTGAAAAGATAAAATTGTGATAGATTGAAAAAACTACAAAATACATCCCGGTCTAATGCACTTATGTTTTCGTATTTGCTTAGGAAAATAAAACTTTTGCTGGCCTTCCAGCTTGACACACATGTGGATATTGTGCCCGGGCTGGATTCTTAACAATATTGAGCGAATAACGCAGGCTGTTTCCAGCGAGATGCTATTGAAATCCTTGGAGGAGGTTTATGTGTGATGAAAGAGAGAGATATCGGGTAGAACCACATGGTGACACGCATTACGACAAGAGATATAGTAATCGAATTTGATAGTCTCCTAATCATAGGGCTTGGGGTTTCATACTAACTATTACAAAATGATTCAAGCCCAAATCATTCCTTTGGTAATGCATGAAGAGGGTAATGGCAGTTGAACAAGCCAAAAGACATTCGATCGTGTAATTTGGTGCTCTAGTCTTTGTCTACTCTAAAGGAATATAAGCGTGAGTACCTATATCTCTGAGTCCTCAGAACGTGAAGGTATTCAAAATGTAATGCCGGTTAATTGAGTAGTTATTATACAGGCCGAAGAATATTAATTAAAAAGTAAAATAACGGACTTCTTTATCTTCTTCAGCCATAGGAAGTCCACTACTAATCATATAGGATATCCAAAGCAAACCGTACAAGGTAGCTTGCATACTGCTTACTGTAATTATTGTTTCTTTTAACTAACGACATAAACTAATAAGACAACTGTAGGTATACATCACATCACATTCTCCAAAATTGTGTAACCTGATAAGGTTGAAAGCACTAGTAATATTATGTTTAAATCAATTCATACAGGGGTATCGTGTTCAATCGGGATCTGAATTTTGATTGAGGTGTCCATTATTACATTATACACAGAGGACCAAGGTAGAAGGAACAAAAGGTAGTATTTCTGAATGATATGTAGTTTCTTTACACGTTCCTTTCATATTGAAAAGAGCAGATAAATATTTGTTTTTATGCAATTTTTAATACTTTTGCACACAATATTTTTACCAACAAGCGCTTATCGTAAGACCTCCTTTTTCGTTTTCTAGCTCAATATCATTCATTCTTTTACCCCGTCCATTGTATGAACCTCAAAGAAAGGTTTTGTTTTATTATTTTGTTATCTATTCAGTTAAGAATTTTGCACCAAAGGCCCGTCCCAACTTCATTCAGGATGAATTATTTTTTCAGTTTAATAACTCTTTTCAGTGGTTTCTTAGATTTACATGAATGTTATACATGGATATAAAACCAAAATATAAATTAAACCAAATTCGTGATAAAATCCGTAAAAATTGTTTCTTTTCAATAGGTTAGTCTTCATACATTTTTCGTCGGATATGAACTAACACTGTCGTTGTTTTACTTAGATTTCCTACATCCAACTTCTTGTACTAACAACTTTACCATATAACATATTTCTGTGTTAAAAAATCAATTATGGGAATTGGGGCAACGGCGTTAGACCTTTAAGGACCCAAAGCGATGAATTTTAACACCAAGCTGAAATCGATTAACAAATGTTTAACAGTCCATGGGTTCCCTCATTCCTAAAATTCTGGGTTCTTCTATCGCAGCGTAAAGAAGCAGTTTCGTAGGCTGGCATAACTGTGACAAAACATAATTGTCTATTATCAAACGACACTCTATTTTTTTCATCTTGTATCTTATCTTGCATTTCAAATTTTCAGTGCAGTCACTTTACCGCGCTAGATTAAAAAATCAACCTTTAAAGGACCACTTGCGAAGAAAAATACCCCAGCATTAACAAGACAGATATCTCAACAAAATATTAACTGCTTCCACTTTGTGCGGAGAAAAGTCGGGCCATTGTGAACGTGGGTCAAGTATGGTAAATCTCGCCAGTCACGTGATGGCACTAAGCATTGAAATACTAATATGTTTATCCAACAACAAGACTGTCACGAAGCGTACGTTAAAACTGAGCGATTACGTGTCAATTCTCGGTATATTTGAAAAGCGTATGGTTAATTTACTTGTGTCAGTTCTTGTATCATTAGAATACAAAAAAATCGTGGTGTGTTCATTAGTATTAGTCTCTGGGTTGTGTTTTGCTTTTGTGTTAATTCAAACATGTTTGTCAATATATTTTTTAGAATTGTTTTTGTGATATTATAGTTTGTAATTTAACAGTTTGTTTTACCGTTACATCCAAAGCTTGTTTACCGATATTGGTTTTTTTTTTGACAAAATGGCGATTCAATTAATTGGCAATTCAGTAAAATGTTATACTATGAGTAAGGTCATTAGCATCAATTATAGCATTTAGATTACCTCAAGTCTTCAAATTCTTATCCACCACGACTAATTGCAATAGCCATACGTAATAGGAACTTTCTAAGTTGCTCCAAGTTACTCATTTTGAAGTTACACGTTGTTTTAACATCATGTTTTCCGATGGGAATCATTTAATTCTCTTCATTGTGGCGAATCTTCTTCTGCCCTGGACTACGGGAGTTAGCGTAGCGGAGTTGTACAGCGAACCTCTACACAGAAGCAAACGGCAACTCCTCTTCCCAAACTCAACTTTACTTCAGGTAAGTGTTTTTATATAGCAATACAAAATTACTTCATCTGGTGTTATTGTGCAAAGTTGTATTATAGATACGGATAGGCGAGGAATTGATATTTTTCCTCAGAGCACTTTTAAATTCTCAGTTCTTTGAATTTCTTATTAATAGGGGGTGTAAGATTTCTGCCCAGGTTTCCCCTGCCTGTCGTAATAAGCGAACTAAAGGAGATGCTAGACACACAGCGAGGCGGGGCGCCCCACTAATTGCCACTCTAAAATGGAGGAAAGAGCGCGTGGCCTTAGCTCTGGCGTGGACGCCCATAACACCATAAGCGGGCGTCCAAACATGGCTGTAAAAGGATGACACTGGTGCCCTTCCAAATAGATAAACCAGTAATGTTCTGTTGCTCTGAGATATCCGTTACCCATAATGCTCGTTCACCGCAGAGTTTTAGTCGGCATACTAGCATAAAATTCTTTAGGGACCCAGCCAGGCCACAAATTCCTCAAGTATGCCGAGATAGCCAGACACACTGCACACTGGCATACACAAAATTTAAGAACCTCTCCAGGCATTGTAGTTATTTCAATTAAAAACATGTCCCATTGAGATAGAGTGATAAAGTTTTATAGCAGCAAGCGCTATGTTCGAAACATCTCTCTTCTACTTCTTCATCTCATTGATCTTGTCCTGAACCATTCTGTTTTTTTTTTTTTTTTTTTTTATTGCAATGAATGGCGAGACGAGCATGCCCTTCGCCTGATGGTAAGCAATACGACCGCTCATGGACAGTAGCAAAACCAAACAACACCATGAATTACAAGGCATTGCTTGGAATTCCACTGCGCTCGCCATCCTGAGACATAAGATGTTAAGTCTCAATATGTCCAGTAGTTACTCTGGCTACAATGTCCTTCAAACCGGAACACAACAGCGCATTTACACTGCTGTTTGGCGGGAGAAATAGACATTGCGGTGGTACCTACCCAGGCGGCCTCTCACATATGAGAGACCTACCACCAGTAGGTCTGTTACAAGTTTTCATCATAGTTCAGTACTTATCAAAACTAATTCTGCATCTTCATACCAAATACTTCCCAGACAACAATCAAACAGCAAACAATACTGATGAAGTATACTAAGAATCAATTCCCCTTCAGCCGCGCTCCAATACTCAACAACCCAAAGTTATAAACTGCTTCCGACGTCACACTTTCGCGCCGTGCGGATCTCCTTAATGGAAAATAGATAAAGTAAAAGCCACTGGTGTGTGTTCAATTAATTAATTCAATACAAACTGGGAGCTTGCGTTAATCTCTGCTTAATTATCAGCGACATTAGTGCGTTGCCGCGGCTCGATTGGGATAGTTGGTGGCGCGGATTTCAACTACTATTATGCTGAATTATGTTTGCATGCATAATTTATTAATTGAAGTACGCTGTTCAATGTTCTTTATTATTTTCTGTCTTTTCACTGTATTTGCAACCAGATATTTATGTCATAATATATAATGTATAGGTATTTTTTAGTATTTTATTCTACCAAGCAACATTTAATATTGGCACCATAATTTTAGTAACGCATACCATTAAGTGCCATCTATACTTGGTTTACCAAAAAATAACGTGTGATTTAAATAAAAAATGAGATCCAGAGTAATTCTAAAAAGATCTTTTGTCATGCATCCAGACACCTTATAAAACAGTTTGGAAATATAAAACAATGTTATAAATTAAACAAACATTTCCGCATAATATTGTAATACGTGTTTCACTTTGACAAATCTTGGCACTTAAATCAATATAGCGTTAAACTCCGTCCGACCTAAACAAACATCCCGTACCTTATTGAAGCTACTACACCTTAACCGACACTCATTAATCTCCCGGTGGCTTCCCGCTTTCATCCCGTAAATGATCACTCCATTCTTTCAGTTCAACGTTGGCATCGGCACACCGACGCCGGCGAAAAATATCAACATGAACTTCGCTTTTCAAGCAAATTTTCAACTGCCGTGGAATAGGACTCAGATCCCTTTCGATATTCTCGAAGCTAATTCCGGGTATGACGGAACGTCGAGGAAGAAACGAGATGACGGGTACGCGCAGGAAAAGGCTGGATATGAGAATGATGCGCGGTTGTACCACTTCTATAAGTATGTGGAGGAAGTGTTGAATGGGTGAGTATTTTTTATGAATTTATAAAATGATAATATTTATGTTGGTGTGAACTCTATGTAATTAAACTACAACATGATGGCTACCTGTGTCAATATGATTTAAAATTGTTTAATCAGGTGCCACATCGAATATCAATACTTTCATAGAAACTAAATAATAAAATAATGTCTCCAGATGTATCCAGATAGTGCTTCGACTATCGAGAGAAGAATCTCTTCCC
The DNA here is from genome assembly GCA_905220455.2 of Deilephila porcellus. Classification (NCBI taxonomy): domain Eukaryota; kingdom Metazoa; phylum Arthropoda; class Insecta; order Lepidoptera; family Sphingidae; genus Deilephila; species Deilephila porcellus. The sequence continues at coordinate 11,036,548 of LR999986.1, read as the reverse complement.
TAATTGATATAATTACACTGGCCAGTTTAAACCGGATCTAACTGGTTCAATCCGGATTTATTGTGAATGACGCCGTTCGTGTGGGCTACTGGTATTTAAATTGCGTAGATCAAAAATGATTCTACTAGCAAAATAAATATCACTGAATCATGTTAAACCCCTTACACCAATCATCGTAAATCAAATCAGTTTTCCTTCAAACGGGATAAGCGTCCGAAGGCCCTCATCGTACGATGTCGTCGATGTCCAATATCGACGTGTTCCGAAACTGGAGCGGAGAAGCCAATTTAATATTTCACCCATGTATTGCTTCTGTATTGGACTGATAAAGTACTGTTGACAAGTATTACTGACCTCTCGTCGGTTATTGGACAGTTAAGAGCAGTAACAATACAGCTGATTGAATGCCAATTCGTGGCATCAATGCTCTGATGATAGGAAATCATAACTAGGTATTTAAAATATCAGTAAAATACAAAAATATTTGAGTTCTGATCTTAATTAAGTTTATGAGTGTTAATAGAGGACGGCTGAGATTGAGTAACGAAAATCTAAGTTGGAGAGCGATCACGTTTTATATAAAAATAATCGAGCTTCCTTAAACGTCACGTAAAGTGAGACTTGTTTGTTGACAATCATCAATTTTCGAAATCATTACATACCTATACCCTATACATACCGGGTATATCAAGACTGTGACCGAAAACGAAGCCAGGTGGTAGTTTTAGTGGTTACAGACACGATGCAAATAAAAATTTCACCAAAGCAGCGACAGATAATTATTTAGATTTTTTTAAAATTCCTCGTATTTGGGTGGTAAATACCTAGTTTTTGCGAAAATAATAATTTAAGCTCTTACGTACCATTGAGTGTTTAAAAATAAAGAGGTGTACATCATTATTTTGGAAAAAATGTGTATTTATCACCCAAATACGACGTTAAGTAAAAAATTACCAAAAAAAGTTTACGATTTTTTTTGCGAAATTTTTAGTTGCATTGTGTCTGAAGTCACTAATACTACCACCTGGCTTCGTTTTCGGTCGTGGTCTTGATATACCCTGTATATAAACTCACTTAAAAATTCAAACGTTATTTTAGAAACTAATTAGCCAGATCAGTCTCGTCTACAAACACCATTCAACGTAAATAATCAATGAAACAAAATGTATAGCAAAATACACAGAGAAAGGTATTCCCCAAACCCTATCCGGGTCAATGAACTGCTCGGCTAATCTTACTAAAACTCCAACGGTAGATAACTCGTCACGAGTTTGTGTTTGCACGACATATTTCAGTTATTAGCGCTATGGTGTCGCAAGTTGATCTCGTTTCGAAAGCTCCGCGAATGAGGTTTGGGATCGTTTAGATCGTATCGTTTAGTTTTCAATAAAAACAGCTATGAACTTTTAGAACCTAACAGGTCGGTGTCACGGAGTTAGAGTGACACAGCATTTTATGGAGTATTTTTATACTGCCATGACTTGGCGTCTACAGGGAAATAATGAAAGCTGGAGTAATGGCATGATAAATTAAATACAAGCCAATGAAAATTGTAATGACATCTAAATAGAATTCCACTGGTGGTAGGTCTCTCATATTGGAGAGGCCGCCTGGGTAGGTACCACCGCAATGTCTATTTCTCCCGCCAAACAGTAGTGTAAATGCACTGTTGTGTTTGAAGGACATTGTAGCCAGAGTAAATACTGGTCACAGTGAGACTTAACATCTTATGTCTAAGGAAGGCGAGCGCAGTGGAAAGCCAAACATTGCTTTGTAATACATGGTGTTGTTTGGTTTTGCTTCTGTCCATGAGCGGTAGTATCACTTAACATCAGGCGAATGGCATGTTCGTCTCGCCATACATACCAATAAAAAAATCCACAACTATGCTAACCTGGTCGAAAATAATATACATGAATCAGAATCAACATACACTTGCGTAGACCGCTATGACTTAGAAAATTATGTTACCATTGAACGTGATACTTGATAAGATTTGGAATTACAATTATGACTCTTATTTTATGAGGAAATAAAAACATATCTACGAAAACATGAGTCCCCAAACAACACTTCCTAAGAAGACCTTCACTCAAGACCAAACCGTCCCCCTCGAAAAACAACGGCATTGTTTATCAAGAAGTTATGAATTCAAAGCTAATCCGTTTGCGGTGTTTATTGCATTCCCTTCAGTAAACACCTATAAATAACGCGGTGACATTCAGGAAATTGGATTTGACGAAAGCAATTTACATGGATATCACTTCCGAAAAGTATTGGCTTGTCTGCGCGCAATAAATCAACCGACGCAATATGCTTCTCGTAATGTAAAAATATAACGATATCAGAAGATTGCCTAGTTCTAGATTTAGAGGTTTGAAAGGACTCTTAATGGCGGAAGTGTTGATGAAGACAAGCTATACTTATTTTTATTATTTTTATTTTATTTATTGAAAATCCATAGCTCTTAATTCTACTTTAACACAATCCACAAATATTTATTTATTTAATGCTTAATGGAAGCCACACACGTTCAAGTGCGTTTGCGCAAACTCGAGCTTGCACCACTCTCGGATCGAAAATTGGAAAATTTTATAAACTTGGACCAGTCCGAAGTTTGCGCAGTTATTTGCCCACACACGTTCAAGTATACTCGTGCAAACTCAGAATTGCATAGTGATACGACTATCATGAGGCACTCTCTGCTAGTCAACCTTTGGGTGGTGTAGAGAGAAAACATGGTAGCACATAACAATAAAATAAGTAAAGATCTTGAATATATCATTTATATATAATTCTATACATCATTTTATATCTACTTCGAGTCTGGGTGTTTGTCCGAACGGAAGTCTCTGATAATTACGACACAAGAATTTAAGTGACTGCCTCCGTAGCGTAGTTGTACTACAGAATGATTACAAAACTGAGGCCCCGGGTTTTAATGCCAGGTCGGGCCAAATGATATTGGATTTTCTATACATTATCAGTCCGGAGTCAGGAATTTGTGCCCGATATGGCGATAGGCTCGCCTCCTATCAAATCGTGGGACGAAATACACAAGGTGAAACGTGGGTGTCCTGGTAGCACCTCTGCCTACCCATTCTGGGAAAAAGGCGTGAGTTTCTGTATAAATAAATAAATACACCCAACAGTCACATACATAGTCCTGACCCCACACTAAGATCGAGTCTTGTGTCGTGGGTATCAGGAACTACGAGAGACTTTTCGGTCTCACAAACACCCAGACCCGAAACAAATACCTGTGGTTCACACAAATATTTGTTTCGGTGCGGCGATCGAACCCGCGGCCTCTCGTTTCACAGCTGGAATCGAACCAACTGCGCCACGGAGGCTGTCAAATGTATGTATGTATGTACATATGTAAGAATTTGGTGTGTGATGTCAGGACTATGTCAGTTACGTGTATTCATTACTTTTATTTAATTTTCCAGCTTCGGCTACCACGGCGAATCGTGCGTGAAGCGAGCTCTATGCCGATTAGGAGCCGAGCCACTCCATTCGAACGATGATGAAGATCTTTTACACGAATTGGCGAGTTTCGTACTAAAGTAAGTTTTTAAGATTCAGAACACCCTTACAACGGCGCCGGACAAGTGGGACAACGCTGAAGGCTATGTAGAAACGCCTGACACATTTTTTATACATGAGAAAAGAGTAGGGTGAGATAAGGACTTGAAAATATTGTAGCAACAACTGTGTTGAAAATTTGTTGCAAATAGTGTGACTTGGATAGGCAGACTGTTAATAGTAATTGTGTTCGTTTGAATTTCTTGCTTGTTTGTGTTTATTTAATATGAAGTTTGCAAGTTTGTTAGTTAACACGTTCGATTGTCCACATAAAAATATGCTTTCTTTAAGGTTTATGTTTCGTATTATTTTCCATCAATCTAAAAGTCTGTCCGCTGTAGGACCTAATAAGATTACGCCATTGTGTGATATTTAATGAGAAAATGCTTAAACTTTAACACTTTGGTGAAGTCGGTGTAAGCTTATTCGCTAGTAGCACCCTCTAATATTCTTATAAATAACTTATTATTATACTAGCCTAAAAGATCCCACTGCTGGGCAAAGGCCTTCCCTCTAAGTTCTTCCATAAATCTCTATTGAGAGCAAAAAGAAATAAACCTATATAAAACCAATAAAATAAGACTCAAAGTCAAGTCTATGGCATACACTAAGTAATAATGAATTTATTAATTAAAGTTTTCAATTTGTGCTACAATTTATTATGCAGTAATCCGATATTAGATAAATATTAGACTTCAGTACCCAGCATTAATTAACATTCATTAACAGACTAATGACAAGCATAACCTAAAAAAAATTCCAAACAAAGAAATAAAAATTAATCAATTGTTAATAACGTTAAATCTATCAAACCCCGCCTCAGTAAAAATCTGGGGGGAAATGTCGAAATCGGCAACTTTTTACAGCCTTCTTAACCGGCGAGGCGTGCCGGCAAAAAATATTGGAGTTACACGTAATGTGGTAACATGAGGAAATCATTGGACCTGTTTTTTTATTTTTTTATTGCAATGAATGGCGAGACGAGCATGCCATTCGCCTGATGGTAAGCGATACGACCGCTCATGGGCAGTAGCAAAACCAATCAACACCATGAATTACAAGGAAATGCTTGGAATTCCACTGCGCTCGCCATCCTGAGACATAAGATGTTAAGTCTCAATATGTCCAGTAGTTACTCTGGCTACAATGTCCTTCAAACCGGAACACAACAGCGCATTTACACTGCTGTTTGGCGGGAGAAATAGACATTGAGGTGGTACCTACCCAGGCGGCCTCTCACATAATATGAGAGACCTACCACCAGTGAGTGTTTTGTTTCGGGATCGATGCCGTGCTAATGACTTCACTCTTGTGTTTGGTGCAATGTTTGATATTCATTTTGACAGCTTTTGTGGCGCAGTTGGTTAGGGCGTATGATACTACGGGTTCGATTCCCGAACTGAGACAATTAATTGGCATTGATACTATTTTCTTGAAGTTGATTTTCCTCCATTTATTTCATTTGTATGTATATTTTGTCTTCTTATATTTTTCGAATTTCAGCCCAAACAATGACGTCATCAAACACCCGTCACATCGGAGGGAGGGACTTCCATACACAGAAGCGTACAATCGCGGACAAAAAGCAAAGAACTGCTCGAAGATTTACCAAAAATGCACATTATCGCTAATAGATATATTTACTAAGCTCCACGATGTCTCGTGATATTCCTGTTTAATAGTCTTGCTGTACGTGATATATTATTAGATTAAGTTATTTTTATAAAATCATATCCGAAACGCCATAATAACATTTAATAATAAGTAAATAAGCTTGACAATTCCCACGCGATTCAATTAATAACATTTCCAAAACACAATACTGGTAACAATCAGTAGCTTCAGTAGTTTAGTTTTTTTAAAACGAAACTAGCAAAGCCCCATTTATACGAGGAGAGTTTCTCGTCTCGAAGGTACGATTATCGTAAGGATATAAAAAAATTGTATCGTATAAACATTTGATAATCGCACATTACTCTCACCGCGAGAAACTCTCCCCGTTTAAAAGGTGTTTATCATTATAAAATATATGTTACTAAAGCGACGCATGTAATATTTTCGAAAATTACATTTATCTATCCACGAGAAAAAATCCTAACTGAAACCACGTTCGATTAAAAGGTAAAAACCTTCCCGCTAAAGTGAATTTTGGTATAGGTCTTAGTCCTATACCGTATAAAGTCTTTCGAAATCCTAATTTGAACAATGCATCCATTATTCCTGATCCTATACTGTAATGTACTGTATCAGACCATTTACGTCCCATTGCAGGGGACGGGCCTCTTTATACTCGAAAATACGATTGAGATGGGTTAGGCCATTTGGTTCACCACGGTGAGCCAGTGCAAGTTGGCGGACTTTACTTAATCTTTACGCCCTAAAAATATTTCTGCATAAAAACTGTAGCGCTTAATTAATGTTTAGTTAGTAAGTGGTATGAAGCTTCTATGTTTAAAAATTATATATAGGGTATATCAAGACAGCGACCGAAAACGAAGCCAGGTGGTAGTATTAGTGAGTTCAGACTCAATGCCATTGAAAATTTGCCGCAAAAAAATCGTCAATTGTGTTTGTAAGCACTAAAACTACCACCCGGCTTTGTTTTCGGTGGCAGTCTTGATATACCCGGTATATATTATATATTGATTGTATTAGATTTAATTAAATATGTGGGGCATTTGTAGAGTAGTAAAGTTTCCGCCTTAACCGATGTTTTATTTAATATTTTATCATTATGACATTGCGTTTGATCATCGTGAAAAAACTTACATACCTAGTTTGTTCGTCTATCCACATAAACCCGGTTTTGTGGACTAAAGTCAATCGCTCTACCCTAAAAAAATATCAATGATCAGTTATTGTGACCGTTGGGTCTATTTATTTATTTATTTATTAAGCATAATTACAGTCTGAACCCAAATCACTCTGTGACATACATAGCAATAAAATCTTTAACCTTATTTTATTCATTAATTACTTATTTATTTGAATTTAAAATATTCTCTTGCCAATTAAATTAAAAACCTTTTCGCAATTGTCACATAAGCAATATAAAATCATATACTCCGTAATATATTTAAGGATATACACGAACTATAAGCATTTTCAAATCACAATTTGTTTTAACAAACGGCCCTATAAGAAAATTCTTCCGATTCATTTGCCGTAAGACATGAGAGAGGAAAGGAAGTGTGCAGTGTATGCTCTGAGCACAGTCGAGGTTGCGTCACTTTGCTATTTCAATCTTGCAGGCGTTCGTACAAGATTTTTTTTTACCCTTGAAAGGAATTTTATTAATGGATTTCCTCGTTTCTTTTCTGTTTCAAAGGTAGAAAGTCAGTGTTTTAAATTTTTATTCCATGTTGTAGGATTGTTAGTGTACGAATTTTCCCTCGTTACTATCCGAAAGTTACATACCGAGTGTAATGGTCTGTTGGTTTTATTTTTGTTGATATACATACATACATATGTACAAAACCTTACGCCTTTTTCCCAGAAGGGGCAGGCATAGGTTCTTCCACGACACCCACGTTTCGCCTTGTATGTTCCGTCCCACGATGTGATGAGCAAGCCTATCGCAATATTGGGCACAAATTCCTGATTCCAGACTGATTTTCAACAGAAAATTCAAATATCACTTTTCCCGACCCAGGATTCGAATCCGAGACCTCAGCTTTGTAATCCTACCGTAGTACAACTGCGCCACCTAGGCAGTCTGTTGATATTTAAATTATAAATATGGTTTTTATGAACTGTTGACTAGATAAATAGATGGATGTACTCAATATCGTCTTCGAGGGGATATTTCAGTCTTTTGTATAATATCTAGACTTCCTGTGGCTAATGATTAAATATATTTTATAGTTTAACAAACGAGGCGCCAAGTTTTTGATGTCCCGTATGGTTTTAACTAGAATGGACGACAAAGTTAGGTACCTCTAAATCGTAAAGAAAAAAGTAAAAATATGGCCTAATAAGCGATAGTTTTTACTCTGAACTTCATATTATCTTTACTTAAATCTAATAATTAAATAAATAAATAAATACACCAACAGTCACATACATAGTCCTAAGATCGAGTCTTGTGTCGTGGGTATCAGTAACTATGAGAGACTTTTTCGGTCTCACAAACACCCAGCCCCGAAACAAATACCTGTGGATCACACAAATATTTGTTTCGGTGCGGGGATCGAACCCGCGACTTCACGTTTCACAGGCGGCGTCTGACCAACTGCGCCACGGAGGCTGTCAATTATTAATTATGTCTTTAAATTCCGTTATTTAGTATTTTACAAAAAATTCTATGCAACAAAAACAGCTGATTGTCTTTATACGGCCTTATCATAAAACATGACCAAGATCCAAGTCCGTTAAATCAGTCTTTAAATAAAAAAACACGCATGCGTAATACACCAGTTTTAGTGTCAAATTACATAAAAAAACAAGGAAGACATCAGGAAATAACACACACAACACACTTACAACAATTTAATTAGCAAAACTTAAAAGTACCCACAAGAAAGTATAAGTATTCTACATGTCAAGTGTTTTCAACGGTCGACATCCAGAACCACTTATTTGCCCAAAAACCGCTCTAAGTGGCTTTCATCCCAGCACGGGCTCAAAAATAAAATGACAGAAATTTTGCAGCGCGCCAAAAGGCACCTGCCATTTTCACGGCACGGTATAGGAAAATCTAATTCAGCGCAGACCATCCCTTGCAATTAACCAGTAATTGGAAATATAGATGCAAAAGGAATTCTTTGACTTAAATTGTATTTCGATGACGGTGAAAATTCTATATTGGAATTTTTTGCGTAGCGGAAAATGCAATAACCGTATAAGCGAATTACGGCTTCTACAATATAACAATATGCGATAAAAAGTGCTTCAAAATACGTTTCATGATTAATTAGCACAAATATTTAGTCGAATAAAGAACCTGTCGTACCTAGTCGGCCTCAATTATGAAATTAACAAAATTTCTTCAACTGAATTGTTACAATATTTAGGAATGAACATCATAAATTACATATCCGTAACATCCCAAATAATGTATGATACAAATTAATATACAATTAAAATAATCCGAATTTGTGCAGTGTATCCTCTCCAATCCTCGTAAATGTCTGGAGCACGGAACCCTCGCACTCTGGAAAGAGGCTCTCACAGTCCACTCCTGCCTCCCTCCCAAGCCTTTCAGCCGCGTGGTACTCGTTGTCAGTGTGGTGGGAGATGGTGTCCTTCGTTGATGATGGCCTGGGAATATATTAATAGATTTGGCTCGAGTTAAATAAGGAGCATCGTATAGAATGGTTGTAAAGCCCTCTTAGTGAACTATGAAGGTGAGTCTCGATTCGGTTACAGCTTCTGTATTTCCGGCTATGAACGGTTACCATATTTGTGTCAATCGACAATAGATAACTGTCATCTGCTAATTGAAATTTTTGCATTTCACTGCAGTTACCATCAGGTGCTTTATAAACAATATGTGGTGCTAGTTTAAAATATTGGATGACGAAGCTAAAATGATAATGTTCATAGTAATTATATTTACATCTAACAGCAATTTAACCCACAAACTACAGCTAACATCGTGGTAGAAGATTCAGAAAACATATACGATAAAAATACTGAAAGTGATGCATACAAACTATCTAGTTACTTAAAAGCAAACTTAAAATTCAACCTAAGTAACTAACTCAGCACGTGTGAAAGGCGCGTTTGTAAAAGAGCATAAACATTTACAAAATATAAAAGAAATAAGCTCTTGCTCCATTCATGCCATTGTGAATATACTTACGTGAATAGTATATGTCCAATTTCTCCAAGCAAACCGTTTTCGTGTGTAAAAGGAACCTCGGCCGCTTCGCAGATTGTTCGAAGAAGGCACGGCCGCCCAGTGTAACCGTACCTGCGGAATTTTCAATGCACATCTCAATAAAATATTCTAAAAGCGAATTTTGTCGGGAGCTCTTTACAGGAATTCATGAGCGGCAGCTGAATTTAAAATCTTATTTATAAACGCAATTAGTTTGCATCTAAATATGTTTCGGGCCGACTGCGGTTTTATCGTAAAGCCTGTTTTAATTACGTCGAATGTGGTATTAATAGTCTATTCCCATTAAGTATTTACTGAAATGTAGATTTTCATCCGTGTTTTAGTATTTTATAGTATATTTGTATTTAGTATTATATGACTAGGGCATTACCACGAGTTTTAATTTTGTAAAGAAAATACTAAATCACCAATTTGATAAACGATTTGAATTTTTAAAGAATTACCATCTCTCCTTATACCATCGTATTCGTACAGTTTTTACAGTTGTAAGTTTATTATGTGTCATATTTATAATTTTTTTAAATCTTGTAATATTTATCTATGTATTGTGCATGTAAGTTTATTTCAATTAAAAGCACCGCCTATGTCTCCTTTTTTTTGTTTTTCCTGCTCGATTGGTCATTTCGAAGAGATCGCTCTTAGCTATAAGGTCGCCGATTGATTCAACAAATCTATAAATGTATTTTTATTTATGTTCTGTATTTCTGTTATTTGGTGTTTTAATAAAGGTTTGGGTACATTATGTTATTTAGTTAGAAACATAACATCATGAATAGTGACATAATAGGGTAGGGTTATATAAGGTAGGGCTCACGTACTAATTATTTTTAGTACATGTTAAAAAACGAATTACCTATAATTATAATATCAATGCCTACTGATAATTAAAAAGTGATTAGATTGTTTTTATTTTATTATTATTTACTAGGAATGTTTGAGCTCCTTTTTGGACAGTTGATATATTTTAAATTTAATGTAATTGTAATCAAAATATATAATCTTTCAAAAAATTGCATAAAAAGAAGCAAAGAGACCGATACATTCATGGTAACTACAACAAAAACCAGTTAATGTAAAGTTATTGTCTTGCGGTTTAAATTGTGGGCAGTATCCAATGCAAACTGAATGTAATCTTTTTATTAAACGAACCGTTTACACTGTTACGTTTTAATTAAAATCTAAATGACCACATATTTATGCATTTTTGCAAAATTATTTGTTAGCATCCGCATAATTGTTACATTACGGATAGTAGGAACGCAAATTGCTTGTTTCGAAAGAGTATTCGCGAGGATTTTATTAAGTTATGATTTAAGAACAATTTGTAGACAAATTAAGCAGTAAACATTAAAAAAGGAAATCTATGATTATTACGATCGTTTTAACGATACTAATTACGCTTTTGATCATAATGTGTTTTCAAAAAAATCTTACGACTACGTAATTTTTGTCGAACTTCTTTAACAACAGCCATTATAAAATTAACCATTGCTACGATTCTTAAATAAATAAATACACCCAACAGTCACATACATAGTCCTGACCCCACACTAAGATCGAGTCTTGTGTCGTAGGTATCAGGAACTACGAGAGACTTTTCGGTCTCACAAACACCCAGACCCGAAACAAATACTTGTGGTTCTCACAAACATTTGTCTCGGTGCGGGGATCGAACCCGCGGCCTCTCGTTTCACAGGCGGCTTCTAACCAACTGCGCCACGGAGGCTCTTAAGCTTCCATAAAACCTTGAATGTACTATTATATAGTAAAAAAATAACGTACCTCTCCACCATGTGTTCTAATATTTTATAGAAATCCCATCTGTTCATTCTCTGTGGTTCTTGCTCTTCTAAGTTATTCTGGTCAATTATCTCTTGACGTCGAATAGCTTCTTCTAAAGAAAGCTCGGTTCTGTCTTCTACATTTTCATTAACAATAACTCCACCTTCAGAGTATTCTATTGATCTTCTTCTCCTGTCATCAAAGGTGATATCCACCAACGTATCATTATCATTTTCTGAGTTATCTACAGAATCTGCTGCTTCGTCAATATTTCTAGAATCATCGATTCCATTTACATCAACGTCGTCACTTGGAAGATCTCCTTCCATGTCCCTTGAAACTGTGTTTGCAAAACCGTAAATTCTGCTTGTGTACTGAGAACTGTTAACCGGTAGATCATATTGGAATTTGATGACCGTTCCGACTGTTACTGATGCTTCCTTTAAGTCCACTGGGACACCAAGACCGATGATGAACTGAAATCATTTCATTTTGATCAAAAATCGCAATTGATTGGAATAATTAGGCTACATAAATAAAAGTACGGATTGGTGTTTTTGAATTAGATTAGTCCCATTCATAATAAATTATTATAGGGTTTAAATAACGTTAATTATTCAATGACAGAGAAAGATTACAGAACAATTTTGAGTTAACTGTGAACTTACAGAACAAGTTTGTGGTCGATATTTATCGTGATAAAATGAAAGTACGTGAGTTTATACAATTTATAATTTTAGAACAATATTTTTTAACAACCGTGTAATGTGATCTAAAGCCTTAAATAAAAAGCAAATCCCTACAATAACCAGCCACCGCAAATCTTTTTAATATATCGAGGCATGTTTCAACTGTATTTAATTTTAAGGTAAGTCACGTATAAACGTTGACCTAAATATACCACTTGTCTGATACACACTTTCCTTTCACACATCCCTAATTCAGAAAATATGTGATGCAAAACTGTTTAAAGGTATTACAGGACGCCGGGACGGCATTCACATTCAACGACTTTCACACAGTAATGTATGTATATTGAGTTTCTTTTAACGAAGCAATGAATGGATAAAAAATATTGATCAAAATACTTCGAATATTGAGATTAAGTGGTGGGCAATACGGCCTAACCCCTCTTAATCGTTCTCTCGATTGTAGAGGAGGTCCGTGACCTGCAGTGGAACGTATATGGCTTGGTACAATACAATACAAAGATTGAGATTAATTACTATAAGAACTTTGGTTAGCTGCGAGCTTATGGTTCTGATAACTAGAACGAAATATCATAAAGTGATTTTTCAACTCACAGTCATAATGAAACTAGTAATATGTAATTCACAAAGAGAATATTTAATTAAAATTAATTAAAATAATTTATCGCCAAATGTGAGCCTTTTGAACCGAACTTCAATACTTGTAAACTATATTTACTAAATTAAGTTCTGCACAACGCTTACGGGGTTGTAATTAATCCCGACGTTTCCGCATTTCAAGCGTAAGCATCGAGTACTGCGAGTTCAACTACAATTTGCCAGATAACTGAGTTAAATACTGAATTCGCTAATTAACTCCTAAAACACGCATGAATGATTTCGATGAAATACTTGACGTATAACGTGGATCTATTTGATTAACTCTTGATTAACAACTTGTAAAGGTTCGGTTCTATCTTCAGTAATTTGGTTAACAATAACTCTAGTTTTATATTAAATTAATGATATTTTTTCCTAGGATTATCAAAATTAATATCGACCAAGTTTACTATGCCGTAATTATTATAATAATTTACTGTACCATAAAATTAATTATGTTTATAGTTTAGAATTATCAAAATTAATTTTATTTTTACATAGTATTAATTAAATTTTAATGTAATGCGTTATACATAGTGAACTCAATAATAAACTCGAACCCGCCAGACAAAACACACGAACAAAACGTCACCAAATTAAATGTAAAAACAAAATCTGGAGGAAACACTCACGCTCGAAGAGACAGAAGCTAATTGCATTTAAATTCAAGAACAAAAAACACTGCTTCGTTAAGCCCTATCCGTTGTGCAAAGGCAACATCATTTGCTTAAGTTAAATCAGAATAGTCTCGATAAAAAGGTACCTGAGCTCTGGCGGGTCCTCCGTTGGGGTAGACGAGGTACCTTCGATGCCGGCTCGCTTCACTGGTTGCGAGTAAAAGTAAAATTGGCAGCAGGTACATGGTGATCTGTACCGTCGCCGTCGAAGTGTAAATACAATGTAAGATAAAATGTGTGTTTGTAGAGCCCAGCGCTGGCTAATGAACCGTTATGTTTTCCCAGTGATTTGGCGTGTGCGGCCCCGTTGGACGATCTTGCGACTTCGATTTATATTTTTTGTGTTACTGAAGGTTTTTTGAATGGAAATGTTTATTGTTTCTCGTTGAGTTAGGATTTTTTATTGTGTTGCAATATATTTGGATTTTGAGTAGGTTTTTAACGTTTAGTTTTGCCTGTTGATTAAATAATACATTTCAAAACTTTTTGTTTAGTCGCTTTTATGAATATATTTTAGAAATTAAATTTACCTTTATAATTTAAATGTTTGTTTAAACTGTTAGATGTTATTAAAATATATATATGTATATATGAACTCGTAAATCGCATGGATCGTGAAAAATATGGCTAATAATTTCACGTTCCACCACATGTATGACGTTAACTTTTCAGAAGTATCATCAAAAACACACAAAAAGACGGTCTACAATTCCTAGAAACTTACAGCTCGTAACCGGCGTTTCTGCTACTAAGCCTTTTTAGGAATACCATTTTATTAGATTTTAGTATTAGTTAATCGTAATTGACTAATGTAGCGATCTATGACAGATGACTTCCTTTGGCTGAAAAGAAGAAGAAGATTGACTATTTAAAACTAAAATCTAATAAAATATATTAAGCACATAAAATCCATTGTCCAAATTTAAATTTAAAAGCTTTAACTAACTTGAATTACAAAATCCCCTGCTATCCTAGTACTGAAAATTGGAAAAATATATTGCTAATAATTTTTCGGGTCCGGGCCGTAACACCGCTAAAAGAGGCGGGACTTAATTAAGGTCACCCGCTTCGCAACAAAGTAACCTTAATTCAATTATTTATACCGTAACTAATACAATCGACTTACTTATTTGAAAATTCGACTAAATTTAACAGAATCCGTAAGCGTATCAAATTGAGGTTATCATATTTTTTTTTATAAGTACAAATTTATTCATAGGTCCCACGAAACCGTATTTTGGTTTGACCGTGGAATCACTTGTAAATGTGATCTCAATTTAACTTACACATTTAAAATTAAAATAACAATTAAACAATTACAGAAAATTCCAGTAATAATTCAACAATGAATGACGATAAACAAATGACAGCCTCCGTGGCGCAGTTGGTTAGACGCCGCCTGTGAAACGAGAGGCCGCGGGTTTGATCCCCGCACCGAAACAAATATTTGTGTGATCCACAGGTATTTGTTTCGGGTCTGGGTGTTTGTGAGACCGAAAAGTCTCTCGTTGTTTCTGATACCCACGACACAAGATTCGATCTTAGTGTGGGGTCAGGACTATGTATGTGACTGTTGGGTGTATTTATTTTATCTTATTTAAAAAAAAAACAGTTACAGATTTTTTTAAATAATAATAATTTAATAATAGAGTAAGAGTCATTTATAGGTGTTTTAATTTAATTATATGTATAATAATAGACAAGTGTGCTTACGTATACACTCCGTTCATACGTTTATAATAATGTAACTACTATGTAACTAGCCCATTTGAGCTCTGAGTACGGGACTCTTCTACAATCGAGTTCAGATGAGAAAGGTTAGGCCTTAATCCACCATCCAAGCTAATTGACGGTTAGACCTCGCACAGCGTAGAAATTCTTGAAAAGATGTCCATGGTATGTAAATTTTCTCTACGATTTTTCCTTGGCCGTTAACATGCATGCTAACAGACTAATAAGACATAACTTTTAAAGTCAGATGTGTGCCCTGAGATCCTATCTCTCGTCTTATCGTCTCAGCCAGTCTTACTGGATGTCACTGGAAGCTCAGGGTCATCTTGCTAATGGGTCAAGAAGACGACGGAAAGATTTTTAATGGTAACATCTTGAATAAATCCATGTCCTAAAATGGAATTATATCTTAAGTTTGGGCGGCAGTAATGTAATAAATACTGATTTAAACACATAAAGACCCACTCAAGACCCAAAGACTCAAGCAATCCACATTAACCAAACAAAGCAGCTCATTTGCGTAAAAATATAGACCCGCCAATAAATAAAACAGAAACACGTGTTTAACACAATATGGAAGAGCGTTGCGGGGTGTATGTGACCACGAAATCCCATTTGGTCCCTTCATTTCAATAAATTGCTCGATAGAATGGAAAGTCGACTTTGATGCGGTGCAATGTGTACAATAAGTGCAAATGTTTGCAAAGGAAAATTCATTGGACGCTAGCGGTTGTGCAAGTTGGCTCGCCTATTTATTTTGTTTGTCGTTGTAACTGATTTTAATGCCTGAATTTTTATATTATAGTCAACTACGATCTTTGTTCTGCTTCTGCCTTTATCCTCTACTTATTTGAGGTTGTATAATTAATTGAAGATTTAGACATACATAAATTCACGCCTTTTTCCCGGAAGGGGTAGGCAGTGGTTCCCCTAGTAGTAACCAGGACCAGATACCCACGTTTCGCCTTGTATTTTCCGTCCCACGATGTGATAGGGACAAGCTTATCACCATATCGGGCACAAATTCCTGACTCCGGGCTGATAATTAATAGAAAAATTCACCTTACCCGACCCGGGATACGAACCCGCGACCTCAGCTTATAAAGAAGCTTATAGCTTATAACTTAAAGAATTATTTGATTAAATATTACGCAGCGGCTTGACTATTCACTACTTTGACTTGTTGGCAGCCGCCTGCATCCACAAAAGTGTCAATAATTACAAATCCAAATTATACTTTAACAGACAGTGTAAATGCACTGTTGTGTTCCAGTTTGAAGGACGTTGTAGCAAGAGTAACTACTGGACATAATGAGACTTCACATCTTATGTCTCAAGATGACGAGCGCAGTGGAATGCCAAGCATTGCTTTGTATTTATATATATATGTGCGTGTAAACCTGTTATAAAATTGTAGCCAGAGTAACTACAGGATATAATGAGACTTATTACTTATGTCTCATAGACATGAGGAGAAATATGGATGGCGAGCGCAGTGGAATGCCAAGCATTGCTTTGTTGTATAATATGGTGTTGCTTGGTTTTGCTACTCTCCATGAGCGGTAGTATCGCTTACCTTCAGGCGAATGCCATGCTCGTCTCGCCATGAATAGCAATAAAAAAAACGTATCTGTCACAGCGACCACAGCACACAAGGTACTCATAAAATTCACAATAACAAAAATAAAAGGGAAAGCCTAAAAAACTTTCAGCAACACCAACTCTTCTTTAACATTTTCTTTTTGAGATAAGTCACATCAGATGACTTTAAAAAACCTGTAATCGAACAAAACACTTGGTCGCTTAAAAGCCATTAAAAAATATAATTTCGTCAAGAAATATTAATTGTGGTATAATTAATATCTAAAATTACGATACAAATATATTACGTTTAATTAACTCTAATTAAGCTTCATCTGTAATTAATAAAACCTCTTAATTTTTCTTGTTTCGCCACAAAGCCAATTAGAAATTTCAGAAGTGGATCGCCATTTGCAAAACAGTCCACTTTAATTAAGATACCTATTGTATTTTAATAACATAATGAGAATATTCCAACTCTACGATATTATTTGGCACTTTTCTTTATTAATATCTGTTCTTTTGAGTAAAGAATTAACTGAAATGTTAACTTTATATAGAATTAGATTGCAAAGATAATGATTTAGTTATAAACTTGTTTATTAAGAGACTCGGATTTTAGATGTTTGTTTATTATACCGATAGTTTGCCTTTGAAAATGTAGAGTAAAATATATGAAGAGAGGGACTTCCGCTTAATATCTTGGGAAGTTAGGAGTGGCTGAAAACCAGCGCTGCCCGGTACCAATGTCCCGGCCAGCATGAGCTGAGCCACTTCCTTTTGCCTTTGTGGAAGAAAGCAATAAATGTTTTATCATATCATTTATATATTTATTGACATCAAAGCTGTTCTCATGGTTTTAGCGTGAGATAATTCTAAATACAAAGTCAAGATAGCACATTCATTACGTACCCAGTAAAGATCAGCTACAATGTTACTATAACTAACTAATTATGTTAATATATATATTCGTATTTTTTTAATGGTGTTCTACGTCCTAATACATTATTTTGATAACGATCTAGCCTTATGACTCATAAGTTATTTAAATCTAACCTAAGCTTCTAAGGAGACTTGTAAGAATATGTCCCTTGATCGCAGGTAGAAATGATACGTATACTCATGCCTTTTTCCCAGAAGGAGTAGGCAGAGGTATTACCAGGACACCCACATTTCACTTTGTATGTTCCGTACCACGATGTGATAGGGGGCGAGCCCATCGCCAATCGCCATATCCGGCACAAATTCCTGACTCGAGGCTGATAATGAGTAGAATAATCCAATATTACTCTGCGCGTCACGGGATTCGAACCCGAGACCTAAGTTTTGTAATCTTACCGTAGTACAACTATGCCACGGAGGCAGGCACAAAAAATGATTTGATCTTTACCTTGAACCAACTCTAACTGAAATTATATTTTCACGAAGACCGTTCAATCACTCGTCCAATATATCATGATTAAAAATACTATTCAATAATCTCTAGTATATGTACGTTTAAAAGCTTTTCAATGGAGTGTGAACGTCGCCGGGTAACTAATATGTTGAATAAATATAACGTTCCCAAGCTTACTGTACCAAGTGTTACCTTTAGTGCGGATTAGTTGTTCTTTAGTTTGATCCAAAATTGGACATGGCTTCGTATTATGTGTTCATGTAAGTAATATTTTTAAATAATCAGTTATTGCATACTTAGGTGCATGACTTCCTTTGTGGCGCAGTCGTACTACGATATGATTGCAAAGCTGAGGTTTCGGGTTCGAATCCCGGCTCGGGAAAAGTGATTTGGATTTGTCTATTCATTATGAGTGCGGAGTCAGGAATTTGTGCTCGATATGGCAATAGGCTCGCCCCCTATCACATCATGGGACGGAAAATACAAGGCGAAACGTGGGTGTCCTGGTTGCACCTCTGCCTATACCTTCGGGGAAAAAGGCGTGAATTTATGTATGCATGCTTAGATGGAGAAGGAAGACATGTTTAACTTGAGCGTTCTTCAGAGACATTGAAGTCTAACAAACTGTGTTATGTCGGTGTAGAATAAGGTGTATTAACCCCGAAATGCTCAGTGTCGCGTAGGCGGTAAGTGATCAAATAATTTTTGAACCAAAACGCTGAAAGTATACGTAAGTGTGAAACAGGATCAAAATGTAACGATTAATTTTGACATGCCTTACATCGTACTTTCCTACTGACATCTTACCTAATCTCCTTACTCCCATATATGCAAGTACATATATACGATGCCCTTTATTTATTTTATTTATTTATTTAAATCTTTATTGTACACAGTAAAATATAATACAGGAACAGAAAAAAAAAAACAGTACAAATGGCGGTCTTATCGCATAAAGCAATGTCTTACAGACAACCATGGGATGGATTTAAAAGACGGAGAAAGAGAAACAGAGGGCAGTGTAAAAAAAAGAAATTAAATAAATAAAGAATGGAAGCCAAATAAAACTAATTAAACATATAAATATAAATACACAGACATTACATACTTACATAACAAATAAAATAAATACATAATAAATAGACATACATACATACATATATATATAAATTTATATACAAAATATAAAGAGAATTCAGATGTAGGAGATAATAATAAAATCAGTTTAAAGAGAGAGGTAGTGTTCTTTAGTAAGCCTCTTGAACGATGACAGTGTTTGCGCCTGTCTCACCACAGTAGGAAGCGCGTTCCACAAACGAACTGCTTTGCCAGTAAAGGACTTGTCCATAAATGTCGTGGTGTGCACAGGCATTCGCAGGTTAAGATTCTCAGACGACCTCAAGGATCTCGAATGTGAGTCATGAAGAAAAATGAATCGTTCTTTAAGATAAGAAGGGGTAAGAGGGGCCCTTTGCTATCACATACCGGGTATATCCAGACGACCACCGAAAACGAAGCCAGGTGGTAGTTTTAGTGACTTCAGACACAATGCAATTAATAATTCCGAAAAAAGAAAGTGACGAAATTTGGAAAAAATCGTCGAATTTTTTCGGAATTATATTTATCATGCGTTTCGTGTGCTTACAGGCGATAATCTCTTTCCATTTGTCCACCAATCCAATGATGAAAAAACACTATTTTTCAAATAAACCCAAACTATCGCTCATTTCTCTCTACTTTGTGCCTCACTAATGACGCGATGTGTTATTGATGTCCAGAATTATCCAGCAGCTATTGATTTTAAGCTGATGGTCTCAATTAATGTTAATACGGACTAATATTTCCAGTTGAGCAGTTAAGTCGGAGATTTAACCTTGTACTGGAATCAAATGATTAATTACAATCAGTAGATTTCATACTAATTAAAGCTTAAATTAATGGTAACGTAATAAATAAAGATTTCTTAAATTAACGCGAATGTTACATATTGAAATAAAACTATTTTTTACGGTATTTATCGCGGATTTGGTTTTAATTTTTACATTTTTTAACTGCCCGACGTTTCGACCACGAAAGCTGTAAAGTAATCGAAACGTTGGGAAGTTAAAAAATGTAAAAACTAAACCAAATCAGCCATAAAATCCGTAAAAATAGTTTTATTGCAATTAATAAACAAAGTCAAAATTACAAATAATTAGCAAATAAATATAAAACCTTAATCTTAATTGGTGAGTTGCTACCGCCATAACTTTAAAGATAAAGAATAAATTCCGCTTGCCATTTCTGTATTTTACTTTCATTGCCCATTTTTATTTCAGATTGATCGTAGCACTGAGAGTTCTGAATGGAGAAATTGCGACCCACAAACGTCAAAGAAGATACTTATTGTTCACAAAAGACACGCAATGGGGAGTAAGTCAGCCTGTTGTTTCTTTTATAATAGATTAAAAAGTCTATAAAAACAGGACATTTATTGCTGTAAAAAAAAGGAATGAAGCAAAACTGTGCAGTAATAAAGGCTACAGGAATTAAGCTTCTCTTTTTTAGTTTGGAAGCCAGAAAGCATTAATTTTCATCCAATATACATTTATATAGGACTCGTTTAAGTTCTATTATAACCTCAATGGTTTTATTAATGCTTTCTTTCGTAATTTATCTACAATTTTTAACTTCTAAAGCAAAGAGAGATGTTATAAGTTTAACGACTGCATCTGAGTATGTGCATCTATCGCACCATAGGTCCCAAGCGAATGAAAGTACAACTGCCCTTTCTTTCTCCTTCTCATAAATCCATCCAATGGTTGTCTGGTAGAGATTGCCTCAGTGCGATAAGACCGCCACTTGTACTTTGTTGTTTTGTTGTCTCTTTATACCTATTGTTATATTTTGTGTACAATAAAGAATATAATATATAAAGTATTAATATTGACTCAGTTTTTTTTTATTTCAAAGATGACTCGCCTTTACCTCAGTGCTGCGAGTGTTCCTACGGCAGTCTATTTCGCAGGGCCTTTACCAACTGCTCCACAGAGATGGTCTAACGAGTATAATGTGTAATTCCAGGTATTCCTAACAGTGTCTATACCTCTACATCCGGAGACGTACGTGAGCGTCGCGTGGTTCTTCGAAGCTAATTACTACAATGTGGATAATTCTTCGTATTTCGATCCTCTACTCGGCGATATTACTGTAAGTGCTAATTAAAGATCATTTTAGTTACCTAATGTTTATTATACATCAGCCCACATACGTCCCACTGCAGGGCACGGGCCTACTCTACAATCGAGAGAATCGATTGAGAGTGGTTAGGCCATATTATAGTCTACCACGCTGGCCTAGTGCCGGTTGGCGGACTCACATACCGTAGAAATTCTTTTAAAATCGCTACGTTATGCAGGTTTCCTCACGATGTTTTCCTTCACCGTTAATGTTTATTATATATTGTGCTTAAAACATGCTTTTCACATTGTAGTTTATTACTATATCTTATGTTGGTTTGAACGAAATAGTACCAACATATTAAAGGAAGAACCTAAGAAAGGGCCTAAGAAAGGTTGACTGGTAGAGAGTGCTTTAGGCATTAAGTCCGTCTTTATACCACATGTATAAAAAGTTTATTATAAAAAAAAAAAAAAGAAACACCGCTGCTCATCATAATATTCTCTCAATATATTATATTCGTGTATCTCACAAAATCACAGTTGAAGGTTCCGTGAGAACCTTAAACTCGGATTACAGATTTACCACCAGTGGCTAAACCGTTGATAACTTATGTTATATTTTATGTTTCTAATGTATATAGCCTACGTGGCAAGCTGGCAGATTGTAATACTAAAAATACACTGGCGTTTTTATTTTCTAGATCTCGAGAAGTCGTATGGATCGTAACGTTGAAGAAAATGAAAATAGTATCCGGAGTAAAGATTTCTCGCGGAGCAAGCTGTACACCCTTATCGAAGGGCTATTAGAAAAGTAAGTATTACAGAAACAATAAAGATTTGAATACATGACGATATTAGTATGTCGGCCGGCGTTCGCATGTCACTTACGGTGACCACTGAAAACCAGCGTTGCGCCGTGTCTTGCGTCGCAGTGTAACGTTAAGCTGGAAGTCACCTACGTGTCACAACGATGCGATGTGCGATCTCCTCCTCTATTTTTATTTTTTATTGTGATGTTTGTACATTAAAGTTAAGCGAGTATGTGTGCTGTCGTGTGTATGACAAATAAATATGATTTTCTTTCTTCTCTTTTCTTTCTATTTTACTAACTGAGTAATCTCTATTCGTATAATAAATCATTTAGACATTATCAAAGACTCCATGAGCTACAATACTCGGCGTTGTTAAAATGTGTGCCACTCTCAATTCTGATTTATATGAATTATATTGACGGGTATAACGACGGGATCGTCTCCGAAAAATGCATATCCCCAATTTAAATTCGCCTGATGGTAGGGGCAGATGGTACACCCAACAGTCACATATATAGTCCTGCCCTACACTAAGACACGACTACGACAGACTTTTCGGTCACACAAACACCCAGACCCGATCGGGTCGAACCCGTGGCGTCTCGTTTCACAGCCGGCGTTTAACCAACTGCGCCACGGAGGCTGTCAAAGTGGAAAACTTTTATCTTATGAGCGGACGTCGAACGTTCGAACATTCGAACTTCGTGTCGGAATATAGAGTAAGCCCCCCAGTCTAGTCCTGTATAGTAACAAGGAGATTTGTTCCAGGCAAGGGTATCCGGGGCGCGAGTGCTTACTCAGAGCAGTTTGTGAGAACGCCGGGCACAGCCTCTCACATAACGGGGTGCTCGGCGACCTGCTCCATCTCATTCTTACGTGAGTGATACCTTAATTATTTTATCTTTATTGCGCACAATAAAAATTACAATCCATAGAGGTAAAATAAAACAACGAAGTACAAATAAATATTTTATGTATATAAATATGTATAGATAGAATTGGAAAAAGCTGTTTGTTATTTCAGGCCATCAACATCAATGTCAGAAGAAGATGTGGACGACTGTTACTACGAGGCTGAGTTCTATGGAATGGACTATGACTGTGCACATTACATCGAATATTGTGAAACTAACCCTTTAGATGCTATCTCCACGTACATTGATGTTGCTTGATTGATTTCTCATGTCAGGAATATGGGAATAGTTCTGTGTCGGGTCAAAATCAAACAATGATCGTTTAGTTATTCTTGAATATAATATAATACTCTTTTATTTCGTCTTTATCGTCTGTACGTCGTTAACTTCTTCCATCGTCTTCCAGACTGTTCTCTCCTATTCCATCATTCATATTTGACATTTTAATCATTC
Source organism: Deilephila porcellus (assembly GCA_905220455.2). NCBI lineage: Eukaryota > Metazoa > Arthropoda > Insecta > Lepidoptera > Sphingidae > Deilephila > Deilephila porcellus. Next base: position 11,013,262 of record LR999986.1, on the reverse strand, counting down.
ATCCTCTAACTCTTTTACTCTTTAGTATTTTCATTCGTTATCTCTTTCACATAAACTACGTTCCATATCAGACATTCGTCTATCGTTTCATTCTTCTCATCTTTCATCATTACATTCAAACCCTACAGGAATGTAATACATAATATTCTTGAAGGGTACTAAGTAACTATAATTACCACCACAAGGATATAGTCTTAGTTACTTCACCAACAATCGTAAAGCTATATGCAACGGTGCAGACACTGGACAGATTTTTACTAGAAATACAACTATATGATGACAAATATAAATATTATTTTAATATTACAAGTGTTTTGAAAGTGCTTAGATTAATATTTGGCAATCATGATAATTTCATCGTTTCATTCTACCACACTGTACAGAAAAATATATTCTCAATTACATCCTAAAGGTTTTCATAATAATGCAGTAGCTACTTAACTATAAGGACCGGTTTAATAAAAAAAATAGATGACAAACTCTTTTTGTTTCCAATACATTTTTATGTCATCATTTACACAAATAAATTAAAATATGTATGTTCATTCTTAATAATCCTACATAAGCTATTTTGAATCGTCGATTACTGAAAATCTCGCAAAAAGACCAACATACTTTTTTGCAATATATTTTTTTAATTGTTTCTTATATACTTAACAATTTATCAAACTTTAGTATGCTCGATTGATTTGTTTGTAAATATATCGACGATAGTAGGGTAACACTCAAGGAAATAATAAAATGCTGTTGGTAGAAAAATACCTATGCATTTGTTGTATCTGGTAAAGCGATGGTGGCTTTAATAATTATTTACCTTTTTAAGCCATGCAAACAAGCAAAAACGTCACGGAATAAACCGATTTAATCCTGAAATTTAATTTGATCAATTTTGAATACGCTAATATGGACATTTAAGTTAATTAAATGATACGAAATGAATTCGTATTTTATTTATTCACTCATTTCATATTTACGAATTAAATTGAATAACACTCAATATTAATAATGTAAATATGAAATTTTAATAGTTTCCGCGAATAGTAATTCACATTTCCGAACGTAAATAAACAAGACCAAATTCCCAATTCGAGATATTAGCACAAAAATTTTCACTGCGATTCGAAAGCTCGATTCAGTGAAATCTCAACGCTGCAGACCTAGTTTCTCCGACTGACAACCGTAAAATATGCCGGTCAGATTTGTTGTGTCAACAACAATCATGGAATAATATCGTAACTGCAACGAATAACATCGTATCTGCCGGTCAGCACCCGCCGTCCATTGTTTGTGCTCGGTGCCGACTCAGCGTGTCAATCGCAATGCCCTTCATTTGACGGATTGATTGTTTTGAGCACTGGTTTGTGTTCTCGAGGTAATCTATGGGCTAGGTGAGTTATAAACTAGTTGAGAACACTATATCCAATACACGTGGTAGAAGTGACTGGGAATAGTAATAGGTTAAAGAAAAAGGACATTACTGATAGTTTTGAAACATTATTAAAACTCAACTGTCCTAGGATCATATTGTGTGCCTTCCCATATCTGAATAATGTGTCGGATAAATTAAATAATCACATTCATGTGTTAAATAGTCACATGCAATTCTTAGTAAGTCACTATAGTGACAAATTTACATTCTTTGACACCAATATATTTATTGGTAAAGTTTGCAACCTGACTAGGGATACATTGTATCTACCAAATAAATTTTTACATTTACTTGCTACACCTGTAGCTAATATATTAAACACAGTCATATGTAATATGACGAAGTCCTTATGTACTACCACTTTTAGTAATGTTACTAAAATAAATGTGGTAAATTATTTAAACTATTAAATTTGACAAAAGAGAATGGTGATAATTATCTAGTATTATCTCATCAAAATATAAACCGCTTCTCTGGCAAAATTTTGGAAATAGAACTTTTTAATGACATATTTAACATTAGTGTATTATGTTTCACAGAGACTTGGTTGAAGGCACACCTTATGAATTTCAATGTGAATGGCTTCAGGGTCGCCAGCTCATTTAATAGAGTATCGGCGGAAGGTGGAGGTGCGTTAATTCTAGTTCGCGATCATATCACATGTAGGGAAAGAAAAGACATCTCCTACCTCTCTGTTGAACGAGTGTGTGAGGTCGCATGTGCAGAAACAAATTTATATGTCATATTATGTGTCTATAGACCTCCTTCATCAAACATTACGGCTTTCTTGTCAATAATGGAGGATATTTTAAATAAAATTGAACATAATAAAAATGTTTTAGTCTGTGGGGATTTTAATATAAATTTATTGGTTGATTCGGTTAATAAATGTAAGTTTGTGTCTTTATTTGGCTCATTTAATCTTACTTGTTTGTTTTTGGAGCCTACTAGAATAACGCCTGAAACTTCGACTTGTATTGACAACATTATAACTAACTTCGAAGTTCTTGAAAAATGTGTTAAGATAGGTGTTAGATCTGACCATAAATGCCAGTTAGTAAAATTAAATCATGTTGTAAATAAAACCGAAAGATTAATAACATATAGGCCGTTATCAAAGAACATTCTAGGGAAATTTAACAATAGTATTCAATCAAAAATAGGGAATTTAACACTTGATGTCAGTCCAAGCGATATGTACTCCTCATTATTTAATATTATATGCAAAGAGTTTAACCAAATATGTACTACGAAAACGGTTAAAATTAACGATAAAATAAAATTTTGTGCCTGGGCGACCACAGGCATTAAACGTAGTAGGGAAATCTTGTATGAGTTGTATGACAAAAGGTCCTATACACCTGATGTCAATTTCAAAAACTATGTCAGCACATATTCAAAAATATTTAAAAAAGTTTGCAGGCAGGCTAAATCAAATCATATAAGTGAAAAGCTTAGATTGTCCGACAATAAAATAAAAACAACCTGGCAAATTATTAATACTGAAACTGGAAAAAATAGAAAATTTGACAACAAAATTGCCCTCCGCATTAATGATGACCTAGTTTCAGATAAACTTATTATTGCCAATTATTTTGATAATTTTTTCACTAATATACCATTAGAATTGACTAAAAATTTAGAATCATCAGCAGATTTAGCAGAATCTTTTTTAAAGGAAAATGTCTTTGAAAATATGGCTAGGTTTGATTTTGAAACAGTAACCAGTTATCAAATAATAAAAGCTTTCAATCAACTCAAAATGAAGACTATAGAAGATATATGGGGACTGTCTGTTAAAGCTATAGAGGCTATTATTGTTGGTATTGCTCCGATAATGGCTTCTATTTTCAATTCCTGCATAAGTGCCGGTGTTTTTCCCAACCTAATGAAAATTAGTAAAGTTGTGCCCATTTTTAAGTCAGGTTGTTCAAATAATCCGTCGAATTTTAGACCCGTTTCTATACTACCAGCTCTTAGCAAAATTTTCGAGAAAATTATGCTTAATCAAATGCTAGCACATTTTGACAAACATAAGATATTACATAAGAATCAATTTGGTTTCACAAAGGGTCGCTCAACTCAAGATGCTGGGACGTCTTTAATCACATCGATCCTAGAGGCCTGGGAGGCATCTCAAGATGCTCTGGGAGTATTTTGTGATCTCTCTAAGGCATTCGACTGTGTTGACCACCAAACACTTATTATGAAGTTGCGTTACTACGGCGTCAGTGGTACGTCGCTTAATCTCGTAATGTCTTATTTATCGGGTCGTGAACATAAGGTTTCTTTGAACGGGATCAATTCGGTAGGATCAAAAGTTAAAATTGGGGTTCCTCAGGGTTCCATTTTGGGTCCCTTTTTGTTCCTAGTATACATAAATGACCTTCCTTACATGGTACAGAAATGGTCAGACATAGTTTTATTTGCTGACGACACATCGATTATATTTAAGGTCAGCCGGAAAGACAAAAATCTTGATACTCCGAACAATATTCTGAATTTAATTTCGAATTGGTTTTTAGCTAACAATCTGCTTTTAAATGCTGGAAAGACTAAATGTATTCGCTTTGCATTACCAAATGTGGCAAGCGTAAACTCGCGTATAGAACTAAATTCAGAAACACTAGATTTAGTTAGTTCTACAATTTTTTTAGGGATTACTTTAGATAAGAAGTTGCAATGGGGTCCTCAAATAGAGAGATTATCAGGTAAACTTAGTACTGCAGCCTTCGCTGTCCGAAAGATAAGAAAACTTACTGACGTTGCAACGGCTAGGTTGGTATATTTTGCATACTTTCACAGTATAATGTCCTATGGTATTCTACTGTGGGGATCGGCTGCTGATATTGAGTCCATATTTATTTTACAAAAAAGGGCAGTCCGCGCTATTTACGATCTTGGTAGTCGCGATTCTTTACGATCTGTTTTTAAGGAAAGTAATATACTAACCGTGCCATCTGAATATATATTTCAGAATATAATGCACGTTCGTAAAAATATCAATAGGTTTTTCAAGGTTAGTGACACCCACAGTATTAATACGAGAAATAAAAATAAATTAGCTATACCCTCCTTTAGATTAGAAAAGTCTAAAAAATCTTTCGCGGGTAACTGTATAAAATTTTATAATAAACTTCCCAATTCGATAACGCATCTGCCGGACAAATTATTTAAGACACATATTAAAAGCATACTTATGACTAGGGGCTATTATAGTATTAAACAATATATTGAGGATAAGGAAGCCTGGCATTAGGTGTTTTCTTGCACTTTGCGACCTCCTGGGGCACTGAGGTATTCACTTATTGCATTCTCATTTTAAAATAACTAAAATATATAAAATAAATAATTGTAAAATAAAAACTAATCAAAATGAGACAAATTAATTAATCAACAAGTTTATAAAATAAAATAAATAAAATTAAATAATGAATAAATAAAATACCTATTTAAATTATATGACGACCGATCGAGAAAAATAAATAATAATAAAAATAAGCAAGGCAAGCTTTGTAAGACAAGTCACAAATATCTATTTCAGTAACTTGACCAAAACCAAGCCCACTGAGTTTGACTCGCTGGATCTGCTCAGAACTGGGTCGCGCCGCGTAGTATCCAGTGGTAAAGTTAAGCCCGCTGAGTTTGTTCGCCGGGTCTTCTCAGTCGGGTCGCGTTGGATCCGGCAGTAAGCCTAAAATTACGGGACGTTTCGGAAATACTCATGGTCGTTATTTAATCAATTGGACCCAAAACAAGCCCACTGAGTACTATTCGCTGGATATACTCAGAATTGGGTCGCGTCGCGTAGTTTCCAGTGGTAATGGAAGCCCACTGAGTTTGTTTCGCCGGGTCTTCTCAGCCAGGGCCGCGTTAGATCCGGTGGTAACATTAAACCGCTACGCACCGCTTTAATTTAATACTTATGGTCCACTTAGACATCGATTATCGTAAATAATGTATTTCCTAAGGGAAAAAAAATTACCATAAAATACTAATAAGTAATATAATACTTAATATAATAAAGTTAATATAAAAATTACAACGAATATCTTGTAAATAGAAAATAAGTACTATGTGTATTGACTTGTCATAAGAGCTATTTAATTGCCTACGTGACCAATAAACGAATTTCATTTCATTTCATTTCATTTCATTTCATTTCATTTCATAAACGAATTTCATTTCATTTCATTTCAAGTAAGAAGTCTTGGATTATAGAATGGAAAGGAATGTAGATTTTAAAAATAATATAATATTAACATACAATAAGTGCAGGTTTGAAGATTATATGAAGCCGAGAATTTAGTAAGATAGCAGGTATTCCAATTATCCAACTTAAATATACTAAAAAAGCTGTTAAAATATATTGAGAGAATGAGAGACTGTAATAATAAAATTAATCTGTCTTGCTGGCTTTTAATCAGGCATAACATTTAATACAATAAAATTAACAATAAATAGTGTTATTTGTGATTATACGACCACACTATAAGTTCTGCCTCGGGGGCGTGGTTGTGCTGCAGAACGACTACAAAGCTGAGGTCTCGGGTTCGAATCCCGGGTCGGGCAAAGTGATATTGGATTTTTCTCTTCACTATCAGTCCGGAGTCAGGAATTTGTGCCCGATATAGCGATAGGTTCGCCCCCTATCGCATCATGGGACGGAACATACAAAGCGAAATTTGGGTGTCCTGGTGGCGCATCTGCCTACCCCTTCTGGGATAAAGGCGTGAGTTTATGTATGTACAATAAGCTCTCTAATAAATTCAAGGTTTCTTTGTCCAAGAGACCTGTGCAATGGTTGATTGAATATCCACGCCACTTTTCAGTGACCACACTTACTAAATCGTGCACCGCTCCTGCGGGAAATAAATCAGCCAAAAATTCTTATTGTTTATGATTGCCCGTATGTACGACGGGGAAAATCCCACGAAAACTGTCCGAAGGTCCCCGAGTGGTCTTGACGTCGGGTGACGTCACGAATAGATAAGTAGCCAGCTTATTTACGATGTCGGAGATGTTTTATGAAGCGTTTACAATGTATTTTATATTCTAGTTTTCAAGTCACGTAAGCGAAATGTTTACTGTGCAGACTTTGAAATTCTAGACTTAGGGGCAATGTGTAGGGCTGCGACGTATCTGTTACATTAACTGATTTATGATAAATTCTGTATAGTTATAATAATATTAAACTGGAGGGCACAGGCTTTATACAATTGATATTTGGTAGGTGTCGCCACAGTCCACTATGCTGACCTACTGGGGCTTGGTTTTGCTGTGGTGTTTCGTTCGATGTGTTTGGTGACTGGAATCTCAAGACCTATTTCCCGTGGTTTTTCTTTCCTTTCTGAGGCCATTTTTAGACACCGCCAATTTACGTACCTAAGTCATATAGTTTATTTTTTTATTGCAATGAATGACGAGACGAGCATGCCATTCGCCTGATGGTAAGCGATACGACCGCTCATGGACAGTAGCAATACCAAACAACACCATGAGTTACAAGGCAATGCTTCGCATTCCACTGCGCTCGCCATCCTGAGACATAAGATGTTAAGTCTCAATATGTCCAGTAGTTACTCTGGCTACAATGTCCTTCAAACCGGAACACAACAGTGCATTTACACTGCTGTTTGGCGGGAGAAATAGACATTGCGGTGGTACCTACCCAGGCGGCCTCTCACATATGAGAGACCTACCACCAGTAAAAATGATGTATTGTGTATAGTAATAATAAATCCACTGCATGGTACAGGCTTTCTACAATTGGTATTTGGTAAGTGTTGCCACAGTCCGCTATGCTGACCTACTGGGGGTTGGTTTTGCTGTGGTGTTTCGTTCGATGTGTTTGGTGACTGGAATCTCAAGACCTATTTCCCGTGGTTTTTCTTTTCTTTCTGAGGCCATTTTAAGACGCCGCCAATGTTACGTACCTAAGTCATATAGGTCATGGCGAACCACATACCATCAGGGGAGCCGTCGACTGAAAGGCCGAACCTGTGCCACATAATAATGGTGCCACCAAAAACTAAAGGTGGCACATAATATGTAAGTCCTTCTTTGATGGAGTGCATCCCTACTACCTGATTAATATACTTGCCGGTCATCACAATTATCTTCTTCATCCACAAAAAGTACACAGCCTGGACATAGCCCTCGACTGAGGATTGCCACTGCCACAGCTGCCACAGTTGAAAGCTGCTTAAGACTAAAACTAAAACGGAAGTCCAATTTGATCTGAAACACAAACGCTTTAATAATGAAACGTCACTTAAATAATATATTAAACTTAACTACGAAAGTCCCGCTTAAATGTACTGATCAAGTGGGACGCGATTAGTTAAGTGCAACTTAATATTTAAATGGCGTTTGAGTATTCGGGCGAAAGACGGATTGTTTATAGGCGACTTGAATCGCTTACAGAAAAAATAATTCATTTTAAATAAAGCGTGTCATTTTAAACATTAAAAATCCAAATGGAACCCGCAAAGAAAATCAACAATTACTCAGCGCCGGGTATACACGAGATCTTTAAACACGCAACGTTATGAATATGTAATAGCACCTACACACACGCCAAAATAATCTCCATTAGTGCGTCAACACATGTAAACACTCCTCAATAACGCGGAGAGGCTTTTGTCACGTAAATTCGGCGATTACATCTGTCAAGACGACATAAAGGCAATTTGTGAGGCTCCGGCAGGATAAATTCCTTCAGTGGAAATGTTTTAGGCGTTTTGCATAATTGGACTTTTCGTGATAAGACTAGATTAAATGTTCGTTGCACACGTGCTGGATTAATCTGCATATGAGGATGTTGCGCACTTGCAACTTACGTCATTGTCTTAAAGTGACGCCGAGCGGTGACCTTAAACCGGCGTGAGTTTGATCTGCAATAGTATTCTTAGGATTATCTCCTTTGAGATCTATTTCAGGATATACTGATGCTAATTTGTGTTTTTGAAAGTGTACATGATATTTTATAACATCATAATCGATTCCATTTCAAATTGTGTTAAGTACTTAGTGCACTAATCAACTCTAACGTTATTTGAAAAGAACACTATGTGAAGACAGTCAAAGACGTTGGAATTATGAAATGTTTTAAACATGCACTCAATTCATACATCCTGTGGAATAAAGCATTGTGCGTTTGGTGGCACCAACATTTCCCTGATGCTATTTCCCTCCACGATATGATTGGGACGAGACTATGGCCTTGCGGGATATGAGTTCCAATTAACTTCGGTATGTGAGTTTTCCCAAATATAAAACTCACACCAGGTAAAGTGAAACAGAATGCATATTAGTTTATTCTGGACGAGACATGTATTACATATCGGGTTTTACAATTTGTATAAAATGATCGCCTTTACAGACGAGTACAAATCTGTTACCATTTTAGGAAACAAATAACTTTGCATCACAAGTTTCTGAAACAATGCAATGCCACCAGCCCGATAGAGCCTCGCCATTCCTCTCATAATCTAGCCAGTAATAGTTCACGAAATTTCATTAATTCTGCAAGTAAATAGTGCTCTATAAACAAGAATTTCCAGACCATTCCGACTCGTACAATAAAACACAAAACTTGTAAAATTATGAATACCCACCGAGTGTTTCGTGTGCAGCACCACTCACAATTATGTATCGCACAAAACCCTTATCCTAATATAAAAATAAATAATTAAAATGGACGTGGAAAGTTTTAATTAAATAAATCCGCTTGCTGCACTTTTACTTCAGTTAAATTTTAATTTCAGCTTTGTCGGACTGGACTGCGGAATGCAACAACGAAATGCGAGTGTGTTTTAACAAAAAAGAAAAGAAAATAGAATGTATTGACGTCATTTTACGTCGCAACACGTGCCGAAAGATAGGGGAAATGCTGAAGTAAATCGTGCTGAGAAAATGACGTATTTTTACCTATTTGTAGGAAATTATTGAAGCAGTGGACTTTCTCCTCCTAAAGGTCTTTATATGTGTGGATTACATTATTTGTTGCTATGTAAGTAAATTTATCTAATTCTGACGCATATACGAGGTCACTTTCAATATGTTCTGGGACAATTAGCACCTGAAGTGGTTCATTTCGCTTCTGGCTCATGTGTTTACACATAGCGGTACTCATGGCTTAGGCTGTACGACTGTTTGGTGTGCAACCTTATGAAATTTATGCAGAAAACGCTAAGTACATACAAAAATTAAAATATGCTTGTATTACTAGAATTATCTAGGAGAGATAACTGGCTAATTAATTATACTGCACTTACTATCAGAAGAAATAAAAGTGTATTCTGCTAGTTTAAACAAAACAAAAAAAAAAAATTTACCGCGCCCCCGTGCCGCAGTTTATTAAGACGCAGACTTAAGTGTGACGCATTGGACCAAAATAAGCTATTCTTACCGCGGGTGGTATTAGAAGCATTTCTGTCTACAATACAAGCATACACTGATGACCATCACAGTAAACCAACGCAGGTTGACTTCATATACACGTGACATTCTTTTAAATACCTTTTCATATACCTACCTTCTAAATTATTGTTGAAAACTCTAGTATATGCCGATTTGACTACAATGTTGTTGTTCACCATTAAAACATTAAATCGTTATAAATTAAGAAAAGATTTGTCATCATATTCTGTCGTCCCGCTTATACTGCTTATAACTCGCTTTCTATTAACTCTGATAGTACTTACGTTTCCGTTAACATAGTATGTTTTCTGTCTTAATAATAAAACGTAAACGCGCCGTCGTTCCATATTTCTACCACAAAATATAACGTCGCACACTCATTTAGCGCACGTCTGATAATTTATTTCAGAATGTCACTAATATAGAGCACAGTTGCCGGCTGTCCATTCAAAAGAGTTAGAGACAGTTCTTTACCTATGCCATATAGTTGAGTGTATTTTTATATACTATCGCGAAAATGAAGTGTTTGGTTTTATTTAGCTTGTAAGTATACGGAATATATTTTTATTTTATTTATAAAGGACATCGTTTTGCGTTTATTGTGTTTATATCGTTAATTATTTCCTGAAAGGGGAATATTCATATTACGTGTTTTTTTTTAATGTGCACATATTTTTATTTAAGTTGTATAATACACGTAGTATCCTCTTCATAAGTATGAGATGAGAGGCAAGATAATGTAACGAATATTTCTCCTTAATATAAGTGGTTCTAATTCAGCTGTGAACTGTGACACCTGGCTTAAATTAAATCTATCATTGCACTTTGTGGAAGATCAGAAAACCTACAACAATAATGTAATGTAAAACTTGGTAATTTGGAAATATTTTAAAGTAAATGGAATATGTACTTCCAAATAAGAGACACCGTTCAACTGAGACAGCTATTTAATTATTTTAGAAAGTGAAATTTTCATTGCGCTAAATATTGTAATTTGGTTTGAAATGAAGAGTAATTATATTGTATAATATCAAATTAATACCCTTAATTTTATAAAATGTACTTAATTTTCATGTATATTTACAGAATAGCGTTCGTTGCGAATTGTTCCGCCACATCGGTGCAGAAGCGAGCACTCATATTCCCGCCGACGAGTCTTTTCGGGGTAAATGAATTGCAAATATTTAATAAACAAATACAATAGATTTGTGTACGGTGAAGCATTAATACAATAGTTTTCCATTCATAAAAAAAAACAATATGTGTGTTTGTTTTTACATGTTGTGCCGGAAGAAATGTTTAAAAAAACCTGTGCAAATAAATCAAAGTAACATTTTAAGGAGGTTATTTACGTATACCCTATCTTAAACATCCCTTCTTCCATTGCGAGGTTGAGAGAACATAGTGGACTACTTAGAAAAAAGTCCGCCAACCCGCACTAGGCCAGCGTGGTGGACTATACGGCCTAACCCCTCTCAATCGCACTCTCGATTGTAGAGGAGGCCCGTGCCCTGCAGTGGGATGTATATGTAGACTGATACAGTGCAGTACTCAGATAATAATATAAAAATCATGTATTTTCAGACATTCGTAGCAATAGCCGTGCCCATAGACATCCCGGATCGCAACGTGTTCGTGTCGTACAACTTCGAGGCGAACTACAGTGTGCTCACCAATATCACGGAAATCGACGAGGTCATCTTCCCTAATCTACCGGTAAGAAAAAACATACATACATAAACTCTCGCCTTTTTCCCAGAAGGAGTAGGCAGTGCTACTAAGACACCCACATTTCGTCTTGTATGTTTCATCCCATGATGTGATAGGGTGCCAGCCTATCGCCATATTGGGCACAAATTCCTGAGTCCGGGCTGATAATGAATAGAAAAACCAATATCACTTTGCCCGACCCGGGAATCAAACCCGAAACCTCAACTTTGTAGTCGTGCCGTAGTACAACTACGTCACCGGGGCAGTCAAAGAAAAAACATATTTAAGAATTTACGGTTAATGAAAAACAACCGACTGAATAACATTTAAAGAATTAATGGGCCAGTAAACGATGTTAGTGATGCTTCCCGTACCACCCTGCCAACTTCAAAGCGTTATACTTACAACATAGCGTACATACGTAAAATATTTAAAAGATTGTGGGTTAAAATGTGGGAATAGTTCCGTGTAGGGTCAAAATCAAACAATGATCGTTGAGGTGTTCTTAGGTATAATTATTTATTCTTTTAATTTGTCTTCATCGTCTTCGTCGTACGTCGTTCACGTCTTCCATCGTCTTCTAAACTATTCTCTACTATTCCATCCTTTCATATTTCAACATGTTAATCATTCATCCCCTAACTCTTTTACTCTTTAGTACTTCCATTCGTTATATCTTTCACATAAACTACGTTCCATATTAGTCATCCGTCTATCGTTTCATTCCACTCATCTTTCATCATAACATTCAAATCCTACAAATATTTAATAACTATTTATTAGCATCTAGATAAAGTACCGTGGTACAATCGCATCTTCAATGTTGATGCCTCAATAAATAAAAAATCACTAGGTAATAGGTAAAATCTAAAGTTATTTATTCATGTAATTCTTCATATTTCAGGTTGTCGGCTCTCGACAAAGCCGAAGTATAACCAGGGAACTTGCCTACACTGTTTTGGAGACAAGATTTAAAGAGTAAGTAATTTATTTAGAATTTTAAATTAATTTCATAAAGATGGTATAAATGAGAAACAATAGAACTTATCTTACTAGAAACTTAACCCTATTTGTTTTAAATACCTACTGCTTTTTGAATACTTTTTATCTAATTTATTGAATTGTGCGCCTCATATCATATAAAAAAATTCAACCGCAGATCTTTTGGAGACATCATAGGGCAAGAAATTAAACCATCTACACGGCGAAATACAAGATACGTCAACATATTTCATAGCTAGACAATCTTATGCTCTATAACGTGGCCCTATAATGATATCATCCCCTTGACAAAACATACTGAATATTTCAGGCACGGTATGAACGGCCGGGAGTGCATGCTGCGCAACATATGCGAGGCGGCCGAGACCCCACTACACCACAACGGGCTCCTGGGACACATCATGCATATCGTGTTCACGTGAGTGTTATTAACCTATGTCTTTAGATGTGTAAGGTTTGGGATAGTTGTGGCCTCTTTTGTTTATTCAGGCAAACATTGGCCCAGTGTTCCAAATATGAATTGTATTAGCAAAATATTTATTTTCAACTTGATTTAATTTTATTGTAGCCTTCGACTAACTCTACGCAGTTGTAGAAAATAAATAGCTTTTTATTTTGTATTGTCTAGGTCACTTATTATTTTTACAACCTATCTATATCCATTCCACATTATTGTAACCATATTATACATAATATTAGACTACTCATGTGATTTTATAAACTTCAACCGTCGCGTCGACTCTTTTGGAAAAATAATCTATCTCATACTAGTAAAGTATTAACTAACTGGACTGTAAGACTGAGATTTGAACAAATTACATTCAATTCCTGTAGGACACCAGAAGACCAATTAGTTTCTATACTGAATTTTTAAATAAATATAAAATAACTAAACTCGCTCCTATATCTTCTCACAATACAATTACAATTAATTTTATTTCCAGCCCCTCAGCATCTCGCGAAGAAGGTCTAGACGACGAGTATTACGAGGCTGAAGCAGACGGCCACAAAGGGGACTGTGACAAGTACCTCGACGACTGCCCGTACAGCCTGTTCGACATGATCACGAGGCTTGTGGAGATAAAACATTGATACTGACGATATGAATAAATGACCCTTTTTTTATATTGCAGTTTTATTGTGTCTTAATTAGAGAAGTTTTGTAGATAGTGTATGTGCTGTATGGATAGATGTATTTAACATCAGGTTTAATATATTAAAACAAAGTATAAAAACTAAAGAAGAAGAAGTGCGTGGTGGCCTGTTGGTAACGGACCAGACGCGGCTGCCTACATGTCCACGGTGGTCGCGGGTTCAAATCCCAGGGCACACCTCTGACTTTTCGGAGTTATGTGTGTATTGATAGTCAATCACCACGCACTTTAACGGTGAAGGAAAACATCGTGAGGAAACCTGCATACCGTAGCGGTTTTAAAGAATTTCTACGTTATGTAAGTCCGCCAACCCGCACTAGGCCAGCGTGGTGGACTATATGGCCTAACCACTCTCAATCGATTCCCTCGATTGTAGAGTAGGCCCGTGCCCTGCAGTGGGACGTATATGGGCTGATATAGATATAGATAGATAAAAACTAAAAATCATTGAGCTAATAATGGGAATTGGGATTTTTTATGGGTATGTTTACATATTTTTACTTGATGAAGATAAAGTTTTTGTTAAATATTCTGAAGGTCGAAATTAAAACAATTTTAGTGAGGTAAAAAAAATGATAGGTGTATGAAAAATGAAACAACAAAAATAAATTGCAATATTTTATTTGAAAATTTCAATAACCTACGTTAAATACATTTTTATAAAATCCATTAAAACTTAAAATTCACAGCCGTAACATGAAATTTCTACTTTTAAAAAGACTTAGTTTAAAACCATACACGTTGGCGTTAAAATAACACTTGGCACTATTCATACATTAACACTACTTTGTGCATTATTTGTAACATCTGTTTGATTATTATTGGTTATTTATTATTTTTAATATCTTTCCATCCAATTATTAAATACATTTAATTACTTCTATTTACTTGCTAGTTCTTCTACCTATCCATTTGCAATGAAATGTGATGTATGTGCCGTGCTATTACCCCCTTCAATCGATCTCCTAATATCAATCCTTTTGGAAGTAAATTTATTATATAATTAACATCTATCACGTCATTTAAATTTTATATTTCAATAATATTTATCAACAAAAACATTTCATTAATCAAAAGTGATACAATGAAGCAGTGTGTTAACTTTCTGTATTCCTTTTAAAACTAAAACTTGACGCAATTTATTTGCCTTAAAAATCAGCCACTTAATCCGTCATATTTATCAGCTCTGCAAACATCAAACATATTATTAATATTTGATCGAAGATTAAATCATTCGAAACATCAATTTAACTAATAATGCCAATCGTCTCAATGTCCTTCGGGTAGAAGAAGTTGTTTTTCTTCATAGGAATGGAGGAGATCTGCTGGTCTACTGGGACCCTGGTGTCGTAGAGAGATGGAGACTGGAAGATGATGCCGAAGGTCCCGACGAAGCAGGCGATGGTGAACAGCCAGAGGAAAAAGCGGTCCAGCACCATGGACATGAACTTCCAGTCTTCGACGACCTGTGGACGGAGAGTATCATTAAACATTGCCTAAAAGGCTATTGTTTCTTTCGTCATTTTTAATTATTTTTCCCTCTTCTTTTGACACGCCAGCAACATACGAGAGTGTTACAGATGTTCATAAGTAAAGCTCTGTTTACACGGGGAGAGTTTCTCTCCTCGAAGATACATACGTTTATCGTAAGGATATAAAAAAGTTGCATCGTGTAAACATTTGTCAGAACACGATAACCTATGGCGGTTATGTCATGCGATAATCGCATACGATTCTTCCGCGAAAAAGTCTCCCCGTGTAAATGGCGCTTTAGGTGTCATTTACCATCAGATGAAAGTCCATTAGAGGCTTGTTTCCTTAAGGTTCTTTCTTTTCCTTCCCCAAGTTAACTTGTTGCTAAAAAATAAAACAGTGCCGGTGTTAACGTCACCTCATCTAATGATTAGAGCACATCACCTTATTTATATGGGATTTACAAGAAGTACCATTATTTACTCTAACACTTTCCTAAAGACTTGAAATTTAACACGCCATATACGATGCAAATAGGTATATTAGCACGACACGATCTCATTTCCAATTAGGCATTTCCCCTCGATTCCCGTCTCCCAATTATAATTTAAAAGTTTCACAAAGTAAATCGCGTCAAGTTATAATAAAGAGCCAATTTTATAACAACAAATGACGTTGGGTTACTTTCAAAAGAGGCCACTTTAATTGAACCCCTTGGAAATGCCATAAAAGTTTGTGAGCGCATTTTTCATGGTTCCGTATGCGAGTTTTCGGAGAGGGAAAACAATTTTACTGCGCATTTTTTTATGAAAAATGTATTTTTCATAAAAAAAAATATTTTTAACGCTTTCCTAGAAATTATAAAATAAGTATTAATTAATGATATGTATTGAAGATATTTATTATATCCATGTAAAGAATCTGTAGGTGCCATATGCTTCAAAATAAGCTAATAATATTTTAGCAAAACTAATCAGGATTTAGATACAGTTATAAAAATGAAGATTTCAGTATACGGAACCCTAAGTTCTGTACGTATTCTACGGTTTTTATCTTATTATCTTACGCCTGTAAGAGAGCTCTTGTAAGGCGAATAAAGGAAAGCGTATCAAGGAACAATTTCCCTTCCGAGATTAAACGTTTCTCAACAATTACTCTAAATATTGCGTGTCAAGTATAAGGATTTATAAAAGATATTTTTTTATAGTTTTTATTTTATTTATTATAAATTAATTATTGCACTTTAAACTCGTAGGTAACGAGTTTATAATAAATATATGCGTGAAATGATGGGAGTGACTAGAGAAGTTTTAAGTATAGAAGTTCTCTCAATTATTTTGAAAAACGATAGATTTGAAGGAATTTCAACATGCTAGGTTATCTAAAGAGTCGTCCGGATAGATACCACGATGGTTTATTTCTCCTATCGAACAGCGGGTGTAAGCACCATAATATTCCGCATTTAAGATCATTGTAGTAAGTGAATACTTTGCATTTAGAGGCTTAACACCTAATGTCTTGTCGTGAGGGCCGCAAGTTCTAAGTGGAATTGCTTTTGTTTGTGGGCAAGCATGATGCTTACCATCAGGTAGAGCTAATCATGCTCATAAATAAAAAAACGTGCTCAAACGAACCACAATTGAATGTACTATCTAATACTTCATTAACTATCACTATATAGGAACTGTGAGCGTATTCAAATGTAATTAATCCAGTACAAAACAGTTCACATGTACGCTTCATTCCGATAGACAAATAGTAATCTACTGAGCCGGCCATTTCGAAAGCGATCAAAGGATTCTCTGCATGCGAATATATTACGAATTTTGAGTTATTGGATGCTTTTTTATTTTTTGTGCCTCATGCTCGGATGGTAACTATTTCCCGTGATTAAATATCTATCTGTGTGCGGACGCTTATTATATCAAGAAAGTAGAATAGGATGTCTATTTAATTTTATTTACAAATCTCACCAACTTGAAACGATGGGAAAATGGGACAGCACTAAATTGACGGAATTAGAAAGGGAGTTAATCTATGATTCTAAACGAAGTTCGAAGCTTCGAACGTCGCACGTAAAGCTGTACGAATGTGCTTAGGAACTCTACAAAATGTTCGAATCCTCGAAACTCCACAAATAGTTCGGAGTGAATGATAAGTTTCATAGAGAATAGTGTTGATTTTTAGAAGTGGAAAACTTATAACTTACTTCGGACGTCGGACGTCCGAACATCCGAACTTCGTTTCGGATCATAGAGTAAGCCCTCAGATTACAATAAGTTTGATGATTACAAATTCAATAGGTACTTACGCGAGAGTAACCGTACAAGAAGCTCGAAAGTATATAAAAATTCAGATCTCAAAATAAGCTATCATAGTAAACTAAAAAGGCCTATTGATACAATTACAAAACACTTCATTTAGCAACATGCTGTAATGTTATATTTCACCGCTTGCATCTAAGTGTGGGATAAGGGCTGCCAGTAATCGAACTGGGTGAAATGGAATAAAACGACAAATAATTTTCCCAAGATAGTATTTATTTATTTATATATAGAAATTTTACTTCATCAAAGAGATTCGCTAAATGCTCATACGAATGGATGTGAATAAACTATTCTGGCAAATTCCTTCGTCAGTAAAGCCAAGAGAGATGTTTTGATACAAAATTCCGCATTAGAAGTCAAAGTGGTGCCAAATGAACCAACAAGAGTGGCCGAAATTGGCGAGTGCAGACGGATCCCTTGAGACGGACGGTGTTTATGTTTGTTTTCTAGGGAAACGGGAATACATCTTCCCGTATAGTGAGTTTAGAAAGCTTCGTACAAACGAAAATTGTTAAAATATACAATTTTCTACTTGCTACATAATTTACTCTCCCATCTTACTTAGATGATTTGCAACATCATCATGTATGTGACTGTTGTGTGTATTTATTTATTTATCTATCATATTTAATTATTTAAAATACGTGTTATTTATTTGCCTTGGATTAATATTTTGTAGCTGACTCAGTCTTAGTTGATACCACTGGTTACTACGACATGGTAAGGTTTCCAACTGAATAAAAATAGATAATAGTCTTAAATCATAGACTTTATACTTAAAACGGTAGTAGTCAATTCCGGGATAGTAGTTAGACACTATAATTAACATAATATAAATACAGCGTAATCCATTAAGCGCATTCCGGCGGCAATCCGGCACTACATGAAGGAAATGTTCGCACGAGCACACTCGTTGAATAAGCGGTACGTCGGTAAATTTTTCACCCTATTCGACCCGCAACGTGCATCGAGATTCAATTTAAAACCAACCGTGCCTCCCGAGTGCAGTTCAAATGGCTCGAAGTGCAGTTACCGAGGCTTTGGCGGCAAAAAAACCAACCAGCATGCGGCTTATGCGCAAAACGACGGTTCTGTAAGAATTGTTCGATGTTTTGACGGCTTTTGGAGTGTGGAGGTATACGTTATACAGATATACATAGGTAGCTCTGTTATGCAAGTTATGCAACTATTCGACAGCTTCGTCGAGTTGGTTCTGTTGGTTTCGAAACAAAAGGCAAGGGTTTTGATACAGGAATCAAACTCTGCATATCAACCCTGTATCGCTGCCTGCCAGCCGTCATATCTCCATTAGTTTCTGATTACGATACAAAAATTGTACGACTGTTTAAAATTTCAAGTTATTTAGTTCATTCAATCAATTTACTGGTGGTAGGTCTCTCTTATGTGAGAGGCTGCCTAGACTTACATACATACACAAACTCACGCCTTTATCCCAGAAGGGGTAGGCAGAGGCGCCACCAGGACACCCACATTTCGCCTTGTATGTTTCGTCCCATGATGTGATAGGGGTCGAGCCTATCGCCATATCGGGCACAAATTCCTGACTCCGGGCTGATAATGAATAGAAAAACCCAATATCACTTTGCCCGACCCGGGGTTCGAACCCGAGACCTCAGCTTTGTAGTCGTATCGTAGTACAACTACGCCACCGAGGCAGTCTAATAAGACTTAACATCATATGTCTCAGGAAGGCGAGCGCAGTGGAATGGCAAGGATTGCTTTTTAAATCATGATGTTGTTTGGTTTTGCTACTGTCCATGACTGGTCGTATCGCTTACCATCAGGCGATGGGCAAGCTCGTGCCGCCATTCAATGCATTAAAAAAAACCAGTTCAATTAAATAAATTACTTAAATACAAACAACTTGGTTTCACAAAAAACTGACAATAGTAACACCCAAAGTACCTAGTTCCCATATCGCTCCAACCGTACCCTAAAGAAGATTTCAGATCCACTTCAATTTGGTACAAAGTCGTGTTTATGTTACTCATTTTTTCGGATTGATAGATTATCCTGGCGTGAATGGAGGAGTGTTATCGTCCCTCCGACGGGTCCTAATGCCAACACTTTTTATACTGTTTTCCTCATACCGAACTCGGCTTTTTCATTAGACCAATCGTATGTGAACGCGGAGTGATACGCTCAGATAAAATTAAAGCGATGTGAGCTGATTTTTTAGTGAAACAACCATTTCTTTCACTATAAAATCTGCTTGCATAAGCCCATGATTAAATGCTGTTTGTGTTTGAAGAAGTTCTGCCTTTAAAAACTATATAATTATTACACGTTATCAAGATAAAGAATTGTCTTTATGTTACATTGACTCTTTATATTCATATTTGGATTCATATAGAGTAAATATAAAAAGAAAGGAAGTCTGAATTTGACTGCAAGAATTCAAAGATTTCAAAGATTAGAAGAAGATGCCCTTAAGGTTTGCAAACTACGAATACGAGGCATGCCTTTTAAGTTTTGTCGTTTGAAGAAAAAAACACAACTAGAACCTTATAGTACTTTTTATTGTTTTTCAAAGTATTCACCAAATAGCTTAATACACTTTTCCATTCGCTCAAACCAGTTATTATAATACTTATTCCACTCTAAAGTGGGGTGTTCAAAATGGTTGACTTGAAAGCGTCGACTGCTTCTTCACCGGACTGAAACCTTTGACCACGAAGACTTTTTCTTAATTTTAGGAACTGTAAAGAAATCATTAGGCTTAGGTCAGGACTGTATGGAGGATGGTCAAGAATTTCTACTTTTTCCTGCTTCAAATACTCAATCGTTTGACGAGCGCTGTGTGAGCTTGCGTTGTCGTGGTGCAGGACGATGCGTCGCTTTGAGTTAGATTTTCGATGTTCGGCGATGACTTGTGGTAAACAAACTGTGGTATACTACTCTGCGTTTACCGTTCTACGATCTCCAAGTGCAATAGTCGCAACATGGCCGGTTTTTCCAACGACCGTGGCCACCATCTTTTTTGAAGTGCTTCGAGAACGAACAACTTTAGTCGGCTTTGGCTCGTCTTGAAAGACCCAGAATTGAAGATTGTTGTTTAGAATCAGAATCGTAGGCATAGATTCAAGATTCGTCACCACTGATAATGTCGTAGACGTGATTTGACTGTCCTCGGTTGAATCTTTGCAGAGTTTTCTTACACCATCTGACGCGGGCCGCCTTGTGATCGTCGGAAAGCAGATGCGGTATCCAACGGCAAACTAGCTTTCTTACACCAAACGCTTCATGCAAGATCTTCTGAATGGTTGTCCCTTAGATGCCTGATAGAGCCTCTATGTCTCGATACGTCACATGACGATCTTCGATATTTAGTTATCTCACAGCAATGATGTTATCTTCAGTGAAGGCGGATTTTGGGCGTCCTTCGCGAGATTTGTCACTAACACTAGTAAGTCCACGCTGGAATTCTATATAGCAGCGTTCGACACTCCACAGACATGGGGCTTCATCACTGAACACAGATGTTAGCTCTTCAAAACACTGAAGCCGTGTCAGGCCTCTTCTAAAGTTGTAGAAAATTATTGCACGAACATTTTCCTTAGAAAGATTCATTTTCGTACGTAACCTGACAGATTCCAATCGATGCTGTGACTAAACTATAGCATTAATCCTAATACTTTAAACTGTTTAGAGATTCAAAATTAAAACACATTCAAATATAAAACAGTTCCAAATTAAAAATTGCCGGGAAATATGGAAACGACAGAACTTAAAAGGCAAGCCTAGTAGTATCAATTACTAATCCTTGATTTACTTTAATCCAATTCTCATTTAACTTACCTAACAATAGGCGTAAATATTAATGATAAGAGTAATATAATAGACTTTACAGAAAAGAAAGATTTACATAAAGCAAAAACAAATCCAAAGGACCACACTTATTTAAGATTCCAAATCCCCTCGAACATGAAAACCACACAAACACATTTAGTCTTTCCTAAGTCAAACAAGTCTAGCTCATCATAAAACGCCCTGGGCCCGCACCTAGACAGCGAACAATTTTAAATTCCACTCACACGACGCCGACATTTTTGCCAATGTTACATAGCTTGCTTACTTATCTCGTCGGCCATGCCTCACGTGACAACATAAACTCGCAATGTGTATGGAACTGCACGTTTCCATTGTTCAAACAACAATTTCGTAGTCTCGAAAATGTTGCGATCGTAACACGTGGAATAAAATTCTCTTTCGAAGGAGTTTCTTACCAATTCGGGGTTTCGTAAGTGTTTGTTGTTTTTGTTGTTATGTGAGCTTAATACTTTGAAAAGTTTCGTTGTATCTTTTGCACTTGTTTTAGCCAAGGAGGAATAAAATCGAAATAATCACAATATGGTTTTTATGGCGTTACCGGAGTTACTTACTGAATGTAACTCATAAAAGTAAAAAGAGATTAACGAAGTATCTAGTCACTGGAGATTATATTATGTTTCCAAGGTTTCCAATCAAATATATAAATTATAAACTCCATATTAATGAGAATGAAGATGCAAAAAAATCTCATATAAATCAAACTAGATGAAAAAACGAGTAAATATGCAAGCTGCAAAAATATACACAGTAGCAATACCTTCCACGCTATTTTTCACGTCCCGGCAAATTTGTCGTTCACGTAATGGAAATGACTGGACGAGAAACCCACAAAGAAACTTACGTTGTGTGCCCGAGGATTCCAGGATAGGAAACATGTTTACATTGATACGAAGTCGGGCCTCTTGGGATACTGCACAATATACTCTTTAAAAATATTGTCTGTGCAACTGTCAGCCTTGGAAACTCTTTCGATAAGCTACAAATCGATTTTAAGCGAAGCACTTACAATCAGGTGCTTTGGAGTCACTTTGTTTTGCTATTACAAAAAGCAAGGTAAAGCCAAGCTCTTATGACTCTAAATGATAATGGTCCTTAATTGATCCTTATCTGCCTCGGTGGCGTAGTTGTACTAAGGTACAATTACAAAACTGAAGTCTCGGGTTCGAATCCCGGTCGGGCAAAGTAATATTGGATTTTTCTATTCATTATCAGCCCAGAGTCAGGAATTTGTGCCCGATATGGCGATAGGCTCGCCCTCTATCACATCGTGCGACGGAACAGACAAGACGAAATGTATATGTCCTGGTAGCACCTCTGCCTACCCCTTCTGGGAAAAAGGCGTGAGTTTATTTATGTATGTACTTAATTGAGGGCGTGTTAAATACGCACAACACTAAGAAAATCACAGCTTTTTCAATCTTTGAGATTGAAGGCGGAGATTATGACAATAGGTTCCTAAACCTAGGCAGTTGAAGACCGTGCATAATTCGGTAATTTGTGACGGCGATTTGATAGATTCATATTTACCATACATCATAGACTTTGATTTTTAAAAAAATCCACGGTATGTAAGTCCGCCAACCCACACTAGGCCAGCGTGGTGGACTATATGGCCTAACCACTCTCAATCGATTATCTCTATTGTAGAGTAGGCCCGTGCCCAGCAGTGGGACGTATATAGGCTGATACATACATATTACATACATATAATTTGAAGATATCATAGTTCTATGACTACATCCTTACGAAAATTGAAATTGTAACAACGGAAATATGAACTGTAATGTTTTGCGAGAGCTACGGAGAGGATCAAGAGACGCTTAGCTCAGTCGATGTTTCTCCGAGATCCAGAACTGCGTTAATGCATTTCAGAAACTAAGACGATGTGCTCAAATAAGAGAAATGTATCATAAGTTTGTAAATAGCCTAACTCAAAATACTCATTATTAAGGATATTGTATAGACATTTAAAATACAGTTGGTAATAGTACGTACAGAATTGTGAGATATTATTAATGTTGAATCACGATGGTTTTGACCATTACCGCCCTGTGGTCAGGCGGCATAAGAATCCCGCCACGGTATCCCAAAAGTGGTCATCGGGGTCGCTAGAGGAACTGCAGAGGCGTCGTACCCCCACTAAATGCAATTCAGAGACGGACGACAGAGCGTGTGGGCTCTCTCGCGTCGCCCAGATCTAGACGTTAGTGGGGAGCAACTTCGTTCTTCAATGAAAGAGACCAGTTTGTTCCCAATGAGGAGCTTTACAGCTTTTCCCCTTGACACAACAAAGCTAAATAAAAAATTACAAAGATTTCCTTTATTCTTTCGTACACCTCATGGTACCCCTAAATTGCCGTTTTGTCTTATCCATCCTATGGTAGGTTCCCTGGAATAGATCGCCCCGAGCGATAAGGCCGCCATTGTATACTGTTTTTTATATATTTTCCATTTTTGTTCACATTTTTTGTTTGTTCACCGGTGTACAATAAGTTTTTAAATAAACAAAAAGATCATATTTTACGTGATTTGTAGTTTGCATAATAAGTCAGCTTATTTGATCTGATATATCATTTAAGTATGTCGTACACGAGCTCTCATTCTAATAGGCAGTGTGGGTGCTTAGTAAAACGCGTCGTGAATATAATGATATTTACTCATCTTATTCAGCTTAAGGTGTTTGCTCAGTGCTCGGCGCTGTATGTAAAAGGCTGGAAATGTCTTTTAAAAGTCAGTTTGCCGGAGTTAAACGGGTTTTTACGTCCATTTGATTTCTATTGAGAGGGTTAAGGGCGACGCGGCCTGAATGGAATGACGAATAACGCTTGAAATGCTTTCAAATTGAAGTGTGTATATTATTTATTCACGTGTCTGTCAAAATGTGTTTGAAGGCTCGAACTTGTATAGTACAAGTGTCGTGAAACAAATAAAATATCAACAATTCGTTTTTTGGTTTAGTTGAGCAACTTTGTTTTGCGATGGTGTAATTTCCACTGGTATGGACATTTTGACTCTGGGCTTTTATACTAGGGAAACTGTTATATTATAAAGTTAGTTTGTAATTCAAACACGTGATTTCCCCGTATAGAGTATCAGACAAAAGCTATTTCTATATATTATTTTATGTATACTGTAACGAATAGGTGATTACAATGCATTTAATAGTGCAGAACACAGAATGCAATTCAGCTCAAATATGGTTATCCACCAGCGAGAGATGGTTGTCTCTATACTCATTTGCATAAATTACAATGATGGGTATTGTATTAGGTAGTCGCTATCAAATATGATACAAGCAACAAAGTTAATCCGTAAACTAACATAATTAGTCACTAGCATAAGTAATCCTAATAAGTAATAAGTAATACTATAGTATGTAAAAATTGTTGGGAAGACTTGAAGCGATATTAAGCAGGCAGCTCAAGACGATGCCAGATGTAGAGTCGCGGTGGGCGCCCCCGTCTAGAGGACATAGGAACCGAATGATGATGATAAGTAGTCCTTGTTAGAGCATTGACTGAAGCTATGTTTACAAATAACATTCAAACTCGCCCTATCTATCCACCATTCACAAAAATCGACATCGCATAAACTAACACTAATATTTGTAAGTGTTCACTGGATGCGATAATTTCAATCTGCTAAACTAGTGGCTCATTCCACTCGTTTACTACAAACAAATCCATATTATTCCCAAGTCCATGTAATAATGTCGTTTCACTGTTGAATTGAAGTGAAATGGGTTTTAACTCCGATAGAAGCGCAGCCACTTTTAGCGGTTGAATTCGTGAGTCCCTTTGTGACTGGAAGAGCACGTTAATCCGCCGTTCCCGTTTGTAACTAACTTGCAATCGTTAAACCAAATCGGTAACCCTATGAGGATTCTGCGGTTAAAATTCAAGCATTTTAACCATACCCTAAGGACGTGGATTTGAACATAAATCCACCACGTGCCGTAAATGCAATAGGTATACATATTTTGAGAAATTTATTCAATTTCGGGCGATCAATGTTCATCAAATAGGTAATGTTACATACAGTAGACACTGCTCCAGATTAGCGCCCAAAATCTAGCATAGCCTATACACCGATAACTATATAGTGGTAGCCTATATGATGTCATATCAACACTGGCTGTTCCAATACACTGACTTGGGAAACATTGATGTATTCTGTACCTTATGCACAACAGCTAGTACAATAGTACCAGCTTTTGTATACGTAATGTAATTGTAACTTTAAGAAATCCTCAAAAGGTATTTAGCTAACAAACTGACAATAAAATAACAATTTAATAATAAAGCAAAATAGACCTTTCACTTGGCATTCAGTTGGAGTTCTCAATGTGATAAAGGCAAGCAACATTAATACAAGGGTCCAGATGGCAAGCACAGGATATTTTACGCTACTGACTGTTCTGTGAATAATAATAAGACAGTTTTTGTAGATGTAAAACGTTTATAAATATCGTTTTGTTTTGATATTTTCTTCCTTATTGTAGCGAAAATGGAAAATTTTAGATATTCGTGAGTTTGATAGAAACCTTACAAGTATTTAGATCATCTGAAGCTTATTCCTGCCTAATATAATCAGAGGAGCCTGACATGCTTATAACAGATTTACATACCGGGTATATCAAGACAGCGACCGAAAACGAAGCCGGGTGGTAGTTTTAGTGGTTACAGACACAATGCTAATAAAAATTTCGCAAAATAAGAGACAGATTTTTTTTTGCAATTATTTAAAAATCATTGTGTTTGGGAAGTAAATACATAGTTATTGCGAAAATAGTAATTTAAACCCTATCGTGCTATTGCGTCTTAAAAAATAAAAAGGTGTACATCATTATTTTAGGAAAACTATTTATTTATCACCCAAATACGACGATAAATAAAAAATTACCAAAAAAAAAGTTTTTGTTGCATTGTGTTTGAAGTCACTAATACTACCACCTGGCTTCGTTTTCGGTCGGGGTCTTGATATACCCGGTATATACATTGGTTTGTATATAATAAATATAACCAATGCTTGGCATTCCACTGCGCTCGCCATCCTGATACATAAGATGTTAAGTCTCATTATGTCCAGTAGTTACTCTGGGTACAATGTCCTTCAAACCGGAACATAACAGTGCATTTACACTGCTATTTGGCGGGAGAAATAGACATTGCGGTGGTACCTACCCAGGCGGCCTCTGACAATTGAGAGACCTACCACCTATACTGAGTGTGGTGTGCATGTTTATAGTGAGTAAACTGTAAAAGTTGCTCGAATAAATCAAAATTCGCTAACAACATAAACGTTATTAACTACATTGTAAACTGGTTTTGAAAAGAGCAACACTAGAGTTTCTTGCCCGTTCTTCTCTAGTAACATTTTAATGGATTCAATAAAATTATTTTCATTTTCATTTTCAATGAATCAGTCAAGGTCATTATGTACATCCTTGTGGTGGACCTATATTCAGAAGTTGACTTTCAATAACTAAACAAATAAGAACAAAGGCCTTTGATTCCATATTGGAAACAAATAAAACCCGTCAACTCATAACACCAATCTCATTCCAGCAGAAAGATTAATACAGAACAGAAACGTATCGGCCGCAATCCGGCGCGATGGTTGTAAAATTTATTAGGCCTAAGGGTGCTATTTATATCGTCGTTACAAAAATGAAGTTCGGTTATCTCAGAGACATATAAACGTGTCTGGAATAACAATTGGCCGTTTTCGTCGAAGGCGCGGATGTTTTAGAATACATCGTCTGCTTTCTAACAAGGTACCGCGTTGTATAGGTTCCTTTCTTTGCGAATTTACCTTTAATTTAGGATGAATATGAAAGAATTTAATTGCTTTTACCGTAATAATCGTATATAGAAAAATAAATATCATAACCATACATTTATATACAAATTATTAACATCTTCAAGTGCTGAGTAAAATAGTAATATGCGCCTTTTCTTCGCTACGGGGTGCTTACACACTTTCCGAAGCGGCAGTAACATTACATAACGATTTCAAAGATCTTTTCAAAGGTACAAAACTGAAGTAGAGTAATAATTAATTGCTTCATGTTTTTCTTTCTAATATATTGAACGGTTTTAGACAACGTGAATACCTTTAAGCAAATAAATTTTAGCAAACTGCCTTAGATGGGCAATAAAAATTGTGTAAATATAACTGAAATTGACTATAAATTGACATTGGAATAATAAACATTGTTTTTGCAACTGTTTCAGCCCATATCCGACCCACTGCAGCAGGCCTTCTATACAATTGAGAGTACAATTGAGAGTGGTTAGGCCATAAAACAACGAACAAATAAAATTCGACGATGAAGGAAGCCCCAACTCTCTTCCGAAGTAATGTTTAGCATCTATCGAAAGTAAACTGCATGTAACGTACGATAACTTAGCTCATTCACGACACCGCTGGGACAATAAAATGCAGAACAAATGCTGCAGTGCCCAAGTAAGTTCGTTAAATCGTTCCAAATTCATTGCGAGCATATAGACGCTACTTCGTTTAGACTTGTAGAGCTACTCTCACGGGGCGGATTGGAGATTGCCGTGTGTCCTTAGAGACTCATAGAGTGGAGACTGATGTGTGATTTTTCAATTTTGAGACAAAAAAACAGTTGGACTGATTGGGTGTCGCTACATACAAAAAGTAAACTTATTAGGAAGTAATCAAGATATAATAAAAGTGCTGAAAAATTGTCAAGATAGTTTTCGAAAATCTAAATGATACGGATCTTTTAAACAAAGTGTAGAGTCGAATCATCAATACTATAATAGTTAATAGTAGCTACAATATTTAACAACTTCATTAAAACCATGTTACTATGTTTTACCTAGTCATATCCTAGTTATTTTACAAGACAAATAACAACATCAGCTGCCCGATACTGACCCTCAAGTCTCCCCTTTATATTAAAATTCATCTTACATAACACAAGCTCACCGTACCAAAATGTATCTCCCCGCGCGCTACAACCAAGGGCGACAGGAAAATCGATAACAATTTAAATGTGCTGATTTCTTCGATCGTAAAGCGTAATGAGACAACGTAATTAGATTTGGCCCGGCCGCAGCGCAGATAATCTGTGCAAAACGACAGCATTAACACCGAAACAAGTTTCCACGGTTCAGCTCGCAATTACGCTAATGGATTAGAATTTAAATTGTTAATACGTGTCTAGACGTGATCGGGACAGAGGATAGACGTCTTGGAAACGTCTTGGAGACCGCGATGGTTAAAGACATTTTGGGAGGTAAAAGTTTGTAAATCTATGAGGAGATTCGATTTTTTTATTTAACTCAATTCACAACATTGACAGTGCGTTTGTCTGTATCTGATTACTAAAAACAAAGCAAAAAATTAAAGACATTACAAAAGCAAAAACTGCAATTTTTTTTATAGACTTAACCTCAGGTTTTGTAATATTATGTTGATAAGTATTGAATACATCACTTCATTATATTAAATATAATAATAATTTTCATGATATTTCATTTTTAAATTGCCATATCGAAAACCAGTGAGATAATTTTCCACCATTGTGTAAAGTGATCGCTATTCGAACGTTTACAATATGCAATAATCGCAAACACACAAATGAGAACTAAAAACCCATATTTATGAGATACAAATTAAAAATTAACAAATTATAACCTAGAAACCGTTCTTTTTTTAAATCAGCAACTAATTCCAAGAATAACACCTTATATTTCATACAAAATTACACCCACATTTTCCCGCAAGTTAAAGAAGCGAATAATAAACTCGATATCCCCGTCATCACGGAGCGGTATTATCCACACTCGCTCATCAGCTCCCACGGGGACGATTCTTTCAGCGACACACGCCTGGCCCCATTACCCGTATTAATCTGTTTAATGATCGACGATTTAGGCGCAATTCACTCGTTTGTAAGGGACTTATAGAAGTAGTAGGTTATGTGAATAGAAGATGAGTTATTGAAGGGGGATACAAAAACAACCGTTAGTAATTATTAACCCGGAAAAAGCTCGATAGCTGCCTCGGCGGCGTATTTGTACTACGGTACGATTACAAAGCTGAGGTCTCGGGTTCGAAACCAGGGTCGGGCAAAGTGATATTGGATTTTCTATTCATTATCCGCCCGGAGAGACATTTGTGCCCGATATGGCGATAGGCTCGCCCTCTATCACATCATGGGACGGAACATACAAGGCGAAATGTGGGTGTCCTGGTGGCGTCTTTGCCAAGACCTTTTAGCATAAAGGTGTGAGTTTATGTTTGTATGTATGTAAGAAAGGTAGATAAATTTCTGCTTTTAAATGGTCCCCCAATCCCAAAATAATATATGATACTCGTAATAGTGTAATTTAAATATTTTTTTAACATATGAATGGCCAATGCCTTTCTAGTAAAACTATTAAGCTATATTCAGATGCAATGAAATAATTGACTTTTTAAATTATGTGTAGATTAGTGCCGAATACTTGAATTGTAACGGCCTTATTCATAGACAGTTTTAAAACCTATTTTAGGTATCGAATGTTTTGTTTTCGTCGCTCAAACTGAATTCAAAAGTCGTTCGAAAGAGACAAAACATTCGATAACTGAAATATGTTTCAAAACTGTCTATGAATAAGGCCGTAAGCGATTAACATAAATTATTTAATTATTTTTTAAAATATACACGCGATTATTGCCATCCCTATAATATGCGCTCATATCTTTTCGTCGTTATTAATTACACACAAAAAGCAACCTCAATAAATACCTTTTAAATTATATATAACATGGTCCTTCGAGCCGGATAAATTAAAAAATATATATCTATCCTCATCATTGCAGAGATTTTCATAGAACTTTTTCGATTGTTCTTACGCTCGGTATTCCCGTTAAGGCATTGATTAATGATGTGCTCACCACTAAGCCCCAAAGTCCATAAAGAAACACCAAAGAAATTGTCGCTGCCTTAAATTCAAATTAAGCAAGATTTACTCGACGAGTTTTAATTATTGGGGAGGGTTGATTCCATTACTCACCCTCACCCCTACGATGATGTCTTATTAAAAATTCTAATAATACGCTACTTTTTGTTTTAATTTAAATATTATGAATTTGCTCAACCGCGCGGAATAATGTCGTCCGTTTGCGGCTCTCCTGTTATTTACGAGGCTAGGAATATTGTTTCTGTCGAGAAAATGAAACTGAGGATTTTTCACAGTGCAATGCTTTTCATTGACTTTAAAGTACATTATTAAATCGAAATTGTTTTTGCTTTGAATGTTAAGTTTTCTTAACTGCTAGTATCATCGTCTGCTTCTATTTCATGCTACCATGGATCAACGGAGCACGATATTTCAGAAGTTTAAAGACAACTCTATCATATTGCAATAATGCGCAATTTAAGATAATCCGGGTAGTCCGCAGAATATTTCCTTTTACTAATAAAGTTAGCGATAATTTACTACATTAGATGAAAAGTTATTATGATGTTATAGATACACATAAAATATGTTTACACCTACACCAACGTCACGGTAGGCAGGGATGCTATTAGAAGCAAACAAAGCCCGTCAAACTCATTTCCATCCCAAGACATATTTATAACATTTACTGTATTATTCTACTACTAAATAAGAACAACATGAACATCGACCCAAAGCCATCCAATCTTTTATTTCTCAAGTACATCCTTGCGAAGACGCGTCACTTAAAATGCGACATTCTATTTATTTATGTACCGCGTGCCACCTGACGTAATAAAACATTCATTCATCACGTTCGCTCCCGCTCCCAGGAGATCATTCACTCTTTCTCTTGTCGAATATCGGCTTGATTCGGTTATGTATTAACCGAGAATGTCTGTTGAATATTTGATATTTGTAAAAGTATTGATATTCTTAATAAAACTCTAACACTGGTTGAAAGACACTTGTTCCAGTACGAACAAAGGGTTTTAAAATTTATTTTAAGCCAGTTAAAGAGAGTTTATATAAAAATTCGGCATTTATAAAGTTAGGATTACGGAAATTATGGTGATGGGATCACTCATCAAGCGCACAGTTACAATATTTCTGTAAATATTCATTTTATTTTAACACTACACGTACACACTGAAATGAAATCACTGACTAAGTAAAAAAAGAAAAAAATCAATCATACCAACAAAAAGCGTAACGATTAAATACAGTGAAATAACCAGCCCAAAACACAACTACCCAGGGCCGTAAAAATAAAAAAACACATTAGTCACATCAATGACAGGTCTCTTAGGGATGTAACTTGTCGATTGCGAGTCGATTTGATTGTTATTAGTCGAAGACGTTTTTATTTCGTTAGTGATTAGGAATCATGTTCGTCATTTTTTGCGGACTTGTTGAATGTGTCGAGTATTGACAGACTTCGTGGTGTTCTCCTAATAAGTAGTATTAATTTTGTATATTTAATACAGGTGACTTTAAATGGACTAAAAATTGCGAAAATCGCTCAATAATTGTAATTAGTAGGATGTGATGAGAGGAAGACCTGAAGACAGAGCTTATTGGGGTTCCATTTAAAAATAAAGTATATGTATTAATCTGATAAAAATACTGTGGATTTCTAATCGCCCACAAAGAATCCTGTCGATCTCTTTCGTACACATAAGCATTGTAAAATAATGCTCGATTTGAAACGAAAAATTGATAGGTAACGAGATTACTAAATATTTCATAAATGAAATAAAAACTGCCCAAACTAAGTATTCCGTGTTCCAAAACACTTAATGGAATCTGCTTTTAAATATTTATGTGTCAATGTTCGGGATAATGTCTGGGAAGGAATAGAGGAAGATTGGTGAATTTTTCTTGTTGGCTCAAGTAAATGGCTGAGATCGGTGTAATTGTGTCAAATTGTGTAGCGGTAACTACTTGTAGTTACCTTGAGGAATGGCAAAGATTTATCCAAACTATATGTTGTATTATTTTATTACATTTATAGGAATATAGTTTTTATACTTGATGCTTAATATCAGCTTAAGGTTAAAATTATTCATGGTATATTTATCGATACAATTGAACACAGCACGCATACTAACTAATAAAAGCACACTAGTAAAAAAATTAATAAAGGCTTAATAAAAAATATAAGATATTCATCTTCTTATTAAAAAAAAGAATACTTCAGTGTTTCTGTTTGTTGCTTACAAATGACGCCCAAATACAAACCTCCACAGTCTTTAGACTAATATGAGATTGCGAAAGAAATAATGACACAGGCTAAAACATATAACATTTTAAGTGGCGAACACACTGCACGTAAACCGGGATGGTATAGCTCGTGTACACTGGCAGTAAATATACAGAAACAAATGGCGGCGTTGCAAAACTACGAAAAACTAACAAATTCCGTGAAATGCTCCATGAAATGAGCTGCTGTGTAGCCGAGCGCGTGCCCTGAATGGATGACTGTTGATTCGAATCTGAGCGTGCCAGCGGGATTTGTTAGTCACCAACAAATTGGTGTTGTTTATTGAGAGATTTTAAAGAAATTGCGGGATCGTCACCGCATGGAAATACACACTTAACATTAAATAATTATTTGTTGTTATATGTTTCATGTTCTTTAACACGTCTACCACAATGGTCTGTAAGTGCTGCTCAATATTTTAAATTGGAAAGGCTATTGAACTATTCAATAGTCTTTTCTTTTATGCTTCGTAAGGAAAATAATTAACTAATTAGAAAACTTGAGAGATAGTAGCTTCGTTTCAGCTCTATGATAACATAACCGTTATACCCTCCGTAACGATTGCAACAACTTTGTTATTTATATTTCTCTAACAATTTTATTTATTTTATTATAAACCATGAGGTGTAAGAAAAAATAAAAGGAATAATAATTATTTATTTAGGACTGCCTCGGTGGCGTAGTTGTATTACGGTACGGTTACAAAGCTGAGGTCTCGGGTTCGAGTCCCGAGTCGGGCATAGTGATATTGGATTTTTCTATTCATTATCAGTCCGGAGTCAGGAATTTGTGCCCGATATGGCGAAAGGCTCGCCACCTATCACATCGTGGGACGGAACATACAAGGCGAAATGTGGGTGTCCTGGTGGCGCCTCTGCCTACCCCTTCGGGGATAAAGGCGTGAGTTTATGTATGTATGTATGTAATAATAATTTAAAAAATGTGTTAATTAAAATTAACGAGCTGTTTATAAAAAAAAATTACACTGTTGTTACAAGCACATTAGTAGGTAATTATTGCCTGAACAATAAAATTATTTAAGCAATTTACAAAATTACCAAACGGCGCATCCAATATAAATATTCAATAGGTTTAACAGGCTGTTAGATATTTCGCCCGTCGATTGTCTTACATCTGCTAAGACTACATTTAAGATTTAATCCCTTGTCATTATTCCGAAAACGTACTTAGAGTTTACAAGCTAATTTACATCTAATATTTGGGATATTTTATAATGTAATCTTGTAAATATTCCACAATTAAATATAATTCAGTAATGCCAACCTCAATGGCTCAATCACTTAAAACCAGCCTGAAACCGATAAAGATATATTCAATCATGAAGAAGACAAGTGTTAGTCTAATAAAGAAATATTTGTTTCAAGCCTCAGTTTATAATGAAAATACGTTATTGAATGTTTAAATAATACATTATAATTCAGTCACAATTTTTTCTCTACCGCCCGGTTCACAAGGCTGCTTTCACCAGAGAAGAACGGGCAAGAAACTATTTTCAAAACTAGCGATTCTCTTTTCAAAACAAGTTTACAATACACTATTTATACAGGAGTCGTAGCTTAATTAAATTTATAATAATCAATTGAATAATAATAATATTGCTTAAGGCGCGGTGGATAGTAATAAATGAAAGAGGAAGAAAATATTATGGCGCGCTATGATGACGCGATGTTTTATTCGACTTGTTAATTAGCAACATATTAAATATATCTCTTAAAATCAATTAATAAAAACAAAAGCGGGAAATTTGAAATAAAACTAATTTTACGAATTTTACCGTGGATTTGGTTAAATTTTTACATTTTTTAACTTCCTGACGTTTCGATTGCTTTACAGCTTTCGTGGTCACGGGGAGTCTGCCCCGTGACGTGAAATTAGTTTTATATCAATGTATTATATTCGCGTAAATGTAAGAAACCATTACCAGTGAGAACTGTTGCCTTACCTCGTTATCTTTGTCGGCGTCCTTGATGTGCTGCGCTATGAACCGTACGCTCTTCAAAGCAGCTGCGACTTCGGGCGACAGGTGGCGCGGAAGCATGTTCTCCGACTCAGTCACTGACGCAAATGTTTAGTATATACTGAGATGAATTTGTGAAGGTACAGGTTTAATTTAAAATTTGAGTGCCTTTCTAATATGAACAGAGATGAATTGATGAAAGTACAGGTATTATTGTAATGTGACCTGCTTTTTAGAACTAAGAGAAAGTTGAATAAGAATGCTTTTCTTGATAAATTTAATGATGTATTTTTAAAATTAATTTTAGAATGCAACAAATTTAAAGGTGTTTGTAATAGAATCATATCTGAATTATTACTAAGTTAAAAAACAGTTGTAAAATTATAACAGATTTGATAAAACAATTTAGATAAATGCATCTTTAAGCTTTCTAGATTTCTTGGCCGATACTATTATCTACGTTTTCTTAGAATTGGTTTGAGGATAAATAATAATGTTTTTATCACCTGATGGTCTTTGGTGGGCCCCAGCTCCTAGCAAATCGTCTTCAGGCGCAGGTGACTTGCGGTAGTCCCCGTTCTCGCTCTTGGGATCGCCGAACGCGTCAGTCAGGCTGTCACGGCTAGGAACAAACATATTAAATTGAAATATAAATATATTCTCATAGTAATAAAGTTAAATAAAATTATGGCGATTTTTTTCTTTAAGTGGTAATTGTAAAAGACTATTATTACTAGATCTATTGGATTAATTCATATAACAGTTGCATATTTGCTAGCTGCTTTTTCACAGAGGTATTGTCGTTGCAAATCAGAAACTTCTTTTTTAAGGTTAACAAGACAATTGGTATCAGATTCAGCGATACATAATTTTCTTCTATAAAATACCTACATGTACGATATTTTTAGATTGTCATTAAAATACAATAAAAAATCTTAATGTAAATATTAAATTCAGATTTACATTTAATAAATTAAAAAATAAACTTTCCCTTAGAATTAAAAGCTTAATCTTGTAACAAAACTATGATAGTCAACCTCGCCGGCACGACGCGTCGCATCGGCACGTGTGAACCGACCTCCACGCACGAGTGCCGTAATTGGTCCAAATGTTTGTACGAATAATGGCTTATTATTCCAACGCAGTCGGCTGCGGAAACCGCAACAGCGCCACGTGTTCAGCGAGTTTTGATTACAAAGCCGGGCAATATACAACGTAAAGCTGGTGCCACACTGCGTTCCCAACGCAAACATTTGTCTTATAGACTGCCTCGACCAACACCCGCTACTACAACTCTTGTAAGCTGGGATCAACAGTGGCACGCATTTTAATGACACTGAGCATTGAAGTTCAGTGAGTCTCCGGGAATGTCTAACTTATCATTAACCCGGATATTATGAAAATGGACTATTAAAGTCTAAGTGTAATTTTTATATCTTATCATACGTTTATTATTACATACGACAAACGAGCAAACTGCTTATGAAAGTCTTCGAAACTTGGATCGTAGATGTGTAGCTGGTCTTTTAATAAAGAATAAAGGAAAGGAAAAGGCAGAGAGCTATGATAATGGTATACTAAATATCAGACTCACACAGCGGAATCAAAAAAAATGAATTTGAAAATAAAGTGAAAAACATCGCTTTAACTGGACGTTGAACGCAAACACTGCAAATGTAAAGTGCTTAATACATTAACAACTGCCTGCAGTGCTCGCCAGCCATCTCATTATATAAAATTGCGTATTAATCTACCTCTACGAATGCTAAAATATAGACGGCCACGCAGGCTTACAAGTTCGCTGACACGTGGATGGATTTAGGTATTCACTCATTTTTTTATTACTTATTCATTTCTCGTCGTCTTTGCTTGAAAAATTCGTCTCATATTTTCCTTGACTAAATAAAGTCTGCGCATTATTTACATCTTGAAAATATTTTTAAAAACACTGTGTAAAAATATACAGATAAATAATATGTTTCTTAGTCGGCTGTATCCTTATAAATTAGATATTTTAAATAATGCAGCCACCACAAGCATAGACATCAATACGCAAACCGATTATTTTTAAGACTTTTAAGTCATTTTTATTATTACGACAAAGTTGTAATTAAGAAATGAAGCTTTTATTAAGTTAAGTTAAGAACGGTTTTTATTATCCCTAAAAGCCTGGGGCTTTCTAATCGTAGAATTTTAGCTTCATTTAGTTTAGAAGTCAATAAAGTTAACTTTCTGCGTAATCTCTCATATAACCCAAATATTGCGGAGCTTGGTTTTACGGCTCGGGAAGATTAGGCGCGCGGATTTGCCTGCTCTAATTTAATATTAATAATTACTCTTGTAGTACTTCTTGTTCAGACAGCAACTCCACACTGAACATATCATGCCTGTCCTAAGGATTTCTACACAAAACTGTTACATCTGGCCTGCATCGAACGACTTCCCGCAATCTACGTCATCTGTCAACCTTGTGAGTGTAATTATGTATTATCTTGTTCATATTTTGCAATACTATGCTATATCATTAAGTGGTAGAGAGTGGTACTTTCTATTGTAGAGGAGGCCCGTGCCCTGCAGTGGGACGTATATTGGCTGATACAGATACAGTGCCATTTCATTCATCTATCTAGTTCTTCTGGCCAGTGCCAATCTCCAGTTTACTACACAATCTTAGCCATTTCTCACGATATTTAATGTCTTATAACATACCTACACGTGCCATGCTCTCACCATAGAATCAAAAAACTAACGTCAACAGTCACATAGGCAGTCACATTGGCAAGGAGATTTCCAATTTACCTACTTGTCCCTTCCTCAAATACTTCCAGTCGCTAACTTAAAAAGCCATAGTATTCTTAGGATTCCTTTTTGCACATAGTAAAATTGAGCACATTTGAGGATTCTCATAAGTAGCTCAGGATTGGCATTTGTGCCCGCTTTATTCTGAAATGCGCTTAATATTGATTCGCTGACGTTCATAATATGTACATACATACATACATAAACTCACGCCTTTATCCCCGAAGGGGTAGGCAGAGGTGCCACTAGGACACCCACATTTCGCCTTGTATGTTCCGTCCCACGATGTGATAGGGGGCGAGCCTATCGCCATATCGGGCACAAATTCCTGACTCCGGACTGATAATGAATAGAAAAATCCAATATCACTGCCTGACCCGGGACTCGAACCCGAGACCTCAGCTTTGTAACCGTACCGTAATACAACTACGCCACCGAGGCAGTCATAATACGTTATACATCAAAAAGGTTTGTTAACATGTAAAACAAAAATTCAGCCAATTACAAATTAAGACAACTTATCCTCAAGTCAATTAAGGGTTAAATACAAGCTGACCGAATCCAAATTAGCCTAGCAGACCTCAAGTATTATCGACAAAATTAATTTACCTTTAAATAATGAACGACAAGCCAAAACCAACACGTTTAAATGCTTATAAAATCCAATTACCTTTAGCGTCAACCATTTTAATTGGTTGTCGGTAATCGAGATTTATCGGGAAATTTTAAATTTCGACACAAGATTGGCGATGGGATCGCGTTTGCCGTCGTTTTCCGGTATCGATATGATGCGGCGGCAAATTAATGGCCGTTCCGGTATTATCGGGATTCCACCGGATTTTCCGGAATTGTGTAAGGCACGTACAGGCTTTTGTTTGGTAATTTGTGGGCCCGCATGTAAACGCTTAAGCATTCTCGCATGCGATTTTGGTGTTATTTTAGGAGGATCAGATTTGTATAGCTTATTATTCTATGTTTATACGTTGTATGTCGTAGAACCACACAAAAGCTATGGCCTCGAACAGAGTGATACCACTATCACGGATCGACGCATCATGAAATCGTAAAGCCTAACTTTCTACAACACGCATAATACCTCGACGTTACGATGTGATTAGGTAAGTTAAACCACTAAATTATGGTGCAAAAACCCATCTATACCACGATATCACTTTCCTACACTTTTCACCCTAACAACACTTTTACTATCGTTTTATAATTATGCCATCTTTAATTACGGAAGTACATATTAAATCAAGTTGTATGTAGCGAAGAGAGATCTCAAAAACCTGTCGCGCCGCTACACTTCTATGCCTGTTTATATTAATTGGATACAGGGCCGCAATTAGTTAAAACGATTGGGGACCAAACTACAACGAAAGTTTACTTTATATCGTATCTATTTACTATCGTATCAATTCCCCGAGCGAGGATATCAAATCAAAATATTCAAATAGTCTGTCATAAGCTGCTTTGAATCGTTAAATTAAACTACCACCATAGCGTGTTAAAGCTGTGAAGATGAAACGGCACAAGTAATTTTCTCAACGACTAGAAGCGTCATTATTTTATTTTTTATTGAATAAAACTACATGTGGTGCTTCGATTATTTTTTTCAAGTTAATTACGAGTATGTTTAAGTAAGGTCACTTTTAAAAATCAATATATGAGGCATATACATTTTTTTTTAAACCACAAATATTTCTACTACTTACCGTTATCATAAACTTATATGGAATCAACTAGATATGAGATTTTTTATGGAAGGGAATGAAGTGGGTTTTTATTTTAGGACCACCCTGTCTGACGTTCACTAAAATCTAGGATCAGTACTGAAGATATAAACTAAAAAATCTTACATAACTAGTTGCTCAATCCAAGAATCGAAGACAAAAACTCGTTATTCAAAGACCTTGCCACAATACCAATAAGGCAATGAATAACACGAAATAGGCGATAAAAATACTAAAACTAAATTCAAGCTAAATGTTATGTATTTGTAATATAAGTACGATTTTCGTTACCCTAATTCGATTTCGTTGAAGCGTGTCTGAATTTCTAATGCTTAGTATTTCAACTATTGAGGACGCGTACTTTAGTATTCATCGAATGTTTCAATAATTGATTTTGTTTAGACGTAAAATATATTGTTTCGAAACGATTGACCCATGAACGAGGGCCTTAATTTACGTACA
This sequence comes from Deilephila porcellus, assembly GCA_905220455.2. NCBI lineage: Eukaryota > Metazoa > Arthropoda > Insecta > Lepidoptera > Sphingidae > Deilephila > Deilephila porcellus. The sequence goes on along the minus strand of LR999986.1, from coordinate 10,973,696 downwards.
AATATGCTTTTCAAAATTTTTTTTTTCTATGACAATGTAACATATAGGGAAACCTAATAACCCCTAAATATTCTATACTGTTGTTACCAGCGGACTGTCCATTCTTAATGCAGCAATGCAACTCTCTTCCAAGTGGTAGTTTAGTTTTTGTAGGTGACGGTTTTTTAACATGACGTAATCTGCTAATACGTTTGTAATTCTTATGAAACGTTTAACTCACTTCTTGCTATGGGATTATCTTGTCTATGAACCACAGGTCTAAGGGAATTCTTAGTACAATATCGATATTTACTTTATGTGCCTCGGTGGCGTAGTTGTATTACGGTACGATTACAAAGCTGAGGTCCCGGGTTCGAATCCCAGGTCGGGCAAAGTGATTGTAATTACGAATAATTTTATTTGATGTAGCTATTATTATATTTTGTATTTTTTTTTTATTTCTTTTTATTATTATTTTTTTCCCTTCTTGTATGTTAATAATAAAAAATAAAAATAATTCAGCAAATGTGTTGCTGGTAAACATGGCGTCCGGATGTCACACTGACCCTCCAACGAAAATCAGCGCTGCAGCACACCTGCGTTGTATTGCAGCATATAGCTGAATGGGGGGTCATTGTTGTCTGGCCATGCGCATATAACGGCATATTGTTAAGTACCTTATATGTTACATTGTTCTTGTTGTATGTGTTGGCCATGCAATAATAAATGTTTTTTCTTTCTTTCTTTCTCTTTCTTTCTCTTTCTGATATTGGATTTTTCTATTCATTATCAGCTCGGAGTCAGGAAGTTGTGCCCGATATGGCGATAGGCTCGCCCCCTATCACATCGTGGGACAGAACATGCAAGGCGAAATGTGGGTGTTCTAGTGGCGCCTCTGCCTACCCCTTGGGGGATAAAGGCGTGAGTTTATAAATGTATGTATGTACTTTATGTATAGGTTACAAAACATCGCATACATTTTCATTTATAAAGTAATGATATTGATAGCTTAGATTCTTTGTATTAGAGAAAATTCTGAATTATGCTAGGGATAGATCGTCGAATGAAAATTATCAACAATTTAAAAGAATACTTACCTCATTTCCAACTCATTTGTGTATCCGTTAGACATGAATGTGTCGTCATAATCTGGTAGGGAGTACTTAGCCCTCCTCATCATGAGGAGCTTCGGCATCAGCTGAAGGAACAGCTTCTTCATCCAGGGTGACATGGTGTGCGTCGACGGAGACCTATGATTGAATGAGCAGTTGACCCGAACAGACGTGGAAATTAAAAAAATTCTGAGAACTTTGTAAAGTTTTTAGTGTGTATTAATTTAATAAAATTTTAAGATACTTCAATATGAATTAACATTTAACACTACGTAATTAAATTTATTATGTTTACGATCCCGCTGACTAACATACCTTTCTTTAATTACTGCAAGAAACAACAATCCACAAAGGATTAAAAAGATACAAAAAGCAAAAAAAATCATTAAATATTTATTACCATACTAAGGTTTTACCCCCCATGCGTCGTCTCTAACTCCGCACCAGCACATTTAATAAACTTTCTGATAAGTGCGTTAACGTGAAAGCAAATAAAATTTCATTAAATGTTTATTAAGCTCGTAAGTGTATACAATATCATGTTAAGTACAAGCCTCGTTAAATTAAGCAAAGTAGTCAAAAACACTCGAGCGAAGGGAACTTGATTTAAAATTGTGAAAGCAGTCGATAAGCGAGATGAACTTCAATGGGGACTGTACACCTTTTGCTCTGGCCCTCGCTGGCTCGGTGCCCTAAATTCGTTAAATGGTGAACATTTGTGAACAATTTTTATCTAACCTGGACTAGTAGAGCAATAGCCCGTGGCCGCCAGACTTTCGTAATTTTATAGAAGCTGAAAGTTTGTCTGCATATGCCCCTGATATTGGGATCACACGATCAGTTATTATGAAGTTCCGATCGGGATGGCTTTGGAAGTCAAGCTTTAATATGTCTGGCAAGATGAAAGAATCATCAAAAGTGTCCGAATGCTAAGGAAACATCTTTTTATAGTTGCCTTAATAACATATACAAAATTCAGCTTTTATACTATAAAGCTAGCATTATTATGATATCTTCAAACTTTAATATAATTTTGTCGTCCACCGTTGTGTACAAGGGCTAGTATCCGAACGAGTACAAATATTCTGTGACAATTAAACCTTAAATTTTAGTTTTATTTCTTCTACTTTAAATATTCCCGGAACCCCTTCAAACCACTTCCTCTAAACTCAGATTATACTGTTAAACATCCGAAGCCGAAATTAACAGAACATTAATGGAACAAATAAACCTAATATAACCGTTTAGTAATTATTCATTTTCACGTAAAAACCCCCCTATACATTGCGGTTACGAGTCAATTACCACTTTGTACAGACTGTTGCGATTATTCACACGCAAAAATGTTTTTATCTCGGTTGTAATCTATTGCTGATATAAATAGAGTTATGATGTAACTTTGATGCTTTGCTCTTTATCATGTAAGTATTGTTTTAATATTGTATCATAATTATAAAAATATATTTTAATTTGAATTATAAGTCGGTATAGTACCTACGGTTGATCAAAATGTTCCCTCAAAAGATGTTTTTACTGCCCAATTTCTCCTTACTATGTCGCAGAATACTGACGAGCGATTCTCTTTACGTAAACTGAAGAATAATAAAAATGTATTAGGATTGATTACTTTCCAAATGACAAGCTGGGAAATAATAGAACCTAGCGGGCTGTTGAGTCACTAGTGATAGGACTCCGGTAATAAACAAATCTTTTTTATTGCCTACACAAGCAGTCGAGCATGCAGCCTGCCTGAGAGAAAGCGGTCACTGCCGCGCATGAACCTTCGCAATGCCAGGGGTCTAGCAAAACCAGGTCACTCCTTACCGTAAGGAAGTACTATCTTTAAATCTCTATACCGAAGGAGTTCGTTCCAGAGCTGAGAATCTGGCTTGATAAACGCGTAATTTTGTAATATTACAAAGACCTAAGGATATTTTTGATACAAACTCTTCTGGTATTTTAAGTATGAATACTTGTGTATGCAAATCAGTGTAATATATCGCTTTTTTTTAGTTTTTGCTATTCACAGATCGTCACCAAAAAACTACAGAATCGATAAAAGCAAACATTGGTATTCGTTTTAGCATAAATCTAGCCGACATGCATTCATTGGCTGAGAGCATTCCGCAGTTTAGACCGGCGGCCATATATCCCACATTGTTCTGTTATCGCCGTGACGTTACAATGGACGAGAGTTATGGCGTATGCGCTCGAAGACCTTTGCGGTATCATTTTAAATCATTTTTGAATGGTAATTTTATGAATGTGTGATTTAATTTGGGGTTGAAATATAAATATTTATGTTAAGAACCTAAAGGAGGGGGTAAAAGTTAAGTCTTAACAGGTAGAGGGAAACACAAAATAGCAATATTGTAACTTTTAAGTAAAACGCTCTCGTATTTGAAATGATATTATTAATTTGAAATCACATATTTTTATTGGTAATATAAGCAATAAAATTGCACTTGAGGCAAGTCAATACAAAGTCGGGGAAATAATATGTAATTTATGATATGGGGGTATTGTATAAATTCCATAGCAACCAATTTATATGTATCATCAATGTACAATAGGGCTGAAGATTGTATTACAAGCCAATCTGCCTTCGGAAATTATTATAGTCATTACAATGACTTTAGTTTCGATACTAAGTATGAATTTAGTACATTCCCATTGACTACGCTCGGTTGGGTAGTTTAAACTAATATAGGATTAGCATTAACTGTGATCGGTACAGGTAATTTGCACTGAAGGCACATGTATAGCAGTTATACAGGAGATCGAAATTCGGGTAGTTAGTCTCTGTACCCCGGTGTGTAAAAACATTACTTGTGTCAGAAAAATCCTCCTGCATTATTTTCAGGTGGTTGGAAGGTTGTTAGAAACAGCCTGCAGGCAATAACCGTGTGATCAACTTTGTAGTCTCAAAAACTTGTTAGTTGTAAGTGTAAGACCATCTTTTTTATTATTTAGAGTTGGTTATTCACGAACTGGGACGACAGGTAAAAGGCGCCCTTGCAGTATTGCCCCTAGGGCTTTGGCAATACTGATACCAAAATCAGTATAGGTGAAACAGATTTGGGCAGCCACTGTGGATTTAGCTGTAAAGCTAAGCCGTGTTTTCAACACAACGCCAAGATATTTGTTCTACGAACGTTATGTCAAGTTTTTATGTTAAGGGACCGATAGTACGATATAGTAAAACGTTTCTTATTGTGGGGTCGGGAATGTGTAATTTTAATTATTTAATTTTATTGCAACTATATTTATAATTTGTCTGTATATTTTATTATCAACTAGCATATAAATATTTTTAATCGTCATTATAAATTTAATGCTGAAATAAAACAATAAATTCCAACTGCATAGCAAAGTTAAGTCACTATCAGATTAGAGTGATATATAAATATATATAGCTAAAATATTTTACACGGATTTTATAGAAAAAAGTCCTATTAATTTGATATAATATTATTGGACGTCGAATATTAAAGTTCACCACCTATCAAGCCCAAGACAAGACACACCGAGCAAAAGGTTTGCAGTCCATCCCACACGCAACTCACCTAAAATGGACGTTGAGCACGCACACGGTCATCCAAACACTCAAAGACACCAAAATCATGGTGAACAGCAAGTACTTCCCTAAAAGTGGTATCGCCAGCGATGTGGGAGGTATAATCTCGGCCAGCAGCAGGAAAAAAACCGTCAGCGACACCAGGATCGAGATGCTTAACGAAATCTACGAGAGAACAACACATATTTACCTGAAATGCACGTTAAGTATGCAAACAGTGACCCATACGCTGAGCGACACGAGTATCATGGTGAATAGAAGATATTTCCCAAGCAATGGGATCGCCAGGGATGTTGGCGGGATGATCTCGGCCAGACCGAGGAAGAACACAGTGAGGGACACCAGGATGGAGATGCAGAGCGATATCTAGGGAAGAGAAGTCTCTTTTGAGTTTCACGGTAGTTTAACGATTGCCTGAGGTTTTCTCGTGCACTAAACCGTGGTATCTGTAAACGGGGAAGGATACTTAACTATATACATAAATATATAAATAATTGGCAAACTTAATGTTAATGTTCTGTGTGTCTTTGTGTATTAGAATCTTTCTCCGCGGACCAATTTATTAACTCCTCCGTGTATGAAAAACATAAATGTATAAAGGACAAATCATAGAGAAACATTTAGTGCACTGAAAATCCGGCTGTTATAAATTCATTAAAATTGTCTTTCCACTGATACTTTTTCAAAACATGTCACATAATTATACACTACTCACAAAAATTAAAGGATATTTTTTATGATCAATTTTTTTTGGTGTTTTTTGAGAGTCTGTATCTTGGAGAAAATTGATTGTTAAGAAATTCGGAAACTAAAACTTGGAAGCTTGAAATGTCTATTTTGCAGATCTGTGCTCTATTTCTTGATTCCTTGCTAAGTTGTTAAGCAATCGTGAGAAAACCAACGCGAAAAAAAAAATCCAAAATTTTTCTGGATTTCAAAACCGTGCATTTACTTGGGTATTATTTTTTTGGTGACATCATTATAAAATTCCCGTAGATAATTTAATTGCCTTTAATTTGATATACCAGAAACCTCCGTGACATGATTTGGAGCTGACTTATGGTAAATCAAAGTAAAAACGGCCTATCACACTTTGACATTGGATTACTCCATGAATATCAATCATGGGGAAAACAAAATCAGAATTTTAGTAACTTCAAAACATGTTCTATAAGATGGTATTAAAGTCTTATGATAATGAATAGTATTTCAAAGTAAAATTGTTGACTGAAAAAAAGGTAAATATACGGTTATTTATGGATATTCGGAAAACACTGCATATCTTTGGATAAAAGAAACGAACGAAGAATATCGTCGGTAACTTTTCAACCTTAAAGTATTCTAAAGACACTCTGAAAATTTCAAACTGCTCCGATTTGATTATCTTAGTGTTCGGAAGGTTTGAACTTACTGTATTCGTCAAAATTGTCGTAATAAGCATTTTTCGTATGTGATCGATTTTTGTCACTTCAGAATGCTTTTTTTGGTGATTATCCATATTCTTTTAATCAAATCATTTTTTCTAACGTTTTCGCAATTCTCCGCAATTGTAAAAAAAATACTGGCACTGTTTTATTATGAATCCGACCACGCAACCTCCCCGTAGTACGCTTTGGGTAACGCTAATGTCGGCGGTAAAACAGTGCCAGTATTTTTTTTACAATTGCGGAGAATAGTGAAAACGTTAGAAAAAAGGATTTGATTAAAAGAATATGGATAATCACTAAAAAAAATATTCTCAAGTTACAAAACCATTAGCATGCGAAAAATGCTCATTACGACGATTTTTGCTGAATACAGTAAGTTTAAACCTTCTGACCACTAAGATAATCAAATCGGAGCAGTTTGAAATTTTCAGAGTGTCTTTGGAATACTTTAAGGTTGAAAAGTTACCGACGATATCCTTGGTTTGTTTCTTTTATCAAAAGATATGCAGTGTTTTCCGAATATCCATAAATAACAGTATTTTTACCTTTTTTCAGTCAAAAAATTTACTTAGAAATACTATTTATTATCATAAGACTTTAAAACCAACTTATAAAGCATGTTTTGAAGTTACTAAAATTCTGATTTTGTTTTCCCCATGATTGATATTCATGGAGTAATCCAATGTCAAAATGTGATAGGCCATTTTTACTTTGATTTACCATAAGTCAGCTCCAAATCATGTCACGGAGGTTTCTGGTATATCAAATTAAAGGCAATTAAATTATCTACGGGAATTTTATAATGATGTCACCAAAAAAATACTACCCATGTAAATGCACGGTTTTGAAATCCAGAAAAATTTTGGTTTTTTTTTTCTCGTTGGTTTTTTTACGATTGCTTATCAACTTAGCGAGGAATCAAGAAATAGATCATCAGATCTGCAAAATAGACATTTCAAGCTTCCAAGTTTTAGTTTCCGAATTTCTTAACAATCAATTTTCTCCAAGATACAGACACTCAAATAACACCAAAAAAAAATTGATCAAAAAAAATATCCTTTAATTTTTGTGCGTAGTATATTAAAAAATTTAGTATCCAATTGGTTTAAAATAATAATGGGGTTAGAGCCAATTCGAAAAATAATGCGCCATGCAAAACTATTTACAAATGTAAATATACACAGTAATGAGATGTAAAATTTTGAATGCAATTTTGGGAGAGTTCAGATCAATTTTCATTCCAATGTGAGAAAAAAACGTGACGATACTTACCTCTATAAAATAAAATAGATCGAAATAAATCTGTTTATTCTTTTTACGCAGTTCACGTAGCGTAGTCGATGTGAAATTCACCATTTCGTACGCCGTTCTCAATTCATCGTCATTAATAGGAAATATCTCATACGTTACGCTGGTCTCAATGAGAATTCGGCGTAGTTGATGGGAATTTTGTCATGTCCTACGCCGCCCTCATGAGTATTCTTCGTAGCCAATGGATATTTCCTTATGTTCTACATCGTTATTAGTGGGACTATTCGTAACCCATGAACTTTTTTCCTTATCGCATGCTCTTCTTGATGAGAAATTTTCGTTTTTATTGAGAATTTTCTCATGTTGCACGCTATTTTCATTGAGAAATCGTCGTAGCCAATGGAATTTTTCCATTTCGTACGTCGTTCTCTATGAAATATCGTCGTAGTCAATGGGAATCTTCTCATCGCCATAACCTGTTTATTTGGAAACAGATTTATTTTTGTCCAATTTCAGTGGAAAGACAAAGAAATATGAAAGTATATAAATTTTAATGCCACTAGCACACTCACACGGCTAACTAATGAGTCAAAAAAGACTAGTAATAATGGATGAGCGAAGGTAATGGATGGTGGAAGTACGGCCTGGTGATCGCTAATGAGAACATGCCCTAGACATCCCATTCATGGAAAAACATCGAAAGCGATTCGATATTCATATCAACATTTTGTCATTTTTCTCATAATTCAAACTTACTTTTTTATATTAAATATATAATAAAGTTATCCGTATAGGATTAAATACATCAAAATCATATAAGTCATGTCGATTATTATAATTTCTTAAGAAATAAAGATGATACGAGTATAACTAATAAAGAAACACACGGCTTTTTTATAATTTCCAGTTTTTTTATTTGCAATTTTACCCGTTATTTTAAATCCTTGATTAAGAATTGTTCCTGCCACTTTTTTTACTTTACTTAGTATAAATTATTCAAAAGTAATAACTATTTAATTTATCTTAATATTTAGCACACACAATACAATAAGCTACTCTATTAACACCCTATGAATCGATAGATTTAGTTTAGGACTTAAAAAATCTCACAAACACATACACAAATATTTCAAAATGCTGCAGACAAATTCCAAGACAACGACAGAATGTTGATAGACTAGACACTCGTCACTCATGAACAAAAGACATGTACCTTGTATCTCTTACCTTCTCCCCGGAGTCTGAGGGTAGGTAGAACACCAGAACAGTCAGGAACGTCAACCCCACGCAGGGTATGATCAGATTCACCGTGTAGAATAACGTCTTCCTACGCATCGTCAGCTTGAAGGTAATGTCTGCAAGAATGGGCATAGATTACATTTGTGTAGGTGAGGGTAGTATTAGTGATGCTGGTGTTCGAAATAAAGAGAATGGTGTAAGTTGGGATGTTTATGATAAAAACGATTGAATACAAAAGGATTTAAGTTTGATTTTAATCAGAATTATTTTATGACCGCAAACTACACATAAGGACTGGACAAATACATTACTTATAAATAGATATTATATTTTTAATATTTAAACGGCAATACTTAAAATGAACAAACAAATTTATTTTTATTTGTTCATTTGGCCGCACAACAAGGAAAAATAATCAAGATGACTAACAGTAAATGAACGCATGTGCTTTCTAAAGAACCAATGACTAACACAAGTAGAAAGTGATTAAAACTGAATATTCTTGCAAATAGGAAATTATGAATCTGGATCTAAACAAAAATAGAAGTCAATAAACAGATCCTAAAATACAGTCAAGTACCTGAGAAAGGCTCCGGGCAGCAAGGATAGTACTCTTCGTTCCTAGTAGCAGGCACTTCAAGGATATCCCATTCCACGGATAAGTAGAACTCGCTGAGATCGATCCCGACGTGCACCAAGCTGCTGCCGGGCAACTGGTCCATGTGCTTAAGATCCACCTGAATTATTGGAAAAATAGCTAACGTTAACATTGTGTTTAGCTCGCCTGTACAAAGTGTCCCATTAGGATCTCTAACTACTAGAACATAGCACACCACAACGCTTAGGAAACGTCATCGGCAGCTGATGGAATGGTCTGGTCAAATTAGTAATTCATTTAAATAATACTACTTGCTAGCTATATTGTAGTTGGCAGAGACTCTAAAAAGATAAACTATTTAAAAAAATCAATGTAGAAAAAAACACGTCATTTAATTTTATTGGTGAAAATATACCAGCAATACACAACCCATTCTCGTTATTAAGTTAATATTGATTCAATAATTATTGAAACATATAAGAATTATTAAGTTCCTATATTAAGTACCTGAGCACCGTTGTAGGTCCAAGATCCGAACTTCATGAAGCAAGTCTGCTCGTCGAAAGGGAAATACTCGACGTTGATCTCGCAGGAAGACTTGTAGATCGCCGGCGGCTTCCAGTTCACTTCACCGGTGTATTTTAGCGTTGCTTTAGTCATTAGGGTTACCTGTGGAATGAAACAATTCAAATAATTAATGAAATGAAAAGGAAAATATTTTATTGATTCCATAAAATGTAATACATTATTTAGATTCAGTCGCTTATTTCCACTACCACCCGGTTCACAAGGCTGTTTTTGCCAGAAAAGAACGGACAAGAAACTCTAGCGTTGCTCTTTTCAAAACAAGTTTACAATACAGTGATTATACAGGAGTCACGTCACAGCTTAGTTGAATTCTTAGCAGTTCATAAATGATTTATCATAATAATAACAATATATTATGTGACTGCAACTGACTGCCTCGGTGGCGTACTTGTACTACGGTACGACTGCAAAGCTGAGGTCTCGGGTTCGAATCCCGGGTCGGGCAAAGTGATATTGGGTTTTTCTATTAATTATCAGCCCGGAGTCAGGAATTTGTGCCCGATATGGCGATAGGCTCGCCCCCTATGACATCATGGGACGGAACACACAAGGCGAAATGTGGGTGTCCTGGTAGCGCCTCTGCCTACCCCTTCTGGGATAAAGGCGTGAGTTTATGTATATATGTATGTATGTGTGCAATTATGGAAGGTTATATGTCAATAGCTACTGATATTAATTTAATATTGCAAGCGACAGAGCTAGTTAAGTACAGTAATTATATGACAGCCCGATCATGGCGTCACTATTATTTTACAGAACACCAACATGAACTAAAAGCTCTAAGGGGCATATTTCCTTGGTTCGGTTGATGGGGCCCAGGCTACCTTTTCCCTTTCTGTGAGAGGCCGCATGGGTAGGTACCACCGCAATGTCTATTTCTCCCGCCAAACAGCAGTGTAAATTCTCTGTTGTGTTCCGGTTCGAAGGACATTGCAGCCAGAGTAACTATTGGACATAAAGAGACTTAACGTACGTCGCATGATGGCGAGCGCAGTGGAATGCCAAGAATTGCTTTGTTATTCATGGTGTTGTTTGGTTTTGCTACTGTCTATGAATACCGTAGCGATTTCAAAGAATTTTCTACGGTATGTAAGTCCGCCAACCCGCACTAGGCCAGCGTGGTGGACTATATGGCCTAACCACTCTCAATCGATTCTCACGATTGCAGAGTAGGCCCGTGCCCTGCAGTGGGACGTATATGGGCTGATATAGATAGATAGATGAACGGTCGTATTGCTTACCATCAGGCGAGTGGCATGCTCGTCTCGCTATTCACTGCAATAAAAAAACACTCACCTCATAATTCCCATCCCAATTGTTGTAAAGCACGATATCAGGTAGCCAGATGTGCTCAGAAGGTACGTACAGCATCTCAACGCCGCCGTAATCATCAGGATTCCACTGCAGCTTGTAGTCGAACCATTTCTATAAAGTACTCAATATCAATTAAGTAATTAAAATTATATCTCAATACTTTCTTTAAGTAGATGTATTTATGGCAAGGAATTTCTAAAGATAAGGTTATGGCATATATTTCTGTATTAAAATTAAATTTTTACAGGCTTTGCTGTAGGATAATAATAATTTGAAAAAATGTCACAACATTCAGTTTCTAATCCAGTATATTGGAAAGATATAATTAAAAAAAAAAAATCTGGAGTAAAGTGGGTAAGTTTACGAAAATATTTTAATAGGCTAGATACCAAAATAAATAGCAACAACAATATTAATTGCATAATTACTAGCCATAAGAAAGTGAATTGAATATACAAAACAATACGTACGATTGCGAAAATCTGATAAATAATATTAAAATATACGCAAATATGTTTCATTTTCTCATGTATCAGTGGCTCCATGTATGCTGGTATTAAACTTACCTGTTCCACCCAAAGGTTGGTGGTCATGACTTGGTTCTTCAGGTTGACTTCCATCAGCTGCGACAGCTTCAGGCCAAGTCGGACTGTCAGTATATCCGTAACATTGGTGACGGGCCTTATCAACCTGTTGTAGTTACTTAACAGATCGTCGTAAAGTCGTTTCACGTCGGGGTTCGCTTCGAGCAACTTCACACCTGGAATTTAGGGCGTGATCATTAGAATCGTAAGACAAAATATAAAAATTATTGGATATAAACATCTCAAAATTAATCAGTATAAAAAAAATTAAAACCAAAAATAACTATTTAATTACATTTAAAAAAGCCCGTAAAGGTAAAAAAACGTTTTTAAAATAATTCAATGCTACTTACCAATACACTTGCTTAAACTGGCCAGAAACAAAATCAGAAACCGGAGATTCATTTTATATTTTTCAGAGCTCAGAAATACGTCATGTTTACTAACTTCCCAAATACAAATGCTACGAGAATAACTTCGTAGCCTCCCGTTAATCAATACTCTACGTCGTAGCAGAAATCACAGCGCTACGCGCAGCTGACACATTCTCTCCTTTGCCAATAGATGGCGGTATCAAACGGTTTATTTATAATTATGGGGAAAATTAAAATAAAACTAATCAATATAAAATTATTTTATTATTGTTATCACAAAATATTTCATTCAACAAGTATAAAAATATTTGTTACGCATAATAAATTTAATATGAAATTGTACAAAAGTTATTAAAAAGGCATGGTGAAATAAACATTCGGTTTTAGCGGATTCTCATGCTCAGCAGTGGTTTATTACGAGTTGATACAATACAGTAAAAAAAGTATTTTATTTTCAATTGGATATCCAATTGAAGTCTCATATCTAGTCAGGTCGCAGTCTGAATGCTCTTTTTAATCTATTCATAGAGTTTAATTAGTCACTGGCCTAGTTTCTAGGTTCATCAATAAAATATTATTTCCGTTTAACATTTATGAAAAAATTTCAATATTTCATTTTGTTTACTGTCTTAAATATTACTGAAAAATAGAATATTTCAAGTAACGATACTTTTTTTATTGCATAGAATCCGGCAAACGAGCGAATTGGTCACCTGGTAAGTGATCACTGCCGATGAACATCCACAGCGCTGGGTCATGGATGTGTTGCCAGCCCATCAAATTGGGAGAAGAAAGGAAAGGAAAAAGGATGCGAAGAGGAAAGAGTTATTGGGCATCTGACAATGTCACTCAACGAACGAAACGCGTCAGCAAAGCTGTCGCTTCAAGTCGATTTCCTGTGTGACAGTAGTATTGATGCGTACGAGCCTACCCATTGATGCTGAGTCATGACTGACAACAGCGTAGCTTTAACACTTCCAAAAATAAAAAGCGCATTATTTAAAATGATAAAAGTAGTCACTACAATATAATAAATTAAATTAATTAATAAATTTATAAAGACTTGCGGCTATTTATTGAGGTTATTAATGGCCTAACCCCTCGCATTTGTGGCGCGGTTGGTTAGACGCCGCCTGTGAAACGAGAGGCCGCGGGTTCGATCCCCGCACCGAAACAAATATTTGTGTGATCCACAGATATTTGTGACCGAAAAGTCTCTCGTAATTTCTGATACCCACGACACAAGACTCGATCTTAGTGTGGGGTCAGGACTATGTATGTGACTGTTGGGTGTATTTATTTGAACTCTCGGTTGCAGGCAGTCCCATGCTCAACAGTAGGTAAATATGGGCTGTTATAACAGTACAGCACAGTATTATGGATGTTCTTTTTATTTTCAATGGAATACAGTGAGATATATTTTTTTCTATAAATAACTGAACATAGAAATATTATTATAACGTTATTTTTTCAAAAATTGGAAGACACAAAACACAGCTCCAAATTAATTATTCCAGATCGCATAGACATTGTCTTGGTGTGGAGGTCGAACCCACGACCTCTTATTTTAACAACAAACGAATCCTCTTTTCTTAAAGATATTCTTAACGGAGACGACAACAACATTATGAAAACACTCCATAATTGATAATTCCATATGCGTGTTTACCGTCGTAATAATATATACTCATATTTCAGTAACAAAACGAAAAATGGCTCCAAACATTACTATACAATACATTATTCAAATACAATTTTTATTTATGTAATGGATAGGAATATTCCTTCTTCATATTTTGCACATATTTTCCGCCAATGTCAGTAAAATATAAAGACAAAAACTTGTTCTAGAGTCATCGAAGTTCATATTTTAAGTACGACTATTTTATTTTGTCGTATTACAGAATTTGTAAATGTAATGATGATGTAAAATAAAAACATATTTACAAAAATAAATTACATTTATAATGAAAATGGCTCTCTCTCTCTCTCTCTCTCTCAATTTAAGGTTATGTATAATTTTAAACAACACGTGAGTTCCTTAAAGTAATTTTAAAAGTATTATTGTCCCCATCACAGATTTTTTCTTGCATCACTATCCAGCCTTCGCCATACCTTGCACCGTTCTTCTGAATTGAAATGTTTCGTGAGATTCTTCTATGGCTGAAATAGGAATTAAATATATTACCTATACTTATGCAGGCAAGCTTGTATCGAATGGCATGGGACCGCCGCCTGATGCCATTCGATACTTTAGACGGCATTTGCGCTTACAATCAGGTGCAGTACAGTCATTAAGCCATGCCAGTATAAAAAAAAAACAATTTAAAAATATACGATTGGTGCAAAGTTACATGATATCAATAAAATTTGTACGCATATTTTATTTTAAAATCTTAGAGGGGCTTTGAATGATCTAAGTATGAAACCGCTCTAATCGTCCCATTTAAGTTAGTTTACTGCTCATTACTACATAAAATTATTTATGAGAAATGGTTAATCTAAACTTGTAAATTAATCATTTAATACTTAATTTTATGACAAAAAATAGAAAACTATCGCACAGCCAGAATTCTCAACAAATTAAGCAAAAAAAAACATTTTGCAAAGAAAAAACCCAAATTATCTATTTTTGATTCGCATACTAACCTTCCACTGGATATTTGGGCAAAGGCCATAGATTAAATGGATAGAAGTACGCGTAGGGCAATCGTTTCACGACTATGGTTCTCTCGCGGTCCATTTTAGATTCTGCAACAAATTAATAGTTAATTTAACTCACGTTCCGCAATCGGGTTCACTACCAACCGCGCCATCGCTGTCATGTAAACTGATATATTATTCATTAATAATTACAAGATGGTATAAGATCTGACCTTAAAGACACGTGAATTAAAATAATAGCCACCCGGTAACAATTTACACATTGCCAACCAGGAAGAATCGGGAATCGTATTATCTTCCTGGTCAGAAACTAGGAAGTCTGTTCTCTAAGCCCTATACAGCTATTATTGACCCTTCGAAATATGTACGCAGTATTGATCCTATTTGGATGGGTATGTCCATAGCGATTAGTAAAGAATTTCTATAGTATGTAAAGTCCATTAACCCGCGCTAGTCTAGTGTGGTGGATTATATGGCCTAACCCCTCTAAATCATACTCTCGATTGTAGTAGAAGCTCACGTAAAAGTTTACTTAAGATTATATAATTTTTAATTCGTTATACGCTTAAAGATTGATTATTTATAAATTAATACAATGATACATGTTCTTAAAATTGATTAAAACATATTTTCTTATCTTTACGTCTTCTCTTAATATTTTTTCACCGTTTATAAAAACGTTTTTAAAAAAGGACGACATTCATCGTTATTACAGTTGACCATTCATATCTTTATACTTTATATATAATTGATAGCCATTTGAGTTTGACTCGAAATTCGGAAACATGGTCATAGTTGCGAAGACTAAATATGAACCTAATGCAATAATTCTGAACTTTCATAAGTTTTTAATCTGGCTTTCGGTGAGGTCGAGACAGCTAGCATAATCAAGAAGAGGAAAAAGAAGAGATTGCATAAGTGCGATTTTCGCGGGAGTCGGTAGAAAATTCCGCAATCTCCGTGGGGACCCCGCTGCAGCAAACGATTTGATACTTATTTATTGCTATTGGGGATTAATTACAACCCATTGCTGCCATAAGTCATTGTTAATACGAGTATTATCATGATCCAAAAAATAACCACTGGGCCACACTGTCTCCGCCACGTATTTCCACGGTGATTTGTTTGAAATTCGTTAGTAGTAATTTTTACATCCATTTTGTTTTTGTTACTAAAAATAACCAACAATACCCACATGCAAAAGTCACTGGAGTCAAATAAATACAAATCAACGGTCAATGGAGTCAAATAAATACAAATCAACGGTCACTGGAGTCAAATAAATACAAATCAACGGCTGACGAAATATTTACCAATATAAAATAGTCACTCGTAAAATATAATCGTATTTTATGACCAATTCAAGTTTATATCTGTATATACAGGACCGCAGTACGCTCTTAGGGGTTAATGTGGGTTTTAAAAAATCTGTGAATTATAATCTCGTGGATCGATAAGCATTTTAACTGAGCGCGGGGGACAAATACTTTGGTGATAAAAGTTTGACCCTGTTAGTGATAGCACAGAACACTAACAGAAGTCAAGCTTGTTTATGTACTTCACTTTTGTTGCTACACTCACACTACGCTCGGCGGTCGCGCTAGGGTTGTTTACTCTGGCTTATGCGAAAACAAGTATCGTAGTAATAGCACTCGTATCGTTTGATTGATTGTTGAGAGTAAAACATGAATAATAAATATACCGGGTATATCAAGACTGCGACCGAAAACGAAGCCAGGTGGTATTTTTAGTGGTTACAAACACGATGCAAATAAAAATTTCGCCAAACCAATGACAGACATTTTTTTAGATTTTTTTTAAAATCATCGTATTTGGGTGGTAAATACCTAGTTTTTGCGAAAATACTAATTTAAACCTTTACGTACCATTGCGTGTTTAAAAATAAAGAGGCGTACATCTTTATTTTAGGAAAACTATGTATATATCACCCAAATACGACGATAAGTAAAAAAATACAACAAAAATGTTGTCGATTTTTTTATCGAAATTTTTACTTGTATTGTGTCTGAAGTCATTAATACTACCACCTAGCTTCGTTTTCGGTCGCGGTCTTGATATACCCTGTATAATAGCAATAATAAAATAAATCAATTTTAATTTTATTTATAATATATAGTCGTTGAGAATGTGTATGTCATTAATCGAAGATATTTTTTTTATTGTTTTTGTATCATATTATGTGCTTTTTTTAAAGAAATTTATATTTAATTATTATAATCTGGAATTTTATATACAAGTGTAATAACTTTTATTAATTTATTTCACGAAACATACATGATACAAGTAAAACACTACATTACTTACGATCGACCAACCACTCGCGCGGCTCGACGCAACGTTCACACGGTAGCGTGAAACTCGCGCTCGCACTGATTTCAACCGATATGAAATATCGTGTGGGTGAACGCTGTCTATGTGTGCGTTGATCTAGCGCGCTTTGTATGGAGCTTGACTTCTGTTAGTATTCTGTGTTGATAGCCCCTTAAGATCACAGCTATTTTCAATGACAATTATTGACAAACGCGTGGAGGACTCTGTGAATACTTTATAAATTCCTTCCGTCTACCAATATATTATATTAAGCGAATCTCCCTGATAGTGCGCTAACATTACTGAGTGTTCTGCATTTCCCAACATTACTATAATAAAGTTAATGTTTTATGATAAAAACATGATCAATAAATTAAATGTTTATCGATGAACTGTGGTGACTCAGAGCCCCCAGTTGCTTCAGTTTACTCCGCACCTGCATTATTTAATAAAATGTTGACAATTGTTCTATTCTAGCGTGTAACTACTTCCCGGTTGAGGGTGTAGTGCGGTAGGAAACCACTATTTATCACTTAAGACCGCGCTCATAAAAATGGACGTGGATACGCAATAGATTTATGGATATTGACGTTGTAGTACGTCAGTATGATCTACGCTTTAACTGCAGGGCTGCTGTACTATCTATGCAGTTATAGCATACGTCTTTATAAAAAGTTGAAGAATACAAATGTCTATTATATTTTTGAATTAATTGGATCCGTGAACGGGGAAGGCGGTTCGCCTAATAGATGATGCCGCCAGTCATACAAATCCCCACAACTGGAGAAGCATTAGTGTCTTAGTGGCTTCATGTGGTGGAGCTTGTAATATATAAGGCATGTAGCAGCATTTAAATAAATACCGTCGGTAACCTTTGTACGTGCAGAAAAAAAAACAATTAACAAATAAAATACAATAAAAAATATAAATCATCATAATAATTAGCACAGGATTTCGACGCTAAAAGTGTTAACTAGTATTGCTCTCGCCAGCTCTATAGCTGGCAGCACCATTTTCTCCACGGATTAAAAAGTAACAATTTAAAAAAAGAACTATCCGTTTAACCTTAAACTTGAACTAGACTATCATTACTAATAGTCCTGATATGTAACGTGACTCTCCGCGTGGAGGTGTGGACAGATGGTGTGGAACGTGACTGGCAACACGCGACACGAGCTCAATCAACTTTCCATTATGTTGTCAACAGAACGCCAACATCTCAACCGTTGGATTGTGACGTAATCTTAATAGTTAGTACCTACTCATATTGTTCTATGAAGAATATAAAATTGGATCAAGATTTGTTATTTTTGACAGCCTCCGCGTCGCAGTTAGTAGACGCCGGCTGTGAAACGAGAGGCCGCGGGTACGATCTTCGTTTGTCACTTGGTGTGAACACAAATATCACCTCGACAAATATTTGTGAGGCCAGGGTGTTTTTACTTTATGAGACCGAAAAGTCTCTCGTAGTTTCTGATACCCACGTCACGTTCTTAAACTTGATTGATATCAATGTGGATTTAGAACTATGCGTGTGACTTTTGTATTTCTTTATTATTCTATGAATATTAACAAGATCAATGATAACTGACGAATAGCTTCCGTCAACACTATGTGACCTACTTTAGTCAACTGGTCAACACAGTGCGGCTTAATTTTATTTCTACTAGTCCCAAATTCTTCACATGCCTTACTTCTTTTTATTTTATTTGGTTTTTTTTTTTGGGAATTCTCAACTCAACTTTCCTACTCATCTTTACCTCTACTGTTGGTCTACGTATTTTTTCGATGTCTGTACTCATTATTATCGCTAAACGGACAAAGCATTTGAGGCCCACGGCGCTAGGTACCGTGAATAAGCGATCACGCTTGCATCCATGCTTTATAAAACCTTCACCATCATCATCAGCCCGTTGCAGTCCACTGATGGACATAGGTTTGGCTGTATAAGACCTTAGCACAAATGATTTACGACGAACCTCAATAACAAACAACAAAGGAACAATATTTTACAAAATTCCGCTCATCAAAACGGTATCAGTTGGAACATATCGCCCACACAACCACGTGAGACGGAAGAGATCGCCGGTACACGAGAACCCACGCGCAATATAAAATCAGTTTTACATCTTAAACTGACCTGTATCAACGTGGACATTGAGATCCTTAATAAGCAAATGAGGCTGGAATCACAAGTGCCGGCTGCAATCAGGATATGAATCTGTTTATTAGCTGTGTAGGAGTAGCGCCACCTGATAGCAAGCGGATAGTGTCGAGTGTCACTTGTGGACTTTGTCGATCCCAGAAACATATCTTATCTATTTTAAGCAAGGAAATGTCACGGAATTTGTAAAACTCTAGGGAAAACACTTCAATGCACACTTGTAGGTGTTGCAGAGCTTGTGTGTGATATTTGAAAAATGCTGCTATGTTAGGTCATAAGTGAAAGAGCTTTGAGGGATTTTTTTTTCCTTTCACGTGGTATCACTAGGATATATGAACACTGCCAACCCGCTCTACGTCAGGATGGTGGACTACGATGTAAACTAGCTCAATCAAACTCTCAATTGTAGAGGAAATTGGTGCGCTATAATAGGACAAAGAACACATATGGGCTGGTTTATTAAATGTTGCATCTCAAGATACCTAAATATGAATATTACCAACAAAATAGCACTTTCGCAAACCGAATAAGAACAAGAGTTACGCACAGTAACGTAATATCATTCAGCAAATCATTACGCCAACGGTCCCTACGGCCAATGAGCGCAAAGGGGTCAAAATCGAGAGTGAATGTAGGGTGAACACTTAGCGTCACTTACGCTCGTCCGGCGTCTGAAGCGCGGTAATATGGGTCAGCGGCTCTGGCGGCGGGATCAAAGCGGGAGCGTTGACACGGCCCATGGACATTTGGTGTCAGTAGCGCGGGAATCTTTGGAGGCGTGGTTGTGAATGATAATGTTGTACGATTGCCTTTTTAATTATCAATATTATGAGTTTGCAATATGATGTTTGCGCGATTACTCAGTATTTATATTACGGAGACAGTATGACGAAATAACCGTAAACACAGCGGAAAACTAGTTTACCTTATTTACGAATATTAAATTAGGTCAAAATTCCAAAAGAATAATTAAATAAATAAATACACCCAACAGTCATGTACAGAGTCCTGACCCCAAAAGATCGAGTCTTGTTTCGTGGGTATCAGAAACTACGACAGACTTTTCGATCTCCAAACACCCAGACACGAGACAAATATTTGTGAGCGTCACAAACATTTGTCTCGGTGCAGGGATCGAACCCGCGACCTCTCGTTACACAACCGTCGTCTAGCCAACTGCGCCACGAAGTCTGTCTCAGGATGGCGAGCGCAGTGGAATGCCAAGCATTGCTTTGTAATTCATGGTGTTTGATTTTGCTACTGTCCATGAGCGGTCGTATCGCTTACCATCAGGCTAACGGCATGCTGGTCCCGCCATCCTTGAAATAAAAAAAATAAACAAAAAACATTACAATATTTTTCGCCCCATCTTAGTATGTAGGGAAGGTTATACAAATTGTCGGTGACATATTCACTTTTTTTGGGACCATATATAGGGTATCGCAATAGTAGTGCGTACACCAAATATTATTAATTTATCATCAACCGTTTAGCCACGGGATATTTTTATATTTTTACATATTTAACCACCTGCTGTAGCGATTTGTCTAGGTCATTGACACAAACGGGTAATAAACGGCAAGTGCGAAAAAAATACAACTCGGGTGTTATTATTACAAAAATTATACCAATAATTGAATTTAGACCTAATATCTAAGACATTAAAACTCATATTATGATTTATGAAATAAATGTCTTTCGAAGCGCAGTGCGACGTTGCCAATTCAACATCAGAATGAGGCTAGGGTGGCAGCATACAATATCGATATTATCGATATAATTCAAACTTTATTATTGAAATTTCACATTCAAATCCCAAATTTATCCACAATATTAATAAAAATTGTTTTGGATACATAACAGGAGATACACAAAGCTCGCATCTACATTCCAAACCTACTTAAAATTGCAAATAGGTCATGTAGCAACATTCGCAAATTCTTTCAGTATGAGGAATATTGAGACGCATTCTTTAACCTGCTGCTTAGAAAAAAAATTATAATGACTATTCCTGTATCTTCCTTTTGGTGTATTGATTTGTACCGAGGTCTTTTTAGCACGCATAGAATATGTTTTGATAACTGTGTTAATTAATATGATTTACACATTTACTGCCCTAAAAGTATTTAAATATCAATAGTTTCAGATTATCATATTTCAATTTATCGATATTTATTGACGATATTTTTATGTTGCATCCCTAAACGTGTATCCATCCCCGCCATGCCGGCTCGGGGATTCCCCCGCGACGTTTGGGCGGTGTTGCAAGGTAATTACATTTCGTTCCGTAATTACACTAAAACTGTATTTGTACTACATTTACCCCAATATGTATCAAACAATAGTATGCAGTTAGTGTCGAACATACTGCAATATGACTAAGGAGACAAATAATAAAGCTATTTTTAAAACTTACCACCCGTTTATTGCTTCAAAATAATTTTATAGGGTTATTATTCACCGAGCCATCCGTAGGTTTTAACCACACCATGGAACGATATTTACAGTACTTTGTGACCGATAATTTAATAAAAGTGACACACACAGCGATTAACTATCATTTTACGAAATATTTGTGGTTATTTAAAAAAGGATGTTTATTTTCGTTTACTATGAAAAAAAGCCCAGTAAACGGTATAATCTACTGTATTTTACATCCGTCTACTGTATTTTTACGAAACTTCCACTGTAGTTTTGAAAATCTAACCTAGCAACACTGCGCTAGGCGATCGACGGTCAAGGTTCGGGGGTCGGGGGTCGACGATCGGGCGTGAGGGGCAGGGGCGGGGGTGGCGATTCGGGAGTCGGCGCGCGCGCCACTCGTCACTCGTCAGTGAGGCGTACATGTTTTAAGTGAATCTGTAATGCGCTGCTCACAACTCATTAGGAATTACGATAGCATTTTATGTTCACGATGTCGTGATTTACAGCTTTGGAATATGATTTTAATTTATGGCGAATGCCAACAAAATTCAGCGCGAGCTTTACGACCGTATCGAGAAAGATATGCTGCCTCACGCAGATGTCCCGCAAATTCGAAGACAGCATGTTCATTAGGGTTAATGGAGGACCGTTTGAACAATTGAAAATTTTGTTTAATTGAGTTTTAAGTTATGTTTGGTGGCAGTAATATTTCGCGCGACGTGCTATTTTTATCCACCGGCGCAAAATTAATAGTTTCTGAGTTTGTGTATGCATCATAGTCCTCAATTCAATGAAAAAATGTTGACCTAGTTTATTTGTGTAAATTGTCACTCGGCTGAGAGTGCTTTATTGAATTTCTTATTCTACGAATAAAACTACGCCTAAAAACTACAAAGGAATCACCGCGCCGACGAAAAAAAGCGCTGTTGCCGCTCTTATCCTCGGGTCAAATGAGGTCAGTAAATACCTTATAAAGCGTGTTTTATTTAAATCAAATTATTTTATTATTTAGTTTGTTTGAAAATTTCATTTTATCAATTTTAATGTGATATAAAATCTAATCATTTTAATTTGTTTTTATTTACTTTTTATAATGACCTTGTGATTTAAAGTCAATATGACATCAACACTTTGTATATCTATACAATATATAATAAATTTGTAACCGATTATTTACATTATAATAGATTTGTGATCGATGTCTGTACATGGAGGATAAATGAGAAAAACTAATATAGGGTGTCTGTATTAACGTAATAGAACCCAAATAAATGATTTTTAGAATTTTTGTCTGTTTGTGCAGTTGTGCGCGATGAACTCAGTAACGGCTTAACGGATTTTCTTAACGGATACCGGAAGTAGCTGACACCCTGGATTAACACTAAGGCTACTTTTTATCCCGAAAAATTTAGTGTTCCCGTGGGATGACGAAGGAAATCAGATATATTTGTTACTTTTTATACTCAAAGGGATAGTATTTTAATACTACTAATACTACTACTAATACTAAACTAGTATTATAATAAAATCATTTGCTTTCGGATATATGCAGGGTAAACTAAAAACACCTTTACTGTGACGAGTTTTACGGTGTGAACTGTTCAGTGGTTTGAACGATTCGATACTTAAATCGAGTCGCGAGGTGGAACTTATTAGATTTGTGAATTGTATGTACCTACTGTAAGTTTCGCACACTTTTTACAAACGAACACGAGCTATGGCAACGTTTTTAGATTATAAATAAATATTAGTTACTAGCGAATAATACTGTACTTGATTATAATAAAGACTATTCATTAGCCTTATCGTATCTTAAATAGACTGCTAATAGACCGTTTGGAACCTGGATTAAATTCCTAAATAGGGCATTCTATTTTAAGCAACTTTTTATATTTGAAAACTATTGAAAATGAAATGAGAACAATTTATTGAATCCATTAAAATCTATATCTATATCAGCCCATATACGTCCCACTGCAGGGCACGGGCCTACTCTACAATCGAGAGAATCGATTGAGAGCGGTTAGGCCATTTATCCATTAAAATGTTCAACATTATTTAGATTCAGTCATTTGTTGATCTACTGGTTCGGATTTATTCTGTAATAGCCTCCATCGCGCAGTTAGTGAGACGCCAGCTGTAAAACGAGAGTTCGCTGGTACGATTCCGGCACCGAAACAATATTTGTTTTGGTGACAAATATTTTTCTCGATGCGAGGATCGAGTCGGAGGCTTCTCGGTTTACAACCGACGTCTGGTGCAATTGCACTAAGGACGCTATGAACTTAATATTGAGGTTGTTATTTTAATAAGGATTACAATAAAAAAATGCCGACCAATTTAACTTGGAAATACGCTGTCTGAAATGCACGTCTTGTATATTTCGATAAACAATTGATTAATTATTTTTATAGCCTTTTTACCTAACTGCGGCAGAAGACGAAAGGAAGGTTTTCATTTTAAATTCATCTATGTTATGTTTAGTTTTTAAATACATTTTTAATTAAAATAAATAAAATATAATTCCCACCTCCAATCCCGGATCGTTTCGGTGGCGCCGGTGCGGAGTCCACCGCCACTATAGCAATCAACGCACACGCGAGAAACAAAGGCAGGGAGCGCGCGTGCGACATGCGTGCTGTCTTATGGACTACTGTCCTGCATCTACAGGTCTTAACATTTTATATTCTGTCTGTATCAGCCCATATACGTCCCACTGCAGGGCAAATCGAGAGTACGATTGAGAAGGGTTAGGTCATAGCCAACCACGCTGGCCTAACATCCAATGAAACTGCAGGTTTCTTCACGATGTTTTCCTTCACCGTTATAGTGGTGATTGACTATCACTACACACGTGACTCCGAAAATTAAGAGGTGTGTCCTGGGATTTAAACCCGCGACCACTGTGACCATGTAGCTGCGTTTGGTCCGTTGCCAACAGACCACCACGCACTCGTCAGTTATAGTCCATTCAACGTTTTCTGATTTTTAAAGGATTTCGAATGTTTATAAAAAAATCTAGCAAAGCGGGATTTTGAATCTAGGTACATATAATGCTAAGGCCACACATATATGTTCTTAGGCGTCAATATAATATCATGTAATGGCGTTAAGCCCCATTTACATAGGGAAAGTTTCTCGCCTCGGAGATATGATTATCGTTGTCGAAAACGTTGCGTCGTCGTGTAGGTAGGGTAAACATTGTCAGAACACGACAATCTTATAAATAAATACATACACCCAACAGTCACATACATAGTCCTGACCCCACACTAAGATCGAGTCTTGTGTAGTGGGTATCAGAAACTACGAGAGGCTTTTCGGTCTCACTAACACCCAGACCGGAAGCAAATACCTGTGGTTCACACAAATATTTGTTTCGGTGCGGGGATCGAACCCACGGCCTCTCGTTTCACAGCCGGCGTCTAACCAACTGCGCCACGGAGGCTGTCAAATGCTGTTATGGCGGTTATGTCATACGATAATGGCATACGATTTTCGCCGCGAGAAACTCTCCCTGTATAAATGGCGCTTTAAACGTAGGTAAGTCGATAAGTCGCAGGGTGGCGGTTTCTTTCAGCACATCAAAGCATTTTGAAGCAAATGCGTGATGGTCTGTTGATAGTGCACCGGATGCGCCTACGGAAACAGTTGTCGTGGGTTCGAATCCCAGAGAAAACTTCAGACCTTTTGTAGCCATGAACTTATTGATTATAATCAATTACCACGCACAATAATTGTGAAGAAAAAGATTGTGAAGAAACTGCCCACCATAAATAAATTAACAAGGTTTTCTATGGTGGTTGAAGTTCACCAATCCGCACTAGGCCTAACCTTGGTGGATTATGGCCTAACCCCTCTCAATCGTACCCTCCGATGTAAAGGACTTCCATGCTCAGTAGGTGATAATGGGATGGTCCATTAAGTAAATCACTTCGAATAATTTAGTTTTACTTTTATAATAAAGTGTATGCACCTACAATGGTTAAGATACTGCAGACGGCCGGTAAAATCGGAGCTGTATAAGTGTATTATAATAAGCAAAATGTGAATAGGGCTCAATAAATGCATCATAGTTACTTCTTACTCTATAAAAATCAGCATGGCCCTCCACCAATGGTGTATTTACAAAATTGATTTTTCGAGTACCTATGTCTCTTGAAATTATTTATAACTTTGATAGAATTTCATTTAATTTTTCCAGAGGTTTCTCAGGATTATAGTCTATCTAAACTAAGAAGTTCCATTTGACGTTTCATACTTTTAACGTAAATAACTTTGTGCAGACGTAACCCACACAATTTCAATAACACTTTCCGTAAATCCATGGAATTATGAAGTTATTCTTTTTTTATCACTAGACTTACAATCCATAATCACTAAATTTAAACTAGAATCCTTTAAATAAAGCAAAATAACCATTTAAACAACATATTTTTTTTCTCGACGTCATTACAAAGTCACCTCGTTAGGTCTTTTACCGGTAGAGTCGAGACTATTCAAACGCATTTGTATACGCATAATCGGTAAAAATATTTAAATAATCGAGCAGATATAAAACAATTGTGTTTTAATTTTTAAAAATACTGAACTTGCAGCTAATAATAGGTATGCTGTCAACGAACATACATCAATAAATAATGAAATAATAATATTAATATAAATTAATTTATTATTAAATAATAGATTTGGATATTACAATGGAAATGAAGGCAGTATTGTAGGATACGGCACACATAGTGAGGAGGTTCCTCACTTTGGAGTATATGTATTGTATTGTATGTATGTATCATGTGTTCATAAGCATGTGCGTGATGTGGACTGGACTCAAAAAGTGTCTGCACCCGGGTGAAGCCGGGCCGGGCCGCTAGTAATAGATAAATCACTCCTTTTGTTCCTAAATAGTAAAGTGACTTATGCAATTGTTGATTTCTCATTAGAATAAAAATGTTCATGAAGAAATAAACGAAATGATGTAAACTGAAAATATAAACTGTAATCGATTAAGAAATACAATCAAATATTATCGATATCTCTATATAATCGGATATTGTAAGAACCGATTTATTTGACAGCATCCCTATTTCCCAATGTCAAATGGAACTTCTTAGTTTAGATAGGGTATAAATAGCTGAAGAGAAAGCTAAAATATGATATTGAAGGTTTCAGTTCAAATAAGTCTCTTTGAATGTTCGATCAAATATTTGGTCGAAGTTTTAAATAGAAACAACATTTAATTTCCTAAGGTTGTTTGTTAAGCAAATAAAAAATGGTTGTACTTATTATTACAATAAAACTATTTCGGGATGTAGAATAAATATTTTGACATTATTTATTTATTTACTTATATAGGAAAATGACAGATACATACTGAAAAATCATGTTGTCATGCAAAAATATTGAATAATGAAAAAGCAAAAATCTATTTATTCGGTTAAGAAAAATCCGTCGAATACCTTAGCGGCGAATCATAAGAAAATTGTTGATGAGAACAGAAAACTCAAAAACCAATTACTGGAAGTTACGAATAAACAACACCAAGAAATGTCAAGAGCCATTGAGCACAAAGAAAAAAATGAATTATTAAGGAAAGAGCTTCACGAGGCGAAGCTAGACGCTTGTATACTTAGAAATCTGAACCGAAAACTGAGAAATATATTTTAAAATGCATCATACATATGAGTGCAGAATAAAAACTTTAGCAGCAGAAAATCAATATTTAAGAAAATTAATATTGACAGCAAAAAATAAAAGATTAGAAGCAAGCAAACACGCTGCAAGACTAGCCGAAGAGAATTATTATTTACAAAACTGTCTTTGTGAAGTTTGTGGTGAAATCAATAATTTAAATCACGAGAATGATCGATTATCTTTTCAGCACCAAAAAGATTTTCAATAGGTACCTACTACTGTTAATTCATACTTATTTGTTTTAGGTTTTTCATGGTTTGATGTTTTATTTTGTATGTATTAAGGATTACACGTGTACTATAAACATAAAAATATGACTACAGTACAGATTATTTATTGTATTACCCATTTATGTTAAGGAGTTTAACTTAACAATATTTACTAAATTCACAATTCTTCGATTTCTTATACAGCCCGTCTATCTGATGAAAACTGTCGGTTCCAAGACGTCATTTATAAACATATACATAATCTCACGCCCTTATCCCAGTAAGGGTAGGAAGAGGCGCTACCAGTACACCCACATTTCGCCTTGTATATTCCGTGCCATGATGTGATAAGGGGCGAGCCTATCGCCATATCGGGCAGAAGTTCCTGACTCCGGGCTGATAATGAATAGTAAATCCCAATATCACTTTGCCCGACCCGGGATTCGAACCCGAGACCGCAGCTTTGTAGTCGTACCGTAGTACAACTACGCCACCGAGGCAGTCACAAAAAATTTGGAAAATATTCGGAAAAAATGAAATAGTTTTAGGATATTTTAGTATGTGCAACTCGAAATGTAACAGCCTCTGTGACGCAGTTGGCTAGACGCTGGCTGTGAAACTTGAGGCTGCGGGTTCGATTCCCGCACTGAGACAATTTGACATTTTTCGATCAGAGTGTGCAGTCCTGTTTGTTTAATACGTCCATTATGAAATATATTAAACTCAATCTAGTGGTCTTTTCTTTGAACTCAATACTAAAGTATTATGTCTTTTGTCTACCATGGTCGTTTTAGAGCTCATCTTAATCGAATGCGTATTGTCTTGTCCCCCATATGCACAAATTACGATGAGAATGTTGAAGATTAATCGCATAATGTTTTAATATGCTGCCTATAATTTACAAAGAGTTCTGCTTAATGATAAGTCAAATAATTTAAACGGCAAAACTGAGCTTGTCCCGCGCTCTATTGAAGAGTTGCTTAATAAAATAGAAGCATATAATGCTGGAGTATAAATTCTGGAGGTACAAATATATAAAAAAAAGCACTATGAGGACGCGACTTAGGTCTAAAATAAAACATAATGAGCACGTGGCTTAGGCCTATAAAAATAATCCCAATGAAGACGTGGCTTAGGCCTTAAAATGACGAGGCTGTATGGGCTAGAACCTTTTGCCTTTGTAACAAATAGGAAAAGGATTTAACAAAAAAAAGTCTATGGTCTACGGATTTAAATAATCTGTGCTTGTAGCATCTGTGCCCTGTGGTAGAAATTTAAGATTTTGACGTTTATCCTGTGCGTTTATCTTTTCAGATAGCAAACATTTTGTAATTTGTTTGATAATACATTATTAATTGATGATTATAAACATACCTACGGTAACCGTGGTTAATTTAACAGTTACTGAATAAACTCCTTGGAAAATAATTTAAACAATCATCTAGTGTAATCTGAGAGTGTATACTGTATATACAATGAGCAGTAAGCAAAACATTTCCTCATAAGGCTTTATAATAAATAAACACCGCCAATAAATATGTAACAATCTATCTATTCAATAGGGTCCCGCAGCAGATCTCCTTTAAATGCAGATGATAATATTGACGCGGAAGTGTCTCATGAAGATGCAGATTTGTATGGAGAAGATAACGAAGAAAGTTTTGTCGACTGCCGTGTGTTACAAATCGATAATATACCTAAATATTGGAATGATGAGAGAGCTAAAATATTTGTGCAGAATATTACTAAATCCGACGTGTGTATTTAATTTTATATTAGCCCTGTAAAAAGTTACTGAGGAGTCTTTTTATTATGTATTTAAAAAAGAATCATTATCATCAGCCCGTTGCAGTCCACTTCTGGACTGGACATAGGCCTCTTCTAAGGTATGGCACAGGGCCTGGTCTACTGCTGTATGAATCCAGTCACTGCAGGCCCTCTTGTGCAAGTTGTCCCGCCATTTGAAAAATAATAGATATTATGCCAATATAAGATAGGAATGTTAGCTAAATTTAGTACCATTTGAATCCCTGGGAGATAATATATTTAAAATTACTCATTATAAAATACAGTTTAATGTGTATGTATGTTTTTCTATGAATAAATACCTACACCCAAGAGTCACTCATGGTTCTGACTACACAGTAAGATAAAAGTCATGTATCATGGGTATCAGAAACTACAAGAGACATTTTGAAGCAGAGAGAATCAAGATACAAAATAAAAGGGAGAAATTACAAGAGAATTTCTCATAAATTCTTGTATGCCACACAAACATTTTTTTTTCACAGCCAACATTTAACCAACTGCACCACTTAGAATGTCCAGGCTATGTATTTAAATATTTCGAATATTATAAAGGGATCTCTGCCAAAACTCAAAAAGAATTATAAATAAGTACAATATTTATAAGACTGAAATGGTTCCTAATTTTCTGACACATGTTAGAATGTTTAACAAAGCTTACTTATTTCAATATTTGTTTAAAAACCAATTATTACTTATTTTCTTTTGATTATACCACAACAGAAATGTTATTGAAAACTTGTGAGTTTTAGTTGTCTAATTTCACATGAAGCAGTATTATCTATTGTTTTGTTGACTTAAAAAATAACATACTTTCTGTGTGCATTAAAGAAATGTTCTATTTCTTATAAACTCTGCTCTATGTTATTGTGAAATCTCTTTATTACTCCACTAAAGATGCTGTAGAATAATTACATTTGTTGTTAAGAGATCATATTCCTATGAGTAGTCTTTGATTAGTTGTTATATTCCCCAATTAATGTTTACATACTTCTCAAAACTCTTAATAAAATAATTCATTTCCTTGCAGGTTGTTTTGCAGGGCATAAAATTTGTGAAAATGTATAAAATTGGTGATAATACAATGGGATCTTGTTTGGTTATGTTCAAAAGTTCATTAGTCAGTAATATAGCAATGAAAGAGTGGAGTGCTGTGAGTGAACAGAGGAAAATACGAGTGAAATATGATCATGGTTTGTATTAATTGGAACACAAATATTGAATTTATCACCATGTTCAGTTGAATAATATGTTGTTTTTTTTTTTTTCAGAACATTTACTTAGAAAAATGCGAAAGCAGCAAAGGATGGATACTAAAAAGTAAGATTCTCTTTAATATTGTAGAACCTTAAATATTAGCTCACTTTTAAGATATTGACATTTTTAATATACTTAGGTACTTAGCTGTTTGACTTCACACAAAATAAACTAAAACAGCAAGTGGATTGTTTAATATACGCATTTACTATATAAAACGATTCACTTTTAACTTCTTGAAAAGTTTATGTTAGAGCAAATTATTCTTACTTGATAGTAATTCCAACAATGATTTAGCCCTGTATGACCTCCATTTAAAAATATTTGAAATATTAATGATTACTTTTTATTGTTATTTGAAGTTATTGCTAATGGATGTTACAATAATTTTTATAACCTTTTGTAACTTTAAATAACTATCTTTTCGGAGAACTTAGCAACCCCAATGATCCCGTCAGGTCGCCTCTTACTTAGGGTAGAGTAAACCGAAGCAGAATTTGTATGCTCCCTAATCATAGGACGGAATTGAACAGACAATCATATCATCAAGACATAGGACACTTAGTAGTACTAAGTAATCTGTGACACTTAGGCTCAGTTGCACAAACTAACTTTGCCCATAACTTTGGCTTTAACAATGTCGTATTTGATATTGCTAATGTATAGGATTGACATTAGCAAAGTCAAAGTTATAGGCAAAGTTAGTTCGTGCAATTGACCCTTACTGTAAAGTTGAATTAGTTATCCAATCCAATTTATTCGCTAAATTACAGTTAGGTATATAAATAAATAATCTTAAACAATGTCAAGTTTTAAACTATACATAATGAAATTTACTTGCATTTCAGAAGTAACTTTAATACATCATCAATATCCCAGTCAAACTTCAATAATATGTCATCCTCTTCATCTAATGATCATGAAACTTATGGACTGAGTCTTAATTTTCTACAGAATCTGAAAATTAAATTACCTCTGGGTACAAAATTACATGTTGCAAATGTAAGTAGGTTTTATTTATAATAATATTGTGATTGTGATTACTAGAGATATACAAAAACTTTGGTGTGAATCTGTTAGTAATTAAGTGAACTATTGATCAACCTAACTTTATAAGCTCATATTTGTCATGTTATAGTCATAATATTATGTATAATTTATTGAACGCCATGTAAGGCTTAGATTAGATGTGAGCATTGACTAGTGTTGGCCAACACGTGATTGAATTTGAACCTTAGTTCACTCTAGCATAAGATCCAAAATAGGGTAAACTATTTTCAACTAGCCCATAAGGTTTCAATCGCATCATGATGTGGTACTGCCATTGGAAAGGGAAGAATATTTGCGAACGTAATTTGATCCGGCGACATAATAATTCAAGATTGTACTTAAGATATGTATGTGACAGCTGGGTGTTTATTTATTTATTTATAATTTCAGCTGCAGCCTAAAGTTGATGAAACAAAATTACGGGAAGTGTTCGGTTTTGCTGGAACCGTAGTGAACGTTCTCATTTTTTGTAAGGAAGGCACTCCGTCCAAACGATTCGCTAAAGTTGAATACGACCACCCAGTGGAAGCTGTACAGGTATAAAGTTTTTTATTATATGTAGGTAATCATTGTTAAATGATTATTACTTGTCGAAGACCTATTATACTTATTGTGTACAATAAAGAATAAAAAAATTAATAAAGTCTGCGGGAAGGTATTAATAACAGTTAGATAAGCAAATGAAATATGTTTGCATCATACAGGCCTACGTTCAGCAGTCGACATCCTATTCTCTATGGCTGAAAAGAGAGATAGAGAGAGATATACCACATGGCGCTCTATAGTCTATAATGAGATACAAACAGTTTGTTGTTAACATGTATGTTATAATAAAACAGATCATTAACGTCAGTTTACAATCTATTCAATATATTGTGCATACATACATAAACTCACGCCTTTTTCCCAGATGTAGCCAAATATGCTACCAGGACACCCACGTTTCGCCTAGTGTTTCCCATTCCACGATGTGATAGGGGGCGAGCCTAACGCCACATCGGGCACAAATTCCTGACTTCGGGCACATAATGAATAAAAACGTCCAATATCTCTTTGCCCGGCCAGGGACTCAAACCCGAGAACTCATCGTTGTTATCGTACCATAGTACAACTACGCCACTGAGGCAGTCATATTATATTGTACATAATTCTGTGATAATACTAATTCTGCACCAAAACGCGGCTCTAGTGCCCAAGCGATTGATGTGTGATCTCATTAGCTCCTTTGATTTGTGTGGGTAATGAACATATTAGTTTCACTTTTTTCTTTAACCATATTTTTATACTATTTCAGGCAATATCAATGTTTCACAACCAGGATCTGCTTGGGAGACCTATGATCGTCCAAATGGACGTTAAGCATATGAGGAATATACCTTCAGGATTAGGCGGCATCGGACCAGGCCTGGGTCCTGGAGGTGAGCCATTGAGGGGAGTGAGGAATGCAGTGGAAGTAGAACCTATGAAGCGAACTCTTATCGAGGAATTCAACAAGTTGAAAGATGCTAGGAGTAATCAGAACACCAATGTGTCAAATATCAATCCATTTCAACAGGACGGGGCAATTTTTCCCACGAACAATCAAATGCCTGTGATGGCTCCAACCAATAACTCATTCGTCGCACCAACGCCGATAATGCCCTGGAACTTTATGACGCCTCAGCCAGTCCCTATGCCGAACTTGCAATTACTATCAAACACCAATCAAACAGATACAAGCGCCTTGCAACAAGCTGTCAACTCAATACTTCAAAATCAAAACAATCAAAACCATCAGGCTCCGTGGCAAAGTTCAGCGCCTGCTAACACTCAAAATGATTCTGCACAGTCGGGATACTCGCGCATGGAAAATAGATCCAATGATTACAGGAACAACCAGAATAACGACAATCATCAGATGAAAATGATGAATGACAACAGATATGGTATGTATAGGTAATTATTTCCCAGAATAGGAGAGTTTAAAAAAACGAGTCCAGTCGTGTAAAGATACTTGACAAAATAATTTATAGGTATTGTTTTATTTATAGACCTTTATATATATTTTTCCCTTCGAAACTTTAACGAAAGGTATTATATTTCTAATCATATTATTAAGCCTTCGCTTTTAAAACACCTTACAATATTGTTCTAGAGATCATAGGATATAAGAAAATTAAATAATGCAATATACGTACATGCTAATGATCTCTGTTGATATAATTTTTATCCGTATTTCAGACGAACGAGGCAACACGCGATCCACATCGCGAGATGAAGACAGATCAAATTCGGATCAATCTGACATGCTACTATTTAAAAACGTAAACTGCATGGCGCAACACACTAAGTCAAAATTTTTTTTTTTTGATCGGCTTTTACTCCACTCCTATATATCCAAGATTTTTGAAAAGAAATTATTAAAAAAATTACAACAAAAATATCAAAAAAGTATTAATAAATCACAAAGGATTGATTTGAGATAATGTTATTTTTTAGTTTCTTGGATATTATGATATACAGAATATTTTGACTGGCCGTGTAATAGCGCCCAGCGCCGTTCTGTTGCGGTCCGATGCTCACATTTCATTTTAACACGTGATACTTATGGCCTTATTCATAGACGAATCTAAAACCTATTTTAGTTATCGAATGTTTTGTCTTTATCGATCCGAATGAATTCCAAAGTCGTTCGAAAGGGACAAAACAGTCGATAACTAAATAAGGTTTTATATCTATCTGTATTAGTCCGTTAATGTTTTCATGTAACTTATAAAAATATGTATATACACCATAAGATACAGAATGATAAAACACATAGTCTGAACGTCTAGATAACCTTACACTAGCGATTAATTAAACGTGTTAATACGACAGCCTCCGTGGCGCAGTTGGTTAGATGCCGCCTGTGGAACGAGAGGCCGCGGGTTCGATCCCCGCACCGAAATAAATATTTGTGTGATCCACAGGTATTTGTTTCGGGTCTGGGTGTTTGTGAGACCGAAAAAGTCTCTCGTAGTTTCTGATACTCACGACACAAGACTCGATCTTAGTGTGGGGTCAGGACTATGTATGTGACTGTTGGGTGTATTTATTTATTTATAATAACCTTCACAAGCGGACACACTCTCGCAAATCCCGCAGTCGGCGGCTTGCGCATAGAACACAAAGGAAAGATATGGGAGTTATAACTCTGTCATTTTTATATTACAACACTCGCAAGTGTAGTCATATCTATCACTCTATGTTACTTTACAGAACATACACTGTTACTTCATAGAAGAACCTATATTTAGGTTAAGGTCTTAAAGTATTTATAATATAGAGGGAGCGCTGTCATACATTTGCTTCGTCAAAAAACGTAGATATTTTTTTTGTTCGTAATAATAGTAGCACTGTTATACTCGTATTAGTGGAAATTGAACTTATTATTTAACAAAAAGTTACTATAAATTCCGTTGGAACCGAAAGTATATTTAGTTAATATCCGTCTAAAACGAGTTTGAGTGGAATTCAATAGCTATAAACTATATTTTAAAATTTTTCGTTTTCAATTAATTTGTGCATGTCCTACAGCCTCCGTGGCGCAGTTGGTTGGACGCCGCCTGTGAAACGAGAGGCCGCGGGTTCGATCCCCGCACCGACACAAATGTTTGTGTGAACCACAAATATTTGTTTCGGGTCTGGGTGTTTGTGAGACCGAAAAGTCTCTCGTAGTTTCTGATACCCACGACACAAGACTCGATCTTAGTGTGGGGTCAGGACTATGTATGTGACTGTTGGGTGTATTTATAAATGTCAGCCAATAGGAGGGCAGAAAAAGGTGGCCCGGCACCACCATTTTTATCTACGTTTTTAAAGTACTAGCGCTCCCTCTATTATAAATACTGTAAGTTTAAAGTATATTAAGTTTCGTTATTTCATTCGCAGCTACCTCCGTCCGTATCGCTGAAAACCCTGACTAGCAAGATGAAAGAGGTTGGCGAAGTGAAGTTCGCTGAGCTCACTGGCAGCGGACGCGCTATAGTTCGCTTCTTTGACACCAGGGATGCAGAACGCTGCATCAGTATCCTTTGCTCAATTGTATACTTGAATTGTGTATTTGCTTATTTGAATAGTCTGATTTTTATTTATATTGGAATTAATTTCTTCGGGGATTGATAACTTCCTATCTTCAGAAACCAACTCAGTGTGCGCCACTGCAGAACCTCATAGCAGGGTATTTGTGTTGGCGCCAAAACAAAATATTTTGAGGTCAAACAGTTACAATTTTATATTAAACCCATATTTTTACGATATTCCATATTCCATACTTCTAGCATTTGCCCCGGCTTGAACATTTAGAACTATCAATTAACAATAGATTTAGCGCTATTGAAATAAACTTCCTTAGCAAAAATACAGAATTGTTCGACAAATCCAAAGTGGATGGAAAAATAATTGACGTGAGGTACTTTTAATGGTGAGTGGAATATAATGAGGTGAGCATAAAATTTAGTGTTCATAAAACAGTTTCTTTCAGGAATTATTTTTCGCTTCATTTACTAGCAAATCTGAGATGTCGATGGTGCATTCAATGTATCGGGTCCTGAGATCGACCAATATTTATTGTATAGGCTTCAAGCTTGTCTACATAACTGAGTCTACTATGAATAGTACCTACCATATAGTACTCGCTATATTTAATAAATAAATGAATAGAAATAAATGGATATAAAAAAAATTGTTCAAACATATGACAGGATAAGTGCTGGACATGCTTATAATTCATCCTGTTTTATTTTTACCTTTTTTAAAATGGAACAAAATGTCAGCTTACGCTTTTGCCGAAACCCGGGATTGAACCGGGGACCTTTAGATCTTCAGTCTAACGCTCTCCCAACTGAGCTATTTCGGCTATTAGTCATGTTGGCGATTTTAATAATCCCTTATCAGTTTGAATGAAGTTGATTGTGTAATTACATTAATTCAATTTTTGGACATAAAATATGTGGACTGCGGTGCATACAAAAGTCGTGTTTTCTTGGGGAACAACTCGTGTGGAATTGTCACAAGGCCGGCACGATAATTACGCCTGAGCCGCATGGGGCAAGAGTATTGGTTGCTGCTGTGTCTCAACTCAGATAATGTGAATGAATTTCATATATTAGTAGGTAAAGCAAATCAGATTTTTGTAAAAAGAAGTGATTAAAGAGTATCCTTTTTATTTCCACACTATATAAATGTTCCTTAACTCGGAAACTGACATTGTTGTGGAACTGTAGGTTAGGTATTGTTGGAATATAATAGCGCTATTTTCGGATCATATTGCCTTTTCCTGCAGACGTGTTTTAATCGACACTCATTCGCTCTGAAACTACCGAGCAAACAGGGTGATTTCCCCTGTGTATTGCTAAGTATTGAAAACCAAAGACAGTCTTATATTAAAATGCTGAGTCAGACAAAAATATATGAAAATTATAATGTTTTAATCAGGTCAACTGAAATTGAAGGAATCCAAATGAAACTGAAAGATAAGCATTGCTTTCGCAAAGCTACCATAGGCGTTTAAGGATATAGAAGAAATAGCTTAATACACTGCGAACGCCGTGGGAAAGTTAGCTTTGAACACCTAATCTAATTTCTGCTTGAGCAGATTTTTGAAGTGAAAGTTTTAGCCGCAATACTTTGAGAGATATTTGTTTTCTTCGTTGAATTTAAGAATCTATAGAAATAACAAGAAAATATTGAATATACCAGCCATCCTTCGCTGGTATAATACAAAACTGAATAAGGTTATCTGATCCCTGTGGAGTGGATTTAATGTTTTGACATTATTGATCAAGTTCTGGTACATAATGTATTTCAAGTTAGACATTGAGTTCTAAAACGAAACTAGTTGGTACCTGACCAAATTGAAAGAAACTTACTTTTGGTGTTTTGTTCAGCTATATGCATTGACAAAATAACGATTGCCGCTTGTTTTAATTAATAGGAAAGTTTTGGGTTCCGAAGTAATAATCGCTTTTGTAAAGGAATTACTTACTAATGGACTATATTATATGGAATATTTTTTTATGCATTGCTAATAGATATGTATAACAAATGTAATAGAATTTTTGTAAAGTAGGTAACCGTTTATTGTGAATTTTGTTAGCAAACTGCATGAGATGACAAGAACTGTTCACTTCAAAGATTATGTAGGTGCATTGTTTTCACTAATCACTGTTAATGATCATGGTATAAAAGAATATATCGTTTCTATTGGCACATTAAGATATGGGAAAAGTTTTTTCTATGTACTCTAGTTCAAAAAATTACAACGCATTTATTCTGCCAAATCATTACGGTCTTTTTAACTTCAAATGTATCTAAATATATAATGTACTTGGAAATATATAACTAGGACGTTATCTAGACGTGGATAAGAGTAACAATATTTTCCAAATTGGAATATGTTTGTCATTTCATTGTAGCTTGAGAGTTAAGTAAGATCGTGATTGTTTCATAATGAAATGATCTTTGATGTTGGCGGCTATTCTGGTCACGAATATTATAATAAGTATCCACGGGCTTGGAAATAGAAATTTAGTCCGAGCATAAATCATTATAGGAACATGTCTGAGTTATCATTTCAGTAGTTGGTACAACAGAATATCCTTTGCTGTAGGTAAACAACGTTTTGTAATTTCGTTTTATAGGAATGATTATGATGCAATCACATTGCCTCATCGGTCTAGTTGTAGCCTGGTGAAAGGTTGACCATAAAATCCGAAATGAGACGAGATTGCACGTTAGAAGTTTGTATGCGAGTGAGAGGTACCTACGGCTATGAACTTGTAGCTGATGTTATGATGAGAAAGAAATATTGGCAAAATGGCATACAGCTGATTGATAACATTCTTACTCATAGTAGTGGGATGTTTTTTTATGACCCACAGCCGATTCAGATGTCTACTCCCATTAGCTGAATTTTATTCGTGTTCTCTATGTTGTTTATCTTTATTCAAGAGATTACCAAAGCTTTTAAAATAACACAAACGGTCTAACAAACAATGTTTGTTA
Organism: Deilephila porcellus; assembly: GCA_905220455.2. Taxonomy (NCBI): domain Eukaryota; kingdom Metazoa; phylum Arthropoda; class Insecta; order Lepidoptera; family Sphingidae; genus Deilephila; species Deilephila porcellus. The sequence continues at coordinate 10,935,034 of LR999986.1, read as the reverse complement.
GTTTATTTTGAAGAATCGAAGGGTTCAAAGTTCTTTAGAACTATCAATTACGCTTTTTACCTACTAATGTAGAAATATCTTTATTTCAGCTTATTACTGGGCCAGAATGAAGAATATTCAGAACGAACAATAATTTCATAGTAGCTATAATTTCCTTATTACCTATTAGTAGGTATCTAAAATAATTTGTGACTAACCATGTTTCATCTAAACGTAAGTTAACTTTTTGCAATAAATGCTTTTTTATTTTAATTGGTTTTATTTTTATAATACATGTACATACATTAATTAACTATTAAGGAATTATAGTGCGTTTGTGTATCACATTAATACAAGAATGGAAGGGGTAAAAACGCAAACACCTATAAATGTTTGCATTTTTCATTTCTTCTAAAACAGAGGTTAAAATTTTTAATTGTGGAAGCTTCACTGGATATTGCATTAATTGTAATGTGTTTATATGCTTTATTGTTCTGTATGTTTCCCAAATATTAATAAAAAAAAAAAGTGTCTGTTTCAAACTTGTAGAAAATCAATTAGATAGATAATAAAAGCGGTTAGGAGTGACCGGGGTAAAGAATTCGTGAATTAGGAGTTTGTTGATTATCTTTCTTCAAAAGGTAAAAAAAACGACGAAGTCTTACAGTCTTCAGCAAGTTGAAGTAGCGGAACGTACTCTTAGTTCGATCGTAGAAAAGACGAAAGCTCACTGCCGAAAACATTCTGGAAAGATACATTCAAAGTTTCCGTATACCTACCTAAAAATAAGTCTCCTCGTCGGGCCTCATGTGGACTATGGGTAAATTCCTTATGACAGATGGTATGGACGTAAAGGTGATCTTAGGCATCTAAAAGTGTTTGGATGTAGAGCTCTTGTCCATTTATGTTCGAATCACAGGAATAAGATTCAAGGCCCAGGTAGCGGTTTTCGTCGGTTACTCTGAAAATCCAGGACCTTATGTTTTTAGGTATCCTGCAAAACTACGGAAAGTTTTTATATCTAGGGATGCAAACTATTTGAAAATTGCTTTACAGCGCTAAATCACGGGCAAACTCAGTACAGTGCCACAAACTTATCTGGCCCGGTGACCAAAAAAGGAACTAACCACGCCATTTTGAAATGTCAATCTGCTTGCCATTCGCTAAAATTTTACCCATGTACTTTTTTTCAAATTGCCAGGTGTTTAACGTCAAGTCTAGATACATATTATGTAGTGTGTGCATATTCTCATATTTTTAATGAACTTCAAGTCAGTGGAAAACTGGAAACTGGAACTGGAAAATCTGTGATCGTTACAATGATAAAAAAATAAAGGATCGTTAGCGTGAGCTCTGAGTGGAACACGCCTTTTGTTTACCAACTTTCCTGACTTGTCACTTCAGAATTTTCTTAACCTACCCTTTTTCCTTTAAAACACGTTTCCCTACCTTGTCATTGGCGTAGCACAGCAACACAGTGCTTGTAGCCAGAAAGAAGAAAAAAAAAACACGCCTTTTGTCTTAAACGAAAAATTTTTTCGTCTATGCCTTTTGTATTCAATGACTTAATAATAATAGATAATCACGGATAAAACCATCCACTACAATAGGCCAGACATAACCTTACATAATAAACTGAATAACACAATATATCTTATCGACATAGCTATACCGAACACACACAATATACAATCTACAATATCAGATAAACTTACAAAATACCAGGATCTTGCAATAGAATTAAAAACTCAATGGAGGGCTAGTACAGTACACATAGTAGGTACCTATTATCATATCTTCTACCGCAATAGTACCCAAAAATCTAACTCAAAACCTAGAATTATTAAAGATACCTCCCTATATTATACATCTCCTGCAAAAAGCTACTATTTTAAACACTTGTCGTATTACCCGAAAATTTCTATCATCCTCGTCTATATCTTCCTCATTTACTATTTAGCCTGTTGTGCTTGGCTATGGCCCGTACACCAGGCTTATTTTACCCGTAAATGGAGATAAAACAAAGTTTAAAATAATAATAATAAATCTTTATTAAACAGAAATCAGTTTACAATTTGGTAAAAACATAGTTAAACTCAAACAAGGAATTTCTTAAACTAAAAATACAACACTTTCTAAGGGTACCCAAACTAGGCTAAGCCTGTTTCTTGGGATACCAAAAATAAATAATTGAAAACAAAAACAATTACTAAAATATATTGCTTATTTTTTCTTTCTAATTCACAACAAATAAACAAAAAACAAAAACGAACTTATTGCTTCACATCAATGACACAGTTTTATTTATTATTCAAGGTAATAACAGAGATTTTGAAGTACCTACACAAATATACTTGTATACTAGAATTATAAAGTAAATAATCAAAATATAAAATAAACTTAAAAGTAAATAAAAAAAAAAACAAAAATCGTTAACATTCGGTTATAAACACTTTCATAAAACTTTCAGTGTAACTATAAGACCAGTTCAACAATCCCTTTTGGATTTTTGATTTCGCCTGCTTAACTGGTAGCTCTTTGATGTTAAATAATCTATTGATGCGGTTGTAAATAAATGGTTTCGCCTATGAAGAGAACTTTTTAGCGAAACTTGTTCTTACATGGTAAACAGGTATTTGAAAGATACGTCTTTTGAGCATATGTAAATAATCATCTGCGTTCAGTGTTTCTTTGTGTGTTTCAAGAGCAGTTTTAAGGATGTATAGTCGCCTAACACTGAGTACTTGGGTTTTATTGAATAGGTCTATGGTAGGAAAGCGGTAGGAGACTCCAATCATAGTTTTTAGAACCGCACGTTGAGCTCTTTCTAGCTTTATAAGTTGAGTAGATACCGCTCCACCCCATGCCGAAATACAATAGCCGATTATAGATTGACACAGTGTGTAATATACGGTCTTTAGTAGTGTAACAGGTGCATCGTCTCGTAGAAGTTTCATTATATGTATTATTTTTCTGACCTTTGTACAGAGCGAGGTAATGTGGTCGTTAAATCGAAGGTTCTCGTCTATTATGACTCCTAGGTATTTTGTGGAGGTGACTTTACTCAATTGGGTACAATCACATGAAGATGGTGTGTTTAAATTGTGCATGTTACCACAGGAATGAGCTCTAATAACTAGATCAGGGGGAGGTGCCGTGGCGCCTGTTATGTGAAAACATATAAGCAGATTGTTATTTAGCCATTTAGAAACATGACAAAAACCAATTTGGGCTGTTCTGAATACTTCCGTCCACGATGGACCATGAAAAATAAGTATAGTATCATCAGCATAATTGATAAGATCGATCCCGTTCATAAACATTTGTTGTGACAAATCATTTATGTAGATTAGAAAGAGCGTAGGTCCCAAAATGCTGCCCTGGGGTACCCCAAACATAACATCTTGTGCGTCACTAGTGATGGAGTCAATTTTAGTGTATTGTTTCCTTCCTGTTAAATAGCTCCGGAATAGGTCTAAGCAAACACCACGAATTCCAAAAAGTTCGAGTTTCCTAAGAAGAATCGGTATCGAAACGGTGTCAAAAGCTTTGGATAGGTCTAGAAATATCCCCGGACAGTGATTACCGTCATCTAGATGTTTACCAACTATATTAGTTAAAGGCGTTAGTACAGCGTGCTCGGTAGATTTGCACTTTAATCATTGTTTGTATTGCATCTATGATTTTTCTGCCGAAAAAACTTAAATGGACTAAACAAAAACAAATATTATGACAAAGACTTGGTTTTGACTATAAAGGAAAAAATTATGTAAATGTACTATGAAGACTTGGCTTCGGCCTACTTTTAATAAAACACCGGATTTTAATTTTAATATAAAAGACGAGGCTGTACGGGCTAGATCCCTTTGCCTTCCCATTGTAATGGGAGAATGAAGGAAAAAAAAATTGCATCTATGACATTGACATTTGACAATTAACATGTGAATTGCGAAATGCGAACCAAATTGTGTACCAAACATTGCGTTAAATTATTCTTTAATTTCTTTTGACGCTGTACTTCGCTTCCTTCTGTTATACCTCGTGAAAATAAGTACATTTGGCTTCGGCCATCAAATAAAAATGAGCAGTAAGTCAAATATTTCACCCATTTATTAAAACCTAAAAAAGTTTGTAAAAGAAAATGTTGAACAAAATTTATTTTCGAACAGGATCACGAAGCAGGTCTCCTATAAAATTTGCTGAGGATAATGCCGTAGAAGAATCTCAGAAAGATATAAATGTGTCTCAGGGCGATGTATCAATGTCTCAGAAGAACGCTGTAGTGTCTCACGAAGAGGCAAAACAGTTTCAGGAGGATGTACAATTGTCTCAGGAAGATACAGGAATATCGTGGAGAGACACACTAGTGTCTCAGAAAGATGAAGGAGTGTCTGCAAAAGATACAAGAATTTCTCAAGTAGATGCAGAAATCTCTCATGAAAATGTAGAAATGAGTCAGGAACATGTAGAAGGGTCTTGGGACGATTCGCAAATGTCTAGGGAAGATGCAGAAATTTCCGATGTAGATACAGAAGTGTCTAATGATGCAGATGTGTCCTATGCTAATAAAAACAAAAATAATGCTGAATGCTGTGAAATAGTAATAGAAAACATACCTAAAAGCTGGCATCATCAACAAGCATATCAATTTATCCAGGAGATGACCAAGTCCGTGGTAAGTACTGAGTATAATAGTCAATTATTAGCATCATAAAAAACCCGACCTGGGAATTACATCCTAATAGCTTATTGCTAGTACTGCCACTAGACAAGATTATTTTTAGTGGTAGCACTCGAACTTCAAAACCTTTTTGGGCAGATAATAACTAAATATACTGTTGGTTACCAATGAAATTTATAGCAATTTGTTATATAATTAGCTCAATTTCACTAATATAGTAGTGCTTCCAACATTACGAAAAAAAAAAGTATGTATGATTTTGAAGATGCAAATGTTTGACAGCGCTCCCTCTACATATTAAATACTTTAATGGCCTTATTCATATAGTTTTAAAACCTATTTTAGATTTCAAATGTTTTGTCTGCTTCACTCAAACTGAATTTAAAAGTTGTTATGAGTAAAGCTATAAGTGTACACTGATTGTTTTAATGACAATATATAGATAGATAGTTAACCAATATCAATTAATTTCTGCTTTCATACCAACCATCTAGCAACTGACAATATCTTCATTATTTTGCAGGCAATTTTGAATGGCTTGAGACAAGTAAAAATGATAAGATTTGATGGAAACCCCATTGGTCGTTGCGTTGCTTTGTTCAAGTGTCCACAATTAAGCAAAATGGCATTGAAGGAATGGTCTACTTTGTGTAAAGAAAAAAAATATTTTGTCAAATATGATCATGGTTTGTATTTGGTTGTGAAGTATGAAATAATATGCATAATAACATTAATATTTATTTATATTTTTAAACAACATTAAGTTATACAGGGTGAATTTTCCAACTGGGTGTGGATGGTCAAATCCGAAACTATGAGTAATAGCAAAAAGTGCTGAAAGGAGTCATGAACCCGATTTTGATACTACATAAAAAGAATTGCAAGGGCAAAGTGATGTTGGATTTTTCTATTCATTATCAGTCCGGAGTCAGGAATTTGTGCCTGATATGGCGATAGGCTCGCCTCCTATCACATTGTGAAAAAAAATAAGGACATCTCTATTTCGGCTAGTTAACGTGACCATCCAATAACCTAAGCTTTATATGATGCTTTAATAAATATATTTTTATGTTTCAGAGAAACTGTTAAATCAACAGAAGAGGTATTATAAAGCTGCAAACAAAAAGTAAGCATCTCTTTTTTAATAACTTTGATTATTCAGCTATCTCTATTTGCCTAGCTTTGGGAACCATTGTAAAAGTTTCTACACGAATTTGTTTTCAAGAAAATTTTATTATAAAGGCTAATAGTTGACCACTAATTGTATTATGTTAATGCCACATCGGCTTTCGTTAGCGTGAATTTACAATATTATGACAATATTACGCAAATGTAACATATCTGTTAATTCACATCCTCCGTAGCGCAGTTGGTTAGACGCCGTCTGTTAAACGAGAGGCCGCGGGTTCGATCCCCGCACCGAGACAAATATTTGTTTGAACCACAAGTATTTGTTTCAGGTCTAGGTGTTTGTGAGACCGAAAAGTCTCTCGTAGTTTCTGATACCCACGACACAAGACTCGATCTTAGTGTGGGGTCAGGACTGTGTATGTGACTGTTGGTAGTATTTATTATTTAATTGACTTTGTGGTGTTTAGAGAATAAGTCAGATGGCCAGATTTTTTACACATAAAAGGATTTTTGAGAGTTAAGGAAGAGAAAAACTCAAATTTGTAGCTACTGGCTGACACGTTAATATCTAACTGTGTAATTACGACGCATTTACACATTATCAACCGCGTTCCGCGCTACCACAGAATAATAAGCGCTACGCAGGCGTAGCACTAACATTAAATTATTAATTCAATTTCTACTTGGATTTCAGGGTAAAGCCAGTAAATTATATCCATTGTCTACCGCAGCCCTTCGATGTTTCCAATGAAGAGCCGTGGAGACCCGAACCCGACAGTGAAACTTTCGGAATCAGTCCTAATATACTGAAACGTCTAAATATAAAGTTACCTCTCTGTAATGCTGTATTTATTAGGAATGTAAGTATATTACTACTTTCTAAGTCTAACAACTCAACCGCAGGTTTAACTATTATGACGGCCCGGGTGGAGCTTGATTGAATTAGACAATTGCATGAATCATATGACAGGTTTCTCACCGTCGACGGTGTTCAATATTGTTCATATCGCTTTCAAAATATAATGTCAGCAGTTGTAGATAAAAGTCGATATATTTTTAAATATGACTATTCTCAGGCAAACGGCTTACCGATGGTATATGGTTACTGCCGTCCACGAATATCTATTATACTTCGACTGACGACAAGTTGCCGGCCGGTGGCGTCATGACTGGGCAGGCTCGTCCGGGTAACACTGTCTCGGGAGATCGAAGTGAAGCTACAGCTTTGCGTTTCGTTTAGTTAGTGAGATTGGAGGATGCCCAATAATCCTATTTCCATCCTTTTTTCCTTCCCCCCCCCCCCTCCCGATTTCATGGGCTGGCAACACTATTATTCACTATCTATTCAAGCGTTGTGGATGTTCATGAACGGCAGTGATCACTTACCGTGAACAATTACAAAAAAATAGCTGTACCATTATTTGAAACCTTGATTGAACCTCTACAATTTTAGCTGGAACCTAACGTGACTGAAGCAAAAATACGTCAAGTTTTCAGTTATGCGGGTAGCATACGAAATTCTAAATTGGTTAGTTGGCCGACCACCCGTTTCGCCGTAGTTGAATACGACCACGAAGTGGAAGCTGTTCAGGTAACTACCTTTATTTAAAACATACATACATAAACTCACGCCTTTTTACCCGAAGGGGTAGGCAGAGGCGCCACCAGGACACCCACACTTCGACTTGTATGTTCCGTCCCACGATGTGATAGGGGGCGAGCTTATCGCCATATCGGGCACAAATTCCTGACTCCGGGTTGATAATGAATAGAAAAACTTTGCCCGACCCGGGACTCGAACCCGAGACCTCAGCTTTGTAACCGTACCGTATTACAACTACGCCACCGATGTTATACTAAATTCATATTTAAAATTGAATATTGTGACCTCTATGCCATCTTGAACTCTTTAGCTATTTATCTAATTGTCTTTGAAATCCTAGTAAATTAATAGTATTCTTTGTTTTTGTTTGACGTAAGGGGAATGTTGCAATTTTGTAGAAAGTTTACGTGTAGATGTTAGAATGTAATAGTTTTGCTTTTACGTCCACATTATCGTATACACGCAGAGTCGAAGTTGCGGGCAAAAGCTAGTTTCTTCATAAGATTTCGGCCTCGGGACCTAACGACAGAATCTTATTTTTTATGTAATTTACTTAATATCATTTCAGGCAATATCAATGTTTCACAACAGAGAGCTGTATGGAAGACCTATGGTAGTGAATATGAAACACGCTAAAACATGGGTACAATTACCTGACGGTTTAGGCAGGATGGGACCAGGTCTAGGATTAAGAGGTAATCCAGTAAGAGGAGCGAGGATTGCTATGGAAATAGAATCTTTAAAACGAACTCTCAATAAGGAAATAAACAAGGTGACACATGCGAATAGTAATCAGACAACAAATGTGCCAAATGTCAATTCATTTTTACAGAGCGGTGCAATTTTCCCCACGATCAATCAAATGCCTGTGATTCCTCCACCCAACAACCCCTCCGTCGTACTAACGCCGATAATGCCCTGTAATTTTAGGACGCCGCAGCCAGTTCCTATGGCGAACATGCAATTACTATCAAACACCAATCAACAAAACACTAATGCCTTGCAACAAGCATCCAACCCGATACTTCAAAATAAAATAATACCAAACGTAGACGCCATGTCACAAGCCTCCCTCCAGGCTTTCCCGTGGCAAACTTCAGTGCCTGCTAACACTCAGAATGATTCTTCACAGCCGAGTTATTCGCGCGTGGACATTAGACCCGAAGATTTCAGGAATAATCAGAATAACGTCAATCATCATATCAAATTGGCACCAAACGTAGCCGATATGTCACAAGCCCCCCTCCAGGCTTCCCCGTGGCAAACTTCAGTGCCTGCTAACACTCAGAATGATTCTACACAGCCGGGTTACTCGCGCATTGATAACAGGAATAATCAGAATAACGATAATTATCAGATCAAAATGGCACCAAACGTAGCCGATATAACACAAGCATTGCTCCTGGCTTCCCCGTGGCAAATTTCAGTGCCTGCTAACACACAGAATGATCCTGAACAGTCGGGATATTCGGGCATAGACTGTAGATCCAATGATTACAGGATTAATCAGAACAATGACAACAATCAGATTAAAATGGCATCAAACGTTGCCAACATGCCACAAGCCTCCCTCCAGGCTTCGTGGCAAACTTCAATGCCTGCTAACACTCAGAATGATTCTACACAGCCGGGTTATTCGCGCATGGACATTAGACCCGATGATTACAAGGATAATCAAAATATCGTCAATCATAATATAAAATTGGCCCCAAATGTAGCCGATATGTCACAAGCCTCGTTTCAGACTTCCTCGTGGCAAAGTTCAGCGTCTGCTAACACTCAGGATGATTTTGTACAGTTGGTATACTCGTGCATGGACATTAGCTCCAATGATAACAAGAACAATCAGAATAACGACAATCATCATATAAAATTGGAACCAAACGAAGCCGATATGCCACAAGCCTCGTTTCAAACTTCCTCGTGGCAAAGTAAAGCGCCTTCTAAAACTCAGAATGATTCTGCACAGTCGAGACACTCGCGCAAGGACAGTAAATCCAATGAGAACAGGAATAAAAAGGACAATCATCAGAAAAAAAATAGGCATGACGACAAACACGGTACGTATGGATGCAAATATTTCCATGTTAGGAGTGAAAAATCATCCTGTAACCATAAAACAATGCATTTTTTTTTCATGCTTGCTTGAGCTATATATTTCTTGCTAATCAATAATTAATTTATTCGGAGTGCATTACAACCAATGCACTGCCGTGCGAGTAGAAAGACATACATGGGCATCTTTAGACTATCCTGACACTATTAATAAAATAATAAATAAAAATAAATACACCCAACAGTCACATACATAGTCCTGACCCTACATTAAGATCGAGTCTTGTGTCGTGGGTATCAGAAACTACGAGAGACTTTTCGGTCTCACAAACACCCAGACCCGAAACAAATACCTGTGGATCACACAAATATTTGTTTCGGTGCGGGGATCGAAGCCGCGGCCTCACGTTTCACAGGCGGCGTCTAACCAACTGCGCCACGGAGGCTGTCAAATAAATATACATACATAAACTCATGTTTTCATCAAAGTCACAAAGTGCGTGCCTAATTTGGGAATCTATGCTAGAGCCTTTAAAACATAAATAATTTAATTTTACACGGTACTAATGATATATGTAGGTATATTATGTAATTATACAGGGTGAGTTTTTTAAGTGGGCGTGGATGGCCAAATCTGAATCTATGAGGGATATCGAAAAATTGTTTAAAAAATTACGAGCCCAATTTTGATGAAAACTAAAACTGCATACTTTGATTTTTGGTAATCAATATCCCAAGTGAGGAATCGAACTCGATGATATAAAAAATAATTTTTAATAAAAAAATAAAACCGACTTCAAAGTGCCACTACAAAGTAACAAATAAAATATATTTCATCGTACTAGTACCCAATGATTAATGTTCTTATGACTTGACTAGCTAACAAATCTTAAATACGTAATATTTTGAAGGCGGGTCGCTAAGTGCCGAACATGTACGCCTTACGCTTAACATTAATTTGTGTAAGTAATTATAGCGAAAAACACGCAAGATTTACACGGAATATGAATTTGTCTTAATATATCAGGCCGTAATTGTCCACTGTTGAGCATGGGACACAACATACCCTATCTTGTACTTAAATGCCTTTATGTCATGCAGGTTTCCTGACTATGATTGAAATATATCAGTGTTAAAGAGTATGGTAATTGAATATCATCAACACACAAGTGACTCCGGTGGTCAACCGTCTCGTGGATCATATCTAGATAATTATCAACAGGCTACCATACACATGTAAGACACATAGAAATTCTATCAAAACTTCAATAAATTTACACGTAGGATTAACACATTATATTCATTTGTGTTTAATTTACTTATGTGCCTTTCTGAGCCAACATTGCAGGATCTACATGTATTATCAAATGGTGTAACATTTGCTTAAATTTATACGTGTTTGATATTTAGCGACCCGCCTTCAAAATATTACGTATTTAAGATTTGTTAGCTAGTCAAGTCAATAAGAACATTAATCATTGGGTACTAGTACGATGAAATATATTTTATTTGTTACTTTGTAGTGGCACTTTGAAGTCGGTTTTATTTTTTTATTAAAAATTATTTTATTTGTCCCTTTTTAGTTTTGATAGGCATCGTAATAATGAGAAAGGTGATCATGATATAATCAAAACGATGTCTTTAAAATTTACGAATTCTTCAGACCAAACATGATATTATTGCTTTGAAATTATGAGAAGATTGTAAGTCATTATAATCATGATATCCGCTATAGTTAGATACTGACCAGGTCGGATTCTCTTAGTTTACATCGGTAATTTACGTATCTATTTCTCTCACTCTCCCTCTTCTTCACCTACTGTTTATAGTAAAACTTTTATATTGAAAACGGAAATTAATTGTATCTATTATCTACCCCCCCCCTACACGCCTTTCCCCTTTTAACCCCCCCCCCTCCCCTTTGTAGTAATACACTTATACTGAACCAGGTGCAAAAAGAATTATTGCTGTACCGTTCAATTTTGAGGAGTTCTGCTCTTCAGGTCCGAAGATGTTCATCAGGTCTTCACCATTTTTTAATGACACAAATCTAACATATCATACTTGTCGACAAAATAGTTTATTTCTACTCGTTTAAGTACTGCCCGAAATATTGACTATTTACATTAGAATCTATTTTCTCTCCCCCCTCCACACCCCTTTTAACCCCCCTCCCCCCTTTGTAGTAATACATTTATACTGAACCAGGTGCAAAAAGAATTATTGCTGTACCGTTCAATTTTGAGGAGTTCTGGTCTTCAGGACCGAAGATATTCATCAGGTCTTCACCAATTTTTTATGGTACCAACCTAGTATATCATGCTTTCTGACAAAAAAGAAATTTTTAAAATCGGTTCCCAAATACCAGCGTAATCGAGTAACAAACATACAAAAAAAAAATTCAGTCGAATTGATTACCTCCTCTTTGGAAGTCGGTCAAAAAAAGACTCATGTCTATTACACTATTCGATAATGTTGATAAGAAGGATCAAATTCTGAGAATTAAAGACATACGTTACACTAAAGGAAAGTGTTCATTTTTAGCAAACTCATATTTTTTTCTTCCCTTACATTAACACCAAGAATCATGTGTTGGGAATAGAACCAACAGAAAATTACTCAAAATATTTTGTCTAAAATGACCGCTTTCCCTTACTTTGCCATGTGACATTACTTCCCAGAACTTGGTTCATAATAGCAACATTATCGAATGGTGAAGTTATACAGCATGTGTTTTTTTTTTCAAAATCATAGGGTTCGATTCCTAGTTAGGCATATTGATTTATCAAAAATCTAAGTATGCAGTTTTAGTTTTCATCAAAATCGGGCTCGTAACTCCTTTCAGCATTTTTCGATATTCCTCATAGTTTCGGATTTGGCCATCCACGGCTATTTTAAAAATTCACTTGTGTATTATTTTTTATTTCAGATAAACGAGAAAAACCGCGTTCATCATCGCGAGATGAAAGGAGATCAAAATCCGAAAAAACTGACATGCTGCTATTTAAAAATGTAAATGCGTTAATTTTTTTTTTTTTGAATTCCCAATAATACCCAATTTTAATTTACTGTATCAATTAGGTGAACATATTAATTAATAGAACCATAGAGGACAGTAATCGAATCATCCTAGACGAATATTCTTTCGGCACCACAGGTAATACGTTTTATTCGCAGCTACCTCCGTCCGTATCGGTGAAAGTACTGACTAGCAAGATGAAAGAGGTTGGCGAAGTGAAGTTCGCTGAGCTCACTGGAAGCGGACGCGCCATAATTCGCTTCGCTAGGAACAAGGACACAAAACGCTGCATCCGTATCCTTTGCACAAATTTATATTATTTTAATTTTAATACTTTATTGCTTCTAGGGCTTTTGTAATTTGTGTGGTTATTAACATTAGGTTAAAGAAAATTCAATGTCTTCAGAGACCATCGGCATTGATATATTTTTTTATTTTATACTAGCCCTCTAGTATAAAATAAAAAAATATATCAGCGAGATCAAAGTGTGTGAAACTAAAACTAGCTTTATATGTACCGATATATCTGTCTCTATTACTCTTACGCGATCACACTATCTTTCCTTTCACTCCATCGTTTTCCCGCCGTCCTGGTTGATACATGCCCAGCGGACGCAGATTTTGCTCGTGATGAACGCTCTCGTATAACCCCAATATCTTAGGTTAGATGTTTATAAATCCACTTTAAACACAAATATTCCATAAGTACTGATTATTAAAATAATATTTTATGCATAAATATATTTAAAATTCGATTAGTAAAACATTTCCTTAGCAGAAACACAGAATTGTACCATAAATCAAGAGTAGACGGTAAAACCATCGAAGTGAATTACTTTTAATGGTGAGTAATAAAGAGGTGAGCCTGAACTAGCACATTTTTTTTTCAACCGATTGAATTGTACGCATCATTTTCTAGTATATCTAACAAAATAACGCCTCATACAGCGCCCCTATTCCTGAGATCAATCAGAACACACGTCATTTGTCAACACAATCGGCTAATTATTTTAGACATTTTTAAACAGTATTTTTTTAAGAGCTAGGTCTTTCATCTTATTTCCTACATGTATCGATAGCAGGAAGAATATGTCGGGGTTTTCGGGCTCGGAGCCAGGTGCACGGAGATCCCGTTTGCAACGCGCTGTGATGCGGGGTTTGGTCCTGTATACTGCACAATCTATAGTGGTATAACCTTCGGCGAACATCTTCGGCTAGAAACGGTGGCTGAATCATCAACGAGCCTGAGGCGCCCGTCACTGAACCACAATCTACAGCGAATCTAGGAGGTTCCTGGAACGGCCGCTTCCTAAATGATGAGTGCCTGCGTCGGGCAAGGACCACGTCGAGTCCCATCGAGTCCAGTCGGGTGAAGCCTCCTGCCTCCATTACAAAATTCTTGAGAGGAATTTGTTACGTGAATAGCCGCTATAAGTGTCGTCGGAGAAACAAACTATGCCGACTAGCGATTACAAGGGGCCTAAGCAGCTCTTTGGAGTTTGGGGTGCCAACCGGTGGCGCCCAAATCCTCTACTTGATTAAACTTATATCTGATAGGGGTATCAGATACAAGTTTATTCAAACAGTAATGTTAAAATGATAGTATGATTGGTCTATCATTCCAGTGTATTTAACGTCCTTGTTACCGATTATTATGTTAATAAGCAAAAAAGTCGAAAAAGCTGTGAGGAATAAGGCCCACTGCAAAAACACGTATTATATGTTAGTTTATATAAACTTTATAGGTGTGCATTGGGCGTAAGCAGTACTGCCAAAGTTTCAGAGTACACATGCAATTCATATAAGTATATATTTGCGATGTGTTGTGATTTTTAAAGCACAGATGAATGAGACCATTTTTGTAAAGGACTTATAGGAGTAAGTGCGTGGTGGCCTATTGGTAGACGGACCAGTCACGGCTGCCAACATGTTACGGTGGTCGCGGGTTCATATCCCAGGCCACACCTCTAACTTTTCGGAGTCATGTGTGTATTGAGTCAATCACCACGCACTATAACGGTGAAAGAAAATATCGTGAGGACACCTGCATACCATAGCGATTTATAAGAATTTCTATGGTATATAAAGTCCGCCAACCCGCACTAGGCCAGCGTGGTAGACTATATGGCCTAACCTTTCTCAATCATACCCTCGAGACGATGCTCGTGCCCTGCAGTGGGACGTATATGGGCTGATATAATACAGTACTTATTGGAGTCTCAGGGACCAACTACATTCATTCATCTCAATTCAGTTTTTGTCAGTACTCATGCATTTAGCTTTCTGCGTCTAAGCAGTCTGTTTTCGCAGCAGACAGGCATAAAATGAGGTCAAGTGTGCTTATGATACGCATGCTGACGAGAATGTTCAGCGCGGTTCCGCTGCGATCAGTGCAGAATATCCTAGACAAGTTACGATTTTCTAAACAAATGTTCGGTATGTAATCGCCTCTTGTCTATACAACGCTAGAGATAGAGGCGTTTCAGCAAAGATAGCATAATGTCACTGCTTACGCAGCTGTGAGTGGCTGTTAGAAGCGGAGCTTTATAATTATAATAAATTTTCTAGGTTGTTGCTCCCTTTGCTAGAGGTTGTGTGGGTAAGCATTGTCAATTAATGCCGCCAAGCAAAAGTGTGTTGACACTGTTTGGTAATGAAGGGCAATGTATAAAATTATAAAACCTAATGTCTTGTGGTAACAAGCGGAATGCAATGCCATGCAGTGCTTAGTAATAGTAAGTTCTGCAACACCATTGCTACTGTGCATGGACAGGCGTGACGTTTGCCAATTCATTAAAGATGATTTAGATCAAAACGTGAAATGAGCTGAATAAATGTATTATAACTGCATAAGGGCAGTGGATGGATTTTTAAAAATCTTAAAACAAGATTGGTTGAGCATGCCATAATTGTTATTGTATTTAAATAAATATGAGTTAAACGTTCTTTGAACTATAAACCACACTATACCTTCTAATAGTAAAATATCTTAATTTCAGTATATTCCGGTGGCAGAATGAAGAATATCGATAAGAATATTTGTGTAGCTTAATTTTATTGTTAGTAATATTAGAGTTTAAGATAATTTAAGTACCTACGACTAACCATATTCCACGGTTTTATCTAGAATTAAATTATTTCGTTGTAATAAATGATTATATAACTAAATTTTGTGTTTTAGTCCTATGATAGGTAAGATAAGTAGCTGCTGAGTCGAAGCGAGCAAAATATGCTCCACTTTTAAGGGACTACTTTTTTGTTCCCTTTGCCTTTGAGGTGACTGGCTGTTGGGGATCTGAAGCCAAAATATTGGTTAAAGATATTGGCCGTCGTCTTAGAGATCTGGGTAGGGACTATCGCTCTGGGTGGTTCCTTACGCAAAGGATAGCTATCGCCATCCAAAGAGGAAATGCCTCCTGTATTTTGGGCTCGTTTGCTCCAGGAATGATGACGGGTGGTTTATTTGATTAAGGGCGTGGGGTTGTGACCTCTATAAATATAATATTGGAATAATTTAAAATGTATAGTAGATATATTAATTAAAAAAAAATGTACGTAATTGAAATTCACAGAAACAACCCAGCTTCAACTCGTTCAGTACATACAATTTAACTATATTTATACATCCATTCTCCTTACATTTTCTTTGCTTCAATAACAAATACTCAACATTATCTTTTTCTGGGGCATTTAAAGAAAAGTACCACTGACGCAGCACATATCCATCTTACATAATTTCCTCGATTTACCCATTTAATATGTAGTATTGTTAAATAAAACCCCTAAATGTTGATAGAAGTCCTTTATTAACCCTTAAATGCCTACTCCCTCATCATCTTCTCCTTCTGGCGCGCGAGCTTCTTCTTGGACAGTTTCTTCTTGGCGGGCGCGTCGTCAGCGGGGGCGGCGCGGGCTACAGCGTCCTCGCGCTCAGACAAGCACACTTCGATGTGGCAGGGAGACGACATGTACGGGTTGATGCGACCGTGCGCGCGGTACGTACGTCTGCGTAGGCATGGCGCACGGTTCACCTGAAGAAGTATGTTACTTACAATTTGTTTTTAACATTCATTATAAATACACCCAACACTCAACAGACACACACATAGCCCTGTCCCTACACAAAGAATGCATCTTGTGTCGTGGGTATCAGAAACTTTGAGACTTTATGGTCGCACAAAGACCCAGACCCGAAACAAATACCTGTGTATTACACAAACACTAATTGTTTTAGTGCGGGTATCGAACCTGCTGTCTATTGTGTCACATGTGGCATATAACCAACAGCACCACTGAGGCTGTCAGTAAGTATGTACAATAGAAATAATGGTCTATACCTATAGTAAATTATGAATACTAATACATTGACTGTGAAGTCAAAAAGGAGAAAATGTATAAAGAAACCATATATGTAAGTAACAACAATCATAAGAGATTCAAATAAAATACTCTTATTTTGAATTATTGTTATTATTGATTTTTGCCTTTTGAAACCAGTTGGTACATTGATGTACACACTGTCAAGCTAAAAGGCAACAAGTCTCACATTCTTAAGTATTTTGTTAGTTCTTAATACTATGGATCTGTTATGGAACTCTCAACATTTTCTATAAACAATTAACTCAAACATAGATTAAAGCGAGCTACAACCTTTTTCAAGCACAATTCATATTCAACATTCAGACACCCAAGTCCACCAAAATCCAACTCATAACAGCATAAATAGTTGGGCAAAGTTTATTTAAAAAATATATAATTTCATTAACAATGAAGTAGGGGTATTATAAATAATTACTGCATCAGACAAGACCCCAGTATGCATATAAGGTACAATCATTAACAACTTTTGTATCAGCACTATAACGATTAACTATTCTATACATGTGGCTAAGGCATTTCATTTAGGTAAATAAACCTAGTGTGTAGTAGCTGCACTACACCCAAAATTCATGTGGTCTACTGCACTAAAGATTAACTAAATTCACAAAAGCCATATTTCATTTATTTGATAGTGTCTTCATTGTACATTGAGAAACAAAGAAAATAACAGAACTATAGTATAGTAAATTCTAAATATTTTGCTTTTGGTTATAATTTAAGTGCAGTAAGCAAGTATCAGGCTATTATTAACTAAAACATGCTTGTGATGTGTTAACACTCCCCATTAATATTGTCAAACTTCATTTACCACAGTTCAATGAAATTGTAAGATCATAACTAAAGATATAGAAACACTGCATTTTTAGTCAGGTACACTTTGCTATACCGTTCATTAATTGTAGCAAATATTATAATATAAAACACAATTTATAACAAAAATTGAATGTTTAGCATACCTGAATGTGGTCGATGACAAGCCTGTCTACATCGAGACCTTTGTAGTCAGCATTTGATTCGGCATTTCTGAGCAATTGCAGGAGGAATTCTGCGGATTTCTTTGGCCAGCGGCCCTGTGTTGTGCCGAACTGTTTGGCCTGTGCACACCTGCCTACACCACCATTGAAGCGACGGAATGGAATGCACTCCTTCTTTTCAGTCACGTTTTTGAGGTAGCGGACGGCGCGGCGCAAGGGTAATTTCCTGATGGCCATTGCTGTCTCGTATGTGTTCTAAAAGTTAAAAATGTATTTTATTGGCAGGAAATTTAGGCGCTGACATGAGCTAGACGTAAGTGTAGTTATGTAGCTAGCAAAATACAAAAACTTTTATTAAGCATAAAATTGTTTATATTGTATTCGAATACAAAACTATCTTAACTATCAAAAGCAATAAATTTAAACTGTATTGGTTATATAGAAAATAAATGGTTTTAGTAGCTGCTGTACTTTTATTCATGCGTTCTTTCTCTTTGAAAATTAGAGGTTATGAATTATTATTATTTACTAAGGGTGAGCCCAAAGAGTTAGACTGCCGATATTTCCCTCTTGTACCTATATTTTGAATTATTTCTTTTATTTTTATTTTATAAGTCATGTTTGGGGGCTATCAATAAATAACATAATATACCGATAGTTTTTGAGTACATTTTAAGCCTTGGAAAGGTAATATTTTGAAAGCAGAAGGGATACACTACAGTCGTCACGAAGTCCATGTGGAAACCGCAAATTGTAAATAAATATAACATAATAACATACCTTGAAGTGAACACGGAGGTTTGAGCCACGCGCCTTGCATGACTTCGCAGGATTATCAGGCTCCCGAGAGTAACGACCCATTTTTGTTTCTGAAACACAGAGCGGCTTTATGTCTCCAATGCCATCTAACAAACTTAGGTTATCATTTTACAACACCGCGCCGTTATACACATCCCGCGAAATATACACACAAATAACGGGGATACACTGTAAAATGCCGCACCACAACAGGATTTAATTTAAAAGTTAACATATTTCAAGATTTTTAGGGATTTCATAAAACACGAAACCAACCTCTCAGGAGAAAATTTGACAGGAAAAGGAATTGACAAAACTTTTTGACATGAAATTGTTTGACATTGACGCCGTCAACTGGTGTTGTCAGTTACCAGTGTTATAAATAGTTTGACTGCTAGATAGCAAAATTACAATTAGGCGATATTTAACTACGATGTATCGTGGTCAATGATTAAAGAATATAAGAGGATGACGCACAAATGTAGTACTATATAATAATTTATAGTTATGTTAGGAGTATCGACGCGGAATTGTACATTTATGTATCTGTCTCATTTACACAAAGCTAACTTGTCCCTTAATGAAAGAGACAAATAATAACTCCATTGTTCCGAATATGGCAATATTTTGTTCACTAACCACACTGGGACCGCCCTTGGCCCAAAATGACGCCATTTTTCTTTCCTGTCAAACTGTGGCGTTATCTGTCATTATGAGTAAACAAATCTGCACAATCAAATAATTTCGATTTTTTTATTGTTAATCTCGTGTCTTAAGTTTGTTAAGTTTGCTTATTAGATTAATTGTAAAGTTTTTAAAATTCCTCGGTGTTATGTGAAAGGATGCGAGTCGAGTTCAAGCAAAAAGGACCCCAACATTTCTTTTCATAGGTTAGTAACTGTTTTTACGAAATAATAACAAATATGTGTCTAAATTTACATTTTGGGTTTGTTTTTATCATTTATAATTGTTTAAGGATCTTGTTGATTAAGTTTTAGACTCTTCTAAGCGTTATTTATACAAGTAGTACGAATAACAACCGTATTGTTTGTTTACACACAAGTTTAGGGATGTGATACGAAATTATTCATATCGATATTATCATTTTTAAATATTTTGATGTTTATTTTTCAAAAAAAGAAATAATAGGATATATATATTCAGAACGATAAACAAAGTGAAATTAAAAATATTTTAAGATTACCTATAAACATACAAACCAGGACAAAATGGATACAAAAAATCGGAAGACACTATTGGAACCCTCCAATAAATACATTTATTTGTTCTTTACATTTTGAAAAAGACTGCATCATGCATGCATGAAACAAATTAATTTACCAAGACTAAAAGATAACAGCTTCCCAACAATATAAGTGAAATTGTAATAATTATGATATTTTACCTAATAATCCTATTAATAATAGAACTGTTAATCAACAAAAATGACATGCAAGATAATTTTGACAATTGGTAGTATATTGTCTAATGTCCTGAAGAACCTTTTAATGAACAGAAATAGTTTTATATTTTATTATTAATTACTATAATTGTTTATCTTAACCAACACTTTCATATTCATTGATTGAATTTTAAGTGAGACATAATGATTTTCCTCGTCAAATAATAGCAATAAAAATCTACCTATGTTATTTTATTTTATTTAATATGTATTAAATGTCCTGATAGGTATTTTTGATTTTAGCAAAGAATGCTGCAACTGCAATGGTGCAAGCAAATTCTAGATATAAATAAAGTTGTATTTTATCTCACGTGTGTATTATTTGACACAAATCCAATCCAATCATCAGGTAAAACTTACCCATGAAATAAATCATACTATGAAAAAAATATCAAAACATCGACCTATTTTTATCGGATTTAATTTTTAATGACTTTACCGTCAAATCCTAAAATCCTCTGTTTATACCCAATTGACATGTAAAGCTACAATTAAAAATGTTATACAAATTTATACACTGATATTTACGTAAAATCAAAGTTTTTCAGTCGTATTTATGCCACTGTTGATGCATCGATGTCGATAGAAAATTTGATACTAGCGTATCACTATTTTTAGGGGCGGAGCCGCCGCCATGTTTAAATATCAAAGTGACCCGTGTCACTTGACCTTATGCGTTATCCTCTATATTCTATAATCATTGATCGTGGTAGCTTTATTCTAGTCGTTGAAATTCTATGATAAACATTTTCGTATTTCATTGCAATTAGTAATCAATTGATACCAGCTTCGTTCTTCAGACATGGTTTTCTTCTATAGTTGTAATAATTTTCAAATGAGTTAGGTA
The DNA here is from genome assembly GCA_905220455.2 of Deilephila porcellus. Classification (NCBI taxonomy): domain Eukaryota; kingdom Metazoa; phylum Arthropoda; class Insecta; order Lepidoptera; family Sphingidae; genus Deilephila; species Deilephila porcellus. Next base: position 10,914,105 of record LR999986.1, on the reverse strand, counting down.
CATAATATGTATGTGGGGGTACAAGTATATGTAAGTCTTTGTTGTTATAAATATGAAAACAATATTTTGCAGCATAATTTTCCTGTGTTTTTATCATAATAAATTATATTAAGAGAAACAGTTTATATACAGATATTCATTATTCTCTCCTTTATTTACATTATTCGCAATACCTTAAAAATACGTATTATAATGAATAAAATTGATTGCTATCGCTAAACTATATAATATTTTAATAAGTGTTTATTACATAAATATAATATTAGGTATAGAATAGAACAACAAAAAAATGGATTGAAATCCCTGCATTAGATTAAAAAAGTGCAAAATTTAATAAATCATAGCATAGACGGAAGAGTATCCGTGGTAATTTACTGTACAGTACTATACTGTTTCCATTCGTTTATTTTATTTTTGACAGTTCACGCCTATAAAGTACGACATTACAGTAGAACAATATTTTGAAATAAAAGTAGATACTTTCTTGACGGGTAACGCCCACTTAGAGTTGTGCCATTCGTAACGAATGACCACAGATAACAAAAACGATTTTGAATAGAATCAATCAATCGGAATCATTTGAAATAAAATTACATTAAAATGCTAATGAAAACAGTTAAACGTAATATAGTACCCAATATTAGGATCGAATGTATTTGCTGCAAATTAATTAATATGAATAAAGGTATACGTATTGAAGTGACTTTTAATAAGAGTTTAATTTAAAATAATTACAATGATTACAACGAAAATAAATGTTTAGTACCTACTTGTAATAAACAGTTAAACCATGTTGGAATTCATAGTACTTTAAGGGTGGGTTGCAGAAAATCTAACGTTATTGTTAAAGGTAAAGTTAACTTTAGCAGTGACAATAACAATGACCACGGGATAGAACATTCTTTTGTTGCACCATTGTCATAATTGTTATAGTTAAAGTTAAAAGAGTGACCAGTGAAATGATGCGATGCGATTTTACGTCGGAATTTATCAGCGTATTTTTGTAAATTGTTTTAAAGTACAGGTTATAATTCAAATCGATACACAAATGACAATTATCAATACAGAGAACACACACAAATAACGAAAGATAACCGTGACTTTAACAATAACCGCCCGAAATTGAACGGTTAATGTTAATGTTATACGTGACGTCATTTTAACAATTGTTAATTTTATGCAACCCGAAAATTGCTTAACCGTCGATTTGACGGCTGATTAGCCCTTAGTTAATGTTAAAGTTATTTTCTGCAACCCACCCTAAGGATTAAATAATTAAAACAACTAAAAGGTAATTTGTTAATATTTTTATTTATAAACAATCGTCTGTTTCGTCGGAATCGGCGTCGTCGTCACTCGTATCCCCAGTAACACTAATTATTAATGAATGCATGGGTAAGTTGTCAAATGCGACATCGCGATCCCAATCAGACATTATTTCTTTCTTCGTCTTATCTACGACACTCGCCCAGTTATGAGGCGTCACATTTTCACACGCATTTTTAAGCAACTCCAGCATTTTGTTTGCGGTGAAAGGAGGAGTTGTATTTATTCTCGCAGCATATCCTTTCACTTGCGCCCATATTAGCTCTATGGCATTATACTGGCAATGATATGGAGGAATTCTAAGGACGGTGTGCCCATGTTCTGCAGCCATTTCATCTATAACGTATCGTTTAGGCTGCTTCCTCATTTTTAATATTTTAAGTAACTCTACTTTTAATAGGGACTCGTCCACCTCCTCGCCATTGTTACGGAGCCAGTTTATTATTTCATTTTTTTTACTGGCTTGCGTTGGCATTTTGTTAATTTGCCGAGAGTGATAGGACGCATTATCTATAAATATTGTTGATGGCTGTTCGAGTGACAATAACATTTCCCGAAACCATTTTTCATATACTTCGGAATTCATTTCTTCGTGGTAATCCCCTGTTTTCTTTGATTTAAAAGCTAACATAGCATCTTGCACAAATCCTTTTGCGGTTCCTGCATGACAAATTATAATTCTTTCACCTTTTCCCATTGGCACTGCGGTCGAGGAGCTAGCAGTGTTGTCAGTCCAAGTTTTTGATACCGTGTGATTCGCATTGAGCCAAGTTTCATCGGTGAAAACAACATTCGACCAGTCTTCTATTTTTTTAGCTTGTCTTAAAAATTCGCATCGATACAAAGCAACATCATTGCGTTCCATCAATATTTTTCTTTTGTCACATTTTTTGTATTGGAATCCAATCCTATTCAATACCTTCGCCAAAGAAGACTTTTGACCACGGAACAAGCCACTAGTTTTCAGAGATTGTACTAGGTTATGTAAAGTAGGAATCTCTTTTCTTTGGTAATAATCGTATATATGACGACGAATAGCATCACCATCAAAACTGTCAATTGCTGTCACTTTAAAGGGCTGACGTTTTTTCTTAGGTGTAGATGGCTTGTTTTGTTCCATGCCACTACTGCCGTAGCCTTCTTTAATTATTTTTGAAACTGTTGGAGCAGTAATACCTAATGCTGCTGAAACACGGTCTCTGATTTGAGTCACTGGTATAAGAGGTCCACCATTACGGCTTTCCCTTTCAAAGTACTCATGAAGTCGCAACACAAACTCCCTTGTTTGTCCTTTAAGCACCTTTCCTTTAGGCATTTTGAAAGTGATGAAGGCAGGTACGATGTTCTCAATTCAACCAAATGGAGGAATTCACGGGTAAAACAATACGGAGGAATATAAATACTCAACTCGACGTATGAAAAATGTGAATTAAAATTCAGCGAACGGAAAACACTAGCACGGGCGCGGGCGTCTCGTTGTGAGTGACCACAAAATGGCGGCGCGCGTCACCTGTCTGCCCAGTGTTGCCGTTTCACAATTTGTTTTTAACAACATTACTATTGCCGACGGAAGTGATAAGATTATTAACTTAACATGAGTAAATGGTTTATTTTAATATAATTATTAAATCAAGTAACTTAAATATCCCTGAAGTTTTATAAAACAATGCATGGAGCAAAAAATAAAATATGTATTAAATCGATTAAAACTTGTTCAAAAATAAAATCGTTTGTTATAAAAAATTGATTCGATAACGCATCAGGCCATCACTATTTGATTCAGTACTCGATGTGTCAAAAATAAAATAAACGAATGGAAACAGTATAGTGGTCTATTTTTTAGTACAGTGTCAGCACAGACTACTATGAAGGAAAAGTATCAGCATTTAGTCGCCCACTTGACTCCACTACAAACGCGAATTCCACGGAGAGGGTATACATAAATGTGGTAGTTTATCGAAATAAAACCAGCTTTGTCAGATTTATAATTTATTTGTGCAACTATATTATATTTGTGACTACACTTTAATGCATTATAATTACAATAAACGCACTATGATATGTCTTGAAGATCAGTTTTTGAACGTCGAAATGTTCGAATTCAGAACTCAAAGAATTTCGTTACAAAGTCATTAAAATAACGTTATTTTAATACGTCGACTAAATCTAATAATACTAATACTAATAAATTATGTTATATATTATGTATATACAATTTATCTTTGCATTTATTACATGTTTGCGTTTAAAACAGTGAGTATTCAAGTCTGTTTTAGAAACTACATATTTAAAACTATATGAAACAAAATATGTGTCTTGAGAAGTACTCAATACGGATTAAAGCTATTATTATGAAAAAAAAAAGTATTCGAATTCTCAACTAAATGGGCTATTGCAAAAAATATTTATACAATATTATTTAACATTTTATTGAGATCATTTGTTTGGTGGATAAAAACTCGCAAACATTCTTTATTAAATAATGATATTATGAAACAACTAACAAAGCTTTATTATTTATCATTATAATTATGACACGAGAGGTGACTTCTTTAAAAAAATAAAACTTACTACGCATTTTACAGAACAACTGAAGGACTTAATTAACAAAATAAATATTAAAATCACTACTTCGGATACAATGACTAGCTTTGAGATACCATTTATTTTAATTATGTAATTTTCAGAACTTTATATTAAATTTATAGGCTTTTGAAATATTTACAGTGATGAAGTAGGTACTTCTTTGGTAGATTTATAGAACAAAATTTATTATAATCGACTAAGCTTTGACAGTTCCACTCTATCACAGGCCTACATCGACTATTGCTTATAAGAACTATAATATTATGGCGCATGCCATTAATTAAGTAAATAAAATTATTGTGTTTATGTATTTAAAATAAATCGGTACGCAAGTCTCTATATACATTATTATTTTTAGCGTCATCTACATAATTAGTTTCGAACTTCTTGGTGTGAAGTGCCATCTATCGGCAATTTATGTCACTCAATTATTTTTAAATTAAGTGGCAGTTTTATGTAAATGAAATCACACATTTTCCCAGAAACATTAGTTGCTTATCCAGCAGAAAATAGAAATATTGTGAATTATATCCAGCTAGTGAGGCGCAGGTGCTGGTGGGGGTAGTAGCGGCAAAGGCGCAACGCAGGCTACACAACTGTCCGCTTCTGAAAAAAAATAAACATAAACATTTAAATACTATTTCTTATATGAGTTGGTAGCGGCCTGGTTATGCTAGACCTCTGGCACTGCGATGGTCCGATGGTGCGATGAGTGGCGGTACCCAGTGTATTACTATACTCTATGAGTGGCGGTGACCGCTTACCACGATGTCTTAAAATATTTTTTATACCTACTTATTTTTTCTATTCGTAGTGTTTGGGTGGTAAAAATGTAGTTTTTCCTAAAAAAAATCCTAAAATTTTTTCCCCCCTTTTTTAAGACGCAATAGTACGCAAGGGTTTGATTTATTTTTTTAGCAGAACCTATGTATTTAACACGCAACAAGCGTGCAACAGGTACCTACTTAAAAAACTGCAAAATATATCGTCGCCTTTGTGGTGAATTTTTGAGTGGTATTGTGTCTGTAGGTACACACTAAAACTGCCACTAGGCTTCGTATTCGGTCTGGATACATCCGGTATTTATTATAGTAATTGTAATCAAGTGGAAAAATGGATTGGAAAAAGAATAATTTTGGTCAGAAATGGTACATTGTCTCACCGCGGTCATGCATATAGTGCAAAGAAGGCCGAAGGTCCGGCAGACGCCAGGGTTCGACCCGCGCCTCGTCTTCTCTCTCCACCTTGGGCACGAGGGCCGTCCAGCACGAGTCATCGGGCCGAGGAGTTGGCGCACTGCGACACGGCCATGCGCAAGTCTGCAAGATGAGGAGTTGAGAAAAAGTTATTGATATAAGGCCTTCGTAGATTAATACCCACAGTTTCTGTAGACGCATTCACGAGCGTTGTGAGAAAGAAAAGTCTCTCATAGACCATAGATTCTAATACCCACGACAGAAGAATTGTGTGCCTTTAAAGTTGTGCTAATACTGGCTGCGTAAACATATTTGTCTATTTATTAACACCTATTATTAATATACCATACATAACAATATTTTTTTAACTACGTATGGAATATGTGTATCATAATATGAAACAAAGTTAAAGCGAAATTTCCATTAAAGGTAGTTTTACTTTTCATAGTTTTATTTTTTATAGAAAATATAGTTAAACGGAGGGTAGTTTAGTCGGAGTTAGCCTTCACGCTGGCTTCAAGTCTCGTGTGTGCGGTTTAAGTCGTATAGCGTGATTTCACGCTTGGTTTTTCGCCTTATTTCGGTTAATTTCTTGGACCATCTAGTACAAGTGAAGTGTGGTGATACAGTGAAAGCCTATAGTATTCGTCGGCGCCGACCATCCAGCTTCGAGAATGAGGTTCCGGTGAGTACCTAGACTAGACAGAATTTATTTGCATTTAATTTGACTATTGTTCGTTGTTGTATTCAGTACATTGTGTGATTTTTGTGAAATTCTATTCTTGCACTTGACCCAAACGTGATGATTCCAACAACAAGCAAGAAATACTTTTATATGAGTATCTATCCCCACGGCCCGCGAGCCTCCTGAACTTTTGGTCGTTTTTCCGATCGCAGGCGTTTAATGAATAGCAACAAGCATATTAATAATGAGCAAGGATAATAGCGTGGGTACAAAGGATTGTTCAAAGTTGGGCTCTATCTCCAGGGCTTCACCGATTATATTTTTTCTTCTCTGCCAAAAGACCAAATAATCTTAAATAAATGATAGCCACATTTATCGTATGAAAAATAATCAATAGATTTCACAATCAATCGTGAAATCAATAGATTTCACGATTAAAAGTTAAATCATATCCGATTGTGCCGTTAAGTTAGCCGTTCGTGATAAAAACCTATGTTTGTTTCGATTACCGTCACGAGTGTCCACATTTATCAGATGGGGCACGCGTCGCCACAATTACTTAAATATCGCGGCGTGCTATCACTTAACTAATAAAACTGATGCAATCATCGCTCGTTTTCAATGATTCCCAAACAGCCAACAGGCTCAGTTTTTTACGTTGGCTCAGGTTGGTGCCAATGTCTGCATATGCCTTGTGTTTGGATCTAGTAAACAGGCCAAAGTTGGAGCCAATGCTGTTTTCTAGTTCAACACGTGTGGATAACGTGTAGGCGCCTTTATAGATTTTCCTACGGTTTTATACCATCGGACCCGTAGTAACACAGGGTGGCCCACGCAAGTGTGACACGTTTCGGTTTCTAAGAATCCGGCGCATGTCGTATTGAACCAACGCATTAGCTGACTATCAAGACCTGTCGTGTTAAGTAGGATATCAATCGATACACACCAGTAGGGTGTATAATCTAAGAGCATATTAATCCACTATCCAAATTATTAACTGAATATAGAAATACACGCAACAGTCACATACATAGTCCTGACTCCACATTAAGATCGAGTCTTGTGTCGTGGGTATTAGGAACTACGAGAGAATTGTCCATCTCATAAACACCGAGACCCGAAACAAATACTTGTGGTTAACACAAACATTTATCTGGGTGCGGGGATCGAATCCGCAACCTCCCGTTTCACAGCCGGCGTCTAACCAACTGCGCCACGAAGGCTGTCAAATCACAATTATTTCATCCAAAATGAATATGAGTAGGTAGAGCAAAGCAAAACAATACGTTGAGAACCATTGCGCTTTTGAAGTGCACAGATAATGACATTACGGACAAAGTTTGCAGTAATTATTGTTGTTTGATTTAAAAGCAATGCCACTACGAGTCCTGAATCGCATAGAGGTGGCACGTTGAGAATATTTGGATATAGCATGGAAAAAAAGGTATCTACTATCTAGTATATAAATCCGGCGCTACATCAAAAGCCTTAATTTTTTAAATTCACGACATTGTAATATGATTTACATGATGAGTCAATGATTGTATATCTATTCTCTATGTATTATTAAATATCACATTGATATAATACCTACGAGATTGTAAGTTTGCACTTCCTTTAGTCAATATTGTAAATTTCCTGTTGGATTTAAATCATATTATGCGAAATTTAGGATGTAAGTTAAATCCTAACAACAAAATAAAGGGCGTAGCCTATTCAATTGCTTCTCCATTTTGTTTCCTGCTTTTATTAAAATAAAACACAGTACAAAAAAATTACTTCATTTCACATTAACGGTAATGAGACTGATCATTTTGCAGATCAATTCGTTCGTATAGCCTGCGATAAAATTGTCCTTTTCACATCATTCAGCAGTCTGTGGCCAGCCGCGCTCATAAACAATTCATTCTGGTTCCGTATAATTATTTACGTAAAGCCAACGCTTCGGCAGTACTATAATAGCGTAATTATCATTTTGTTTTAAATAATAAATAGCTCGGTGAATACCACTAACACAGTTTAAACGATCGCGTGAGAAACGATTTAACTTTATAAATACTATGAAAGCGTTTTTTGAAGTGTACTGTGTACATATTGATTTCAGATTTTAATGATAGCGTCACATCGTAATTCCTAGGTTTGGCTTGAAATTATGTTTTAAACTTATAACCAATAAGTTTAAAAAGATATTTACGTAAACCTAATTATTTTCCACGGCCCGTTAATCGGACTTTCTTATGAATAAAAGAAACATTGTCAATAGTGCGTTTACGTCGAATTATGTTTTGCTAAGAGAAATTCTCTTTAAGTAAATTAAGCAATCTGTAAATAAATTAAGCACTGGTTTATGTACACCGTAGTTCTCTTTTATTTTAAGGTAATTATCGTTTCCTTTAACTATGAAGGTAAACATTTTGAGCGAACTGGGATAACTGAGAGTTCCCAATAAACAATCGAAGGTGTGCGAAGTTGGTGCGAAAGTCTACCAAAAGATCACCAGAGGAATAGATCAATGGCCTACTTCTAAGAGTTGATGTTAAGTAGGCCAATAGGCTAAAAAGCCTACACCCAGACCACGTCAAATTGAGATTAGGGTATCCAAAGTTGGATTTAGTTTAACTCTAACTATAAAATATACAAAAGATAGAAACTTCTACACTGTTAGCGACAATAAAACTGCTGGCTGGTTGAGCTATCTGTTTAACCATTGCATGTATCGTCCGTTTTCCACCTGGCCCTATTGTGTGGGCTTTAGAATGTCATTGTGTGGAATGTATGACAATCTCGTGTCATGTTGAATACGGGGATGAATGCTTTCGAAAATTCAATGCGACCCACTTTCTTTATTTTTAATGTTCATAAACGGATTGCAGTTGGACAGATTTTATAAAAGTATATCTACGTAAATACGACAGCGATAAGACCGCCGATTGTTACACATATTTATGCGCTTTACATTTTTGTATGTAATAATTTATGTGGTGTGCAATAAAGTATTTATAAATAAATAAATAAATACGAAAAATCCAAGTAATAGGCCAGTGTCATGAAATATGACCTAAGCTCTCTCAATTGTAGAGCATGCCCGTGCTCTGCAATGGGACGTACTTATAGGGGCTGATATATTTATTCAATATATTTATATTATGTAATAGAGTTGATATTTCAAAAGCTGGTGATATGTGTTGAGGAAATTTCGTTTTTGGACATAATATTTGTATTGCAAATACTTATCCTATAGATTTATTGAGATTTTGTTTTGTTTTTACATTAGTCTGTTTCACGCTGATTGCGGTATTTCTTTTTTCGTATTTTAATAGACCCTCATATTCTAATTCGGCAATTGTAAGTAATTTGTATATGGAAAGTCTCTTTACCATTACAATTTTATCAGTAACATCAGACATGTCATTAATAAATTCGATTATATTGGTCAATCGTATCGGAATATCAATCTTGGAACAATAAAATAAATTACATTCCTTAAACACAACACAATCACATTTGTTTTATTAAAACAAAAATCCATCATTGAACGTAACCCTTAATTTATAATTCATCCACTCATTCGTTCGTATCGCTTTTTTTGTAATAAAACATTGTTTATTAGAGATAAATATGATTTATATTTTATTACGTAAGAATTTCATTAATAGATGTGATTAATACTTTATTATTTTAATGATTATTCTGTATCCGGAATCAACCCAATTTCATTGGTACTGGGACTGTAGCTTTCTACTTATCATGTCTATTTTTGGGGTAAATATGAGCATGTTTATTAATCCAGTAAATCTTGGAAATAGTTAAATATACCGCGTGATATTGACATCTGTTACTTAATTTTGTCCACATGTTCGTGACCACCCCAGGAAACATTGTACCAAGTTACATCAAAATCCACCTGGTAGTTTTGACAAAAATCACGATTTTGTATTTCGCAATTTTCGATCACTCTGTACATGCACGAGTAGTTTTGCCGCTCAGCTGACAAAGGACTTTGACCCCGCAAACATAAAACTTGGCGAAATACAGATCACTCAATATGTTCTACACTACAATAATTATTATTAATGTAGTCTAGAACATAATGAATGATCGTTATTTTATAAGTAAGTACTAATGATTAACTGGGGTTTAATAGTTCACCTTTTAGTAAGCATTTAATCAAATACATTCACTAATTACTAGGCACTCTCAAATTCCAATATACACATTAATGATTAACAGGTTTCTTGAATATCGGTAAAACATACAAGGCATTTTAATCGCACAATACAAAAACTTTAATTGTAATCGTAATTATCGACCAACAAAAAAAAACTATTCTTCGGCACGTGACAATCGGTCCAAATAAAAATACGTGAATAAAACTATGCAACAAGAATAAAATTTATTTCAGCTTTATTTTTAAACAATATGCATTCAATTTCAAGTAATGTTTAAATCCAACACGCAATATTTCAATTTAACATTTTCAAAACAATTTTACGTAAACGTATCATAACGCGCCATGTCCCTTCTGTACTTTGCATTTACTATAATCACTTGTTGCCAGATTGTACATCTTTTTATATCATAATATGCTGTCCCTTTTTCGCCCTTGGAGGAAGTATAATTATAAGAAAGTGACAGCATACGAAACATTTTTGAAGTAGTGTTGTGAAATTATCCGAGGACACTTAATCGATATTTTTATCTCTCATATTATTTAATTTGAGTTGACTGGAAACTTAATACTATGTCAGAAATATCATGGTATTTCGTTTTTATTTCTTACGGTTGGTTTTAATAATTTAGAACATCTTCAATAATTAAAACCCAACCGGTCATCGAGGGTTTTTAGCATAATGATATGCTGGCGTTATAGGTGTTGCTAGGGACCCAGCTCGACCACAATATACGCGTTTGTACAGGGCTAGAAGGCCAGAGACACTGATTTACCTTTCTCGGCTTCCCCGGGGTATCGAAAGGGGAGCAAAAAGCTTTTCCTCTTAACAAAAAAAAAACTTTACAAAGTTATCTGACTACATTTCCTGAAAATGACAATAACTTGACAATATTTAATGTTTCCAAAGTAAACCACTTTAAGAAATCGTAATTTTATACAAAATACACGTATGCATTCGCTGCTGTAGATTGTTTTATTTTATTAATGAACTACTTACGGGTAAAATTGCTTCGAAAAGTAAAGTTGACACATTTGAATAAACTACAAATAATCGATATCGATTTCAAGATATTGTAGTCACGGCTCTTATTTTAAACTACCAATCACATAAAGTATTTTTCTACGCCAATCAGAGTACCTACTTTTAAATACTATTGTCCAATCCAGTTACGTAATTACTGCATCAACCAATCCATCCAATCAATCCTTAGGGATCTTCAACTTTTAGCAAATCCTAATGTATGGCGGCGCGGCCGGCGCGGCGGCACGCTCAGTGTTCGGTTTACTGCGTTCAATTAGTAATGTAAACAAAAACACGCGCGCGCGCAGAAATCGCCATTTTGATAGTATTATAAATTATGTTGTTATTTGTATTTTGGTTCAAGTGAGTGAATAAGTGTTTAAGAGATAGAGACACATATTGCAATTAAGTACTTTTTATTAGTTGTTAGTTTAAGTGTTCTTTTTATTATTTAAGTGTTCGTATTAGTGTTTATAAGTACTTTTTAGTTTTTGTAGATTTAAGTTGTTCCGTATTATTGTATTTTCTATTCTTAATACAATGACGAATACTTATAGTACTGTGGAATACAAAGATATGGTGTTGTTGTATGGTGAGTGTAATCAAAACTCCGTCATGGCCCTCAGAACATATACATATATATATCATAAACGCGGGAATATTGCGATGTTGCCGCTCCGCTCCGTGCGGGCGCTGTATATCAGGTAAGTCTAAATATGGGATGTTTAACTTTAATGTCATTATTTTGACTTATAATTTGTTTGAAAAATCAACTTTTTTGTTTTTCCTTCTACGACAATTCCTATGCGTGCAAATAATATCCCTTACTACGCGATGCACATAGTTTAATTTAATGTCGGGGGTGTCAATATCACGCTGTAGAATGTTTTATATGATTTTAGTATTTTTCCGACAAATTGAATGAAATGTCTCCTACACACTAAATGAATCTAAATATCTTAACAATAACTCCTCACAATGAATATAAGTTTAAATATTATCTTAGTCTCTTCTACGATTGAGGAAGCTTATTCTATAATCTATAGTCCACTGTCCACAAGGATGGAGGCATGAGCATAAACGATGTCTTATTTCAATTATTATCCATCTCTCCGACACAACTCTCTCGGTTGTTTTTGATTAGATACCCCATTATTTTCGATACGTGTTGCGTCGTGGCCCATAACTTTACTTATAAATGCCGGCGTGGCATTTACATTTTTTTATTTACTTCATTTGGGGATGACATTTTGGTCGGCCATTTTTATCGGTGGCAGCGTGTGCGGAACATTAATTTTGTTATTCAGAATTGTAGGCGAATACGAACGCCCCCGGTATTGTTCGCTTTATTATTTTTGGGGAATGATCTTTGTATTTTGGATAGAATTGCACTTAATTTTATTTCTATCCGACGCATTTTTGGGTGGAAACGATAAAAATTATATTACTCTCATGTTGTTTCTGGGTACAATTTACGCTAAATATATTACTTTTTGCAAAATTAGTTTCGATTTCAAGAAAGTAACTCATACTTTGTGCAACGATACGAGGCCAACAATTTTATTTTAAATTTATTTACCAATTCAATTCACAACTGTAATTCCTATACGAAACCTCATTACCTATCTCAATAATTTATCATCGCAAATTGCAGAAATAAATTGAAATAAATATAATGCGCTGTGTGTGAGTGTGGACCGTGTAATTAACTGCCCTGATTCCCTGCGGGGAGCCGGCGCCTCGGGCAAACATCTGCATTGTCCTCCTGCCTACTCGGTATTGGCTATGCACATTCTATTAGCTCTGTGAGATGTAAACATTATGGATGTGATTTGGGACTGGTATGAGATTAAGCATTAATGTTAGAAATCAATTTTCCTCGTTATTACAGTAGGTTTTATTTGTCGTATGCTTTTCTTTAATTTTTTATACATACATAAACTCACGCCTTTTTCCCAGAAGGCAGAGATTATCCTGGTAGCAGCCAGGACACCCATGTGCCGCCTTGTGTGCCATAATGGGCACAAATTCCGGACTCCGGACTGATAATGAACATAACAGAAAAATCTAATATCACTTTGCCCGACCCAGGATTCGAACCCGAGACCTCGGCTTTGCAATTATACTGTAGTACAACAGTCTCAGTCAGTTGATTTTTTATATCTATGATTTACATACTTACTACATTATCAAATAAGTGAATTTTGGTAATGCAGCTATAATTTTTCAGAACTGAAGAACCGGTAATCACTTAAGTACTATCATTTGATTACTTCTGTGCCTATACCAAAAATACTGATAGCATATTTGAAATATTAAAGTAACACCAATAATTATATCTCAATAAAAATGGGATGGACATTGACATACTATCTGCACTTTATCTATCAGTCTGTACCGCATTTACAAAGGGTCGGCCTAACATAACCTTTATACATTAACATAGTAATTTCGTTACTGATTTTCAACCAATAAGATATCTACTCCTTTTCAAATACAACAATTTTGTAAAAAGCCAACAATAAACACAATTCATTCACACCAAAAAAAAAAAAACACCGAAAAAATACAAAAAAGTTCCAAAAGATGAAACTTGTTACAAAGACGTACAGCCGTAATCTGGCCGTACATTAAAGCAGACGTCGAAATAAACACATTTACGGCGGCCAATCGGTAAGCGGCACACGTAGATAATAGATACTTTGGTGGGATTGCCACGTTCCCGCTGCCACTTGATGCGTTTTATAAATCACTCCGCTTGGCACGTGTCCTTTATATTTTTGTAAAGTTGGATATTTTTTTCGTCTTTTCAGATTAATTCGATGCTTTATTTGCTGTGATTTTTTGAATTAGTATTGACCGATATTCAATGTGCTATTTTATTTTAAGTACAATATTTCAAAAATGTATTTAAACGGAAAATTGTAATATTATGATAGATCATTAAATTGCATAATACCTTACGTTTTGAACTTTCATTAAGTTGACATTTATTTATACATTATCAAAGAACATTAAGTGGCCTTTACTATTGAATGAATTAATGAACTGTCTAAAACTGCCTTAGATTGAATATTTTAAGATTACTTACTACCAATCATATAAATTCAATTAAGAACATCTCGAACTATTTACATATTTCAAACGTTTCAATGAGATATTTCCTATTTTATAGCGTGTATTATTACGATTTATTACATTAACTCATACAAAACGGTGTAATACAAATTTAATACGCATATTTAACGAACGATAGAGTGCCAGTTACCCGATCCAACGTTTTAATTTTATATCGTCGGGTTGTCTGTCGAACAGCTTATGATCGAGTGTTGAGTGTTTGTTGTACACGCCCTTACGAAGGGCTCTGTAGGGGTGCCACACTGCCGAAAATATTTGGCATTACCTGTATATTAACAAATATTTTTAGCTAATCACTAACCAATCTATACTGATAATTCTGATTGAATACCTCAATTTATGCTTAGTTTTTTTATGTGAACTTTTTAAATGAGAATGTATCATAATTGCAACACCAATTAGTTTTCAAATAAGAAAATACATATTTTAATCATAATAAAAGTTTTAAAAATATCTACTATAAACTAGATACTTCCCAATTTCTTGCTAAAGCTCTAATAGAATTCATAACTAAACGTTCATTCTCGAAACACTAATTTTCAAGTAGCAATTGCATCGTATCCATCATTTATTTTAAATATATAATCCACAATAAACTTCCAACAATACACCCCTTATCACTGGGTCACCGCATTACACAACCCTTGTTCAGACAATCAATTCAATAAGCGACCCACCGGTAATCCGATTACACCGTGCTGCCTCCGGCGATCACGTTTTAATCTAGACACAGATTTGTCTAGATTATTGTAAAGCCTAATGTGATTGGTTATATGAGAGGCCAATTGACCAAATCGCCTCGGGAGGTTCAGCCCGATAAGTAATTAGACAATTTGTGAATGAATATTGCATGGATTAATCCTTTGTAGCATTGACACTAATGGATGATTTGATTTTATGCACTAGTCCTTTGTGACGTAGGTATGTTAGTTCCTCAAAGAAATGAAATATATATATTTATTTCATTATATATTCATAGAATAGTGAATATACCTATTTATTTATTGAAATTCATCACATAAAACTTTTATGAAAAATAATTGTGAGACTTCGAATACAATTGCGTCATATTTAATAAACTCTCTCACTCACGCCTTTATCCCAGAAGGGGTAGGCAGAGGCGCCAACAGGACACCCACATTTCGCCTTGTATGTTCCGTCTCATGATGTGATAGGGGGCGAGCCTATCGCCATATTGGGCACAAATTCCTGACTCCGGGCTAATAATGAATAGAAAAACCCAATATCACTTTGCCCGACCCGGGATTCGAACCCGAGACCTTAGCTTTGTAGTCGTACCGTAGTACAACTACGCCACCGAGGCAGTCATATTTAAAATCGGGAATATGGAACTTTAATCATGCACACGGCCAATGATTACATTAGACTTGCATTTGCGTTTTCTACGTCAAATGGGTAATGAACTGGTTTTATTGAGAGCAAGAAATAGGTATTCGTTAAATCTGTATAGAATATAGAATGGTTTTAATACCGGAACAAACACCGTTCTTAGTTTAAAGATAACTTGTTGCTAATAAATTACAAACGTAAGCAAAAATCCCTCATCTTTTAACTTGTTAGCCCTACATTAAGTGAACGTAGTTTAATGTTAAGGTAAGGGTTTAAAGACAATAATTGAATGCATTCAATCAGTAGATGTTTTTTGTTTTCTTCGATAACACAGTCTATTAAAATAGGTACTTTTATTCGACTGTGCTCAATACTTAGCGTTGTATAATCTCTGATCTGTTTGTGTGTAAAAATTATCATTAATTAATACATCGTAATCACAATGTGATTCAAAGTAGGTACAACTCTATTGGTTCCTTTGAAGGGATTAGGGGCGGCTTTGAAGGCGCGTTAATTACTCGCGTTTACGGCGCTTGTTAGACGCTCAAACGCCTCTTTTATTTACATCCTGCCTTTCAGGACGTAAATAAACTATGTAAGTATTTACATGTACGATGTTTCTAGTATTGATTTGATTAATTTTATCGAGAGGTTTTTTTATAGAGATAACTCTTAGCATGGTACTACCACCTACGTCATTTATGTGAAAAAGTCTGTCGAAGTTTTATTAAGCTGAGGACTGTTGCGAAAACAAAAACACTCGTTAAGAATAAAAACCAGCCTTAATTAATTGTAAGTAGGTTTCTTTTACAGCAATACAAAAAATGGAAGATACTAATCACAGCAAGCTCGCGGCTTGCTCAACATTGAATGGATACGAAAAAACCCACAGGTACAAAAATCTCTTGCACGCGCACACTAAAACGTAATCCCCAATTAATTGGTCCGCGCCGGGCCGAGCCGATCGGTACTAAATTAAACATTTTCTCTTATTTAAAACCGAAATGAAGTCCATTTGAATTCGCCCCGCCAGTAATTACACAGTTTACGACGTGACAAAGCGTCGGTGGCGGCCATTTTGATAAAATGGCGCATCTCCCGCGGGACGCCAGCGGACATGGTTCGAACTTAAATTGGCTAATGTTTGAAACTGTATAAAATTAATCAATGCATTAATTACGTCAGTTTGTTTAATTTAGTGGCATCGAAATGGAGAAATATTTATTTTAACTGTTGATGTCTCTGAATGGAATGACGTTTCTCATAAATAATTTATGCGTTTCAAAACGTCCTTTGAAGAATGTTCCAAAAACTAATCATGCCGATTACAGAAGTGCGACGGCGGTGATTGGAAAAATTTTCCTCTTCTAACTTTTTAAATTGGATCCAAACGGTGGCTCCGTTTGCTTGGCGAGCTCAGAAAATACCAAGTTGAGTGGATAACTCGATTCACTCAATACTTGGGTATTAAATTGCATCTTTGAAAAACGTTTATGCGAGTTTATAAAAGGCTTTCGAGTCATTTCGTAATAAGAGTTTTCAATGCTATTTCAACTCAAGCGGGCTTCTTTTTAAACGTTGTACAATGTTTATTTGTATAGCAGGAAAAGACTGGAACTTTATCAGTTTTGACGGTATTTTATAGATTCTTTATGAGTTCTTTTCCAAAAAACTGTTTTTCATGTACTTACGTATGTAAGATCATGTGTTTATAACTGGAAGTTTAAAATCACAATACGCAATTTAAACCTGAAATACCCGTGTGGATCGTTACTAGTGTAGAAATGTCATTTACTGTGTCTTTTTCCAAAGCTGTAACATGCTTCGAATCGTTTCACAAAATAAATGAGTGAAATATTTGGATTCCGAAAGCTGCCAAATCATTTGCTACCAATTTAAGAGTTTGTAGATTTGGTGAAATGTTTAAATTGGATCCAAACGGTGGCTCCGTTTGCT
This sequence comes from Deilephila porcellus, assembly GCA_905220455.2. Lineage (NCBI taxonomy): Eukaryota > Metazoa > Arthropoda > Insecta > Lepidoptera > Sphingidae > Deilephila > Deilephila porcellus. Next base: position 10,896,676 of record LR999986.1, on the reverse strand, counting down.
TGGCGAGCTCAGAAAATACCAAGTTGAGTGGATAACTCGATTCACTCAATACTTGGGTATTAAATTGCATCTTTGAAAAACGTTTATGCGAGTTTATAAAAGGCTTTCGAGTCATTTCGTAATAAGAGTTTTCAATGCTATTTCAACTCAAGCGGGCTTCTTTTTAAACGTTGTACAATGTTTATTTGTATAGCAGGAAAAGACTGGAACTTTATCAGTTTTGACGGTATTTTATAGATTCTTTATGAGTTCTTTTCCAAAAAACTGTTTTTCATGTACGTATGTAAGATCATGTGTTTATAACTGGAAGTTTAAAATCACAATACGCAATTTAAACCTGAAATACCCGTGTGGATCGTTACTAGTGTAGAAATGTCATTTACTGTGTCTTTTTCCAAAGCTGTAACATACTTCGAATCGTTTCACAAAATAAATGAGTGAAATATTTGGATTCCGAAAGCTGCCAAATCATTTGCTACCAATTTAAGAGTTTGTAGATTTGGTGAAATGTAGTGAGTTTTGGGACTCTAAAAACAATGATTAAATGTGATACGAAGGTCACTTGTTCCTTGGTTAGTGAATGTTTATTGATGATAGTGATCAAACGGAATACTATAGACATAGTCGACTTATAAAAATCAAATAGGCGGACCTATAAAAATCAAATACAAGACCTATTAAAGAGAGGAAAAATACGGAGTCCTCGAAACCGATGAGCGTGTATGCAAAGATTATTAGTGACAGTAGATGAAGTGAAACAGGTATGTATGGACCGAAGTACTTGGCGCTCAATAGTTTCTACTTACCCCAATGGGACATAGTCGTGAGTTTATGTATGTATGTACCGGGTATATCAAGACTGCGACCGAAAACGAAGCTAGGTGGCAGTATCAGTGGTTACAAACATAATGCAATTTAAAAAAACAGATTTTTTTTTGCAATTTTTTCAATATCATTTGCGAAAAAGGGTATTGAAACCCTTACATACAACAATTCACCCAAATACGACGATAAGTAAAAAAATACAATAAATATTAAAGGGGAAATTTTTAGTTGCATTGTGTCTGAAATCACTAATACTACCACCTGGCTTCATTTTCGGTCGCAGTCTTGATATACCCTGTATGTAGTCGACTTACCACAGCTCTAGGCTGGTCTTCCTCCGTAGTCTCTATGTCGACGCTCTCGTCGCTGTCGCGGTCGCTCTTGGGGGACCGCGCGGGCGACGAGCGGGGCGGCGAGCGGAGCGGAGAGCGGATCGGGGACCGGAGCGGGGAGCGGGCGGGCGACCTGCTGCGGCGGGGCGATGTGGAGAGAGGAGACCTAGGTGTAAAGGATTTGCGTGGATTTTTAGTTAAGAACATATTCGTCTGGTGTAGTTTTGCTTATTGTAGACTTTATATACGTCATGATTGAGATAGGGAAAGACTATAGGTTTCGGTTTCGCTCGATCACAGCATAACAAAGATTTTTTACTTTCATCAATCTCTTCATGTGTTCGTATCGGTTAAGAGTATTCTGAACTGTCCTTTAACTTGGTTGACATACGTTAGGTTTGTCGAGTTTTGTTTATCCTTCACCAAAATTGAATATCAACTTTAATTTTAATTTTTTTGGCTAATTCGATTTTACACACATAACTTTTCTAAAATGTAAAATTGTATTACCCCACACTTATAAATGCCTCAAAACTTCATGAAATAAGTTCTCACCTGTTTGGCGACCGCGGCGGTGACATGGGCGACAACTGTGGAGATTCGAGCCGGTGTCCCCGCACTGGTCGGAAGGCGCGAGGCTCCTCTATTGAGCCTACCGTGCCTAACGCTGTCAGGGCTCCTACACCGGGGCAAAAATATAAAAATATGTTTTCATTAAGCATTAAAAAAAATATGACTTCAATTCAATCGTTAAGGGTTTTGTAAACGTATCTGTAGTGGGGAATTGGACATTATGAAAACCTTAACTAAATTACATAATTAATTACACAAAATAACTAATTGCCCATTGCTTGACTTTAAGGTTTTAACACTTCGTTTCTTCGTGATTAGATCAACATTTACGGAACCTTTTCTACAGAAAGCGCTCTGTTAACTTCATAACACATTGATCATCACTTATGATTCTCACCTGGAGCCCACAGGGTCGGCTTCAGCCATGGAATAGCGTACGGCAGTGGGAGCCGTGCCCCCCATACATAGTCAGCCAGCCTTGGCACCGGCGCATGAGCACTGGGAGGGCTCGCAGCGGGCCTCTTAGCCTCCCCCGCTGTGTCTGACTCCGGCCTGCGAAGCGGCACTCTTCTGAGGCATAATTTTAAGCTGAACTTTCCAGATAGACGGTTCAAAATGTGTTTAATTACAACTTATCGACTATTAGATGTTGCAAAAATATGTTAAATATGCATTTTTCATGCCTACTTTTGGCACTATATAGTATAATTAAATATAAAAAATCCCATAATTAAACATTCGTTCTAAAACTAGAGCTCTAGTATTCATCCGCTAAGTAAAATCCTAGACTCATTACATCGACTATAGACTTACAATTGATATTGAATTTCACCGAACATTTTATAATAAAAATTAAAATAAAATCGGAAACTGAGCGTCCAACCCCCTTTCTCACCTCGCAGCCGAGAGCATTCTCTTCCTCGTTCCCCCGTTGAACATGGCCTTGACATCCTCCCAAGCGTGCACCACCTCGTCAGGCGGGCTCCCGCTGAGCTTCATGTGCCGTCGCCAGGAGTTGAAGTTGGCCGCGTCTGGCTGCACGTACTTGTCTCCAGGACCCACGCGGTGCGAGTGGAATATGAACTTGTTGGGGGAAAAGAACAGCCCGCAGTAGGCGCACTTTATGCACTTCGCTCGGGATGAGTTGTACCTGGTAGATGGATATTGAGTATTTTGAATTTTAACTTTATTTAGAATTTCCCATGCCTTCCCGTCCCGTCCCGTCTCATTCTCATCAAGGCATGTAATCCAGTCCTATCCCATGCCTTTGATTTAAAAAAGTAACAAGCTACATCCATACCAAAATGAGGTTTCTGAGTTCATCGCGCACAACCGCACAGACAAATAGACAAAAATGCTAAAAATCATTGTTTTGGGTTCCATTACGTTGAAACAGACCCTTCCGCCCATATTAGATTTTCTCATTTATCTTTCATGTATAGACATCGATCAGTTACAAATTTGTTATATGTATCGATTATTCGATATTTTCCAATTCTTTCTCTTTCTACTCCGAAATATCCGCAAACTTGTGTTTAAGTACTTATTTTTCACGAGGAAATCTTTCGGAACAAGGAAGGGCAGAGTATAGTTCAACATCAAAACTTTATAGCAGCCGCTATCACTAATTTCATCATATTATAAAGACCTGGAACTTGTATTACGGTACGGTTACAAAGCTGAGGTCTCGGGTTCGAGTCCCGGGTCGGGCAAAGTGATATTGGATTTTTCTATTCATTATCAGTCCGGAGTCAGGAATTTGTGCCCGATATGGCGATAGGCTCGCCACCTATCACATCATGGGACGGAACATACAAGGCGAAATGTGGGTGTCCTGGTGGCGCCTCGGCCTATCCCTTCGGTGATAAAGGCGTGAGTTTATGTATGTATGGAACTTACCTAGCAGGTAGGAATGCTCCCCGACACCCCCACGCACACTCATGATGCACGGCGAAGGCGAAGTCGTCGGGCAATCGCGGCGGAGCGTTGTCGCCCAGGAACGACTTGCATAGACGTTCCGCTTCCCGTCTTGTGATCATACCTTGTGTGGAATTGTTATAAGGGAACTTTATTTTAATAATGCTAAGAATGCAAATTGTTTAGTTAATGTAGTAGTTTGCGAAGAACACATTTTGCTCGTTTATTCGCAGTTATTTTTTATAATTTTAACCAGGTTAATCATGGTCAAGTATTAAGCAAGGGGTTATGAATTGAACAGCATATGGCGTGCATTTTTTTAAATCGCCGTTGATCATTATTTTCTATTGCTTTGTGTTAAATTTATTATTAAAACCGAACTATCCCTTTTTTAAGTTCTCTTTTGAATACTCTCTCCAAAACAACGATGCCATCAAATTACACTTCAATCATCTTACCACATCGGCGCGAAGACACGGGCATGGCTCCCGCCCTCCTCAGTATCTCGAGCTGCACCGGAGTGCACTGAACGCACGTGATGCCCAGCGCCACGCGCCGGTTGTGGATCTCATTGTACGAGAACTGTTTGAGCAGCGTGTTCGAGATCTGGGCGAGGCAGAGCCGCTCCACGCCCTCGATGACTAGGGATACGATGGGCACGCCGTATAGGAGGACTGTGCCCACCTAGGAATATAAAAGCTTAGTAAGTGAAATAATTGCCATCGATTGCAATCTCAATCGAGCTCTTGATTGTCGAGGAAACCCGTGCCCTGCCGTGGGACGTATATGGGCGTATACATTACAGTACAGTACAATTGAAACATGTGTTTTGTTTATGGAATAATTTTGAGGAAAATTACTGATAAAATTTATTTGCTTATTCCGATATCCGCGTACAAAGAAATCGCTGTGTTTCGAATATTTTCTGTTAGTACGAGTACTACACGAGCAATAATTTATAATAAAAAAATTAATAAGTGTCGAAGTGGGTGTTGTTTACGTTATAAATTAGTATTCTGTTAAATTCCATTATTTAACAGTCATACTAACAATAATAATTAAATAATCCGGTTTTAAACACCCACCTGGTTCGGTTTGCTATTCAATTGTAGTGATTTGTGTTCGGTTCTCGGTTTGAGTGTCTCTCGCGGTGAGAGCGCCAGATTCGTCGCCTCCATTCTGCAACAAAACACTCGAGTCTTGTAAAATCATTGTTCACTGTTTATTGCTGTAAATTTAAATCTGTTTATCTTATTCTATACTAGCAGGTAACCGTAAAGCGTTACCTGATTATTGTAAACATTATTTTTAAATTAATTTTATTCTGTACACTGTATTGCGATGAATGGCGAGGCAAGCATGCCATTCGCCTTGTTGTAGATTAGTAACATCCCTATTAGATTGTAAGATTATGTTGATTATTTTTCCGACCCAAATATCGACCAATAGAATTGCACCATTCGACGTCACGTGGTACAACCTACATGGTATTATACTGATAATTTTTTGAAAATTTTCTCTGGTAGTTGCTATATATAAAAAACAAAACATGATCCAGTCAAATTAACCACACGTCAAACTGACAGGTTGAATTCAATTGTGAAAATTGGAGATTTTGCATGAAAATGAGTCGATTTGGAGTTTGTTCTCTGTCCACCATCGATAAAAAAGTCAAAGGAAATGTTTATTTGTTAACTGTACATTTCGTCTCATGGTGCAATTCTATTGGCCGACATTTGGGACGGAAAAATAATCCCCCGAATACCACACGAGCTTCAAAATTATCTGGCATTTCCCTCAAGGTTCCCTGCAAACAAGTTTTTCAGGAAAAATCACTCGCGCTTCGCGCTCGTGATTTTTTAACCTGAAAAACTTGACTCCTTCATTTGTTTGCAACGAACCTATCGGGAAATACCCGATAATTTTGAAGCTCTTGTGGTATTATAAGTGATTATGTAACCTCACTAGCAGAAGTAAAGATGACAGATTATTAAAACCTGACAACAAGATAAAACACGCCCGATGGAAAGCGATACGACCGCTCATGTACAGTAGCAAAACCAAACAACACCATGTATTACAAAGCAATGGTTGGTATTCCACAGCGCTGTCCATCCTGAGACATAAGAGGTTAAGTCTCATTATGTCCAGTAGTTACTCCGACTACAATGTCCTTCAAACCGGAACACAACAGTGCATATCACAGACCACCAGTAAAATGTAGCAAATAATGGACTCCTATTCATTTCATAATATTCAAAGGTTGTCTGGAAGAGATCGCCGTTAGCGGTAAGGCCGCCGTTTGTACAACTTAATTACTTTATAAAGTTTTGTGTACAATAAAGAATAGTAAATAATTAAATAAAGTAATTAAAGTTATTTCCAAGTAGGTGATTCATGTCAGTCTTACACACATTAGCTTTATTTTCACATATTACTAACTTAATTGCACAAAATAAACCAAAAGAACACAAAAACGTGTCCATTAACTTTTGCCGGACAATAAAATAGCAATGTGCACGAATCAGCGAACAAATTGCGCCAAAAATGATCGTTTTGTATACAAATAGCCAGTTTGCGTGTGAATGTAGTGTATCGAATATCAATTGGGTATATTGAGGGGCGCGAACAATGCACACCCCTGCGCAAGGGATGATAAAAATAACAGGTTCGGTACCTCGGCTAGGAATATTTATTGAAATAAAATGTTTGCATTATAAGTTGAAGAATTGGGCACGCACTCTCATTAAATTATTAAAGTCGTGCCAAAAATCAATCTGTACATGTTTTTTAATGTGGTATAAGATAATCGACAGTGATTTCTTAGTTCGAAACGGAAACGAATTTTAAAACATTGTGACCTGGATAACAAGACTTATCAAAATATGCAGATATAGAATAAACATTATCTGAAATATTACAACCGTCATTAAGGCAACGTGATCAATTAAGCCAGCAACCAAACAATCTAGCTACACGGCTGATGTACATATTAACTAAAATTGTAATAAGATAAAACTTGTAATAAGAGATAATAAGTTCAAAACCCATTTAGAAAATTAATTATACATTAATATAAAAACCCCTTATAACAACAGGACTGTGCAAACAAAACCGAAAACAATTGAATGATGCCAAACAACCCTAGCGAAGTCCGCGTCCAATCGTTTTAATGTAACAAAAATATGTCAACACTTTTAAATGATAAATGAGCACTTTAAGCTGCCAACCCTAAAGTCAGGGCTGCCTCTTGCCCGCGGTGGCTCGTCAACCCGATCATTATGGGCTGTGATTAGTCGATTTGTGTCACCCCTGGGGTTGACTAGCAAAATCCGATTAACATTTGATTTTTTTAAATAATCGTCATAGATTTTTGAGTCTGGAGAATGTTTCGAACTTTAGCCGGGGATACCACCTAGGATATTTTTCATTTACACATTTGATACATCATCGATTGCTCACAGAGAAAATTTATCGTAGTGTGAGCACAGTGCCCCTAGCCGGAACATTTTGCAGTATCGTAATAGAATAGTAATAGTAAAATTTTGTATGGGAATTTAAACAGCGCCATTGTGAGCGTATTTGGAACTAAAATTTCACAGCGGGAAACGTTTACTTTACTATACGAGAATCACTATACGAGACTTCAAGATGTTCCGGCTAGGGGCACTGTTCTAACGGAAATCCTGTTTCTTGTATATGCAGACACAAACTGTTTGTAAAAACTGTGATTGAAAAATACGTTAGTAGTGCCTAAGATAAAATAAAATTAAACGATTTCACATATAATATGACTAATTACGAAATCACAATATTCAGAACAACAAATTCATTGACACATTTCTTCAAAATCATGCCAAAATTTCTAATCATTTCACCCCACGTTTCATCCGAAATATGTCCCCTCAGTCTCGCGCCTGCGAAATAATTGATTAAGTTAAACGAGGCGACATCATGTTGATGATTGCATATGTTAGACATTCTGGGGGCATTGTGCGAATCTGTGGTCATTCCGGGAATTAATTGTTTCGTATAATAACCGGCAATAGCTGATCTCGATTTATTTATGAAATGATGAAACATGAATATGGATTTACTATTATGTGGTTTTCATGCATTACTAAAGTTGCTTCCTTCATACCTCTGATATTTCACAGTTAAAAGTTGGATAATTACCTAGTCTTAGCGGTGCACTACACCAGTCAGTAAAGTGAAACAGTGAGGTTACTTGTATACCTGAGATGTGAGGCATCTCGACTACAGTTTTCATTGTAGGTACCTGAAGTTTACAATAATGAAATAGATCACAGTTGTTGATTAAAGTGATTCAATTCTATTGAGATTTGGTATTATTACATTATTTAGCTGGTATCAGAAGAGAAAATTAAAATCCAACTTAGTTATACTTATTTTTATATTCCTTGAAAGAAAACTAAATTTAAATTACAACAAACATTTAATTGTAACAACTTCGCCTTCTTTAAGCCCAATTAAAGCACCGTCGACAGCCGTGTCGGATCGCAGCAGACTCGATTGGTTCCGATACAAGTGCGCACATGTGCCATCTCTAGGGGCCCCTGCCTACCCCGATATCAACACCATATGCCCGATATACGGGATTTGTAATTATAAGTAGCATCGTTGTCAGTCGGGCTGTGAAATTTTCGAATAATTATGATTTATCTGGGTTTGAAAAGGTTTTTTTTAACTGACAAATAACTTATTCGATAATGCGTAAGTAATGGAACTATTTCGTGACTATTGTTGGCTACCGGAGATAAGGGTAGGTTCTACCGGTACCACTGTCTCACAAACAATCTTTGAAAACTGTATTCGAGTATTGAATTTGCTTGAGAACAATAATCACTCTTTCCTCTTCTTTTACTTCGATCTTCAAAGGACTTTCTCTTATCCTGAAACCCATGTGCGAGTCTTATCCATGCAATGCGATTGTAACGCTGTATAAGTCATTATTGGTGCTTTGTGAAAAATGTTGGTCTTATTTCCTTTACTTTCCGTATCACACGGCGTAGCACAAAACGTTCACGGTACAAAATTCACTATTAATATTTAAGTCATCAGATCTATTTTCTATGTAAGCTGAGCACATAAACCCAGATATTTCTACGCAATGCATTCAAAGTCTAGAGCTGAACAAATCTGCGGACAACAAAGAAACCGCAACCGGTGGCTGTATTGACAACATGTTGTGCATTTTGCCGGATAATCCGTAACTAAAGGGACACTTGAGCCTGCTGTGTGTCGAGTACGTGGGGAACGGTACGGTGACCATGATATGTGATAAATGGGTTAAAATCAAATATAAAAATGCAGATTTTTGTTTAATATTAAAAAAAAACCTAGGACTCGACTAAGCATGACTGTTTTTGCCTCCATACGAGAAAGAGTTAATTATCGGCCAGTAGGATAGTAAGCGGCCACCTTCGTTTTAATTAATCAATTAGTATTACCTAAACATATTATATAAAATACGCGGGTGGACTTCCATGTAATTTCGTTGTTACAATCACACAAGAGTTCGCACTCTTTTCTACTTATCTTTCTCTATCTTTCTACCGTACTGTTTCTAACCGATCGTCATTCTAATTTTCCTTCCAACCTTTTAAACGAACTCTTAATAAGCAATTAAGTAGACTGCAAAATTAAGTTGTATGACAAGAGATAATAGTTTGCCACCAATTGGTACTTTATTTGGAGGACACTGTATTAACTACAAGGTGTAGTGCGGTCACTTCACCTTGCCAATATGAGAAACATTAAAAATGTGGAAATATCCGATACTATCATATTCAATGGTGACCCTACACAAATCCGGGCGCGACCATTTCTTACAAGTGCTCCTCAGAGATAGATCCTGTATGGGGCATTACAATGTAATCTGTATAAAGATGCATTGCGCCAGTTGGTGTGTTTTCCGCTCCGATGTCCGTTAAATAGTTTGGGGTAGATATTGATTACCCGTAACTTGTAGTTTGAACAAGTGGGATTAATATAGAATAAAAAATGGGGTAAAGAAATTATAGTTTGTTCAATCTGTCTTTCTCCCGGGCGGTTATAGGGCGTTTCTTAACCTATTTTGTTCATTTTCCGGATCTTCAGCATCCAAAGTTATAGAATAATTGCCCCTATTATTTATTATAGCTACATTTTTCTGTCATACTATTAAACGAGTTCTAATTTTTGCGACCATAATTTCGACATGAACGTACCAATATTTTATTAAAAATAGTTGTAAAAAATTAGAATAATGTTTCTTGGAAAGTAGGTACTCGTGCCTACGTTAAGCCGTCGGCCGCGATTTTTACAATTTAGCTAAGATTTTAATGTAGCCGTGTAGCAAGTCCAAACGTCCAAAGCATATCGTGTCCATTTGATAGAATAACGTTCGTAGAGTTAATTACTCTCTCATTTTTCAAATCCTTGCTTAGCAGTGAAAATATACACTGGTGCACAATATATTTCACTTATTTATCAATGGAACGGTCTATGTATAAAAGAAAATTTATAAAAGTAAGGTTACAATCAAATATCAATATTACTCTAAATTATCAAGTTCAGTTTAAATCCTACATTGAAAATTATTTCGAAGAACTCACGTCGCAAACACTACAAAACCTTACAAATACGTTAGAATTCATACATCCAACAAAAATCTGTACAATAGCGTACATTTTTTATAAACTTAATCATCATAATGCCGACAATGGGTTGCGTTTAAACAAGCGCCGCTCGAGTCCGCCTACAAAATTAATTCGCGACGGGCTGTTATTTACTTTGCTACTTTGTTCGCTTAATTGGAGTCGACGGGCGAAGACATGGAGTTAATTCGTCGATTAATATTTAATCGTTAGCGTCCCCCGCGCCGGGAGAGGCGCGTCGCACGTTCTGTGATTTTATGATTTAGTTTTTAAGAATTTGTACAGCCGATTTATGGTTTTCTATTTAAAAATCTATAATGAAACAATTTTGCTATTTAATTTGCTCTATTTGTTTTAAAATTAATTAATTTAGGGATGTTACTGGTAATTGCAAACAAAATAAATGTGAAGCACATATAGCACACATGGTAGTGAAATGGCCGGAGGCGGTTTATATCCTACTCATCCCTTGTAAAACTTTTTCCACAAAGGTCTACAAATCTCCAGCCTTTTTAGCTGCTACCATGATGTAGCAATAGCCATTGTTTTATCCATGTTTCTTACCAAGTACTATGATTCACAGCACATATACTAGGTACTAGAGCAATGAGACAGAATTAATTTTAAATAATGTAGAGCCACTGGCACTGGAAGCTTGGTTAAGTATTCATTTGTGTCTGGAGCCGAGCTTGCTTGTCAAATCTGAGCACACTATGGTACAGGGTGAGACGTAGTCTACTGTCTATTTGTACTATATCAGCTATAATATCTGTTATAATCTGGATTATAACTAGTGATTATATTTTGCCACAATTGCTATTGCTGATTACTCGACAAATCATTACCATAAAAGCAAAGTAGTGAGTTTTTCTCGACAAAAATGTTTGCGAAGGTGGTACCGCGCGGAAAAATATTTGTATAGCTAACAGATTTTTATCTCGTAAATGCGTGATTGGAGCTATAAAAGACAAGAACCAATTTTAAGGCCCATATTACAGAATTCTTTGACTCCATACTAGGTAAAGAGGGCATCTTTCACCCAGGACATAATATAACATAGAATTATTAAGCGATTATGTAATTTTATCAATCCAATTCCGCAAACCCCAGAACTTAATACAACAAATGAAAGAATATAGAATGACGTTACATTAGCAAGTTTTATAACAAGAACAAAGTTAAGTAATGCGGGGGTACGTCGGGAGAATAAACATGCAAATCTAGTTACAAGTTATTTATAAAAGTAATCGAATGCGCCGCGCGCCGGAATCACATCTCGACTTGATTTGATGGAAATTACAAGCCACTTGGAGCGAATGACGAGTTTTGTTAGATGAATAAAAAGTGACGATCGAATTTTGGCTTTATCACAATATGTAAAAAATAATGTGTTTGTTATAGTAAATGTGATACTGATCCTCCAAAGATTAGTAATAAGGATTGGAGGAAGTGGCTTGCTATGTTTGCAGATAATTATGATGATATTACAACTAACAGGGACATATACTAGAAAATATTATGTTATTAAACATAAGTTACTAATATAGACGAATTGAAATTGAAATAGTTAATCACTTAGGAAAAAAAAACATTATTCTTGTCTGAAATGTGTGTTGACTGATGAATGCAAATTAAATTATTTCCATTGATATCCCGAACCTACAAATTCAAAAATAAAAGAGAAGGTTTTGGTTTAAAACCCAATAAAAAGTTTACATTAAAACAACAAAACATGGAAACAAAATAATCTGTTCGAACAAATGACATTATTATTGGTAACTTTTTTTCAATTCATATTGTGTTTATGTATGAGGAGATTTTTTCACTTAACACAAGTCGATAAAAAAATTGCGCCGAAAATAATGTAAACAAAATTAACGAATGACGTTAGCAAAGAGGAAAGAATCATGATCATCTCTAATCATTAAGATAATATGTTAGGGTCTGATGAGTACGGCAACAAAAGCGGGTGACAATTTTTTTGAGAGTTGGATAGTTGACTTTAAAGCATTCTAAATCATATTAAAAATATTTAACGCATACATGTCAATGCGGAATGTACAAAAAACATGTACAAAAAATTATATGTTAACATTTGTTTATCGCATTTATTCGAAAACTTAACACTATTGATAAAAATAAACATAAAAAGAAAACTATGAAATATTTCAATTTTAAAACATCATTAACTTCAATAATGATATCGTAAAAGCCTGGTTTAAAATCAAGTGTCCCGGCACGGCGCGGCGGCATCAAGTTAATGTAGAAATAATGAATTCGCTGCGAAACTGACGGCCCCTGTTTGTCTTTCAATTACATGATCCCGAGGGACCCCGCCCTTAAACAACACTCCACCGCTCCTACATGTATATTTAAACAGGGAACAAATTAAATCTCACGATTATCTGTAGCTCGGTGTCATTTTTGCCATGACTTGGCGGAGGCACTGCCGTGTCCTTCTTAATGTATTTTTTTGTAAATTGAAGTGCGGACTGCGGATTATAATTGAATGACTTGAAATGCCATGCTTGGGATTAATTTTATATCATTAACATTTATAACTTTTGTAATTGTGTAGATATCTTGTGTTATCATCAACATCATCTATAGGATATTGGAAAATTTACCTATCGTCGTGTAATTTGAATTTACCTGGGGCCTATTACAAATCCAAAGATATTCATTAGGTCGCCCTTAGGACAAAAACTAAAGTAACTGAGCTACAAACTATATTTATCGTGAAATGGGCATTTGAATATCAAACTAAGAAACTTCAAACTACCGAAATTATTTTTTTCGTTTTATACACTGGCATGACAAAACGACTGCAATATACCTTATAGAAAGTAAAAAAAAGCCAAATAGAGTTTCCACTGGCGAAATATGTTTATATGGAACCTATCAACACGAATATGTCGGCCTGGTCGGAATCGGATAAATACCTACATTTTCTTTGGGTCACTAGGACGGGTTCGTGTCGTTGACGGGGATCATTATCCGGCCGGGTAACTTACTATTCGGTATAGATCCTTCGTCACTAAATAGCTAATTGATTTAAATAGATACACATTGTACTTAGATACATACAGATTGACCTTATTCTTTTCGATATTTTGTTATTGAATTGTTTGTAATTTCACAAAATGTATAAAATTAAATTCCAATTTCAGGTTAGTTTATTTTACACGAATTAAAAAAATATTTTTAAATATATCAGATCATGGGCAGTTCATTGAATAGACTATTAATTGAATAAATTACGAGCTCAATCTAACATTTAATTAAGTACCGAAATATATTTTGGGTTGAAATACAGCGTATTGCTTTTTATTTGTAGATGGGTACCAAATTCTGCAGCTATGTGACAACGAAAACTAATTATTCTTATTTTTATTAATATTTATTATTATAGGTTAATAAGTTTAACGATTGACCAGTCGCCGAAATACCGAACCTCATATCAGTGTTTATGGAACAGTGAGGTAGCTATATTTTGTAATGGCAATGATCTCACCCTTTCCTTTCTCAATTCCTGAAAATGTAGTAAAAGTATGTATTATAAGAGATTTTTCGTTCTCTTAAACGTAAGTTAAAGTATCACAAACATTACTGTTTAGTTATTTACGAAAGTCATAATATAACCGAGAGCCTCTGTGTTATATGTTATATAGCGCTGCGTACTGACCTCATTATGTTTCACTATACCTGATACCACACTGATAATAATAACACGTGGGTAATAACGTCAAAGCTATCATTAATACAATATAATTACCATTGCTGAAAAATTGTAACAGTAAAAATCATTTTAATGTACAGTTTAAGATTTTCAAACTAGGTCATCAAAGTTTTAGAAAGAGCTATTGCTAGTTAATCCACAAATTACAGCACATAGCTATAACAAGTATAACTAAAATTCAGTAGAATTTATAGAGGCACGAATGGATTGAGTTATTAATGTTCCTGTTACTGAAAGTTAGCACACGTAGCAATGCACTGCGGCGTAGCGCTACGTTTGCTACGTCGCTACGATGATGATTTATTAATATTATTTTAAAAACAAAACGCGTAGTATTTAGCTGTAATGTGCTACGAGCGTAAGGTGTAGCGGCTCGTAGTAGACTCCCTCTACGCACCCATTCCAGTTAGGTTATAAATATAGTTATAAATAAACTTATTAGTCACTTTTGCTTAATTAGGCGTGCAATGTTAAGTTGTAATTACAAGTAATGTTTTTAGACCTTACAATTCAATCGTCATTTTCAATAAGATATGTCAGTCAATGTCTAATTAATTGGCAAAAAACAAAATATTTTTGTTTATAAAATAAATGTTAAATCAGTTTATTTAAACATGATTTGTTGTTATAAAATAATAATTGTACTTGTAAAATTTTATAGCAATCTTAATTTTGATTGACGCTTAAACTTTATTTTTAATTAAACAATTTTAATAATTCATAAAACCACACATAATATTTCCCAAAAAACGTACCTTATAAGTTCTCCAAGTGGCACAACACTAACGCTCGGCGCGCATCACGGGCGCGTCGCCGGCCGCAAGCTCACTGTAGCGAGCTTACGAGCTTACAAAGCGCACCGATCTGGCCCCGCCCTGGCCCGCCCTGCCCGGCCCGGGACCAATCCCCGCCCTAGTATAGCGTTATTTACCCCAAACGCCCGCCCGCCCTCGCACCGCGTCTTATCGATTGGATGGACGAGCACTTATTTAAGGAGGCATAACTGAATTAATTTTGTGATTGAAATTACAAATATGATTCGGGGCTCGCTTGTTACGTGTTCTTTGGTGATTTTTCGTATGCTTTAAAATGTTGTTATGGAGTATTTTTTCATGGAATTTTTTAATGTTCGTTTAAATATATTTTGTATATTAAGTATTTAAGTTGAAATATAATAGACGTATATTTATTTATTTGACGTTTTAGAGAAAAAAAATGTCTAATTTAGTTTCGCGTTTATATTCAATTAAAATATATTTTAATTCAGTTTTAATTACAAACTTGGTTCTTTTATGTCATGATGGCACATGTCCACTGCGTTACATCAAACTTACCCAATCATTACGAATTAGATTGATTTCTTAAAAATAAAATGATTTATTAAAAATAAAATCACAGTCAGCCTCTAAAAGATCTGAAATCACGTTTTACAAAGTAAAACCTATTTATTGACCGTATATTGGGTTGCCGGGTGTCGGTCGTGGATGTATCTTACTTAAGCAGATGTTAAAAATCTTGGTTACAATATTACATTGACGGCATGGGCCTGGTTGGCTTTCAACGTATTTTTTTTGGGTGGTAACCCGCACTAGGCCAGCGTAGAGTATATGGCCTAACCCCTCTCAATCGTACTCTTGATTGTAGAGGAGGCTCGTGTCCTGGAGTGGGACGTAATTTGGGCTAATACCGCGCAGTACAGTTGCATGGGTTATAATTTTTTTGTGCGTATGAGGGTGATTGGAAACTTATACATGTTGCAACAAGGAAGCAAGTAAGGCTAATTAAAATTAAGCTATAAACTCCTGTTAGAGGGTCTTTGTGTAATGTCTAAAACATATTTTTTTGATTAACTATGTCGGGAAATGCGTTAACATAATTTATGTAATATATTTTCTGTGATCAGTAAGTGAAATGGTATTACTTATTAATTATCTTATTTATTACCTTTCCTGTGTTCACAACTTAATTTAACGCATGCTAAAATGTATATTGTACCTGAAAAATTGCGACCAAAGGTCTAAATAATATATACCTACTATAATTATACTGCATTGTACGCCTATAAATAAAGTTTACTTAAAGTTTAATAAAATATATAATTAATTAATGACGGTAATAAATAAATATTATAATTTTTTGAAAATAAAAGAAATGGAAAAAAAACTCTTTTTGTCATTCTCAACTATACTTTGGTAATAAGCATCTTATTACTCCACTAATTACTTTCAAATTCCTTTGTTTCCCCCTATTAGCTGTAAGCGGTGCTCCACTCAGCTTCTGTTAATTGATTTTGAAGAATGACCGTGACCTAATTACCGAAGTACGCGCCAATTGTAATTATTGCATTGTAAATAAAAAATACGTGTTGATTATATGAATAAAACAGCCGAGACAATTGGTGGAGGTTCGTTGTCTAGGGCATACTTCAGACTTTTAAGAATCATGTGTATTATTAGTTACCATTCACTTTAACGATGAAAATGTCGTAAAGAAACCTGTGTACTAATTAACCTCTTCAAGAATTTCTATTTGTGATTTCCGCCAACCCGCAGTAGACCTAAGTGGTAGCCCAAATGCCCTATATCCGAAAGGATTGCAGTCAATCTATCATCGGTCGTAACTATTATAAGGCCTTCCTCTAGGAATTCGAAAACGACTTTGCAGCGTCTATATCCAACAACTTCCAGAAATTTTAGCTAAGTCGTCTGTCTACCTAGTAAGCAGATGAGAGACGTGGCATGCCAGTGTATAGCCACCACTCGACAACTTTTCGATACCATTGAGCAACAGCTCTTATGCTCTGCCTATGTTTGAATTTCGTAATTAGGCGTTTATTTATTTATCTTTAGACTGCCTCGGTGGCGTAGTTGTATTACGGTACGGTTACAAAGCTGAGGTCTCGGGTTCGAATCCCGGGTCGGGCAAAGTGATATTGGATTTTTCTATTGATTATCAGCCCGGAGTCAGAAATTTGTGCCCGATATGGCGATAGGCTCGCCCCCTATCACATCGTTGGACGGAACATGCAAGGCGAAATGTGGGTGTCCTGGTGGCGCCTCTGCCTACCCCTTCGGGGATAAAGGCGTGAGTTTATGTATGTATGTATGTAGATATTCTTTATTGTACACCAGGGAAAAAAAAACAGAGATTATAACAAAATTTAAAAATAAGTACAATGGGCGACCAATCTCTTCCAGGCAACCTTAAGATGGACATAGAAGAAAGGAGAGAGAAAGGGCAGTCTAAGGTGTATAGTGACATAAAATTAATAGATAAACAACAATATTACAAATGGATGAAGAAAAAATAAAATAAAACACAAATATAAACTCATACAACAAGACGTTATGAAATATTACAGTTTTACACAAACAAAAATTATTCACAGTGGGATTCAAACACAGGGGATCTATTCCAATAGTTAACCAAAGCAACAGCATGCCAATCACTAGAACATACATAATAATAATAACATAAAAATAATAAGCAATAAAAATCATGAACATTGATAACACATGATTTCATTAACTAGCTGAAAATGTCATCAAGATAGCACCCGGCAGGGGAACCGTGAAGATATAAACATGGTGTCATAACGAACGGGACGGCTGGAGAGATTTAACCCTCAATTATAGAATTAAGCCGCGTTGAAGGGTTACGCACCCCCGGCGCGACGGCAATTCACTCGGTTAGGGATGATGGCGATGGTGCAACTTTTATCGATAATTATTATGTGGCAGTTGCAATTGTAAATCAAGTATTTTTTGTGTTTTAGTTTTTCTACATTCTTTAATTTATATTAACTTTTACCCCCGCGTCCTGTGGTGAGAAATACGATAATTCTGCATGATAATGAAGAATATATCTTAAATACCATGAACTCATTAGCTTCCATTTTAAGGTTTATACCTAAAGATAACAGTAAATAATATATTAATCCAATTATTACAATATTAACATATGTTGAGCATCCTATTGTAGAGTGATAGGCCACGTGAGCCTAATGCAGATTGGTAGCCTTCTTATAGCATTTATATTCATTTAAAGATCTCTACTCGTATGTGATGTATGTCTCTTACGATGATTTTCTCCACCGTAACAACATACCATTATACCGGGTAGAACCAGACTGCGACCGAATATGAAGCCAGTTGGTAGTTCTAGTGGCTACAGACAAAAAGCAACTAAAAATATCTATTTTTTTGTATTTTTTTACTTATCGTCGTTTTTGGGTGGTAAATACATAGTTTTCCTAACATAATAATTTGCACCTTTTAATTTTTAAATAGGTACTTATACTATTATTATTTAACCGAAAAGAAGATAGTTACCACCCAAACACGATGATATTTAAGACTACAAAAATAAGTGTCGCTTTTTAAGCGAGGTTTTAATTACATTGTGTCTATAATCATTTAAACTAACATCTGGTTTCGTTTTCGGTCGCAGTATACCCTTTAATATTAGGCATCGATAAACACACCGATCAACACAGCCCAACGCGTGATGTTCAATACGGACATAATGAAGTGTTGTCGTGTTTGTGCGCATTGTGAGCGGCAGCGGGCGCACGAGCGGAGCGAGCGCGGGCGCGGGCTGCGGCCGCGGGCTGGCACGCAAGCAAACTATTGTGGCGCTGTTCAATGTTGTTTGTATTTACATCAATTCACAACTTGTTTCACAGTGGCCATTCCGATGTGGCCCATTTTTAATACATGGGCATGATGGCCGACTGAACTAATGTTTAATTATTTAGTTATATCACAATTATTTGGAGAAACATTTAGATAGTGAGTGAGATTGCTAAAGGTAACATTATCTCTTCTTTTTCTTTGTTGATTTCTAGTTTTTATTTATTGTTTTACTAACCGCAAGTGTAAACTCAAAGGTGATTTTGAGTGACAGTGAATGTTAAGTAGAACTACAAAATGACCAGTTTGCTCGTTCGTCGTACTCGTTACCAAAACACACTTAAAATTAATCTCTGTAACATTGCGACGCTATGACGGATTTTCTACTATTGTACTAGTATACGGTGGTCGTTTTCCGAGTTTCAGTCACTTTGAGCTCTGAGCTGAAAGCTTTGAAGTCGCGGTGTTCGATTCAACATCGTCAGAACGTCTCTCGTATAATGTGAATTGTGAAGACTAAATCGTCATGTCCTTAGTTTATGTCCTATTCAAAAAAATGTGCCATAAATTACTTACTATTTAAAAAGTCTAATTTTCTAATAGTTGCTTCCTGAACTGACCTACAAACATTTATTTCATGCAAGACTGATAAATCAAACATAACGTAATAAAGCAAGCATGAAAACACTCTTATTAAGTTTTATTATAATACACACATCACTCGCAGGGGATTACCTGCACACGACCGCAAAATATCTTCCAATCGCCAAGTCCCTAATCCTCAAACGCTTCAAAAAAGAATTTTGAAAGCATAGGTTAAGGTTCAAAATAAAACGGCAGACTCCTGGTCGATGCTCCTTTTACATATTTTTATAGGGATTTTTAAAACTTCGCACAATGAATCTGCGCAGAGCGTATCTTTATGAGGTGGTACCAATTAATTGAGGATTTTTTCCGGGTATTTACGTTTTAATGATCCTCCCGAGCAAACTGATTTAGAGATTTTCTTTAAGGAGTTTTCATGCGAGCAATTATCGACATGGAGTGTACTAAAACGTGTTCACTTGTGAATTTCTTGCGGTATTCATTATGAACCACGGGAATTATTAATAACGTCAACGCAAACATACACTCAACCCAAAACCGATTAGCAGTTTATACCAAGGTTCAAGTTTTTAGCCAGTTAAATGTTCGGCCCTAGTTCCAAATTAGAATAAGTCCGAATAACGTGATAACATACTTAATATAACTTAGTTCAAAGTATTTACATTAAAATACTTTACTGGTGGTAAATTATTTTTGTCGGAGTCATTAACTCCCTAGTCATAATTACTATGATCTACTACGTTAGTTTGCGAAGTAGTATCCAAACAGATTATCCATAGCCATATAAGGTTATCACCGCATTACTGGTGGTAGGTCTCTCATAATGTGTGAGAGGCCGCCTGGGTTGGTACCACCGCAACGTCTATTTCTCCCGCCAAACAGCAGTATAAATGCACTGTTGTGTTCCGGTTTGAAGGACATTGTAGCCAGAACAACTACAGGACACAATGAGACTTGATATATTATGTCTCATGATAGCAAGCGCAGTGAAATGCCAAGCATTGCTTTATAATTCATGGTGTTGTTTGGTTTTGCTACTGTCCATGAGCGGTTGTATCGCTTACCATCAGGCGAATGGCATACTCGTCTCGCCATTCATTGCAATAAAAAACAAACTCTATATATACACTAATATTGCATCTCTATTAACTGGACTATAAATAGCGGTAGAATAACGCACACATATCAAGTACATTGAAAGTAATTCAATAATAATTTAATCA
Source organism: Deilephila porcellus (assembly GCA_905220455.2). NCBI lineage: Eukaryota > Metazoa > Arthropoda > Insecta > Lepidoptera > Sphingidae > Deilephila > Deilephila porcellus. Next base: position 10,876,171 of record LR999986.1, on the reverse strand, counting down.
ACCAAAACTCGGCTAAAACAATTGTATGCAAAGCAAATATAAAAACAAAAAACAAACCGACGGCACATTAAGCTAATGCGTGTTAAACTAACAGATTAGTTTAATGAATTGGCCTAACCCTCGCGTTTTGGGTTACCCGCACATAGGCGAAAGTAATTAAGGTTTTGCACATATGGACGCGAATAGACGGGGAAAGATTTGTGGAAAGTTTTGTGGTTGGTGACAAGGTGTGTCATCGGGTTTTATTGAGATATTTCTCTTCCTCCCGATTAATGGTCAGCAAGGCAATAGTTGCAATATGCGTTTCTTAAATGGGTGTAGTTGTTCTTGGAAGGTTTTCGTTTGTCTGTGTAATATAAAATTTCTTGCTAATATTGGAACTCTCTCCAGTCTGAACGAATTCGGCATCTCGGCTATTGAGTATTGCGATTACTCTAGGTTTGAATTTTCGACACTTATTCTCATGTTGCTGACTACAGTTTGACAAAATCGACCAAAGTGTCTAATCAAATAAAAAAAATCAATAGCTTTAACTACAATATTAATTACATAGAAGAAAGCACCTAGAAAACCCTGCAAAAAACTAAGTAAAACTACAATTATTCTTACTACAGAATGTCCTTAAACACATAATACCTATGTTTGAATAAGAAAAACGGAGGCTCCATCAAAACAATGTACTTACCTAACAAGACCGCCCTGTACCCCCCTCCCTGGTAGCCTCCATCCCTCGTCCTCGCCTCACCCCCGCGCCGGTCCCATCGCTAACGCTGTCAGACATAACTAAAAGTGTGAAGGCACTCTACAACGAGGCTCTAGTTAATTGAATGCCGCCCACTACGAGTGGAACTCGATTGGAATTTGGTTAATTTTGCTGTGAAATTGTGATTGTATAGGATTTTTTAACGCGAATACGTTTAGTAAGTATATACTTTCTTTCAGATAAATGCTTTTTAAGGCCGTCTTTATCTTAACTGATCTTTGAATACTCAGCAAAGGCCACTATTTACGGTAAGAAGTTAAATTATCGCAACAACATTTTTAATGTATATGTTAACGGAAATGTGTGTAATCCGTCATTGCATACAATTCCTAGGAAATGTATGTAATTCCTAAAATCGCCCGGAAATGTGTAAAATAAATTACATTAGACACATTTCCTAGGAAATCTATACATTTCCTAAATAGTAATCGGAAATGTAAGTAAATGTAAGTATTTAAGATATTAATTAACATAAACTAACCTAACCTAACCTAACCTACCTACCTACCATTGGAGAACAATGGAGAATGTCACATGAATCTTGACAGGGAGCCCGAAATGAGCTTCTTGGACACCGGAAGGGTTATTTTTAATTAGTAACATAGGTAATATGAAGATACGAGTATTATAGAATTTACCGCTATGATTGTTACCTGTGATAAAAAATATTACTCTCATTTGAACAATGTGTTTTATTACAGAAACCATTATTCTTATACATTTCCTAATACGATATTGGAATTGTATACAATGCCTAGGAAATGTATACATTTCCTAGGATATGTATGTATAAAATAATTATTGAAATAATATTTTATACATTTCCTAAATAGCTTCGGAATTGTATACATTTCCTAGGAAATGTATACAATTCCTAAATTTCATACATTTCCGGTAACATATATATACTCATAAAGTCTTAAGTATGTATTCAAAAATATGTATGTATAACATTTCATGTTCTCTTCTCGATTTTATCTACATAACCGCGGAGTAACTTAACAGTTTGGGTGGATTTATTATTATATATTTAGTTGTTTTTACGAATCATATTTTACGTGGCAATTATAATTAATATGTTCATTATAATCACGCATTTACACAGGATCGCCACATCAACTCATAATCTTTAACCATACAAAATATCGCTTCGTAAACTCATAGAAGTCCGTAAGTAGTACCCATGGCGCGTGCAGCGGTCCGGAAAGTTAAAACGGGAAGCGTACTCCCCCCTACCAGGCCACCCACCCCCCACAGAACCCGCTACAGCCTCTCAGACATGAAAATTTTACACAATTCAATTACACACAATGCCGTTATGTTTAACGCGACACTGCTGGCTATTATTGAAGGTTTGGATGGGTCTTTAACGTGTTTTGTGTGGAAGGTTTATATATATTATTATTTTGGGATGGTAGATGATTACATGGTAGAGCTTGTCAGTCATGACTCAGTATGAATGGGCAGGCTTCCAGGGTGGTACCACTGTTTTAAAGAAAATCGACGTGCAGTGACAGCCTAGCTGTCGCGTTTCGTTCGGTGGGTGAGATTGTCGGTTGCCCAATATCTCTTTCTACTTCCCATTCTTTTTCGTTTCCGCTTCCCTCCTGATTTCAAGGGCCGGCATCTATGATCGTTGCGGATGGTCATGGGCGGCAGTGAATACTTACCATCAGGTGACCTGTTTGCTAGTTTGCCGCACCTATGCAATAAAAAAAATGGTTTAATAGTTAGTCGATATGTAGAATTTATACTTAATAGTGTACTGCATAGTCCTGAACTCAAACAGAGATACAAACCTTCAGTCCTGAGTCAGTAAATAAGAGAGACTTGCCGATCACAGAAGTCCACATTCGTCACTCCTTCAAAAAAAGTACATCATTACATTTACCATTTACCTACACTTTCGCACCTTAGTATAGTTATTATATAATTATTCATCATTCTCATCTTCAAGCACAAGAGTCAGGAAGCTAATGACTGTTCTTAGACCTTTCACATCTCTTTCCATTATAAACTTAATTAGGTTTTGAGCCTACACAGTGGTTGGATGTAAGTCGCTGCAGTTGTCGGTGCCAGGTTTGCATAGGCCCCATTCGTTATATAATTTAAAACTCAAATACAAGTAATATATTCCAAGCCAGTAAATAAAAACCAATACAACTATAAATAGTTTATTAGAAAAAGTATACGTTAATCATGTCTTAGATGAATCACGCCTCTGGTTAGTTACAAGTACGTACATAATGCGGCTAGGTCGGCCGAGCGACAAATGGCATTAGTTAGGATAAACCGATTACGCGGGAGTGCTGGCTCCCAATACGAGCGGCTCGCGGTGCGTGAAACGCTCTTGTAAATATTACGGATTGTCTGTTTGTGCTTTGTAAACAGTTTTAAAATGCCTTTTGGGAATTGTTGAGGGTTCTTTGCGCTGTAAACTGAAGGGAGGCAGGCTGTGTCGAAATGGACTCATATTTTTGGTTGCGTTTTCTAGTAGATTTGTGGAAAAACGTGGTTCTTCGCCTTCTTAAAGTCTAAGTAGCATGGCTTTTTTTAAGCAGAAGTATATCACCTATTTTCTGATCTGCAGAAGATCTTACTACAGACTACAGTTACGGTAACTAGACTAATACAAATGAATTTATTCAACTAACATTGGACCTGCAACGTGGCCTAAAGTCCAGGTCCTCAAATAAGCTGATCTGTTTCAGTTGTGTAGATAATAGTTCATTATCCTTTCAGCAATTGGTTACCTCTCATTGTTTAGAATAAACATCACCACAAATCCCTTCCTCGATTGAGGGGAAGGTGTTAGACCATCATGCTAACCTAGTGTGCTGTTGGTAGCCTTCGAATTCATAAGCAGAAGTATTAGTTCACTCAGATAAAGTATACTTACGGTGTTTTCTTTCGCCGTTACTAACAGATATATACAGGCTGATACTGAGACGATGCAGCACACGTGCATGGACCAATACCTGGGTTTTCTACCATGGTGTACGATGTTTGCTACCCGGATAAATACAAATATCAGACTACCTACTAACTTTAATTTTTCCGGCAATCACAATTCATACTCCAAAGCGTAAAGGCAAAGCTATCACTTAACTCTTTGTTTTCTGGGAAATATGTTCCGATCCAACCGACTTATTCATACAGTGTCTTTACTAGGCTCTACTACTTATAAAATCAGTATTTCAGAACGAATAAATAAATATAAATAAAGAAGTCAAGTACACGTACGCAAAGATAATCCCATTATCCGCCGAATCGTCCACAACGTCAACAAAGCATTTCGTTAATGCCAGAGTTATTACAAAGCTGACAAAGCTATTAGACTTCGATTTAATAGCGACTGTCGGGAGATTTGTCGAAATTTTCATGTTTGCTTTTAATATAATTGTGTTCAGTTTATCTGTTGTAGGATTATTCTCGGGGATTACGTTGTGAACGCCCGTCGGGCCGTTCAAATTGAATTGTAATATGCTACCGTTATTAATAACAGCCGACGGAGGCAGCTAGGGTTGCTCGTCATTATTTTGTTGTGAACTGGTGTTACGTAATGAAAGCCCTTTTAATTTTAAAATTGGTTAAATATTTCGTAAGTGTGCAGTAGGTAATGAAATTATTAAAAGCTGTTCATGGGCAATGCTGTATGGATTTTAAATGCTCATGGTATGCATTTTTCCAGACGTCATTTAAATGTGAAGCAATATCAAATAATTAATTTGATCGTATTTCTAAAATTATATCTATTAAAAAAAAATTTAGATAATTGATTTCGAACACGAAAATATTTGTAGATAGAAGATAAACCCATTCCATTTTGTTGACAACAATCACACTGAATTCGAATCGCCTAAAATCACAATAAAAATAGTTTTACCAATTAAATCATTTTTTGTTCAATTAATAACAATTGATAGCTCAACCCTATCTCGCTACAATCGGCTCTGTGGACCGGAGCGCGCCATTTTTTCCCCGCAAATTTTAACCGTCTCCCCGAAATTCCACGAATCAGCCGTATTTGTACAATAACTGCCCACCCGGGAGCATCGCCGGATCGTTCCCGGCACAATAGCCTCTTTGTTTAACGACGTATTTCTATTGCGACATGGCGCGTGCCTAGTTTTTTCAATGGGGTCTATTTGACCCGCGCGCACGTATACGCCATACGTTTGCTGTAGCCACTGTGTAGTGTTGGTTATTAATTACAATATTTTTACTTGTTGTCGACAAATTAGAGCGATGTTTTTTCAGATTTTGACTTTACTTGTAAAAAATATGTAAGGGTAGTATTTATTAAGGCGCCCTTTTTATTTTCGAAAATATATTTTAAGTTGTTTTTTTAACATTCAGCTCCAACAATTCAATAGCAAGTTTTCGATGTTTAAAGTAGGTTTAAAGCGTGTACCATGACATGTACGTAACCATATTGGTTTATAGCAAACGATCACACCCTTTACCCTAAAACTGATCGCTGCTGGATATTACCTGCTTAATAATCTGATTTTCTCTGAGGTACTGGATAGTGGTACTATCCCACGACTCTAACATTTTCACTTTCTTCTTTAGCATAATCGTTTTAAAAGTCGGCAACGGATCTATGATTTTCATGTTCCTATATTTTGTTCATGGACGGCAATAATCATGCCATCAACTAACCCTTACAATCATTTATAGTTCCTCCACCTAACTATACTCCTAGCATTTACCGTAAATCATTCGTTCACGTCCGAATTAACGAACGGTTGTTCATTCGACCAGTACTGCGGGAACCATTTTGGTAAATATAAAGAAACACGTTCATTTGTCACAATTACCGTTGGCGCGGAATAACTAGCAGCGTCTTGTTAGCTGCACATCTCTTGACATCTCATACATTTTTATGAGCGTTTTATTTTTGTCTACCCATGTTCCTGGGATTGTTTTGATACTATGGCTTTGTAGGCGTTTATTTAGCGCGATTTGTGCGTTTGAATAAGTTTATTCAAGATTAATAATAATGGAATTTATTCGTTGAATATAAAGTTCCATAGATTTGATGATTTGTTAGTAGGTAGGTAGTAAAACAATATTAATAAAAAAAATGTAGGTAATTTGGCTGAGTCTATTACACAGAAACTCACTGCCTCGGTGGCATAGTTGTACTGTGGTACGATTACAAAGCTCAGCTCTCGAATCCCGGGTCGGGCAGTGATATTGGGTTTTTCTATTCATTATCAGTCCGGGGTCACGAATTTGTGCCTGATATGGCGATAGGCTCGCCCTCTAGCACATCATGGGACGAAACATACAATGCGAAATGTGGGTGTCTGGCGTCTCTGCCTACCCCTTCTAGGATATACGCGTGAGTTTATGTATGTATGGAGGTATTACATAGAAATGAGGGATGATGGGAGAATATTGAGTGTCCAATTTTCAGTATTTTTTTAAATTAATCTATACAGGAGATACACTCAATTTGTTGCTATAATAAGCCATGTACCCAAATTTTTTATTTCGTATTGTTACCCATAATATCGCTCATCCAATAGAACAATGACGTAATTACGTCTTAGCTATTTTTCAGGAGAACTTTTTAAACGTTTGAGATTTAAAATATAATGTATTTCCAATCATTCTGATGAAATTATTTTAATATTAATGTAAGTAACTGTCACTATCAATGATAATTTACAATAACTTCATGAGAAACTCAAGAAAACTTTTCAATAAGACATTCAAAAGTCATTTTCGACTTTTTGTAATTACGTCGTTGTTCCATTGGATGAGCGATATGTTCTAATATTACCTACATTTTTAATGATTGTATCTACTATTTTTGCCGTGTTCAACAGGGTTCACTTTGTGCCATTACATATAACACTGCAAGAACTTTATAAACATTTGGTGTGCAATATAAAGTAATAAAGTATTGAGTGATGTATTCTCGCTGTGGAACACGAGTCATTCCGCCTGCTCAAAGCAATTTTTTGTTCGTGTAGGTATGCGTTTTTATGACAACTTATAAATAGATGCAGTTTTTAAGAATAACGGCTAAAGTATAAGGACATATATTATAAAGGCACTAATTGTGTAATATTTAATATTTGTTCAGCCAGATTTATATAATTTGGCATACTGAGTTCGCGCACTAGGGGTGATCCCTCAATCTTGACACGTCAAAACGGCGAGTTCAGTATTTTTGTTGAATACCTCCGAACACATCGAAGTACCAAACCTAAGAAAGAAGGTATCAAATAGTAGCAATTAGGTTTTATTTGTTGGTGGTAAACTTTTTAAGATGTCTCTTATGTCGCTGCCTTGACGTTCGCTAAAACACCCTAGTCATGGTAGTGCTTATAAATTGATGTATAATAAAAAATTATACGCCAAACATTTCGGTTCACCATAATCGATTTTAACTACAGGAATTCCATCGTTAAACAAAACCATCTCTTTAGAATTCCTAATACTATCTCTGTTTCTTGCATAAAAAAACAGATGGCGTTGAGCACCGCAAGTGTGTTGGGCAGTATAGACTATAAATCTTACCCCTTACTGCTTCTCCCAGAGTACTGAAAACGGTCATTAGCAGTTTGGTATCTTCAGATAAAAAAATATTTCTATCTATATGTAATGGCAGCTGGTCTCCAATGTTGTAGATAAATAATTGGTAGAGCTGTATCACAGAGAGGTGATTAAAACATTGATGGGCCGGCTATACTAATGCGGTGTCACTGTCTCAAAGAAAGCTAATGTTTTTATCTTTTCTGTCACTTCCTAGGCAGTATCATATCATATCCCAAGACTCGAATCTCTAAATACCCTTTTGAAGAAATTATACAGATGTTATGGGGTGGTTCCAAAAAGCAAGGCAGGTGTGGAAACTTTGGTGAAAACAACACTATACAATGGTAAAACAAAGATATTTCAAAAAAACTGTATTTGCCTCGGTGACGTAGTTGTATCACGGTACGGTTACAAAGCTGAGGTCTCGGGTTCGAGTCCTGGATCGGGCAAAGTGATATTGGATTTTTCTATTCGTTATCAGCCCGGAGTCAGTTTGTGCCCGATATGGCGATAGGCTCGCCATCTATCACGTCGTGGGACGGAACATACAAGGCAAAATGTGGGTGTCTTGGTGGCGCCTCTGCCTACCCCTTCGGGGATAAAGGCGTGAGTTTATGTATGTTTCTTTCAATTTTTAATGCAGCTTCTATGTAACCATGTAGTTTATTTACTATTGTCATGGAAAGCTCATTTCTATATAATAAATATATGCTTTTTCGATTTTAGATAGGTTTCCCATTCATTATGTATACCTAGTAATAATTCGTATCTTTATATTATGAGCTATGACGGGTATCACCAAAGGGGATGACGAACACAAAATAAAACCACAATATATTTTTAAAGCATTATTATTAATTTCAAAAATAAACTAGCATGTAAACACGCCGTGTTGCTAAAATGATAATTATACTATGACAAAATACACACTATATGAATGGCAAACGATGCCCGTAGGATACAAAACCAAAGTAACAATCAAATCAGTTCTATGTTTCATATCGATACAGCTAATATACAATGCCAATTTTTATCTCCATTAATTTCTAAATATTCACTAACTGTAATTTGTTTACATTTACAGAGGCGATAAAATGACCGCATACCGTTTCACGACAGATCATATTATTCAAGCCATTAATTACTACATACAATACATAGAAATTCCACATTGCGATTAACCATTGACGCTAATATTTGACAAAATATATATCTATCCATATTTGACACGCATTGTGAAGTGAACCATCGGTTTACACCGGCATATATCACTGTTTGGATCCCTTCAATGTCAAATCATACAAACTAAGATCATCCGAAACGTACTAATATTACAAGGGACTAGAGAAGGTGAATAACACACGAACGATTTTAAACTCTAGCCCAGTCGTGTGCGATATACCTATCTAAAAATACTTTGATATAAAAGAGAATATCACTCGATGGCCTGGTACAAAATGTCGATATTATTCATTTGTCGAACACCTCCCTACGTCGATAATCTGGCAGTTTTACACTTTTAGCAGTAATCAGTATTATTATAAATATTAATACACCCGATACACCAATGAATTATTATTACACGAATAGATTTTGAATATGAACGTTACGTAACATCGACATACAAATATTTTATCGATACTTTAGAGTAGTGCACGTCACGCGCTAATACAGTTTGTTTCGATATTGAGCTTTACTTCCATACACTAGCTAAATAAATTGTGACATATCAAGCGCTTTGTTACTCACATCAAATGCGTTATAGTTACATATTTTATACGAAACTATGGATATTCACTGACGTAGTTAATAATACATTAAAATTGCATAGAACCCATTTTATTAAGTCACGCCTTCCACTTTCCAATAATTTATCGATATTTTAATTATTTCATAGAATATTGTAAATTTATCCAAAGTAAGATGTTATTAAAAATAAATATACAAATCAATGCAAGTACAGACCGCCAATTCACCTTATGATGGCATGAAAAAATTAAATTTAGTATCACGAAAAAATCTAAGACAAATTAAAGCAGTCCGCGTTCGCAGCCATGATTTAATATAATTAATCCCAGTAAGAAAATGAATATACAAATAGATAATATACAAACAATCACAATAATATGAATCGTTTTAATGCTACATCGATGCTAAAACCAATTTATAATTATTATCACTGAGCGGGAAACTTATGGACAATTCCAATCGGAACAAGCTAGAGTGTGTGCCGTCCAACCGAATACAATAAACGCCCACGGTGGTACAAAAAACAATACAAACGTAGCCTCAAAAGAATATTTCTAAATATTACACTGATCACTCCATTTCAAAATGCTACAAATATTTTGCTACGAACAAAAACTACACATCTAAACGTCTAATAGTGTATGTCACATTGACACATGTCAGACTGACAGTTGCTGTCAATGTCAATGTCAGCGGGATAGGTCTCGGCAGAGTAACAACGTACATCATGGCCCCACGGCTCGCGTCTCATCAATGTATACGAAGATATATTTTGAAGGCAAGCAAGACTGCGGCTTCGTGATGATACAGTTATGACAGGAAATTATATCTGAAATGGGAAAAAAATATACTTGAAATTATCGTTATTTGATGCTATTAATAGACTAGTTAATTAATTTTGTGGTAGCTTGACTTGTGGCCTTGGGTCTTAGGTTCTATTCTCTGGTTCGGAACCACATGTTGCTCGTGTTTTTAATTCGATAAAATTTTGCTTGCTCGGGGTTAGATAAATTGCTAAAAGTCCCGTCGTAAAATCATAAGTGATTGTAATAAGATCGGTTCGATAGTTCGTAGTTCGATAGCTTATAATCACTTATGAGTACTTACTGAATTACTATTATTTTTTACATAATAATAAAGCTTTTCGTGAAAGCGTTTTTTTGAACAAGAAGTTCGACTATCGCAAATACCGTCTGTTTGTAGCACCCGAACCTCTTGTGAACATGTAAACAGCATATATCCAAATAGTAACATACATTAGGTACCTTTGCTGGATGCAGTTCAGTGCGTAATAACAGTATTATGAAGACACGCGGGCACCACGTGTCGGTAGGGCAGGCGGTAGTTCTTCACAGTGCGTGCGGCGAGACACTTGAGCGTGGTGTATTTGAGCGGGTTCACGAACGTGTTGAGGGACAACTGGTTGGCCTTGAGCAGTTCCTCGGGCGTGTCGCCTTCGTAGTTCACCGTGTCGATGTGAGCGCCGTGCGCCAGGAGGGAACGCACCACTTCCGCGGGACATGGGTTTAGCTGCAAATATACAAACATATTTTATAAAAATATTGTAATTATACCCCTTAGAAGGGCACTAGGTAGAGATAATAAGATCTCCACGTCCTTGACGTATTTTGATTTATCCGCTTTTCATCTGTTCATGGATACTCTGCGTCGAATAGAATCACGGATCTCTTAATCCGGAATGGTTGTCTATAGTTCTTTTTATTCCTCTAACAGTAATAAACATAACTCCATTTAAAGGTTTTATCTATCATTTTGTGTCTAATGGTTTCTCCACACAGCGGGCGAGACGGGACAGCAACGCGGCGCAGACACGATGCCGACGGTCGTTTAGAGTTGTAATATAGCAGTTAGTGTGGAATATTATATCTCCAAACGACCCGTCAGCGTCGTGCCTGCGTCGCGACGCCGCGCCGTCCCACCCCGCCTGCTGTCTTGCGAAATCATAAAGGAGATCGGTCGATTTGGTCCAACCGTGGACAAGAAATTCATTATTACCAAAAAATTTGGCGTATTTTTTTAGATTTATTTCTCTATTTACTTTTATCCTACGCCATTGGAATTAGATTTACAAAAAAATGAGGATATCATGAAATATTTCTACCATTTTTGTATTTGTCAGCAACATTCATAGAGTTGACATATGTCACGAGACTAATATCTGTCAAAATGCATTGTTTATTTCGTCGTCTACTCATGTGTATTTAAAATTGAATTAATTTGAAAATCATATAATTTCGTTTTGTGGCTGGGTGTTGTGTTTATTCTCTACGGCGTCCCTTGCAGTCAATTGCTTACCTCGATCCAACAATACTATAGCATATAAATAAGTTAAAATGTTTATAATCGTCATGTAAGCAAAAACTACGGGAAATCATTGATGCGCGCCTGAAGCCAACAACTACGAGAAACCGATCGTAAAGGCGCAAAGGCTTACATGATCAGTAATGTCTGAATGGATTCATCCTCAATCATTGTTTTATTTTTTCATTATTGTGTACGGTAGCTTCAGATATTTTTTAAACTAGCGCATGACAAAATGACTAACTACGTACAATAAACCTGATATCAAAATAATATACTTTTAAATATTCAAATGTGTTTTTCTGTCTTCCTTGATAAGCTTACGTACTTTATAATAATGTATATTCATACTCATCCCAAACTTAAAATATAAGCCAACTATGATATTACGTATTCAGATAGCAGAAAATGGTAGATTTTGTAAAACTTTAAGAGGATAAATCTTAAAAACCCCGTATCCTAGCTCAAGAAGACTATGTTATATTTGAAGGATAAAAAATCCTTATTATTTAATTCTATGTCTCATTTGTCTCCACCATGTTTCCACTACTAGGCCCAATATTCATAGGAAAACGACCGATCTCCTTTGAAAATATTGATTTAGCTGGTTTATGTCGTGTATGCACTTGTGTGCAAACGTGTATCTTTGCGAGTACATTAGCATGACATATGTATGCACATATTTACGTGTACGTGTAGGTACGTAGAATCGTGCGTGCATATAATATGTTTACGAGTGCGTTCATGCATGTTAACGTGTACGTATGTGCAGGTTTAACTGTACGTGTGCGTGCATTCATGTTTATGTATTCGTGCATACATGTTTGATAAATCAATATTCCTAGAGGGCAATCGAACCCGATGATTTTGAAAAAAAAAACACGTGCTGTATTTTCCCACCATTCGGTAATGTTGCTAATAAGGATCAAATTCTAGGAAATTATGACATACGTCAAACTAAAGGAAAGAGGTCATTTTAAGCAAAATACAATATTTTTCTTCTGTTTCCTTAGTACCTAGTCTCCTGCGTTGGGAGTGAAATTATCAAGAAATAACTTATAAATTGTTCGGAACAATTATTTCTAACGCTTTATTACAAATGCCTCGCTTTGTTAGATTGCAATGACAAAGCTACATCCTTGTTTATGACTATTAATATTTTTTGGAGGCGCTTAATAGTGAAGAAACCATGTAAAGGGCATTTAGCCGGTACAAAAGCGCGAGTAACACTACACATATGCCTCCACCAGATCAAATCTATCATTATTAATTGAATCCATGCTCAAATCACAGAATTTAACATCTTGGTATATTTTTTTTATCAAATATCCAACAAAATATCATAAATTCTGAAATTTCCCACCTAACGCGAGGAGGCGAGGTTTTAAGGTTACGGACGAAAAAATTGAACTTTGCTAAAAATTAGCTCTTTCCTTTAGTTTGCCGTATGTCAATACTTCCCAGGATTTGATCCTTGTTAACAAAATTATGAAATGGTGTAATAATACAGCATGTGTTATTTTTTTCAAAATCATCGGGTTCGATTCCTCTCTAGGAATATTGATCAATCAAAAATCCAAGTATGCAGTTTTAGTTTTCATCAAAATCGGGCTCGTGACTCCTTTCAGTATTTTTCGCTATTCCTCATAATTTCGGATATGGCCATCCACGCCCACTTGAAAAATTCACCCTGTATACGTGTGCCTGCATGCATGTTCACGTGTGCGTACGTGTATGTACGTGTGCGTGTATGTTCGTGTATACGCGTGTACGTACCTTGCAGACGAGATGCAGCGGCGTGTTTCCGTCCGCGTCCCTCGCGTCGGGCGAGGCTCCGAGGCGCAGCATGAGCGCCACGAGCGCGCCGCAGCACGCGTGCGCCTCGCCCGCGCCCCCCGCCGCCGCCCCCGCACCCGCCCCCGCCGCGCCGCGCCCCGCGCGGGACCTGCCCAGCTCCGCGGAGCACGCCACGTGCAAGGCGGACCTGCCTTGACGCACCTGCAACACAACATGTTACATGTTAATGAATATCATCTTTGAGGTTATATACTAGACAATGAACGGACATCGTCAATTAAATATGTGCGCATTCCTTACGTAGATACATGGGTAATGCGGTACCTCCTGCCTGCCTGAGAAGTACCAACCACATGAGAAACTAGTAGAGCGAGAGAGAAGATATTGTGACTATATTGTTACAAAAACAGCGAAAGTGTATCGCTTTTTTTGTTAGGCATAAACATGAATTGCGGTTTGCCCTCTAGTACTAAAACCCAATGCTAACAACGCATACTATTACTTTAACAGTCTATAACCACCATTAAGATTAAAATAATTTCAGATGCAGAGTCTAACTGGCAGAAGGCCTACAGCATACAACTTTTGGAGGAGTATTAGTATTATAAAGGACGAACAAAAAACAAATCAACTCACCTTAATGTCTAACTTAACAAGTGAGTAAACAGCCTTATGTATCTTCCTGGAGACCTCATCAGTGCACTCCGGCTCGTCAAGTAGCCTCGCCATGAGCGCGGCCAGGTGCAGCGAAATCACCAGCACCCTCTGCAGGGTAGTGAGGGTCTGTTCCCGGTCGATGCTCACTTTCGAGTCGAGCAGTTGCACGCCGCGGTTGATCTCTGATAACGCTTTGCTGAAGACTGGGTCTATGTCTTCGAAGGTGACCGGTGGTACGATGCGACCTGGTAAAGGATTTCTGTTGTTAGTCTTATGTCTTTTTTTGCTTGCTCGAATGAAGAAAGCGAAAGGCCAAAATCAATAAACCATCTTAATCTATCCTAAGGAACAATTCTGAAAATAGGCCAATCGGGTTAAAGGGTTATCGTCACGCCCACATTTCACTTGCCTTAAATACACTATAAAAAGGAATAGAGTCGCTTATTAATTTTGTAAATACAGGTTGTATTTGATACGAGTAACAGAATTGTTATATTCGTAAACATGCGGACTAATAGAACAGCTTTTTTTTTAAATAGCAGTTTATTTACCGGTTGGATTGGTAAGTCGATTCCAAAATATTTGCGTCAACCATTTGGGCTGTTTTACACCATGCTTATAGTAGACACTATAAGGGAGATAGTTATAAATTATAATACCTCAACTAAAACTGTCGTATAGTGTGTAATAGTGTGTTACCTCTGAGCGGCGGGCGGGCCCGTTCAGCCAGCATGTAGGAGAACAGCTCCGCGAAGCTGTAGAGCGAGGACTGCGTGAGCGGCGACAGCGGCGGCAGCACGGCGCGCTGCATGTCGAGCGCGTGGTGCCACAGCTGGCGGCAGCGCGAGAACCGCCCCGCGTCCGCGTACACCGCGCCGCGGTAGCGCACGTAGTACGACGTGTCGGGGTGCGCCGGACCTGCAACATCAATGCACCATCATATACACAGTCCTGAACATGTCTTCGAGTTTTGTGTCGTGGATATCAGGAACTATGAGAGATTTGACAGCCTTCGTGGCGCAGTTGGTTAGAAGCCGGAGAAACGAGAGCCGCGGGTTCGATCCCCGCACCGAGACAAATGTTTGTGAGGCCGAAAAGGCTCTCGTGGCTTCTGATACCCACGACACAAGACTTAATTGATCTTAATGTGGGGTCAGGACTATGTATGTGATTGTTGGGTGTATTTATTATTTATTATTATTTGAGAGAGTTGGGTCTAAAACATTTGTCTCCATTTCATAACTGGCGTTTAACCAACTGAACCACGGAGGCTGTCATATACACATCACCAGCATCAGCACTCTTGATTATCACCCGATCTTCACCAGCAAAACCGTTCTATATTATCATCTTATCACCATAAATGACTATGATACAATCTGACAATCACCATCAGCAATTAATATTTTATGAACCTCACACCACCATTAGGTACTCGTAAACGTCTCAGTTCATGAGTATTAGAAACTATCAGAATGTTTAAGGACAATATTACACACAGACAAAAAATAAATGTTTTATCACATAATCAGACTCTTTGCTGTTTTCATCACCAAATCTCTTAAGATTACGTCAGTATTACTAACCCAGAATCCTCTCTCTGATGACAAGTGCCTGCATCCTCATGGCGTCTGGATCCGCGAGTATCTCCTCGAGTTGCTGCGCGTTGCTCGGCTCGGCCGCGAAGTCGTACGCTTCAATGCGGGGCACGTCTTTGGGTTTCGGTATTGGTTCTCTGCCGTCTGTTGGAAACCTGCAATATATGGGATAAAATATAAATACTGAGTGTGTTAAGTTTATACTTCTAAAATATGATTGCTTAAATAAATGTGCTAAAACGTTATTAAAAATCTGTGTATCTGATATTAAAATTCTGTGCATGCTGAACAACAGATGAAGAACAAAACCTAAGGGTTGGAACTGATATACAACCATTCAACATTTACATCCGCTAATGCTTGGACATAAAAAGGAAGAAAATCCAAAAACATTTTGACTGTATGTATCACCTAAAACAAAGTTTGACAGATCTGAACAATGTGGGCTAGTGAATGTTTCTTCACCATCATGATAATTATCAGCCCCGAGAATTCTATCACTACTAAGCCCTCCATACCAATTACTAAACCATGTTTTCAATCACACACCTGTCTTCCATAGCTCGTTTCCAGAACTCAAGCGCTCCAACCATGTCTCTCCTCTTGTCGACGTACGTGGCGCCGAGCAACTCGAGCGCGTCGATGCGCTGCTGCCGCGACACCAGCCCGTACTCCTCCTTTATCAGGCTCTCCACTATGTGCGTGTGCCCCGTCACCGACGCGGCGAGAAGAGGCGTCATACCTGAATATAGGAAATACGGCTGTTTTTGTACTCTAAAATTCGACACTTTGATACCCACATCGATACAGGTTTCATCGACAGTCTCGAATTAATAATGATGACGATTGATAACATCACCGTTGAAGCGCAAATCTTCTAGGGATCTTCAAAAATTTCCTTAGAGATTTTTGGAAATGGTGGCGTTGGAGCATAGGTAAATTATCTATCGAGTAAATTGCTTACGAGATAGTAAGAAATCACTGTCTGCTATAAACAAGCACAAATTTCAGAATACTGTTGCAGCATTTTAAAATCTATGAAGAATGTGCCAAAGATTCACTTGTCCTGTAGAATCTATATTCTTACAGGCTTGATCCCCGGTAATCTCGCGTAACAAAGCACCGCAGCAAAGCTATTCCTGTTAATTTGTTCTATATCTAAACTACACCCACCGTAAGAATCAACGTCCATGGTAGCGCCGTGTCCGAGCAGCATCTTGAGTATCTGCAGCGAGCCACTCTCGGCGCAGTCGTGCAGCGCCGTGTTGCCCTTCACGCTCTTGCGGTTCACGTCCGCGTTGAGCGACAGCAGGTACCGCGCGATCCTGATGTGGCCCTTGTAGCATGCGATCATCAGGCACGTGTGGCCGTGGCGATTCGCTATCTCTATGTCTGTAACACGCGAGGTATACATATTTAAATAGGTGATGTTGTCATGGCAGGGTAGATAGAACAATGCGCCGTTTTACTATTCCTGATACGGCTAAGAAATAGGATGATTAAATTTACAAGATAACTAGCAGTTTTTAATTTCACTCTTAATGGATTACGAAGACCATAATCGTTACATTAAAACGTAAAACAAGTTAGGAATCTCTGACAAACATTGTAATACTAGGTATTTTCTTTCTTCTGCCATTCTTCCCCTCCATGCTATTTCTTGCTTAACTACTTGATCTCACGATGTAGTCCGTTTAAAAGATCAAAGTACATAGCTACCCACCGGCGCCATTCTCGACAAGGAACCGTACGATGTCGCAGTGTCCATCGAAGCAGGCGGCCCGCAGTGGCGTGCTGTGCGTGCGCGTCGTGGAGTTCACGTTGGCGCCGGCGCGTACCAGCAGTTTCACTAGCGGTAAGTGACCGGCCGCCGCCGCGCACCATAACGGTGGAGCGCCCTCTATCGTCTCGCCGTCGAATGTTACTGTGGGGTAGTAATATTATTGACAACGGGTAATGAAGATTGAGGTTTGTTTGCCTGAATATCGGTTGTGTTGTATTTGTATGATTTTACGCCATCTATATGTGTAGGACATTCAATAAATACACCTAACTGGCACACAGTCCTAAAAACGCTACGAGCAGATACGATTTTGGGGCTTCATAACAGTTACATTCGAAAAAAAAAAGTTACAACAGATAATATGTATGTATATTCGTATGAATAATAATTGTATGTAACATTTGATCGTATTTTCATAACGATACAATTGTTATAAATCGTTTCTAAATAAAACATCGACCTACCTAGCATTTTATAATATTTAAAATGCACGAAATATTGAACTGAAGAAGAAAACATAATGATTATGATACCATCAAAAATAGTTACGACAGATTTTACTTAAGGATTAAACCTATTCATGATGTTTTGCTTGACGTTATCGTATTTATAATTTTAAACTTTTAGTGGGTTGTGGTATTTCATGGCCCACGTCCCTGCTTCATCTTTTCCACTTCACTCGGATTTTTAAAGTGACCAATTGTAATATATTAACATGTACCCTTAAAGTTTGTACATTTTCATATCTATTATTCTCCAATCTTATCGATATATCCCAAAAAAGAAAGTAATCATACGACATTATGTGTAAACAGTGTCCACATAGGTGTTTTCATGAAACCGTCCAGTCGTCACGCACCAACGCAACCGAAGATATTTTCGTCGGCACAAACGATGTGTGACGGACGGTTGTGAGGTGAAATGGCCGAGCGCCAGTGTATTGACGCAATGCAAACAAATGCTCGGTACTGTAAATTGTGATGGTAATATCACAACAAAAACTTGTGTCATTGTATGATTGCTTACTATGGAGGTGAGATGTAAATGGAAATCTTGAATATTGCTATATTGAGTGAATGCCTCGGTGGCGTAGTTGTATTACGATACGATTACAACTCCTGAGGTCTCGGGTTCGCATCCCGGGTCGAGCAAAGTGATATTGGATTTTTCTATTCAGTATCACCCCGAGTCAGGAATTTGTGTCCGGCATGGAGAATAGCGTGAGTCTATTTACGTCTGTGCATACATAAAGATGAATTTGCTAAGTGTATTGTATTACACATTTTCAAGCCATTGGAAGTACCGATATATTTTATATCAATGGTATAAAAGTCGTGGTCGGCTTGTAAAGAGAAGTAAATAACCAAGAAGTTACAAAGTGTATTGTCTATTTTTCGTTAAACCATCAACCATGGCTATTAACTTACAAAAATTACACAATTACTTTACAAAAACGCAGCGTTAAAAATCGAAACTATCACGATCATTCATAGGAAAGTTTAATAATGAAAAATCTCATTCCTGTATTGCGTAGATTGTTTTTTTTGTTTTACCAAGACACCAAGTATTAGATAACGTTGGATTGGAAATTCCCTAGGTACCTTTTACACTAGATTACGTCTTCTCACATTTCATGGAACCGTTATAACTGCCCTGTACTGCATCAGCCCACATGCGTCCCACTGCAGGACACGAGCCTCCTCTACAATCGAGAGTACGATTGAGAGAGGTTAGCCCATATAGTCCACAACGCTAGCCTAGTGCGGGTCGGCGTTATAAAGAACCGTTGTAAACTTTGGGTGTAAAAATTGCAAATTTCCACGCCTCATACCTGATCCAGGCTGTTCGATGTCTGCCTTACACCTCTCGATGAGGTATTCGGCCACATCGTAGTGTCCGTTTCTGCAGGCGATGACGAGTGGTGTCGCGCCGCCAACCTTCGCACCCACCAACATGTTCAGCTCGTCTGCGGAGCGCCAACTGTGTAGGTACGCCTGGAAACAAACATACAATACATTACTACTTGTGTAAGGAGAAAATAACAGAGTAATAGTTTGGATACGGCAATGTATGTTGAATATAATAAAGACAAGGAGAGTACGACAGGATTGATAATAATGCAGCAATGTACACTGAATTTAAATTAAAAACTGGCTACATCCTTGAAAGATGGGTAGAGATTCCAGTATGCCCATTTATAGTTGAAAAAGTTTGTTTCAGTGGCACGATGTTTTTATAGGGCGCGAGTCTATAGCTACGATGGACACAAATTCCATCACCAGTAACCAACTTTTAAACTGAAAACTTCACACAAGTGGATTTTTTGTCTTGAGCATCGATTCTGGAACACGTTACACAGCAATATATGCCAAATATCTTAATATAAGTTTGACAAATTAGATACAGCAATACATGTTCAATTTGAGATACTTTGTTTGAAGATGGCAAGAGTGAAAATTGCATGATACAATAATTTAATCACAAACGTAATCGAGATAACCACACTGACTGTGGTAGCGTTATTTTTAGAGTTACATTGCATAAAAGCATAGATAACATTACTATTACATTATTTTGTGTTTAACTATTTTATAAAGGCGCGACGGCTGACTCTATTATGTAAAAGTAGTAAAAAAATAACTAATTATTTTTGGGCCTGACTTTAAGCCTACATAATTTATTTAAGCACGTTTTATATTCTAAATTAAACTAAAAAAATGTGTCTTTTGTGTTTGTAAAAAGATTTATATTTAATTAATTTAACGACGGAATCATTTCTGCCCTCAGGACAACAAGGGTCGCGAAGTCAAAACAAAGGGACATTGTTATTTTTAACGCTTAATATAAACAAAAGAAAAAAACACTTATTATTCGTACAAATATAAAGTGTCACGTAATTTACAATGCAATTTATAATAAATTAATTATTCATTATGTAAATTAACGATTTATATTACGTAAAAAATATATTTGGGCTTAAAAAAATATAGTAGGTAGGTTAAATTTTTAATTTGATGTCATATGCAAGTCAGATTAAGGGTTTCGACCCACTACAGCGTAGCATACCACAACCATGCTATTAAAGTAGGTCTATCATTTTTTTTATGTATTACTATGTGACATTGGAGTGGACTGAGACTTCAATAAACTACAAGAATCATAATTATAGTTCTGAAAATCATCTTTATTACTGTGCTGCACGGTTTTGTCCACTTTTCTATTTGTAAACGTTTTCTATCCCAATTTCCGATAAACCGATTGCCTGGGCTGATTGAAAAGAAATTTTATCCGTAGAAAATTGTGGAATAAATTAGATCTGTTTTATCGTAGCGGACTTAAATTTGAAAAGATTGAAGACTCTGGAAATAAACGTTACCATTTTTAACGATAAAAAGTTGTTAAATGTCAAATGAGTGCGGATGGATATTTCGAAGATTTTTACAGCGACATTTTAAAACCAGCTTTTATCCTAATGGCTTCCTATGATCTACTTGGGTTTCGCGTAATTATAACCCATTTTACGTAAATTTCATAAGCTTACTGTGCCAACATGAATAAAAAACTTCTTCTTTAGATGGGGACCAAATTCTTAACCACATTGACATCTCGAGTAGTACAATACCGTTACTACACCGCAATGCAAAATCAGGTAATCTAAAACACATAACGTTTTTCAAACAATTTGCATTTAGAAGCTATATTTTGAAATGTATACAGAATGGTTTTTACCGGTGCCGCGGCCCACATCACGTGTTATATTTGCTATATTGAAACGTTCAAACATTACCCAAGTTAATTTTTCGAGTGCTATCGACAGTTATCAAGATTTAAAAGTGAAATCTCCGATGTAATAACAACGGAGGGGTTTGGCAACGGCGGAGTAGGTGGCGCAATGGGCTCGCTCGAGGCCTTGCAAAACGCACAGCTCGCAAACTGAGGAAACAGCGCTTTTTATATATGAATGCGCAGGATTTATGAAATCTGCGCGGTCCACGTGTTACGCATGAGGAGAAATTAAAATGATATTATGTTTCTTTTCCGCATCTTCACTTTTGGATGGCTTTTTCTCACTTTCGAATAACTTGGCGTTAAAATTAATTAATACTGTTTAAAATTACATAAGGAGTATAGTTAATTTAAGAAACATAAGGCGAAACGTAAGAAGCTTACTTATCTTAGGGTCTATTCTTAATGTTAAATAATTAAAAATGAAGCGATAAAAAAAAAACAAAATAATAAAATCCTTATATCTTACTGTGACGACCGGACGTCGATCAGTCAGCAATGCTCAATCAAACTGAATCGGATTTACAACATCCCAGGCAATTAAATACTTGAAACAATGAATTGAAGAACGAAACACTATTAGAACATTTCGCAATATAATTGTGGCCCGTCCCTGCCCCAACTGACGTCTCCCGAAACAATGAACGTTGACAAATCAATTCAACAAATCATAATGCACAATGTCACTACAAATTAATGAAGGATCGCAAGGTCGTATTAATTAAAAAAATGTAACAAAAACAGAAAAAAAATCTGAATGCTATAATTGGGTTGTAATTTCGCTAAGTGCCAACAGTAGGTTACGTCATAGCGATTTGAAGACTAATTTCTGTTTTATTACTATTGCGATTAATTATATCCATGTTGTGTTTAGTGACAAAAAACAACGGAAGTCAACTTATGGCTGGAATGCTAGTTTCCTTGTATTCCTCAATTTCCTTGTAGAGTTGAGCTGTGTTTTATTTTAATTAATATTCTTGTAATACCATCGATAATATTTTAATGTGTACAACTTATGGAATGATTATATTTTTTTATAATTTAGCTATTTCACACAGCTAAGTGCATTCAAAGTTTTGAAGAAAAAAGGTAAGAAAATTAAAACATACCACGCATATTTTTTTATGAAGTAGGAACATATTTTTTAATCCGTTAAAATATTTTTTATAATAAAATTATTAATGTCCATAACAATATCATTCACTTATGCAAGACTATTATGCAATTTTCAAAAAAATATTTATATACCCTCTGAGAAATTTACCACAAAGATATCAACTACCCCGACTTATTATTCATATACTAACTCAACAGCCTGGATTTAAATATTCTCATACAAAACAACTATTTTTATTGTCTTCGCAGGCGGACGACCATGCGGCCCGCCTGGTAGTAAGCAGTCGCCGCTTATAGACCTTGGCAATGCCAGAGGTCTAGCACAAGGGTCAACATAATTATCTTTGTCTATGGTGTTACCTTCTTCAGCCTCCTCAGCAGCCGTCTCTGTCGTCTCAGCAGTGTCTTCCCGCAGTGCCTCAGCGTCTCAATCCACCGACACCTTACCGGCATCAGATCCCATACACCACCCGACATCGTTCTCAACACATAACACTCACTCCGCTTACGAGCACTCACTTTATATGTAGTTGCACATTCAATCACTGATTTATATTTAAAAAAAAAGTTTGTGAGCGTCGCAGGTTTTACTCGTTTTTTTTAATAATAAATTTACTTTTTAAGCAAAATCTATTATTATAGGCAAAGTCTACTTTACTCACTGAGTTTACGTCAATTTGTATTTCGACAGTGTTGAATAACGGTTTTTTATTTATAATTTTAAATTTACACTAAATGTTCTATCACTAACGACGGTCATAGGCGACTGATCTCGAAACGCATTCTTCCACAGATGGACAATGAATGAGATACGATTCAACCGCAAGGGGACTTATCTATCGAGCACAGTTTTCCCCGCATTTCAATAAACCGCCAATAAATTATGTTGTACCTTCACGTTTTATATTTCCAGTAACAGTGAATTATATGTTAGAACAAAACAATACGCCACGTGTAATTATATGAGCAATAAATACAACAATATTATGAAGACTACAATTCAAAACATCGGAGGAAATGTTTGTGAATTGACAAAGGAATGAATGGGCCATAAAATATAAGGAAAAACAAGATTTTAGATAATAAAAATAAATATGAGATAATGTTATGGATTACGAAACTGTATTGAGTTTTCATTCTTTTATTACAAATGCATTTTTTAAATATGGATATTTTTCAGGGTAACAAATAAGTAGAAAAGAATTGCACAAGCAGGAAATTGCAACTTCGTTTCAATTACTGTCTATTGTGTAAAATTACCCAACCCTTAAAAATGTTAGCCAAACTGCAAAATATTCGACCGTAATTGTAAAATTTTTGATCAGTCACATTGAATACTTTTGGTATATAAAATAAAATTAAATATTAATAAAAATAAATAAACTCTTGTTATTGAATCGGCCCCGATAAACTTCGCTTAAAGTCAATGGACTCAGTGGACATGACCGCGTATTCGAATTTTAAAGGGCGTATCTCCTTCTAGCTATGTATAATGTATGTCAAACGAGTTTAGTTAATTAATTATTATAACAGCCAATACGAACTGAGCACGTGACAAATTCACAATCGAAAGATCGAGTTTATGTAGTCTTAAGTCCGCCTATACTGACCTTTTGCGAATCAATTACTATAAATTATTATTTTATTTACATCAATATTAACAAACACATATTCTACCCCGCATCTTCTACGGGTGGAAGAAGGATAGGGAGGCCTTTGCCCTGCAGTGGGATAATACGGCTTAAGAAAAAAAAAAGTACCTACATATTATTGTGTACACATTGGTGATAGTCACGTTTTATCATAACTTATTGTTTAATAATAAGATAAATTCTAGTTCGAGTATTATATTTTTTATCCCGAATATTTTTTTCTACGACCACAAATAAGTAATACCTATTGAAACCTTTTAAACGCATATTTCAAATAAAGTACTTTCGCAAACACGATAGTCCTGTACAAGATCTCATAAATTGCCATCACACAAGCACAAATTGGAATACTCAAAGTAACAAATATCTACTACGCTTAATACATATACATAGCTACTAATATACTCCCACTTATCTCAGAACAACAATTGAGTACTGTTGTCGTTTAGTATACGTCAGTGACATTAGAAAAAGGTATTCAAGTGATATACTGTTAAAGCACACTTTAATTTACCGTGACTCATTGACATACTATCGATATGTCCATGTTTAAAGAGACGGCGGTAGACCTCAATTTTAAGTGGGAAAAATAATAACATTTTATAATAGAGCTTGAAGGTAGGTGAAGTCTACCTACCGCAATAGATAAACATTAAACCGCATACTAGCATTGTACATTAAAAGACCTATCTGCGTCTAAAAGGAGTGGTGACAGACAGCTATAATTCAAATAATTTAGCAAAATTAGATTTGTAGCGACTGAATTCACGTAAGTTTAGGTAAAAGCAAACTGAAAAATGTGGTGGGTTAGGGAAACTAGCGTTTTGCAAGTTGGTGTGATTTGACATTATATTATGATCAGTGGTATTAATGAAGTCACTAATTTCTTTAAACGAGTAGGTAAATCAATATTTTTAAGCCTTTTAAACTCGAAGAGTGTCTTAGATAGTGAGATCAGTTTGATTTCGCTCTCATCTTTCTCCGCTTTTGTACATTTATTTTTGTAAAGTATTGTTATCTGCGTGTACATGTTATGATAAATTGATACAAAATGTAATTGCTATTTATAATCAATTTTACATCAGCACACAGGCAGGCAGTAATAAGACAATTGAATAGCTATAAACGTCCGATTGGCATAGCAGTTAACGGACTTATTCATAGACAGTTTTAAAACCTATTTTCGTTATCGAATGTTTTGTCCCTTTCGAACGTCTTTTGAATTTAGTTTGAGAAAAGAAGACAAAACGTTCGATAGCTAAAATATGTTTTAAAACTGTCTATGAATAAGGCCTTAAGTATCTAGCTTCCTACGCAGAGGTAAGGTTGTTTGTCGCGTAGGCAAATATTTGCACTGTCTATAAATACAACTCCGGTGTTATGGATGTGCATAATATACGTTTTTATACATGATCATATTTATGAATAATCCTAATTTGAAACTGTTATGAAAAAAAAAGTAATAAATAACATAGACTAAAAAATCACACGCCGATGTGAAAAACCTTTAAGAAAATCTCTCGAGAAAATATCCTTAAAATACATGCAAATTGGCAAGTTCAGTAAAAAAAGCAGTAGAAGGAGAGTTGAAAATAAACGTTAACAAGGAAAGTTTCGAAGTAACGGTGTAAATTTATCACGGGAGGATGTGGTTAGCGGTCCTTTGGCTTGTTGAGCGAGGTTGACTACAAACGAGGCCCGGTTACCGTGAGGGGAGAGAATTAATAGCTGCATGTTTAAAACTAGGTATGTGAGGTATTGTGAAAATGTGTGGTAGGTTGATCAAACCTAATACTGTTATGGAGGGATGTAAAAGAATACTTAATAAGAATTGGAGATCTATCTTCACCCTAAGACTTTTAAGCCCAATTTATAGAAAAGTATTTTTTCAACCCATTATTTTATTTATTTATTTATTTATATATATACACTTTATTGCACACATACAAAAAAAAAATACAATTAAAAATTTTATATTGCTAATAGGTTAGTAGGTACCAGTTGTACTATCTATTATATCTATTATATTATTATATATCTCTCTGAAAATGATCATGCCAATGCTCTAGACACGTGAAAATGTAAATAAGTATGTTTTTATATTCTCTTATTACTATGTTAACACTAATCAAACATACGCTTGATAATTATTTGCACGAGTGCACAATACTCATATCGCAAGAAAAATAACGCAGGCAACGTGATATCTGAAATTTGGGTAAAAAAACCACAGTAAGAATTACAGACATAAGGAGGAAAATACAAAAATGAGTAATATTTTCGGCTAAATAATATTATGCAAGTCATCCGGAATTTTTAAACACTGAGTCATTTTTTCGAAAACCTTGACATTAACTTTGCTAGCAAGCTATTGTTATAGACGATCACTATTTCCAATAGTAGATAAATATTCATTATTCAATATACAAGGAACTTTTAATTACCCATAACACTGTAATGAATGACCAAAAAAATTACATCCATCATTTCTAATGTAGAGGGTTCCAAAAAAAATGCCTTGAAAAGAACCTCTTCATTTCCGTGGAAGTTCCAGTTTAGAGTATTAGAAGTGACGTGTCCCCATAGAAGTTATACAAATATTCAAGTTTTTATGTTATATGTACATGATCAATAATCATATACCCTGCCTAAACTCTGTCGCGTTTTGAGACATAATTATCCTTAAGTCACAGCACCTACTGGCCACTAGCTACAAATTTAGATAAAAGTCAATTCAAGGATATATTCTACTAATACCAGTAAAGTAGCATGAGTTTCACAATATTTTGACTTCCATTTAAAGTAATGTCTCGAGGCAAAAAGCTAAACTCTGCAAAACAAATTCAAAGTTTTTGCTGGCACATCTATTTGTTCAGCATTTTTTTCTCGACAGTGCTGGTCAATGACTGCGTTATTCAGGTCATTGCGTTATTCTAGTAAATATATTGAACTTTTCCACTAATTTACCAGTCGTTACCGCATTGACGTATTTGAGGGGTAAGTCCATTAAATATAGATACAACTTCACCTTAATTTAGGGTTCATATGAAGCGGATGTGGGGGCTGTCTACTCGCTTGTCCTTAATAAAGCAGTGACATGCAAAAAGGAATCCTAAGTTAAACAATTTAAGTGCAATTTTGACCGATGCATTATTTAACTGAGTACTGGATGCTTACATACCGTGTCAATCAAATGTAGCTATGTATTATTAAGTCATTTTATGATGGGCATCTAATGGAGGCGTTTGAACCTGTTATCTTATAAAGTGGCGAGTATAAGAAGATAAGTACAGTTTAATGAAAAGTTGTCAATGAGGTCTAATTATTTTATACGTGTAGTAATCGACATATTATAATCGTTTCTGTTCAACTAACTTTTAATTATGAAATAGTTTTGATTCAACATTATTGTATATTATATTTGATACCGGTTGGACTCGAAGCACGTAAGATATGCATACAATCAATACATATAAAAACAAAAGTAAAAAACGATGTTAGAATTAAAAACCGTTTCAGATTTCCAACTCAAACTATACAATATGTAATAAGCTGTGTAGCCTGTAACTGTGTAATCTGAATTAATCATATCAATGAAATAAATATTTAGCGCTCCGTAATTGAGCATGTCGAATGGTACAAATGAAAAGGTTTCTCGACACGCACACACGGACGTGACTCATCAGCTGATGTTGTTCATATCGTTCAAGATAGAGCAGAACTTTAAAATATACTGAATTTAGATGTACATTACTCAATGATCTATCTAGATTAACTTGAGATAAAACTTATACAGGCTTCAATATTTAACAATGTTACAATTCTGAATCAGTTTAATGATTCATTGACTGTTGATGCATAAGATTTGGGTTTCTTCAATGAGTAGATGAAAGAAAAATTAAGAAGGAAATATTGTTTACAGATTTCATCATACTATACAATATACATGTAATGTTATTAAAGCATCTCCCTATAGTTTCAACTATAATAGTATTTGTGGAAGATAACGTGTAGGTACTACAATATTACAAAACAAAGCAACGATACTCGACCTTACGACACCGGAAATAAAGGCCATGTCGACTGAACAAATATTGATAACGTTAATAACAAACATCTTGTGACGCTAAAATAGACCATCATATTTGTAACTTGAGTGTTTATTTAGTTTTTAAATTGCCTCAGAGCTATCCGGATGTTAGCAGTACATGAAATAAACGCAGATGATATGATTAAATATTTACAATTTGCATGGATTGTACGTATCTAAACAAAAGGAAGGGCGGAGTGGCCTCTATGAGGATCGAAAGATAATCTTGTAAAGCTGATGTTCAGCGTACAATCTATAATTCTTTACAGCTTTCGTGGTAAAGTAATCGAAACGTCGGGAAGTTAAAAAATGTAAAAATTAAAACAAATCGCGATAAAATCCGTAAAAATAGTTTTATTTCAGTCTACAATTACTAGTTTCCATAAAGTACGGCGCTTATTCCCAAAATATGTAATGTTTCATCTGCAGAATCAATCAAACGTTTATGTCTGATGGAAAAAGAAGTCTTACATTACGAAACAAATGACCCACGTTACATCACAACATCGAAATTGCAAATAAGAAAATCTCGTCAGATATTATGAAGAAAAAATATTACACCGAAGAAAAAAGAAACATTAGGCTAATAAAAATCCCGAAGGCTTCAGACCTACAATATAAGTCTTTTATATAATATGAGAAAAGAAAGCCGTGTTTTGTAAATATAATTTTGTAGGGAGAATATGCTTAATACTTTTATTATTGTCAGTTGTACATCAAATTATGAACAAAGTAGCGTCGTTGCATTTTTAATATATTATTAGACTTATTTTATTAAAAAATATTTATTATGAAGCCTTATTTTTTATTACTTTGTAAGTTTAGTGGAACGTGTATGTGGTGTAAACCGACTGCATAAATTTATCGTCTTGGATAATCTAATATTAGTTGTTCGAGGGTAGAAGGATAATATTTTAGTCGTATTTCGTCACTTTTAGCTTAAAAACCAACAGGCTGGAAATATACAAGATAATTGTATTAATATTATTACAAAAATAACATTTATCACCTTTGTAAAATCTTTAAAATAAAATAGTGGCAAATGTCACAATGATAATTACCTGTGTGTATAGTTTATTGCTAAAATTAATGTCAACTATAATATACCTACGTCTTAATGCGTTTTTTTCGAGACATCCAAAAAATTGTCGACTGCCATTTGAACAATCGTATGGTATTTTTTGGCAAATATAAAAAATCCATGATTGTTGTGTTGTTTCTACAGCCATTGTGATGTCTCAATACAATGGAGGTCATAGAGGGTATATAGGACATGTTAAAATAACGGCCCAAATAATAGTTATCATTTTTATAATTTACATTAATGTTTATATTCTAAAGTGTCTGTGAGATTGTAATAATAATTAATTTATTAAACTATACAGGTACTAGTGTGTATTGTTAGAGTTGCATACGTGGTGATTCTTACGTTTTAACTCGTATGGCTATAAGTTCATTTCTTATTATATTTTGGGCTTATTATGTACTCAGTGAACTATGACTGGTCTAATTTCATCTCTGCCTACCTTTGAGAGGCTGTACTCGTGGCGCTTATGTATGTTATGTGAGCTGATTAAACATAAAAATGCGTCAATGCGATGTGATAAAGAATGACCTTGTTGCCACTACCTGGAATTAGGAAATTTCCAATTACGTTTCGATTGTTTTATTTTTATGTATTATCATTTGAATAATACCCATTTAATCGTTGGTTTATAGCTTTTTTAAAAGGTCATGACTAAAATAAACATATCTGCTTAAATGAAAAAGTAATAATATTAGAAAGAAATACAAACCTGTAGATTGTTTGAAATAAAAAGGAAACATTTGCAAAGACAATACAAAAACAATGATAATATTGTATGATTTATTTTAAAAAGCTTCCTTATTTGACGCTGAATAAAAGACTACTTAATTCTCTGAATATGGAATTGGTTAGCGATGAAAATGATGTAATGAGAAACCATCAAAAAGGCTACCGACCTGAATACAACATATGTTTGCGGCAAGTGACAGTATTTGTACAAAACCTTGCGACTTTCAATAAAAACCCAGACACATTAAATAACATTACTATCATTATCAGAATATCCATTTTGGAATTTATCTTTACCTTCATTTTGTTTAATGACACATTGGAAATTCCCTTTTTATAGGAGAAGCAAACAAAACTATTTACATGGTCACAAATGTTCGACAAAAGTAATTCATTAAGAAATAAGAAGAAATTTAATGGAATATTGAGAATTACTCAAAATACATTATATTATTATTACAAAACAGTATTCATATTTCATAATATATTTGCTTGTCGTTAAAATACTTTTTAATTTACGGCGTGCCCAAGAAAGAATAATGTCGACAACATTTTTTAAGTAAAATCACTTTCATTTTTTTTAATAAGGGAAACTTTCGCCGTTGAAAGTGTCATTACATCAGACATTTTTACGCTGGGGATATAAAATATCAATGTCGAGCCCCTTTGTGTCTCCAAAAGTATAATAAATACACCCAACAGTCACATACATAGTCCTGACCCCACACTAAGATCGAGTCTTGTGTCGTGGGTATCAGGAACTACGAGAGACTTTTCGGTCTCACAAACACCCAGACCCGAAACAAATACTTGTGGTTCTCACAAACATTTGTCTCGGTGCGGGGATCGACATGCGGCCTCTCGTTTCACAGGCGGCGTCTAACCAACTCCTAGCGGAGGCTGTGCATATTACTTTTATACAATAGGTGTTTTTGTTGCATAGGTCCGGCAACCGAACAAGAACCGAACTAGTTTTGAAAAGAGCAACACTAGAGTTTCTTGCCCGTTCTTCTCTAGTGAAAACCGCTTTCCGAACTGGGTGGTAGTTCAAAAAATGACTGAATCTGAACAATGTTGAACATTTTAATGGATTCAATAAATTATTTTCATTTTCATTTCATTTTCATTTAAGAAGGTCGCCTGATGGTAAGTGATCCGCCCATGAGCATCCTCAACGCTTGGATCATAGATGTGTTGCCGGACCATCAAATCCTGAAGGAAAATCGACGGGAAGAGGAAAGAGATATTGGGCATCCGGCATGTGGTCTGGCCACTTTATTATGAAAGCAGTGGTAAGTCTATTCAGCAAGGCCGTGGATGATTTTAAAATTGAGCTTCTAGATAATCATGAGTCATATATACTGTATCAGCTGCTATACGTCCCAATATCCTTGTTAAATCTTGTATTGGGTCACGTCGCATGCGTAATGTGGGAGGAAATGTTTACCTAGCAATTAGATGTATACGGACTGATGTAGAAATATTCAGCAATTTTATTTCTTAGTCAGGTTTTCGATCCAGCTGCTCTATATTTTATGTTACGTTGCTTATACCCGTCTTTCTTATTATTATTCTGTACAGGCGATGAAAAATTGATCTTACACCGTTTCGTCGGCAATGCGTGACAAATGGCAACTTATCATATCGTAATTTTGACTTTAATCTTGTTATCAGAGCATGAGCGTTTTTGAGTTCACTTTGAAATTATATTTAGGTAGGTACTAGAATATAATTTAAATAAATGTTTTGGTTTAAAAAAGAATAATGATTATTCTTATGATATAACTACATAAATAAATTATTTGCGGCGAAATTTTGTACAACATGCAAGTTAAACATCCATCATCGATATCCTGGCTTGTACTTCATGTACTTAAATGAACACAAACCAATTCAAGTTTCTCCCCTCGCGATCCCTATGCAGATTTATAATCTCAGTCATGCATTGAAAGTTAAGTGGGCCTTTGTGTCGCACCAACAGGCTTCACTGCTTTCTAATAGCCGCGACCTTAGTCGGTGACACTTCCATTGCGGCCCATTGTGGTGTACGCGTGAAATTAGTTCGAAGCCATCCACATGGCTAGTATTGTTTTTTTTTAATTCATATTTTAAATCATAATATTGAATTTTGAAAATGTTTTGAATACAGTTACAGTAATCATTTTTGTTCAAGTAAATGGATTTAGTTTACTTAAATTTGATTATAAATCAAATCATGGTAAAAAAAATTTTTTTATTGAAATTTAATTTAGTAAATACTGAAATATGCAATTGCAATTCTCAAACTAAGCAATAAGAATTGCGTGTACGAAACATTTTATTATTTAGACCACGCGATACCGTACAGAAACTAGTAAACAAGCTTGTCTAATGAAATAAAAGCGAGACGAAAGTTGTTTCCATATAGAAATAGCAGCGTCTACCGTTACGTACATACAGTCCGGTTATTGATGCACAATTCTATGCACTTTTATATTAAAACCACAAAACCTGCGACGCACACTATATTCACATTTAAAATCACTGGCACCGCGTCAGTCGACTGTCTGTGGTGATGCCGTATGCAACACTGCAGTGGTGGGACAAGTCTTTCACCGCGGGCTTACACAACAAAACAATTACGTAACAAATTGCCTTTCCAATCCGGCTGTGTGGCGATGATCGATTATGTATCGAAATATTAAATATTAAAATTCGGACAGTGGAACACCGGAGACGCGACCGGTTCCGTGTGTAACTGGTTCAAGTTTAGGAATTTTTTATGTTGACACGGTCGATAAGAACGTGGGTGTTAAGTGATGTCGTGTGATGTTTGTGATGGGCGATCTTGATCATATACCACTGGTTAGGTGTGCGTAATAATTAATGATATAGTTCAATATAGGATATATAGGAATCTATACATATAATAAAAATGTAAATGGTCGATGTCTGTACATGGAAGATATTTGAGAAATTTTAACGCGAGGGGTCTTTATAACAGCAACAGAAGCCAAAACAATTTTTTTTAGAATTTTTGTCTGTCTGTATGTTTGCTTGCGCATCACGCAAAAGTTACTGCACCAAATGAGATGCGGTTTTCACAGTTGTATTGCTGTAGGCTCAACTTAAAAACTGGTATATGTTGCATTTATATACAGGGTGTTTCTTTTTATTTGCCTGCACATTACTAAAAAACTACGGCACGAAATGAAATGCAGTTTTCACAGTTATATTGGTACAAGTCCAACTTTAAAACTGGTATATGTTGCATTTACATATGGGGTGCTTCTTTTTGTTTGCTTGCACATTACCCAAAAACTAAGGCACGAAATGAGATGCAGTTTTCACAGTTATATTGGTGCTAGTCCAACTTAAAAAGTGGTATATATTTAATTTACATACAGGTTGTTTCTTTTTGTTCGCTTGCACATTACTCAAAAACTACCACACGAAACGAAATGCAGTTTTCACAGTTTTATTTGTGCAGGTCCAACTTGAAAACTGGTATATATTTTATTTACATACTGGGTGTTCCTTTTTATTTACATGCGCATCACGCAAAAACTACTGCACCAAATGAGAAGCGCTTTTCACAGTTGTATTGGTGCAGGTTTAACTTAAAAGCTGGTATATGTTGCAATTACATACAGGATGTTTCTTTTTGTTTGCTTGCACATTACTCAAAAACTACCGCACGAAATGAGATGCAATTTTCACAGTTATATTGGTACAAGTCCAACTTTAAAACTGGTATATGTTGCATTTACATATGGGGTGCTTCTTTTTGTTTGCTTGCACATTACCCAAAAACTAAGGCACGAAATGAGATGCAGTTTTCACAGTTATATTGGTGCAAGTCCAACTTAAAAATTGTTATATATTTCATTTACATACAGGGTGTTTTTTGTATATGGTAATATGGCGGTATGGGACGGGTGGCATATAACGGGACGGGAAGGGATGGGAAATTCCAAATAATCTATACATGTATATTTTTTTAAATAAAGTTAATCACGCAGACGAAGTTAGCGGGCAGAAGCTAGTAATAAATAAAATAATCAATACACCCAACAGTCACATACATAGCCCTGACCCCACACTAAGATCGAGTCTTGTGTCGTGTGTATCAGAATTATGAGAGACTTTTCGGTCTCACAAACACCCAGACCCGAAACAAATACCTGTGATTCACACAAATATTTGTTCCGGTGCGTGGATCGAACCCGCGGCCTTTCGTTTCACAGGCAGCGTTGAACCAACTGCGCCACGGAGGCTGTCAAATGCTGTCTGAATGATTCAAATGTAGCCATTATGATGATAGCTGTAGTTTTTTAGTGCGTTTGTGTCAGCACTGCACCTGATTGTAAGCGCAAATGCCGTCCAGACAGAGTATCAGATGGCATCAGACGGCAGTCCAATGCCATTCGATACAATTATGCTGGCCTCCTGAGATGCTTCTTCACACTACGTCGTTACTTAACAACCACCTTTGTTCGTTAAAAGATATTTAATTTTTTTTAGTCTCAATGTAGTTTGATTTAACAGGTTGCCACGGAAGTCCTTCGCGAAGACTTGTATTCAGCAATGGTATTTCTGTGACTAAATCGATGACAATAATAATCTAATTCGTAGAGTAAATATGTATTATTATCGAACACCAATCATTTTCCTGCTTCCATTGCATTTTTTGCCCCGGTCGAGATGTCTATACAAAAAAGTAACAATAGACCTGCGGTGGTCCTTATATTCTGGCACGTTTTGTGGTCGCCTAACTTTGAGTCTAACTGTTGTCTCATACAACGGGAACAATTTGCGTGTACCAAGATGGCGGTGAGGAACTAACACCCGGTAATTTGTTGGCATATTAGCAAAGTCATTACAAAGAATAATCGCTTTGCTGCATTATTGATTATAGTTTTCATTGCTGCCTGCTGTGTGGGTAAAACTGACTACATATTAAGTTATACTCGTTGATAGAAAGATAATGTCCTCTTACGATGAGCGCTAGAAACTGGAAAAGCCGGCAAGCAACGGTGCTTCACACAGCAATACGGGAACTCAATACTCCGTATTGCAGGACTCAATGTCCTTATCAAATACAGTTTTATATTCGTATTGAAATAAAATATACAAGTCAAGTCTGAATGTCTTTGTCAAGAAGTAAGACACCAACAATTAATAATAAAAATAAAGTCTAAAAATATTTATTGTCATATTAACTATCCTTTGTGTTTATTAACTTTTGACCTCGGAAACAAGCAGTAAATAGTTTACAAACTTCAAGGTTAAGGACGGTGGTTGCACTCGACATTGTAGTCGGTTCCATGGAGACGTTATTCATTTGCCAAACCTTGGCATTACAGCCTTGATGGTAAAAACCTATGTTTGAGGCTTCACACCTTTATAGACTTACAAACAGGGTATTGATGTATCTATAAATGTATTTTTTATTATAGCATAGTTAAATTCATTTTAAGCTATTTCAGATTGTGCAAAATGCGATAAGACCGCCATTTGAACTTTCTTTATATACATTTATGTACAATATATAGTTTTACTATTAATGTATTATTGGTGTGTAAAATGAAACAAAAATAAAAAAAGGTTAATTAATATTTCGATGTATTGATTACAGAATAAAAACGATGTTGAGAAATTTTGCTAATAACTAAATCTAGTTCAATCACATTCTGAAAGTTACATTCGGAACGACTGGCCTATCGTAATATAACATACTTTTCAAATAAGTTTAAGTTAAATGTCAAACGGCCTTCAAAATTTAAATTTTGAAATAGACAACATTATAATAATTACATATTCTAATTTTGACCGAAAAGTCTTTCGTGGTTCCTGATACCAACGACACAAGTCTCGATCTTAAAAGGTTGTTTCTTTCTTGCCATTAATAGTATATTTTTTGTTTCTTTAAAAAGATTTGTAGATAATCACGCAGATTATGGAAATTATTTTGGGAAACATTAAAAAAATTCGGACGATACGTTTTAAATCGAGGACTTCAGATCGAAGATCATGGTGTGTTCGCACCAATTATTATTTTAATTATTTTATTAGCCAAATTCAATGGTAAAACAATTAATCAATCCGATAGACTTGTCATAAAAATATGCAACTTATTTGAGGTCATTAACAACCAGTATAAAATAACAATATTATGTAGCCTTTGAAATTAACCAAGGATAAAAAACCAATGTACAATTACACAGTGTTTTAAATTTCTGTTATCCCTCTTCCAACCTGATATTACGCCTCCATAGAGTCAGTAGGAAATGTATTTTTATTTTTATTGCAAAGTTCATTTGGACTATGATTTCAAAGAGGATATTTAGGACAGGCTAATATTTTCCCAAAGGCATATATTACGCTTTTAGGCGGAAATAAATACACACAGCAGATTGGCTAAATCAAACTTGGAAATTCTCTTGGGAACCAATTAGGCCTCATAATGATTTAGCCACAAAAATAAATAAAATCACACGTTATATACGTATATATATGGTCCGGATCCCACATTAAATTACGCGATTTGTGTCATCAGAGACATATACATATAACATTTCGGTCACTAAACACCTGTAATGTTGGGGGTCTTCGAGTACAAATAAATAAGACGTGTGTACGTTTGAAAGTCTCGTTTATTACTAAAACTTAATTAATATCCACTACTACATACATATTATATTTATATAATGTGCTGAGTAGGCGTCACACACACAATAGTACTATGTTAATATGAAATACACTTCACCTCCACTGGGCGAGAGAGAAAAAAAAATTTTTTTTTTTTTACCATACAATTTCCTTTCAGTTTATTACTTTATTCTAAATTATCTCTAGGTATAATATAATATTATTTAATATAACTGCTTAAAATTTAGACTTTCTTAATACATAACAACTTATTGGTAATAAGGCCTAGTTCTATTTTTATGTACTAATTCGGTTTTATTATTTTTATTTATCCTAATATTACATCCTAAATCTTCGATAACAATGTAAGGACCTTCATAAAGTGAATCTAATTTACGACCTGTTTCGTTTTTTAATAATATCAAGTCATTTTTCTCATATATAATTGAATTTGCAGTTTTATCATATAGTTCTTTTCGTTTTTGTTTGTTACGTATTAACATTTCCTTTGCATCGGCATGAGCAAGCTGTAATCTATATTTTAGTTGCAATGGATAACTGTCATTATTATAAAGTGGTTCTACAGTATCACATAAACTATTTGGAATTTGGCAGAGTTTCCCAAATACAAGCTCATATGGCGTATAATTTGTTTCGGAATGGACTGTATTATTAAAACCAAAACACCAAAACGGTAACCAATAACTCCATGTATCCGAATGATTCTCACACTGGATCCTTAAAAATGCACCCAAGGATTTGTGAGTATTTTCAAGGGCTCCAATTGACTGGTGATGGTACGCTGTTGAGGATAACTTTTCTATGTTAAGAATTTTACAAACCTGTGCCATGGTAGTGGAGATAAACTCTGTCCCTCTATCTGTCGCTATTCTCCTCGGAATGCCGAACCTTAAAATAAACTCTTTGACAAAAGTATCTGCAATGGATTCCGTCTCTTTATTTTTCAAACACAAAGCTTGAACAAACTTTGTTAATTCGCACTGGATAGTCAATATATAACAATATCCATTCACATCCCTATCTAAAGGACCAACTACATCCAGATAAACCTTCTCAAATGCTGAAGAAGCTGTTGTAGTTATTTCCATCGGCTCTTTAACATATCGCCAATATTTCGATCGTTGACATTTTGTACATTTTTTAACAAAGTTTTGGACGTCCTTATCAATATTTGGCCAATAATATCGTTGTTTAATGGTATTTATCATTCTGCGAATTCCAGCATGACCACTGGAAGGCAGTAAATGAAAATCATTCATAATAATAGTCTTTTCATAATCATCAGTAATTCTTTTCACGCCTCTTAAAACACAAATTCGTGGTCCGGACCAATTTGTAAGCGTTGCTATCTCATCACAAACATTTTTAAGAAATTCTATGTTATCTTTATTTTTAATTATACAAATTTCATTTACACCTATCTTTTCACAAAATTTACTCAATTTCTGCACAAATTCGGCTCGCGAGAAATGCGCCTGGAAATCGAGATTAATATATAATGTCTTTTTATTCGATACGAATGCAAAACATTCAGATTCTCTAGATATTAAGTTATCAGTTCTTAACATATTTAATTTTCTTCCTTCTATTAAACACATTTCAATCGATTCTCTAGGCTTTCTTAATATATCTACAACTCTCGGGTGATCAATCCAATTGTCTATAGATTTATTAAGATCACATTCATTCATCTCTCTTTCATTGCCTTGCTCATTCATTCTTTTTCTTTGCGCTCTGGTCATCACAGCTACTACTTGGTCATTCATACTTTTTAATTCGTCTGATGTTATACATATCCTAGATAAAGCATCTGCTACACTATTTTCTTTTCCTTTAACATAGATAATTTTAAAATCGTATTCCTCTAGAATTAAACGAAACTTTAGAAGTCTACTGGATGGATCTCTCATTCCAAAAAGATAAACTAACGGTTTATGGTCTGTCATAATTGTAAATTTTTTCCCATATAAGTAAGGTCTAAAATATTTTACTGACCAAACTATTGCTAATAACTCTTTTTGAATGGTTGGGTAGTTCTTTTCTGCCTTATTTAATGGCCTACTTGCATATGCAACAGGTCTTAAATCTTTGTTGCATAAAACAGCACCAATTGCATTACCGGATGCGTCTGTCTGTACTATGAACTCGCTATCTTGGGAAAAATCAGGATATTGTAAAATTGGTGAACTAATCAAAGCGTTTCTTAAAATTTCAAAAGATTTTTTACATTCATCAGTCCAAAGAAAAGGTTCATTTTTCCTACATAACTTATTTAAGGGCATAGCAATATCAGAAAACGATTTAATAAATTTTCGGTAGTAGTTGCAAAAAGCTACAAAACGCTTCACTTCATCAGCGTTTTTAGGTATAGGGTAATTTTTTAACACTTTTGTTTTTTCCGGATCAGGTAAAACACCCTTTTCAGAAACAACATGGCCTAAATAGAGAATTTCCTTCTTTAAAAACTCACACTTCCTGGGATTGAGTTTCAAATTTACTTTTCTTAACCTTTCCATGACGCAAATTAAATTTTGGTTATGACTCGATAGATTTCTTCCGAAAACTATTAGGTCATCTTGATAAACTAGACATTTGTCGTACGTTAAGCCAGACATTGCCACCGACATCATGCGACTAAAAGCCCCTGGACTGATCTTAAGTCCCATTGGCAGGCGTTTCATTTGATACTGTCCTGTACTTGTAGTAAATGCCGTTACTTTACGACTGCTAGATACTACAGGTACTTGATAGTAACCTTGGTAAAGATCAAGATGGCTAAAGTAAACAGCACCAGAAAGGGAATCTAAAATTTCAGTAATATTGGGCAATGGAAATTTATCGTCACAAATAATTTCGTTTAATTTTCTATAATCTACAACTAATCTCCATTGTTTTTCACCTTCATTGCTACATTTTTTTGGTACCAAT
Organism: Deilephila porcellus; assembly: GCA_905220455.2. NCBI lineage: Eukaryota > Metazoa > Arthropoda > Insecta > Lepidoptera > Sphingidae > Deilephila > Deilephila porcellus. The sequence goes on along the minus strand of LR999986.1, from coordinate 10,836,908 downwards.
AAAATTGGACTGGACCATTCACTATTAGACTTTTCTATAATATCATTTTCTAACATTTTATTAATTTGTTTGTTAACTTCTGGTTTCAGAGCTTGTGGTAATCTATAAGGTTTAACATAGACTGGACTGGAATTTGGCTTTACTGATATTGATTGCTCATACATATTTGTGGTTGACAACTTATCTCCTTTTATATAAAAAACGTCAGAATATTTTGCACATATTGCTTCAATTGTTTGCTTTTCTTCAATACCCAAATATTTTAAATCTAATTCTGATAATAATGTCTTAACTCTATGTACATCTTGCACCTTTGTACTGAATTGACAAATATCGTAATCGCTCAAAAGTTGCACTTCAGGAGCATCAAGTGACAAATTCACGTCTTTATCACTGACATTAAGTATCATAACAGGAATTCTATTGCAATTAATTTTCGCTATCACATTTGCCATAAACACATCTGTAGCTAATTGTTTTCCAGACAAAAAAACTTCATTATTTGTACTATTATTCACAAAAATATAATGTATAGATTCGGATCGTGCTGGAATAATTAAGTTATTTCTCATTTTATCGTATTCAACTAACTGCATACAATGCGATTTTTCTTTGCAGACAAGTGTTAAACGGTTTGAAGTTAGATTAATATTTGCTTGAAATTTACTCAAAAAATCTAACCCTATGATTCCATCAGCTTTTAAAGGTAATGAACTGAAAACTAAAAATGAATGCTGAAATATTTCTTTCCCATGCCTTAACATTAAATTAACTGAACCCTGGGATCGTTGCTGCCCACCAATTCCATTGATCAATGTATTATCCTTACTAACATGAACGTTATTTGGTAACATTTCATTTTTAACTATGGACAATGTAGCGCCAGTATCAACAAGCCAATAGTATGGTATATTATTGATGTAAAAGATTATGTATTTAGCATCACCTTGGTATGATAATATAAAATGCTTAAGATCGAAAAAAAGTAGTCGATGTGTCTGAACCTTTATTTTCATTTAGTCCTGTGTCAGTAACATGTTCAGTAGGAAACATACTTTGAGCTCTGGAAGAGTTTCTAAAATTTCGAGTGCCTCTATAGCTTCTATAACCTCTATGACCAGTGGAAATTGAACGATGGTTACGGCCATTTCGAAAGTTTTCACGAGTATTTTGTCCTCGAGCACTACCAAAACTACCGTATTGTTGATTACGATGGTAATTGTTATATTGACCACGACTAGTGCCCCTCTGGTATTGACTACCTTGCGCTCGTCTAAAGTTATGTGAGACTCGTCCATTTTTTGACAGATACCAAACATTGTTACCTGGTGGTGGATGAAACGACGTCGTCTCTTCATCTTTAGCGGCCTGTATTGCGTCCTTCAGACTGCTATAATTGCGGGCGGTAACGATTGTACCGAGTTTCGAACTGCGAAGACCCTCTGAAAATCGTTTAATAGCAAAAGTTTCATTTAATGGTTTCAGAATTCCGACTTTGTCAGCATTACCATCAGTTTGTGTTATAGTCAGCTCACTAACTAATCTTTCTACCTCTGCACCGTACTCTTCGATGGACCTTGAACCCTGGCGAATATGCTGTAACTGTGTCTGTATGGCCGTAAAAGATTTCTTAGGCAAAAGAGAGCATCTTAGATCATTTATTAATTCAGTGATTGTATTGTATGATTTTGACATACGCAATTTAGCATTTTCACTGAGTCTACTCTTTAATACAAATATAATTAACAATGCCTTACCTTTGTCGTCGATCATATCAGCATACATCTCAACAGCGTCTATAAGCCGCCTGGTCGTAGCCTCAACACCATCCATCACTGGAATCAAACTACACGCCACTTTAAGATCAAATTCCATTTTTCCCAATTTTATTGTAACAGGCAACATACACAATTTACTAATTTCTTTATGTATATTCTTGATATCTTGGAATATGTCAGTAGCCTCTGATAGATTTATATCTTTATTTTTTCCTAATAATGACAATATTTCGTAACACTCATTAAAAATTTTGTTAGATTCTTTTAATTTATTATCAACCAATGTACCTTTATACCTCGCTTGTCCTTTTTTAATTAAATATTTCCGAATATCTACTAATTCATTATATGCCTGTACTAAACTACCAATCATATTCTACACGTATGTTTTTAACTCATTACATACTATTCTTAATCTTAAAGTCCATATAAAACAATTTGACATGAGGTTGCATCGATCATTTTATTGAGTAACACTCGGAAAAATAACTAACAGTCAGCAAATGCACTTTTACGTCGTCGCGGTGTCGTATAGCTGAGTGACCGTGCACAGTTTTATCCATTTTAAGTTTTTGCGTTATGAAATTTGATACCACTTATGAAAATTGTATTAGACCCTACTATGATTATTCACCACTCACTGCATATTGGTTCCACTAATTCTCCACTGCAGCTTCTGTTCGTCCTCTCAACGATGTCCTTATGCGTTGTATTGCGTTGAGGCCTATTTCTTCCTGTATCCAACGGCGATGACAATTCTTGTAAATCCTCATACCGAAGCAGATGGCTAAGATGGCCAGCACGATGAGGATAATTAGCGCCATAATGTTCAGTCGCTCCACGTGGCCTCCAATATCTTTCAATGCTGCGTCATTGTTCCCACCAGCAGCATTTTGGCTCAAAAAGACTTCTTCTTTTTCCACTGTAGATCGACACATGATTTGGCAGCTCAGGAACAGCTCAGATTTGGCAGCTCAGGAACATCTTCGATATAACACAGCCCTATGGCAGGGTCGCCATGTAATGTTGGGGGTCTTCGAGTACAAATAAATAAGACGTGTGTACGTTTGAAAGTCTCGTTTATTACTAAAACTTAATTAATATCCACTACTACATACATATTATATTTATATAATGTGCTGAGTAGGCGTCACACACACAATAGTACTATGTTAATATGAAATACACTTCACACCCACCCCCGAAACTAATAACTAGGTCTCAGTTATCACAAAAATATTCAGTACGAGGTTCAAACCCGCCCTGGGTTTGGCCTTTTGACCCTCTTGGCCCGGTGTCTTTGACATCTGCACCATGTGTTTACTTCACCTGTCTATGAAATGTCTACTTGCTCATAAAGAAAACATTCCCAAAACAATACGTAAGAAGTGAGCTACTAAAGAAAGATGTACCTACTCGAAATAGTAGAGTTCCAAATACAATAAATCACCGTAGGAGATTATAATCTCGGACCCAAACAAAATGTCACGTACGTAAATATTATTACCTAACACACATGCAACATTCGGCATTCAATAAACACGTAATGATGTCTCAACAACGTTTGTTACATAAGTATGGATATATTTTAAAAGGCGCTTGCATCTTTGATCTTCGGATATTCGTAACTCATTTCGTAGAACTTAATATATTATAAGTACGTAGTGGCCTGTTGGTGACGGACCAGACGCGGCCGCCAACATGTTTACCGTGGTCGCGGGTTCAAATCCCAGGGCAAACCTCTCAATTTTCGGATTCATGTGTGTATTGATAGTCAACCACCACGCACTATGACGGAAATCATCGTGAAGAAACCTGCATAACATAGCGATTCGGAAGAATTTCTATGGTATGTAAAAGTCCGCCAACCCACACTAGGCCAGCGTGGTGGACTTTACGGCCTAACCCCTCTCAATCGATCTCCCGATTGTAGAGGAGGCCCGTGCCCTACAGTGGACATATAAGGGCTGATAAAAATACATATGATACCACGGGAATGACTAGAAGCGACCATCGTGCTAGGATATCCGAATCCTACCAAATATCTATCACCGTCTTAAGTTATAGTAGGTTTACTGCTGAATTTTGACCGGCCAGTATGCAGTGTTTATCCTTTATTAATTTGTAAGTCCACCGTACGCATGGGACGTTCGAACTTCGACTCTAAACAAGGTTTAATATGTGACCTATAGAAGTGTGTCGCGGTTTCGGGATTAGACACTTTCCATTTGGCGTTAAACAGGCTACTAGACAGCTCTGCACTTAGCCTCTAACAATCACGTCACTTTAACTTACAATATAAAAAAAAGAATTTGTGACATCTTTGACGGGGCACTTGCATGACCCTATAAATGATTTTCCAGTTTGTGTTAATTTACCTGTAATGTAAAATAGTGTATTTACAAGTAGTGTGCTTTGGTGGAATGAAAGCTAGTCACAAAAAAAGAGTCATTATGTGGTAACAGAATGTTGTAATCAGCGACATAATAACTGTGTCATGATAGCTCGGAGATAATCTATATTTAATTTAGGTTTCAATGATGTCATGCAAAATGTATGCACTGATTTGGTCTCGAAACACCAATCTCCGATATATAGGACAAACGAATATATAAATGATACGGGATTGGCGTCATTATCTTCTGCGTCATATTCATATTGCATTTCTCAAAGTATTTTGAACCTAATTTAAATAATGCAAAGAAACATTCAGAAATGTTATTAAATGTTAGTTTCAGATCATGTATTACATCACAACGTATAAAAACATATGTACATTTATTTAATTCGATTATTTAACAAATACGCACATTAAATTTGCATTAACATGCAACTTTTTATTACATGGAAGATGAGATCATCGCATGAAGGTTTCAGGAAGTCGCTGTATGCAAGCCGCATCGTAGTTCCTACAGTTCGCTATGGAGATCCTTTGGACTCGTGTGTTCATGGGCGGTGGTGCTAAACATCGGATGAACCTCTTGCTCGTTTACTGTAGAGCCCTTGGCGTGTATAAGCATATTGTCGCAGTTTCTTTTTCTTTTTAATATTGTCACGAAAGTGATCACAATGCATCATATGGTAAGTGCATTGAGATAGCTTTCTCACGCCAGTCAACACAATTACGCTTGCGTTTTCGAAACCAAGTATACAAACTGAGCCCGAAACGCGACACACTTATTTGTTTCCTTGTTTTCCTCCACTGTTTACAGCAGAACTATCCTATAACGAATGCATTGCGAACCAAAGTTTTATACTCGAGTAAAAATACCCAAAAGGAGTGGTGCTCAACATAAACGCGTTATTACGAGAATGACATAACGTTCGGTGAAATAATTACGCCTTCATGACCGAGTTTGCGGTTAGCGACTTATTATGATCTTATGCAAAGAACTGCATAGAAAAATAAATTACGAAACGCAGCTTCCACGTCGCCGGGGCTCAGCTCTCACCGTTGCATAATGCTGCAGTTTTGAAGGACCACTTACTAGAAATGAAAACATTTGGTGACACAATTATGATATGATAAAAAACGACTACTGCATACTAAACGATCATTAATTTTATTAATAAATAGCTTCTGCCCGCGAACCTCGTCTGCGTGATTAACTTTATTTGAAAAAATATATATACATATGTATAGATAATTTGGAATTTAACATCCCGTCCTATCCCGTCCCTTTATATCACGCCTGTCCCGTCTCATTCTCACTCAAGACATGTACTCTAGTCCCATCCCATCCCTTTGAGTATAAAAAAGCAACAAATATATCGGAATTCCTTCCTCATCCCACGGGAACACAATATTTTTCGAGATAAAAAGTGTTAATCCAGGGTGTCAGCTACCTCCATACCAAATTTCGTCGAAATCCGTTAAGCCGTTTCTGAGTTCATCGCGCACAACCGCACAGACAAACAGACAAAAATTCAAAAAAATATTGTTTTGGGTTCTATTACGTTAATACAGACCCTCCATATTAGTTTAGCTCATTTATCTTCCATGTACAGACATCGATCGGTTACAAATTTATTATATGTATAGAAGATATTAAGTCATATTGGAATCAAATATTCAAACAGCAATTTTGTTTAAATATTACTTAAAAACCAAAAAAGCTGGAGTAAACGTGATGTAAAAAACATGCAATATTTGCGTAACTAAAATGAGAAAGGTCTTTTATAGTAGCTATATAACAGTAAATACCTGCATGACGTTTAAGTTTGGTTTACTCGCTACATTTTTGGATTAAAACCAACCACATATTAATGAACGAAATTATTTCGAGCAAAAACAATCAATTTACCAAACACATGCCCACAGGCTACATTACCATTCAGTAATTCTGCATCATAGAGCACTCTAAATCAGCTAACACAGGTCAAATTAGAAACTAAACAAACCGTACAATGAGTCCCACTTTCACGATGAAGCAACCCGCCTGCGGACTGATAGGCGCAATTAGTCTTGCTCCAAATTCTGTTCAGTGAATCACACTTTCGCGCTGCGTGACTCACTCTTAACAAACCCTTGGCTACAGACTGGACTTCTTTTCTGATTGAATTATATGTGTCATATAAAACATACGCTGATTAGAACTAAAGATCAATAGTCACAAAGTGGCAGCTGTTCCCTTTGCTATAAAATCTTTTGTAGCACATATCACACAATCATCTGTCCTATTTTGGATATTGAACCAGCAAAATCCCGATATCTCACTCTTTACGATATTTAAGTTAACACTAAATAATCAAGATGTTTCCAGAAGGTCTTTATCTTCAATAACATCAATATAACTGAATAAATACATAAGCAAACGAATATTATTATTGACTATTCGTTGGATCTCCAAACTCAATAAAGTAAGTGGAACACGACCTAATAATAATAAAATACAGGGAAAAACAGACGAGAAATAACGACTTTATACAAAATGAAATTCTCGGGCCTTATTTAGCGTTCAATATCTAGTAATCTTTTTTAAAACAACAAAGTTTTATTAATTTCCTAACGTATTACAAACAACCTGGTTACTTTCTTTTCAACACAACTAAGATTTTTTAATTAGCGAGTATTATACGGCTTTCAATGGTATGTGAAATCAGCTATCCTGTAACAATATAGTAATAGATCAGCCCGAGGCTTCCAACAGTACTTTATATGTATACTGAACAGGAGTCCGGAGGTGCGTATATGCACTGATATATTTTACTATGTTTTAAAAAACCTACAACCTTTCCAGTACATCAGACATTTAATAAGTTGTTTTGTTATTCATTTTCGCAAAAACGCAATTCACAATGGAAAACCCACTCATGTTCTAGCTTTAACCTTTAGCTACCTCTGCAACATATTAAAGTGTAGGGTTCAAGAAATGACGTCAAACCATCAGAGCACACGTCACGCCTGGCATTTCGATACAACTTTCTTTACTGAAGTGTAGTTGATATTGGTATAAAAATAACATTTTCAAGTACTTACAAATGCTTATTGGTAACGCAATTAATTAAATACTTGTTTATTAGTAAACAGAAGACCTTTTTGAGCAAACGTATAATAACGGTCAAGTTGTATAAAAGTTAGTTTGACCATTCCACGTCCCACTTATTTTGACGTTTTAATTTTTGTAGATTATGTCAACTATTCAATAAATTAACTTAGTAGAATCATTTTATTAGGCTAGATCACGGTACGTATGCATATATATACAATATATGCAATTTAATTCAATAAGGCCACGGTCTTTCCTCTATCAATCTAATGCTTGGCTTTAGAAAAGTCCCGTAATCAAAGTTAGCGTATATAAGGTTATATAATATTTTAATAACATTATTTAAACGTTTAAATTATCTGAACGTTTGTTTTAAAGTCTAGTGTCTGAAACTTTTATTTTCTAAGCCATAAAAAACCAGAGAAGACGACTAAGTTGATATCTGTCTCAGAATATGCATAGTAATTATTATTTAATAATTACAGTTCTGAATTTAAGATTAGTACTCAAACAAGTATTGCTGTTAAGTACGCAAATAATTGAAATAAAACTATTTTATACGGATTTTATCGCGATTTGGTTTAATTTTTACATTTTTTAACTTCCCGACGTTAGAATGAAACAATGGTTCCTTCCCATGAAACAATGGTTAGTTTTGATGTCCAGTCACTTTTTACAAGCTTACCAGTACAAGACTGCATCAAAATTGTCACTAAGAAGTTAACAGAGAATGACATGCCACTAGAATATGCAGAATTACTCAAACATTGCCTCACATCTGGCTACATGTTGTGGAACAATCAATACTATGTACAAATGAATGGTGTCGCTATGGGCTCACCTGTATCTCCAGTAGTCGCCGATATTTTCATGGAGGACTTTGAGGAGACAGCCCTTAGTACAGCCCCGGTCTCGCCAAGATTTTACAAGCGGTACGTAGATGATACTTTCACAATTTTACCATCTGACCAAGTAACTGCATTTTTAAATCACCTCAACTCCATTAACAATAAAATTCAATTTACTATGGAGTTGGAACAAAACAAATCTCTTGCCTTCTTAGATGTTTTAGTAATCCGTAATCCTGATCAGTCCTTAGGTCATACTGTGTATAGGAAAAAGACCCATACAGATAAATATCTGAACGGCGAATCTCACCACCATCCGAAACAGTTAGCTACCGTGGGTAAATCTTTGTTTCAGAGAGCACAAGGAATCTGTGACGAGAAACACCTGGCGACTGAGCTGCAACACGTCAAGCAGGTACTGCGAGACAACAAGCTCCAAATTCCACGCCGCCGTCACAGAAACCGAGTGAAACCAGCCACAGTTGAGCGGGCCCCGGTTATACTACCTTACATCAAAGGAGTCACAGACAAGATTGGCTACATCCTGAAGCGTGCTTCCATTAAAACATACTTCAAGCCGCCCAAGAAGATTAGTCAATTCTTACGACCTGTCAAGTGTCATATACCTTTGCAAGAACCGGGTGTATATAAAATAGATTGTGACTGTGGCCTCTCTTATATCGGCCAAACCAAGAGAAGCATAGGGACCCGCGTAAAAGAACATATAGCTGACGTCAAACACCGACGCTCAACGAAGTCTGCAGTTGCTGAACACATTGAGGAAGGCTCCAAGCATTACCTTCGTTTTGATAAGCCCCAAATCCTTGCTAAAGAACACCGTTTCCTGCCCAGGATGTTTCGCGAGGCTATTGAAATTAAAAAACATCCAAATTTCAATAGAGAAGATGGCTTGAAGCTTGCACCATCATGGGATCCAATTCTACATTTGATTAAATCGGAACCCAAAAGACCAGCTGCCAGACCTCAAGACACAGTGAGCTCCTTCTGCGTAGATCGGATCGCAACAACTAGTTAACTTTTTAAATTAGCTTTTTAATTTAATAATTGAAAATTAAGGGTAGTTTAATTGTAACAGTCACAGAGCAGATGACTAATACCTCAGTCTGCCCCGTGACCACGAAAGCTGAAAAGCAATCGAAACGTCGGGAAGTTAAAAAATGTAAAAATTAAACCAAATCGCGATAAAATCCGTATAAAATAGTTTTATTTCAATGTGTAACATTCGCGTAAATCTAAGAAACCATTATACGCAAATAATATTTTATAAGACATAGTAGACACAATATGTTGATACATTGTTCTATAGAATGTCCATAGATTAATAAATCTACGCAAATTACACACGAAACCATAATAAAGCTGCAAAATATAGACAAGGTTAAAAACGAAACCTTAGTACAAATATAATTTTGTTACACAAACGGGCCAATGCTCTGTAACTACGGCTTTGAGGATAAGCGCCTTGACGAGTATTTAAATAAGTTGCCGCCAAGCGATATTGCTATGTTCAAATGATCAGGCGCTTTTGACTTTCCTTTGAGTAAATTATCCTTTGAGGTCGTACTTGCCCGTTTGAAAGGCACGGGAAATTCAATGGGTGTAATTATTAGGTGTTGCGTGAGGCACTTTGTATTGATGAAGAAACAATGGTGAAATTGGCAGACATTTATTTAAAGGTATTATATTGGCGAATTGTATTTACTCTAGACTGGAATTATTTAACATTGAGCTTGGGAATATGGCACGGCCAATAAAACGCAAGGCATTGTAAATTAACAATATTAATATTATTGTGTTTGAGAAATCATTGTTATGAGTTAATTACTATGCTATTAATATCGTGCGTTTGATAAGTTCATCACGACATTATACTTTTATAGGTCAGCCAGATCGGTGATAACCTAAACAAGAGTTGAATTAGAAGTACCCTGAGCCGACGTAAATGCATGAAGAGATTGACGACGGTGCATAAAGCAAAAGTGATATGTCAGGTTCGTGGAAATGGAGACCCATAGTCTCTATCTACCCCTATGTGGCGCAGTGGTGATAGTTCCAAATGTATGTATCATGATTATGCGTATAATATTGGGTATGAATTGTAAGAAAGATCTATCAATATCTCATTCTACTGGCTAACAATTACAAAGAGAACATCTGTTCGTTAACCAACCTTATCCGACATCTCTCTGTGTCTACAAACTTTCCTTATTTTTCTTATGGCTCTAATTAAAACTTCCTTTCTTGATAACATTTTCTTTTACAAAGACTTTTCTGCAATTTATATTGCAGGCTTACATAATAATTATTTTATTGCATAATAATTATTTTATAAATTTATCTACATATATCAAATAAGATAAGTGGACAAATCTATAGACATTATTCCAATTTCCGCTCTAGATACGACTGTGTAAAACATAATTACTAAGTTGTAAAAAGTAAGCAATTCATACAATTACTTTAGGAAACGTGAAATTCGGCCAAGACATTCATTTCCGAACTAGATGTTAAAACCAATATAATATTCAAGAAACCACACGTAAATATTAGTTTGGGGTCAAACTATGTGCGTTACTGCTGGATGCATTTACTTGCTTATTTATTTAATTAAACGAACGTGCAATGATAACAATGTAGAACATATAAACCGGAACACAAACTAAAGCAGAACGAAGGTTCCCCTTCCACGGAGGGGGCAATAGAGCGCGTCGAATCAATTACTATGCTCTCCAATAATAAGATATGTTGCTTAGCATCCAGTGATTATACATCAAAATGAGGAAATAATCACTCAGAGAAAGGCCACGCGAGATGGATGAAGTATGATACTGGTAATGATTCGTTGCGCGTAACTAATGACTTGGATCGTGGTTAGTAACTGCGGTAGAGCGATTAGCTTTTGTTCGAGATTTTTTCATACACCTTATAGGTCTGATGGCAACGTGTATACAGTGTGACTAGCTTTGGTGATTTTCATGTCAGATAAATTATTTTTTGTATATTTTTATTTATAAACAAGCGTTCCCCTCCTGAGGTTTAACAATTTCTAGAAAGGCTAGACTGTCAGAAGAGCAAACAAGTCTTAAACTTTAAGTAAATCTCTATACTACAAGCATAGACTTTATACTGTGCATATCGTATGAATCTGAAGCATCTGAAGGACCTGAGAGAAGGTTATGCCTTTTAGACATAAACGGCCTTATTCATAGACAGATTTAAAACTTATTTCAGTTATCGAATCTTTTGTCCTTTTCGAACGACTTTAGAATTTAGTTTGAGCGAAGAAGACAAAACACTAAAACAGGTTTTAAATATATCAATGAATAAGGCTTAAAGACTTTATTTCGAACTTAACATTTTCGTAGAAAACAAACTTCATTACTCTTCAGTCATCACACTCACTGCTCTATGATGATATTGAGTCTTAACACTCAGTGTAATTAACTTGCGAAACGTATTCGAGTGGCAATGATTATATTTCCATGTAACATTTGATTATTAAACCACAACAACGCTTGTCGAAGCAACTCGAGCGGTATCGCGATGGTGGCGCCGCAACGCAACGGTGCTAAGTACATTGCTGTATGTTAAGATTGGGCTAAAAGCTAAGATTATAGCGGTTACTTTAATATATTATGTCGCTGTCATCATGTTTAACTAAAATCGTTACTTTCACAACCTAACAATTCCTTGCAATGGGCTTGTAATGAACATTTTGATAAACATATTGGATCGGTGATATTCATTTTATGCATGCCAAATTGGTTTATAAATTATAACTTGTAAGAAAACTGTAGTAGGAGCAAGAATTACGAGTATCTCTTTTGTGTATCACGATGGATAAACGAAACTTTTTACGTTACAATTATTATTAATATTTGTATTATTATGAAAGCATGTTTATAAGATTCCGATAGCACAATGCTAATAGTAAAAATAAACTAAACGACGTTTTCATTTATCGTACCTAGGTACAATAAATAAACTTTTTAGAAAAAGATAATAATGTATTTTAAATTAACATTAGCAAGGCAAACGTGCATAGAGAGATCCACTTTGTAGAAAGTGATCCATGCCATCACTCAATCACCCACAAAATATTGGAAATTGAATGCTAGCTTTCATAATACCGGAAACGTCGAATGTATACCGCTGAGGGGGTCAATCCATTTATGTTTAATCAACTACCTATGACTCTTACATTTTCACTCTATATAATTTATTAATCTATTTCCAAATCCGCTATTCCCTTACGATTCAAGCCACACTGTACGATGGCGCTTATAATTTAAATCCGTTTAGCAACTAACATTGCGCGAGTGATAGCTGGGTACTAGGCAGCGGTATGTTATGTTATTGTTGGGTAATACAGCAAGATTTTAAATTAAAGTGACTTATATTTTTCAGGCACTTCATACAATTGGTTAATAAACCTAATTTCGTCTTATTAAAATAACGCGGTTCATTTGTTGTGTGTTTGTAACACGCTTGAGTGATACTGCTGGAGGCTCGAAAATCCCTTTTTTCCTTCCCTATTCCTTTTACATTAAATTTGTAAGGCCGGCAACGTAATATAATCGTCAAGGATCGAGTGAGCTGCTTGCTTATTAATCAGACTTGTACCGTAAACACATACCAGTTATTTGTCTGCAGTAATTCTTGCTTGCTCCGTAAAATAATAACTATCATCGTAATTAATTACAAGAGGAAAATTCTTGTTTTCATAAAGTGTATCAACTCGTTTATGTCATCGAGTGCAAAATAATTAATGTAACTGTAAATAGAAACATTGTCAAGTCAAATTACCTACAACGCGACCATCGTAGTCAGGGCTAAGATGAAAAAAATTGCTCTTACAAATTGTAACATATCCAACAATTAGACGATGTTAGTTATTTGTTGCGTCTAAATAGTCATTAAACGTAGTCACCATATATTTTGAACGAAGATGTATAAAAACTAATATCGCATACACATTACACATTACGCAGGGAACTCATGCATTCCTAGTTGATATCAGGTGTAGTTTTTAATTAAGTCGCTGAATTCGGAACATTAATGGATAAATAGAAAGTTCTGAATGTAGTGGTAACGTTTGATACAATGGCACAAACCCTTCCCACACGATGGGCGGAGGGGTTGAGTTTTTCTCTACCGCGTTGCACATGTACTTACTCGCTAGTGGAAGTTAACACTTCAATAGTTTTATTGGAATTTCAATGAGACACTAATATAATAACTCCGGAAAATATACCTAAATTGAGCTCCATATTTTGTTAGTACAACGCGTGCCAAATATTCACAATTTCTGGCTACAATAATACTTGACCCGCGGACGGCATTTGAAGGTTGTTCACAAAAACGTGCCGATAAAATATGAAAAATTCGTTCCAAGCAAATATTTTTACGGTGCTCGCACGTGAATTCGGAGCGTTTAACATACGTACGTATGTACTTACTTGTGAATCGTTTGTTTGCGGAATATAGTTTTGCATATTCGGATGGATTATTTTTGGTATTAATTCCATGTTTGACATTCGAAGATGTTCGATTACCGCGTTATTTGTTGTGATGTTCAAGTACTATATTCAATTCAACAAAATAATTTGTTTGATTTAATTATTTTCCAAAAAAGATGGCACAAGAAATCAAAAGAAAAAAAAAATGGATTGTTAATAGGAACCCTAAACCGACCATAAAATATATGATCAATGAGCTATGCGAACAATTTGAAGCACCTATTAATATTTTTGCAATTAGTCATCATATTAATTTAATCGATGACAACTACCATAACCTTCTTCCGTTAGTCTACTCTACACATCACCTGATTAAATCTAACCAGAAATTATCCAACAGTAGACAGGCTACACGCTGTATGTCATAAGACGACCGTATGCACATACAACCGTACAATATTTCCTTACATGCGCCCGAGCCGTCACTGGAAATATTTCTATTACAAGGTGTTGAACTCCCGCGACAAGGCCGTACAAACAAATTATATTTTTCGTGTTTTGAATATTTATGGTTGTTTTACTTGTGTGAATTATGTGTTGAAATTTAGTTATAACGATCTGTGTGTGCAATCCAAAAAATGTAACGACCGTCACTATTCACTAACGCAATTACGCCGGAATGCTCGAAATAACTAATATGATAAAAACAAACCAAACTAAAAACGCTACATTTGCGTCGGTCAGTAGGACACGTTTCCACCATCATGCATGGTGGTCGCTATCCTGGGGAATGAAGAATATCCTACCACCAAACTGGGATAGCTATCTGGGATAAAGTAGTCAAATAAACTTCAACCCCTCGAAGCGGGGGGAGATCCTAAAGTAGGGTAAGGCCCAAGCTTAGCCGTAAGAAGTATGTGTATGAGCTGATGTAATGTAAATATATCAAATATTGTCCGCCTTCTTGGAAGGTAAATTACATAATCAACCACATGGTATCGTGTTAAGCAAAATTCCCCGTATTGTTAAATCAACATTAAGCTTGTTTTGATCATCTGTTATAATAAGAATTTGCAAAGTCACGTCCCGTTTTTTCTTAGTAAATATCACTAGCATAATATTAAAATATTTGTTGTATAATGTGGTTGTTTAGTATTTTTTTATAGTTGCATTGTGAGTTCGATAGATGGCGTTAAATGGTATAGCCTTGTCTTAGTTTACAGCTACAGTGCGAATGGGTCACCTGCAATAGAGGGTGCAACTTAGAAAACCAACATGAAGTGATAGCTTTTCTGTTGCATTTCGTTCGGTGAAAGAGATTACCGGTAACCTAAAAGCCGGTGATAGGACCTCCACATCCGTCCGGTGGCAACCACCATATACAAAGCATACGGTGGTCGCAAACGGAAGTAAAGAACTCGTCAGTTACTTGTATAAAAAATACAGCAACGAGTATATAGGTCGTGTGCGGTTGAAGCTTACGATTGCATCCTTTGAAATGCTGGGGGCGCTCCCACGCATTGCAGTAGTTTTTACACGAGGGTAATAAAAGGGCACCAGAGTCGAGACAGTACATATGAAAATAAATCTAGATTCGTTTTACTCGGGGATAAGTATAGATTTGAAAAATGGTTCTTGGATTGATTGTTCTGTATTGGGAAAAGGCTATATATACTTATCGTATATTTAGTATTTACACACAGATAGATAATATGATTTTTAATACGTTTATTTTCACATAGCTCACTTTAATGAAATTGGTTGGTTTATAAAGGTAAGCTCTGATTTTTTTGTTCTTTATACACCAGCTGAATTGATAATAATTTTATAGATTCTGTAAGAACACTACGTTCTTATAGAATGTTTTTACTATTTATTTTTCGGCAAAGTGGAACTGTAACTTTATAATAAAAAAACAAGAATGTTGATGCGGGTTAGATTGTTGACCATCACGTATTAATCGAAATCTAAACACACATAAAACTCCATAATCCTACTGCTCAGCAAAACGTGTCATCAGATAACATTTCTCGTATTTTTTATAGAAACGTCAGTGCATTAAGGTCAACAACACCACGATTCTATGGGTGTTATGAGTTTCCAATTTAGATTTTAGGTTACGAATACCTGGTCTTGTATGATGAGGCCGACAAAATATAAGCAATTATTTCCAGTAGTAAAAGAGGAAATCTTTTCTGAATTAGCACCGAGGGCTGAAACAACAAAAGAATATTAACCGTCTCTTGATTCACAGCCGGCTTTTTACTCATTACGTCAGACAGGCTGTTATTTAATTCCCTCATCTATATATTAATCTAGGTATCCATAGTAGCTCGCCCGCTGTTTTCCGATCTTCACCGCCTTCCTTTCTTTGACGACGTGATAATAATATGAGCAGGGACCATCTCGTTCCCTCATCTCATCCACCTCTACAATTTCTGACAGACAGAATACCATATTCTCTGACCTATCAGGTCCATCAGGATGTAAGCTATAAAAATCTAACGATACACAGGCAGGTTGTCCTCTCGGCCCGCTTGCCCAGATGCACAATCCCCTTACCTAGTGACCTCGTTGAGACCGTCCGAGGCACACTTTCGCTGAACAAAACTCGAACACACTCAACACTTTTTTTTTTGTTGTAGTTACGTCGGAATCGGTTCGGTTACGCGTCTGATGTTCCGATATGGAATGCGTAATTATTAATTAGCAGATTTGAGTTATGTTTTTTGGCTGTGAATGATTAGTTGATTTGAGGGCTGTGCGTTCTTTAAAATGTCTGTCAAACCTAAGACTACTAGTTCTAGCGCTTGCTATTTATACTGACATAACAAACACAATTAAATTCATCTGCTAGTAAATACAATGCAAATCAAATAGTTAACAGAGTATCGAAAGAGAGAGAGAGAGAAAAGAGAAAGAGAGAGGGGAATGGTGGACTGAACCCGAAACGCGATGTTGCGTGGGTCCGTCAGACGATTTATAAAGCATCGTGTTCTGCGGTTGCTACCTCACCTTCTAGTGAGTTCTTTATTTTTATATTATTAGAGCCATGAACTAGCCGGCATTATTAATTAGAATAATTTTAACAATAAACTGGTAGGTATGTGGTTTTCCTTGACCATTAGAATTTGTTACTGATGTTATGTGTGCCTCTTAGCATCGCTGCTCAAAACCGCAGCATGCGCATGCCATTTAATTAAATATGCACCGATAGATTTCAATGTTTATTGAATGAGTATAATATGCTTTTATTTGAATTTTTTTGTGCTATTTACAGTAGAATTGACTACGATACATGCTAAGTGCAATAGACGCCGAATAGAGTCGACTCACTCTCTATCCTCGTCTAGTAAATACTAGACAGGAGTTAACCATCGTAGGTAACTGTACAAATTTTCCACCATCGTATGTGCTTTCGGGGCGGATACACTATACTCCCACTAACTAAATTCAGAGCTTTGTATTTATTGCAACATATTATATTCTATGCCCTTCTTTCGCGTTTTCCCTTTTCACTTTGTAATACAAATACAAGGACAGGTAAAAATAACTAACAAACCTTAACACGTACATATATTATTAACGAAGTTTATTGGCGATATTTACCTGCATCTATAAATATTGCAATTATGACATGTTTTTCACACGAATCTTGCGTTATCCTTTTATCCACAAAGTGTATTGGACAATGTTTGAGCAAGTCGAAGACATTGCAGACACGTTATTTCAGCAAATATTTATTCGGTTTCAGCACTTATTTTTAACACTGTACTGGAATTATGAAAATAAAAAAGGTTACCCAACTGTGACTATTGCAGTTGATTTTTCATCTGCAAACCATATTGGCGACAACGAATTTTTGAGATTTTTATTTTTCAACTCGATTGTACAATCGTTTACCATTCGGGCACAATTTGGGCGTCCGTCGAGTGTATGCAATTGGACCGGCGTTACCCAACGGAGTCGGAACGTTTTGTATTGTCATCGTGACTGGTAATGTAACGAATGAGGCAACTGTTACGTTCTGAGTGGTAAAAAAAAATTGCTGCTTAATATGCGACGGCGAAACAGTGACGTGTAAACAATGTGCGGAACTATTACTGTTGAGTTACTTTGATTTACGCCTATTCGCCAGCTTCTAATTGTTTACTGCAGTATTACCGCTCGAAATTTATAAGTGATTCATAATCGGTACATAAGAATCGATTCCGAAAATAAATCACGCAAGATAGGCGCACGATAGACGCACGGCAGGCGATTTTAAGATACGGCAATTTTTGAAGATCCTCTAAGTTCGGTATTGTGATCTTCATTTATATTAATCTGGTACTTAAGGGGCAACATAATGTCATAGTAATATGAATAGTAGTAAATAATTAAAACCACGCGTTCTATAAAAAACAATAAAAATACTTCCTTTACATATGTCTTCCCAAATGGGGGACATTTTCCAAAGAAATAGGAGAGTGGGCATGTATTTAAAACAAGCTCGAGTCAATGCGTTGCGTATCCGGTGTCGAAGTTGTCTGCGTGATTCAGTTTGTTCACTAACCGTATTTACGACACTCCTACACTAACTGTCTAGACTACACTTCGACAAAACAGAGATTAGAAGAGTGTTCCTTGAATAAAATGTGTACAATTTTATATACTTGAACCCACGCCTTACTGAAGGGGTAGGCGTTGATCTAATATCGTGTTATTAGTTTAGTAGATGCGCCTGAGATTTGTGGTTCGTAGGGTCCTTGGTTCGTTTACCAGGCTAAGCAATCCAATTATTGATTTTTTGTTTGAAAAACCTCATAAACATGTTGTGAATGAAATTTATGGTCGGCAGAGGCGCACATGTTAAGATAAAAATAAGCTTAGCGAATATCTAGTTTATCTGGCTCTTGTTTCTGGCTGCCACTTTGAAAACAAGAGCTCGAATTTACGTTGTATAAAGTTTAATTCTATTCCACATGCCTATATCCTACATGCTAAACCGAACTGTGTCACTCCAAAATCACAAAACTCAATCAGGGATCAATACCACCCACATACGTCACGGACATTCCCGACTATTTCCACTGCAGTGTTTGGCACACATGAAACCGTTAGCGCAGTTTTGCTAAATCCGCTTTGCCGGCACGAGCGACAGTCACGTGCGCTGATTCACGTGCTTGCGTTCACGTGTACTACAGTACACTTTTTGTCCATAAAATAGGCCGCATGCCTTTAAACCCATTCATTACCGATAAGATTTTTATTGCTTTATACGAACAAAAGGAAACTGTGTTTTGACCTTTTGTATTATTCCGCCGGTCTATTAAGTATAAAGTTTGATGGTCAACACCATTTTGACCTGAATCAAATGGTTCTTCGAGCGGTGACGTCATAAAGTTGTGATAATTTGCCGGATCAAGTGTTTCCTTCTTTATACAATACCGGGACTTGCAGCCGACTTATACAAATACAAATACAAAATATACTTGAAGAATAATTTAAGGAAGTCGTAGTAATTGCCAATAGCTACTCTTTTTAAACAGCATCGTATTAACGATCAGGGTAGTCACTTCGCCGTGCCATATTAAGAAACATTCGGGTGATACATCGATATTCAACAAAAAACGATGTTGTCGAAACTTTAGTAATATTTTAATTATTTCCCGGTTCACGGATCTCAGATTCGCAAGTGCGATATTGTGAGACGTCAAACTGGTTTTTAAACGTCAAAACAAAACTCTTGGGCTTATTGATGTAGTGCTTTTAAATTACTGTAAAAACTTGCATATTTGTAAAAGTAACTCATAATGATTTGATGTATTTTTTGTCCATTGCTATTTATGGATCGGATTTCCTTTTAGGTTTTAAAGGTTTGAGGTAGTTTTAAAATACCCTTTCTTTTTCAAACCAGCAATTTACTTTCCAAATAGCATTATCTTTACAGACACTTCTCCAAATATTATTAAAGGGGCCAAAGACCGCCTACGAAGATTCGCAGAACATTCGCACAGATTACAAAACACAGGTTAAACATCAAGAAGAAAAAAAAAATAAGTGCCGTACATTTCGTTGGTGCCGATTATTCACGACGTGAATTGAGTAAACAAATAATGTAAAGAGCAATGGCACAATCGGTATAATTGCAGTTTACATAAGAGCTGTTTATTTAATTGAAACGTTGTAAAACAAAAACGTAACACGCACACAATCGCTTTAATCTGTTTCTACATTTAATGTGTTTTGTTTCTGTATGTATTTGTAAACAGATAAATTTAGTACTTTAAGGGATTACAGTGCATCTAAAATGTGCTTAAATAACCATTATCCACGATTCAAGCTAATCATGGTAGCTCTAGTCAATTTGTTTAAATTTTCCCCAAGCGACAATGTATTTGGTCAGCATTGTACGTAGCATTAGGTGCCTTTGACGGGCGCGGCAAAGAATAAGAAAAAGGAAATTGAATGTAAACAGTCCTTTTATCTTTAATAATGGATTTCACTTTTCTCGCCAATACGATGTTGCGTAACGTGGTAATTCATTGACATAGACCGATGTGAAATTCAGCCGCCACGTTCAGTTAGCATCAATCAAAACGGATAAAGAAAACCTGATTATGTGTTATTATTGCTGTTTCTATTTCGTCGCGTGACTAAATCTTGTACATTTCTTACGACTCTGTTTTTGTGTGTAGATTTTTTGCAATAGGCGAAAACGTTTTGGCTGATTCGCTCATGTGGTGTGACGCAAATTATCTTGTTTTTGGTGAATTACGTTTTGCGTAAAACAGATACTATAATTAACTCCGTTAGTAATGGTAGTGTGTTCAATTTTGGTTATTCCCTCCGGTTTTACGATATTCAATAACTTCACATTGATGTAACAAGTTGTCTTCGTGAATTAAATAATAAAGAGCCAAATATTACATACATTTTAGCTATGTGGCAAGCAGTATGCCCTCATTAGCTCACCCTTTAAATGTTAAAGTGTGTATGTATAAATTAGATGTACACACGCACATGACGTTGATATAAGTGGTCGCTGTTTCCTGCGAACACCTGCAACTCCCGGGGCGATGATGTCGCTTGCTAATGTCAAATATAAATGGCTCACAGAAAAAGGAACGTAAACATGCACGCTAGCACAACGCTTCCGAAGATCGTAACTTCTTCCCTTCTAGCGACTCACCTCTCGTCTCTCACCTTAATGTTTTATATGCTAAAGTCCAGTAAACTTTTTTTCACTGGCAAGCTGCTTCTACTATTATGATTTTTATTCCAGTATCATACTCTTAGTCCAGGGGACATTGTGTAAGAGGAGGTATATTCCTCGGAAAATATTATGGCATTTTAAAAATAAAATAGATGATTGATTAAATAATTGCTTTGGAAACTAAATTTATAGTCTAAATTTATTTTAGTCATTGATATTGTTATCACTATTGGAGTGGAAATGTCAATCGCTTTTTAAGTGTAGTCAATCAGTTTTGAATATTGAGCTCGTAAATAAGATTTTCTGCTTCTTTAATGCTTTGCTTGAAATTTTAAATTCGTGAATGATCTAGTCAAGTTAGAATATTTTGTCGCAAAGGCCGTTCTGTCCTCACGTATAATAGGACAGTTAGAAGACTTTTAAAGTAATAAGCGTTCAAAGTTCAGTTATATCTACAAATGTGCAGTCTTTGGTACATTGTTTTATATGTATATATCTGGTTGATTCAAATAGACAATACTGCCAAAGCTATAAACTTAGTAACTAGACCCTACTGCAACAAACCACATTTTGTTTTTTACACTATTTACTTTTATCATTCATATATTCGATTTCATAGAATCTATCTATCTACCAGCCACAGGAAGTCCATTGCTGGACACAAAGGCCTCCCCCAAGGGTCCCCCCACATACATACATTCATAGATAAGGACCACAATATTCTAGTTCGATTTTACAGTATGCAAAGACCAAACCGTTATGTGACTTGTGATAACAGAATGCCGTAGGTTAGATCCTCGCAACAAGATACATACATGATACCTATCTGTGTATTTAACTAATTTAGCATGGGTTTTCATGTTATGATACCGAAAATTCCCTTAAGCTAAAGACTACGATACAAAACCCGAGATTATAAATGAGGCTTTGCGTTTTATTAACATATAGTAATATATATTTGGTATATTGTTATAAGTACTCATCGCAACATAGTTATTTATAAAAAAAAACTCTGTTGAAGAAAAATGTTCACAATGACTTAGCACTGTTTACGTGACCAATATTATAATATTGTAGAATAGTACTAAATATATTACCGTTTCTAGTAATAACAGGTAGTTAGGGCCAGGTCTAAAGTCTAGCTCGGATTCTGGTTAGAAACACCGGGCGGGTTGCGTAAAGCCGAGCGCTTTCGCTGCGATTTCACTCGAATGTTTTGCAGTTTGTCACAGCTTAGTTAAGTAATTGCCATGTTCGTATAACTATTTCGTTAACTATATTGTTAAAGAGCAAACGTAACAAGCTACGGTGCCAGTTACACAATTTTAAGGAGGATGGAAACGTGACGTTTTCTTGAAACGGGTGGGATTTTTGTTTAATTAATACTAACTTGCAGAGTCATACCGTAACCAAGTAATCAATGCTAGAAATTTAATCTAAGAACAATAACAAAAGACTACTTGTATGAAGATATTTTGTTTCTAAGCAAAAAGCCTATACTGATCATTATATCGACTATATTTCCCTGACTATTTCATTAAGTACATTTGGCCCTTTTTGTACTGTAACAAGACATTTTTTACCTTCACATTCCCGCCTTCACATCCACGTAGTCGACATTTAATTAATTTTCACATTATACGAACTTGTCACGAATGACCGATAAATAAACAAGCCAGCTAATATGTACGTAGCATGAATCGGCGATTTTTAATTAACCACTCACTACCTATTAAGCAATAATAAAGGCGACTTGGTGCTATTACCGTCCAGATATAGTATGCCACGGAAGTAACACTATAACGAGTCGGGATCATCGGTCGCTGGATATGTCCAACATTAAAAACAGTAATAATTATCTCTACCTAACCACAATAATAAAATAATTATTCAAGAATCCACTCAACACTTTAAATATGAAAAAAAAAACTAAAAATAAAGGAGCAACAAAATCCTCCAAATTGAATGCACAAAAATATATTTAGTCCCGACGCAACTATATTGTATGATTTAGTCAAACGGACATGCATTTCATACTGAACACTCCTTAATGCAATTCCAACGTAATTTAATAAATGTCAGTATTTTAATTGGTATGTGAGTTGCATAAATATAAATAAACGTTATTATCCAAAAGAATATTTATAATAATTGAGTTTTTAAGATCAATTTAGATAATATTTATTCTTCCTGTTTCATTTAGCAGATCAATTAGCGAGTATGATTATTGTATATTTCGGTTTAGTTTTATGATCTATTTATTTATGGCTACTGCAGATGACTTATATATAACAACGGGCATACACAAGTCACTTAACAAGAAATGTTGAATTTGAGCATTTATTACTAACTATTGTATAGTTTCATTGAAATATTATCCGACAAAACTGCGTGATTAAAATTAAAATAATATTTAATAATACCAGTCCAAATTCAATAAATATTTATAAAGTATTTTATCTGCACGAAATATCTAGTCAGAAATATGAATACAATAAAAATTCCATCCTTATTAGCTACTTAAATGGTTTATTACACACGTCACCGTCCAATTTATCCGTGACGAATTAAAAATAAACTACAGCATTGCATTAACAAGATCGAGTTCAAAGACACTGAATAACAGATGGTTACTCGATGCACAACTTTTGAGTTGACACGCGTAGGTCACAGGTTCAATCCCCCAGTGCCAATGTACTGCAAGTCAAACGCTTTTTAACTAGAATTCGCAAAATATATCACCTAAATATTATATTAGAATTACAGTTTTCGTTTCATTAAAAACGGAGATTTGCAATTCAGATAAAACCTGAGAGGGCGAAATTAAAATATTGAATTTACGAATCAATTAAGATTACATCTGAAATAAAGCTGAGAATTTACATTTAAAATAATTAATACATTTTCACTGAAGAATCTTCTTTGTTATCTTGGACTTAAAATATTGGAATAATAATTTCATCTGGTCTCGGTTGTTAGAGACCCAAAAATAATATAAATTATCATAATAGTTGCGAAGACTTAAAAGTAATTCAGTCTTATTTTAATGCGTTATTTCACTATCATTTAGCGGATTTATGTACCTGAATAAAAAGAAAAAGCTCAGTGCCTGTAGATTTCATGAAGTAATAAACCATTTTATTTTATTGTAAGCGATGTTAATCTGTGTTACAGTTTTAATCTCCATTAGCCGCACACTTGACATTCACAGCACGCCGCTTCAGTTTATTGAGCCATTAGCCTAAAATACCGAATTCCTTACATTGGTCATTAAAACGTTCCTTTTTTTAAAACATAACACTTTCCAATTTCTATGAAATGAGGAGTCATGAGCGAAATCAATGAGTCCGTACAGTGTGTACTAATGAATGAACCAATTTACAAGGAGCCGTTATGATTCATCCATTCCTCTGTTTATTGGTAAATGTCATATGCATATGGATGTCAAGTAAGACTGGCACGGCCCACACAGAAGTTAGGCTATTGTGAAACGATTTCACTTCGTGTTATTCGCAGTGAAAGTGCTAAACGGCTTTGAAACAATACCGTTTGTAATTAAGATGGCGTTTCAGACAACCACCATACCGCACGAGTTGCTAGAAATGTTTTTTCATACAGCTGTGGAAATTTTATGCTATTTTTATGGCTTCATGAAGCAGTGGTATTTAAATTAATTGTAAGGGTAAAGGAGATTGACGATGGAAATTGCCACACAGTGGTTTATCAATCCTTATAATTGAAGAGTTAATAAATCGTTGTTCAAACTTGACAGTAGAAGGTAAAAAATAAAATTAATTTTAATCCTTTGTAAAACGTTTTAAAGTTACATACAAAAACGTGTCCATCAACTGGGCACGAAAATCCTTAAACTTTTCGCAAGTCTCTTTTAATTAAATATGATACATAATTGTTATAATTGAAAGCCTAATTAGAACGCACTGGAGAGGCGAAGGACAATGGTTCAATCCAAAAACGCCAAGGTCTGTCTCTACGCATTCATTGTTAATTATGCTCTGCTATAGCGTTGAAGGAAAACATTATGGGGAAACGTTGTAACTGAAACATCTCTTCAAGAGTTTTGAAAAAAGTGTAATCTGCATTAAATAAGCGTGGTAAAATATGTCTTTCTCTTATTCCCAAAAGATTTGACGTGATACAAGCAACACATGCGATTATATTATATATGCTAGAAATACTAGAATTAAAATTATGCGCTACTGCACCCATATAAATATGGAGTAAACACAATCTGTTATTTTCTAAGAAATAATCAATAATATTGCTACTAAAGTAATATAGTTCAATTCCAAGTAAACTTATTTGCCAACAATACTATACATTCTTTCATCTCGTTGAGATCGTGACTGCAATATCTTCCAGCGAGCTCTGATAGCTTTTATATACAGCTATATTCAACTTAATTCGCTTTGTCATCCGTAATTTAATGAAACGGTCACGATCCTTTTATACGTTAAGGATATCTTATGAAGATAAATTGTGTTCGCATGCAAGTAGATTGAAACTATTTATTTGTATTTGGATTTATTTCTAGCGCTATTTTAACCGACTTCAAGAAAGGAGTTCATTGGACTGAACTATTTTTTATTTTAGCTTCACTGTTTCAGTTTTTTTTTAATATAACACAGGCAAATATAGTCAAAAGCCTATGATAGCTAGTGATCACCTTCACCTATAACTCCAGCAGAATCACTTCACTGTAGTCACTTCTGACTTTTAAAGAAAACTCCATGTATGATAGTGCGATGATATACAAATATTTTCGCTCGACAGTAGTTTGAGACTAGTTCTTTGGAGAATACTGACAATATACAAAGGAATACGTGTCGGAAAGTTGCGAAGTGTTTCTTGAGACTTGTTAACGAGCAGCGTCTAACTTACATTCGTGCAAGATATTATGTAGATGTTCGCTGCACCTCCTCTTGAACAATCGTTTTTATATTTTGTATATGAATATTAAATTATAATTTTGATGTAAACAATAAAATATTACGTACAAATTTTTACTTCTATCAGACCACTATATCTTTTGTTTATTTGTCTGAATCTATATCGGACACTAGAAAATATAAATCCGAAGCTAATCCTTCACTCTACTCCACAACTTATCATCGTAACAAACCACGAAACCAAAATTCTATCAAAATGTATGATACATATACACAATCCCATAAAGTATGTCAATTATGTACTAACGTCGCCTTTAATTTCATTAAAAATATGCAACTATAGGGCAAATTAAATTGAAATCATAATATACGTATACACACATAAACTCACGCCTTTATCCCAGAAGTGGTAGGCAGAGGCGCCACCAGGACACCCACATTTCGCCTTGTATGTTCCGTCCCACGATGTGATAGGAGGCAAGCCTATCGCCATATCATGCACAAATTCCTGACTCCGGGCTGATAATGAACAGAAAAATCCAATATCACTTTGCCCGACCCGGGATTCGAACCCGAGACCTCAGCTTTGTTATCGTACCGTAGTACAACTACGCCACCGAGGCAGTCGTAAAATCATAATATAGAAAGCACAAAATTCTTTTAAATTTTATCAGATCGCATTCCATTAGAAACGCGAACGTCCTCAAGAGAGAGGCGAGGATCGTTATCTTGCACACGATTATATTAGCGGAAAACTCGAAGGTCGTACGGAGGGAAATCCCTCGGCGCCAGACATTTAATGTCAATTAGCGCATTAGAATAACAATTCCACGTTCGCGAGATTAACAGACAAGTAATGCAATTACTCCGTGAAATGTTTGCACACGTATACGTACATACATATTATATACATAAACTCACGCACTAAAGAGGTAGGCAGAGGTGCTACCAGGACACCCACGTTTCGCCTTGTACGTTCCGTTCCACGATGTGATAGGGGGCTAGCCTATCGCCATATCGGGCACAAATTCCTGACTCCGGGCTCATAACGAATAGAAAAATTCAATGTCACTTTGATTTTCCATGATTTGAACCCGAGAACTCAGCATTGTAATCGTATAACTATAAAACTGAGCCACAGAGGCAGACGAGGCAGGAACACGTAATTTTATTTATTCTATAAGTCAGCGGTAAACATGTTTGCGTTGATATAATACTATGATCAGCGAATTATGCAAGCTTCAAATGCTAAATTAACAATATTTATTTATACATTCGTTGATAACTATTATCTGCATTTATAAATGTATATAAATATAAGTTATACCCGGTTGTGGGGTCTGGGGACATTCATTGAAACCACAAAGTATTGCGTCAACTATTCTACTCTAAAATTAATTCAATTATATTTATCGGTTAATGTCGCTGGATTTTTTCTTACCAAATATATTATTACGGGAATTATTTTTCCTTTTATTGCTTAAGTTTATAATTGCTTTTTATTTTAGTTTTAAAGTGTCCTTATTGACTTGTAAGCACTCTGTATGTTAATTGCAGCAATTATTAAAAGGAAAGCATTTCATGCACTTACCTAACAATTAACAAGGGCAAGTGACATTATACTTACATAAACAAAAGTAGAATATACAAGCAATTAGTGTATTTTATAAAATCGAAAAGTGGTAGAGCAGAGCGCTAAAAAAACGGGAAATGCATTCGTCCCGGGCGTTTATTGTCTTATTGCATTGCACCTGATTGAAACTGTGGTGCCTTTCTTTTAAGCATCTATCAATACAAATATTATCTCTAGCCTTTCGGCACAACTATGCTGGGATGTTCAGATGCTCTTCACGACCTGCTTGAAACACCTAAGATTATAGGAAGTATTATTATATTATTTATATAAACTGCTACACATTTAGAGGTGAGACAGTCATTACTTTCCTGAGCCGCATTTTCTTTCACGGCCGCGAATGGTTTACGTAAGTCTCGATATTTACATAATTAAACCAAGGGCATTACGTTTAAATTATGTACACATTTTCACACAAATTGTATTGTTTGTAAACTTGAACTACTGAAATAAGTGAATTATATCATTTGAGCGTTTGCAAAGCGTGGGAGTCGACATTGACCCCTGGCATAATGACGTTTTTGTTTTAACCGTTCTCAAAGTTTGGACCTATTGTTTGATCGAAACCAATGTGGAGTTTAATTGTGCGGCCGATAAAATACGAAATATCGTTAAAATTATGCTTATGCTATTACGAAAACAGTACTATTCTATTGTAATACTGACCAAAGTGTAATTTATTGAAATTTTATATGAACTAGAGAGATGACGGAGCCACAGTAATAAATAATATTTTTCCCGTCGATGTTCTTTTATCATTGTATAAAAATAAATAGTCCGTACCGATATATTGAAACTGATAGTCATACTGGTGGAGCGTTCTAAAATTCAGATACAAAATGTGTTGAATGGTAGAGAGAATCGTAACAATTTGCCCGTACCCTATTCACTGCATTCATTTCACCCATTCTATAAACCAAATACAACATAATAGTGGAATTAGTGGTAATAGTGGTTTTATTGTTTATCTTAACAGGCTGCACTGATAAATATATAATCGATAATGAGTGAACACAATGATTTATGTATTTTGCCTAAGTCGGCTAATAATTATGTTTCATAATTATGATTAATATCAGTATCTATATCTATATTGATTAACGTTGATTCAAGGGTAATATAACATTATACTTATACATTAAACTTTCTTTATAGCCGCCACCATTGAATGTTGAGCTAACATCAGCATCTTACAAAATTTTACCCAGCTGTTTTTCCTGTTGATTATAATGCTACTATATTCCTTAATTATAAGAAACAATCTCCCATTCGACAAAATGTACGTCTCAAAAAGTGCAAAATAGTAAATTAGGTGATATAATATACTAAACAACTCAACATCCCCAATGAAAATAGCTTTATTCAATTGTGAAATTCAAGAGAGTTCGAGAATCGCCGAAGCAGTATCTAGTTTGATACCAAACAGAAAAACAACACACCATTGTATTAACTACACATATAAATTCCGCTTAACCGATGATCATTATTATTCATAATGAATTAATAATAAGATTGTAAACACGTTTCTTTATTTTTACTGCTTAGTATGTGAACTTTTAATTTGACAATTAATAAAAATTAAATTTGGCACATGTAGTTTTACGATGGTATAAAATAAAATGAAAAAATACCCAAAGATTATGTACTTAATCAAGTTATGCTAATAGGTAAAGTGGCACAAAATATCCCAGTATATTAGTGCAAAAAAAAGTCATAGAAAAGCATGGTTTGTGTGCAAAAAACTGGATGTATTCACATTTTTAAATTACAACTACACTGACGTCATGCAATAAAGATGGGATAAAAAAACACTCGTGGAATATCCTGTTATTGTTACGGCAAATAAGTATTTTTTGAAGATCTGAGTGCTGAGCAGCGAACACATTTCGACGAGTATAAAGATACCAGAAATATAGTTTTTATTAATGGGTAAAAATAATAATAAAATAATTCGCCCGTTTATTCAACACCGTAAAGCAGTGGAGCAGTTTGCTGGACCATGTATTTCTTTTTTCATATAAAACTAGGTAGAATTAATTTTATAGAGGCCGCAATTATGTCGTCAGTGATTTGGAGCTCCATGTTATTTATTATTTATTTTATTGGATTCGTACCAAAATAAACAAAATATATCATGTGACGTGTGACAGGAGATGCCTGTCTACGATGATGTGGACAGCTTTACAAACAAATGCACCCGAAAAAAAACAGCGGACTTTAAACAAATGTTTGCCCTGACGTGTACGACGCATACAGCTCTTCGGACAACATACCCAATGCAATATGAAAAGCCTTTTATCTTTAACTTACAAATTAATCGTTTTTGGTAGTGTACATACTACATACATACAGGTCCCAGGGCTGGGCGGGGTTTTCCAAATGAAAGTGGATGAGACCGTAGCCCACCAAATAGGTTTAATGCTGATTGGTGGACTTTATATACCTTTGAAATTCTTGTGGCATCATTCGGCCTTAATTGTGTGGGAGGGAATATAAAAAAAATATGTTAATCCACAGAGATTTTCATTAGCAATTCTAGTTAGCCACTCAGTATTCTACCGTTGCTGGCACACTGATTGAGATTATATTTTTCTAATCGATCATCACACATCAGTCAATTCAAAACCGCTTTATAACAAACCTCCTTTCTATGACAAACGAATGACTCAACATTTTATTTCAAGCTGTTAACAGTTACATAAATTTACTTTTATTCCATTAATGAACAATAATTGGTTTCGGATGTAAAAAACTATTTTAAATTGATGATGAGAAAATTAAGTTTGTAGTTTATTAATGAAAGCTTACCCCGTTATATTACCATTTATTTTTATTTTGCTGAGCTGAGTGGGCTTTGTAATGTATGTCATTTTGACCAATTAAGTGTCAGTAACATTATTTTTAAATTGTGAATACATTTTGCCATAACCGGTTCCAATTGCTTTTATTGAACAAAGAAAAATCTACTTGATGTAACTTAAACATACTAAAAGACAACACAGAGCCTATCCTGTGGTTCTTAAATTAATTTATTGTGCAAGGGGGCTTTGTAATAAGAAGACCATAATTAGAAAGTATTTCCAAAAATTAATAAACTTTTTTGTTATAAAGATTGTGTCATAACTTTTTAATATATAACATAATATATTATATTATATTGGATAAAAGAAAATTGTAAACGCTTTCACATTGTATGTATAGATGGTAAACATTCGTGGCATGTCGGTCTGGGTCGATGATACATCCATCCCTGACTTGAATCATTAAAAGACAGTAATCTATATACATGAATATGCATCTTCATACTAACCTAGACTTCAATCTAGATTTATCTATGGCCTAGGAATATATTATGATAATTTACTGACTAACACCCATATTCTAAGACGTTCCTCGAAAATTTCTCGACTCCACTTGACGTTACTAGAGGAAATCCGTATTCTTAGTAGAAAAAAATCTCCTCCACTCAACGTCACTCAAAAATTTGCCTGTCTCGAGGAAAGGAATCAACTGTCAAACTCAAGGTACGTCGCGACCTACCTTAAGGAAGAAATAAAAGAAATAATCCTACTTTAAAATTGGAATTAAAAGAGAGAAATAAAGTTTACCTTTTAAAATTCTTAAAATACCTAAATATGCCAACAATTTTTTGAGGTGGGTGCCTCTACACGATTTATACGTTTTCCTAGTGAAAGATACAAACATTACTCTTTATTTCATTTAATAAAAGATTTGTGGTTTGGAAACAGTGTTTATTATTTTAAACAAGTTATTAAAGATTTCCAACAGTTCCTGTAATACTTGTACGATACTCCGTACGAATATCCCGAACGACGATTCATCCATAAGAATATCCTTCGAAATTTCTGGGTTGGATGGTATGACCCTCCTCCTGTCTGCATGCGTTTTTTTCTCCGACTCACTAAATATTTGTCTTCCAGTCACAATCCCGAAGATTTTGAGTTAAATAATTATATATTAATCTATGTAAACACTCTGACATGACATTTGACTGTCACTTTTCAAGTGATCATAGACTATTTTCAAAGGTTTTTTGTTAAATCTCTACTTTATCTATACATCAATGACGTAATTAATGACGTTTTTCCTTGACTCAACCTCACTCCAGGAACCTTTAGTAAAGGTATATTTTTAACTAAGCATACCATTTTCGAGGGTCCTCCAATTCATTTGTAAAGTCACCTCGACTAAAATAAGGTTGAGGAAGATTGGAGGACACGTCTTAGAATACGGGTGTTAGTTGCTATAAGAAAACACTATCGAAGTTTTATCCTCATGACAATCGAGTGCTAATTGTTTCTCGATAGAGATTATTATGTAAATCATCATGATGAAATAACAAACAAATATTGCGATGCACTGAGCGACAATTATGCGAGAAATTCTATTTTCCATGTATTAAAAATATTTCTTCATGATCAAAATATAATTAAGTTTGGACGATTATATTACGTGTATATCCCTTTAAATAGGTAAAATATAGATTAAAGCGTATGATGAATATTAATTTTGTTCTTATTTGCCCCGAATAAACTAAATTTCAACCGTGACAGAATACGTATTGCAAAATATCAATTTTGTTGTTTTTTTTTTACACAACTAATCAAAATTAAGAGCAATTGTAATTTAAATATAGAAACATAATTATAAATATAACAAATTATAGTATGAATATAATAGATTCATAAAAACCTGAAGTTACAGCTATGGATGATTGCTTATCGGCCTTACTTACCTGAAAAGAGAACACAAAATAAATTACAACTTTGTTGAATATCACATATTAAATCGTATCGTTTAGTATATTTTTGCGAATTATATATTTCATATGTAAATGTTGTTTTTACGACATTATTGTAGATCTATAAAGTCCCGCCAAGTATTTACCCGGATTTACCTTATTTATAAGTCAGGTACTAATTATAGTTTTCCTGCACGCGACGTACATTTCTGTTTATAAATATGAAAGAAATGAGTCAATACCGATGAATGTCGAACGTACTTTAGTAACTATGCAAACGTAATCTTCAAATGCTATTTGGTATTCATGGGTTCAGGTTTGTGAAGGTCGTTCGATGGGGTATGTGTACTCACTTCGTCACAAGTAAATAACATTATGTATTTATATAAATACATAAACCTGCATTCCTGAAGGCGTAGAAAGTAGTCTCAATAGCAAATAGTCGAATTTATTTTCATCGTAATATGTATTAGGCGAGCCTAACGCCATGGCTGATACAACATTCAAATCTGTCCAATATTAAAATCATCGAACTGGGAATCACACCTAGGATCTCAATATGCAGCTCATATGAATAATTCTGTAATCTTCGATCAACAAGGTACCTACATATTATGTCTTCAAGTGACTAAATTGTATGTTATTTCTCAGTGGTCAACATTGTTATTCCGGTCTGCACGAAATCTAATAAACAGACAGAACTTGAATTGCCACGCACTTGCGTGGCTTTCCAGGTTCATCCAGATATCTCACAAACAACAGAACTTTACATTGCTATCATAAGTGTTAAGAACTTGGCACCTGTTCAACACTCACTGGCATCCCTTGACGTCTTTTGTGTCGAACTTAGCCATATTTACATATTTATAAAGTTTTTATTAGGGCTATGTAAAACTAATGGTCTATTAAGCCATTTGCACACAATGCCTCAATAAGACCCTGTTCTATTAATATGATAACGAAATTATATATAATCATTGTGCAAATGAGTTATCCATTAAGCGAGCGAATTATTACCATTACTGTAACGGGTTTATTAAATGAAGATCATTCGCCATTTTAGTTTATTTGGATTTGGACTGTAATAAATTCAATCAGAAGTTTGAAGTGAAAACTTTGAAATGGATAAGGAAAAATAATGCAGTTTAAATAACCAACCACTTTTATGAATTATCGTTTTGGCAATTTCAGTGTAGATCTATATTTTGTAGTCTTTTATTTGAAAAAGCCCCACCAAACAACAGTGCAAATGCACTGTTGTATTCCGGTTTGAAGGACATTGTAGCCAGAGTAACTACCGGACATAATGAGACTTAACATCTTATGTCTCAAAATGCCGAGTGCAGTGGAATGCAAAGCATTGCTTTGTAATTCATGGTGTTGTTTGGTTTTGCTACTGTCCATAAGCGGTCGTATCGCTTACCATCAGTCGAATGGCAAGCTCGTTTCGCCATTCATTACAATAATAAAAAAAACAGATATGGATCTAGGTAATCTATATGTGTCAATTGTATTTACGAGTATTTACATGTCTTGTTTTAAGACGCCACCTATGACGAATGAAATTTTTGCGAGAGCGTAAATTGCTCCATGTAGAAAAGATACCAAAATAACTTTCTAAAGTGCACGCGTTGTGAATGATGTTTTTCAAACTTTGTCAGATTCGTAGATATTGATTATTTTTTTTGGCAACCACGAAAGATAATTTCAAGGTCGTTACGATGATAAATAAATGTTACGACGATAAAATATCGCGGTGAATATTAAGCGCTTGGTTTACCAAAACCAGTTAGATAATGACAATGCGAATTTCTGTTCAAACAATATGAGATAAGCGCGTTCGTAGATCGTTATTAACAAATTAGTCGCAATTAAGAATGTGATCTAAAAATCATAAACAGAAAGCGGTATAGTTTTTCACAACGGAATGTTTCTCTAAAGCGCACTACACACCAAAGCTGACTACCCGGCTTCCCTCATTGCAAGCCAGAAAATTTTGTCAGCGACATGACAGGAGGATTTTTATGACATTGTCGAGTATCTCCGGCAACTGAGCAGAGCGCTTGCGTCGCCAACATGTCGGCGGGCAACACGTGCGGGGGCGTGTTGCCGACATGATTATTTACATATAGGCCGCCGGGTTCTAAGAATATAAGAATGTATGTTTAAATATTAAACTTTTTTGTACTGGCATGACAAAGTGATTATAATCCACCTGACTGTAACTACAGTGCAGTTCAGATAGAGCATCTACCAGTGGTTTTTTTTTATCCGCCCGATAAACACAACATATGTGCGACCCGCAGTCAACCTATAGAAAAATACTAGCGCCCTTCAATTCTGCCACTAACGTCATTTCGCAAACACATAAGCCGGTTACTACACTTCGCACTCCGGCCGATTATGTTACATTACTTACGTAATACAAGTAATAGCGCAATTTTATTAAAAGTCATACGTCATTCGAGAGTCAATTTGTTTTGTGGTTTAGTGGGTCATGCTAGCTGTGAACTGGAAAGGAGAATGTCAGTATAGAGGTAATGAAAAACAAAACACAGAAAAAAAAGGCCCAGTTTTTTGGTGATGAGATGGGAGCTATGTAGGTATGTCGAAAAACTGCGAAGTACTCTAAACTATTACCTATTAGCAGATTTTGGGAATACATTTTTGTCTGTATTACAAAATATGGTGCAACCATGTTAGGAATGTGTTATTGGTGTAGTGACACAACATGAGTTGTGAACCGAGAGTTTCTGGGTTCGATTCCTGGGGCGGGAGATTCTAAGTTATTTGCTCAATATCTAGAAAAAGAACTACATATTATGCTATGATAGAGAATAACAAATTAGGCATAAACTGCAATTCAGCTATACATTTCAGTAAACGATTTTTTCGCGTAGAACATATTACATTGCGGCGACCATTAATTCATGTTATGCTTTAGTACGATGCAAGAAATGCAATGTAATGAATCTAGTGCTGTACGTACCGACAAACAATACTGGCCGCTCACTATCATGTGGACCATCGCCCTACTTTTAACGTTTAATTTCTGGGTTTGTGGGGGCATATAGAGAAAACTGAGGATCTTGTATCAGATATTCCTTTTTTTTGTCCCGTAAATTTAGTTGTAGCTCCCACAAAAGAAAGCCACGTGGAAGATCATAATTACATAATATAAACCCGATATTGGAAACTACTCATTTGTTTGTTTTGGATATATTTTTAAGCCCTCGGAAAACACAAAATATTAGTTTGAAAGCAAACAAATCTCGCAAAAGTGCGGGGGCTGTAAGGAGACTTGAAGTCCGTGAATTTCAATCATTAATATAAATGATTTTGTTAAATTTTGGCTACTATTATTTTTTCTCTTGTTTTATATTTTGCTATAGCTATGTCTGTTTTTATCTTTTGTAGTAATTAATTTGTTTTAATAACATAAAACTATGATTATGCTAGTCAGTTATAAAATACATAAATAAACTGCATTATGCTTTATTTCCCGTTTTTGATATTATGTTACGAAGCGTATTAATTGTCCTTAGGGGAACTGTTCATGCACAAAACTAAGTTCATTTCCAGACAAGTTGTCAATGTAGTCAACAGAAACGGCAGAGCTATTTACACGGATGACCAGCTGTAGGAAGTAATAATAGAATGAGTCTCATATCTATACAATGCATATTCAGCTAGAATAACATTGCTGACTATAGGGCTTCGCTAATCATATTGGGAGGTTATGTTATGCTTATCCCCTCCGGTGTCGATGGAGCTCATACTAGGCTCCCTGACAAGATTTATGTGACAGGTCTCTATTATTCTCTAATGTGTAGACTATTGTGTAGAGCTGTCAAAAGTCTATTGTCTATACATGGACACCCGAGGGGTTATCAGGCGTTTTGGCAAACATGTAACTTTTCACGCTGATGACGTTGCTGCTTATTACCCGGCATTTGGCTATGTCATCTTAGTGTTGGTAATCTCGTCCCCTGTCGATTGCCAGAGTATCGTCTGTTAGTTAGCAGCGTGAACAAAGAGCAGATGAAATTGGCTTGGGCCACGTGGGGGTTGTTTTGAAACACTTGACCTATTGCTATAGTATTATTACACCATATTTGCAGTACCGAGACAAAAGTTAATACAAAGACCCACGCACATCATTTTATTTCATTGTCCTATGCTGACCCATGAATGTCACTTTTCTGTTATTGGCGTAAAGGGTGATATTTCAGCTGGAATAACTGGTCTTATTAAAATAAATAAAACCTATTTTTATTTTATACAATAATATTCAGCCTTACCATGATGCCGCATTTACATTGGCAGATCCGGTGGGGTCCAGAGTGTTCTCTGCCAATCAGTTGAGTAGTCCTATCAATTCAATCACTGGGTCAGTGCATATTTGCATTACATTGCGGCATAGTGCTCTCGACTATAAACTAAACGCTTTCATGTAAATCAAGCTATGGTTATATTCAATTTACTGGTTTTATTAGGTACATGACTGTTAAAGTTTGAAAACTGGATTGAACTAAGACTTGAAAATTGTTAAAACAAATAAAAACACTGTAGACACAAGACCCAAGGCCCGATATAGCTAGAAAATATGCAGGTAATTTTCGGTCTCAAAATATCACATACCAGCACACCTTCTTCAATTCGAAACGTTTCAGTAAGAGGCGATAAAAATGGTTCATTAGAAAATTTCGCTTACAAAACTTTTCTTCTCCTTATTCGGCTTTAGTTATTCAAATGGCCGCAGTCCGGCGGACCATTACGCGCCATTATCATTAACGTCACCGCATACACTGTTTCTGGTTTAGCAAATCATAAATATTTATAACATAGATGTTATCCATTGCCTGGTAAAAAAATTGCACGTTTCTGCACGTGTGCCGACTGTTTGATTTATGGCAATGTAGAATGTTTTTTTTTTTTTTTCATGATGGCTCTGGTGTTGTTATTTTTTGCGAATCGCATGTGATACTTCCTTGTTTATCACAGCCTATGTTTGATTTGTGAAACGTAAATTAATCCTTTCATATGATGTTTTTTCCTTAATGTTTAAAGTGTTGTTGAAGCTAAATAGGTCCACGGAAAAACTAAAAGGTAAATTGTAGCAAGTTGGTTGAGGTAAATCTGATACAAAAAACAAAGTAATAAATTATGTTTTTTCCTTAATTATAGGCGCCTGGTTTTAATTTAATTTATCAGTGTAGGTCAACATTTTTTCTTTTATCCATATAATCTCTTAACACTTACCTTGCTCTATAAGTGTCAGTTATTACTCATATTTTCGCAGCCCCAGTTTTAATGTTTTTTCTACACAACTACTGCTCACTAAATATTAATTAGTCAATAAATTAACTTGTATTCTGAATTATGCAACAACTGTACAAACAAATTAAATGCGCACTAGTTACATTTGCAATAAGAACAAAAATGTGACGTTACACGGTTACCGATCGTGATGTTATATTTCTATCAAACACAACTTGATAGAAATATAACATCAGTCACACACAATCAAGTCAACACATCTAGTTCAGTGTTTGAATACATTAAATTTTTTTCTCAACGGTACATAATGATAGAAAATTCGTCATAGAGACCTATACCCAAGGTTCGGACGTCGAACGTCCGAACATTTAAACTTTGTTTGGGATCATAGAGTAACTCCCCAGGTTTAGTGTTTCGGGTTCAGCCTGTGTAAATCCGATTTTAAGGAGACCATGCAAGATCAGGTTATGAGTACCATCGTTAAGGAATGGGCGCTCTATTAACAACGAATTTC
Organism: Deilephila porcellus; assembly: GCA_905220455.2. Lineage (NCBI taxonomy): Eukaryota > Metazoa > Arthropoda > Insecta > Lepidoptera > Sphingidae > Deilephila > Deilephila porcellus. The sequence continues at coordinate 10,799,019 of LR999986.1, read as the reverse complement.
ATAAAGCCTTAAGAGACTACAATATATTAAATATACTAGAAATTCTTACAAAGACGATATAAGAAAGAACAAAAGAAAAATGTCGTTCTGCGATCTTTGCACCTCCTTCCTCAAAGAGATAACAACGCTCCATATGCAAAATGAAGCCTAGAAACATGGTTTTAAAATAGAATTTGATTTAAAGACGTGCCATTTTTGCATTTTCATACTATTCTTCTCTTTTAGTTATCTAACGTGCATATACCGATTCATACTCGTTATTTATTGCTGTAATACACCTATAACCTTTTTCCATTTCGAACAATGCTAACACAATGATGTAATTTCTGACTGACAAATACGTAAAGGAAACGAAAGTCACGGTTAGAACTGCTTAACTTAATATACCCAACTGTAACAGTAATCAGATTACGTAAGTATTACACAATGACTAAACAAATTAGTATATTGCGACCTTTAGTAAGGCATATTGTGTAAGGGAGGCTTCGTAGACCGCCGCGTATGCTGTATCGACCGGCTGGTTAAGAATTCGTGAACTGACGTCATAGCGGTATACATGTTATTTGAAGCGGTATCAACTGCTGACAAAGGGACTCCTTCAACGAGTTAAATTTTGAAGGCTTGTCAAGCACCTACAATAAAAAGTAAGACGATATAATATTATGTAGAGCATAGTTTCATAATATGGATGTGGTGCTGTCTTGTGTATTAATTTCATAGATGTCTTAAGTTTAAAATATATTATGATTTTTTTTAGTTTTATTGCAATGGATGTTTACTTATAAGCTTGTTGATCTTACATATATTGTATTTTTAGTTATTTGTACATTAATATACAAATATGTGTTACTTAGCACAAACAAATGGGACTGCCTCGGCGGCGTAGTTGTATTACGGTAGGTACGGTTACAAAGCTGAGGTCTCGGGTTCGAGTCCCGGGTCGGGCAAAGTGATATTGGATTTTTCTATTCATTATCAGCCCGGAGTCAGGAATTTGTGCCCGATATGGCGATAGGCTCGCCCCCTATCACATCGTGGGACGGAACATACAAGGCGAAATGTGGATGTCCTGGTGGCGTCTCTGCCTACCCCTTCGGGGATAATGGCGTGAGTTTATGTATGTATATAACAAATGTCGTTAAACCTAAATAAATAAAAATGATCCGCTAAGTGAAAATGCGAGTAACATTTAATGGTAATTTTGTTGATAAAACTTCAACTACAATTAACTTTGTATAAACAACATGTCGTGTACACAGTAATGTATGCTTGAACAAAGTTTAAATAAATACTATACGTTTGGGAATAAGAAATTACTTCGCTATTTGCGAACAATATTTTACGGCTCGTGACTAAAGCGTTAATAACCAATTGCAAACAAGAAATTTGGTCATTGCACCGCGCGTTTAATACCACTTACACGCTAAATGTATGAAATAAAATTAAGATTTACTCAATTAACATTTAAATAATTACACCTTTAAATTTATTGATTGTTTAAATCATTTATTATGAGCAGTTTAATTCGAATATATTTTTTCGAAGCGGAATGTAATATTCAGTTAATGATAATTATTTTTATAGGCACCACACTTATATCACAGACAATAGGCGAGACGAATGATTTTCAAATTATATTCTAAAATATGGGCACACATTTATTATATACGAAAAAATATATATTTCAAGAATTAACAAAGGCTTAACACAGTTTTAAGCCATTTTTCTAATAATTTTTCAATAGTGCACAAAAAACGCTAGTAGGTGTCATGGCGTCCGCTTTGATGTCACTACTAGGTAAACATGTCATTGTGTACTACTAAATCTGTGGTCTATGCGCAGCGAATGCGTCATGTTTACATAGGCGTGACATCATGCGTTGTGAAGAGCGTTTTTGTCAAAATGGCCGATTGCTATATTTTGTACTTTGATTTTATTTAAAATCTTATTAATCTCCAAGTATAGATTAAAACTGAATTATCATTTGAAATCCTTGTAATACGTATTTTCCCTTAAAAACATAAAATCTTTAATTTTTTGATACTGTCGTCTCGCCTATTAAGTATGGGTTTGAATTGTTTATGTAAGAACTACAGCTTGAACTGTGTATGTAAGTTTTTAGCCTTGATATCAACCTATGCATGATTTAAACATGATAAACATATCAATAATTCACTTAGATAATTGCAATATTATAAATCACGCAATAACTGAGCCAATTTGTAATATCAACATTGCATAATTTATTTTTTTGAAATTGTATATTAATCTAGCATTTAATATAAAATTCAGCGAGCATACGATTGTCAGCTGCCATATTCATAGGCCCACATTTGCACTTCAAAGAGTAAGAATTCCCACCATGTGAGGGGTTGTAGATAATAATCAAATCAATCTATAATATGGGCCAATGCGGGTTACAAGTAATTTGTCGAAACAAAAATAATATTCAAAATATTTTACAATTGGAGATTTTAGATGTAATCTTCAATATTATTAGTTACTCTCCCATCTCTATCCTAAATACTATAATAGACTAAATTCCCTTTCGACTCCTAATTTACGTTATATTCCAATAATCTTATCCTACCTAAATTTAAGTAAAACTACAACTATCCAACCCTAATAAATTTTCACCAACTGGTTAACAAACCTAAAGATACTTGTAGTTCCGAACTTGCTCAAGTTACCGCCATATTGCCATCACTTGGCCGTCAGAAGCCAGTTTGATATTCAAAGCGATGCATCCATTGCTGATTTGAAGTGGTTCACTTGCAATACTTGGCAAACATTTGCAGACTTTCAATGACTTGCATTGAAATTGTTGACATTTAACCACACAATGCTAGTTTTGTTTCAAATTAAGTAATCTGCTGACCTTTTAGTAAGTAAGGAGTTTGAAATAGTCTCACATCTTTCAAGAATTCATCATCATCGTCTTAAGAATTATTTTTCATCGATCAATGTTATTTATAAACTGTCGTTTTGTTCCCACAATGGTGATATTAAACTAGTATTAAAAACGAAAAAAAATAAAATACAGAACATTTTGGAATGGAATTATATTAACTTTATCTCGTAAAGTTGGCGCAACATGATTTTTGCTTATTTTGTAGATAACGTAGTATAAAAATCTTGCGGCTGGTCGCCTTCTTCACTTCAAGTCTTTAAGGACATTGTCCAGTTGGCAGCCAGTTATGTTTTCCGATTTGAGAAACTAACAAAGGTAGTTACCCCAATATCAGGGAATCAAATCCAGGAACGTCAAACTCCATAGCCTTTATTTCCACTAAACAAATGAAGCGACAAATTGTATTTCAATACAGGACAGCACAGGAAGAGATGAATCAAGCATTAAAGACCCAAACCCTATTACCGATATGAGGAAACCACCTCTCACGTTAGATAACATGTAACAAGCGCCACTCCTAAACCACCAATCAATAAAACTGCCATTAATACTGAATAAGGTATCCATAAACATTTTCCGATACTTAATGTATGATAACTGAGTCAATCAGCTGCCCACGTAGAGGCAAGAATCAGGCGCCGTCCGGGCCACTAGATTTATAACTTGAGATATACCAGACGGGACACTAAGTTCAAAATTTGTATCAAAAAGAGCGGTACACACGTACCTATGTACCGCTATTTATGTTTTTGTCTTTGTGACTTGACAGCCTCTGTGACACAGTTGGTTGTGGCTCGTCTTTGAAATAAGAAGCTGCTGGTTGGATTCCCGTATTTTGAAAAATGTTTGTCCGGTCACAAATATATTATGTTTTGTGGTTGGGTTTTGTTAGTTGTAAGATCAAAAAGTCTCTTCGTTACTAATTCCCACGACACAAGACTTGTCGCTTAGTGTGTGGTCTGTTGGAAAAAATATTTATTTATTTACTCTTATGCAATCAGACTAAATTCCGTCTCGCTTAGGTTCATGCGGTCCTGTATGGTACATGCGTAGTGCGCACAGATTTTGTTCGCAATATCTGGTCTTGAATAATACGTCAATGGCGCCACCAGACCATTATATATTGCCGAGTCACGGCTCTGTTTATATTAGAGCGGAATTATGTATACGTTATGGAAATAATTATGTCATTGTACTGTGAGACAAAGGTACGAAAAGAAGATAAATTTTAATAATATTATTTATTAGACATATATATAGAGAAATACGATGTATTGAAATTTGCGAAATATTCGACCTATACTTTGGAATCTTTGTGATAAAACATACTTTTTGGTTTACAACGACGTGATATTCATTCGAGCTCGATGGATGGAAAGATTTATGTAAAATAATATTATTAAGCTGGAGTGACACGGGTTCAAAGAAGGAGAATAGCTTATGGTTCAATTTACTTTTCAATTTAAGCGTCAAGTATGATCAAGATACTAGACGCCAAGATACCGATCGGAGGCCTTTTCGAAGTCCTGCTTGTTGCAATTCAGTTCGGGCTTTTGGTACTGGTAATATTATATTAGTCTCATTCTTGCTTTTAAACTTGCTTTCTGATAAATTTTCTGTTCTGAAGCACCAATTATTTCTAGTCATTTATTTTATGACTGTCCGTTCCCTGTCGTTATATTTTGGGTTATTATGTAGATGGTGTTTAGTAAATACAACAGTTTTATCGCTCTTGTATCTTGCATTAACTAAAATAATATTATTATCTCATTTATACTCATTATATTACTATAAATACGATGATGTTAATAAATCTAAATCACAATGTTTTGTTACAATCACAGTAACCTGATAAATATTAATAACTGCACACATAAATTACGCGCTTTGTCTTAAATTTTTGATTGAATCCCAGTATATCGCAACTTAAATATACTTTAGGAATACAACCAAACCTACAATAAAGTATGTGAGTCACACACACATTTGTCTCGATACGGGGATCGAACCTGTGGCCTCTCATTACATAGCAAAAATGAGGCCTAATATTTTAAAGCTCAAAAAGGTAGCATAAATTGCTACAACTATAAAAATAACTATAAAATGTAAAGCTTTACTTCAGCCGAGACAAGAAACATTAATCGCCTTGGATATTATGGTGTTGGGAAAAACAAGAAAACAATTCCGCCGGAACAATACGCCGGCTTGGAATATAAATTAAATATTGAATGGACAAAAACATTTGTAACTCGTCAACTAGACGACAAACATGTTTACAATATAGTTTGCATGGCAACAGATAAATCGACGGATTAAAATTGTATACAAAAATTAGTCTTATTTCATTGACTATTGGTTGTTATTACTTGGCATAGAAAAATCAATTCAGCATTGCACTATTTTAATATTTTACATGACTTAACAAATAATAAATCAGGAATATCTTCAATAGTTTAGTAAAGATTTCAGATATTATTTTTTTCGGGACTCGTCGAAAGCTTCATGTTCAATATTTTGATTAACTCGATATAAAGACAGTGACCATTGCAGACCTCCACAACAAAAGTGTGAAACAAAAGATCGTGACTAAAAGATCAGATCTGTAGGCGATGAAACTCCTATATGGCTATGTTATTAAAAACAATGCCATGTCTTAAATAAGAGCCGGGAAGTGTTTAAAAGCATCTCGCGGACGTCGGCTCGTTGTGATTTACCGCATAACCGCATAACTGCAATAACCGCGTATAAATTGCACGCCTCTAATTAGCAGTGTGGGAAATAAAGGCAATTGTCGGTGTATGATGCTTAATGTTTCCAGTGGCTCGTGTCTTGCGTACATTGATATAGAGTGGATAATGCTAACAAAATTCTTGAGCGGTACTGTACCGCTGTTTGTGTTTTAAGTCTGTCACTCCAACGCAGTCTTAATGTTCTCTCTTGTTCTATAGATTTCCTTTTCATATTTTTATTGAGTAGGATTGCTGGTGGTTGGACACTCGTACATCCGGATGGCATAGTGACCTACAAAGCCATAGTAACCTGCAAAGCCCATAATATTGACCTACACAGTGTTCTGATTAACGTGAGTATATTCTGTGTCGAATGGGCCGACATAATTTTGCCGACTGGTAAGAGACAGTCGTAGTTTCTCGTTGGTTTACTCTACTGAGACCGTATTAAATATACTATTATTTGTCAGTGCGGTCACTTTACCGTGTAAAAGAAAAAGGTACGAGTGCAGCGCGCACACATTTTGTTCTCTTAGTCCGTTCTACTAATACCTCAATGCTGGCACATGGGAACTCACGTGGGACAATTGTGGCAAAAACACGCTCACCCACCTAGCTAGACATCCATCTTCATCATTATTATCTTGGTACCGTTATCTCGCCGGGATCGGCAGAATGCTATGCGCCTTCATGAGAATTACGTCGACGGCGCAACCGACAAATGTAATTTTTAATACTCTAAACAAAATAAATGTAATTTATTACTATTTGTAAATTTAACGTATGCTTTATATACGTGTTTTATGTTTCGGGTTCAGCTTGTTAAAATACAGCTTCATGTAGGCCGACATAATAGTGTGCTCGAAAAGGTCCCCCATATCTCAAATACGCACAATCTGTCAGAATTACACTACTTTCACGATGTAGTCACTTTATGGTCCAAGCATAAAAAATACAAGGTTTTTAAATTCAAAAAGTAATTTGTTACTTCCATTTTATATAGTTTTAAATACAATATTCAAAAGCAATTGAAACATTAAATAAATCCGCACCTATATCACCAATTCAATTTGCATTATCCGTTTCCTCTGAGCTTGCGGTAACTGCCCATAAAATGAGTAAAACTGACCATATCTCCCGCTTTAGAACGATTAGGCCTAATGTTGTAATTGGTGATAAATACTTCCTATAAAACGGACCATTAGCTGGCCAAGTTTAAACATTAATTCTATTAGACATGATGGTTTAGTTGCGGCCAACAACAAAATATATTTCTGTCATGAGTTTACACAATTGTTTTTTATTTATCGACGATATTTTGGTTAGAAGGCAATCGAGAAATAGCACACTTCTGTAAATAATTATTATCCGTTGATTATCCATCGGAACCCCAATCCTTCACCATTTTTCCATTAAGTCACCTTTTCTTTTCTAACTCGTCCCCAACAAACACTAATTAAACAAAATCTTCTACGCATTACCCATTAATAAACAACACTTAATGATACGTTAGCGTGGCGCACAACTCTCAAGCCAATTCAATTCTCATACGTTCAATTACCGATTTGTTTTTCGCACGTGAATCTGTCACGTGTACACTCATAAGAACCCTGATTGCCTGCATCAACTGTAATAATAGACGTAGTGATTTCTTAATGGAACTTGTCCTCACTAGAGCGATACACTCGCCCCCTATCACATCTTGGGAGAAAAATACTATTAGGCATCATTGTGTCGAAAGGAGAAAGATAACGATGGATTTTCTATGTGGACTGCGTAAACGAAGCCATTTAATATCGAGTGCATTGTAGCGAGCATATAAAATAAGCTTGGAGAACTATCAGACTTAACACTTGTGGTGTGGTTTCTTTCGCATTGATGGGTAATTATACGGAAACAATACGTCACAATTTCCGGATCATCATCATCATCATCATCATATGTCGCAGAACAGATAACCGCTGGAGTAAGCGGGTTCTGGACTGGAGACCGCGTCTTGGAAAACGAGGCGTGGGACGTCCTCTGGCCAGATGGCGGGACGACTTGCACAAGAGGGCCGGCAGCGACTGGATGCGTAAAGCAGCAGACCGGGCTCTGTGGCGTACCTTGGGAGAGGCCTATGTCCAGCAGTGGACTGCAACGAGCTGATGATGAATTTCCGGATGACTGGTCAATAAATGTTTTATGATAGAAGCACGTTTTTATACAATCACGATGATGCCAGAGGGGTTATTCACGCCGTTAGTTCATTAAACTTTTTAATCGTCTATTTACACAATTGATCGTACTTATTGTAACATAAAATGCAACAAAAGAGAAAGGGTTAATAAAAATAAAATATAAACATATACATTTATAAATGCGTGCCTGTAAATGACTGAAGAAAAAAATCGGAAGCACTACTAGTGAAATCACACAACAGTATGTTTTTCTCCGTTATTTTTCAACAGACTTACTTTATCCGGAAAAAAGTAGGCATATTGTGGGCAATAAAGACATTTTCCGCTATTCCGCACACAATAAAACTATTTTTTGCGTGCCAGTATTCATAGTGATTCACAACGTAAGGACAAAAGGCACAAAGGCGGGTCTGAATAAATAAAAACTCGAGAAACTCGGAGCGCATACAAAGAAACTAATTTAGTACGCGTTTCCGAATTTAGGAACAAAGCTAAGATGATCAGACTGCGCAGTCGTATATATTAAAAGAGAAACTAATACAATCTTGTGTATTATTAAATTAAATCAAAACCTACAATAGAAAAAACAACAATAGGCACTATTTTTGCAGCTGACATTCAAAATCAAACTTAAAGCCAATGATTACAAAGTCGCTTATTCGATAAAGACTTGCTTGGTAATAAATTGAGATTGACAGGTCGAGACCCGGATAACTGGTCAAGGGGCATCGCGACCCGGCGACATGACGTAGACGCCACTAAACTTGTTCTTACTAATGTTGGTAAACGGAACATCGATACAGAGATCAAAGATACATAGGAGTGAATAATTTATCGTGAAGTTCACAGTACTGCTGCACTTACGACACCTAAAATAGTTTTGCCTTTATTGTCTGAATATTATAGATAAATAATTTTGAAACTGCCTCGGTGGCGTGGTTGTACTGCGGTACGACTACAAAGATGAGGTCTCGGGTTCGAATCCCGGGTCGGGCAAAGTGATATTGGATTTTTCTGTTCATTATCAGCCCGGAGTCAGGAATTTGTGCCCGATATGGCGATAGGCTCGTCCCCTATCACATCATGGGACGAAACATGCAAGGCGAAATGTGGGCGTCCTAGTGGCGCCTCTGCCTACCCCTTCGGGGATAAAAAGGCGTGAGTTTATGTATGTATGTATGTAATAATTTTGAAATTCTTTTGTTTAATATACCTACTTTAAGAATATTGCATTATAGGAGAAGAAGAAACAAATGAATACTAAAAATAAAAAAGTAAACAATACCTCGAAATTCTAACCATTGAGGTTAGAATTTCGAGACTTAAAAATAAAGGGATATAACTTTGTTATGAAATGACACACGATAAAGAAGAGACATGACATACTTGTAGATGAGTCATGTTATACGTGTTTCCAAGCCAAAATTAAAATATGTGCGTATTAAATTAAAGTGTGTATTAAAGTCAACATAAAATATGTGCGTTTAAAATTCAATTAATCATTAAAGTTCATATACACACAAAATAAATTCAAATTAACCCTATATTAAATAAAACACGTGAAACTGGAGAAAGGAAAGCGTCAAATGATCAAAGCAGCTTAATGACGATTTACGACTCGTTGATACATAAATTTGAATTTAATTGACAAAAATATGACTTAACAAGATATTATATATCTTAAAGATAACCTTTGAAATATGCTACGAAATAAGTAATAAAAAGCGGAGTAACAAGATCAAGAAAGCTACCAAGTAAGAAATTGCTGGCCTTAATTGAGCAATTACTTTTCCACCGGGCCAATAGAACATCGCCACTGCTATTTAGATTTGGGACGTGATGGAAAAAAATACGCACCGTGGTTATATAAACGTTTTAAAGATAATATTTATAATTGCCGAATAGACGTCGATTCCGCATCAAGGAAAACAAATTAATACAAAAGATTTAATGGCGGAAGATGTAATATATCATATGCAAGAGATGAACATTTTTCTTTTAACACAAATGAAACATTGAAATGTCACTTTTAATAAACAAATATTGATGGCAACGGATATATTGGAAAGCATTAATTAAAAAAAACAAACACGGATATTAAGATAAAAAAGGAAATGAAATGTCAAGTACATTTGTGACTCATGGAATATCCCTGATCGATAACTTCACATTAAAGAACCATGTTTCCCTTCCAACCATAAGCTATAATTATTTCCCTGCAATTGTTGCCGTTACTTCTCCAACTCTATAATAATATAATTTCTAGGACTATTTTCTTCAAAACGGACATCTCCCCTCCTATAAAACGATTAACGTTGACATTTGACAATTGCACTTACAGCAAAATATCAAAAAGCGATTAAGTTACAGTAAAAGTTGATGTCAAATCTAACAGTCGTACTCTTATGACTAAATTTACTGGCTCCGACGTTTCTAAATGATTCATCTTTAAAGAATAGTAACATAAGGTATGATAGAGCCAATTAAACTCAATTACATAAAGCCGTAACACGTACATTCAATGAGATTAATGTCGTATATTTAGAATAGCCAGCTGTATTGATACAACACTGACTTGAACAACAGAACAACAGATACGTAACGCTGCATGATATCTATGTCTGACGTGATAGCACTGGTGTTAAATTAATCACGTCAAGAGATCCGCAGTTAGAGGTCTTTTGTAAATCTGCAGGTGTATACGCGAATTATATCAGGATAAGATTTTACGAGGAGCTCTGAAGCGTTCTATCGGTATATTTATACTTCATGTATAACACTCCTTTCATTATAGATTCACATTTTATACCGGGTATATCAAGACTGCGACCGAAAACGAAGTCAGGTGGTAGTTTTAGTAGTTACAAACACGATGCAAATAAAAATTTCGTCGAAATAGTGACAGATAATTTTTTAGAATATTTTAAAAATCATCGTTTTTGGGTGGTAAATACCTAGTTTTTGCAAAAATACTAATTTAAACCCTTACGTACCATTGCGTGTTTAAAAATAAAGAGGTGTACATCATTATTTTAGGGAAACTATGTATATATCACCCAAATACGACGATAAGTAAAAAGTTACAAAAAAAAAGTTGTCGATTTTTCTTGCGAAATTTTTACTTGCATTGTGTCTGAAGTCACTAATACTACCACCTGACTTCGTTTTCGGTGGCGGTCTCGATATACCCTGTATACCGAAAACAGCTATTGTGTACAAAGATGTGTACATACCAACTCTTATTGCGACTCATTGTGATATACCTAGTTTAAGTTATCGAGAAAATCGTTATAGATCTTGATTCAATGCTCTATACAAACTGTCTTGGTACATTTTTCTATTCTTAAAGATTTTTTTTAATACATACAAAAACTGGAAGTTTCAATTTTTCGTTTGGACCTTTTCTGAAATATTATGTAAATTTTGTAACATTATTATAAAAACATAATTTATTATCCAGTAATTGTAGAATACCTCGTCGAGATCAATATTGGCAATGTATTTCAAGAAGAACGAAGTCAATATCGGGAAGCGATGAGCGCTCGGCACAAGTGTACTTCGCCCCACGGACCGGTTGTTGATTCAAAGGTTAATCTGCCAAGATAAGTCTATTGATGTTAATTTTTCAGTTAACTAGACCAAGGCCGACGGAACGCTGCCAACCACTCCACTGCAATATGAAAGCAAACGAACTTCTCTTCAAAAAGAGCCCGTGTGTTGCTTTTGCGTATTTTCAATAAACATTGGTTGATTTTAGTAACGTGTTTTATAGAATTAACGTTATAAGAATTATGAAACCAGAAGGTATACAAGACATGCTTAGGTCTTTAAAATTCTCTGATGTAAACATAAAATATGCACCTTGGATAATTATTAATAAAGATATTATTTTCGTACAAGGAAAATGTGTTGTTGAAATTCTGAATACTTACAAAAACAAAATACTTGAGAATGTGTGTGCTCAGCATATTTATATAAAACAAGATTTTACGCTTTGAATAGTAATTATCCAGTAGATCGGCACTTGTATATACTTTTTAAAATATATTTCTTCTATACCTATTTTCAAACATGGATTTTAAAAACTGACTTCAATAAGTGAACATATACCTATTTAATAGTACTTTTTGTAATAGATGTGTATTTTAGTATTGGTACAAACTCCTGCTCATATAAAAAATACTGCCGTTTTATATAGAATTCCTCGCTCCATAAGTCAGTAAAAGTCTAGACAACATTTACCAGTGACTGAGTACCTATTACAAAAGTTGGAATAAAAAATAAAGGGGTAAAAAAGGGGGACACAGAGCACGGCCCGAGTGACTTTTGAACGACATTTAACCGTTCCACATCAAGATTATACGACTCTTTCCTGATGCTAAATATATTATGCATTAAAATTTATAAGACCTAGATTTGGCTAAATGATCTGCGCCTTTCAACGGATGGGAAACGACGATACCATCGGATGTACACACTTTATATTTAGATACGTACGTCTTTTGGCAGTCGTTACAACATTTTAAGCAGACGTAGATTAGTGCGTCGCGTTGGACCATCGTTTGGGACTGTTCGAATTCATTCGATGGATGCTCCAAAACAACAGTAACGTTTACCTGTATACTATCTAATTCTTAATTAATTCAACACAGAAGTTTCTACAAAAATATTCGAAGTCTTCGGTTAGATTCAAATTCCAATAAGATAATAGCCAAAATAAATTACTTCTTGACTCAATAGCCGATATTCAAATATGGTAATGTTTAGGTGCGGCTGTTAAGCGTTTAAGAGACATGACATTCGTAGATTAGTATAAATATTTGTGACTCCTACACATCACTGAATTGATTGTTCTTTGTCAAATCCAAACAAAGCACTCAGCTTTGTTCAATAGTGACCACTACAAGAATTCTAGAAAATGAGAGAATGTGTTTAATGCGGCATCTAAGATAGTATCGTAACGACAGCTTCACGTGACACGCGGCAAATTGCGAGCACGCCGACCGGCAGAGTTTCACAAACGAAAATGACCGTGAATGAAAATTGTACGAGTACAATTTAATAGCTAATATCTAAACTTTTGTTTTAAAATCAGCGTAATAAAATTGTCAGAACACAACAACTTTCACCTATCGTCCGTACGACGGAAGTGTTTGTATGGCGAGGCGAATCGATTGAGCGTTGGTGGAGTGTCATTTCACGTCTCGATGACTCTGCTCGCTATAAGTAAATGGATTTTATGTAAAAAAGCCCGCTAACAATGTAAACGCGAATTGTGGTGAGCAGTACAATAGGCAAAAACGTGATGTGACCCGTGATTTTTTGTTCCCACTAAAATTCTGGTACTGTTAGCTTTGGGCCATTGTACTGTTATCTGCAGGTCAATTTTGGCACATAGGCATTATAGAATTGAATTGTGCATTAAATCTAAATTCATACATACATACATATATAAACTCATGCCTTTATCCCAGAAGGGGTAGGCAGAGGCGCCACCAAGACACCCACATTTCGCCTTGTATGTTCCGTACCATGATGTGATAGAGGGCGAGCCTATCGCCATATCAGGCACAAATTCCTGACTCCGGGCTGATAATGAATAGAAAAACCCAATATCACTTTGCTCGACCCGGGATTCGAACCCGAGACCTCAGCTTTGTAGTCGTACCGTAGTACAACTACGCCAACGAGGCAGTCTAAATGCATTATTTTACATTTCATTCATAGATCCTGAGCAAACCTTATGGCGTGACAATAATTTTATAAAGAGAAGAGAAAAAAAATTATAAGCAGATTGATTACTAACAGCTGATTATGTCAACATAATGTGCACATAACGAACCGAATTGATAACAGATAAATCCTTCATTTCCTAGTTCTAGCGCCAAATCGGATGCATTACTCTTGATCAAACACTTAAATGAGGAAATGCACGTTAATAACATGACTTATTAGAATACAAAGCGCAAGGAAATACGATCAATCCACTGGAGCTGACCACTCACAAACGACTGACCATCAATCACAACTGTCACATGTCAAACTAAGTTCTTCCGTGATAAGATCTTCCCACGCAACTCTGGACACTAAATCGAGAGAAAGACGGCCACCTAGAAAACTTGATACGCAAGCTCTTTGGAAAGGAAAATTACAAGACGCCCTACATTTATGCGCAGATGTGACTTATCTCAATCACCTAGACGTAGTTTGTTTACTGGTTCTGTCGGTAATAGCATCTATTTTATGAGGTCGGAAGATGTCAATAATCATTTTGTTTTCCTTGATAAGCAACATAAAACTATCAACAGAACATTAGGCTCGTCGTGGGTCTAACAAAAATTAAAATAGATTGTCATTGTGTTAAATTGAATGAAACAGTAAAAAATGTCCGTAACAATACAATTGTAACAGAAAAGAGTTTTATTTTTCATCACTATAAATGCCCTTAGCTTCAAAATAACCATTCACCTCAATGCTTTATAAACAAAGGGAATCATCGCCTTGGCGAAGTGCAACTGCTTTTTCTTTGAGCAGCCGAAATGCAATTAATACTTTGATCAATCACTGCAAAGCTATTGCAACAATGTAAGCTAGTAAATGAATGATTGATTCATTAAATGAAAGACAGTTTATAATCAAATCAATATCGTTTATAGCGCGGGACAAATCAGCAAAGGTGATAACGAAATTATTGCACGACTTAATAAACTTCATATTACACACTGAAGATTTGAATTCCAACTTTCCTTACACCTAGTACGATTTAATATCCCACTGGATTCAGCTATTCTAATCGCAGCTGACTACAACACTATAGAAACTCCAAATCCCCAATCACCTAACACTTAAGAGTCGTTTTAAGGCAATGGTCTGTCAAGTGGCGAGGTCCACACACGACGCGTTCAAGTTCGTAAGTCAGTGTCACTCGGTCGTCCATATTGGGTAAAGGCACGCTGGACGCAGCTTCCGCGCTCTGTACATGGCGACCTCTGCGAGGCCGAGTCGAACGGGTTCACGAGAGAATACGCTTTGTAAAAATGTTGTAGATGATTGTGCTGTATTTAGATTGATTCGTATTTGAATCGATGGAAACACAGATAGGAGAAAAAGGCACAAAATCTAGGGTAAAAAATGCTTCCAAAACGGCAAATTTACTGCACTGTAACAATAGATTTAGACTACACTGTATCTGATGGTTAGTGCAGTACATGATGTATAGAGCGAATTCATACATTTCATTATGTAATGACTGGCAATTACAATATATCTCTGGACACTCGTTACAATTATGCTAGCCTAAAATGTTGTGATTTAGAAAGAATATATTGCAAAATGAGCTATACGAGCCATAGTGCAATAGGAAAGGGATATGTCCACTACTATCAAATAAAATAACTAGAAGTAAAACTAGTTAGCCTCGTGCGATAGAAAAAAAAAATCAGATACTTCAGAAATGGCGTACCAAGTGTCAATATTTTAATTACACATATAAACTATTTGAATGTAGGCATATGTAGGTCAATGCTGCGTTTGTTGATCAACAATGAAAACAAAGTTCTACAAACAATTCAACATTATTAATGTTCTTTTTTCCCTTGAGCGTCGTTATTATAAAAATACATGAAACTATGACGGCATAAAATAAACACTTAAAATGCAGCAAAAACACCATAAGGAAATGTAAACATCTCCATATACACCAAAAACAAATGTAATACGAATAGAACTCACCTTGTCAAAGAAAACTTGAATAATTAACTCAAGGTATCGGAGGTCAACAAATTGTTATCAAGGAAATTGTTCATTCGTCAAATGGGAAATGTTTAGGTGAATCGGTATCTACTAAATTCGAAGCAATTAAGAATGTTGTTACAGCGTCGAAAAACATTCAAATATACACTTAATTGTAAAGCATTTTAACACAAGAACTAGAGCGGGTATTTCTATTTTTGGAGTGGAATAATTCATTAATATTGTTTTGTCTTATAGTGATAAAGTTACCTGTTTGTAGAATGTAGACACAGTGAAGAAACCTTAATACTCGGATCTCACTTACCTGCAACAATTGTAAATTTCAAATAAAACATAAAATTCTATAAAACAATAAAGCAATTTAGTTTTGTGTAAATGTATAAATCTCTCCATAATCTAATGAAAACAATCAAAATCAATACATACATCCTATATAAATTCTAACAGAAAATAGTTTTAAAGTTATTACTAAAGTTATTCAAAGTCAAAATATTTATAATAAGTAGAAAAAAATTAATATTTATGTGGGACAATGGCAAGAAATGATTACGAAATACTCCAAAACAAACTTTTTATTTAATTGATATTTCACACCTAATCACGCACACACGCCATCTTCCTCAGTCCTTCTGACATCTTCCTTTTGTTTGACATTTCCTTTCATTCCTTCTCGCTCGCACATATATCTCTCCTGTTCATCCTACGTTCCATTCCCACATTCGGCCTTCCTGACACCATGTCTGTCCCAGACATTCATCATACAATCATTATATTTCCTCATTCAATACAATACGTCATCTTTCAGGCATCTTAACATTCTTTATAAAACATTTTTCCATTCAGGGACTGACGTGTGAGGGGAAAGTTGCGCCAGCCTATTTGGTATTAGAATAGGTACCATCTAGTACATGGTCGAGTATTATTTATGAAACTACTGTTTACTTAATTTCACTGATAAATAGGAGAAACATAAATTATGATTATTTCAATTTGCACAATGTGTAGAAAAATTCTCAAAACAAAACAATACACAAATAAATTGATATATCCAAGAAATTTGTATACAATACCAAAAAAAATATTTCTATCAACCAAACTCTCTTCATCTCATAAAAATCATAACGATTTGGTTACACTAAAATAAAAATGAAAGAGGAAACGGTGCCAAAATCCTGTTCCACAGCGAAACTTCTCATAAACAAGGTAATTAAGCAAATAGCGGCGCTCATTTCTATTTGTTCTATACGAGGATAAACTAGTTATCGACATCGCCGAGATGTTTAACTTTCCTCCTCCGAAGAATATCTCCGAGAAGTAGAGCACTCTGGCTAATGAAATCTTTTCTTAATTTGTATAAAATTCTGCCGAGTTTCTCTATGTAATAGTCGCTGCTGTAACTCCATGATACAATGCCACTAGAACTCTTAAAGCCTCCATTTCTTAATTAAGCTGACGTGTAGACTAGTTGATGAAAATGCCAGATAGAACCTAGATATTCAGATATGTGCAAATAGAAATAACATGCCTAAACAGACGCACCTATAAACAATTAAGTATGAAAATTAAAAATAAAGAAACAATACTTTATAAAGAAAATAATAACAGTAAGGAAACAGCAAACTGAAAATAGAACTCTAGAGCAATTGATTTCATAATTTGAGATGTGTGTAAAAAAATATTTTAAATCAGAACTCAAGGATAAGTATAAATAACTATGACAATTTGAGTCAAAAGTAGATTCCAGTTCAGATGTTTTTCGAATTGAATAAGAAGCATTCTTTCAAGTTTCTCTTAGTGGCATAGAGATTAAACCTATTCTACTTCATGACATCAAAATAGTAAGGATTATACATTTATTAAAGAAATACTTTGTTTGAACTATAACTACATGTATCGTCTGAAATGATAGTTAATAATAATAACATAGGATTGTGGAATCTAAAAGTAGTTTACTGGATGCAAAGAACACATTAACCAGATATCATAGATCAAACACGACCTCTTACTTGATTTTAATGCAAGAATATAAAATGCAGACGTATACTACCTGGTTAATGATACAAATACTAGTACTGCTTCATCTTTTATTGGTCTCTGTTTACTTTAAAAGATGGTATTTTCCATACACTTGCAACACAACGGTTTACCTTTCCCAGTTTCGATAAACCTTGATCTGTATCGGAATATCACATCTATAAATACACAAAACCTTTTACATTAACTACAGCTCGTCTCAGCTTTATGATATTTTCCTTGTAAGCATTTAGAATCATGTGTCGGTTTTACTAGCCTATTATGAAAGACCAACAATATCGACAGTTTTATCTTTAAATTTCCCTTAGAAGTTAGAGTACATCAATTTACCATAGCAATGTTTAACTTTTCCTTAACTAAAACCCTGTAATATTATCGAGTTATTTCTACAGCAATTATGGTAATATCCATATCCTGATTTCGACGGATTTTCCAAATGAAGTAAAAATACTGCGTTTCTAAAAATACACGCTTTTTGTTCTAACATTTTTTGTCCTTTGTTTTCTAAGTAGATATACTAAACTGTCCAAACATCTCGATTACCTAAATGATCTTCGACAAGGTTAAATAACATATATTTTGAATGTTATCTTAACATTTCCTGTTATATCTCATAATAGATTCTCGTATGATCATTGACAAACAAGTCGTTCGATGCACTTAAAAGATAATTAAGATTAATCAATAATATCAAAATTCGAGATGAATTAGGCCATATTTTATTATTTTGGGCGGAAGGCTTCCACCATTAAACAATTAATTAATATATATGTATATTCAAGAAGTAGCTAAGCGTACGAGGTAATTAAACTTCCAACGGCATTAGTTAGTCCAAGTGTTCATAACGTAACTTAAGAAAAACCGCTTTTTACGATTTCTCGATTCAGCGGCAGTTGTTACAGCTTTGAAACCACTCACTGCTAGTTAGACTTGTTAACTCAAATGGAAGTTTCAAATGCTTTTCCTAAGGTACTTTTTCTTAAGTTCCACTGTTAAGTGTTCAAAGTTTCCTAACTTTTATCATTTTAACATCATTACGCAAAAATCTAGGCAATAATCGACCAGTATTTATAGTAACCACATCCGTGTATACGGATAGAGCTTCCGCTTCTGTGATGTTTGAGCTTAAATCCACAAGAATGAAGGATATTAAATAAGTTTATGCGTAGAATATTTAATGAAAATGACAAGGCTTAATAAACTCTCAAATATTATTATTTTATTTTGAGGTGTTATTGCCCAGAAGGAGTCTCCCAATATTCCGCTTCATTCTCTTCTTCACAAACTTACCCTTGCCGCAGCTTAAGACTTGTAGGTCAGTGATATTAGATATAATTAATGTCAATACTAGATTAATTTGAGATTCGATTTCAATTTTTAGCCAAATTTCTTCTTCAAAACAGTGCAAACATTGATGTAAACACGAAGATTAATTGGAAGCAATACCGTAGATAATAAAAAAATACAACAGATATTTAAACATCGATGTAAATTTTAGAACAAGTTAAACGGTAGCAAAAAACATGCCGTAAGAAGTCAGTTTTGTATCTACAACACGTTGCACGAGAATCGATTAATATAACGTTGCTTTCATCAAACTAGCAGTAAAAGCGTTTTTAATAGTTGCACTGCACGTAGCAACATAATATACTGAAGTTGAAACCCTGATATACACGGATTTATTAATATAAGCCACAGTAACAATGACCACTGTAATAAATAATAGATTAAAGATTGGGTTTTTCACTAAAGCGTGTATTTTAGTTTGTTAAACTATTATTTATTTATTTTACTAAAAAAATCTATCTACAGGTATCTTATCAAAGGAATGCTGCTGCGCGGAAATTATTCACCTTTATTTAATTTTTCAATAAAATTCAATTTGTGAAGTTTCTGGCTATGACAATGTCACATACTTTTTAAAATATTGTATTGTCATCAGTCCTTGATAAGTATGCAAAATTTCAAGTCAATTCGACGTTGTGAAGTGCTCGAAAATGATCTTCAAACATACCATTACATACATACATACATACATACAGCCGAAGCTAATCAAAGCGTATTAAAAACGTCGATGTAAGAAGCAGAAAAGATATTAACATAAACGGTCTAAATACATGCGTAAATAAGAATTTTGCAATAAGAACTACAAACATTATATAATTTTAAAAAAGCTTCCTTACTAAACGTTGGGAAGGCCGACACGAAGCAACTGCAAGGTCACATATAGGGCAATGGATCCATTTATCTGGGCAAGTAGCATTTAAAGGTCGTTTCTGTTACTTTAGCTTTAAATTGCTTATCATACCAGAACGCTTCAATTCGTATGGTGTCCGATCGATATGACTTGTATTAAAATATTTTAGCCAGTGAATTGTGTTTATGTTTTCGACGGTTCATGGGGATACATACGAGTATCTGAGTTTCTTTTATAAATGTCTAGTATTTGTGTGTATTATGATTGCTTATTTAGTCTCTATGAAAATTCAAGGGATAAAATGAATATGAAATGATTCTCAGCGTGTTGCTTGCATCGAGATCATTTCTTGTTTGATGGTACTAGAGCATTTAAGATTCCTTCTCAATATACGACAATCAAGCAACAAGACCATGTATTTTGCTTAGAGTTTAGAATATGAGCATGACTATTGGGTTAAATATTTTATTACTCTCATATCTACAGTCACTTTATTACAACTATTACACTACTTACTATTTATAAACAATTAAGAAAAACAAGAGTGCTTGCGTTAAACTTAAACCCAAACAAAATCGCACTATCCATAAACAACATTTGAGTAAATTCAATACTCTACAAGCACCTTTGATAAGATCAGTTAATAAACAAAGCGAAACAAGCAACAACAATCATATATTTGGATAGGTAGTTAAGAAGTCTAGACAGTTAGACACGCTTCCGAGTTATTGATACCGACAAGCACACCTAAATACAGCTCGTGATCAGTGACGCCTTGCTAGGTAGATGTTAGGTCTCAACGGTAGACCTACAATTACCTTGTCACGGCAAACAGTAAATTCATATTAATCCTGTTCAACGGAAACTTGTTTCGATATTGGCCATCTAAGAGTTATGGCTTTTCTATTATGCATAAACTGGTTTGTAAGACCTGATAAGAACTACATAGATATAAATCAGCTAATTTTAGTTAAGTATTGGTCTGGGGTTTTACTGATGATGTTTATATGTTATAACTTAGCTGCATGTGGATTTTCATGCCTCGTAGATAATTTAATGATACTTTCGTGCTATACCAATTGTCTCATATGTTGCACCTTTTTCTAGCAAGATGTCTCCCTGGCAATAATTTCTACCAGATTATACCAGAAGATCTTCACGTTTCTTTGTATGAAAACTGCACTGTGAAACGTAAAATAAATATAAATAAATTATGCACGTCAGGTGCATTTAAATTGTTTACAATGAGTTTAGGTATATTTTTTTTGGGATATGCGATCTTTATCATGTTCTAATGGGCCAATCAATTTAATAATGTCATAACTACTTTCGATCATGCTTTTCAATAGTCTCCTCTTAAATAGAATGGAGCATAGAAATTTCTAAGTTGCAAAACATAAATTAATTTTGAAACCTTTCCATTGTTTTCAGACAAGTATGCAATTTATTATTATTCGTTAGTATCTGCGTAGTTTAAGTTATTGTGAATTCAATTAGCAAATTATTGAACTAAACATCTTTGTGTCTGGACAAGAGTAATGCAGAGCGTTGTTTTAATGCCTTTGTGATGTTCCCAGAACAGTTGGAGCGATTCCAATAGCACCTTCACTTGGCAAGTTGTTTAGATATAAAAAGAAAACAAAAATATGCCTTCTAAAATAAATATGTTTGTTTAAACACAAAAAAAACATGCTTAGGTATTGGCACAAAACACTTAAAGAGTCATCTCTCTTTGGAACATTCTAGTTCAAGACTACTTGAGTAGGTACTTAAGGTTTGTCGAACATAATAATAATTCACAAGGTCAGTTAGTTTTAGAATTGCCTAGATTACCATGTTTAATACAAAAGATAATATTAAATTAACGTGTTTGGCACACAACTATGATCTTCAAATAACATTCACACAACTAGATTTTTTATCACCCAGAAACAGGCGTCCAAATAAATGTAAATTTTGCGTACACGAATCATTATCTAGCTAATGGTGCAAAATTTTAACATACACTGAAACAAAAGTTAAGAATAAAATAAGTATCACATTGCTGGCTGCATCGTTTTACTGGTGGTTGATCTCTCATATATGAAAGGCCGCCTGTAGGCTGTATAGGTCCCACGGCAATGTCTATTTCTCCTGTAAACAGCAGCGTAAATGGACTGTTGTGTTAAGGTTTAAAGGACATTGTAGCCAGACTAACTACTGGACATAATGGGCCCTAACATCTTATGTCTCAGGATGGCGAACGCAGTGGAATACAAAGCATTGCTTTGTAATTCATGGTGTTGTTGGGTTTTGCTACTGTCCGTGAGCAGTCGTGTTTTTTACCATCAGGGGAATGGCATGCTTGTCTTGCTATTCATTAAAAAAAAATACATGCTAGGGAAATATAAAAAAATAGGGTCTCCTTTATATTTCTTACAAAATACGAGTAAGTTACGGAGAAAATTAGAAAAGAAAAGAAAGGATATTTAATAATCGGAGGAGCAACGTACGATATGTTCACATAGACTGTATTCAAAGATTTTCGAGTAGATGCCGCAATGTGACACGAAACCAAAACATTCTGATGAAATATCATTACAATACCAGCGCTGCTTTTGTTTCGAAAATTTTAACAAGCTTATAATATGCAACATACCTTTTTGAAAAAAGACGAATTAATTTTAAAATCCTGCTTAAATAATGTAAAAACTATAGATAATAAGACAATCTATCTTACATTCGATTGAAGAAATAACGTAAAGCAAAAGTGACCAAGTTCTCCTCACAAAATAAAATAAACGGTACAATTTACATATTTTTTATAGTGAATTTAATAAGTTGGCATCATGTGGCGCAATCTCTAGACTCTTCTGATCAGACACATTCAATGGAATTTTCCAGTGGTGTACGATCCTCAAACAATTTTATAATATAATATATTTAAAATGTTTGAATTTACATTATACAAGTATAATCCAATATCCATTTGTTATTTCAAAGCACCAACAACAAAGCGAATACAAAAGGGAACATTGATAGCATTGCGTGTATTCTATACCTGACCTTCAATCGATGTATTGTGATTATTTTGGACAATGGAGTATTACAGGTTCCCCTAACATTAAATAACATTCGTAAAATTTTTCTTTTTAAGCTTTCACATTGTCAAATTGTCCTCTTTGAAATTTCAATGTCGTCTACTTTTGGTGTATTCTTTCACATGGTTATTATTATCTACTGCGCTTGTTTTTATTTTTTGTCTAGACTAAATACTGTGGTAACACTTACGATTCAAATGACGTCTTTAGCAACAATTGTACAATGTATACAGACATGATATTATAAACAATTTAATCAAACGATTATCAGTTCTTCGTCAAATGTGGTTAGGCAACTCACCGAGACTCGCTAATTCTTGAAATATGCATTAAGTCACAATCATAATTATCAAACTGATTTTTTGATTGAATACACATTTTAAAGCATACTGAGTTACTACGATTTAAAATGAAGTAAACTTATTGTTCGCAAACTATTTCGGACAGCATTATATCAAAAAATATTTCATTAAAGGGTTTTTAGGAAAATAACGGATGTATCATGTTGGTTCAACAATAAACTACATTATGAAAGAAAGCGTGAGAATCACAGTAAGTGAAAACAGTTCGTTTTCGTGATATAATATGTTTGTTATAAGCTCTGATTGCCGATTGGTAATGTTAACTCAAAATTAAATTGTTTTGAAAGCCGCCTTTAATACGTACATATCTCGTTATGTTACATTGTAATTAATAAAATTGATGTCTAGTTAATGAAATTTAATTATTTTTTGGCTTGAAACACACGTTTAACAAACTTGCTTTTACATCAGGTCAGCGTGATCAGTCTCCTTCATCCGAATATATTCCTTTTAACTAGTACCTATCCCCTCACGACAAAGTGCCTTTGAGCTCCCCCTTTCAGTCCTTTTCGGTTTACATGGACTAGAACTCCATATGGTGTAGCGATAATGGTTATTGGTTATCAATGTTTGTCGTTTTTATCGCGGTGCGAGCCGACGCGGTAACGATTGCAAGCAATCATCACTGCGATGTATTGATTAATTTGTGCCATTTTTCATAATGGCGGTCTAGAAATTTCCAGTTTGTGAAACTAAAAATCCTTTGTCAAACTTTGTTGAAACTGAAAATGGAATACGAAACATAAATATGTTTTGACTAGACATGTTTATCGTTAACTGTAGCTAAATGTCAGTTGTTATATTGACGACGTTAGCTTGCAAAAATGGAATGAACTTATTGAACAAATTTTTTAGTAAAGAAACAATTTTTCAAGACCAAATATTAGGCAAAACCGTCAATACGCGTACAACTGGTCCATACAAGTATGTATATCGGCATTCTCGAAATATATTTCTCGCACTGGTAATAAATCAGATTGTACTAATATCATTTGCAATCAATGAGAAATTAAGAGCGAGGTAAACGACCCTCGAGCTAAGAATGTTAACGCCGCAATTATAGTCAAAAATAAGAATGCAGTTCGCAGCTCAATTATAAAGTCTAATATTAATATCAATGAGCTGTTATTACTATTTTGTATTCCTAAGCCTACTAAAAAAATTCTTGCGTTTAGCTGACAGGCAACGCACCTGCACCAAAAGGCCTAGAAGCCTGAAGTTTTGCGGGAGATAAATGCAAATGAAGAGATAATTATTGAAAATTGTTTTTTTTTATATAATAAATAGCGAAAGAAACCGACTGACTGACACCAGTGAATGTTCGTAATTAAAATTGGAAACTAATATTCTAGGTACTTACATGTTACCAATGAAAAATCTCTAGATGATCTACCTATATTAACTTAATAAAGTCAATAAAACAAATAATATTAAAACGTTGCTTTGTTAAATTGCTCGCTGACAGAAGTCCTTATTTAAATATCATTTCTTTAATAACAAAATCAAAAATAACAGTATTAAAACCGAAAGGACCAGATAACTTAAAGTAATCATTTTATACTTAATTAACGAATAAGTACGGTCACTTTCATGTACCCGTTTGCCCTTGTGTAATTTCCCAGAGGACATTATCAAGATTGCCATGTTTGTGGGACTTTGTAGAAATATACCTGAGTGTTAAAAGGAATTGAATTTAAAAATATATTTTTAATGTACAGCCATGCGTGGATTCCTAGAGTTGTAGTCTGAAATAATTTTACTCACATTGCACCTTTGTATTTTATAACGTAATCGTGGAACGTAATTCAAATCAATCAGTGATGTATGCATGTGAATCTGAATTGAAATGAAAGATAAAATCTATAAACCAGCATTGAATATATTGGCAATCTATGTGAAATTGCAGAGACAATTTGGACGAAGATTAAACCAACTAACTCACTATAATAAATTGATACTAAATAGGTTATGCTAATTTCTAGAAGTAATTCAACTACAACTAATACTTTGGAATCTACAGAAATACTGCATTGCGTAAATTACGCATAGGAATAAAAAGCAAAACCAACGCTCATGCGGATAGGTACTATAAACTAATGGCTAAATCTAAAAGAAATGTATCAAACATTAATGATTCACACCAAACGAAATAGATTCCACGAAATTTGTCACTTGGCAAATGTCTGTACTTTATCTATCAAGGAACAGGCGTGTATGTTCCTAAATAGATAAAATTTATTTGCAATAACAACTCAGACAACTTAACCAAATTTCATTACGATTATTACGATACTGCTGATTAAATTGAAAATATAATGACATGAAGACAGTATCTAAAAATGTGATCAAACCGAGTTTGGCAGAATGACTCATGCTGACACAGTTGAAACTGTTTAAAAAACTGCTTTGTTCTAAGATTTTCCTCGAACAATGTAGAAAAAAATGAGACCTAGATTAAGAAATTATTGCCTAACGTATTGGCTTCGGCTGAAAAGATTTCACTTAAAAACAAGTATTTCAATCGTTCTTATTTTAGCAGGCCTCGAGACGAAAACGCGCACGAAGGCTAGTCTTAAAAATTAGAATTATCTTGTACAAGTTTATTGCGAGATGTAAATTTGACAGCAAAAAACTAAAACAACACATTACCACATCAAATATTAACAATAAAGATTACAGATTGGAAAGCCCCTAAAGTAAGTAGGAAACCACCTAATTTGTTAGAGCCTATTTCATAGAGTCGTGAGTCGTGACGTAGATAATCTCAAACTTTTACCTAGAATTTTCAACAAATTCCTCAGCCAATATTTGACTAGATAATCAAAGTAGGTCAACGTCGAGGTCCAAAAGTGAACATTTGCTAATTCATATTGGCAACTAAAAACAAGTAAGTGTACATAAGAATTGGATTGCAACACGGAGCTGTAACACAGTTTACACATAGAGTACACTAACGGTAGAGTTTTGTAACGGAGTTGAAATTATTCGGCCCGTTCGTAGCTCCGCGGCGCATTGTTAACAATGTTAGCGTGTTGGATCGAGAACCGATAAACATTTCCATATAAATGTTAATCGACAAATGTAACGTCCCGGAATACAAAATCGCTCATTCAATTAATTCCGAGAAATGCCTCTTTATACATCCTGCACCCTCTGGCGCATTCGAAATATATCAGACAAGCAACAAAACATTTACAGCTCTTGTGACTCATCGTCGCATTATTTCTTTATGTTTTGAATAAAATATCACCAACGTCTCTAAACAAAATTCAGATAAAATTTAAATGCCTCCCAATATAAAAACCAGTGCACTGTATTAAATCTAATTATACTTTAAACTGCCTTAACATTACCATAAATAGCACATTATAAGTTCGAGCCGAGTGACGAGTGGTACCAACCTTGCTAACACAAAAACATCTCAAAATATTATGATCAGCTGCCTACTACGAAGGCATACATAAAAACTATCAAGAACTATAAAAACAGAAATTGCTGTGTCATGCTGGTAAATAACCGTCGCTGCCCGATTTAAACACGTATGCAAATAATATCAACCTGATGAACCAAATCGAAACAAAACGGAATCAACATCCTCACAATACACTTGACATATTTTGGCGTGGCTCCAAACAGATAAAAAAAATCATTTGTAAGAGAGGCACATACTAGGAAAACATGTTAGCGTAATGATTTCCTGGTTTCACGTTCTGGGCAGACGAGCTGAAGGCTGTGACTCATCTGTGGCAGCTGGACAAAGAGCCGCCAAGGACCGGGGACAAAACGAAGTATAGGAAAAGTGGTTCACTTGCATGGCACGAGTTGGGAGACTTGGCGGTCTGTGTCAGGGAGTGTATCGTAAACAACCACTTTGCTTATGTTCCTTTTTTGCGAAGTGAATCGTTTATATTTTTGGATATACGATTGTTGACAATATTCTTAATGCCTTCGTAGGTAGAGGAACTTGTGATGTCCTTGATAGTGAGCAGCTGCTCAAGCTTGTGAACTTTGACTTACCGCTCCACAGCGATACATATTTTTTCAGTTATTCACTTTGTGGCTCTCATATCACTCTTTGACATTGTCTGTTATTTAATCATCGAAAAAAAATATTTAGTTCATGCAATAGCATGAACAAAATAATCTCGTCACCATGATAAACCAAATTGATCAGATTGAATAATTGTACATTTTCACTTCCTGCGATAATTGTCGAATCACAGCTACGTTACACGGCTGTCATAATAACAAAGAACGGCCACATTCGTGACAGGGCAAATTTTATTATTGGTCTCGAGGTCGTTATGAGTGAGGGCGCACCGCCCCCGCAGTTTGCCCAACGACCCCGATAGCCCCTTTAAGTCGCCTCTTACGACAGGCAGGAGGTACCGTGGCGGAATTCTTGCACCCCCGAACCACTGGGCAAATATGGAACTATACATATGACGAGAAAAAATAAATACACCCAACAGTCACTAACCTAACCCCACATTAAGATTAATTATGTCTTGTTTCGTGGGTACCAGAAACTACGAGACTTTCCGGACTCAGAAACACCCAGAACCGAGACAAAAAAGTTCGCTATTTTATATATTAAATTTACAGTATACAAAGACTGAAGACATAGTATCATTTTCTCCTTATAAAGCACTTCTTTATTTCTCTCTAAAAGTAGATGCCCTCACCACTTTAGGGCACATCAAATGGTTAGACCATTTTTGTAAGATTCATTACCTAGTAACTGATTTATTAGGTACGGATATTCTTCAGACACCGCATTTATTTGCTAGTTATATATAGCTAACAAGAATCAAAACAGTAATCATGATAGTGAAAGTGCATCGCCACGCATAAAGAACTTAACGTAAGAAGATTTAAAGCCAAGTCATATACCCAATACAGCATATTATTTTAACTTTCCTATTAGGTCGTTTAAGTTGAGTATAAGTAGTCGCATCCGCTCGTTTCCTTGGGCCGTATTTCCCATAACTGTGGTTTAATTTTAACACACCAAACCAAGACGGTCGCAAGTTGCATTTGCGCATCTGCGATGAGTAAGCAACGCTCTAAATGTGTTTCTTGGTACTTATTTTAAATCTGTAAAGGGGGCAACGCGCCGTTTATGCATATTGCGCCACGTCGTTCCTGTCAGCTTTCATGTGTTTGGAGAGAAAACATCAGAAAAAACATTCGGCGATAACGTCGTGATCGGTTAATCTCCTCGAAATATTAATGAGGTTACGATGTTGGGATTTAGGTCTGCCTTTGTGATATTCAGGTACGTGATTATACTGGTACTTCACATACAGCAAGGAGTTTCTTAAGCTAATACATTATATTGTAACTTTTTTGTTTAAAATCTGTAGTAATGGGATATGGTATGTGAATGCAAATTACTCATTTATTACACCTTAGTGCGAATATGGATCGTGAATTATGAATTGTGAGAATTTTCAAACCTCTTGGCTCTTTAGATGATTGACTTTATTTATAATCATTAGGTAAGTTGTAGCGTTCATAAAGGTTCAATAACAGTAATAAATACACAATGTATTTCAACTCAGCTCATATAAAAGTTACCAAACGTAATTACATTAACTAGGAAATAACTTTATCGATAAATCCACAGACGGACAGAACTGGATCATGAAGGCGAGTTGTGAAAACATAACTACTGAAACATCAGTTAGTGGTCGACAACGGTCCCAACGGTTTTATTGAAACGCGTCGATGGAATTGTTCTAAATGAGGACTAACAGATAACTGCACAGCGCTGCAACAGATAAAACTTCACTGGGTAAATCATTCAGAATTTACTAGAAATGAATCATACTTATTTCACCTTGTGTTTAGATCAATTAAATATTCGACGGTGCAATTTGTTAATTTTCTTCCTATCTGACAGTGGTGTTCGTGTTATAATATTTTTATTGACCAAATATTTTTGCAAAAAATTACTATCGTAACTCGCAATCCATGTTTTTTAACAGTCGTTTAATATTTTGTTGACACATTTTTTACTGTTACTCAATATATTCAGGTGAGTAATCTCAAGAACCATTAGAACATTCACAAACATTGTAACATGGCGCATTTTGCTTCAGGCTAAAAGTATTAACAGTTAACACCCACCTATGAGGTGTCACGTAAGTCTTAAATTCAACGTGGTTTAGCAATAAAGAAAATGTCGACGTTTTCGTAACATGTTTTATATGAAAATCCATTCGTTTATTTGCTGTTTTGAGGTGAATTTATTAAACATCAAAGCAAAACAGAGCTTACCCGTTTTCATAGAAGTTATTTATGTTAAAATTATTTCAGACGCCCTTTTTCACCTTTCCGTTCGATGGAACGATTGCATAAATATTAGTGAGACTTTTAAGATTGGCCCCAATACTTGAATGTAAATAAAGAATCACACAACATACGTCAGGCGAGCACGCCGGAAGTCTGCGGCTAATTGACCCATATGACATGCTCAGTGAATCACACGCGAAAATATGAAAAATGCTCTTAGTCTTAGTTTTTATAACACATCTGCTGCTCGAGGACGCACAACAGTTGGTGTAAGCGCTTCTACATAATCTCAGTTTCATATTCATGGCCGCTTAGAAAGTTACGAAATGAAAATAACTATAAACACGAGCGTGTACCGCGGTAACGTACACAAAGTACGTAAATAGGATTAATGTTGGTAGGCGTCTAAAAAAAGCATCGCTGCGAGACAGTCAATCATCCGAGAATAGAAATCACGGTGCAAACTATCTTTGATTTCTCTGAAACCGTTCACTTTTGGTTGGCTGAAGTCTGAACTATTGGTTTACTTCGTCTGCGTTCATTCCCACGCAGCGCTATGCACGAAGCGCACAGTATGTCAACCCAATTCTCCACACTATGCAGACATGTCACAATGAAATATGAACTATGAATTGGCTGCGACGATTCCGAGAAATCGTACACATTTACACTTCCATCTACAGCAGCGAGTCAGAACGAGTAAACATCGTTAAAATGATTTAATATCAACGATAAATATCTTACGTGATGGGCACTTTGAAATCCTACTAATGTGAATGCCAAATACTGCATGTTTACAAATCAACCATCACGTAAAAGCTGAACCGATTTTGATTAAATTTGTTACACATTTCCGTAATTTACTATTATTTCCTTTTTTTATAATAAAACGTATACGTGGCCTGTTGGTAACGGACCAGACGGGGCTGCCTACATGTTCATGGTGGTCGCGCGTTCAAATCCCAGGTCACACCTCTTGACTTTTCGGAGTCATGACGTGTGTATTGATAGTCAATCACCACGCACTTTAACGGTGAAGGAAAACATCGTGAGGAAACCTGCATACCGTAGCGAGTTAAATAATTTCCACGGTATGTAAGTCCGCCAACCCGCACGAGGCCAGTGTGGTGTACTATATGGCCTAACCACTCTCAATCTCTCGATTGTAGTGTAGACCCGTGCCCTGCAGTGGGACGTATATGGGCTGATACAGTATATGTACAGATACATTAACAAGAAATAACAAAATACAATGTATATACACTAGAGTCTTCCATCATTAAAAGTCTGTTATCTAACCCGCATCCAATAGTGATACGGGCCTATTTAAAATCTATAATAGCTATACGTTCTTATTGGATATTAGGAGTTACTATAGCCAATTACACGAACTGTGCCTATAGACATAACATAAACTTGATGAGTCCCTACGTAAGTTCCTTTTTTAACTTTATCATGTTCTAATAAGTATTTTAAAATGTGTTTATATATTTACTTAAAGCCATTGATTGAAGCTTTTTAAATTTTCAGAAGAAAACATATCAAACTTATAAAGTGCTGATGTTTCATAGAAAGGTATTTAAATTGTTGTATTGTAAAATAATACATTAGTTTTTATTTCCAGACCTAAGTAATTACGTTTCATTAACATTAAAGCCGGCTTTTATTGGAGGCGGTGGTTAGTTTATTACTTATTTAAGCCACCCGAAAGGTGGTTGACTGGGCCGTTCCCGTTTGACATAAAACCGGGAAATACGACTTAATATTCTCGAGACATTAGTCATTAAAGGTGGTTGCCCCCGCACGGGATTTGAACCAACCTTACGTGGCAATTTCGGCAAATGTTACTGACGAATTGAAGAATTTAACAGTAGATAGTAAATATACATACATACATAGTCCTGACCCCACACTTAAATATATATTTATTATCTACTGTAAGCTCACGCTTCTAGCCCTAAGAGCGTTGCATAGGCAGATATTAATGTGAAGGCATAACAAAACTGCGCTCATCCCAAAATGTTATGTAACCGAAAATTCTATTCCTGGACAAATATGAAATTTTTCTAACAGCACATCTCTCCCTAATTGGATTCCACCATTTGGCAATCAAATTCACGCGACATAAGCGTTGCTACTGGATAATAGATATGTATTTTATATATGACATACCTGAGTGTTGAGATAAGTCATACCATTATTTTACATATGCTGACCATTTGAATTTCTATAAATAAATAATTTACATGTGCGCAGTGTGCCCAGTGACCAGCGCGTGTGAATAAAAACAAGGATAAGGGTCAACGCACTTCCACCTACTTACGTACTGAACGTTATTATTATTGTTCATTTGAAACGTCGCGTGGTTTAGAAATAATTGGCGTAACTACGCGCTTGTGGTCTTGAAGATTTATTGAATAAAGAGCCACAGATTATAATTATTGGACCAGTATTTCTGGCTAAGTCAATATAAATACACCCAGATTATAAGTAACCACCCTCATCCTCATTAAACTAGAATTTTATATGTTTGTTGTAGTGGCATGATTATCGCACTTGTTAATTCATAGCTGCAGTAAGAATCTAAACCGAATTCAATTTTATATACAATTATTGTACTGCAATAACTAGTCAACAATCTTTTAATATAAAAAAAAATTAAAACAATAATAACACGTTATCTTTGTTTTATAGTTACTTTACACTCAGGAAACGCACTGAACAATAATTATCACATTTTCAAGTCAATACTCCGCAGTAAATTTATATGATAACTGTTGCTAGCAGTATGGTTAAGTAACTGAAATTATCAGTCATATAACAAAGCACTGAAGTGGAAAGTCCCTTTACTCTCATTATATAAGGAGGCGAAACTGTTTCCTTGCTGTTTAAATGTAGGAAGTGACTTTCTCTAATATAACCAATGAGTTATGATACAATGACACCTAGCAATGAATATTATAAAATATAGTTATGTCAGTGTAATATATTTTAAAGTTTATGACACAATTAATAAGCTAATTATGAAACAGGGGGTCAGAAGTTTGATTGTCTAACCATGTCCAATATTGATGCAAATCACAAATATTGGTTTCATGTCTGGGTGTCGTGAGACCTTAAAGATTTTTGTAATTTCTGACACCTATAAACCAATACCAGTCTTGAAAAACAGCATACTTATTTATTGGTATTTATAGATAAAATCATTTAACAGGATATTTGGACCTATGCATTATTTCACATAATATCTCTGAATCTATGGATGTCATTGTTTTGCTTTTATTAAAAACCTATTGAGATAGCATAAAGTGTCCTTACTTATGAAATAATTTATATCTTGATTTGTGACTAGAAAATTCCCTCGCCTACCTCTAAAGCAGTAATTTTATTGCTTTCTAATATTTTGCTTTGCATAACAAATGAAAATTAAAATAAGTAATATAATCAAAATTCTTATCACAGTAAGTATCATACATTGTTTTGTAATGTATAATCTGAAAATATTGTTTTAAGTATCACAATATAAATTTAAAATTTGTTTTCAAAACGGTTTTTATATTCATTCATGTATTAACAATGAGAAATATCCACAACATTAGTTTTGGGTAATAATATTTGAGAAAATAAAAAAGATCATAAAATTACAAAACAGCCCAATAGGTTTTGTATTTATTGCTGTTACATTCAAAATAAAAAAAAACCATATGTGCTAGGCCAAAATAAAAAGTGTGTTGATCATAAACTTGTTAAGACATTTTCTCTTAACATAAATGTGGAAATATCTAGACAACTAGCAAATGGCAAACTGCCAGATCAGGCAAATGATGCTGAACTTTCTATAATTCAATTTCAAGCTTGCAGTGTCTAAATGCTTATTTAAACATTTATCCTTTTCTAAAAGTAGTTATTTTTGGAATATACCTACTTTTTTAGTTTCATTTATTTTTATTACAGTATAAAGGTGCATGGAAAATGAAAAATAAAATAATAATTTAGCTATTTTGCAGTGATTAAGTGTTTCTATTTATTTCCAGTTATATCTGTTATTAGCCAACAAATCCTATACTTAAAATAGTATTCATTAATTTCATATTATTTTTTAGCACAAAGAACAGAAGCACTAACAATCATGTTATAACTATTTGAGGGCAGTTTATGTGTTCACACAGTACTTAGGTTAAGAATACTTATTCTTTCAGTGCCTATGCATTTCTTAGAAGAACTCTAGAGTTTTGGAATGTCCTTACTGTGTCACTTTTTAGAAAGATGTTAGGATAAACATAGAGATGAAATGACGTCCAATTGGAATCAATTTTGGTAATTCCTATAGGAGACCGTAAAAAAACAAGTTACTATTGTTCTAGAATTATAATTTAGATTTTGGGAAATTTTCCGTGTTTTGGCTACATTTCAGATTCGGTACGCAATCATTGAGCGTGACGAAGTCTGTGGTATAAAAGCGTACAAAAATAAATTACTGATAAGATAACAACATTAAAAACAAGATTATATTTAAAATTTGTCACTAACATAGCGAATATGCCGATTTTATGTCCAACTACGATGTAATAACCATGAACACTACAAACGTGCTACGTACGTAACTGTATTCTTCCTACTGTTATTAAGAAAAAATACAACTAATAAGATTACAAAAAGGCCAAATACTAAGGCTACTTCTAGTGGATTACAATTTTACCTCAAAAATAATATTATAAGATACTTACTTTTAGTCTCGTAAGATTTCCATCTCGCGCAGCATTGAAAACGACTGTTTTGAAATCCATGATGGTTCTCTTTGATGCGTAAAAAATATTCACAATAAACAAATATCACCTCAGGAACAGCACTTTCTTCTTTGTATAATCATTGAAAATGCACTATATCACGTTTGATCAAAGCAACCCAGTTAATTTATTTCAAAACACTTCGACACTGCAATCACGATCACCTTTCAAACAGCTGCAACGCGACGACGTACTGCCGATTCTGCTGTCTACGGATTCTGCTATTAAAAATAAAAATAACCATAGAGAAATTAAGGACAATTGCATAGACAATTGTCATTTTAGTGTTGCCACTATTTAAGAAACTAAATCGATTAAAAGTAAATATTTACCAAAAGTGGCAACTTTTATAATACGAAGATGACATTCTCGTTTTATACTGAAATATCGATGTGGTATCGAGAATGTAGATTGTATACTGTTTCCATTCGTTTATTTTATTTTTGACAGTTCACGCCTATAAAGTACGACATTACAGTAGAACAATATTTTGAAATAAAAGTAGATACTTTCTTGACGGGTAACGCCCACTTAGAGTTGTGCCATTCGTAACGAATGACCACAGATAACAAAAACGATTTTGAATAGAATCAATCAATCGGAATCATTTGAAATAAAATTACATTAAAATGCTAATGAAAACAGTTAAACGTAATATAGTACCCAATATTAGGATCGAATGTATTTGCTGCAAATTAATTAATATGAATAAAGGTATACGTATTGAAGTGACTTTTAATAAGAGTTTAATTTAAAATAATTACAATGATTACAACGAAAATAAATGTTTAGTACCTACTTGTAATAAACAGTTAAACCATGTTGGAATTCATAGTACTTTAAGGATTAAATAATTAAAACAACTAAAAGGTAATTTGTTAATATTTTTATTTATAAACAATCGTCTGTTTCGTCGGAATCGGCGTCGTCGTCACTCGTATCCCCAGTAACACTAATTATTAATGAGTGCATGGGTAAGTTGTCAAATGCGACATCGCGATCCCAATCAGACATTATTTCTTTCTTCGTCTTATCTACGACACTCGCCCAGTTATGAGGCGTCACATTTTCACACGCATTTTTAAGCAACTCCAGCATTTTGTTTGCGGTGAAAGGAGGAGTTGTATTTATTCTCGCAGCATATCCTTTCACTTGCGCCCATATTAGCTCTATGGCATTATACTGGCAATGATATGGAGGAATTCTAAGGACGGTGTGCCCATGTTCTGCAGCCATTTCATCTATAACGTATCGTTTAGGCTGCTTCCTCATTTTTAATATTTTAAGTAACTCTACTTTTAATAGGGACTAGTCCACCTCCTCGCCATTGTTACGGAGCCAGTTTATTATTTCATTTTTTTACTGGCTTGCGTTGGCATTTTGTTAATTTGCCGAGAGTGATAGGACGCATTATCTATAAATATTGTTGATGGCTGTTCGAGTGACAATAACATTTCCCGAAACCATTTTTCATATACTTCGGAATTCATTTCTTCGTGGTAATCCCCTGTTTTCTTTGATTTAAAAGCTAACATAGCATCTTGCACAAATCCTTTTGCGGTTCCTGCATGACAAATTATAATTCTTTCACCTTTTCCCATTGGCACTGCGGTCGAGGAGCTAGCAGTGTTGTCAGTCCAAGTTTTTGATACCGTGTGATTCGCATTGAGCCAAGTTTCATCGGTGAAAACAACATTCGACCAGTCTTCTATTTTTTTAGCTTGTCTTAAAAATTCGCATCGATACAAAGCAACATCATTGCGTTCCATCAATATTTTTCTTTTGTCACATTTTTTGTATTGGAATCCAATCCTATTCAATACCTTCGCCAAAGAAGACTTTTGACCACGGAACAAGCCACTAGTTTTCAGAGATTGTACTAGGTTATGTAAAGTAGGAATCTCTTTTCTTTGGTAATAATCGTATATATGACGACGAATAGCATCACCATCAAAACTGTCAATTGCTGTCACTTTAAAGGGCTGACGTTTTTTCTTAGGTGTAGATGGCTTGTTTTGTTCCATGCCACTACTGCCGTAGCCTTCTTTAATTATTTTTGAAACTGTTGGAGCAGTAATACCTAATGCTGCTGAAACACGGTCTCTGATTTGAGTCACTGGTATAAGAGGTCCACCATTACGGCTTTCCCTTTCAAAGTACTCATGAAGTCGCAACACAAACTCCCTTGTTTGTCCTTTAAGCACCTTTCCTTTAGGCATTTTGAAAGTGATGAAGGCAGGTACGATGTTCTCAATTCAACCAAATGTAGGAATTCACGGGTAAAACAATACGGAGGAATATAAATACTCAACTCGACGTATGAAAAATGTGAATTAAAATTCAGCGAACGGAAAACACTAGCACGGGCGCGGGCGTCTCGTTGTGAGTGACCACAAAATGGCGGCGCGCGTCACCTGTCTGCCCAGTGTTGCCGTTTCACAATTTGTTTTTAACAACATTACTATTGCCGACGGAAGTGATAAGAATATTAACTTAACATGAGTAAATGGTTTATTTTAATATAATTATTAAATCAAGTAACTTAAATATCCCTGAAGTTTTATAAAACAATGCATGGAGCAAAAAATAAAATATGTATTAAATCGATTAAAACTTGTTCAAAAATAAAATCGTTTGTTATAAAAAATTGATTCGATAACGCATCAGGCCATCACTATTTGATTCAGTACTCGATGTGTCAAAAATAAAATAAACGAATGGAAACAGTATAATTAGTGATGATGGATGACATGACAGCCCAATGACAGCCGAACAAAAATTACGGCGTGGATTTATGGTAAAAATTGCGAAAATCTGTTGACTGTCTCACGAAATATTTGTTATATTATACATGTAATTATCGCGTGCGCTACATCGTTCTTGATAATCGTACATAAAAGTTGTTTATGACATTATAATGATCGTAAATTCAAAAGTTTCTGTTCAAAGTTTGTGCGTATCATTGTCGTTAGCGCGTAAGTTGAGCTTCCCGGTGTTTGGTGTGTTATAGCAGAGGCAAACGGTG
The DNA here is from genome assembly GCA_905220455.2 of Deilephila porcellus. Lineage (NCBI taxonomy): Eukaryota > Metazoa > Arthropoda > Insecta > Lepidoptera > Sphingidae > Deilephila > Deilephila porcellus. Next base: position 10,761,665 of record LR999986.1, on the reverse strand, counting down.
ATTTATGAAATGGTGCTGATGGTGTTAGCCAACGGATCGAAAGAAAACTTTATTTGATTGTGTATGATTGATATATTTTGGTGATTATTCGTCACGATGTACCCGACCGCTACGCGGCACCCAGCGGCCGCGGTAAGGGTTGGTATTATTTACTATTATTCTACGCTTCATTTCTTTCAAAACATGGTGATAGCCTAACGTTTCGTAAATAGCTTATTTAGAAAGTTTGGTTAAAACTGTGTTATTCCTCTTGTTTTTGCTTTTAGGGTCCACAACCTCCAGCAGGACCAATAAAATTTACTATAGCGGACACTTTAGAACGTATTAAGGAAGAATTCAACTTCTTGCAAGCACAGTATCATTCGTAAGTAACTCTTATAATTGGATTATTTTTAAAAACAAACACTAACCTACCCAATTGCTTTAATTACTTGATAATATTCCCGTTAATTACACTAATTAATGTATCAAAAACAACATTTTAGATTAATTTCAGCCCTGTCTTTTAACCTTTAATGAATAATATATCTGAATATGTTGAACAAAGTTAAAAATATCAAGTTTTAATTGTTTTTCTGTAGGTAAAAATAACTTGAGTATTATTCCTTAGAATGAATGACTTAATGATTGAAAACCACAATAGCCACATGTTTTTTGTGTGCATTATATCCATTTTATAGTGAACAACGAATTGTATCAATCTATTAAAAGTGTAAACAAGTTATTCTAGAATTGACTAAAATTTACTATTTGTTTATTTACTATGAGCAAATAACACAAGTATTTTGTCTAAACATTGAAGTAACAATACATATATGTAATATGAAGAAACATAAAATACACAAAGGAAATAAGATATTTGCAAAAGTTACCTAATTATTGAATTGGGTCATTCAATACAGTGATGAAATTGAGGTTGCAAAAGTAAATGGATGGAAAGTGAATTGTAGAGATTTGTATTCTCTGGTAATACACACATGATGACTATGTATGTTATCCAAAGATGTACGCTATACAGCAAAGACTTGATTTTTAGGTACTTTATACTTAAATATTTTGATTGATGAATTGATTGAATTTGATTTAATGGTTACCTATATTACTGATTTACAATACAATACTCTTGATTGTTAACCAAAGAAAAAAAAACTAACAAATATATAAAAACTTATGGTAGTACAATGGGCGGTCTTATTTCTTAAAGTGATCACTTTCAGCTAACTTATAATATTTAAAAAGTACATTCCAAACATTTTGATTAGTGCATTTCAGAGAGGTAGAATTTATGCAATGAGATCTTATAGGATTAATGATGAATTATAATTGCAGAAATCACATTTAAATTGTATTTCAGATTGAAATTGGATTGTGAGAAACTTGCTTCAGAAAAAACAGAAATGCAAAGGCATTATGTTATGGTAAGTACTTCATACTTTTATATACTTCATTACAGGTGCATATTAAAAGACAAATCTATTTAATAAAGATCTGATTAATAGATTATTAATAAATACACCTTGTTTGATGTTCTTTTTTTCAGCTATAAATTATTTAACTCAAATGAGCATACAAATTGTGTTATTTTTATTATAAGGGAGTTAAAATGGTGATAAAATAAAATAAATAATAATTATCAATTTCCTAAGTGCGATTATAGGAAATCCCATCAGTGACTTGGCTAGTATTATGAGTTAATGTGTGTGTTCAGTTAATAAGTCTTAAAATTTCATGTAAATGTATACATGCTATTAATAATATTTCAACAATGTTTGCATCACAATGTTGATGAGGACTGTAGTGTAGTCTCATTCTTTTAGTTACTCACTTGCGTACACACTTCATACTCTATATCTATATCAGCCCATATACGTCCCACTGCAGGGCACGGGCCTACTCTACAATCGAGAGAATCGATTGAGAGTGGTTAGGCCATATAGTCCACCACGCTGGCCTAGTGCGGGTTGGCGGACTTACATACCGTAGAAATTCTTTAAAATCGCTACGGTATGCAGGTTTCCTCACGATGTTTTCCTTCACCGTTAAAGTGCGTGCTGTATGACTATCAATATACACATAACTCCGAAAAGTCAGAGGTGAAAAGAAAAAAAAGTGCGTGGTGGCCTGTTGGTATCGGACCAGACGCGGCTGCCTACATGTTCACGGTGGTCGCGGGTTCAAATCCCAGGGCACACTCTTCATACTCAACAACTAATTAAACACCTACAATTTCAGATATATACAAGAATATAATGCAAAATACCTACCTGTAATATTTATATATGAATTAAACATAATATAAACTCAACACAATTTAACCCCATAAAGTTGATTAGCATGCAAACACAAAAAGCCGTGTTTGACTCAAACAAATAAAGATAAAGTTATGAAATGTCAAATATTGAATGTGTACTTGAGATAATAATATGTGTACTTGAGTTGAAATGATTGCAGTTTTTTTTAATGCTGGAAAGATGTTTTTCTCGTTTAATTGTTGCATTCATGTGACACAGATTTTAAATTATCTTGTAATGGATTCAGCATTTACAATGTTAATTAGTTATGTTGTAACCTAATTATGCACGGATACTTGAGTTTTTTTTTTTATATTTATTCAAGATGATTTTCTACAAATTGGATAAGTAGCTATCATAATATAAATTATTGAAAATTAATTGCGTAATCTCGCCTTTCTCCCAGATAATTGGCTAAACAGATTTGAAACATTTAAAGTAGTTCTGTTCTGTTTCAGTTTATTTGTAAACAGTCTTGTTATTTTTCTAAATAACAATATAGATATGTATACTTTCAATTGGGATTCTTACCACTAAAATTTACTATGTAAATTATTTGAATCACCAGTTTAACTTAATAGAGCCAAAGAGTATGTAAAGGCCACCTGCGAGAGATATTATAAATTTAGATGCAGAATTGTACCAAAATGTGGTGATGAAGAAAATCTAGTCAGATAAGAGCAGACAAGAAAAATTAAGTGTGGAAAAAAAAACATACATGAAGCGTCTCCACCATTACCTTTTAACGCAGCAGGGTATAACGGCCTTAATCATAGACTGATTTAAAACCTATTATAAAGTCGTTCGAAAGGGTCAGAACATTAGATAATGAAAATAGGTTTTAAATCTGTCTATAAAAACGGCCCTATGAGGTTAAATAGATGTAGACTATATGTACTATATGACTATATGTGTATCACGTGACTATTAAAATAAATGTTTTTTGTTGCAGTATTACGAGATGTCGTATGGACTCAATGTGGAGATGCATAAGCAGGTATGTTTGTCGAATTTATCACCATTCTAAGTTATAATAGATTATGGCAATCGCCATACCGGTAAAAATCCCGCGCAATTCATATGATTTTTGCACATGAAAATCACATATCAATTTTTGTTGTATTGCATAGGTTTAACAAACAGGACACCTAATGGGAAGTGATCACTGCCGCCCATGATCATCCACTACGCTAGATCACGGATGTGTTACCAGTCCATCAAATTGGGAGGAGAGCGGGAAGGAAAAAGGATGGGAAGAGGGGTATTGGGCATCCGGCAGTCTCACTCACCGAACGAAACGCGTCAGCAAAGCTGTCGCGTCACGTAGATTTCTTGGGAGACAGTGGTAGCGCCCCGGACGAACATGCCCATTCAGACTGAGTCATGACTGACAAAGGCGTTGTTTTACCATTTCCATTAACGGCATCTCTTAGTGAAGGTATAATATTACCGCGTTAGTGTGTCGCATTTCAGATTTCAGGCTTGAAGATTGTGTCAACTGCGAGAAATAATTATCTCGCATCCGTGGATATTCTATCTACTCATTACTGCACTGACCATAATTAATTGTAGCCACTTAAACGGCATAAGTGCGTGGTGGCCTGTTGGTAACGGACTAGACGCGGCTGCCATATTATATTCACATCATCATCATACATATTCACGGTGGTCGCGGGTTCAAATCCCAGGGCACACCTCTGACTTTTTGGAGTTATGTGTGTATTGATAGTCAATCACCACGCACTTTAACGGTGAAGGAAAACATCGTGAGGAAACCTGCATACCGTAGCGATTTTAAAGAATTTCTACGGTACGTAAGTCCGCCAACCCGCACTAGGCCAGCGTGGACTATATGGCCTAACCACTCTCAATCGATTCTCTCGATTGTAGAGTAGGCCCGTGCCCAGCAGTGGGACGTATATGGGCTGATACAGAAACGGCATAAACAAAACATAAAGGAATATTTTTGATAATGCTCTCTTACAGACGGAAATAGCGAAGAGACTAAGTGCTATAATAGGGCAAGTGTTGCCGTTCCTAGCCCAGGAACATCAACAACAAGTAGCGTCTGCGGTGGAGAGAGCCAAGCAGGTTACCATGTCAGAACTCAATGCTATCATTGGGGTAAGTGTTAAACATAATGCTTATTTAGTTTTCTAACTTAATTAACTATTTATATGTGTGTTACTAATGTTTAATAGAACCCACGTTTAGACATAAAAGAATATCATACAATAAAAAACCTTCTAGAATAAAAATTGTATTTCTCAATGTTTAGAAATACAATAGTTTTGTTAGAAATAATGTAAATTAAGTTTATTATTTATGAGCTGACGTGAAAAAAAGTTAGATTTTAGCAAGCATTTTAAGTTCACACAATGGCTGCAAAATATTCAGCTATATGCAATCTTTTAGATTGAGGTCGATTTGAAGGACATTTAAATATAAATTTTCACAAAGAAACAATGGAACTGTTAAAAAATAACACAATGTAACTGTTGATCGTTAATAATCTGTTTCTATTAAAAGTTCAAAGATTAAAAAATTATAAAGAACAGTAAGTGCGTTTATCAACGAAGAATTTGTTTCTTTTATAGCAACAGCAACAACAAGGCCTTCAACAACTGCTTGTAAGTGACGATACATTGTGCTTGGTTACCTATGTGTTGTGATTAACATTTATTTTTGTTTACGTTTATGTTGCCGTATTATTTTCCACTACACGACGAATGTGACCTGTCGCTTCTGATGCATATGTGTATGTTGAATATTCTGTGGCGGCTTTGCATTATCATTGTTTTTATTTTTTTATTTATGTGACGTAAATGACGTCGTGTTGTTCGAGAATAGTGAACAGTTTATTAATTTCATTTGTTCCTATTTAAATCAGCCTCAAAAGAGTTTTAGATTTTAATTTATTAACTGTGTATTAAAGTCTAAAGATTTTTAGTCTTAGATTTAATTTTCTTACACATACTTCAATGGCCATTAAACTGATCATTCTACTAATTGCTGCATTGATAAACGATACAGCTAAGTCTATACTTTCGATTACTTGTCACATTCTGTGCAATCAGTCTCACGTTACCGTATATCACTTATAATTCTACTTAAATTTTATAAGTATAGCGCAATTTTCTCAGTTATAATTGTAGATTATTATTTATCGTTTTAAAAACTCCATGTATCTAGTCTTGTAAGCATGACGTTTGTTAATCGATTTACAAAAACCCGATTATTAAATTTTCTCGACAATCTTTCAAGTCTATAACAGTCACGCTATCTGTAAAATGTAATTTCTGTATTGATGTGCGTGTAATAACAGTTGCGCCACTAATCTTCTGATATGATCTACGAAAGTTGGGCGATTATGGAAATCAATCGATACTAGTGTTGGGATTAAGTTAATTTGTCGATAGGTTATCGGTAATTGCGTGACCTTAAATAAATATTATAAAATATTTTAATCGTTTATATCAGTATGTAATCGTATCATATATCGGTATATTGTTGAATGAATGCCTCATTAGTGTTTTGACATTGTACATAAGCAGTGAACCGCCAACTGTTGTGTTCGATTACTAGGGTGTCAATCAGTTAGACAATTTCCTGATAAGATTTACGTCAGGTGGTCTGTACATTTTGTGTTCTGAGTACCTTCTTCTTAATTATTTCCCTGCCAAATATGTTACGCAGATCTAGTATATTAACGGTTTCGAAATTTTACTATCTACCACATCGTAGCATATCATAAACAACAGGCAAAAAATACTTTGCCTGGATTACCTTTGTAAACTCCGCCTGGTTACCGATAGATTTAGTGGGGAGCGTTCCACAGTCATTTATACTAGGATTACTTTCTTGAAACGAAACAGAGGACGAATTTAGTATGCAACGTTGTAATGGGCGGATCGAACTCTACAATGAGGCTTTTTTAAACACGAAACATATTTCAATGACTTCTCTCTTTACAACCAAGTATAAAAGCCTTTAATAAGTCCTCAATAGCGCGATGAACAACTTTCATATTTTCCTATCTACATTGTATCAATCGCATTTACATAAAATTATCGATCACAATCTTCTAATAGATTTAACGAGGCGAATGACAATGACATGTTACCATAATTACTAGTTATAAAATCGATTGTTACTAAGAATATGCATCGGGCGGCCGTAGGGTTTGTCAAGACATTGGTTTGCATAATGCATTACGTAGCAGACTACTGACTACGAATACTCTTTATTGATTATCAAATTATTTTCGGAGTGTTTAAAGTTTTTTACATACATAAACTCATGCCTATTACCCAGAATGGGTATGCAGAGGTGCTACCAGGACACCAACATTTCCCCTTGTATGTTCCGTCCCACGATGTGATAGGGGGCGAGCCTATCGCCATATTGGGCGCAAATTCCTGACTCCGGGCTTATAATGAATAGAAGAATCCAATATCACTGCCCGACCCGGGATTCGAACCCGAGACCTCAGTTTTGTAATCGTACCGTAGTACAACTACGCCACCAAGGCGTTGGAAGTATTTTCACATACTTATTGCTTTACAAAATAGATAATTAATTCCTAGATATCTATTATGACACCCTTATTTTAACAGCCTTCGCAAATAAGCGACTATGAATCAGTAGGCTGAAGGTTTGATCTCATTCATTCTTCAATTCGGGTCTAGGTTTTGTGAGACCAGTTTATTTAGTAATTTCTGAAACCTACGACACAACATCTTACTGTGAAATTAGGACTATATCTATGATTGTTGGGAGTATTCAATTACATTATTAGATAGGCAACTGTTAGTTTTCAATTAATATCTGCCAATGAAAATGTCTTCACGTCATTGGTCATAATTGGCATCACGTGATTTTTATTGTACGAAATTAATTGTACATAAGTTTACAATCATTTCTAACATCAAATATTGTTATGCAAACACAATTGATTTGATTTTACGCTGTTCGACTGTAATATAAGGTAATACGGCTAAGTGTATTCAATTTGTGTTCTTATAAATCCAATATTGAAATAGATTTATTCACTGTTATATTTTCTCTTAACATAATTAATCATTTTTGGAGCCGGAAGGTCCAATGTTAAGGAAAGCTTTTCTCAAAGATATCAAAATTACCTAACTTATAAATCAACAGTCGAGCGTAACCGTTGCTATGTTAATAAAGATTCTGACTAATTGAAAACCTCGCCTTTTTTTAAGTCGGTTAAAAATGAGGGATAAATGGTCTTTGGTATTTGGCGATTTTTAAGGAAAAAATACTTGAAAACCATATGGTATGAAATATGTTTCGGAGCATTTTTTGATAAGGAATCATTAAGGATGTAAAAAAGGAAATTTGTAATAAATTATAATAAATAAATACACTCAATAGTAACACATAATACCGACTCAACAATATTGGTAGTGTTTCTTCTAATATCAGAAACTACGAAAGGTCATACAACAGTCAGACTTTAATTTTTTTGTTGTCGATTTAGGAAAGCATGTCCCAATTGTCGATAAAAACCTTCCATCCAGGCAAAGTCATGCACGGCTGTTAGTCAAGAATACGTTATTCTAAAAATGGCATTATGCAATAAATAATACAAATTTCGGAATAAAATTATATAATGTTTATACTGTAAGTATGTTATATTCTAGAATGCAGAATTCGATATTTATGATAATATCAATAAAATTATCATAAGTATAATTAAATTCTTTTATTATGAAATATTTTCTTTTTTTAAACAATTAAATCGACATATGAGAACGGTTTATTCAGGTGTAAGCAAATTGTATTCTGTGTCATTTAATTTTAATTAAGAACAGTTACATGACATTTTAAGACGCTGTTAACTTCGTGCTAAGGTCACAATAAGACTTGGATCAAACGATATAGGAAAATAAAATATATTTCTGTATATATGCATAGCATATTGTAAATATTTCTATGATATAAGAGATACTGCGTAAAGAAAAGTATAAAAAAACAAAAGTACTTGTTAGAAGTTACTGAAATGGTAATGTTGTTTCACAAAGAATTTTAAAATATACAAAAATATTTCCTTGCTATAATATATATAATAGATAATAGATAATGGTATGTAGAATGGGGTTTAATTACCATTTATTAAATACATGTAAGACTTTTTTTTCACACCAGAAACAAAACTTTAATAGAAAATCAACAACAAGCAATATTTACATACAATAGTATAAATGAAATCTTATAAAAGCAAATAAATGTTCATTTTTGTATATTTTTCGAAGCACAGAATTTATATTGTATCTTTTTTTATTTTTTGTGTAAATATAAGGAAGTAAATATTTGAACTGAGGTTTTCAGATTTTAAATTGTAATAGATAACTGATACTTACACACAGTATTGGCCAACAAATAAAAAAAAACATAATAAATTAGTTTTTTAGATACAAAATAAGTTTCAGTCATTAAGAGTAACTTTTGTATCTAAAATCGTAAATAATGACCATTCAGAAACATATAATGTTTATACTGTAAGTTAAAAAAGCTAGAATGGAGTAAAAACATCACTCAGAACGTTTGTGGAGGCATAAGAATCTAGGATAAAAAAAAACGATGGATTGGCTTTATAATATATTTTACTTCCTACCATTAAAAACTACATATTTAATAAGTTTTAGTAGAAATCGTTATTAATAACTTCCACTCACACGTGTCTTAATAATTTGTTTTACATTTCATATTTTTACATATTCTTTTTATTGTAAAATCCTTGTTATTAAATGCGTGTGGTAGTATAACGAGCTGCATTTGTCGGCAGCAACAGATCCACGCGTCGGCAGGGCTGTCACACGGCGTGGGGAGCGCGGGGGGTCTACTCGGAGCTGGGGGGTTGCTGTTCGCGCCAGGAGCGGGGCCCCAGCCCCCGCCGCACTTGCCGCCGCCTGCTCATAAGGTAATGTGAAGTTTATCTTCTACAGGGAATTTTCCATAGATGTAGTATAACATAGATCGGCAATGTGAAAGAGATAGAATGATTTATATCATACATTAAAGCGAGATGCATGAGGCGACCATGCGTTTACAAGGAGAGCTAACTTTAGCGATTTGTGTGAAAATATGTCATTTAAGCGAACGGCAAATTTCGCTTATTTTCTTGATTTATTTAATATTTCAGTACTGAGCTTCTTTTATTAAATGTAATTTATTATGGTGAGTTGTCCAGTGCCTGGATGTGATTGATTTTAGTGTAAAAACCCGAATAATCATAGTTTTTCATAAGATCGTATCACTTTTTTCAATGTTGTTTAGTGACAATATTGTAGAATTGTAAGACAAACCTTGTATGTATATCGGTAGAACAGAATGTCCTTATTCATTATTTAAATGCGTAGAAAGCATCCATTGCCTATATAAAATGATATCATATACGTGAATTTACAATAATTTCAACCAACATTTGCTAGAGATTGATTGACAGTTTCGATCAATAATATTATGTCGATAAAAATAGTCAATGACCATAGAGGTTTCACTTCATTTTATAATCTCGTAGTATAACATCAATTCTATAATAACAGTTATTAATTCACTTTATTTATTCACTATTGATATTTGCTAAATATTAATTAATATTTCGTGTGCGTAATTTACCATTTCTGAGCCGGTTTCAAATTAACTGTGCCACGGAGGCTGTCATTTTAATAAAACAATAGAACATTAGATATTATTATAAGGAATGCTTTACAAAACTTGTCAAATAAAATTATTCTCAAATATGACGATTTATCTTTATTTACTTGTGTTTACGTATCTGTGTTGAAATAAACATTTTTACAACATTATTTTTCTGTTAAAATACCATGAAATGTCTCATATATATCTATAAAATTTAATTTTATTGGTTGGGCCGTTAGGTATATCGATATGATAGTATCGACAGTGCATGGCGCAGCATTATCTGTCACGCACACATGCAAACTTCACGCACACTATCATATTCTCGTTTTGGTTTCACTCAAAATTATAAATTGCCGATCTATGTTATACTACATCTATGGAATTTTCTGTTGAATGCAGGCTTATGATAACGAATGTAGGTCAGCATAGTTGTGTCCTATGGCAAGAGGTTGTAGTTTGTTGCCAATCGATGTTCAGTCTGGATGAAGTTGTGCTTATCATAAGGTGCAGTGCAGTCACTTTGCTGATAAAAAATGTCACAGTCTTGTGCCTAGCACATGGTCAATCTTTTTCTTCCTTTTTAACACAATCCTCAGCTTTTTCTGATCCATCATCAGTTGACCAATGCTACCTTTGTATTTCTATGTACAATACTATCTTACCGTTATACTGAGCGTTGCAAAAAATCATTTTACATAAGTACCTACATTCTCAGAAACCAACATACCATACAAACAAAATCCGCTACGCTCCGTTTATTGCATATTATTCAGTCAGTAAATATTGTTTCAGGTGGAGCTGCCCCCTCCGGCAGATATAAAGCCTCCGGTACTGCCCGGGGGCCCCGCCCCGCCCCCGCACCTGCCTGGACAACAAGGCCCCCCCAGAGAGGACGATAGACTGGTCAGCTCCAGGGTTTTACAATCGGTATGTTGTAATATGCTGCTATGTTTATATAGAAAGCTTCTGTTAAAGTAAGGATAAGTGTGGAAGGAACAATCACAGCATCAAGATGAAGATGTATAAATATCAAAATCCTTGACTAGAATGCAGCATTACAATTTGACGTAAAATTACGGAGAAATTAATATGTTAGATATGAGTACAAGAAAAACAGGACGGACTAGAGACGCACGCCAATTCGTACGTACGCACGCACCTCAACGCACTAATGTCAAAACAAGTGCATTACTTTTTTATTACTGGACAGATGTTACTTATGCTACCATACTTATACGTTTTCTAGTTTTGTTATTAACTTACTTCTGAACAGATTTATAAATTTCTTTCTATTTTAAATTTTAGACAACGTTATCATCAAAGAGTTATAAATAGTAATTTACCCAATTGTCCTAAATATATTTTCTGTCATCGCTAGGATAGCTACAAAACACACTAAAATGTTCGTAATTTTTCGTCTTTCTACAAAAAAGATTGTCTAATAATGCCAATTTCTAACCCCCAGAGGCGATCAGTGTCCCCCCACGAGAGGGAGCAGAAGTACCGGCCGCGGTCTGCGGAGCCCGAGCCGCTGGACGCGAAGCGGCGGAAGGAGGAGAAGCTACTCGGCCATGTGAGTCTGTGTAGTGTATGTGTCGCTTCAACCAACCACACACGCTTCTAAACAGGATCCCTGGTTGTTGTCGGAATGTATAGTAGCTAAATATATTTATGAGGTATAAGTAAAATGTGATTAAGGGAATGTGTAAATATTGTAGGTGTTTAGTCTCACTCCATCTTAAGGAAGGCGATGTTATAGTTATTCCATAGTTGTGCATGTAACTTGCATGTATATTTCAATGTTATTTTTGTTGAAATGTCCCTTTTTAAAATTGTATATTGGTTATGATATCTTATTCGCGAAAGTGTACTCGCATTTAAATGTCCTTGATACAGGCAAAAAAATATTTCAAATTACTGTTACAGTCTGTACTGTTAACAATGAACAAAAAAAATCCTTATTTTATCTATTATTCTCTTCTTCTTTATACATATTTACTCTTTGTTGTCGTTTAGGGTCAATAGTGATCATTGATTGCATATACCGACCCAGTATTAAACAATAAAACCAACAATTCATGCCAATTTATACAGCGTGATGTGTATTTAGCAACAACCAGTCGACGAGAATGCTTTTTGTTCAGATGCTTGGCGTTGCAAACGACGGAATTGCTGGACATGTAAATATCGCTTCGGTTAGGATAGTTCAGAACTGTTGCTGAATTAACCATGTCCATATACTGATGAAGATGAACTGATTTCTTGCTGTATTTTTAGGACAGTGACGCTGAAAAGAGTGATCAGGACTTAGTTGTGGATGTCGCTAATGAGGTAAGAATTTTGATTTTGCAAGACTTATAAGTCACTAATGTACCTGATAATATACTTATTTGTAACTCTTATTATTTTCATTGTTTCATTCTTTTATTAGTGACTTAAAGACAAAGTAGGTCTCTCATATGTGAGAGGCCGCCTGGGTAGGTACCACCGCAATGTCTATTTCTCCCGCCAAACAGCAGTGTAAATGCACTGTTGTGTTCCGGTTTGAAGGAGCCAGAGTAACTACTGGACATATCGAGACTTAACATCTTATGTCTCAGAATGGCGAGCGCAGTGGAATGCCAAGCAATGCCTTGTAACTCATGGTGTTGTTTGGTTTTGCTACTGTCCATGAGCGGTCGTATCGCTTACCATCAGGCGAATAGCAGCCTCGTCTCGTCATTCATAGCAATAGAAAAAAAATTACACTTCCATAGACTTGCTGAGTTTCAGTGCCCTTTGTCATTAAAATGCGTGCTGCTGTTGCTCGTGGTTCCTAGAAATTTCAATGGCGGCTGTGAGGGCACAGTATTCTATACTTGATGATAGGACTACAGCTGTCGGTTTAGTAAGTCTTATCGTTCAATAAAATTTAATTTGCAGGAGGAGAGAGGATCGCCAAGTGTACGGACGGAAGGTGGAGAGAGAACAGAGAACGGTCCGCGACCACCTTCAAGATCTGGGTCATCGTCAAGTCGCTCCACACCTAAGAGTTCTAAAGATGTAAGTTATTCTGCTTTATTCATTAAACCTCAGCAAAATTCAAAATAATCCACACAACGTTTGGGAAAAATTATGGTGGGAGTTGTCTGAATAAGGGACCTTTCTACAATCCCGGGTCCTTCCACCGCGTGAAGAAAAAATCAAGTATCATTGCCTTGAGTGGCAAGAGATAAAATTCAATTTCTAGTTGGCTATTATCAGGTGGGGGGGAGAAACTTTGCCTTGACAGCACTTGACCGTTAAACAGATCCTAAACAGATATAATTTGGTTAATTTATGTCCCTTTTTTTCAGGAGAAACCGGGCACGCCGGGTGGTAAAATGGCCCGCGCGCCCACACCGACGGGACCCGGGCGGGCTGGTTACGGATTCCCCGGCTATCCCGGCTATAGACCGCCACATCCATATGAAAACTCACATCATAGAACGAACGGAATTGCTCCTGCTAAACCGTAAGTCAAATGGATTTTTAAATACACAGGGTCATCCGGCTTGAAGGACCATATGCATGTTAACAATAAAAAAATACAGATTGTCTTTTAATGTATTACCAATAATAGGCGAGACGACAGTATCAAAAAATTAACGATTTTATGTTTTTAAGGGAAAATACGTATTACAAGGATTTCAAATGATAATTCAGTTTTAATATATACTTGGAGATTAATAAGATTTTAAATAATATCAAAGTACAAAATATAGCAATCGGCCATTTTGACAAAAACGCTCTTCACAACGCATGACGTCACGCCTATGTAAAAATGACCCATTCGCTGCGCATAGACCACAGATTTAGTAGTACGCAATGACATGTTTACCTAGTAGTGACATCAAAGCGGACGCCATGACACCTACTAGCGTTTTTTGTGCACTATTGAAAAATTATTAGAAAAATGGCTTAAAACTGTGTTAAGCCTTTGTTAATTCGTGAAATATAGATTTTTTCGTATATAATAAATGTGTGCCCATATTTTAGAATATAATTTGAAAATCATTCGTCTCGCCTATTCTAGCAGAAACGTAGAGTTGGCCAAGCAGGATTAAGCTCGTGGTGAATAGCTGAATATTACCATCCAATACGCTAATAATATACCTATAGTTGACGGTACTTAAATATGCTGTCAAATCAGATGTACAGTGTAACACCATAAGAGTTGTTCAGAGTGTTATAAATCTATTTTAAAAAATCTTGTCAAGTTCGAGCTACGGCAGTATTACTTATGTCTCTGGATGGCGAGCGTAGTCGAAAGCCAAGCATTGCTTTTGTAATGTATGTGAGTGTTGGGTGTATTAATTAATTTATTTATTTCAACCCCATTTGCTGTTTCAGAGCGTACTCGTACCACAGCTGCGGCGGTCCGCTGCAGCCGGTCCCGTTCCCGCACGACGCGCTGTCCGGGCCCGGCGTGCCGCGCGGCGCGCGCGCCGTGGCGGCGCTGGCGCACGGCGAGGTGGTCTGCGCCGTCGCGCTGTCCCACTCCGCCACGCAGAGGCACGCCTACACTGGCGGCAAGGGCTGTGTCAAACTCTGGGATATATCCAACCCGGGATCCCCTGCCACGCTTGAGCCGCTTAGCCAGCTGGACTGTTTGGTTAGTACTTATAAATTATGTATACACGTATACGGGTCTACGCACCTACTCACGCACGTATGCATGAACTTTATTTCGTAGTAAATTTTTAATCTAATATAAAAAATTAAAAGTATTTACCACAAATTCATCGATAAAAAACAGTATGATGTATATTTTCAAGTCATGCGTACTAAAATGTTACCTTTTACGTCAAATGAGAGTAGTCTGGCCAATTTTATTTCCGCCACTCTCCCGAATAAAAGCGTCATGAATTGAGGGCTTAGTTTTTTCCTTTAGTGAGCGACATCATTGAAGACTCAATTTTTGCTATTTTACCATCCCTTCCAATTTAATTCACCGGGCTTATAAAATAAAAGAAATACTTAAATAAGTTGGTGTATGTGTTGCAGCAACGCGACAACTACATCCGCTCGGTGAAGCTGCTGCCGGACGGGCGCACGCTGATCGTGGGCGGCGAGGCGTCCACGCTGTCCATCTGGGACCTGGCGTCGCCCACGCCGCGCATGCGCGCCGAGCTCACGTCCTGCGCGCCCGCCTGCTACGCGCTCGCCATCAGCCCTGACTCCAAGGTACTCGCACCACACTAACCTTTTTTTTTTTTTTTATTGCCGTTATAGGCAGACGAGCTGGCGGCCCGCCTGATGGTAAGCGGCTACCGCTGCCCAGAGAACCTCGCAGTGCCAGGGGTCCAGCACAACAAAATCGCTGCCTACCTTAAGGAGATTTCTCTCTTTAAGCCTCTTAAGCCTGTCATTACCACACCTTGAAGTCGGACAAATCTCGCCAAATCTCATAAAGTCCTGACTCCAAGGTACTGACACTACACTAGCCTTTCATAACGACACCTCAAAGTACAAGAAATATCGCCAAATCCCATTAAAACTGAGTAGGGGAGGGGGTTACGTTGAAAGTCTTACGCCAATTTTTAATTAGAAAAATGTACTGTTTTTAGAGATTCATTTCATCCAACATAGAAGACTCAACGGCCAAAAAACCCCCGTAAAACTTAATGATAGCAAAACCATTCTACAATTTGGCTAGAAAAGCATGCATCCATTTCACTCATTCTTTACATACGACATATAAAATTAATAAATACCTAGTGTGTTATTATAATCAATAAACATATCAACAGAAACAATTCATTATTTCAGGTATGCTTCAGCTGCTGTTCAGACGGCAACATCGCCGTGTGGGATCTACAGAACCAAACATTAGTTAGACAATTCCAAGGTACATTTATTTTTTAGTTTATAACTATAACGATCAAATATTTTTCCACTAGTAATAATATATTTTACTAAAGGCTCTGCAAGTCTTTGCTCTGATGGATTTTGCATTTTGTGGAGCACAAACTTCTCGTCACAAACGTCCTCGTAATAAAATAATGTTAAATGTTTGCATTAAGTAATACATACCAGTACCAAAAAATAAATTTCTGCAATTATATTGATATAATTTCAAATTGAACCGAATCCATTGCGCGCTGACTAAGCCACAACCAACAACACCCCAAATTAAACAATGCATTGTATAGGTCACACGGACGGCGCGTCGTGCATCGACATCAGTGGTGACGGCACGCGACTATGGACGGGCGGGCTCGACAATACAGTGCGCTCGTGGGACCTTAGAGAAGGACGGCAATTACACCAGCATGACTTCTCCAGTCAAATATTCTCGCTTGGATACTGTCCTACAGGTATATTATATTGTTAAAAACCGTCACACTAATTACAAAGACTACAATATTTATTATGATCATCATCTACAGTCACACAAAGTCGCCTGCTGAATATTTACCTTTCCGTTGATAATCCCATACAGGCTAACCCATTGAGATTAAAATACAGGCAGTATAATGTGATAATAAAATACAGCCTAGAAATTATATACTGAAGGTAGGATTTTTGTAATAAATAATAAGATTTATTTTTCGACAATAATAATTAAATAGATCAACTAGCAAATTCACCAAAGCACCTTATAGTATTACCAAGGACAATGATAATATGGTGCTATTTTTCAAAACGCCAGCATACTCTTTCAATGAGAATGTAAAATTTATTGAATCCATTCAAATGTTAAACATCATTTAGATTCAGTAATTTTTTGATCTACCAACCGGTTCGGTAACAGGTTTTTGAATGAAGGTAATAATATAAATATGTTTCAATACTGATTTATAATACAATTTCGTCCCCAGGATCCTGGCTAGCGGTAGGCATGGAGAACTCCCACGTAGAAGTCCTTCACGCCGGCAAACCGGACCGGTACCAGCTGCTACTCCACGAGTCCTGCGTACTGTCGCTCAAGTTCGCCGCCTCGGGCAAGTGGTTCGTCTCTACTGGCAAGGATAACCTGCTCAATGCCTGGCGCACGCCGTACGGAGCTAGTATATTCCAGGTAATATATTTATTTCTGTAGACTGCCTCGGTGGCGTAGTTGTATTACGGTACGGTTACAAAGCTGAGGTCTCGGGTTCGAATCCCGGGTCGGGCAAAGTGATATCGGATTTTTCTATTCATTATCAGCCCGGAGTCAGGAATTTGTGCCCGATATGGCGATAGGCTCGCCCCCTATCACATCGTGGGACGGAACATGCAAGGCGAAATGTGGGTGTCCTAGTGGCGCCTCTGCCTAACCCTTCGGGGATAAAGGCGTGAGTTTATGTATGTATGTATGTAATCATTACAATAACAAATTAAATGTGTTTAATAAACATATTGGCCGTGGCAATAAAATATCTCAGACATATTATGCATGAAAATAATTAGAAAGGAACATGTTAACTGTGAGTTGCAACTAACATATTTCACAATTAACAAAAACAGTGATTATAAAAATCATGGCTATCATAATATAAAAAATAATTAATTTACTTCATATTTTAGTGGTGGTATGTGAAATTTTGCTAATAACGGCTGGAAAATTTGCGTTAATAAAATGTATTTATTTGTGTTTTGTAGTTTTTTATACAACTTCAACAATTTTTTCATTAATCTTACAGTCTAAAGAGTCATCATCAGTGCTCAGTTGTGATATATCAGCAGACGACAAGTTCATAGTGACAGGTTCTGGAGACAAGAAGGCAACCGTCTACGAAGTGATGTACTGAACGGTCGGTGATACCTAGTGACCAGAGTAATCTCATAGGCAATAACGAACTTGAGGTCCAGTGAAGTGAGAATGCTTTTTTATTGATGAAACGTTTGATCGGCTGTTGAAATTTTGAACAAAAATGTTTGGATTTTGATAACACAGTGAATAAAATTATTTTAATTGGTACAAAAATGTCGAATAATGAGGGGATGGAGAGTCGTAGGAGAATATTTTTTGAAAGTGTTTGTGAATTGTGGTGCTTTATGTCTTTGTAACTGCCCAAATGCGACTTGAGTGCTGTTAATACTGCCTATAGTGTGTTGTTCTTGTGCTACGAAGTGAAAATGTCCAAACACAGCATTAAAATAGAATAAAGATGTAATCTACAGAGTAACGGTGCTTTTGTATAAAATATTGGTTCATAAAGTTTCAACAGCCTATCAGACTTATTTTAATCGGAATAAGTGTAACTTTAAATGTAATGGATAGATGTTGCACCGTTAAATATGGATATTTTTAGTGTTATTATATATTTTTATAATGAAATATGAAAATCATTTTTTATATGTTTCTAAGTTGAGTTTAGTTTGTTGGCGATATGTGTTTGCTATCGGCAAATGTATTGTACATTAAATGAAAATGTTTATGAAATGTTTATATCATATCAACATGTTGAAGTGTAAACATCAAGATACATATAAAAATCTATAAGATTTTTGTTCAATTGTTAAAAAAAACATTTATGATACATTTTAAATTGGGGAAATAATGTAACTAGTTTTGTAGATTAATATTTTTTTGTATAAATTAAAAGGGCCAAATTAGGGCTAAATAGCTATTATTTTGAAAGTTATTGCGCCTATACACTGTGTTAGAATACATACAGCAGCCCTACTAGGATTATAATATGTGCAAAATATTTTTGAAAAATTCAGCTCTAATTTATTATTCATAATCTACTTCTAGAGAAATACTTGTAACCAACACAAGATAAAGGTAAACAATGTCTTTGTCATTCTTGTAGAAAACGCCTTGTTTCATATATCTTCCTACCTCGCTCTGACCGAGTTTTATTGCGTTTTACAGAGGTTAACCATATTCTTTTTTCTAATGAGGGTTTTTTTTTCACACAGGAATATAATAGTAAGGAAATTCAAAACACTATCCACTTTTGAAAGCCATTGAAATGACAAATGTTGCGTCCAAATTACTATACTTTAAATATGTTTTAACCCATTGCCAATACGCAAACACGTATCCAAACTATTTCTTATGATGTATTTATTCATAAGTTACGTGTAATGTTTCAGACTGAATATTTCAGATATCAAATCACGTATCATGTTGTCAATTTACATACGAATTTAGTCTTTATTTCAACATATTAGAGTTGAATCACGCACACTATTGGCTTGGCAGTTGTGCTGTTTGTAGAAAACATAGAATTATTCACACAATATGTTAAAAACCAATTGCTGAGTCTAAAGCAGTAGTTCCCAAACTTATTTTTCTCGTGGACCACTTTCAAAATTTTACTGGTTTTGGTGGACCCCCTGCTGCTACATTTCTACCACATTCTTAAAGTCGCCAAAAAATAAAAATTGTGTCGCTTCTGAGTTCTGTCCCTATATTCCGATAGGTAAAATAAAAACGAAAAATGGTACATTTTATAACACTTTATTTATTAAAAGAATAGAATTACAAGAAAAAAATAATAAGGTAATATAGGTTCAGGTCATAATTTTAATTAATGGGAAGGATGTATTTGATGGAGTGTCAGCAAACGATCAATGTTTGGCTTTATTTTTGTGAGCAATAACCGCAAATCCCCTCGCTCTGTGATGTTTAATTTGCTCCTTTTTTTTGTTAAGAGATTTGTAACGGCACTAAAACTCCTTTCGACAAGGTATGACGAGGGAAAAGCTATTAAAAATTTCCTTGCGATTTCCCACAGTCCAGGATATTTTTCGGGTATTTCTGCTTGCAGCCAAAATGTTTGGTAGCCTTTTCTAAATTTCACCTTCAGCTCCTCATTGGTGCTTAGCTCGAGCAGCTCCTCTTGTAATACAACATTGGCCACTTCCGTTTCATCAAATGGATTTATGATCCATGGTGGTATATCCATCGTCAGGATATCTTCAAACCTGGTTTTGAAGTCATCATGCAGGGCATTTAAATGTTGACTGTAGGTATGGATATCCTCATCAATACATTCTACCTGCGACAAGTTTGGAAATTGAGAGAATTCGCGCCGACTAATGTTTTGCTTCATAAATTTCAATTTCCCAAGAAAAGCCGAAATTATCCCCTTTGTTTTTATTAAATTCAGGCTGTCCCCTTGTAACTGCAAGTTAATATCATTAAATTTTTTAAACAAATCTGTCAAATACGCAATGTCTGCTTTGAGTTTGATCAAGTTTTCTTTTAAATCTGGATCTCTACTTTCTAGGAACTCTAATACGGAATCGAAAACAGAGTAAAATCTCGTTAAGCATGCACCTTTCGACAACCAGCGTACTTCAGTATGTAAGAGCAGTCGTTGGAAGTCTTCATCATTTTCGTCGCACAATTGAGCAAATAAACGCGTATTCAATGCATTGCTTCTGATTTTGTTGACAGCTTTTATTACAAAATGAAGAGATTGGTTCAACCTGTCACTTCAATGTTTTGCCACAAGATGTTGTCGGTGGATTACGCAATGAATAGCTGTAAGTCCTGGTATAATTCTTTTGAGATGACTTATAAACCCACGATATCGCCCGACCATTGCAGGAGCTCCGTCTGTTGCCACTGAAATAATGTTTGTAAATGGAATCGATTTTTCCGTGAAAAAATTACTCAGGACATTAAATATTGATTCGCCTTTAGTATCAGTCTCCAAAGTTCTGGCAAATAGCAATTCTTCGTGAATTTCTTCCTCCATAATAAATCGGACATATGCCAATAATAATGCTTCATTACCGGGTAACGTTGACTCGTCCAGTTGTATAGAAAAATGATTTTTTTGCAGATGATTGCACAAAAAACTTTCGATATCAGAGCTCATTTCATCAATGCGTCTTTGTACAGTATTGTTACTTAATGGAATTCTTTTTAGTACGTCAAACGGAGATTTGTGCAAAACAGTTTTTAAAACCTCTTCAACAGCGGGTAAAATTAATTGTTCTCCGATAGTGTGTGGTTTTCCAGATTTTGCTATAAGTAATGAGATATTGTAAGATGCCTGCAAGCCATCATCGTTACTTTGAGATGTTGAAGCGAACATACTGTGCATGGTGGGTCTCTTTTCATATTTTTCCTTCAATGTTTGAAAATATTTTAAATCTTTACCTATTTTATCAGTATGACACCTTTTTAGATGATCTTCGAGCTTTGATGGTTTCATAGAGTCATTGCTCAAAACTTTGTTGCATAATAGGCACATGGGCAACTGTTTGTCTGCCTCTGATGGAACAAAACCATATTTCAAATAATCGACACTATATTGTCGACATTTTTTCTTTGCTGTAGCCATGTTTCGTGTCAGTTACCTTACCTGTAAAAAAAAATGTTTTAGTAACCAAGTTTTTTTCTGAATATAGGTATCACACCGCAGCCTTTGTCAGCACGCGGAAATAGAATTACGGCTTGTAAAGGGACCAACTAATAAACCGCTAAGACAAATACAGACGTTTTCACAAAACGGTATCAATTTTAAAGTACCTAATTTACCACTAATTTTTAATAGTACAAATAAAAATTGGTGTACTCAGTATCGAATACTGATCATATTTGTGTAGGAAAAAATAAAGGTCGAAATCTCAAAATTCCATAAAAACGATAACTAACATTTCATCAAATCAATGAGTTCACGCGCTCCGTGTATTTGCGTATTTTTTGTCTGCGGCTTCATTGTTAAAACGCACATTAAAACGTGACAAACTGGCATCGAAGCCCAAGCCCCGCCCTTTTCCCGTCGCCCGCGCACCGCTCGCTTTTTCCGAAAAGGAATAATTTTGATAAAATATGTAGTTACTTCAAAATCAATTAGCCTCAATTAGTCAGCCTCCGTGGCGCAGTTGGTTAGACGCCGCCTGTGAAACGAGAGGGCGCGGGTTCGATCCCCGCACCGAAACAAATATTTGTGTGATCCACAGGTATTTGTTTCGGGTCTGGGTGTTTGTGAGACCGAAAAGTCTCTCGTAGTTCCTGATACCCACGACACAAGACTCGATCTTAGTGTGGGGTCAGGACTATGTATGTGACTGTTGGGTGTATTTATTTATTTAATATAAAATGATTGTGAAATTACTGTTTTATAAAACTAGTAGTTATTTGCAAGAAAAATTACAATATTAATTGCTCTGCAATATTGCTTATTCGGCCTTTTTAGAGAGGCAGTGCTTCTCTCGTGAAAAAACAATGGAATAAAACGTGCTGTGTTTGTCTTCAAATCGAAAGAGGACAATTAAAATATCTGTAAGTTACTAAGTTACCTATCTTAGATTATATACACGTCTAATCTACCTTACCTATCTATACAAGCAGTTGTGATCAACCGACTAGTACACGGAAACAAAATACTTAAGTACTATAACAAAAAAAAGGTAGGTACTTACTTTTCTCCGGCACTAGCAAACACTGATATAAATTTTCTCACACTTTTTTTCGAAATTCCGGAAACAAATGAATGAGTTTGCCTTTGGCATCAAGTATTTATAGTGGTGATCAAGTTCATGTCTGAACAAGCATTAAGCATTGTCGGGCGGATAGCGCTTTGCAAGTCTGTACACGAAATTGTACGTAATATCGAATACGCAAGTTTGGACAAGTAACAATCGCTTGCCTTATTAAAATATTATCTGCTTAGTTAGGTACTTAAAACAATGTAGGTAGGCCCTTATAAAAACTATGCTTACATTTATTTTTGCTTTTACTATCAAAAGCAGATAAATTTTCGTGGACCCCCATTAACATCTTATGGACCCCCATATTTTGTTCACGCTTACGTAGACCCCCAGCAAGTCTCCCGTGGACCCCTGGGGGTCCACCTGGACCACTTTGGGAATCACTGGTCTAAAGTGATGGGCTCCAGTGTAATAAGCAATATTTTTTTCTATATTTTTAACAGAATAATTATTTAAGTGACAATTGTACAATATTAATGCCCCAAAATATAAAACAGATAATATAAAAACGAGAAATATTTTTTTGCACTTTGTTATTGGTAACACCATGGATTTTACAGAATACAATGGATTTCAAATTGTTTTTATATAAATTAGTTTTATTATATGTGAATATCATATTGTAATGAATGATTCCTATATTGAATACAAATAAACACCTAATGTGAATTCAATGCTAACAAATGAATTTAACTTTACACATATATAGGTAAAGATATACATGAAGCATTTTGTTTTAAGAACACTGCAAATAGATTATCCCTTTAGATTGTTTTTTCATTAAATAATATTTCAATATAGCAACACACAATGTCAAAGACTTGTTTGTTGTTCATAAAATGCACGGGAGCACTTCACATTAATGTAAAAGATAATTTGTGGTTGTAGTTCCTTTATGGTTATTTTTGTTTGAGTAAAACATGGGTAAATTTATTTAAGGTGTTTGAGTTCAGTTTATTACATTGTACTTAAAGACGGGGACTTGTAAAAATATATTATTTCCAAACAAATAAGGATCTGCAAATGTGATATTATCTGTTCAAGGACATTTTTTTTTTACTATTTGATGTAACACTGGATTGACTGTAGACAACTGTTTGTTATTTTCATGCAAATTGAATTGTATTACTTTGATTATATTTATTATTTCCATAGAGGTGTCTATTTATTTTTTTCTACCATCCATAACAGTATATCCTTTTGCCCCAGAAAAATTCCGACTGAATTCAAGTTAAAGCAAGTATATCACATTTCAAATGATACATAACAATATATCCACACTGAAGGATCTTCCGGAATTCAAAACCAACCAACTGAATAGCCCGATCTTTCCAAAAAGGTTTAATTTTTTAAGCATTATGCAACATATTATCTATATTCTATAAATAAAGACCGCCAACTCGCACTAGGCCGGCGTGGTGGACTTATGGCCAACACTACTCTATCGTACTCTCGGTTGTAGAGGAGGCCCGTTCTCTGTAGTGGGACGTATAAGGGCTGATACAGAATATTTAAATAGGTTTCCAAAAAAAAAACACCTTAAGGATGAATGGATCAAGTCTTCAGTGTCGCGGAATTTTTCGTCATCCGTGGGGAAAAAGGACTATTCCACATCTGTAACCATTTCGTCACATCCTGGACTGGTAATTTTTTTTTTGTGCGCTATTACAAATAAATGAATTTTATGTAACGTGAATCATCAACAGAGAAAACTGCACCATTATCGTAGTTTTTATTTTGTCCATCGTTGGGTTCTTATATACGAAATAAAGCATAAATTTTTAAAATGGCAATAAAAGTTGACTTGACAGTGACATTTGACAGCCGATTAGTTGGCATTTGGTGATCAACAAAATAAACGAATAAATATTTACGATATTTTACAATATCTAAGGCTATGTTGTAATTTTTAAGCTTGAAATAATAATATTATAGTGAAAATGTCCCAGCCTAACCTATTGGATATAGTGCCGGACCAACTGTTTCAAACCCATTCCATTGTTGACATAGACCAAGTCCAGAAAAAACTGCAGTATGAAATCGAAAGAAAAAGGGAAGAACTACGGGCCATGGTGGGGTAAGGAGCATCAATTTGTTTTGCATTCTCTATAATATTGAAGATATCAGAAAGTATTTCGTGTACTCAGATAACATCTCTTAACAACTTTTAATTTGATACTATTATCCAATAGATTAGACTGATTTGAAATAAACCTCTGGTACTAGATTTGCAGCACACACATTCTCTACATCTGTTCATACTCAGGAACACAATTGTACATAGATCGCCGCTAACAATTTACATGAAGACAGGAAAAAGCATAAAACATAAATTTATCATAAATATTTGTAGACAATTTAACTAAATCTTAACTACTTTTTGTTTATTTCAGGGAAAGGTACAGAGACCTTATTCAAGCCGCAGACACTATTGAAGACATGAAGCTGACAACCACCAGTACATTGAACCACATCACAGAAATGATGTCAGCATGTAGAAATCTTCATAACACACATTTAGTTGGTTTTAAGATAGATGATAAAGCTTCTAATGCCCAACGGTAAATTATTTCATTATCATAATTGCTTCAAAACATGGAGTAACTTAATTTTGATGAATATTGTGTTTATTTATTGAATAATCCATTCATCATCATCATCATCAGCCCATTGCAGTCCATTGCTGGACATAGGCCACTCGCAAGTTACGCCACAGAGCCCGATCTGCTGCTTTATCCATTAGCTACATTGAAAGCCTAAACATCTTATTCCATATTTCTAATTTGACATAATGAGCCGCCATATACTTTTGGCTTATCTGACCTCCTGATCAAATTAACAAAAAAAAAACTTTAATGCTCTCATTCTTTTCAACTGGAAGAGAATACTTCAAAGTTCGCGTTTTGTATAAATAATAAATTATTTCAACAACAATAGACATTTTTTTGGAAATAAAAAATGAAACAATTTTATATTTTCAGTTACCAATTGAGCACAAATCCATCATATTGTTTATCCATTCAAGTGAAATTGCTTATGGAGATACCTGAAAAGATATGGACTTGTATTGAAGCAGAAGATTTCGTGAAGGCCACACAACTGTTCATAATGGCCAGGCATGTCAATACAGGTAAACGACAGAACTACTGGTTACTAATATTGTAACAAAACATACAATATATTAGTATGGAACTCACACATTATTGTGGTTTTTTGTTATAGGTTTACAGTTGCAAATGGGTAGTACAAACATTAAACCAGGCATGCAGTCATTACAAAGACTTGTGCATCAACAATGGAACTCCATATCAAACTTCAATCAGACTATTATCAATGTATGCAAGGAGAAATTGCAGGATGTTGATATAAGTGTGGAGGTATGTAGGTTTGTGGCTTTGTGCTGATTGTTCTTATGCTTGATTGCCATAATGTAACTTGCTTACTGCATTTATGTTACTGAAATCATTTTTTTGTGATAATATCTAAACTTTAGTCCATCCACAATATATTAATTAATAACCCCGAGGAGAATTGAAAGTCTCAATAGTTATTTATTTAAAACTTATTTCGAGATGTCTTGAGAATGAAATGGCTACCTTCCTTTTGGCAGTCTAAAAATAACCTATTTAGTAGAGATAATAACATCCATTGGTTCAGTTAATTACAACATTTTTTTTATTCCCAGGTGGCATGCTCCTGCCTAGTCAGCCTGTATCTCCTAGACTCACAGTCCATGGTGGAACTCCTCAACACACTGATATCACTACATAGCAACAACAGCCTCAAGACCACACTACAGTTCGACTTAGCCAAGATATTAGAAGGAGATGTAAAGGCACAGATTAAAGACAAAGTTGTTAATGGAGTGAAAAATGTTTTGAAAACTGTTGTGTTGGTGTATGCTTGTTTTGTTGGTATGTATAGTTTATTACATTATTATTTATTTATTTTCAGCAATTAGTGTCCCACTGCTGGGCAAAGGGCTCCTCCCTTTCCTCCAGATCTTCCGGTCTTGCGTAACTTGTGGCCAATCCTGAAGAAATCTGTCTATTTTATCTCTCCATCTATGGCTATTTTATGACATAAATACATTAGTAAATTCATTGTTAGAATTAGAAGGTTTTAACCATTAATGAACCTGCAACCATTCATTTAAAAAACTATGTCAATGCCTGTAACATTCTTTAAATGTAGAAGCGTGCCTGGGAATAATTTATTGCCTCTTATAGCAAAAACCCAAAAAGTATTGTAACTGCATTGCCATATTTAACATTTAAGAAACTTAGACATAATTTTATACATAATTATCTACACGAAAATTTACTGTTACTTCGATTTGTATGCAATATCTGTCGCAGCGAAACGAATCTGCTTTGAAATTGAAGAATGATAATTTTATATGTTTGTAGATAATGACGGAGGCGTAGTATTGGCAAGGCTGAAAGAATTGTTCAGGAAAGACTCACAGCCATTAGTGGAGCTGGTGAAATTCAGTGATCCAGGGGCGTTGAAGTTGTTGCCTCCAACTATCTCCAATTACAGGTATGTTTTTAATCAGTAACTTGACAAGGTTTGTATTACAAGTGGAACAGCGATTTACAAATTACATTGACATATACAATTTTTTTTTGTTCAGTTGAATTAAAGATGTTGTGAAGTATGTTTTAATACACATTGCAACATATTGTTTGTATACAATATTTTATATTTATATAAATTATTTTCTATCATTGCTTAGCTATTGATTTCCGTAAAGAGAAGAAAGGTTAAACCAAGTTTTTTTTTTTTTTTTATTGCTATGAATGACGAGACGAGCCTGCCATTCGCCTGATGGTAAGCGATACGACCGCTCATGGACAGTAGCAAAACCAAACAACACTATGAGTTACAAGGCAATGCTTGGCATTCCACTGCGCTCGCCATCCTGAGACATAAGATGTTAAGTCTCGATATGTCCAGTAGTTACTCTGGCTACAATGTCCTTCAAACCGGAACACAACAGTGTATTTACACTGCTGTTTGGCGGGAGAAATAGACATTGCGGTGGTACCTACCCAGGCGGCCTCTCACATATGAGAGACCTACCACCAGTAATTGAATTAAAAAAAAAACATCTTTGCTTAATTTACAGTCATACAAAGCTGTCACTATAATTACTCATACAAAGCTGTTTATGTGTGCATTTTAATTTACATTACATTTCATATTTTAGATTGGTATCAAACAAAGAACTGAAAGCCCTAGATAAAGGAGAGATCACGAAATGCGTGCACAGCTGGAACGATTGGGTGAAAACATTTATTGAGACTAATGTGCAGATATTGTTGCAAAATGTTACTAGAGTTAAAGTACTACACGAGATCAGAGAAGAAGCGTTTAAAATAGGTAAGGTTTGTATGATAAATATCTAAATTAACAAGAGCTTAAGTTTTTATTACAATACAAAATTAAAACATAAATAATGTGTAAGCATTTCAGCACATTTACACAAATACATGTCCATTGCAAATGATTTTGTTTTGGCTGACAAAGACCACAATTTTCTGTCAAGTAATTGATTTACGATGTACAAAGATGGCCACAGCAGGGCATTAGGTCTAGGCCTAGTACCTACTTACTAGGCCAGTAAACCGACTTAAAGTCGATCTTTATACATCGTAAGTCGATTTCTTGTCATAAAATTTGTTGCCCTACCCTTCTCTTCTCCTGCTCTTTGCTCAAGACATTGTGTCAGACCAATCAATATTC
Organism: Deilephila porcellus; assembly: GCA_905220455.2. Lineage (NCBI taxonomy): Eukaryota > Metazoa > Arthropoda > Insecta > Lepidoptera > Sphingidae > Deilephila > Deilephila porcellus. The sequence continues at coordinate 10,733,550 of LR999986.1, read as the reverse complement.
TACCTTTTGAGAAAGTACACAAAAGTGTTTCGTTTTATTCATATTTACAGAAACCCCATCCAACTGGAGCGCAATATGTACATCCCTCGACATTCCCGACGCCCACGTATGGTGTCACTACTACCAGCCGCTAGTGACGTGCCGAGTCAAAGCGATTATCGATAGTCGATGGGTCAAAGTTTACGATGAGTTTAAAACGCAGATACTTGTGGATCTCACTAAGGTTTCTTCTGAGAGCGATATGGAGAAGGAAGCTGATATTAATTGGTTCGTGTGGAAGGATCTTATTGGAGAGACGGTTATCGAGTCCAGAAGCGATGTTATTAAAGTCATGAACTCGCTTATGAAAGGTATATACTTTTTATATTGGCACAATAGAGTGACTAATACACCTGATGGTAAATCCAATGCAATTCATATAGGGTATCTAACAGCAAGAAAATAAAGTCGATAATTTGACGCAATAATGTCAGCCTATGCCGATCACTATGACGGATTTTCGCAAATACTGGCGGGTTCGAATATCATAACAGAAAAACTCAATATCACTTTGCCCGACCTGGGATTCGAACCCGAGACCTCAGCTTTGTAATGTAATCGTAGTACAACTACGCCACCGAGGCAGTAAAAAAAACAAAAGTTACATTACAAAAAACAACACATGGTACAAAAGTTATATTACTTAAAAACAAATCTGTGGACTCTTTGTATACACAAATACATAGGTTACGACACCAGACGTCCACAGTCGAATTTCTATAGACAAAGCTATGGGTATCATCTCGAAAAAGTACTTGCCGATCTTGGATAACGATACATTTGCGAGACCCTGTAACGAATTTTACCCAATATAAACTCACTACACAAATACGAATATACAATCAACAAATATTAACTTATCAGCGGATTTGCTATCGATAATCCCTCATTTAGCCTTAATACAAAATTCTAATAATTTGTATATTTTAGGAATGTCACAACAAGACCGAGGGTACACGCCGACATTGGAGAAACTATGTCAATGCCTAGACAGTGAATTGCAGAAACTTCTAGAAGACTTGAGGATATATTTGTACAGGGATAGGAAAGGGCCTGTTAGGGATAAATTATTATTTTCTTATGAAGATGAAGAAGATACGGATCAGATGTATAGTGATAAGAGTGATGTCGAGTTGTATTTGAGAGATGTTTCTGATAAGAATATTGAGAGGTGAGTATCGATAATATGAATTGTATAATGCAATGTATATTTCTTGTTTTCCCCTATCCATCCATTGGTTATCTTGCAAAGATTGAGTGAGAAGACCGTCACTTGTACTTTGTTGTCTTAGCTATTTATTTTATATTAATTGTCACCGGTGTACAATAAAGTTTATAAATGAATAAATAAAATGATCTCAAATAAATTAATGAAGGTAATTGGACTCGAATATTTCTATGATGTTAAAGATTTATAAACAGACATACTTTGCTGTGCAGAAAATGACCATTAATTAAAATTATAAACAGAAAAGTTGGAATTCATAAACTTTCTTCTTCTGATAAAATAAGTAGTAATCAATGTATATGTATTAAAAACCGCTGTTTAAAAATACAGAGCTATTTCAAATATAAAACTAGAGCAACTTATTTATTCATATTTGTTTTCAGCATGGTGCAATACATAAAAGCATGTTTCGAAGAATCTACCCTCCAAGCAACAGAACTCCAAAGAAAAACAACTGCCATATACACAGCTCGATTTACACAAGCGATAATGAACCTTATGCCACATCTACGTAGATGCTATATTCCTGAAGTGATAGATAATATCGGCTTAGTTCCCATTGACGACAACGCTTTGAAGAGATGGAACGGTCTGTGTGCAGTTTTGAAAGAAAATTGCCAATTTTGTTGGAGCAAATGGGTCGATATTGTTTTAGTGAAAATCGAGGATTTGACCAAAGGTTTGCCCCAAGAGTTCACCTTGGAAGCCAACATCGATTATCTAATGATGGTAATTTATTATTTCAGTATATTTTATGAAGAAAGAATTGATTCTAATGTCTCTTACCTAACTTCATATTTTATTTTAGTGCAGTAATAAAGTTGTTATTTTGGGAATAATTATAGAATTGTATTTCTTATGTTAAATAACAACATTATGCGTCTTGTTTGATTAATCAATGATTTGTTAAGGTATAACAAAAATAATCTTTTTCAGCAATGGGACGTAATAAAAATCACCGAAAAAGACGATGATGGTAACTCCATAGAATCGACAATAAAAGTGCCATGCGGACCATCTTTAAAACTACAAGAATATTTATATTCAGTAAGCCGAATATTAGACGAAGTTGTCCCTCACACTCTGCCCATCGAAACGCATATATCCTTTATTGAGAAACTAACGGACATCACTTTCACACACTACGATAAAGTCATAAGAGAGAAAGAGACGGATATAAATCAGAGGTGTGCGCTTCAACTGTTAATGGATGTGAGGCATTTGACGCTGTTATTAGTGCCGCGGGAGAATAAGAAAACTATGGAGTTCTCGCATAGTATTTGCGAGTTTCTGAGGCAGAAAATAGACCCGTTCGATTATGATGTGTTTTATCCGTATATTCAAACCAATTTGAAGAGATCTGTCCAAAGGGTACAAGTAAGTAAAATTTTTAGAACACGTTTTGAGGATAGATATAACAAAACAAAAATAGTATTGTTGAAAGAAGCCGTTGGTTATGCTCTGGTTTTAAGGTGTATGTTCAATTCCGGGCCAATAATATTTATGTTTCCAATAATCAGTAGAAATTCGCCGTGGCTTGTCTTCAATATTATTATACTGGCGACAATGTGTCTGTATTGCAGTATAGATAAGGGTATCCACCTAGCGAAAGATCCGTTGTCTTATCACAATAATACCCACACGAAACCGATATGCACAAATTGTAGCAGAAAAATCAGGAATTAAGTATTAATGGTTTGTATCGACTGAAATAGTAACCATTGCTTTACCGAAAATCAACATAAATCATTCCAATAACAATAAAATATTTCGAAACACACGTTTTTTACTGATTTTATTGCTGATTTTTTAAGTTGGAACTTCGGGAAGATAAAAGTGTAATAAAAGCTTTTTGTATTAAACCAACTCCACGTTCCACGATAAAATTCGTAAAAGAGTAGTTTTGTTTCAACGTGTAACATTCGCGTAAATATAAGAAACCATTAATGAAGTATCTCATAGAATATAGTGCAACTTTCCTATTATATACGTAATATAATAAAAATCATGAAATCAACCACACCAGTTTGCGTGAATTAATTTATTACATAATTGCCTTTATATATTGTATTTCTCGGAATGCGATGGTTTATTTCACCAAAACATAATTTAGATTGGAATTTATGATCGTAATCGCTCGATAACATTGATAGTCAAAATATGTAGCTGAATTATTAGATCAAAGAAAGGGTGTAGGCAAATATTTATATTCCTAAGCTTAGATAATACTTTTATAACCAAATAATTCTTGCAAATTTTAGATCCGGGTTATGTAGGACAATGTTATTGTCTGTTGGTATATTTAAATAAAATAATTATGTTGAAGATAATATTGAAAGCCCCTCAAAGATATCAATTCAGAATCATGTTTCCGGCTTAAACATAATCGAAGCTTATAATCGTCGAATTCTTGTTAGTGCTACTTTTAGGATTGGCCATGTTTTTTCCGACGTATTCCAATGTTTAGTTTGAATGTTGAGACGTTCTTTTAAATATTATCATATTTTGATTCTTTCAGACTCTACTAGGCAGTTTAGTCCTGCACCACGGTCAATTAACTGGAATAATCGGGACAAAACCAGTTTTATCCGGTGGTACGGGAGATAAGGCAGCTGGACTGTTAGCCTCAGGAGATTCCCATTGGTTCTCACTACTGCCTGTTGCTACTCCGCCGAGTCAACTCAAGAAACAAGACAAGCCGGTAAGAGTATTTTTGTTCATAATTTAGGTGTAAGGTAGTTTATCAATTTAATTTTTAGGTATTTTTATGCTGGTGCAATTAAGGGACAATAAAGGGGCACCTGATGGTGAAAAGTGCTTTACAAATAGGGTATCTATTGTCGAGAGAATCAACTCTTGTAGGTCGATAAAATTATGTCAGACTGCTCGAAACTATAGGTATGGTGGCTATAGGCTGAGTCTAAAATACAGTGGGTTATTAAAATTTAAGTTTTCCTACATTGCGTCGTGTCGATATTTCAACTATACCTCCGTTAGTAAAGACATTGTTTAGTCTAATATCTATAATAATGCGTCATAAATTAAAGATTAAGTAGGAAATACTCATTTAGATATAAAGTTTGATATTTAGCATGATGTAAAGAAAATTGTAAATATCATAGAGCATTACTCCTGAAGTGTCTCTCTTTTGATTTTTTAGTTATTTAATTGTTCGTTATAAGCATTCTGAAGAAAACAAAATAGTTTTGTTATCCATGCATCAAAACCAATCAGATGTCTGATCGGTCAGTTATCAGTTTACAAAGCTGCACAAATGCATCGATGTTGTATCACCATTTAAATTATCGATTGTTTAAAATCGATGATTTTTTCAAAAATATTTTAATTCCCAATTCATCCATATTAAAATATATGCTTGAAAAAAATTACAATACGTAGCGATTATCATCTCTGTAGAATATCGATAATATCGTAGATTTATGATCATAGGAAATATAATCGCGTAATCCTCGAAAGAACTATCGAATTTGTTTGTTTCACCGCCTACGATTATATATCGATAATATTTTATAGATAGGGATGGTAGTATCGATAGTATCAATGTCGATAACATCGATATAACTCAGCGATGTAATCAGTGGTATAATTTTAATCCGTATGTCAATCGATAATGATTGAATATTTATATCTTTTGTTTAATCATTTGTGGTATTAATTTTGCTCATTTAGTTATTAAATCTTACTGTGTACAGAATGAAAACTTCTTCATGTTGTAAATGGTAAGGCGTAGTGTTTTGGTTGTTTTGAAGTTATCGATAAGTTCATAATCATTTACAATATACCATACTTCTAAAAGCTAAAAAAAATCTAACCAATTATGAGCTTTGTTTTAATGTTTAAGAGTGCTAGATAGAAATAATCGCATGATTTGGTTTGAAGAATTTTGATAGATGTTTAACCTTACATGCGTTTTTATGAGGTTTTGTGCACTAATCAATAGAAATTAATATATTTTGTCTTTCCGTTTGTTGTAGTTCTTTATAATATTGAAGTAAATGAGTGGTAATTATTTACGAATACAAACGTAACTTTGAAAAGTCAATGTTGCGTTTATTAGACACATGCCTCTAATTTCTTACTCCTATTCGCTACCGAATAGACAATTAAATCAAATAATAATGCAACCTATATTTGAAATTCAAAAAGTTAATGAAGAATCGCCCAAAAATAGAAATCACGTAATGCAATTTCTAGTTAATCCCAGTATTTTCCTTTAATAAATGTTTTTTATTGTTGGATAATAAGAATTGGATTATGATAATTCATGCGAGTGCGGTCATTTAGATTGCACTTCATGCGAATTATAATCAATCATATCCCTACGATAAATTGAGTATAGGAATTATATTGAAGCATTTAAATATTTTCACGAGTAAATTCCATTTGCTTCGTCATTATAATATTCTTACAAAGATTAATGCGAAAAGGATTAAGGCTTACTGTCCTCGTATCGTTATTTAATACGCACATTTTCATATAATATTAATAAAAATTTCTGATAATATTATAAATTTCAGATAATATTAATTACATATTATGTATATTTTTCCACAGGTGAAAAAGAAGACAGTATCCGCCGCGAGTCCGAACAAGTCGCGGTCGGATATATCCGAGCTCATGTCGAATTCTCTGCCGATTAATTTCGCGAATGCCCGCTCGGGCGCCGCTTCCTTCTTTAACTCTATGACCTCGGATTGGTTCAGCGGATCGTAGAATTGAAATATACTAGAGGCGACATTGTAAACAAAATCGAATAAAATAAAGCTGTAACAATAATCCTGCTTTTGCCTTTGTTGCTCCTAGGCAGTAATAGTATATTCTGTCTCTCTCTACTGGTTTCATGCATGCACGGTTGGTAAGTAGTGCGCACAAAATTTGTTTGCGATGTTCGCCTTAGTTTAATATTTGTATGAAAATAGAGTTCTATTTATTATTAAATTATGTATAAATATTCAAATTGTTTATGATAATTATGATATATTGTTTTAATGAATAAATGCATTACTTAATTTTATGTCTTGGTTTGTTTTCATCGCCTTAATTTGCATTTATTGTGACGTCATAGCACAATTTATTCAAGTTTTTAGTCACTTGGTTGGGGCGTTATGTACTTAACATATACAGTTAAACTGTAACAAAAAATGGTTATTTATACAAATCACAGTTTAATTGACAAAATTGCTAATACAATATAACTTAGTTTATACAATATAAAATATCAGTGCATTGAATATTACGCCGAGGCTTTCTCTTCCTTCTTGGTGTCAACGCTTCTCGCCTGCAGCCTGAATGTGGTACTATACCCGTCTCCATAACCCCCGAAGTAATTGCCAGCGTTGCCCGAGTAAGGCCTGTCGTATCCGGGCGAGTATTGGCTGTATCCGGGTCTGATACCCTGGTATCCGGTGTTGCTGCCCGAGTAACCTGGGCGGTAGTCGTATCCTGGTCTGTAGTTGGGACGGTAGCCTGAGAATGAAAATATAAAGTTAGTGTTTTGTTTAGGCGCAAGCCGTAGAAGATTTGGCCTTTTGTCGGAGAGATCGATTCGAGATCTCCCTGTTTTCTCAAAGATACCTAGTGATACCACCTCAATCGAGTTGGCTTTAACTTTAAAGAGGAACAACAGGGCTCTGCTTTATATTTTGCTTCATGTTTCTCCAAGTATATAATTTAAGCAGCAGGTAGATCCTATATCAAGCGGAGGAGGCAGTAGGCCGGGGAAAATGTATCGTGGCGGTGTCGTTAGACATCGCCAATGCATTCAACACCTTGCCCTGGCCCTGCATCGAGGAAGCACTGCGGTACCACGAGGTGCCGCTCTATCTTCAGCGTTTGGTGCACTCGTACCTATCGGACAGGTACGTAGTGTATCCAGGCGCTGAGGGATGTCACCGTAGAGCTATGTCGTGCGGTGACCCACAAGGTTCGGTTCTCGGACCTCTCTTGTGGAACATCGGTTACGACTGGGTGCTCCGTGGTGCCAACGCCCGGGGTGTCGACGTAGTTTGCTACGCCGACGACACGTTGGTAACAGCGTGTGGCGGGACATTCGAGGAGACTGCCACCCTTGCTGCGTTGGGCACTGGCAACGTGGTAAGGAGAATACGGCGGCTGGGCCTCACAGTGGCCCTTCATAAATCTGAGGCTATATGTTTTCACGGGCCTCGGAGAGGGCCACCTATAGGGGCCCACATAACGGTCGATGGCGTGGAGGTCTCCGTCGGTTCTTCCATGAAATATCTTGGGGTTGTCATGGACAGCCGATGGAACTTTCATGCCCATTTTAAAGGCCTAAGACCGAAGTTAGTCAGGGCAGCAGGCGCTTTGTCTAGCCTGCTTCCCAACCTCGAAGGTCCCGGCATCCCTTGCCGGAGACTGTATGCAGGAGTCGTACGATCAATGGCCCTATACGGATGTCCCGTTTGGGCTGAATCTCTGAGCAGACGCTGTGCAGCTCTCTTGCGTCAACCGCAACGAGTTGTGGCGCAGCGGATGATCAGGGGATATCGTACGATCTCCCATGAAGCGGCCTGCGTTTTGGCTGGTTTCCTTCCCTGGGACATCGACGCCAAAGCCCTGTCGTCAGTTTATTACTGGCGAGAGGAAGCGTCTCGTCGAGGGGAACTACCTGCCCTTAGAGAGGTTGAGGCCAAACGGGCCTCCCTGCGCGTGGCCGCTGTGGAGGAGTGGCGCTCCAGGCTGTACAATCCCAGTGCTGGTGAGTGGACTATTGCGGCAGTGCGACCTGTTCTTGACCAGTGGCTGAACGGGCGCCACGGCGGGATGACGTTCCGCCTGACACAGGTCCTATCGGGGCACGGCTGCTTCGGTAGATACCTGTGGCGGGTGGCGAGAAAGGAAGACACTCCCGTGTGTCACCACTGTGACAACTGCCCGGAGGACACAGCCCAGCACACTCTCTCGGAGTGCCCAGCCTGGAGTGATGAGCGAAGAACACTCCGTGCAGCCGTCGGAGTTGACCTCTCGCTCTCGGCCGTGATTCCCTCCATGGTCGAGAGTCGGAGGTCGTGGCAGGCAATGCTCTCCTTCTGCGAGATTACGATGTCGCAGAAGGAGAGCGCGGACCGGGATCGGGAGCGGAACGATCCCGCTCGCCGCCGTCTGCAAAGAAGAAGGCGCCGGGTGATAAACGGCTGAACCGGCGCCTTCGCCCAGTGGTTCGGGGGTGCAAGAATTCCGCCACGGTACCTCCTGCCTGTCGTAAGAGGCGACTTAAAGGGGCCATCGGGGTCGTTGGGCAAACTGCGGGGGCGGTGCGCCCTCACTCATAACGACCTCGAGATGTGTGATAGAGTGCATGGGTCAGACTCTGTCGTGGACGCCCACAACATCCTAAACGGGCGTCCAAACTAGTAGCAAATGTGGGGCATTCAGGCCCCCACTACGGAAGGACCAGCAACAGTTTTGCGCTGGGCGGTTACGCGGACGTATATCGGGGCGATTGTTGCCCTGGGATGTCCGGTGCCGCCCAAAATGCGTGTGAAGGTCACCGAGGGGTTTTTAGTCAGTATGCTGGCATAGGTTTTGTTAGGGTCCCAGCCCGACCACAATCCGCAATGTGACGGGTTGGAAGGCCAGAGACACTGGCATACCCCTTTCGGCCTCCCCCGGGGTACCGAAAGGGGAGCTTAATAGCTTTTCCTCTTGGACACAAAAAAAAAAAAAAAAAAAAAAAAAAAAGGTAGATCCTATATTCTAGCAAACGAGCAGGCACTTTATCCGATAGTCATTTATTGCTGTCCATGAACACCCAAAACACTGGAGAGATTCTGTATCAGCCCATATACGTCCCACTGCACTGGCCACCTCTATAATCGAAAATACGATTGAGAGGGTTTCTTTTTTTTCTCCTGTGTTCTTTCTTGTTGGGGAATGTTACGTTTCACTGATGAGTGTTATGATTGAGCATGTGGGGTGAGATTTACCGGCAAAGGGGTAGGGTCTCGCTATTTGATACGACAGATTAAGAGGGGTTAGGCCATATAGTCCACCACACTAGCCTAGTTGGGGTTGTGGAGAGCTTTGCTATTTTTAAAATGGAAGAGGGTGGAAAAAGGAGTCGTGGGCCTTCTTATTATAATGTCTGAATAAAAAGCAGCAGTAGCAAAAGCTATCACTTAACGTCATTTAAGATGGATTCATTCTCGTCCTACCTTTCTCAACCATCAAAAAATGGAAATTATATTTAGAAAATAACAGACCTAATCAAAACTTTATTTTCATAAGTTAATACACAATGAATAATTTAGAATATACTTAAAATCTGCTTTCGTATTAATAACGTGAGACGTGCCTAGATTACAGTATGGGCGGCACATGAATCATTTTTTATCAAATACAAAAACCAATGACATCAGAATGCGATTGCTATTCATTGCGCGGTCTCGATACAAGAATATGTTAATATGTTGGTACCTATTTCGCCAAGTGCATTGACCAGTCTGTCGACAGATTTATTGGAATCGAATTGGAACAAAAGGATTGCATGTGCAAAACAATTTTTACTTGTATTTATTTTAGGGGTCGTTCGAGAGGCGACGTAGGGTTCATGACCCCGAAGCCAAACTAACACATGTGAAATTAACGATATTCAAAAACAATCAATATAGAATAGTTTAAAAATACCTAATATAGCTTTCTGTGTAAAATTTCTCGATCAAACAGAAATAGCTATATGAGTACCTACCCACAGCCCGTCCAACGCTAGTCAATACCTACCTGATAAGCACAGCAAATTGATTGATTGGTGCAAAATTTGCGTATCAAGGTGCCTCTTCAAGATAAGGATGTGAGCTTATTATGTACCTACATCATTGCGCCTCTTTGATAATAATACCACAGATATTAATTTAAACAGATGACGTATATTCCTTAAATGTATGAAAACTAAGCGGCTCATTTATTTTGCTATCTAATGTGGCTTATTGATGTAATTCTATGCTTGCGCAAAATCGCTTTAATTTTATGTATTGAAAAGCCTAATATCGCATCGCAATCGATTTCCAAAAAATGACTAAAATGTCGAAGCGCGACTAATTGAAACATATTTTTACCTAGTTAGAAAGATTGGCTTAGTTTGGACATGTGAAGCGTGTATACTTATGGTATATATTTTTTTATTGCCGTCGTAGACGGACGAGCTGGCGGCCTCTGATAGTAAGCGGCTACCGCTGCTCATGGACTCTACAATGCCAGGGGCGCGGACAACTGCCTACCGTGTGATGAAAATTGTCTTTAAACCTCGTTATAGCATTCGGGAAACATCGAAGGAGTATTCATGTCTGTGAACTATACAATTACACAGGAAAGACATCGCGAGCAAAATTGTACGCGAGTAAGTAATAACACTAAGCACGCGTGGTGGACGATACGGCCTAGCTCATCTCAATCGTACTCTCGATTGAACAAGAGGCCCGTGTCCTACAGTGAGACGTATGTATATGGGCTGATACAGATACAGTAGCATTACCACATTCATGAAATCAGTGAGGTCTGAGGGAAGGTAATGTGACTGCGTTTCACCTTAGATTTGTATCTTCTTTGCAAGTTCATTACAAACAAAATATTTTCATGCGCCATGTTTACGATAAATTAATATCTCTATCAATCTTAACGAATAATCAAATGTTGAACCAAACCGATCATGACGATGATATTATCAGAAAAATAAATTAAAAATTCTTAGTATCCATTCCTTGCGTTAAATCGATAAATATTTTTCCGTTATTTCGTAATAAAATTATGGCTTGAACAAAGGACGCGTTAAGTTAAAGAATATTGTCCATGGTTTGCCATCTGTTCTTTTAAGTTAGAATGCTACTTATTTTTGCAATAACTGTAGGTAAATGATTCTAATTTTAATATCAAGAGCACGAAGTGAACTCAAAAATTCGCGAACAAATATTATTTATTGTTTTAAAAACAAAATATAGATTATATCAATATTTCAGGTAAAATATTTATATTCGAATTATAAGACACTAGTCACAGTGTCAGTAAGCAATTTGCCATAACACTACAAGGTGAGACAAAAACCAAATTCTCTATAGTCAATGTCAAACATGGCGGGAAATCACGACAGAGATTCGTAAAAAACATAATTTTACATACCAATTTACAGGAATAATTTACATAAATAATTATGTCTAATGTATAACAGTTGAATTATCTTTTTTGTTATAGTAAAAACAAAAACTGGCATCCGGAGTTATTTAGACTATATGGTAGGTGCTGAGGTCCTTGATCGTGGTGGGAACGTTCTGAAGGTCGCTTGCTACGTGCATGCAAAAGTAGACGCGCCTTATAAGGCTGTGGACACACTTGCATGTCTGATACAGGTTTTATATCTGCATATAAAAGGGCTGCGATTGACCCTTCAAGTTCATCGGGAACATTCCCAACTTGATTGTTTTGATCAGTTTTTAATGTATTTTTTTACAAGTGTTAATAATTTTTTATTGTTTAAGCTGGCCTTCGTGGCACATTAAATAAGAACCTCTGTGATTGAGATGGCACAGATTTTGTATTATAAAGATAAATGTTGACTAATGACAAGCATCTGTTTCGGGTCTAAATGTTGTGTGAGTGAGACACCATATTCAACTGTTCTGTGAGTGAGACTACCGAAGTGTTAACATTCCATTGAAGACCCCCTCACGGAAAGATATTCTTCCTCCTACATTATTAAAAGCTAGCAATGCATCCACAATACTCCCAGTATTGTATGTTCGAGATGGTCGAGTCGATACAAAACTTTGTTATGGATTTATTCGTGTGAGGGTGGAAAGATATTTTTGACAAAAACGTGAAAATATACCGGGCTGATAAATAATAGAGCATAGTAGTGGGAAGCAGCGTCACTGGTAAGAGAACTCCGGCAATGCGTTTACCTACCCGTCTGCCTAGCGTATGTGATTAAGGGCAAATCTATCTAGATTGATTTTCAATTGTGTATACTTGACAAGTCACAAGACCAAAGGCTTGAAGTGGAGGTATAAGTTAATAGATGTATTAATGACTGGAAGAAATCCAGCAATCACGTCGACTAGTTTTTATAATATTGGGATTTGTATTCAATAATTTATTTTCTATACTGCCATAAAGGACAAGCATTTATTTTTGCAACTCAATAAATTGCACCACAAGTCAACGATTTCGAACTTTACCTAAACATACTTAAAGACTTTTTGCATGTACGTTTTTATCGGACTAATCATGATAGATTTTATCGAATCGCAATTTTCTTATTGATCTAATATGCCTTTGGCGGCTTGTAGATCATTTAAATGCACTTGTTATAACAATTTTATAGGAATGACTAATTATTAATAGTTTGGTAAAGTTTATATCTTGATTCAGACGTGGCTTGAAGAAGAATAGAAATTTAAAGGCATTAAAACACCATGATTTTCTTCATAGTATGGCGTTAAATTAAATATTATCTTGATGAAGCATCTGCCTTCCCAACCGTAGTTGGGAACCCTACCTTTGGTTTTAAACTCAGCTCATTTTTGAATATAAATCAATTAATGGATCTGCCTGATGACGAAAAAAAGCGCAGCGATGGGAAAATTGAAGGTCGAGGTATATCTTCACCAGTCAACAAAAACAAGGTGTACGTTCCACGGAGGTCGCTAAATTGTTATATCATTAGATGAGATGATGAATTAACTATCTATGTGTCCACTAATTAAAACACGAGTGGAAATTACGCACAATTATGTGACACAGACACTACTGAATTAAAGGACTTCATGAATAGTTTACGTAAGATACGTACGAAAGAGAGACGTCAGTTTTTTCACGTTAATAAGTAAATTGAATCATCATTACTCAATAAATTACGTTCGGAAATAAGTATAAGCTACTTCCGAACGTAATATCACATATGACGGAGTCCTTTAATCCTTAATTTAATACTGGACTTGAAAAGCAGTACAATGTAAATAGAGTAAGAGATTATTTTATTTCTAAGTCGATAGTCATATTGACACGATGAAAACTCGGGTATATATATACCGCACACGAAACGAGATAATTTTTTGTGTATTACCATGTTTTAAATATATCAATATGGTGAATTGTATAGCTGCTCACTATCCGAATAAAGGCGCATATTATACCATCAGCGAGAGTAAAGTATTGGTTTCTATTTAACCTCTGCTCAACAACGCCTCTTTCGGGATGAGTAGAAAAATAGTTATAGGCTAATACTAACACGAACCTCCAGGGTATCCGCTGCCGTATCCGCCCTGATATCCGCCGTATCCGCCTTGGTATCCGCCATAATTACCTAAACAAATAAGCCATTGTGTTGGCGTTAAGATTATCTAGCCGTCAAGATTAGATTTTAAAGATGCTTTAGATAGCCCATTTTCGCACGAATGACACAGTTAAATTATTATTTTGGATTAATTTAAAAATACCAACTTACCGCCTCCATATCCTCCCTGGTATCCTTGTCCCGGATAACCGATCCCAGATCCACCGTAACCTGGATAACCGCTGCCGTATCCGCTACCATAACCGCTGCCATAACTGCTGCCATAACCGCTGCCATAACCGCTGCCGTATCCGCTGCCATATCCGCTGCCATAGCCGCTGCCGTAACCGCTGCCATATCCGCTGCCGCCGTATCCGCTGTTATATCCACCATAGCCTGGGTAACTGCTGGAGTAGCCAGGCCTTAGTAGACCATACCCGCCCGTAGTTCTCCTTTGTCCGTCAGTGATGTCATTGCTGCTGTCGGATATTCTTTGAGCGACGGTCACGGTCAACGCGCAACATAACAAAAATATGCTCTGAAAAAGCAAATTGCCTTGTTTAAGACATTGGTGGGTTGCCTTGAAATCGATTACCCCAGAGATATAAGATATCAGCTGTGGGCGAGTTAAAAAAATCATTTTACGTGTATTTGCATGTTGTTTTAAAATTACCGACGTAATGCGTAGTGCATTAAATAACAGTATTTATTTTTACTTATAGAGTAAGTAGGTAAATGCAAAATAAATCTTCTGAAATTATGAACTCGCGAAGTTTGTAATTGATTATTGTGATAGTCCGCTACGAACTAAATTCGAAACGTCATAGGTTCAATTTACGAACTCCATTTCAGTTTTCATTTGCAGTTGACTGCCAAGCCAATGCTTCAAAGCAATATTTGTAATTCGTGGTGTTTTCTGGTTATGCTAATGTGCCATGAGCGGTCGTATCGCTTACCATCACGCGAATGGCATGCTCGTTTCTCCATTCATTGCAATAAAAAAAGTCATTACTATCACTCACTAATGAACGCTGGAAGTACATAAATAAATAATTACACCCAACAGTCACATACATAGTCCTGACCCCACACTAAGATCGAGTCTTGTGTCGTGGGCATCAGAATTACGAGAGACTTCGGTCTCACAAGCACCCAGACCCGAAACAAATACCTGCTGTTCACACAGATATTTGTTCCGGTGCGGGGATCGAACCCGCGGCCTCTCGTTTCACAGGTGGCGTTGAACCAACTGCGCTACGGAGGCTGTCAACATAAGTTTTCTCAGAATTTACCAATACATTTCCATGTAATTTTCTAGGGATTGCCCAGCGCACTTGAACACATAATAAGAACATCTCAATATTGCGTATTAATTATTATGGAAAATGAAAAATAAATGAGAAACATAATTATTTAAAATAAATAATTTATATATTCTGTGCAATATTTCACTGACCAAATACTGAAACTATACAAAACATAATGTATGTTATTTTATTGAAAAAAAAAAGAACAGTAAAAAACTGTTAAACAGGTAATCTTAACAGCTTACGAAATGATTACAGATATGTTATTAACTTTTGTTGATAATAACAAAACCGATTCGGATATTTTCGGCGATTTCCGTATATTCTCGTAAACTTTTTAATATTTAAACGATGATAATAGTCGAAACATTCAACCACAAATTATTTGACTCGTACAAATGTAGCGGCAGATTAAAGCGTGCAATTCGGTAGCTGATATAAACGTTAAATCGCCTATTTACCAACCAGATAATATCTAATCTTTATGTCTAACGCATGTAATTATTCACGGGAATACTATCACAAAGGTATCTTTTAAATCGAAATCAGATATAAAAGTTATTTTTTAAATTTCATTGATTCAATGATATGGTTTATTGACTTTTAATTTGCCGGCTATGAACCGTTTGAACTTTGAAGTTTTTACATTATTTATCATCAAATCTTTATCCACAAAGAGCCGGCAGATTATTTACATTTTATCACCTCTATTTAAGTTACAAAAGTACCGAAACAAATACAAACAGAATTAAAATTACAACCATAAGTACTTTGCGTTAAAAAGTGTTTTTGGGTTTTTACAGTTTTAGCCGTTTAGGCCATTTTTGACTTAATTGACTTTTGGACATGATGATTATAATCCCTTTGTAATTTCGGTCCATTACATCATGTATACAACTCTATCTATTCAATAATTTAATGAATTGTGATAAAGGCTTGCTCGGTTACATTGAAATTGCACAGTTTGGGAGCGAAGTTTCATTCCACACACGATTTTAAAGTAATTTTAAATTATTTATAATTTATGTTTTTATTAAATTGCCCGCGTATACATCTTACATATTATACTTAATACACAATACGTTGTGAAGCAAGGTATAAATGGTTTAAAAGATTTTATGAAAAACTTTGAATATTTTGGTTTTGTTCCTGTACAATATCTAACCGTGTTAAGATATTTTTTATTCACTAACTATTTTCGCATACCAACACAAACTCACCGAGGAATTCATTATAAGCACTTTATCACGATATCCTTCTCTTGATCACAAACGCACAATGATCTTGCTCTCGGACCGCGAGTCTTTATATGACACGGCGTAAGATTCGCACGTGCTGTAGCATTGAGAAAATGTCTTTGTTTATCATCAACTAGGTATGAATATGAACTATAAAATCTAGGAAGTAATCCTTCAAAATTAATGTTAATTACGAACGCATTTCGCGAATTCAAATTGATAACTTTGTAGGTATAAGGAAAAAGTTACAGTAATCAGTGATCAAATTATTAAAATCGGAGTACGCTTCTTTAGTCTAGATATATCTTACCTAAGTTTTGGACCCGAAAATCTTTAGGTTGTACGGGTTGTTGCGTGATTTATATGAGTTTCTCTATTCAAAATAAATAGTTTAGCAAGTAGGTACAAAATTTTCTAGGTGGCGGTTTCAGCTAAAATGGTATTCCATGGCCATTTTTTACGGCACCCTAGTCTTCTAGAGTTTTCCATCTACATCCCAACCCAAATTCATGGAAAAATGGTAGACTGGAATATTTATGCTATGGTCGGCCTCGCGTTCCTGGATCAGCCTAGCCTTAGACCGTATTGAATTTACCATTAGATGTCGGTGCGACTAATTTGCCGTGCAATAAAAAGAAGAAAAACAGGACATTCAGTCAGTAGCACTCCTTCAGCTTATAGCCATGGATGGTCGCCTAATAACGCCTTCTTCTAAAATTTCCGATTATCTTGAATGGATTGACGGCGGGTAGTGAAACCAAATGCCAAATAATTATTTTTATTAAGTGTAAAAATTATGTTATGTTAAACTCGCTATTCAAATCTTTGGAGGAGGCCTATGTTCAGCAGTGGAGTTTTGTAGCTGAAATTAGAGATTTAATGAAAATGAAATATGTTATGAAGACAATTAGTGTAACAATAACAGTTGATTATTGTAATATATTATGTTGATAATCTCCGGAAATATTTTCAGTTAGAAGGTCGCATCCAGGCTTATCAATGTAACCTACAGACATATTTACGTTCTAGCTTATCTTTAATAATAAAGGTAAATTCCTAATCTTTTATTTATTTACTAGTGCTTCCTGGTTTCCTATATAATTGTTAATTCATACAGCGTGGACGAAAATCATATTTTAATAATGAATATCATAAATAGAGCTAAGTTCGTGGAGCCACAATGTAGACCACAGCAGGAATGATCGGTTCAGTCGGACTACCCTTGTCTTACAGAAACCAGCGTGAAACGAGACGTTATCTATTACATGGGCTTTGTGAGTAAGATTGCCAGGGGCCCATATCCTTTTCCTCCTGCCGTCCTTTTTCCTTCACTTTGCCCTTCCGTTTGAAGTGGCCGACCACGCGTCTACGATCCAAGTATCATCGATGTTCAAGTATCATCGTCTGCTACTTGGCCAGATTTATGCAATAAAAAACGTAGCTTAGAAAATAAGTCACGGACAAACTGTCAAAATGTAACTTAGAAACCAATCTCACAAACTGAACCGTTAGGACTGCGGAGAGACTTCGGGTCTCTCTGTGTGTTCTTTCTTTTGTTCCACAGGGAATGCTCAGAGGAATTACTTAAGATGGTACCAACGTCGCCTTTTTACCATCGCACCACCCGTCACCGCAGTAGAGTTCATTCCTACCACTTGGAAGCGTAATTGTAGAATTCCAACGTTCTTAATTACCATGCACGTGCAAGCTCTGGATTGAACTCCCTGCTTCGGTGTTTCCTGAGCGCTATGACCTGTCCTTCTTCAAACGAGGCTTAAAGAGAGTACTCTCCTTAAGGTAGGCAGTGACTTTATTATGCTGGACCTCTGATACTGCGTAGGTCCATGAGTGGCGGCAGCCGCTTACCATCAGGCGGGCCGCTAGCTCGTCTGCCTATAACTGCTATAAGAGAAAAGTAAGAGATAGCTTAGTTGGCAACGCATCGAACAATCAGGTTGGCCGTTGAAGGTTCGAACACAAAGTACACTTCTCCAATAAATTAAACCAAACCTTTTTAGTAACATGTTTTCCTAGTTTAGTACCGCTCACTTTAAGAAGATAAATATCTCCTGCCGATAGACAATCTATTTGGGTTTCACTGCACTTACTATGAGTGTATTGACCGTTGTTGTTCCAGTACATAAATATCTTTGACCAATATAAACGTTATCTGAACATCACTTTTCATACAGTCTGGTGCGTCTTGCACTAGACTGTCCTAATCTATTTTTTCTTGTTTTTATTGCAATAAATGGCGAGATGAGCATGCCATGATGATGCTTAGCGATACGACCCCATATGGAAAGTAGAAAACCAAACAACAGCATAAATTACAAAGCAATACTTAGCATTCCACTGCGCTCGCCATCCTGAGACATTAGATTTTAAGTCTCATTATGCCCAATAGTTACTCTGGCTATTTACACTGCTGTTTGGCGGGAGAAATAGACATTGCGGTGGTACTTACCCAGGCGGCCTCTCACAAATGAGAGACCTACCACCAGTAACTATGTTTATTTGCTTTACTAAAATAAATACTTAAGTGATTTTAAATTGGTATATCCATTTCGACGTGATTTATCTTTCCGTCCGTAAAATGTTCCATACAAACAAAATCAAGAAAATAGCATCGGCGATCGTAAGATTAAGATCTTATTGCAAAAAATGGCTATATATTTTAGGTTTCTACATTTTCCTTTATTACAAGCGTCAATGAACTACTAAGTGAAGTCATTAAGATGGTAGACTAGATAGACTTTCATATTTTTACCACGTATTTTCTACGTGTGCCTTTAGAACTTTGACAGCTTTGAACCAGAACCTTTTTCTACCTGTAATTAATCAAAATCTTCGTAGGATTCAAGTAAAAAAGTGCGTGTTACAGAATAAACCTATACTTACTTAGAATTAATCTATACTTAGAAGAGTAAACAATTCTGAATAGAAAATGTTTTTCACAATCAATTATTTAAACTGTATTTGTAACTGTTACTGTTCAAAGCGTACTTATGCATACATACATAAACTCACTCCTTTATTCCAGAAGGGGTAGGCAGAGGCGCCACCAGGACACCCGCATTTCGCCTTGTATGTTCTGTCTCATGATGTGATAGGGGGCGAGCACATCACCATATCGGGCCCAAATTCCTGACTCGGGGCTGATAAATGAAAAAGCTATTTTTAAATTTAAGATTTTTGAATCCGGTTTGGATGCTGTGAGCCTAAAAATATTTTGTGTTCACTAATACTAGATACTGCACAATTCTAGGTATATTATTTTGGGTTAGGGTTACGTATGTATGTGTTTATTGTCTGTATTTATATAACATTATGCTTTCCCATCAATTTTTTTTCTACCTTTGAGGCCTTGGCCCCAGAAAATAGTATTTAAGGACATCTCACAAAACGAACTTTACAGTAAACTAGAACAAACAAATACCAGATAATTGCGCTGTTCTGAGATGTTATCGTGTTTACCAAATGACGCCTGTGTTCAGTGCATTGTTAATTTACATATAATCAAATATTCCAGATTAGATTAGATTGTAAACGGATATGGAGGGCTGAAAATCAGCTGTAATTGGGTTGTGAATCAATTTTGAACTTAACATGCAATTATTAGGTGTTTATCTAAGCTTTGTATTAAATTTGCAAGAGTAATTTATGTGGCAACTAGTATGTGAACAAGATTTGGGCAAGATTAATAATGTGTAGCGACATAGAAGTTTTTGTTACTGCCACGTCACGTCTCCAAAGCAGAATGCGCTCACGATAGGGGTAGTGACAAAAATGTCACGCAATTGTCAGGTCGTAACAGGCGTGTTTATCCATACATAGCCTCATACGTCATAAGAGTGACGAATTAGTCACGGAGACAAAAGTTACCCGTGCGCGCTAGCCCTAAGGCGGTCATAAGCTGATATACACATTTAACATTAGCATACATCCATGTCAGAATCCATGTTAGTCATCACCTCTCTTAAGTTGACGCTTGATTTTATAGTACTACTAATACTTCTAGAAGGAGAACAGTAATTTTGTTATATCATAGATGTTTATTTACCCCAGTTTTCTTTGAAACCAAATAGTTGGTGGGATTGCCAATTAATATTATTTGATGTCACCTATAGCGTAGAAAACCTTGTGTAAACTTCATAAGTCCTTTTCATCTTTCTAGTTACGTTAGTATCCTCAAATACAGCAGATTCACAAGTTTAGGTCTCCCCTTATTATATTTTTCCTGTAAAAATATTGTTTTATAATAACCGTAGTATATAATTTCACTGGTTAGAAGCTTAGTCTTTCGTGGAAACTGTGGAGTATTCGGATCTTCTCGGAAATTTCCATTCATTGATAAAAGGCTTTGTTCAATATAGCGTCAGATGTTGTGAGGGGATGGCAGACACGTATAGAATATGGGTATAGTTTATACGTGCTCTTTCAATGCGTCAGTCAAGCGTGGCGAATATTGATCAAACTCCGTTAATAAACCGGGCAGGTCTATGTTTAGTGATGGGCTTCCTGTAATAAATAAATACACGTAACATAGTCCTGACCTCACACTAAGATCGAGTTTTGTGTCGTATATCAGGAACAACGAGAGACATTCGTTCTCACAAACACCCAGAGCGGAAACAAATACCTGTGATAGAACCCACGGCTTCAAGTTCAACCAAGTGTGCCACGGACGCTGATTGTGGTGATTATAGCGATGATAATAACAATGGCAATGTGCCTACCCAACCCTTGATAAGAAGTGCAGTAAGCCCAGATAGAGTGGGTATCAATTCGCGGCAGACTATTTGTCGCCATTTGATAAAATTTCGTCAGTCAGTCGAATTGTTTCATTAAGCTCCATTTACACGGGGAGAGTTTCTCGCCTCGATACGATTATCGTGAGGATATAAAAAAGTTGCATCGTGTAAACATTTGTCAGAGCACGATAATCTTTGGCGGCTATGTACATATGTTATGTGATAATCGCATACGATTCTCGTTGCAAGAAACTATCCCCGTGTAAATGGCGTTTTATGCTTTGATTAAATGAAAGATTACGTTTATAGCAGTGGGGGAATGCGTTGGCCAGTGGGTCAACAAGATAATGCGACGGAACTGTGAATTACAAAATTTCTTGGTTCAAGCCAAACTGGTAATGACCACAAAGCTATCGTTCTATAAGCCATCACTGATAGTTTTATTAAGAAGCGACGCACTCGGAATGCAGCCACTTACCTACACCCGACGAATGTGGTGACGTAATCACGTAGCCACACAGCCCTTTTAAGTACCCGAATATGGTGTAAAGCGCAGTGGAATTCCAAGCATTGCCTTGTAATTCATGGTGTTGTTTGGTTTCGCTACTGTCCATGAGCGGTCGTATCGCTTACCATCAGGCGAATGGCATGCTCGTCACACCATTTATTGCAATAAAAAAAAATGGTGTGAAGTAAACACCCAAACACGTACCCGACTTGTATATGCCCATATTCTGAAAATAAATTATAATTAGAATATGAGATATGGTTGAATCTCTTAAAATCATTCGCCATGATAGAACTGACGGTAGAATGCGTTACATGAATTTCGCCAGCGATAATCGTGAGACGTAATCCCGAAGCAAGATAACAGCCCAACAAATAAAATTAGTCACACGGAAGTATATAGAGTTTAATTGACGATATGTTTGCTTAAGGAGGTCTGAATGGCGCCCGCACATTGTCTCCATAATCGACAAGGATAACGGCGCAAGCAAGGATTGAATGTCTAATATTATTATGATGTTTGTGAGAATGTGCATGGCTAATTTTGTTTTAGTAAGGAGTGACTTCATTTACTTGTCTTGTGAGGTCTTCAGATCAATTACGTTTTATCAAATGCATTGAGAAAATTTTACTTCCAAAGGTTTGAACCTTGAAGAAGAATTGAACCTTCGCTGCTTATCACCTGTGCATCTATACTAATATTATAACGAGAAAAATTTGATTGTTTGTTAGCATTGAATAGGCTCTGAAACTACTTGACCGATTTGAAAAACACTTTCACCATTACAATCCTACCTTATCCCTGATGAACATAGGCGATGAAATATTTTTAAAATAGAGTATCTGCAACCGGACGGAGCTGGGACGGTCTGCTAGTTGCCAATAAAGTTATAAACCAACAAAATGTTGGAAATAATTTATTCCACCAAATATATTTTAGTGTCATATTTTTCGCTTTAAACATTTTGTTTTAATGAAATAACTTATTGTCAGTTGCTTACACCTTTTTGAGTAATAACGCTTCCCTATTGTTGCGAGTTGCGCGTTCAGTTCAACTAATATGTAACTATTTTTCATTAAATTGTTTTCACCTGTGGCTTGGCGATTAGTTTCAAAGCACGACCATTTCATATCCAGCGTTCAACGTAAATTTGAAAGTAATTTCTGTGAAGTGTAAAATCCGAATTCATCAACTAGAAACAATATAAAATTATGGTACTGCTGCGGTTTGTGAAAAGCGTATTAAAAACGGGTATTTCTCTATAAATAGTACAATTTCGGTTGAACCGGCGGCTATCTATAGTAGTCCTATTTTTTTTATTATTGCTATTAATGGCAAGACGAGCATGCCATTTGGCTGATGGTAAGCGATACGACCACTCATGGACAGTGGCAACTTCATGAATGTAACTATAACGTGGCTTCACCACTTTCACCTAGTGCCGATCTCGCATAGAATTGGGATAAAAGAAAAATACGTTATTTACTAAAATGGGATCGCTGGATGCAGGCTGCCTCCAACAGGTCACTGTGGAAATCATTGGGAGAGGCCTATGTTTAGCAGTGGACGTCCTTTGGCTGATGGATGGATGGAAAACGGGAGTGTTTAATAAACTATAATATAATAACCCATAATCGTCCACTGCTGTACAGCGGACTCCTGTACAAGCGAGAGTTCTATTGAGAGAACTTAGGCCATAATATACCACGATGGCCTAGTGCGGGGTGGCACAAAATGTAATAAACCTTTAATAAGCAAATAAATAAAAATGATAAATCATAATCCATCCATCCATCAGCCAAAGGACGTCCACTGCTGAACATAGGCCTCTCCTAATGATTTCCACAGTGACCTGTTGGAGGCAGCCTGCATCCAGCGACGTCCCGCCACCTTTACCAGGTCGTCTGACCATCTTGTGGGTGGACGTCCTACGCTGCGCTTTCCGCTACGTGGCCTCCATTCGAGAACTTTTTGGCCCCATCGGCCATCAGTTCTCCGCGCTATGTGCCCCGCCCATTGCCACTTCAACTTACTAATCCGCTGGGCTATGTCGGTTACTTTAGTTCTCCTACGGATCTCCTCATTTCTGATTCGATCTCGTAGGGAAACCCCGAGCATAGCCCTCTCCATAGCTCGTTGAGTGACTTTGAGCCGCCTAATAAGGCCCATAGTGAGAGGCCACGTCTCGGTGCCGTATGTCATCACTGGCAACACACAACTATCGAAGACTTTCGATTTGAGGCACTGAGGTATTTTCGACAAGAAGACGTCGCGTAGTTTCCCGAACGCTGCCCAACCGAGTTGGATTCGACGATTGACCTCTCTCTCGAAGTTGGACCTGCCTAACCGGACCACTTGTCCTAAATAGACATATTCGTCTACAACTTCAAGAGTCGAGCCCCCAACTCCAATGGGGATGGGCACAACATGGACATTCGACATGATCTTCGTTTTGTCCATGTTCATTTTAAGACCCACCTGTTGGGAGACTCGATTGAGGTCTTCGAGCATAGTGCTAAGGTTCTCCAGCGATTCTGCCAAGACTACAATATCGTCGGCAAATCGAAGGTGAGTGATATACTCGCCGTTGATGTTGATGCCGAATCCTTTCCACTGCAAGAGCTTGAAGGCGTTTTCCAGCGCGGCAGTGAACAGTTTCGGAGATATGACATCTCCCTGTCTCACGCCTCTCTGTAGTGGAATAGCCTTCGTGCTCTGATCTTGTACTCGGACCGACATGGTGGCGTTGTTGTATATACACTTCAACACTTCGATGTACCGATAGTCTATGTGGCATCGCTGGAGAGGCTCTAGCACAGCCCAGGTCTCGATCGAATCAAAGGCTTTCTCATAGTCCACAAACGCTAAACAAAGCGGCAAGTTATATTCCTCGGTTTTTTGTATAACTTGCCGAAGCGTATGAATGTGGTCTATGGTACTAAAGCCTTTTCGGAAACCGGCTTGTTCAGGAGGCTGGAAGTCATCAAACCTGCGTTCGAGACGATTTGTGATGACCCTCGAAAACAGCTTATAGACATGACTCAGGAGCGAGATGGGCCTGTAGTTCTTCAGCAAAGTGTTATCACCTTTTTTGAAGAACAGTACCACCACGCTCCTGCTCCATGCCTCTGGCGTTGATCCCTCGAGGAGAACGGAATTGAAGAGCCTCTGAAGGACTTTCAGTATCGGCGCTCCGCCCGCTTTCAGAAGCTCTGAAGTGATTCCGTCCTCACCCGGCGCCTTGTTGTTCTTAAGCTGCTTCAGGGCCATCTCAATCTCACACAGGCTGATGTCCGGGATATCATCGCTAGAGTGTCGGATCAACTCGGCTCTCGGGTCTTCGGCCGAGCTAACAGTAGGTTCGGCAACCGAGGTGTAAAGCTGTCCGTAGAACCTCTCGATCTCCCTTAAAACCTCTGCCCTCGTCGACACTACGCGGCCGCCGTCCGTCTTCAGCCTACACAACTGGCTTTGCCCAATAGACAAGTCTCTTGCGAACACTTTGGAGCCTCCATTCCGCTCAATTGTCTCTTTAATGCTCACTGTATTGTGAGCACGGACATCGTGTCGCAAGAAGGACTTCCAGATCCGTCTATTGAGCTGCCTATATGCTTCGGCGTCATTGGAAGACTGCAGCGCCATAGATCGACGTTCGGCCATGAGGTCAAGAGTATGGATCGAGAGTTTTTGTGGTCTATCTCTACGGCGAGGTCTAAAATACTTAGATCCCACCGTATGGACAGCTTCTACCTAACCGCTGTTTAGCTCGTCCACTGCAAAGTTTTCTTTGAGACAATCAAAGCGATTTGCCAGCTCAAGTTGAAAGCTCTCGGGGTTTTGGATATGGGCACGAGTAGGTCGGAGCGTAGACTTCATCAAGCGACGCCTTTCTAATTGGACATTGATATTCAATGAGCCCCTTACCATTCGGTGATCACTGCCGGTTTTCACCCTGTTGATCACAGAGACATCACTGAACATCT
Source organism: Deilephila porcellus (assembly GCA_905220455.2). Taxonomy (NCBI): domain Eukaryota; kingdom Metazoa; phylum Arthropoda; class Insecta; order Lepidoptera; family Sphingidae; genus Deilephila; species Deilephila porcellus. Next base: position 10,708,189 of record LR999986.1, on the reverse strand, counting down.
GTCTATTCGTCGTCAAGATGAAATCTATCTCGTTTCTCGTAGAACCGTCAGGACTCAGCCAGGTCCATTTCCTGTGAGGCGGCTTCTGGAAAAAAGAGTTCATCGCAAAGAGTCCCTCTTTCTCCAGAAAGTCGGCCAGCCTCTGACCCCTGGAGTTCCGTTGCCCATGTCCAAATTGCCCCACTTTCAGCTCTGCATCGCTTCTCATGCCCAACTTTGCGTTGAAGTCTCCCATAACAACATTGAAGTAGGTTTTGGAAGTATGTATGGCCCGACTAATGTCCTCATACATCTCCTCTACTTCTTCATCTGGGTGTGTCGAGGTCGGCGCGTATACCTGTATGACCTTCAACGAATATCTTTTTGATATTCTGAGTATAAGGTACACTACCCTGCTCGACACACTTTCGATGGATACGATGTTGTTGATGATAGACCTGTGGACGAGAAATCCGACACCTCCTCGGGACTGTTGGTCGTCCCCCCGGTAGAAGAGCAGGTTACCGGACTTCAGGGTTATCGTATCCTCCCCGATTCTACGGACTTCCGATAACCCCAAAATGTCCCAGTGTAACCCACTCAATTCTTCTTCCAGTTCGACAATCTTCTCGTCTGTCCTCAACGTGCGTATGTTGTGTGTTACCAGGGCCAGTCGTCGTCGGGGGTGGTAGCCGGGGCCAACCCGGGGATTCTTAGCACCCCCTGCCCCGCCGTAACCATGGCCGCTACCATAGCCAGGAATAGCGGGGCTGCCGGGGACTGGGGGCCTGGTCCTGGTGTTGCTTATCATTAAAAGGATTTTGCCAATACTCGCCACGCTTGGCAGGCGGGTTGGCGAGCGCAGAAGGCGGGGGGGGGGGGGGGTGAGGGGAGACTCGCGTTGATGACGCTGCTGCCCGTCATCAACCGGGGGAAGGGAAATAGGGTTTGTGGATGGAGGATGTTATGGGAAAGGGAAACATGGCCTGTAGGAGTGGATACTGCAGTCACGGAAGGGGAGGTTGGTAGTGACTGCAGTAGCTCAGGGGGCCGAGGTCGCGTACTCGTAGCACCTATTCTAGGGACAGGCCATGACCACTAGATAGGAGCATCCCTGACCTAAATAATAAATCATAATAATATAAAACAAAATAATAATGTGTATTGATAATCAATCACCACGCACTGTAACGGCGAAGGAAAACATCGTGAGTAAATCTGCATATCAAAGCAATTTGTAATAATTTTTATGGTATGTAATGTCCACCAAACTGTACTAGGCCGGCGTGGTGGACTATAGGGCTTAACTCATCTTAATCGTTCTCTCAATTGTAGAGAAGGCTTGTGCCCTGCAGTGGGACGTATATGGACTGATACAGTGCTCATATAGTGCTGAGTATATTAAGACAATCTACATTTTCATAGATAAAAACCGTTGCCGTTCAGAGGATTCGCAAAAGTTTCCAAGTTTTATATCCAGCTCAATTTATAGCCTCGCTTTTCTACTTTCCGCTTAAATGTTCCAATTCAAAATTATTACACCAAATCTATGGCAGAGTTCATAGTTTAGTGAGTGACATTTAATTTGTGGCATCGTTGCGTTGCGAAGTCCTGAGTTTGATTCCGAGTGAGTGATATTTTGGGTCATTTTTTAAGAACATAGATGAGCAAGCGAGTTTGAATGACAGAGGAAGGATGAAGAAAGGTGGAAAAGGAAAAGAAATTGTTTAGACCTCTGATAGTCTTTCTCAGGTCTGACTGTACGCAGTTATATAATAAGAATTTGACTTCATCTTTACCTTCGATTAGACCATGCTGATAATTTGCTCTACAGAACCTGTCTAATAGCTTAAAATGTGGATGGATATTACTATTAGTTTAAGCATTTTATTAATGTAGCCATATCAAGCAGGAAATATAAACCCATGCACGTGCAAGTTCGTATTTCGAGTACAATTTTTTTCATCAACATTATCGTCGCTTCATTTTCTCACAATTCCGTGTATATGAGGTCTGGAAGCGAATAAACCGGTTTTAATACCCTAAGTTATAAAACAAGGGGGTCTTTGGGACCCCGTTTGTAGCAGAATGTCGTCTCTTAGAGGCTTTATATAAAGGTTAAAATTTAACATGGCCTTTTATGTGAATATATTAATAAAGAAGTGCGTTATACTTTCCGGGGTTTTAGAATATTTTTATCATTTGTTAAATTGAGTGTTAAAACGTTGTTTATTTTAAAATACGTGTATTTGTAAAATTCGAATTACACATTTAAGGGGAATAGAAGTAGACACTGACTATCAATTAGCGTAAGAGTTGTAAATTGTAATTGCAGGTACCTACCATGAACATTTACCTCTTTTCTATAAGTACGTTTAAGTAAATTTACAATTTAAAAACAACCCAGAACTGTTAAATCGATTTCGTTATAGTAGATAGTTTAGTTAATTTGTTGACATTTATGCTTACTCTTTGAGTGATATACGATTTGGGATCTCAATTAAAATGTTTTCCCATGTTTTCGTCGCCGATGGTGACGTAACACCCATATATTCGGAATACAAATAATTTGTTATTATAATTTTTATCCTCAAGTGAATTTAAAATTCCAGGCACAGGTGAACGAGTTTAACCGTCGATTTACATTATTTGTTTAAAAATAAACACTGTCCAGACCCCACAACAAGATCCGTGTCTCATGCCTCAGAACATACGAGAAAATTTCAAACCCGTGGCGGCAAACAAATATTTGTTTTTTTTTACAAAATATGTAACTACTTGCACTTATACATATTTGTCTTTCTTTCTCCTCTTTAGATCTGTCGGAAGCGGTCTCACATAATATGAGTCTTCTTAAATCACGGGCTTTGAGTAAACGCACACACCTACAGGGTATATCAAGACCGCGACCGAAAATGAAGCCAGGTGGTAGTATTAGTGATATCAAAAACAATGCAAGTAAAAATTTCACAAAAAGAATCGTAATATTTTTTTTGTAATGTTTTACTTATCGTCGTATTTGAATGATTAATACATAGTCTTTCTAAAATAATGATGTACACCGCTTTATTTTTAAACACGCAATGGTACGTAAGGGCTTAAATTACTATTTTTGTAAAAACTAGGTATTCACCCTTTAAACACGATGATTTTTAAAAATTCAAAAAAAAATCCGTCGCTGATTTTGCAAAAATTTTAGTTGCATTGTGTCTGTAACCGCTAAAACTACCACCTGGCTTCGTTTTCGGTCGCGGTCTTAATATACCCTGTATATGGCACCACCTCGGATAAAACCTCCCTAGCGAATCAATAAATATTTAATTTTAAATACAGCTCTCGAAAGCCCTGCAAACTTGCAGAGCGACTATCCGATTTCCACGTCAGCAGTATATCTAGTGTTGGAGTAAAATGCGAGCTGATGTCTCAGCACATTGAACCGGTTCGGATTCTGAACGAGAAAACTGAGCTATTACGTGAATAGAATCCACTTAATTAGTTCCCCCGGTGAGGAAATGCGCCAGTCTCCGCTTTCATTGTTCGTTTGCTCCCGTGATTTTTACCTGTATCCAGGAACGTACTCGGGGTTCGAGAGCTGGACCCCCTGAATATCGCCTTATATTTCCTCCTTTTTTTCCTTAAAGTAATTTAATTATTCTGCTAGTTCCACTTATAATCTTGATAATGAAAAACTTATTAGATACACGTTTACCTAATGCTAATTATTTTTTATTGATATCTAACATGATAAAAATACGATAAACATGATGAATGATAACATTTTAATCAATGAATGGAGATTCTATTTGCAAATATTTTTTTACTTATAAGTAAGAGGCCTATCTTCTAACTTTATAAACCCACTCATTTGGCTTAACAGACTTATATTCTGTAGAGGACTGTAGTAGGCTGATAAATAAAATAAAAATATTTTTGCACATTATTAAAATGTTATGTGCATTGTTGTTAACACTATTTTAAGTGTTAAAATCCATTTGAGCAATATGTATGACTTATAACCTTATTTTGATCAAAAATTCATATTTGAAAGTCTGCTAAACTGGAATTTCCATATTTTTGAGAATAAACGAGAACAAAATAAATGACAACTAGATAGCATAGCTTCGTACAAATAATAATCCCTTGCAACATAATATTTTTATTTACTCATACAGTACTTAAATATTGACTGCCTCGGTGGTGTAGTTGTATTACGGTACGGTTAGAAAGCTGAGGTCTCGGGTTCGAGTCCCGGGTCGGGCAAAGTGATATTGGATTTTTCTATTCATTATCAGTCCGGAGTCAGGAATTTGTGCCCGATATGGCGATAGGCTCGCCCCCTATCACATCGTGGGACGGAACATACAAGGCGAAATGTGGGTGTCCTAGTGGCACCTCTGCCTACCCCTTCGGGGATAAAGGCGTGAGTTTATGTATGTATGTGTATGTACTTAAATATTATCAAGGTGACGAATTTCTAGAATCTGATACCGATTATTCAATAAGTGACGTGTCTGTGCAATAATTTCGAAACAAACAGACATTAGACTATTCTATCGGCCGTGATAATCATATCAGATGAATGCGCATATTGCCGAAATATATTCTGAATATGTAAAATGCGTCTGACTCAGTGATTCGAGCCCGACAAAGTATAATCAGTCTTCACATTTATATCTTGTTATGTAATCTATGGAAAAAAATGGCATGACAAAGTCATTAAGCTATAATGTAGTACTGTTAAGATAAAATATGCAAAAGCGAGAGATAATTAAATCACCAATATGCCGACAAGTTTGACATATGTACATAGACTCACGACTTTTTCCCAGAAGTTAAGGGGTAAGTTCGAAATCGGATGTATAGGTACTGGCTGAGCCTGATATATATTTGCGTAGGCCAATATGGGGGCTTCTACGCATCTATTACGGTCGCTATCGACCGGATATTAAATTTCTATTATTAGAAAATCAAGATAACAAACTACTTTATCAGATTATGTGATATAATCATATTATGTAATACCGTCCAAGGTTTACTGATGCGAAATTAGGGCAAACTATTTAATACAAACTGAAAGAGCTCTAACCCTTATTTCGAATTTGTTCGGTGGGAAGGACAAGTATTTTAAAGAAATGTGTAGTGATTAACATTTGTATTTTTAATAAATTATTTTATCCAAATGGTAGGAAATGTAATAAAAATATAGAAAAAAAATATTTTTGTGGTCTGAAACACCGCATCAGTCACTTGTTGAGCAAAATAGCGCCCACGCGTAGCTCTTCAATTTTACTCAAGGTATTTGTATGAATTATTAATATAATTCCTTTTCTTGAGCTTGATTTTTTGTGTGATACTTATTGTCATATATATGATGGATAATTATACTAACAAAATAGTAACCATTTTCAACTTTATTTAGTATAAAATAGCCTAACAAGTAGTTGTCCGCCACGGCGGACAGCGCCGAAACTTCAGTAATTCACACGATATTTTACTTGTCCGTGGTGGCGGACTTTGCCAATAAAAGCACTAAATATTTATTTAACGTAATCAATAGAAGTTTACAGTTTATTTTTGATAGTAACAAAACTTTTTACATAACATATCATAAAATAGTATGTTTATTAACATAATATGCATTTCATTTTCGCGGATTGTTTGCTTTTTGTGGTGGAGGTCTGCTTAGTTTATTTTTTCTTTCGCTCCTTGACAGTGTCACCTGCATGAACGGACCAAAAAGATTTTTGCTCTCATACCTAAACAGCGTGCACCATCAGAATCAAGCGACAAATCAGATTCTGAGAATGAGCTTGAAGAGTTGCATGAATCTAACTGCTCTTCGCCTGCACCTTCGCTTGCTTCCTCCTTAGAACGCATGAATCTTTTACACAGTTCCACAGAAAATCTACCTGATAATCAACATGAAATAGACGAAGACCCCGATTTATCTTCAGTTCCTCTAACTTCTATTATAAGAGCAATTATACCTGATCCAACACAAGAACCAAACTTTTTAAACTTACCTTCTATATCATCTTTACCATCATTGAATACCCCATCACCAATGACTAGAAAAAGAAGAAAAACGACAACAGTTTATGCAGCTCGAAAGAGAACGAGAAAATTCCAAAAACTATCACTCAATTTTAAATGGAAAAAAGGTATTTTTTTCATAGGGCTCAAATAGAAGATCCGGTGACAGATGGACATGCCCCCGATATTCTTTCACCTTTACAATATTTCTTTTTATTTTTCTCCACAGGAAATAACCCACGGAACTGTTTTTTTCAACTTTCATGTTAACAGTAATGCATAAGTTTAGATAAATACATATTTTTGTCATTTTTTCTTGTTTTATTTTAAAATATCTTAATTTGCTAATGTCCACTAGAGCGGACAAGTCGCTTCGTATATAAATCTCACTGTCTACGGCGGAGTCCGCTGTGGCGGACAACCTTTTTCTCAAAAATGGTAAGTGCTATATTTTTTTAATTATTTTTTCGAGTTTCTATTATGATACAAAAACACGGATTTTCAAATGATTTTATAAAATTATAAGATTGAGAACCCCGTCGAAATAAGGGCTAATTAGTGACACTAACCGTTAAACTTATATATCATTTTTATTTTCATCGGTACCGAAATAATTTTACGGACCTTGTTAAAGGAGTTAATTAAAAACATCCACATTAAGTTTCTTTGGAGAGTTCTTTTTAAATTATGGATCAACAACAATGTTTCAATTATTCCACCTAAAACAACAGAGGCAACGGTTTTCTATATGAATATTAAAGCTTTTTTACTATGAATAATGTAGATTTCCGGAGGTCCAGTATCTCTTTCCTTTTCCCATCTTTTTTCCTTCCCGCTCCCCACCCAATTTCATGGACCGGTCTCCCGTTATGATCCAAGCATTATGGAAGTTCGTGGGCGGTAGTGTTTATTTACCATCAGGTGACCCGATTGCTCCTTCGCCGGACATATTGTTTTAAACAATTGGGACCCAAACAAACCAACCTGAGTACGCGCCCGAGCGCTACGGTCTGGAAAACTCCGGGACTAGAATCCCGGAACAAAAGACACATTTAGGTTCAGCCAGGCACCGAGTTCAGATAAGTAATGCAAAAACTGCGTTGATAATCCCTTTGTTGGCATTATTGTTAGCTATTATTGTGGCTTATACTGTAACTTTCATGTGCAATGGCAGTTTATATCAGAGCCATTGTTACGCCCGGTTTGTGTGAATTTAGAGTTACTTTAGGATTAATAGTGGTTTGGTTTTGCAAATTTAAAAATAAATAGGTTTGATAGAGTATTTGCGCTGAGCTGCTCTAATGGTGTGCCGACTGGTAAGATGATCATCTCTTGCTGGCTGAATATTATGCTTTTCTATTCTTATATTAGTATAGGATCACTGCTCTATCAGTTTTCTTTCTTCCTTTTTGCTTAGCGTTATTAAGAATAGTGGCTTAATCTTGAACGTGTCGGCTGGATTTTTGATCCTCGGTTTTCCAATCAGCTCAGCTTCGATGACAATACATACCTAAGAATTAAAACCCGCAATAATAACCCACTAAAGTGCCTCGCGTTCTCAAATCAGATATAATCTACCAAATAGAGGTTCATACTTTATGCATATCTGCATAATTGAGTCACAATCGAATGGGAATAGTTTCTCCATCTGCACATTTAGTGTAGTTTATTTCTTTGTCAGTTTGATACGGTAGGCATCGACTTTGTTGTGCTGGACCCTTGGCACTGCGAAGGAACATGAGCAGCGGTGAGCGCTTACCATCAGGCGGGCCGCATGATTGTCTGCCTGCGAAGGCTATAAAAATGTTTGACAATAATTGTTGTTGTTTAAACGATGTGACAAATACTTGTATGTAGTCAGGAATACCAATGCTTCATTATAAAATAGGTATTAGTATGTGCATATAATATTCTTTATTGATCCATTGTTCAAATCGCCTCAAGAGACTACTAACCTTTATACGTCGTTCCGGTTAATTGTATTTCTGGTTGTATACAGGGTGGTGCAGATTTGATAATATTTTAATTGAAACCACAAACTGTATGTCAACAATTCACACATTAAGAAAATATTTAATTATATTCAACTGTATGTTCACATGATATTTTTGGTATAACGATTTTTATACAATATTTTACAGATCTATAATCATCTAGGGGTAATCACGGGACTCGTTTACAAGAGAGATCGATTGAGGCTCAAAACCTAGTACACGACACTGGACACGGTCTATTGCGGATTTTTATTTTAAAAAATCATACCATCTCATTTGGTTTAAAAATATTTTTCACATGAATATCATTGTTTCGAAGTTGCGACGTCTACTCATACAAAAGAAATATATTGCCTAACTATTAGCTTGTACGTCAGTGACGTCATATACCCACCCTGTATATTACGATGGAGTTGCACCGATGAATCCCGAGCAATGTCAGCGGGCTCCCTGAGGACGCGTCGTCGACTGCATATCTAAGAAATTGTGATGTCCAGCTCCCGATGGTCTCTGAAGAGATTTCATCACGTCTTGCTGTAGATGTACTTATGCATATTTAATGCTGTAACGTTCCGCGATATTTAAAAATCCAAATTCATAATGTTACCTTAAACTGTAGCTGGACTGCGGTGGTATTACTGTTTCACAGAAAAGAGCTGAAACGAGGGCTCTGCTGTCGTGTTTCTTTCAGTGAGTGCGATTGCAAAATACTACTTTCTTCCTCCCGTCCTTTTCCTTCTCTTTCCTTTCCCATTTTTATAGACCAGTAATGCAGCTACGATCCGATCTATAGACGTTCGAAGACAGCAGTAAGCAATTTAGCAGATAGCAGTAAGGTGAGCAATTTCCTCGTGGGAGTAATTGACTGTCTCAGAAAATATCGAGACTAAAAATTCTTTCCCTAAAATGAAATTATGCTGTCGTGCAGTCTCACACAGCTTTGCGTTACAAGGTGACTCTAACCACTGGCATTGAACTAAAATAACATAATTAATACACTTATGAAATAGCGTAAAACCCACATGACGAACTCTTACAAGGCTTAGTGACAAATACAAGGAAAATCTTGATGGCGATATTCGTCTTGAAGTAATTATGTTGGATATATGCCGATTCTAATGGCTATGTGTGGAAATCCTTAGGGCGCCCTATGTGCAGCAACGGACTTTTTGTGACTGAAGAAGAAGGAAAAAAATAATTACACGGATCACCAAATAGGTAATTTTTTTCATTACGGATTTTTTAAGGCGCAAATTGGAGCTCAGGTGACGTACCTTCGACTTTCCGAAGTGGTTTCCGCATTCATAGTATTTTACTGTTTGATTTGATAGCAAAGGAAAAACATCTGCGAGAGTTATTCAAAGAAATTCCAAGATTTATATAGTCTAACAACCCTGAATAGGAGAGCGAGGTGTATTGAGGCAAAGTCCTCTATCAAAAACCTTTGTTGAAAAGCACGACAGTCTAATCATATAAAAATGACATCGATATAATATCCGAATATTCCCTATTTATACATGAACACTTGTACCAAAGAATCAACTTAATTGACAACATTTCATTTTTCTAACACACACATTTTTTTATTAAATATTAAATAAGATTAAAAATGAGGGGACCCATATTTTTTGGTTGATTGAAATTCACTGGTTTTCATTCATGAATTCAGGTTTGAACTTTGGTTCATTCTAAATAGACGTAAACGCCAAATGACGTCATTTATATGGCTTTATGGCATGTATGCCTTTACTGTATACTTGAAGTATAAAAAAATTAGAAGCTGACACCTGTCCCTTTTTCTTTCATTAACAATTTGGTGTCCTCGTCAATAAAAATCATCTTCTTATAACATTAAGTGAAATTAATAATTAATTAAACGAGAATTCTCGAAATTTTTAATTAAACGAGTATAATAAATCTATTTTTTAGACTATGACATTTGTCATTATCCGTTGTCAAAACATTTCAAGTAATTATTTTTATCTTCAGAAATCATAGGCAAAGAACATAACTTATAAAGTCGTATAAATGACGTCATCACACCTTTTTTGGTTTTTATTTATTTTCCCCGTAATTAAGTAATTTAAAAAAATTATAAAATCGAGAGCGTACTCAGGGCAGGTTAGGAAAGATACGGTATTTTTATTTTATGTACTTTGAAATTATGAAATGTTGTCAATTATAAACCAGTGCTTAGCATTATCAGCCTTCAATTTTCCCTGCCAATCTCTGGCAAGTGCTGCAACATTTTTTCCTATAGTTTCATATAAGGTTCTTAAGCGATAAACATTACCATAGGTCGTCACAACAAGTTTATCCCGGCGCTAATATCGTCGCGAGAGAAAACAATTTCAGCCATATTAGGATGGGGAAATTGAGTTTTGTGAGAGGTCGTGGAGATTTTTTGCCCGCTTGAAAAATGGCCCGTGCAAATTGGGGAAAAAGAATAACACTTTATTCTAGTCATAGTTTATTGTTGCCATTCCGGATCACAGGGCAATTTCGGATGTAAAAAAGTGCCAGACCCTTTAGTTGGTTTTATTTTTCTTCGCGGATTGTGTTTAGTTTCCGCTAGTTAAATAGTTTGATGGGGAAATCAGTTTGCTTCATAAACATCTGTCCATATAGATAACTCATTTGAATCAATTACTGGTGGTAGGTCTCTCATATGTGAGAGGCCGCCTGGGTACCACCGTAATGATTATTTCTCTTGCCAAATAGCAGTAGTGTAAATGCACTGTTATGGTTTGAAGGACATTGTACTTTGTAGCCAGAGTAACTACTGGACATAATGAGGCTTAACATCTTATGTCTCAAAAAGGCGAGCGCAGTGGATTGCCAAGCATTGTCTTGTAATTCATAGTGTTGTTTGATTTTGCGTCATAAATCGCGATAAAAAAAATTGTAACAGCTGCGACACCGTACTAATTAAATATGTGATTAATTATAATATTCGAAATAATATTTGTTGTCGAAAACAAATTAAACTGTACTTTGTATATTGCTTTCTAAATAGCGATCAGTATTTCATATTTGGTGGAATTTAATCATAGATTATGATATCATGGAAAAATGTATTATCTGTCATATAAACTAGGCGTAAGAAATTATTTATCATTTATACTGTAATTTGAATCCAGTAATCCGTTGATTATGTGTATTTCTTAACAGATAGAGGTAAGAATTTGCTTGATAGAAATGTGACGCGGCTGACAGCTCTTAAATAGTTCTCTTGTAAGTCATGTAAATGGTTTTGAATGTTTACGAGAAAATATTTTTTTTTTTTCTAGTAGAAGGAGATTAGTTGATATACCTAATACCTTTTGTATTACTTCAGCTACTCTAAAGGTAAAACTAGTTTCACTCTCTTTGGCTCAGGGAATTTATTAAGTTCTAAAAGTAGATTGTTATTGTTTTCGTCGACCACGGTTACATATGAACAAATTTCAGAAACTTACTTTTTTTTTCGCTGTCTGCTTTACGTGAAATGCCCTCTTTGTACAATCAATCCAGTCAATAAAGAATTAAAAATACCTATGTTAAGCAAGTAATTATGTATAGATAGATATAGTGTGGTAGATTGCTAAAATATATATCTGGAATCCGGGATGCTACATTTTATTATACAGAAAATAAATGACCTAAAACCGCCATTGTCATTTTTATCAACTAGATTCGTTCGGGAGAAGTTGTTTTCTTATTATTAAATTTGTTTCGATTCGATTTTTTTTGTGACATCGGGAGTATGTCAAACATTTGCTGTGCAATCCAAGACGCCACGTTTCACTTACAGACATGATTATTGACTACACTTTTCACTATACGGCAAACATTTTTTTATTTCAGTTAATTCTAAGAAATGAAATAAATAAATAATAAATAAACACACCCAGCAGTCACATACATAGTCCTGACCCCTACGTATTTGCATTCATATTTCGTGCTAGAATTAAAAAAAGACGAAATTCGAAGTGTGCGAGGGACACACAAAAAAGGCACCGTCGAAATCGGCAAAGCAAACAAAGCGCACTAAGTGAGTGCTTAATTAAGAACTGCTGAAGTGTTTTGATGGCGGCACATTAATTTCATCTTGTTTTTCTGCTTTCAAGAACAATTATCTTGGCACGTTCGCGGACGAATATTCGTCGGCACTTTTAATTTCGCTCTTGGCACCAATTATATCTCGCTTGCTGTTTGATGATGTAGTTGTTTATTTTTTGTAATTTGAATTCAATTTGGGGATTCGAAAAGGTACTCGCACAAATGTGAATTATAATTATTGTATTAAAGTCTAACCCGTCTCAATCATACTGTATAAAACATTTTTTTGAAATTATTTAAATTATCATACATACATAAACTCACGCCTTTTTCTCAGAAGGGGTAGGTAGAGGCGCCACAGGACACCCACATTTCGCCTTGTATGTTCCCTCCCACGATGTGATAGGAGGCGAGCCTATTGCCATGTCGGGCACAAATTCCTGACTCCGGGCTAATAATGAATAGGAAAATCCAATATCACTTTGCCCGAAATGGCAGAAGATTCCCTCTTTGATAAACTTTTCAGTCCAGTTAAAAAAAGATTCAATATTAAGAAAAGAGCAGCTGCGTTAGAGCACCAATAGGTAAGGTCACATATATATAGGTCATATAAAGGTCAAGGTCATATAGGTCACTTACAATGTCAGGGGAAGGTGGGCGTTTGTGGTCATTGATAATGGAACATAGGTAGGGCACACAAAAATAAATGAGTGTACTTTGGGTCCTAATGAGTTTCTTAATATCTTCTTTTGTCAGTTCTTTTATGTAGTGTTGTCTACTAGTGCTTCCGACCGGTCTCACGTCAAACATTCTCCTCGTTCTTATTCCCTGGTACTTAGAGCATGAAGCAGCTCTAGTTCGGTGCAGTGCAGTGCCTTCTTAATATCTTTTTATGAATTAATTATCATGCTCGACTTTTGTGACCATAATACTTTTATATTACATGTACGAAATTATTCTTAAAGATATTTTCCATAGATATTCCTGTCTTATATTTGGCATCTAGAGTAACTAGTTTACTTTGTCGTTTCATTATCAGACGTATGAGATGACGTTCGATACCTAAGTGATTGATAGACACCCGAAATAAACGCAGCCAGCCATTAAAAATACATACGGTAATAGCATTATGCCCGTCGGGCTAAACCAATATAGACCGTCGCATACATTATTAAAGTTATTTCGAAATGCTTTTAAAATACAATAGCTAGATCATTACGAATAAATTAAAAATATCCATGGATAGATACTCCGAGTGACTGCGTCGGCGTAGTTTTACTAAGGTACGATTACAAAGCTGAGGTCTTGGGTTCGAATCCCGGGTCTTGCAAAGTGATATTGGATTTTTATATTCATTATCCGCCCGGAGTCAGGAATTTGTGCCCGATATGGCGATAGTTTCGCCCTCTATCACATCGTGGGACGGAATATAAAATGGCGCAATGTGGGTGTCCTGGTAGCACTTCTGCCTACCCATACCTTGCCTTACCTTCTGGGAAAAAGGCGTGAGCTTATGTATGTATGAATCTTCTTATGCTGCACTTTCCATTCTTCAACTTGGTTTTCATGGGGAAAATATAGCAGAGTCGTTAATTACTAAGCGTTAATTAAGTGATGGCAAAATGAATTTTCGACTTTGGTTCGACTTAACGGTAATTTGTTTTGTACTTCAATTTAGAAGTCCAATTTGCTCGCAAGGGAAATGAAATGCAATAAGAAATGTGCTTTGATTAAGTGGCTCTTTTCGTCTGGATCCTGTAATAAAAAATCATTTAGCCACGTTTAAATTTCATTTTAAAAAGTGTAGTAGTGTAGTATATTGCAAAAATATTGATTACGATTTTAAAAATGAATTTTAGAGATATATAATATATCTAGCTTTTAAAAATTTTATAGACACTATGAGCAATAAAAACTCGAATTTAATACTATGTCACATGTCCCATGATTTTAGTAGATATGGCCAAATATTTTCTAAAAAAATCCTAAAATGCACCCAGCATTTTGGAAATTAAGAATAACGTCGCCCTTATTGCTCGCACAAGTACTTTTTAGGTATCACTGAATAGAGCGCACCAAGAACAATCTATTGATATACGAAACATATGAAGAGCATAAACAATTAAAGAAGGAAACACAAATGGCCACGCGTCATAGTGAAAATAACAGCCACACAGAGCCAAAAAACAGGTCGCTGAAATGTGCTTTCCCTACGGTATAGCCTCAGGGTTAATAGGCGCCAGGTAACGTCGGCCGCTGCGGGCTAAGTACATGCTGAAACGTGGGTAATAATAAAACAATTTTTTTTAATATATACATATATAAAAATGTAAAAAATGAAATAAAATGAAAAATAAAGAGAATTAAAACAATAACAAGAAAGCAGCCCCTCATGTAAATCTAATTTTTAAATACTAAATAGGTGAAGCGAAATTATATACGTAGAAAAAATATTTTGCTTAAAATTATCTCTTTGATCTTTCCATTAGTTAGGTGTATTTTTATTTTAGTACTTCCCAGCATTTGATCCTTATTAGCAATATTATCGATGGCTTAATAATACAGCATGTGTTTCTTTTTCATAATCATCGGGTTTGATTCCTCGCTAAGAATATTTATTTTTAAAAACTCGAAGTAAACAGCTTTAGTTTTCATCGAAATCAGTGTCGTGACTACTTCGAGCGTTTTTCGCTTTTCCTCATAGTATCGGATTTGGTCAACCAAGCCCAGTTCAAAAATTCACCTCTATATGGATTGAGCCAATTAAAAGTGCCTTTTTGTTTCATACGACACAGCCGTCACATCTATAGGGGTAGACTGTCCCGCCCTCACACCCGCCACTGCAACTCCTGTAAGCCAGGATCAACAATGGCACGCATTTTAATGACACTAAGCATTGAAGCTCAGCGCGTCTCCGGGAATGTCTAACTTGTCTTAAACCCGCAACGAAATCAATCAATAAGTTAAATTAATAGGAGGAGTTGGAAATAAATTATTGTCCACTTCCCTCCCTAATAAAGCAGGGGTAGGGGTCTATAGGCGTAGGTAGAGTCTATGGATATTCACTTAGCTCGATTCTGGTATTAAGATTTGCTTCATCCACGTGAAAAAATCCTTTCTTATCAACTTCTGAACTTTTAATTTTATATAATAAAATATTTGTAATAAAAATAAATTGGCAATGTTCATTGTTTCGTTAGAATTGTTGGCAATGTTAGAGCACGCAATTGCCTATCATCAGAGCACCATTGTGAAAATCAAGGACAGAAATGTCCGATGCAATTCTTTTGAGATGTCACCAGTGGTGTGACGTCATCATAATGTGATGTGACGTACCCTTGGCGCGTTATTATCCCATTATCTTTAACTGTTTGTATGTGACAAGTCGCATGGACTTCATAACCACTTATAGAAGTTACACAATATAATAACAAACATTCTGTAAGAGAAACTATCTTCAAATAATTGTGGTAGAGCCACGCTTTCTTTTCTTTTCTTTCTTACCTTTGCTGTCGCGTTTCGTTCGGTGAGTGAGAATGCCGGATGCCCAATACCCATTTTCTGTTCCCATCTTTTTCCTACCGGCAGTTTTCCCTACCGCATTTAACTGAATCAGCTTCAGCATGCCTTCCTCAAAATCACCGCATAGACCTAAATACAAACTCAGATTCGATTCAGTATTTACCAATCATAAATCCACAGATTTTGCAA
Source organism: Deilephila porcellus (assembly GCA_905220455.2). NCBI lineage: Eukaryota > Metazoa > Arthropoda > Insecta > Lepidoptera > Sphingidae > Deilephila > Deilephila porcellus. Next base: position 10,692,431 of record LR999986.1, on the reverse strand, counting down.
TAAACGTAACGAAACACGGTCATTGGCGAGCAAAGTTAATTCCGAAAGAAGAATGTGTTTGCACACGCCCGTTGATTGTTACTGAACAGTTGACAGATTTATCGGCCGCGTGTTTCACATGATTTTTTGCCCTGACGAGTAATAATTTACATATGGTGATATACTGAATTTTGGATAAATATTGGTTAAGTTATTTGTCGAGTTATGGTGGGCGAGATGGCTGTGAAACTATGAGATTGGACGCAATTTCATCGTTCCATTCCGGTACAAAGATAAATGCTTGTGTTGTCGTCATATATTCGATGTTCCAGGATGGTCTGTAACTTGATTTTTAATGTACTTTACGTAAGTTATAGGACAGTGATTTCATTGCATTTGAAAATAAATCTAAAGCGATCTAAATAGATACTGCTCGGAGATAGTTGTCATATTAAAAAAAAATCAATTGTAAATAATATTTAAAAATAAAAATGATAATATGTCCAAGTTACATTTCCTAATAACAAGCTATTATTGCTTTGAACTTGACGTAACAACTGAGACAGACAAATATGGTTTTTACAACCGGAAATGACGCATTCAAATGAGGTCCATGATTTTGTTTTTGGCCAAAACACAAGTGACCTCGGATACTTGACGTGAGGTCAGTTGGCCTGCTTTGGACCCCAAGGTCAACATGCCACACCATGAGTCATCTGTACCTTTGGTATTTCCCTTACAATTCATATGGACATCAAGGCAGTCATGTCTTTTTAGCCAAGTGGGTCATTGATGGAGATTGAAAGTAATATAACTGGGGTTTACCATTTAAAATGAATGTTATGTCCTATTCATTCTCTTATTATTTGTATTGGCACAATGTATCTATAATTTTATTTCTTTGGTTATTTTAATTCAATTAACACGGTTACTGCATTCTCACATGCTTATTGCATTCTCTGTCTCTCTCTCTCTTCAGCCACAGGAAGTCCAATGCTGAACATACGCCTCCCCCAAGGATCTCCACCTCGACCTGTTGGAAGCGGCCTGCATCCAGCGACTTCCTGAAACCTTAACGAACCTACTATATTAATGATAATTGAATATTATTCTAAAATCTAAATACAAAGACTGCCTCCGTGGCGTAGTTGTATTACGGTACGGTTACAAAGCTGAGGTCTCGGGTTCGAGTTCCGGGTCGGGGAAAGTGATATTGGATTTTTCTATTCATTATCAGTCCGGAGTCAGGAATTTGTGCCCGATATGGCGATAGGCTCGCCACCTATCACATCGTGGGACGGAACATACAAGGCGAAATGTGGGTGTCCTGGTGGCGCCTCTGCCTACCCCTTCGGGGATAAAGGCGTGAGTTTTTATTTATGTAATAAAAAAAAGTTAAACAAAAAAAAGTAGTACTAACGACACTAATGTTCCCAGTACTTTAAACACGTAAACACACTTTTATATGAAGCTTAAAATATTATGTAGGCTACTTCTCAGAAATTCTTGAGAAGTTTGTATTACAAGATTCTGGAATATAGTAACAGCCTAGCTTCCAATAATAAAACAGGAAGCCTTCAGTACAAGTAAATTTTATAAATGGGAAATACAATGGAAGTATGTATTAAAAATATTTTCCTTCGTTTTAATATAAAGTAATATTTGGTAATAAAAGTAGCCATTGTTTTCGTTTCGCGGAAAACCATTGTCTTTAAAAGGCTTTTTGTAAATAAGATTTTTTTAATATTTTAACATGGTGTGATGGAAGAATTGAAAATAAGTCGGTTCGGGTCGGTGTTCATGTTGTGTTTTAAAGGCAGTATATATTTTCTAGGGACATTTTGTATTGCAATATTATAATACTATACTACAACTGCCACGGGTCGGTAGTTGAACTATGGTGCGATTACAAACCTGAGGTTTTGGGTTTGAATCTCGGGTTGGGCAAAGTGATATTGAATTTTTCTATTAATTACTAGCCCGGAGTCTGGAATTTGTGCCCGATATGGCAATAGGCAAATATCACATCGTGGGACGGAACACATAGGCGAAACGTGGGTGTCCTGATTGCACCTCTGCCTACCCCTTCTGGGGGAAAGGCGTGATTTTTAGGTATTTTTTTCTTTTTTATTGCTGTTATAAGCAGATGAGCTGGCGGCCCGCCTAATGGAAAGCGGCTACCGCTGCCCATACACCTTCGCAGTGCCAGGGGTTCAGCACAACAAAGTCGCTGCCTACCTTGAGGAGAGTACTCTCTTTAAGCCTCGTTTGAAGAAGGACAGGTCATAGCGCTCAGGAAACACCGATGCCGTATTTCTGTATGTATTACAATATTGTGATACCAGGATTTATCAGAGATCGATATTATAAAATTAAAAAAATCCACCGGATATTTTATTTAAGCGGATATACAATAGACCGGATCTCTATGCGGAAATCATTTAAATTCGTTCGTTGAAATAAAGATAAACTTATAAAGATACTGGCCCATTATTTTTTATGGATCGACGGGCTGACTGAAATGCACCTGATAAGTGGTATGCCGTCAAGATAAACTGATTAGCAACAAACAATTATACATCATCATTGGATGCAATTATACCAGCATTTTGAATTGCTTATTACTATAGAGTATAGACTGAATATTACAGAAATTAGGGAAAAGTGTTACAAAATTTATGGTTTATGGTCATTTGTCTAGAATAAGATTTTGTCTATTGCTCGCTATGTACCTATTCTTTAAATAGATTATGATTTTGATCTTATTCAGCTTTCTGTGTAGAAATGTTATTACTTTATTTGTTTTACAGATATTTGAAGTCGACTACCATTTTAAAATTATAGTCTATCTAAACTAACAGGTTCCATTTGACATTGGGAAATAGGGATGCTGTCAAATAAATCGGTTCTTACAATATCCGATTATATAGAGATATCGATAATATTTGTTTGTATTTCTTAATCGATTACAGTTTATATTTTCAGTTTACATCATTTCGTTTATTTTTTCATGAACATATTTATTCTAATGAGACATCAACAATTGCATGTCACTTTACTATTTAGGAACAAAAGGAGTGATTTATCTATTACTAGCGGCCCGTCCCGGCTTCACCCGGGTGCAGACACTTTTTCGAGTCCAGTCCACATCACGCACATGCTTATGAACACATGATACATACATACAATACAATACATATACTCCAAAGTGAGGAACCTCCTCACTATGTGTGGCGTATCCTACAATACTGCCTTCATTTCCATTGTAATATCCAAATCTATTAAATAATGATGAATTAATTCATATTAATATTATTATTTCACTATTTATTGATGTATGTTCGTTGACAGCATACCTATTATTAGCTGAAAGTTCAGTATTTTAAAAAATTAAAAAACAACTGTTTTATATCTGCTCGATTATTTAAAATTTTTACCGATTATGCGTATACAAATGCATTTGAATAGTCTCGACTCTACCGGTAAAAGACCTAACGAGGTGACTTTGTAATGACGTCTAGAAAAAAAATATGTTGTTTAAAATTGTTATTTTGCTTTATTTAAAGAATTCTAGTTTAAATTTAGTGATTATGGTTTGTATATCTAGTGATAAAATAAGAATAGCTTCATAATTCCATGGATTTACGGAAAGTGTTATTGAAATTGTGTGGGTTACGTCTGCACAAAGTTATTTACGTTAAAAGTCTGAAACGTCAAATGGAACCTGTTAGTTTAGATAGACTATAATCCTTTTATTATATAAACAACATCCGTCGTTAGATTAATAGATTGTCCTACGTCATCAAATCGATTTGGAATTATATCGAGAGCGATAAAAATATACTATCAATACAATAATAACGATAATAAACTTGTATAAGGATCTCGATAAATAGAAACATTTTAAAATATGCAACAAGCAATGTTAATTTAATTAACATACAAGCTTTATCTCCTTTACATTATTGTACATTCGTTTAGATACAAATCGCAATGCATTATTAAAATAACATATTTTTGGGGGTGTCAATCCTTAACGTCAGTTACATCTACATTATACCTAGAAGTATTTCTAATTGCATATATTTCCTTCTTTATTACATTGCAAAACATAATTGCGATATGTTATCAAAGTGCTCGAATCTATCTTCATTTATTTTATTTCATAATGATGAACAACATGGTAATAAAATTTTGACTTCATCATGTTTGCGTCAGGTAGACCTGTTATGCATTCCTAGGAATTCATTAAAACAATTTCTTTGTTTTCACTGTATCCTGCAAGATTGATCTGCATCGATAAAATATAATTTCATAACGATTTTAACTGTAATTCTAAATGGATTTATATTGACTCATCCTTTACGTTTATATGTATAAATAACTCCGTCTGTCTGTTTGTTGTTTATCACCTTAAAACCTTTCAAACTTTCACTATTTAACTGTTATGTTTACTGTAAAATACCTTATTAGCCGAAGACAAACAAAACACCTAATAATACGGGTAGTGAGATGGCAAAAAATAATATTTTGTGAGTAACGTATTTCGTTATAAAAGTTCTATGACATTTCGGTAGTAAAATTTCCTTCATATATTAGCACAACACAATTGCAATTATTGCAGTACCATTACAGATTTACGCACTCATATGTAGCTACAATTGAGAGGTTAAGTGTGCGTTTGAATGGAGAAAATCATAAAGAAAAATATTATATAACAATTTATATAATCATGACAAGGGTTATTGCCGCAGGCAAGAACCGAGATAGGGAGCATTTTAAAATAAAGTGAGAGAAGCCAGGCCGGACTGCTAGTATTGTATAATTAGTTACATTATAGCTTTTATCACAATTTCCATGAATGCATTCAGGATGGTATTAAAGATTAAATTCTTTTGAAAAGCCGGTTCGTAATATTTCAAAGCATAAATATGCTGAATGTTTGTGGTCTCTTTTTAAGAGAAAAACATTGTGTAGTAATGGTTTAGGATAGGACTGTTTTGACCGCTTTGAGACACTTTAAAAAAGCTATATTATCTGTATCCGATTTTTCTGTGTTAGAGACAAACCAACATTAAACTTCAAAACGATTGATACGATAAAATTTCAATAATTAAATTAGGTCTCACGAGTTACAAACCCAAATAGAAACACAAAAAGTACCATTGAACATACCCAAGTAACATTTTGAACTGTATAAAAGCTGTATTATAGACTATTTGTTTTCTACAGGCTGTTAAACGTTGCTGTATAAAGACTGTATAGCAAGCTATACAGCCCTTATAACTCTGAAATGGGCCCCAAAATTATACAGCTTTAAGTGTAGATTTTGCTGTATAACAGCTGCATAATAGCTGTACTATTTGGCTGGCTAAGATACTATCTAGATACTTTTATACAGCTTCCATTCTCTAATTTTCCTTTTTATTCTTTTATACAGAATCAGGCTTGTGAAAATCTTAATAGAAGAATAAATATATTATAATTGTGTTCGTTTCTCCATTTCCATTCTCCATTTTATTTCTTAATTTACTATGTGCCAAGGCAGAGACCATATGTGAAGTATAAGTGAAAAAAATATTTGATAACTAAGTGGTATTAAGTACTCTTTCCTGTTTATCGTTGTTATTATGCTTGCGACTGATATTTTTATGTGAATATGTATACTAGTTAAAGCTCAAAACTCACGCCCCTTCGAAATAAAGGATATACATACATTTTTTCTGTAACAACAAATATGTGATCATATCTGAAAGCAGTTTTAAGAGTAACCCGGACTGTTCTATTGATAGTAAACGTAATTGTGTGTACTATACAGTTAAAATCCTTTGTAAATTTGTACTGAAATTTCAAAAACAAACAAAAAAATATCTCGTAAAATTGGAAAGCAATTTATAGGTTATGATAAAATGGCGTCCTTAGTTTATACAGCTCTTGCTCTTCTAGTACCTCTTAATGCAGCTTTTTGCATAACAGAGTCGTTATTTAAGAACGCATCTCAGCCTAAAGAGTAACATTGTCTGTACATTACTATTTAAGTACTGTAGAAGCTGTCTTAAAGTCTTATTCATATTCATTTATACAGTTAATTAGGGTTCAGTTGAAAATATAGAAAACCTCATTATGACCAAAAACCAAGGCCCGTAAGGCGGTGAGCAAGGAATCGGATTGTTTTATCGAAAGTGTTCCAAATATTTTCATATCATATCATATCATATCATATCATATCATATCTTTATTAATAAAATAATTTACACGTCACAATTTCAACATAAAAACATTAATTATTATAATAAAATAAAAATAAATAATAGGGAATATGCATGATTTTTTTTTATATTCTTATATGATAGTTCACATCATTATATAACGGCAAAAAAAAAAAACAGCCGTAAAAATATTAATATTAATACAAAAAATATATATTTTAAAATATCAAACTGATAACAGCAGTTTAAACACTGTTTTTTTGGCGCGCTACGATGACGTCATAGTCTAATAAAATAAACAAGCGTGGAAGTGTTGTACACTATAATTTATCAATATTTTGTATATTACGACTGATTACAATGGAAAAAAAGTAAAAAACCGACTTATAAGTGCTGTATTGTGCCTAAATGTAAAAATACAACAATAAATACACCCGAAAAAGTATTTATTTTTGTTCCGAGAGGGGTGGAAGTAAGAAAAAAGTGGTGTAAAATCATGAGAAGAGACATGGTATCTCCATCAACTTGTCATAAGTAGATTAAGGGAATATCATATTATGCTATTACCTCATGCATGTGTGGATCACAACTTGATCCCTATAATAGATGAAGTTATAGTACTGGCAGTTATAGACTGCCTCGGTGGCGTAGTTGTATTACGGTACGGTTACAAAGCTGAGGTCTCGGGTTCGAGTCCCGGGTCGGGCAGAGTGATATTGGATTTTTCTATTCATTATCAACCCGGAGTCAGGAATTTGTGCCCGATATGGCGATAGGCTCGCCCCCTATCACATCGTGGGACTGAACATACAAGGCGAAATGTGGGTGTCCTAGTGGCGCCTCTGCCTACCCCTTCGGGGATAAAGGCGTGAGTTTATGATTTATGAAGTTATAGTAGTAGTTTGTGGATTAATTAATATGCAGGATGTTCTAGTCAGCGGATGACTAATACCTCAGTCCGCCCCGTGACCACGAAAGCTGAAAAGCAATCGAAACGTCGGGAAGTTAAAAAGTTTAAAAATTAAACCAAATCGTGATAAAATCCGTAAAAATAATTTTATTTCAATGTGTAACATTCGCGTAAATCTAAGAAACCGTTATAGTTTTACTCCAGTTTTAGGTTATGTTATGTCTTCTAACCATTAATTTGTGAAATAAGTATTGTAAAACTATGTACAAGAAATATCTATGTATAATGTAATTACCTTGCAGCTTTAACACCTCTGATTTCAGCAGCCGTAAAATCCGGATTAGATGCGAAATATGTACTCATTAAATCATCAATTTTAGGAAGATTATCCGATTGCTCCTTTACATAACCACTGTCAGTCATTATTCTTGGAAACGTACTTGCTATTTTAAGTAGAAACAATTAATATCACTCCGAAATATGCTATGAAATTACAACAAAAATTAATTCAATCGCAAATACCGAACAAATATGAACTTGTTGACATTAACTTACTAGACTGTGACGTCAAATTCTCATTGACCAATAGAGTTGCGTTTCAACTACGTTGAATTTTGCACTCATTTTATGCAGATTTTAATAATTATTTTCTTAATTGAAAAGTACATAATTAAAAAAATATTGATGTAGATGTCAATCTAAAGCAATAAAGAATCTACAAAAAAAAATTGGTCTCAATTTGAATTCCATGCATATTCCCTATTACATTACAAAATTTATTTTAATTTATTTTAAGGCTATATTAGTTTCAAAATAATCTATAAGCTGGATAATTGTGTGTGCCAACACTATAATAATAACTTTAATCTTCTAAAACACGAAAAACTGTAAAAAGGGAAAAATGTACGCCAATCGCATTTGGCTTTAAAAAGGAGTAAATCTAAACTCTTCTACATGAGATAGAATTGTATTACACTATTATAAAGGGAATTGCTTGGTAAGAGTATCCTAGATTTCCGTTGTACAGCTATTATCAAGCTTAACTTGTAGGCTGAACAACAGAGTAATTTTACACCAATATTCAGGCTATAACAATATTTAATGCTCTTGTACAGAAGTAGGTTATACAAAAGTATAATTTGAGAGCAATATACAGTTATTGTCGTATAAAGTTGCTGAACGCAGTTTTTTACGCCGCGGTCTGTATTTTAGCGTTTTCCAATGCTATTTAAAAGCTAAAGGTAAAAATTTAGGCTCTATACAGCCGTTAATCAGCTATACTGTATACAGTTGTACAGTTATACTTTAGTCCAGTCCTAAACATATTTTTACACTCTTGTACAACATTTTTTAAGCTTATAGCTGGTAATGCGCTGGTAAATATAATATTTTTCCGCTTAAATGTTACTTGGGTATACAAAAAAATATTTTCAAGATATTATATTTAGTAATATATTTCATCGAAGAAAACTTCACTCAATTTTGTATTATTTAAGTGGCAAAAAGGCCAGTGAACAGTATTAAAAAAAATATGAAAAAACAATAATATCAATGGTAACTTATGATTTGTTAACTCGCTTAGGTACCCCTAGTGAATTGGTTCGACTTCAATTTTGTGTATTTCGGGAACGCAATTTTCTAATTTTATTTAATTTGTTAACTGTTAAATCATAAAACTGATATTAATTGAAAATTGTACCTGTTTGGTATTCGTACCGTGTCATGCCAAGGTATTTGTACCTTTGGGCCCACAGGCCCAAAGATGTATGAATGTGGGTTTCCTTCCTTTTTATAGTACTTAGGTAAGTATGCTGATTTCCTTATGATGTAATCCCCAACTGTTGAACTGAGCTATAATTAACTACGGGTTTAAAGAGATATCATGAAATATATGTGATTCATTAGTTGACCTGGTAGAGGGTAGAGCATATAGTATGACAAACCTGCCATCTTTGCACTCAACAACAATAAGTGAGTTGCTGAACAAAGACGGACCTGAGAATTTCTATAACGACATGTTGGTAGCTGATTGCATCCAGCAACTACACACCATCTTTATTAGACTGTCAGTTGGAATTGTGGGTAAACGACCATGCGCTGAACCATTGCCAAACCGCTGAACAACCTGCCAATTGGTGGAAAACTTCTAGTAACACAGTACAACTACTCCCACCATAATAAATAAATAAATACACCCAACAGTCACATACATAGTCCTGACCCCACACTAAGATCGAATTTTGTGTTGTGGGTGTCAGGAACTACGAGACTTTTTGGTCTTACAAACACCCAGACCCGAAACGAAAACTTGTGGTAACATTTGTCTCGGTGCCGGGATCGAACCCGCGGCCTCTCGTTTCACTGCCGGCGTCTAAACAACTGCGCCATGGAGGCTGTCGATAATAGGCCCACCCGAAGCCAACTTTTGGCAATGGTGCATAAGACGTGCCTCTACAAGACTCAGAAGGTCGCTGGGTCAGGCCACGAATGACGTCTTTGGAGAACGTCCACGTTCAATAGTAAACTCAATCCAAGATTAGGTGTTTTAGAAACCCTTGTAGATAATTTTCTGGTATGTAGATATCCTTACAACGTTTCCACAATTTTAAAAATAATAAACTGAGAATGAGAATTATTGATTGACAAAACAATGAATTTTATGTTTCAAATGAACATGTTTCACGCAATCAAATTCATCACCGATAGTAAGTAAAGTTCTGGCGCCATCGCGTCGTTTGTCCTCACATTATTTGATTAATCCTATACGATAAACGCATTATAAGAAAATAGAATTTTAATTGAATTGATTATGTTTTAAGGTTCATTTGAATTTAGCTGCCATTGATATTTATTGTTGACTGAAAATAAATACTTCTAATATTTTTATGCTGATGCATTCAGATTTAGAATTTGTTAACGTAAATTGCATACTAAAATATGTGGTAATATTGCCATTGCTATAAAACTCAATAATCTTATACGCCTGGATAGGTACCACCACAATGTCTTTTTCTCACGCCAAACAGCAGTGTTAAAGCACTGTTGTGTTCCGGTTTGAAGCCTTCCGGTAGCCAGAGTAATTACTGGACATTAATGAGACTTAACATCTTATGTCTCAGGATGGCGAGTGCAATGGAATGCCAAGCATTTATTTGTAATTCACGGTGTTAGGTTTTGCTACTCGTGCTCGTGCTATGAGCGGTCGTATCGCATACCATCAGGCGAGGGGCATGCTCGTCTCGCCATTCATTGCAATAAATAAAAATGGTATTACTAAACTCGAAGTCAATGGCAGCATTTACATTACTAAGATTGTCATTGAATTAATTCAAAATTAATTAATTCTTATATCGATTCTTCCACGAAAGTTGTCTTATCGTTTTCACATGCACAGCCCAAACATTTGGCTTTCATTCGTCCTCAACAGTTATCAATGAGCCATCGGTCGGCACTGCACCTAGCCACAGATGCGTCATTAATCAGTTTTGAGAATCAGACAATGACTAGGCATTATTAAAGTGGAAGTTATTGTACTGAAATATACAATAATAATTTACTTTACTGAATTGTTCAACTTTGCGATTCGTCTGGGCTATTAAAACATGAATTATGAAATTTCCATAAGTTATTTATATTATTGAAGTGTGTCTGATTTTGTTTGGTTTGTATTAAAGGCTTTGCAATAATCATTATAAACAAAAGTGGTTACTAACGAATTTATAATCCAGCTGAATAGTTGTAAGCAAGTGTAACAATGAGTGAAGATTACGTACCGATAAGAGTAGCTTTGGACGTCCACATCATAGATAAATTACTTGATAAAAGCCGTAGGAAGCAGCTAGCATAAGACTCATCCAAAATATTGCTAGAAATGTTTGGGGAAAGTGTATATTCTGTTATTAAATATAATCACAATGACGACACTTTGATGATTAAAAATCTACTAACATCGTTAATTACAAAGGCAAGACACTGTGATTGTGATAAACACGTTTATAACTTGATAACAATAGGAACAACCAATTTTTGATAGGTGATTATACAGTTATTCACGCTCTTATCAAAGTATTTTGAATTGATGTTAAAAAAAATACAGCTAAGTTTTGATTTGTTTTTTTTTGGCAAATACTAATAAAATACCTATTACCAATATTCATGTAAAATGGCGAAAAATTTCCATCAGATCATTTTGATTCTTGTGTTAAGTTTTAACTACTGAACAAAATTGTTACTAAACAATAAAAAATCAAACAAAATATACCTTAAAATATGTTTATTTACACATAATAATATCAGACAAATCTTCATAAATAATAAATAAATTTTCGTTCGTTCGTTGCCTTAATCCTAATATTTTACTAAACTTAGTTATGAATAAACATAATTTACTCAAGTAAGATCTCTTCGAAATGTACTCACAAAATGAGTAACATAATGTTAATATTACACTAAAAACGCATTACTCCTGTTATAAGGCGGATCTGGGTAAACCTTTGTGACTCTCGGTACGGTGATTGTGCTAGGTAACATATCTATATCTATATCAATATCCATATCAGCTTCTTCTTCTTGTTTCCTTCTTCTCCTACCTATCTCATAAGAAACAATTGCCACTAACACCAAAATTATAAATGCAAGTATTACAGCCATAGCAATTGTCAATGGAGTCCAAAAACCAGGCCTGTCATATGGTGGTGGGATAACAGTGACGTCGCTGTCTGTAGTCCCATAATCAGGTGTTGTAAGTTCATTGGATGGGTCTGTAGTCTGGATATTCGGTGGCGTTGTTGGTTCATCTGTCGGTGCTGTGATTGGACTACTAGGTGGCTCTATAGTTATTGTAGTAGCTTCACTTGGTGGCTCTGTCGTAGGTTCATCAATCGGTGTTGTACTTGGTTCAGTTGGCGTCTCGGTTGAAGGTTCAACAGTCGGTGTTGTACTTGGGTCAGTGGGTGTCTGTGTTGTTGGCTCGTCAGTCGGTGTTGTACTTGGTTCAGTGGGTGTCTGTGTTGTTGGCTCGTCAGTCGGTGTTGTACTTGGTTCAGTGGGTGTCAATGTTGTTGGTTCCTCAGTCGGTGTTGTACTTGGTTCAGTGGGTGTCTGTGTTGTTGGTTCGTCAGTCGGTGTTGTACTTGGTTCAGTGGGTGTCTGGGTTGATGGTTCTTCAGTCGGTGTTGTACTTGGTTCAGTGGGTGTCTGTGTTGTTGGCTCGTCAGTCGGTGTTGTACTTGGTTCAGTGGGTGTCAATGTTGTTGGTTCCTCAGTCGGTGTTGTACTTGGTTCAGTGGGTGTCTGTGTTGTTGGTTCCTCAGTCGGTGTTGTACTTGGTTCAGTGGGTGTCTGTGTTGTTGGCTCGTCAGTCGGTGTTGTACTTGGTTCAGTGGGTGTCAATGTTGTTGGTTCCTCCGTCGGTGTTGTACTTGGTTCAGTGGGTGTCTGTGTTGTTGGTTCGTCAGTCGGTGTTGTACTTGGTTCAGTGGGTGTCTGGGTTGATGGTTCTTCAGTCGGTGTTGTACTTGGTTCAGTGGGTGTCTGTGTTGTTGGCTCGTCAGTCGGCGTTGTACTTGGTTCAGTGGGTGTCTGTGTTGTTGGTTCGTCAGTCGGTGTTGTACTTGGTTCAGTGGGTGTCTGGGTTGATGGTTCTTCAGTCGGTGTTGTACTTGGTTCAGTGGGTGTCTGTGTTGTTGGTTCGTCAGTCAGTGTTGTACTTGGTTCAGTGGGTGTCTGAGTTGATGGCTCCTCAGTCGATGTTGTACTTGGTTCAGTGGGTGTCTGGGTTGATGGTTCTTCAGTCGTGGTTGTGCTTGGTTCAGTGGGTGTCTGGGTTGATGGTTCTTCAGTCGGTGTTGTGGTTGGTTCAGTGGGTGTCTGTGTTGTTGGCTCGTCAGTCGGTGTTGTACTTGGTTCAGTGGGTGTCAATGTTGTTGGTTCCTCAGTCGGTGTTGTACTTGGTTCAGTGGGTGTCTGGGTTGAAGGCTCATCAGTCGGTGTTGTACTTGGTTCAGTGGGTGTCTGGGTTGATGGCTCCTCAGTCGGTGTTGTACTTGGTTCAGTGGGTGTCTGGGTTGATGGCTCCTCAGTCGGTGTTGTACTTGGTTCAGTGGGTGTCTGGGTTGATGGTTCTTCAGTCGGTGTTATAATTGGATCAAATGTTGTGCTTGAAGGTAAATCAGGTTCGGTAGGCTCAATTTCTGTAGTAATTTCGGTAACATTAGGCTGTATCTGTGTTGTTTCTGTAATTATTTGACTCTCTGTTGTTGTTATACTTGTTTCATTTTCTGTAGTTGTGTCTGAGCTGCTGCCCGGTTCTGTCGTGATAACTGGCCCTGTGGTGGAATCGACTTCGGTTTCTGTCGTTGTTGGTACTCTGTTGTCGTCGTAGAAGGGGCACAGCGATACGTCAAAGCCAGGTGGAATGTATCGGAATGAGTCGACCAAGACTAGTGAATCTGGTGATGCCATGCCCATCAGTGATATCTGTGGAAGAGAAAACTATTTTTATCTAGTGTATGTGTATTTATAATTAATTTAGAATTCGATTTATATTCGGTATTGATTATAGGCCACATCATTTGCGAGTTTTTTTATTTGATTCGATGATAGTTTAAAATGCACTGGTTGAATAATTGTTAAGATTGTTTACAATTACCTTTATAAGAAAGAAATTAAATACTTTGCCTTTTCATTACATTATGCTTACATCCTTTTAGAGCTAAGGTTTAAAACAAGATTTTATTTGAGATGTAGATTGTATTATAACTATTTACAACGTAGTTTTATATTTTGAGTTTTTTTTTTTCGGTATCATTTAGACGCTTCGTTTTTGAGATTGTTAGCTCTATATGCGAATGTATCCAATTAAAAAAGCGAAATAAACTAAATATTTGGTGTCATAACAGGTGAAAATATGTGGTTTAATGAGCATATTACCTCAATGTGAACTAAGGTCAAAAAAATAATTAACGTTATGACAATTCTTCGCGATGTAGCACCATTAACATTTTAAAGGCTGTGTATATAACCTTTTGTCAAGCCATAATCCGTTATTGTACACTGATCTAGGGATGAGCTGTCCCTTCGCAACTCATAAGACCAGAAAGAGCTCAACGTGCGGTACTCGAAACATGATTGAAGTCCCTTATTGTTTTTTACCCTGCGAATTTTCAAAGAGTAGCTTCTCAATGTCAGGTGACTATAATCCTCACGATTGCTCTTAGACACATAAAGATACGCTAAACGCAGATGATTATGAACGTATTATCAAAAGAGGCATCTTTCAAATACCAGTAAATCAAATAAAGCTTTTGCCAAGAAATTCTGTTCTTTAAATTGTTTATTTACAATTATTGTATAAATCCATACATCCATCCATCAGCCAAAGGAAGTCTATTGCTGAACATAGGCCATTCCCAATGATTTATTTCCACAGTGACTTCTGATTCGATCTCGTAGGGAAACCCCGAGCATAGCCCTCTCCATAGCTCGTTGAGTGACTTTGAGCCGCCTAATGAGGCCCATAGTGAGAGGCCACATCTCGGTGCCGTATGTCATCACTGGCAACACACAACTATCGAAGTCTTTCGATTTGAGGCACTGAGGTATTTTGGACGAGAAGACGTCGCGTAGTTTCCCGAACGCTGCCCAACCGAGTTGGATTCGACGATTGACCTCTCTCTCGAAGTTGGACCTGCGTAACCGGACCACTTGTCCTAAATAGACGTATTTGTCTACAACGTCAAGAGCCGAGCCCCCAACTCCAAACTGTATAAATATATTATAAATATTAAAAAGTATCTAAAGGCCAAAATTCTAAAGGCAAGTTCTAAGAGACTTATTTTGACATAGAAAATGTAATGAAAGATTTTTGTGTAGAAATTTAGATTTCCATTTTGTTTTTAGTTGAGTTATCAAATTTTTAATAATAACAATATTTTGGTTACAGTTGTATTATATTAATTTAAAAAAATATGGACGATCTTCAATTGTTTTCTTAATTTTATTTTATGAATGTAATTATTTCGTTCTGTCATTTTATAATTTGTAATCTAAGCACGTTTGTAAATTCTTATTGTACTTTTTGTTTATTGTACTATTATACGATATGACAAATTACCAAAATAAACAAACGCTACAAACTTCGCCTAGTCAGAGAGAGGTCATATAGTAAGACAAACCGTTTGCTATATTATATGTAGACAAATGAATTCATAATGGTTTCTTAGATTTACGCGAATGTTACACATTGAAATAAAACAATTTCTTTAACGGATTTTATCGCGATTTGGTTTAATTTTTACATATATATATATATATATATATATATATATATATATATATATATATATATATATATATATATATATATATATATATATAGTATATATTTCCTATTTGTTGATTGGTGTAGAAGTTATAATATGGTATTTCTAGTTGCAGCTTAGTGTAGTATATTATAATATGAGCATTGCAGTACTGATAGAGTGTCCGCCGGCATATTTATGCCATCATAATTTCCCTGTCCATCGTAACAGGCGATCAAAAGAGGTCATCGGGGTAGCTAATCATTCTGCGCAAGCTTATTATCTGAAACAGCTGGGAGTTTATCTCCCTGAAAGGTCAGGTGCCGCCCACAATGCATGTTACGATCACCTAAGGGTTTTTATCATAAATTGAACTATGTTTGTTACATTTTTAATCTCGAAAGCGATGGTACGGGACAGGATTACATGCCTTGAGTGAGACTGAGACGGGACAGGGCGGGATATAACGGGACTGGGCGGGAAAAGCAGTACAGAGCACCGCATTGAGTTTGAATATAAATAAAACGGTACAGGAAAATGTTACTGATGAGGACTGGACTCAAAAAGTATCTGCACCCGGGCGTAGCCGAGCCGGCCCCTAGTTATGAATAAAACTGTTATCATAGAGAGTAATAGTGGTATTATCGATAAAAGGGTTTATGTTACGGAAAAGCTCCGTTTAAATTTAAATGCATTAGTTATTTGATTATACATACATAAATACATAAACTCACGCCTTTATCCCAGAAAGGGTAGGCAGAGGCGCCACCAGGACACCCACATTTCGCCTTATATGTTCCGTCCCATGATGTGATAGGGGGCGAGCCTATCGCCATATCGGGCACAAATTCCTGACTCCGGGCTGATAATGAATAGAAAAACCCCCATATCACTTTGCCCGACCCGGGATTCGAACCCGAGACCTCAGCTTTGTAGTGGTACCGTAGAACAACTACGCCACCGAGGTAGTATTTGATTATCTAGATTATTATGTTATTCGTGTTTATCCGGATTGTCAACCGCGACTAAATATCAAAGTAATTATAAAATAGGTGCGGCATTTTCATATACGTACTGAAAATACGTATTGAATTTATTTTAAAGATGTAATTTAATATAACATTTTTTATTTTTTATATTTATTTAGGTATTAGGAGATTATTATTATTTAATCATCTCTTTATATATTTATTTGACACTAAAATTTATTATTGCTCATACTATCTATCCAAAGGTTGTCTAGAAGAAATTGATCCAAGAGATAAGACCGCCCATCTTGATATCCAAATGTTTTCGTATACTTTTTAGTTTTTATCATTAATTACTTGTCTCTTGGTATACAATAAAGAGTTTTGTATTTTATATTATTAAAACACTATTAACAGTATATTTTATTATTCTATCTCTTTTTTTATTTATTTATTTAAATCTTTTTTGTACACAATTAAGAACAAAAATACACAATACAGAAACAATAACAAAAAAAAGTACAAATGGCGGTCTTATCGCTCTACAGCAATGTCTTACCGACAACCATGGGATGGATTTGAAAAAAGGAGAGAGAGAAATATATAATTTATTTCCGTTTGTAAAGTTGTCACAAAAAGTTTATTTTACAGGTAGGTACATTTACCAGAATGACTTGGCATATAATTTTATCCATTTTATTTTAAATGTTGTGCTAAATCGGTTTGGATTTTACGAAATAATATTAAAAACTTTAAGACCATCCCTTAGCGATTGTTGCATACTGGGCAAGGAAATCTACGCGAAAACGAATACAATAAGTTTTGTGGCGCCCTTTCAAAGTTGGGCGATGGCGGGCGTCCAATTTTTTTTATTGCGATAAATGCCGAGACGTCCATGCCAGTTGCCTGATGGTAAGCGATACGACCGCTCATGGACAGTGGCAAAACCAAACAACAGCAAGAATTACAAGGCAATGCCTGTAAAATGAAGTAAAAAATGCACAGATAGATAGTCACTAGTTTTTCAAGCATTGTTCTTTCCAATATAATTATATTTTACAAATTTTAGCTATGTACTCACATATCCTATAAAGCGCGATGTTCCAAGCAATGGGAAGCGGAGAGTGAACCATTCTTGCATGAATCCTGCTGTTTGGGGCGTGTTACTGGCCGAGCCCATAACCGCATCATTGGCACTGCCTGCCAGGTATTGGTTCGCGAACACTGTGATGTGATCCGTCAGTGAAGCTACTCGCATATACAGGTACACTTCAATGTGCCCTGCGCCGGTCATATTGAACATATACGACGACACACAACTCAAAGTCGTCAGAGGGGACACAAACGACACACTGTTGTTGTGAGGACTTTGCACGTTGATATTAGTATAGTTATTCCTGGTCCAAAACGGGAATCCTCGACACATCCCGACCTCGTTGTTAAATAAAGACTCAAAGCTTTCGTCAAATGTGTACCTCTCGCAACCGTTGCACAGAACGTACGTGAAACACAACACCAGGACGAGGCCACATCGCGCAGCGTTAGAATTCAACATTTTCCACACACTAGCATTTGTAACGATGGTCACTAAATTTCTATACACTAAAGCTTCATAATATAATCAAAACTGTGTATCATAATTATTTATAACTTTATCGTGGATAAGATATAATTCTTTGAAGTGAGAATAATCGAATGATAAAATATTTTGCATGTATCGAATTTTTTAGTAGACCTTTGAAATATTTGTGGTTTGCGTCACATTATGCGAGCTATCAGGCGTCCAATATTTTCACGGTCAGACGATTTGGCACATCCAGGTTTATTAAACTCTACCGCTTACCCGCTAATACTAAATTTCATGTGTTATGAAATTATCAAACTGTAGTTTGGACATTTACAAAATGTCATGATATTTGAAAAATAACGAATTGTTCCTTGGACAGATTTATTGCATCTAAGGACGTCATAAAGACGGCAATTAAGTCGTTGCTGCAAGCTGCAGTATAGACGGATCGGCCAGACAGTGATGGTACATCAGTCTCACTGCAAATCGACGTAAACGTATCTACGTACAGTGAGAGAGTTTGTTGGAGACTCAAAATGTGCTTTTTGTCTTGAGTGTAAAGCTTCTTTCCCGGGTGAAAGGAGAAAGGAAGAGTATGTCTGCGGCCTTCCAGCTCGTTTTTGAATAGCTTTGGGCGTCGAGTACATCACCCATAGGCTTGTACGGGCGTCCAATATCTTATGAATGCTCGTGACGGACCCCAGTGTCGCCCTCTACCTCGCAGATGCTACTTTCGAGGTCCTCTACACGATAACGCGCCTAGTCATCCACGAAGTTCATTTTTAGTCATCTACAATAGTCACGCTGCGGGCGCCAAGTCAAGTTAGCGATAAAGATACTAATTGTTCACATCACAAGGCTACGCCGCTCTAGAGCCGCACAATTTGTCCGCTGGCTTCAAGACCGGGTTTACGTCATCAATCCTTTCCCACTGAATTCGGATCTGCACCCTCAAGTAATACCATGGGTGGATTTTGTACCCACTAGCCGTGGAGCTGAGGTGGTTTGCATAAAATTTAAACGAAAATCTGACATTAGAACATAGTTGGTCTACTTTATTGATTACTCTTTACTTTATGTTACGGTGGGAAATGGACCAAAATATTTCCAACTCCTACTATTAATTTAACCTTATGATTGATTTCGTTGCGGGTTAAAGACAAGTTAGGCATTCCCGGAGACTCACTGACTTTCAATACTCGTTACATTAAAATGCGTGCCACTGTTGATCCTGGCTTACAGGAGTTGCAGTGGCGGGTGTGAGGGCGGGACGGTCTATTGATTAATTTTACATAAACTACTGTATAATTAAATTTTAGAACATTACTACTATTACAGCAATATACGATTGTATTGACTCTTTAAAAGACGTATAACGCGATCTGTAAAATGTATTTATTAATTAATTTTGACAGCCTCCTCCGTGGCGTTTGATTAGACGCCAAACAAATATTGCGTGATCCACAGGTATTTGTTTCGGGTCTGGGTGTTTGTGAGACCGAAAAAGTCTCTCGTAGTTTCTGATATCCACGGCACAAGACTCGATCTTAGTGTAGGGTCAGTACTATGTGACTGTTGGGTTTATTTTTTATGTATTGATTTATTTATTTATTCAACTAAATTTTGTCTTTTTTGTCGGGACATTATGTTTATCGCTAGTAAATGGCGAGTCTATAACTCCCAAATACTAGTTAGTATGCAAATATCATCTCGAGTACTGTCTACCCATCTCATCTCATATGGAGTTCATATAGTACACAACGGACCTTGTAGAGACTAGGAGGAATTTACGTGCTTCCCGATGTTTTTGTCATGCCTATCACAAGAATCAAGTATAAATTCTCGCATAATAGGTCCCAAATAAATTTTAAAATGATTGGATCCGTGGTGCTTTACAGCTGGCTTCTCTCGCTGTAAAAGCCTATGCGAGGCTATTTACATCTTTAGTTCATTTTTTTGTCACCCGATTTGTTATGAAAGGAAGTGGGCAAAAATATTTTCAACACTTTCTATTAATTAAACTTTATAAGTGATTTCGCGATATACAGTACAATCAGGTTTTTGGCGCCCCTTCAACATTGGGCGTTAGCGGGCGTCCAATCGCGCCTGGGCGGCCGCTCAATTGCCTTCCATTGCGCTAATGCCGATACTCCACTAGCGGGAAACAATATCGTACTTATTACCTCAATAATATAATATTTCGCAGATCAGAGCATGTGACGTTGACCGCAAATGTCGCGTTGTATTTTTTTTTATTACATTCAATAATTGTCATAATGCAACGAAAGCATCGAGAGGAAACTTGCATACCGTTGCGATTTATGGTATGTAAGTCCGCCAACCCGCACTAGGCTAGCGTGGTGGACTATATGGCCTAACCACTCTCAATCGATTCTCTCGATTATAGAGTAGGCCCGTGCCCTGCAGTGGGACGTATATGGGCTGATGCAGTAACGAAATATTTGTTTTATTTTTGTACTCGCACATAACGTTGTGTGAAAAATATACAACCAAAGAGATGTGTTTAGTTTATTTCTGTATTTAGCGCTATAGTATGCACAGTCACTTCTAGCCATTCATTTATTTTTTCCAATGAAAATATTTTTACATATGTTTTGTCTATTTACTCACATATCCTGTAAAACGCGCTGTTCCAAGCAATTGGAGGCGGAGAGTGAACCATCCCTCCATAAATCCTGGTACTTGGGGCGAGTTACTGATCATGCCCATAACCACGTCATGAGCACCGCCCGGTATGTACTGGTTTACTAACACGGAGATGTGATCTGACTGCGCAGCTACTCGCATATACACATTCATTTCAACGTGCCCGGCTCCCGTCATATTGAACATATACGACGACACACAACTCGTGGTCGGCATCGGAGACACAAACGACACACTGTTGCTGTGAGGACGCTGCATGTTGATGTCACTATAGTACATTCTGGTCCAAAACGCCCTGTTTGCTACAGTTTCGCAAATCCCGAAATTACTTTTAAATAAGAACTCAAAATCTTCCTCAAATGTGTATATCTCGCAACCGTTACACAGAACATACGCAAAACACAACACCAGGACGAGGCCACGTCGCGCCGCGTTAGAATTCAACATTTTCTACACACTAGCATTTGTACCGATGGTCACTAAATCTCTATTCGCTAAGGCTTCATGATAAAATCAAAATTGGGTATCATATTTATAACCATTTATGGATAAGATATAATTCTTTGAAGTTAGAATAATCGAATGATAAAATATTTTGCATGTATTGAAATTTTTTGTAGATGTTTCAAATATTTGTTGTTTGCCCCAATCTGTTTTTGCGTCACTTTTATCGGTCAATCAGAGCTCCGGCGCCATTATGTTTTCACTGTCAGACGGCTGGGCATATACAGATTTATTAATTTATTTGGTCTAGCGGTAATCCGTTTACATATCGTAATTATTGGACTACGAAAATTCCACAAAATATTTTGGACATTTATTATATACCACGATATTTTAAAAAGCACAAAACTGATCCTTCGAGGGATCTATTCCATGCTAAGGCATCACGAACACGGAAATCAGGTCGTTAAAGCTACAGATGGACGCGCCTAGGCACCCACGAAGGCCCTTTATTACCTATCACGACAGTCAGGGGATGCCATGGATGGATTCTATATCCACTTGCCACGAAGTGTAAGTGGTATATTATAAAATTCAAGCGAAAATCTGACATTACAATATATATATTTCATCAATTTTATTAATTAATTCTACATAAATAACTGCCTAATTGAATTTTAGGGCATTTATTGACCCATTAAACACTAATTAACACGCTCTGTAAAATATAATTTTTAATAACAATTATAACATTTGTCTTTCTTGTGTACTATTGTTATCGCTAGTAATATAACTCAAAATAGTAAAAATGACCATTTATATAGGGTATGTCCAGATTGTGAGCGAAAATGAAGCCAGGTGGTAGTTCAAGGGTCTTCAGATACAATGCGACTAAAAATAAAAAAAAAAGCGTCGTTTTTTTATTGGATTTTACCTATCGGCGTGTTTGGGTGGGCGAAATGTCGCTTCTTATTTCGACATTTTTAGTCACTAAAACTACCACCTGGCTTCGTTTTCGGTCGCAGTCTGGATATAACCTGTATTAACAATATTTTTATTGCAACTTTACCTATTGATCACATATATTTAATAAGTCGTATATTACTAACTGTCCTGTATAAGCAGTGGTGTAGTGAAAAAAATGAGTAAGGATGATTTATAATTTATATTTTTTTATTCTATTCTGTTTAAATAAATATTCTGCGACTGTCTATACGTTGGATTTAAGTTTGTTTTTTATTTACATTTTATATTTTCGATAATAAGGTCTATGTTACTTACCTACAAGTTACATGTCCGTTATTTTTTTCTATTAATTTAAATACTGCGGATTGTCCATTATCTAGGTTCTAGTTTTTTGTTATTCGCGGTAATCCGAATTTTCAATAGCGACCAAGTATTCAATTCTTCAAACTTGCAATCTTTAAAAAATACATTGATTTTTTTGTTTTATTACTTAAATAAATATTGTTGTACCTGTATAATTATTTAAACCTTAGGATATTTATTATTTTTGTATTTATCGCTTTATGTATTTGTTTGGCACTGCCATTTCCCCCTATCCCCTTATGGTTGGGTGTTAGCGGGCGTCCAACCAGGCCTGGGCGGCCGCTCAGACGCTAATGCACTAATGCCGATACTGCACCAGCGAGAAGCAATATCGTAGTACCCTAATAGCTCATATTATGATGCAGAGTAGCGCGCGTTTCATTCAATTATTAAATTTTGTCATTGTGTTTTTTTTAAGTTATGTTAATCATAATTCAATGAAAAATTTGTTTTATTAATGTACTTAGAAATGACGTTACGTAAAAAGTGCACAATTAAGAGCTGTTTTGTTTTAATTTATTCCTATTTTTTAGTGCCATACGCCATAAGCCATTGTCGGTAGTTGCTATTTACGTATATTTTTTCTAATATAAATAATTAAAAACTACTCACATATCCTATAAAACGCGCTGTTCCAAGCAATTGGAAGCGGAGAGTGAACCATCCTTGCATGAATCCTGCTGTTTGGGGCGTGTTACTGGCCGAGCCCATAACCGCATCATTGGCACTGCCTGCCAGGTATTGGTTCCCAAACACGCTGATATGATCTGTCTGCGAAGCTACTCGCATGTACATATGCACTTCAACGTGCCCTGATCCGGTCATATTGAACATATACGACGACACGCAACTCAAAGTCGTCAGTGGGGACACAAACGATACACTGTTGTTGTGAGGACTCTGTATGTTGAGGTCAGTATAGTTGTTCCTGATCCAAAACGGGAATCCTCGACACATCCCAACCTCGTTGTTAAATAAAGACTCAAAACTTTCATCGAATGTGTACCTCTCGCAACCGTTGCACAGAACATACGCGAAACACAACACCAGGACGAGGCCACTTCGCGCCGCGTTAGAATTTAACATTTTATACACACTACCATTTGTACCGATGGTCACTAAATCTCTATACATTAAAACTTGGTAGTGCAATCAAATTTGTATATCTTAATCATTTATAACTTTATCGTGGATGAGACATAATTCTTTGAAGTGAGAATAATCTATACTAATCCTACTAATCCTACTAATATTATAAAGGCGAAAATTAGTTAGTGTGTTTGTCACTTTTTCACGCTCAAACGGCTGAAAAATTTTCTTGTTTAGTATGAAGGTAGCTCATACTCTGGATTAACATATAGGCTACTTATTATCCCGAAAATATAGTGTTCCCGTGGGATCAACAAGGATTCTTCCCAGCAACAGAAACATTTATACCAATTTTTTTGAAATTAAGTATAGAGGTAGCTGATATCCTGGATTAACGCACAGGCTACTTTTTATCCCGAAATACGTAAGGTTCCCGTGGGAGGAGCAAGGAATTCAAATATGTATATTTGCTACTGTATTCTCATAGTCATAACTTTCAGTATTCAGTATTCTATCCAATTGGATTGGATTTTTTAAATTGGATTTGATTCTCGCCAATTAATAGAATATAGGGGGGATGACAGGAGATATAAGAGGACGGGATTTCATGTCTTGAGTCATGGAATAAAATGATATAGTGTAGGACGGTATGTAACAAGATTTATGCCTTGGATGGATTGCACCGGCGGGCCATCCGCATTGTGACTGATGTAGACATTACGGGCAACTTAGAGTCGCTACAGTTACGGAGGGATGTCGCCTCTCTAAGCGTATTCTACCGTCTGTATCATGGCGAATGCTCTGAGGAATTGTTCAATTTAATCCCCTCCTCTCCTTTCCTTAATAGAACCACGCGTGCTGGCTTGCGGAGTCATAGCTTGACTGTTCAATCCATTTCGGTGCGAATCAAAAGGTTCTCTAATCCATTTTTCTGCCGTACAGTCAAGCTGTGGAACGGTTTGCCATCACACGTGTTCCCTCCTTCCTATAATCCTGGGTCCTTCCGCCGTACCGTGAAGAGGCATCTCAGCAGGCTGGCATGATTGTATCAAATGGTATGAGACTAACGTCTGATACCATTCGATACTCTATCTGGACGGCATTAGCACTTACCATCAGGTGCAATGCAGTCACTATGCCGAGACAGAATAAAAAATAAACAAAAAAAAAGACGGTACGGGAAAAGCAGCATAAAGGACGGGAGTTACGTAGTTAAATCAAAATATCTACCCTAAATAAAATACGAAAATTCCAAATAATATTAATTTGGACATTTATTAAATATCACGAATTTATTCCATCCTCAGGCATCAAGAGAAGATAATTGTGTCGTTAAACCTTGTTTTTTCGAGAGGAAAAGCTATTAAGCTCCCCTTTCGGTACCCCGGGGGAGGTCGAAAGGGGTATGTCAGTGTCACTGGCCTTCCAGCTCGGAACAATGCGGATGTTGTGACCGAGCTGGGTCCCTAACAATGTCTACGCCAGCATACTGACTAAAAACCCCTCGTTAATCGTCACACGCATTGTGGGCGGTACCGGACATCCCAGGGCGAAAAGCGCCCCGATTTACGTCCGCATTACCGCCCCGCGCAAAACGGACGGTCAGGAGGAGGCTTTAGCTGCCAATATATCCAGTTACCGCCCGGCTCGGGCCCAAAATTACTCCGTGAGCACGGATTTGCTCGACTTCAGTTTGCGTAAAACTGCGCTTCATGGACTCTAGAGGACTGGAACAAAGTATTGTTTTCTGAAGCTAGATCTTTTATTGTGGAGAGGACCGACGCCGACGAGTGCTGTGACGGTCAGGGGAACGCTATGCGGAAGTGTGTTTCGAAGAAATAACTCCTTACAGCGGATGCTCCTTTATGTTTTGGCAAGAAGATTATACAGCACTCCAAATAGACAGACTACGTCAAATAATTAAATTCGATTTAATTGATTAAAATGGACCTTAGAACGTTCATTTCCAGTGCCCGTTTTTTTGCATAGCAGTTCGTAGTAGTCCTTTTTCATTTTACACTACGTTTCAGTTTCTGATTTTATTAAGCACTAAAAGATTATATTACGATCTATATAATGTACTTTTAAATAAAAAATGATTTGCATTTATTTAAAGAACTATTGTTATCGCTTGTAATATAATTCGAAATTGTAAAAGTGTCCAATTATATTAAGATTATTTTTATTGAAATTTTACCTGTAGATTACACATTTGACCAGTCGCTTATAACCAACTGTCCTTTCAAGTTGTGATATAATGGAACAATTAAGTAAGGTTGGTGCCTGTTTGTAATGTCAATAATAAAAGTTTAGCGGCGTCTGAGTGTCTGTACATTGGATGTAAGTTAGTTTTTAATGTAATATAATATATGCAATAATGGATTATCGTGGACGCCCATTACACCTCTAACGGACGTCTAAACATAATTGTAAATGGGGCATTCGTGGCCTTTCAAATAGACCTGTAAAAGTTTTGCGCCGGTCGGTTACGTGAATGCAATTAACAGTAAAATGAATGTTATTCACTCCATTTTCTAATCTTATGGCTGCACACGTAACGATATAACTGTGCAAGTCTGAGTTTGCATCAGTATACTGGAACGTGTGTGGGTAAATAACTGCGCAAACTTCGTTGAAATTTTCGATATGAGTCTGGTGCAAACTCGCGTTTGCGCAAATGTACGTACGTAACGTATAATGAATTTTACTAAAGCGTGGTTTAATAGATTGTTTTAACTCTTATTTCTTAATCATAAAAAATATATGAGATAATGGGTGGAATAGAATTGTTGGACTTGTTAATATGTATTATAGAAATCAAGGCAATGATAAGTGTTCTTTAAAAAGGCTAGGAACATTGTAGTGCTGTAGTTGATTGATTGTAGACCTGGCTGTGGGGTTTTAGCTGTAAAAAGTCAGACATGTGAATTGGGATTTGAACCTGCGACCACCGTGAACATGTTGGCAGTCGCGTCTGGTCCGTTACCAACCGGTCACTACGCACTTTTTTAATTATTTATGTTATGATATTTTATCTTTTTTTTGTGTCATTAAAAAAATTATAAAAATATGTCAGTTTAAAGTAAGCATCGTAAACGGTTGTCGCTATTCGGGCAAGCTGAATATCCGACCATCATCTTCTGGGTCTCTTTTCGGTGTAAAATTAACATTCCAATATTCATAATTACGTCACAAATGATCTTTTGAATTACTCTTATCTGTGTTATGATAACGCGAAATCGATAGAAAATGTGGCGAGATAACGATTAATCCGAGGGGGAATATTTTTGGAGATTATTACTATTTATCTTAATGTAGGAATTGAAACGATATCAAAACAATTCGATGTTTGGAATTTTTATTGCCTTGGTCTGACGTTAGATTGGCACGCCAAATATCTACAATGCCGCTGAATACAACAATTCAGGAAGTGATTTGTAATAAGATTCAATTGATTTTAATCTAGGGTCATATGAATAAGACTTTTGGGTGTATTTATTTATTATTATTTAGTTTTTCCACTGAATGGTATGCCAAGTTTGTATCCTTTCAAAAGCAATCGGGGATTTTTTACACTGCATAAAATAGCATAAAATCCAAAGAAAGAAAGGTTAGTGAAATCGTGATAAATATACAAACCACACATATATAATATGTATTTGCAATTAAAGGAAAATAATTAAAAATACTGGCTAGCAAAGTTACTGCAAGGTGCCACGCACGGCAATGCAGTTGGAGTATTAAACGGTGTAAAATGTTCATCTTCCGCCGGTCATTACTCTTATGCCATCTCCGGATATATACAGAATGAATGCGAAATGCGACACACTTGCGCGGGGCACTACGACGGGTCCTTGCCCATTTTGTGCGGTGGTCGCTATCCGGGCGGGAAAATCCTACCTCCAGCGCCTGTCGGCATGTTTCTTTTTATTCATTAGGTCCGGCAAACGAGAAAACAGGTCACTGATGGTAAGTGGTCACTGCCACCCATGAACGACCACAACCCTTGGATCATAAATATGTTACCGGACCATTAAATCGAGAGGGAAGCGTGAAGGAAAAAGGACGGGAAGAGGAAAGGGCTATTGGGCATCCGGCAATCTCACTCACCGAAGGAAAGGGAAAGCAAAGCTGTCGCTGTACGTCAATCTCCTGTGAGACAGTGGTACCGCCACGAACGAGTCTGCAAATTCATGCTGAGAAAATGTGGATATCACTAAAGAATTTCTCAGCCCTATTGACCATCAGCTTTCCGTGCTATGTGCCTACCTACTGCCCTCTCCCTTGAGCTTGCGTTCGGCAATATTGGCGATTTTATTATTTTCCTCATTGAACAAGAATACGGAGTATTTAAGAAAGAGTGGAAATGACGGAAGATAAACCTTCGGGAATATCATAATAGGTTCTAGGAACGTTTTTTTTTATTTAGTATTGAATCGTTAATACGAGGTATCGTGTAGCGCCTAATGCACTTATTGCACTATTACTTATACTGATATTGCTCTTATTATTTTAGCGTTCATTGCATCTGCAGATACCGTATTTACTAAATTAGCTAATTTTTTTAGATAAGTCTACAATATTTTTTTCTCGAAAACTATTTTAGATATCAAAAGAAAATATTTGGAGTTATCAAGATTATCATTTCAAGTGCATTTTCATTATTCGAGTGCAAATCCTGAATGAAAAACGATTCGAAAGTTTATACGTATCAAATCATAATTTATTAGCAATATGACGATACGTAAAAATGCTATTAAATGTTTTCAGGCGTTGTTGATACACATGAACGGAGCGTTTAATTTAGAATGCAACTAACTATTTATTTGTTTCTTCTAATGCAATAGGTAGCGACTGTATACGTCGTAATATGATTCTGCCTATCATGGACGACATCCTTCCTCTAATATCCGACATTCTCAACCATTTCGACTGGAATTTTTCCGACTGCCTGGAAAGATCACCATATTATCCCTATTCCGAAAAAAGTCCAACGCTTCTATACTCTCTGAATTCCGACCTATTTCCATTCTCCCTTTCGTTTCCAAAGTCCTCGAGCGCCTGATCCATTTTCAAATGAGTATCCTTTATTATCTACTAAGCAAACTAAAAAAACATTCGACTAGATTTTATCATACGTAATCTTTTAAATAAATGTTACTAATTTTAAATCTTATTTCTGATAATATACTTATACTAAAATTAAAACAAATATGGTATTTATTGTAAGGGCATTAGTGGCCATAATACGGACACACGCAAGTGTAGATAAGGGTAATGATGATATAAGAGTTCAACATGTACTTGGTTATATAGGTATAATACCTGGTTTTGAAGCGACCGATATAATTGTATCTATTGTTTAGAGATAACAGCTGTCTAGACCGCACAGCACTTACATTTAAGCGTTTTAAAAATAAACCCCACATTAAGATCAATTAAGTCTTGTGTCGTAGGTATCAGGATCTACGAGACTTTTCGGCCTCACAAACACACAGAACCGAAACAAACATTTGAACCCGAGGCCTCACGTTTCACAACGTCAGTCACGTAGTCGTGGAACTACAAAAAAGTATGATTTTTTCTCGCGAGTTGTTATTTTTGGGGCTTATAGATATTATACCTTTTTATCATATCAAAATAATGATGATCATTTTACCATATAAAATAATAATACGACAAGCGAGAGTTTCTTGCTGAAAAAAATCATTTTCTCTCAATATTAGATATTTAAAATGTTTACAATTTTTTTGTGGTAGGTATGTGAAACACGACAACCTGAAATAAACTAGCGGGGCGGTTTTAGCCTAAGCCGTTTCAGTCGAACTCTTAGATTGTAGGGGTGCCCTGTAATCAGCAGTGTGCAATACGGGCAGATATATTATTTTATTGCATTCCACTGTAGATATTCATGAGCGCATTATCAATTTAAGCCAAATTATGAATAAGAATGTTATCATGGAGAGTTATTATAGTGGTATTATTGATAAAATGTTTACGTTGCTTACAAGAAGTTTTCATACTATAAATTTAAATACATTGGATACTTAATTATTTATATTTTGTTATACGCGATCATTCGAATTTTCAACAGCAACCAAATAGTCAAGTTATATGGTTTAAAGTGTAGTATTTCCGTAAATTAAAGGGAATATATACATACAAAAATACTTTCTAAACTCCAAAATATAAACATTTGATTTTGACAGCCTCCGTGGCGCAGTTGGTTAGACGCCGCCTGTGAATCGAGAGGCCGCGGGTTCGATCGCCGCACCGAAACAAATATTTGTGTGATCCACAGGTATTTGTTTCGGGTCTGGGTGTTTGTGAGACCGAAAAGTCTCTCGTAGTTCCTGATACCCACGACACAAGACTCGATCTTAGTGTGGGGTCAGAACTATGTATGTGACTGTTGGGTGTATTTATTTATTTATTCATATTATGCTATGCTACTTTGCAGGTTGCTGGTACATAAGGTGGCATACGAAGACCAGTTTTCTTCTGAACACTACTATAAAAATATACGAAATACAATAAAATATTATAAAGTGCGTGGTGGCCTGTTGGTAACGGACCAGACCCGGCTGCCAACATGTTCACGGTGGTCGCGGGTTCAAATCCCAAGGCACACCTCTGACTTTTCGGAGTTATGTGTGTATTGATAGCCAACAACCACGCACTTTAACGGTGAAGGAAAACATCGTGAAGAAACCTGCATACCGTAGCGATTTTAAAGAATTTCTACGGTATGTAAGTCCGCCAACCCGCACTAGGCCAGCGTGGTGGACTGTATGGCCTAACCACTCTCAATCGATTCTCTCGATTATATAGTAGGCCCGTGCCCTGCAGTAGGACGTATATGGGCTGATATAGAATAAAATATAAAAAATTTAAATATTGTATATTTTTTTTTATTTGTGTTTCATTTTACCTTCATGTTAGAAATAATATTAAGGTTGTTTATTGAATACACGATACATATCGAATCTTTTGTACATATTTAGTTTAGATGAGAATATCTTCTTGCTTTGATACTTTTACTCTGTTTGTAAAGTTGTCACATAACGTTTATTAGTTATGTAGTAGAATTATATGGCATACAATTGTATCAATTGTTTGCGTGGTACCTAAACTTGTGCTTTAACACTTTTGGTGCGAAATAGTATTATACACCTTAAGGCAATGCCAGTGCTGGTTTAAGCACTGTCAGGATGCTGGATAAGACTACTAAGGCGCTCCTTGTGCATGCGCATAATAGTGTAATCTGGTTTGTGGCCCCCTTCGACTAGTTGCGTTGGCGGGCGTCCAACTGCGCTTTGAGTGGGCGTCGAACCGCGCTTAGGCGGCCGCTCGGGCGCCCATGCACTAATGCCGCAATCGCACCAACGGAAGTCAGTACTTATAGCCTCAATAATATAACATTTCTCAGGGCAATGTGTGTGACGTTGACCGCAATCGTCACGCTAAATGATTTTTTTTATTACAATGCGTTATTTGTACAAGCTACATTAATCATAGTTCAATGAATTATTTGTTTTTATGTTTCTAAACATAACGTTACGTAAAAAAATTATAATATTATGTTTTAGTGCCATAGTGTGCCTAATCAATAGTAGCTTTCATGCATTTTTTACAATCTTTACTCGTTGTAGGTCTCTCATATTATGTGAGATGCCGTCTGGGTAGATACCACCGCAATGTTTATTTCTCCCGCCAAACAGCAGTGTAAATGCACTGTTGTGTTCCGGTTGGACATTGTAGCCCGAGTAACTACTGGACATAATGAGACTTAACATGTTACGTCTCAGGACAGCGAGCGCAGTGCAATGTCTAGCTTTGCTTTATAATTTATGGTGTTGTTTGGTTTTGTTATTGTTCATGGGCGGTCATATCGCTTACCATCAAGAGAATGGCAAGCTCGTATCGCCATTCCTAGCAAAAAAAATACTAAATTTGTTTACAAATATTTTGTCTTATGTACTCACATATCCTGTAAAACGCGTTGTTCCAAGCAACGGGAAGCGGAGGGTGAACCATCCTTGTAGAAATCCTGGTGTTTGAGGAGTGTTACTGGTCGAGCCCATAACTGGATCATTGGCACCGTCCGGCAGGTATTGGTTTGCAAACACAGATATATGATCTGTCTGGGAAGCCACTCGCATATATACGTTCAATTCAACGTACCCTCCTCCAACCATATTGAACATATACGACGACACACAACTCAACCTCGACAGCGGGAAGATAAACGACACACTCATATTATTAGGGGTTTGCATATTGATGTCAGTATAGTTGTTCCTGGTCCAGAACGGGAATCCTCGACACATCCCGACATCGTTGTTAAATAAGGTCTCGAAGTCTTCATCGAATGTGTATCTCTCGCAACCGTCGCACAGAACATACGCGAAACACAACACCAGGACGAGGCCACACCGCACCGCGTTAAAATTCAACATTTTCGACAAAAATTCTCTATGTACTAAAGCATCAAAATATAATCGAAATGGTGTATCATAATTATTTATAACTTTGGATAAGATATATAATTGTTTGAAGTCAGAATACCTAATCAATTGATAAAATATTTTGCATGTATCGAAACATTATCAAGTCTCGTTGCAACTCATTTGCACATGAAGTTTTTTTCGGGGATGGGCATCACATACTATTATATTATGAAAAATTATATCAACTATAGTTTTTATCATTATTGCAATGGTGTCCATCTTAGCGACTCTGGTAACTGGGTATCGTTAAGGGTTTAACCCTCTCTTAATCTATATAATATTCGGTTTGAAGCATGGCGTAATTGTGTTGAATGGCGAGAGATAACCATCAGTTGTCGGTGCATATACCCAATGTGGCCTTTATGACCACTCATTAAAAGCGAAAATTAGATATACAACCTTATTTTTAGTATACTACAAACTCGAAAGTAGTTTGTTAAGAATCAGTGGCAACATTTTAATATACGTTATATTTTATCCCAAAACGCATAAAAATTTCGTCAACCTTGTTCGTTCGGTTACCTTGTTCATTAATAAAAATCCGGCGCATGTAGTTCGGTCACTGATATAACTTTGCCAGCCGGTACAAGTATACCTCCCCCCTCCCGCTGCCGCGCACGCGTGTATACCAATGCATCATTTAAAAAACGGGATTATTGATCGTAGACTTTCATCGCGTGGATTTTTTTATGTGATCTATTATATCAATGTCTTATAAAGCTGAAAGCTTTATGGCATACAAAAGTTAACTTTGTATAATTTATATAGTCATTCCAGGGTAAAGCACTAAGGTTAACCATTTGTATTTATATTTTGTCAGGCAGCTCAAGATTGTGCGAGATGGAGAGTAGCTGTGGATGTCCTTTGCTCCTTCCAGGGAAGCCGAAGTCCGTTCGAATCTTTTCTCATCGTTTGCATTGCACATACCATCAGATGCATTATAGTCACCTTGTCGTACCATTATGTAAAATAATAAGAAATATTAGGTAATCAGATGATAGACCATACCACGTAGTTGAGGCAAAGGCCATCCCATAAAGCATAATGCATCAGTAAAAATGTTCTTTCACGATATTGTTTTATGTGATGGTAGTACCTACCACAATCAGAATTTTGATAAAAATGTAATTTAATTATATTATAATTACCGATAAATCGATAAAATCTAAGTCATAATCAAGATAATCTTAATTAAAAAGATTGCAGATATTCGTCAAGTAAAACTACATTACTCTTACTCATCATTCAGGTCAGTTTGTTAAGAAATACGTACATTTTCAGTCAACAGCCACATACATAGTCTCATACGTGAATACGGGTTTTTTAGAATCACTTTATTCGCATAACAACTAAACTCTGAAAAATTTCAAACATTCATACCTTTCATTTTATTCCGTAATTTAATTTTATTTCTCAACCCTAATGTACGTTTGCACCAATTCTATGGCTTGCAAATGAAATACCAAAAAGCGAATGCAATTATTCCAACTCCAACTGCGGAACCTATCGCAATCATGACTATTGCAATGGTACTCAAACCAGCAGGACTGTCTGGCTCTTCATCTATAGGAGCATCAGTTGCTTGTGTAGGAATATCTATTTCACCAACTGTTGGAAATGGGACTGTGTTTATCGGTGTTTGTGGTGGTTGTGTGACGATCTCACCGACTGTTGGAAATGGGACTGTGTTTATCGGTGTTTGTGGTGGTTGTGTGACGATCTCACCGACTGTTGGAAATGGGACTGTGTTTATCGGTGTTTGTGGTGGTTGTGTGACGATCTCACCGACTGTTGGAAATAGGACTGTGTTTATCGGTGTTTGTGGTGGTTGTGTGACGATCTCACCGACTGTTGGAAATGGGACTGTGTTTATCGGCGTTTGTGGTGGTTGTGTGACGATCTCACCGACTGTTGGAAATGTGACTGTGTTTATCGGTGTTTGTGGTGGCTGTGTGACGATCTCACCGACTGTTGGAAATGGGACTGTGTTTATTGGTGTTTGTGGTGGCTCTGTGGCGTTTGGAAATTGAATGGTGACTGGTGTTGGTATTCTTGTGATGTCACTGTTTCTTGGAAATGCGACTGTCATTGGTGCATCTACTGTACGACCGATTTCATCCAGTGATTCATTGTCTATAATAGGTACGACTAATTGATCATCTTCTTTAGAAGCAACGGGAAGAAAGGAAATTGACTCGACGGCAATTGATGATGCATCTGAAGCTCGGACAAGAATCGTGACCTGGAATTTAAAAACGATATATATGTAAATATGGTATTCCATCAAATGGATATAAGGGATAACCTGTTCTAAAAATTATAATTTGCGTAGAATAATATAAATTTTATTATGTGGAATGTATTAATAAAGGTGCTCATGTAATTAAATATTTTCTTGATAACAAAAAAAAAAGCAGTAACTACTTCTCAGACTGAGAGAACTATTTACTTCATTTGTGAGATATATTTTAGTGGCCTTATTCACAGACAATTTTGAAACCCATTTTAGTTATCGAATATTTTATCTTCTTCGCTCATACTGAATGCACAACTCGTTCGAAAGAGACAAAACATTCAGTACTAAAATTTTAAAACTGTATAATATGAATAAGGTCGTCAGATTATTATTACTAATATGTGTATATTATTGAAATAAATTTTAATACTGGTAGTATATTATAGAAAGTAATCTATGTTAAAAAGAGAATGGTTATGTTTCCTTCCGGTTGTTGTTTTTGTTTTTTCGTCTTGTCATTGGTATACTCTTGTAACGTGTGGTTCTGATTAAAGTTTGTTCTAATAGAAATCTTGTTTAATCATTGGAATCCAAGTTATATGAGACTATTTGATGAAGGCGATATTTAGTTATACCGGGTATATCAAGACTGCGACCGAAAACGAAGCCGGGTGATATTTTGAGTGGTTACAGAAACAATGCAAATAAACATTTCGTTAAATAAGCGACAGATTTTTTTTCGTATTTTTTTAAAAATCAATGTGTTTGGGTAGTAAATACCTAGTTATTGCAAAAATTGTAATTTAGACACTAACGTACCATTGCGTCTGAAAAAATAAAAAGGTGTACATAATTATTTTAGGAAAACTATGTATTTATCACCCAAATACGACGATAAGTAAAAAATTACCAAAAAAATGACCATTTTTTTTTGCGAAATTTTTAGTTGCATTGTGTCTGAAGTCAATAATACTACCACCTGGCTTCATTATCGGTCGCAGTCTTGATATACCCTGTATATGCTTATTTTGAAGAATGACAATATGTTCGTACATGAACTACGACTTTTTATCACACCTTTGGACGGTTCCGTTTTTTTAATTATTAGAGGGCTTTCTGTAGGTTATGTGATATTTAAAAAAATTAAATAACATTTTAGTAAGCTGTAATGTATAGAATTTCTTCAAAATTGGAGATATCCGGATTAGCAAATGATTATAGATACCTAAAGTAGATTATGACAAACTGTCGCTCAGCCAGCTGACCATGTTAATGTCACAAACAAAGATTATGAACACATTGGTGATAACGTAACATGATTAGTTATTTACCATATTATGATAAAGACACTGGAAATTACGTGGCGACTACACTTTTTCCATATTTTCGTTGTAGTAATCTTTACAGGAACAACACAACCGGTGTATTTATTACAAGGTTATTTTGATTAAAATATTCACATTTTAACACGTGTCGAGTGTTTTGTCTTCTTCGCTCAAATCGAATTCTAAAGTCGTTCGAAAGGGACAAAACATTCGATAACTAAAATAGGTTTTAATTCTGTCTATGAATAAGGCCGTTAGACAATACGCATGATCATACCAGTTTTTGATAACAGCCCATTCATAAACTACGTACACATACGAGTAATATACACCTGCGCGCGCGTCTGTGTATGAAAATGACGTGCTTGTAGTAGATACTGAGTATAATTTGACCATTGATTAGATATTTTTAAATGAAAATATATGCTAATCCACCATGTGCTAATCAGTATTATTCTCTTGAGTTGATTAAAAAAAGTGCAGTCTTTGAAAAAAAAAACCCTGTATACAAGGGTCACTAATTAACGTAAATGTTACGTATTCTGATTCATAAATCACGATGCTAGTCTATAGACGTGCCTACCTAACCTAGTAATCATGGGACTTTTTGCCTATTAAATACATTGAACAGAATTACTTGACTTGAAAAGCGACACACAATATTTACCAACTAATCCTGTCCAATTTTAATCCATAATTTTACTTACATATCCATCAACGGAGTTAGCTGAGACTTCAACTGATATTTCTGGTTTGATAACTACTTCCAGAGATGTCCAAAACTTAGTTTCCTTGGCAACAACGACATCAGTTCTTTCTTCAGTAATTTTGTGTACCAGTAAAGATATTTCTACGTCCTTTGGTGTTTGCGTATCTACTATAGCTTCTACTAATCCTTCTGTCAATGGAAATATGCTTGTTGTAACACAAAAGACACTTTTTCCATCACTTCCATCTTTGGCTATGTAAATATCTTGGTTTGTTTCATATAAACTGCTGCATATGCTTTGATCACTGTGTGAAGTGTAATATAATTCAAAACCGTCACAGTTCTGATAGAAGAAACTTAGTAATGACACAATTAAAATCTTCTTTAACATTTTGTATAGAGATGTCCTTGTAGATCACACCACATATGTTCCAATACCAGGGCTGATCTTCTGTGGTGTTTTGAGTTTTTTATTTAGTCTAACAATCTGGATTTTTTCGGATTTAAATACTTTACACACACTTCGATTTCCTGTAATGTCTCAAATTTATCTTATGCAAATTTTCTCACAATGTTTTCTTATACCCTTGTTGCTATACCGTAAATAAGTTAAGTACTGTTTGTACCGTGGGATTGAACCGGTGACCTTCGTTTCCACAGTCTCGTCCATTACCAACTATGCTATTGCTCACTTTTATTAGGTTTTTTATACGTACTTATCTATCTTTAAATTAAATACGTGCATCAGGTATCAGAGTATCAATATTATGTATAACATTAATTATGATTAATTAGATGGACACGCGCTAAGTGCACAACGTACAATAATATTGGATTCCGTATCTTTAAATCTATTTATATAAATTACATTTGATTACTTGTATTTTATCGGGGAGGAAGATCAGTATTGAAGAACAGAATTAGGAAAAAATACTTGCATTTTCATTATGGTTCTGATAGCGGCTTGGTGTCAGAATAGAGTTTAGATTGTAATTGCATTTACCCAGCATTATCCTAGCCGGTGCCAGAGTTTATTTTTATGCCTGATCTTAAAAATTGGCTTTTTAAAATTATTTTCTCTGGCAACATTTATCTGGCGCTTTTTAACCGATCTCGTGGTCCTAGTTCGACGGTTTCATGTGTCGGTTTTATACTTTACTTGTTACAGAAATCTTACCACAAATATTATATAGGGAAAGTCAGAAAGAGTATGTAACACAGGCAGTAGAGTAGGAGAGTAGGTAGAGTATGAACCAATTCAAGCCCCAAGCTGCTCTTACAAGATAGTTAAAACTGAACTCACACATAATGGTTTGATTGGATTTTAAAGGTACATAAATATACGGCCCATAAGAAATCCAAGCTTTGTGGATGTTCATGGATGCCAGTGATCATAACCATCAGATGACCTGTTTGCTTGCCAGGACCGATTGTATGTAAGAAAAGAAACTAAGAGACCATGCTTTTTTGCTAAACATGATTTTAGATCAATGAGAAGTACCCTTTACGGACGGATGGATAGATGCGACACTGAAAAAATCTTACAAGATGTCCGTTTTTTCCTTGTTTGTATGGAACCCCAAAAATAGAGCAACCAGGAATTAGTAATAATTTGATATTCATGATATATCGACTCTATTTAATTTTATATTATCGTAGCAAGATGTATACAACTTAATTAAAAACCAAAGATAATAGATTTATGATCTCATTATTTGAGACTTATTAAAAATATTTGAACAGTGTTGTTGTAAAATTTACCACAATGATTCACGCGATTGTTTTGCGATGCGGTTTTTTTATCACGGTAAAATAATAACTGATAACAATGAGTCTAAGGAATGAGTAAGGAGTCCATTTCTCACTGGTCGAGGAAGTTGTGCCGGTTTTGTGGAAACCGGTTTTACTGGTGGTAGGTCTCTTATAGGTGAGAGGCAGCCTGGGTAGGTGCCACCGCAATGTCTATTTCTCCCGCCAAACGTGTAAATGCACTTTTGTGTTCCGGTTTGAATAACATTGTAGCCAGAATAATTACTGGACATAATGAGACTTAACATCTTATGTCTCAGGATGGCAAGCACAGTGGATTCTCCTCGTCTCGCAATTCATCGCAATAATAAAACCACCGGAGATA
The DNA here is from genome assembly GCA_905220455.2 of Deilephila porcellus. Classification (NCBI taxonomy): domain Eukaryota; kingdom Metazoa; phylum Arthropoda; class Insecta; order Lepidoptera; family Sphingidae; genus Deilephila; species Deilephila porcellus. The sequence continues at coordinate 10,654,055 of LR999986.1, read as the reverse complement.
GAGGGATTGAATTTGAAAGGACACACCTCTCTGGGTCATCATGTCATGGTTTCAACAATCGTATGCGCTGGTTGCTATCCGGGTTGTTACGAATATTATTACTATCACCAATTTTTGTGTCCCGGAAATCGAAACACACCAGCGAAAATTTTACATTCTGGCAAAAAAGTATTGGGAATTGATGATTTGTTAATACTTCATTCTTTTTACTTTTTTGTTAATTTATTTATTTATACAGGGTATATCAAGACTGCGACCGAAAATGAAGCGAGGTGGTAGTTTTAGTGGTTACAAACACGATGCAAATAAAAAATTTTTTCTTTTAGTATTTTTTAAAAATCGTCGTGTTTGGGTGGTAAATACCTGTTTTTTGCGAAAATATTTATTTAAACCCTCACGTACCATTGCATGTTTAAAAATAAAGAGGTGTACATCTTTATTTTAGGAAAACTATGTATGTATATATCACCCAAATACGACGATAAGTAAAAAATTACAAAAAAAACGTTGTCGATTTTTTTGGCGAAATTTTTACTTGCTTTGTGTCTGAAGTCACTAATACTACCATCTGGCTTCGTTTTCGGTCGCGGTCTTGATATACCCTGTATATAGGGTCCACCAATAGTGCCACATATCATTCAGTGTAAAAGGTACGGTAAGAATGTTTAAGTCCGATATGTGCGCCAATCATAGATTGTTGTTAATTGTTGTTAGATTGACAACTGTTTTCGATTTTTGCGCGAAGTTTCAGTTCCATCTGATAATTAAATTAAATATAGTGCCGCTTTTTGTTACATCATATCTATTGTGTATTGCGAATTTTATAATGGAAAATAACATCAAACACAGAGTTTCTCATGTTATTTCATGCTTGGAGTCACTATAAATGTTACAGAAGGCTTACGGTCAATCGACTTTATCAAAAACACGCGCCTATGAGTGGTATAGAGCGTTTAAAAGCGATCAAGATGTGATGGAAGATTTGCCCCGCTTTGGTAGGCCGTCTGCAACTGAAGTAAACATCGCAATGTGAAGGAAATAGTGACTGAAAATCCTTATTCAAGTTTGAGAAAGATAGCCGCCGAACTTTCTGTGTCCCACGAGTCGATCCAGACCATTTCAAATAATCACTTGGGTATGAAACATGTTGCTGCTGGGCGAGTCCCAAAAGACCTGAATTTTCTCCAAAAACTCGACCGCATAATAGTCGCTGAGGACATGATAGAACGTGTCAATTCCAACCCAACATTCATGAAACGCATTGTTACTGGTGACGAGACATGGGTTTATGAGTTTATCATGGATTTACCCCATGAAAAAGAAAGGTCCCATGAAATTGATAAAGACTGAAGATTACCTTTAGAAAAATAGAATAGTATCGAAATGTCTTTTTTATTAGGTCCAATATAAGAGTTTTATTAAAAAGGGATACATACAGAGCTGCCATTGTTGAACTGATTTTGACATATTACCTATAATTGAAAAAAATATTATATATATTTTAGTCTCGCAATAAACTGGAGATCTCTGGAGTATCCTCGGTTCTGAAGATTAGAACTCTCCAAAATGAATTCATGCAATAGGCTTAGTCTCAAAGCGTCGCTTTATATGCCCGCTTTCGTCATTTGCCACTCTTCCTTGCAGCTTACATATTACGAAGGTAGCTATGGCCACGAATACTCGACGTTTTTTATTTTTCATTGAGAAGAACGTAATGGTAGGTTGAGCAGAAAATTTAAAGAGATCTTTGATGACCTTAGGAGATAATAAATATATACTTATTGAGCCGCCTACAAGATACAACTTGTATTTTATGTATTAGCTAGTGAAGTAAATAAGTAAATTAATCAATGTGTACAGGCACAATGTAATGTATATTTTGCTCTTCAAAATGGACGGGGACAGGAAAGAAAAGATGTCAGGAGGAAGAAAGGAGCATTGGCCGGCAATCTCAGGGAACGAAATAAGACAGCAGAGCGTTTCAGGTCGGTGTTCCGTCAGAAATTGGTACCACCCCGGGCGAGCTGGCCCATTCCTGATAATCAAAATAACTACAGTGGCTCTATCAGTAATAATATTAATAATATTGCACTTACGTAACCATTTCTTGACAATAAACTTCATTTTTGTCTATACCACTTTGTAAATATTCGCCTGACTAAATCACTATATTCAAACGTAAAAACGGAATGTGCGTCGCTGCCGACGGTTTCCAAGATTAGCGAGTACTGATAGACAGACTGACGCTGTTTGGGATTATATTTTTGTACTAGTGGTAAAACACGTTTTTGCTTGGGTGTATTTTAATTATCATTGTCTTCAGACATAGAAAATCCTGTGTTGAATATTGAATTTCTATTGTGACTGTAGGCGCATCGCGCGTTAGCTACTTTCTGCAACTTTTATTAGGTCATCTATTTGTCTTGTAGGTCTGATATTGCGCTTGCCAGTACATAGTCTTCATTCGATAACTTTTTGGTCCCATCGGCCACCAGTTTTCCACGCTATGTACCCCTAAATTGCTCTTTGAATTTGATATGGAGAAGATTAATTTTTGTCTGACCAAATACTTAGCATACAAACAAACTATAAAACATTTTTAATCTATAATATTGGTTTAGTCACATTTATCGAGGATTAATAAAGCGGATTTGTCATTATTAAAATATTAGTAATTATCTAAGATTACGAAATGGTTTTAATGTTATTATTATAAGGAAAACTGACGTATCAATTTAAATATTATGTGAGGTTATAGCTTACTACATAGTTTTGTGAAGTCACGTGCATTTTTTAATAATGTATGCATTTAATAGTCGTATATTACTAAAATAATACATATCAACACAAAGAAAGAAAAACAGACAGAAGCTGTATTTGTGACTAAGTTTTTAGAACTACTAAACTCACAATTTATTATTATTTTGAATAAACTCCAACCTTATAACTAACCACCAATTAATTTGGTCTGAAGAAATTATTGACGGTCCGCGTTTACATCGGTGGCTCTGTAAATATATTCAATAGTAAGACACACATCTACTAGGCAATGCAGTGCATAAAAGCGTCGTAACAGCAAGCATGTGGTAGTTGGTCCATATTGAATGGTAAACGTCGGGATAGGCCGTCGACGCTCGTACGATCGTTCCACACGATTTACGATGGTCGATAACGATTCTTTCTCGGATACATCGTTAAACTGAATAGATAACATTTGTTTCTCGCTGTTTGGATGTACGATTCTACTAATATACTTGTTACCAGTTAACATGTGCTGTGGATTTACGTTCTTGGTCGGTTGAGCTAAGATTTTTGGCTGCTGTGCTGGATAGTCCATCTCATTTATTTTTGTGTGTGTTTTACAGGCTTTGAGAGAGAATTTATAGTATACATTTTGTTCCAGTTTTTGGTGCAATTTAACTAATTGAGTATGTAAAAGTTAAAGTGGTTAAACTCTATTTTTTTTCATCAGATAAAAGTTATTCTTCGAATAAGCTATGGACAATGTGAATGGTATTAGGTGACACTTCTGATGTATTTAATTGACGAATAACTTCAATCTGAAAATATAAATATTAAGCGTACCGCTAACCTTTATGGTGTGCATTTACAGCTTTCAAAGTCGCGGTACTTTATTAAAATTGGAAACTACCTTACAAAAAATACATTACCGGTCGCACATATAACAAATTGCCTATTTATTCTACAAGGCGCATAAGCATTTTAATAATCAGCTTCTGGGTATTTGGTATTAACTAATTATCTTATCAATTGGTTTTGGTAATCCTACGCGAATCTACCTAAGTGCTTACGTTACTATCAATTGTCATTGTCGCGTGTTTCCTTACTTGTGGTCATCAGACACAGAAACTCTGCAGTTGTCATATGTTTTGAATTCTAAGACTCAGATTGCAAGAAATTATCTTTTAAACGCCACGCTGGCAAGTGAATTTTGGCGAGTTTTCTTCCTGTTACGTTGGCGTGTGTGTTGTGACGACTAGTATGATCAATGATGCACTAGTAGTTTGACAGCCTCCGTGGCGCAGTTGGTTAGACGCCGGCCGTGAAACGAGAGGCCGTGGGTTCGATACCCGCACCGAAACAAATATATGTGTGATTCACAGGTATTTGTTTCGGGTCTGGGTGTTCGTGAGACGGAAAAAGGCTCTCGTAGTTTCTGATACCCACGGTCTTAGTGTGAGGTCAGGACTATGTATGTGACGGTTGGGTGTATTTATTTTATTTATTTATTTATTTATCTTTATAGCACTACTCTTCAGTCTTCACAGTTACCTTTACAGATATTTGTGTACTGTGTGCGAGAAGTATATCCAGCAGTGGGACCGTACAGGCTGAGAATAAAAAAAATGCTAAGTATGATTTCAAGACTGCCTCGGTGGCGTAGTTTTACGGTACGACTACACAGCTGAGGTCTCGGGTTCGAATCCCGGGTAGGGCAAAGTGATATTGGGTTTTTCTATTCATTCATCAGCCCGGAGTCAGGAATTTGTGCCCGATATGGCGATAGGCTCGCCTCCTATCACATCGTGGGACGGAACATACAAGGCGAAATGTGGGTGTCCTGGTGGCGCCTCTGCCTACCCCTTCTGGGATAAAGGCGTGGGTTTATGTATGTATGTATGAATTCAAGGGTAATATCTTCATCATTCACAATGATAAGAAGTCCGCTGCTGAACGTGGCATCTGCTAAATATATCCACAGGGACTTATCGGAGACAGCTTGCATCTATGAATTTCCAACGACTTTTATCCGTATGTTTGTCCATATTGTGGCTTCACTTCCAACGTTTCTTTATCGTGATCGCGTCCGATAATTTGATTTACAAACTAGAGTAGAACTTAGATATTTTTTCTGGATTACCCATAGAACTAATATCTCCTTTAAGAATAAATCACTTAAAATCACATGCACGGTTAAAGGCTTTGTCCATAACATGGATGGTAGTGCCAGCTATTGTGTTCAGCGCTTTTCAATCCGATATCCTGCTTTTCGGTGTTGAAACGAAAAATATGGGTCTTAACTCTGTACTGGGAGAAGCACATAAAAGAACCGAACATGTTTCTTTCAGGCGTGGATGTTGTGAGACAAAAAGTCCTACCTAGCTTTGTCAAGGAAAGACCTTGACTTGGTATTTTACAGATATTAGTTTATTCATCCACAGCGTCCGTCGTCCATCAACAAGATGTGTTTTGGCCGCTTTTATATTTTCTATTTTTGAATAGATTTGAGTTTATTTCTAAACTGGCACGGCGTAGTGATGCAGTGCACCTGATGGTAAGCGCAATGCCATCCAGAAAGAGTATCGAATGGCATCAGACGGCAGTCCCATGGCATTCGATACAATAATGCCGGCCTGCGGAGATGCTTCTTCACACTACGGCAGAAGGACTCAGGATTACAGGAAGGAGGGAATACGTGTGACGGCAAACAATTCCACAGTTTGACGGTGCGGCACAAAAAAGAATTTGCGAACCTTTGGTTCGCGCCAAGATAGTTTGGACCATCAAGCTATGGCTTCGCAAGGCGGCACGCGTGGTTCTGTTTAGGAAAGAAGAGGAGTGGAGAGAGGAGTAAGAGAATGAGATGCAACGAGGTTGTACTCTCTCGCCAAAAAAGAACGATATGCATATATGATTTTAACGATGATATATATTTATATCTATTTTTAGCTGTGAAGTTTCAGTAGGCGAGAATGATGATGACTGACATATTGAAGTGGATTATTTTTCTCCTTACTCATTTGCATCTAATGCATTCAAATATTATTATGATAGGATTTTTGTACTCCAAGAATTAAATAGAGATTAATATTCGTTGTGTAATCGGCTTTCTTATATTTGTTATCGCCTAATATATTTTTTTCAATTGGCGTGTTAACTATGATAAATTTGATAAAACAATAATATTTTCTATGATCTTATAAAAATATTACCCAATTAAGAATATGCCATTTCATTTTGATCTCTTTAATGTCGACCGAAGTAGTATCATAATCTCAGAAAGTTCATATTTCGATGATCTTAGAATTTCACTGCAGTTAGTTAAGACTACAATCTAGAGTGAATTGTTTTACAGGAGAAGTTTGAGGATAGTATTTCCAAACTTTTATTTAATTATTTTATTTATTAAGCACAAAACAGGTTACAAGCATGTAAGCTTCAAAACATCAATTATCAATATGTATTCAAATTACTGGACAATAATGATAACCCAAAACATGTGATCCAAGAAGGAACTAATACATAAGTAAACATACACACTGCAAAGTTAAATAAAGTATTAGGTAAGAAGGTAACAAGTAACATTTAAATGTATAATAACTTTATGCGAGGTTTATGAGATATGAATCTTTGAGCATATAAAGAATTTGTCGTTTGTAAGAGTTGATATTATTATCAAATAAGTCTACATTTTTCCCTATTTAACGGCCATTCTAAATACCAGTGACCTACCATGTACAAGTAATGATGAGCTACCACTAGCTGCCATATTGCTTGCTCGTATACCCTTATACTGTAAAAAATCCTCTAAATGAAGTTTAATACTACCCCACACTGCTGAATACATTCAAAACACCCTTTGTTGTGTTTGAAAACAAGCCATTTAAAGCTTTGGAATTCGATCTCGGGATTTTTGAGATCAAATACCTGCTTATCGATAGCATCTAGATACTAGCATCAACTAGATTTTGTTTAGCAATAATAGAAATGGCTTCGTGAACAGTAGCATTTAAATAGAAAATGCATGATTAGAATAACTAGATAAATAAAATAACTATTCAAATGTCAGATATAATATATTGATTATCTCTAGCGATACCTTTGTCGGGCTGCTTCCGTATAGGTAGTGTTTCGGTTTAGGCCTGCTTACGACGAGGTTATAATTAACAACCATATAAGGAAATGTGAAACAATTTGATTCCGTGAAGTGTTTCCATTGCCTCTTTTTACCACGCTTGAGCAAGCTTTGTATTGAGCTCCCTGATTCTGTGTTTTTCGAGTGTTATAACCTCAAATTCAAATGAAGAACTCTATAAAATGCTTCGATAATAAAATGCATGTGTCTATGATAAATTTAATCAAAGCTATATTAACTGCATTAATATAGCTTTGATTGCCGAAGCATCAATTAATTACCTAATCAAATGCCTTTCGAACTTCGCAAGTACATGTTGGAATACAATTAATGTATGATATTTATATTTTTTATCGGGTTTTGTGATCTGATATTAATGTTGGAACGTTCTTCGGTGAGTAAATTCACCACAATATCTCTTTGTACGATAATTTCCCAATATTTATAAATACTCGCCTGCTTGAGGTTAAATTTCGAAAATTTGTTCTGACTGATATACCTATAATAATAGTTATACATCATGCTGTTAATTATATAAGTTATACATGTTAACATGCTGCGGGTTCGATCCCTGCACCAAAACAAATATTTGTGTGATCCACAGATATTTGTTACGGGTCTGGGTGTTTGTGAGACCGAAAAGTCTCTCGTAGTTCCTGATACCCACGACACAAGACTAGATCTTAGTGTGGGGTCAGGACTATGTATGTGACTGTTGGGTATATTATTTATTTATTTATTAATATATTTAATATATTTCATCAAAGTATTCTAGAATATTTCTCAATGTTTGTAATATACCTACCTTATGTTTACTTCACAGGTGCCGAAAATGAAGCGGTGATTAATGTAGGAGATTAAATCCTGTGACTATGATTAGATCTTCAAGATATAAATATCACTACTACGATCTTACGACTTTACCTTCGTTACGCGATATTATCATATATTGACGGTTTCCTTTTATATTAAAGATACATTATGCAGATTTATTAGAACATTATTATCCTTAATTTTTAGCATGAATTTTAATCAAAAATCTTGTAATTGTTATAGACACATTGCAGCAAAAAAAAATCGCATAAAAAACGACAGATTTTTTTTGCAATTTTTTAAAAATCATCGTGTTTGGTTGGTTAATACCTGTATCTGTATCGAAAATAGTAATTTTAACCTTTGTGTCCCATTGCGTCTTTAAAAATAAACAGGTTTACATTATAATTTCAGTCATCATCATCATCATCAGCCCGTTGCAGTCCACTGCTGGACATAGGCCTCTCCCAAGGTACGCCACAGAGCCCGGTCTGCTGCTTTACGCATCCAGTCGCTGCCGGCCCTTTTATGCAAGTCGTCCCGCCATCTGGCCAAAGGACGTCCCACGCTACGTTTTCCAAGACGCGGTCTCCACTCCAGAACACGCTTACTCCAGCGGTTATCCGTTCTGCGACATATGTGGCCAGCCCATTGCCACTTCAACATACTAACTTTCAGAGCTATTAGAGTTTAGGAAGTTGTACCACATATTTTCGTCGGATATACCACAGAGCCTGAAGACAAAAGTGTTTAACCAGTGCGTCCTCCCTGTAATGACGTACGGAGCCGAGACGTGGACACTGACTGTGGGGCTAATCCATAAGCTTAAAGTCGCTCAACGTGCTATGGAAAGAGCTATGCTCGGAGTTTCTCTGAAGGACAAAATTCGGAACGAGGAGATCCGCCAGAGAACCATGGTGACCGACATAATTTCAGTAAAGTTATGTATTTATCACCCAAATACGAAGATCAATAAAAAAAAAACAAAAAAAATTGACGTTAAAAAAAAAAATTACGGATTTTATCGCGATTTGGTTTAATTTTTACATTTTTTAACTTCCCGACGTTTCGATTACTTTACAGCTTTCGTGGTCACGCCAACGTGGTCCACCCCGTGACCACGAAAGCTGTAATCGATAAAATCCGAAAAACATAGTTTTATTTCAATGTGTAACATTCGCGTAAATCTAAGAAACCATTAAAAAATTGACGCTTTGTTTCGTGAAAATTTTATTTGTTTTGTGTTTGAAGTCACTAATACTACCATCTGGTTTCGTTTTCGGTCGAAGTCTTGATATACCCTGTATAATTGAGTTAACATAATTTTTACATCAAAATTAAAAAATAATTATGTATTTTTTAATGATAATTAGCAATAATCTGCTGTATATAAATAATGTAGTAAACATTATCCAGTGGCTATAACTCTGAAGATAATTTTGGTTGTATGAACTATTGAGGCAATATCCAGTATATTGTTCAATAAATATATTATGCAGATCAATTCACAACAGAGGTTTATATGTATAACTTATGAAATTTTTATATGCGTCGGCCAAAATAAGATAGTAATTGTCCATTTACTTTGAAAAAATGTACTGAATTCAGAACTTTCTTGGCGCACACAACATAAGCTATTATGAAAATGGAAATATTGTTAGCGCATATTGTAGTTTTCAACTAGTTAAAAAAATGTGCAACTGCATGTGCATTCAATACTATAAGCTCATAAAAACAAAACTAATATTTGCCATAAAAAAAAGTTAGTCTTTTTTGGTGCCAACAAATGTTATGTTGTGAAATATGTCTGGTGGCCTGTTGGTAAGAGACCAGATGCGATTACCAACATGTTTTACGGTGGTCGTGGGTTCAAATCCCAGGGCACACCTCTGACTTTTCGGAGTTATGTGTGTATTGATAGACAATCACCACGCATTTAACTGTGAAGGTAAACAACGTGAGGAACCTGCATACCGCAGCGATTTTGAAAAATTTCTACGGTATGTAAAGTCCGCCAACCCGCACTAGGCCAGCGTGGCGGACTATATGACCTAACCCGTCTCAATCGTATTCTCGATTTTAGAGAAGGCCCGTGCCCTGCAGTGATACACATTTGGACTGATAGATATTTGGTCGGCGTGACCACGAAAGCTGTAAAGTAATCGAAACGTCGGGAAGTTAAAAAATGTAAAAATTAAACCAAATCGCGATAAAATCAGTAAAAATAGTTTTATTTCAATATAATATTGATATTTTTGTAGAAGATCAAGATTAAAATGGTATGTAGGTACTCCAAATAATGGGATTAACGCTGTAGAAATTATAGGTGTTAGTTTAAACACAATAAGGGGTATTTCGTGTTACAATAGCAATATGGAAATATAGACATGCACCCTTTGTGGACCATACCAATATATTGTTACTCCATCAACAATATTATTTGGGTCAGTATTATTGAAAACCGTCCACCACAAAAGAGTGTGTAAGAAACGTTATTCATAATTTTTATCAAATATTTTATCAAGCATCGATAAATTAATTTGTAACTTACCAAAAATATTGGCAATGAATTTTTATCGAAGTGTGCAAATGCGTAATGATTTTATAGATAATATAATTATCAAATTTTATTTTACTACCTGTTGGAAACTTTGTGTCTTGGCGAAAATATAGTAATTGGAAAGGCAAGGTTGGTTGTAGGTCTTTAATATGTGAAAGACCGCCTGGGTAAGTACCACAGCGATGTCTATTTCTCCCGTCAAACAGCAGTGTAAATGCACTGTTGTGTTCCAGTTTGAAGGATATTGTAGTCAGAGTAACTACTGGACATTATGAGACTTAACATCTTATGTCTCAGGATGGCGAGCGCAGTGGAATGCCAAGTATTGCTTTGTGATTCATGGTGTTGTTTGGTTTTCTACAGTATAGCTTACCATCAGGCGAATGGCATGCTCGTCTCGCCATTCATCGCAATAAAAAATAAATAAATAAATCGACATATTTATAAATATTATATATCGTCGTATCGGGGTTGTTAAGTGCACACCTTATTTCTAAAGACGCAATGGTACGCCAGAGTTTAAATTATTATTTTTACAAAAATTTAGGTATTTACCAACCAAACATGAAATTTAAAAAATAGCAAAAAAAATCTGTCGCTTTTTTTTCGATATTTTTAGTTGCATTGTGTCTGTAACCACTAAAACTACCACCTGGCTTCATTTTCAGTCGCAGTCGTGATATACCCGATATAAAGGTCATATTAGATATAAACGCAAAGCTCCACCATCAAGCTCCAGCTCCTAAGACTAAGCAAATCTGCTTCAACTAAACCGTCTAACATCGGTAACAGCAGCTAGTTATGCGCAAACTAAGTACCACCTGCCGTCGAAGTTGCCTCCGCTGTGACGCCGGCGAACCGTATTAGAATTAGAATGGCGCTTGATTGGCACCGCCCCGCCGACTTGCACATTGTTGGATAAACTTCACGATAATAGCTCGAGGTTATTAACTTATATGCAAAGAGTTTGGCTAACAGTTCATTTTGAGAGGATCCAGATGAAGAACGATTTGTACTGTACTTTACTGTATCAGCCCATATACGTCCCACTGCAGGACACGGACCTACTCTACAAGCGAGAGACTCGATTGACATACTCTACAAGCGAGAGACTCGATTGAGAGTGGTTAGGCCATATAGTCTACCATGCTGGCCTAGTGCGGGTTGGCGGACTTACATATCGTATAAATCTTTAAGGAACTATTCGATAAATAATAAAATTAAGGAACCACAGCCATTGTTCTTCTTAGACTAAAACGTCTACTCTCAATATAATTGATGTCAACCAGGTCATGAAATGCCCAGAAATTCTGCCCCATAAATATACGTAGGGCCATGTGGCGCTGGTCTTACGTAAGAATAGAGGAAGGAGAAATTTTATGACGGGTGAAATATTTAGCTCAGTATCGGGTCTGAGATTTTGCTTTTTAAATCAATGATGATGGATACGATATTCAGGTTATAGAAACTTTATTTCCCAAAAGAAATTTACAAATTTCACTTCTATATATATTATATATATTGATTCTTTAATCCACCTTTTTATATTCTCTCAACGGTATCCATAATGAAACTGATGGTAAGAGCAGTTCGAACCCAATAGAATCTACACCAGTCCACATAATTATGGGGATCGGTGTGTTAACGGATATTCCACCTTCGTGTATGGTGATCACTATTTGGTTTGATACGAATATCCTACGACTTAATTTTTTACTAGAAGATGAAGAACCATTCCACAGATAGTTTACTATCTCTCCGTAAACACTTTTAAATATCATGGACATTAGACACTTCTTATTCCAAAACACCTGCACCCAAAAAAAATTAAAAACACATACATACGTCACAACTGCGACAAAGGAAAATATAGTTGTATTTAAAACTGCATTGCATACATAACTGGCATTGTATTAGATCCTGGCAGTGAGTTCGCACGGTTCGCTGGATTTTGGCTCTTTATAGGTGGTATAACAATAGTTGTCATGTTATTGTTGCGCTTCCTTTGTTAGAAAGTAGAGAATTTACTGATTCTTCAATGGAACCGTTCGTTGGAAATATCGGTTTCAGAATTGAGGAAAAAATATTGAGTTGCATTCAATTTTCGGTATGATGGGAAAACAATTGTGGCAAATTATACCTGTTTTCATCCTGAATTTTTAGATATTTCTCTTCTTTTGTTTTTATAGTCATAACCTGATATGTAGGTACATGCAAACTTTATAAGATCACCTACTATAGATATAACCATTTTTCTCGCCAGTAATATGAATTACACAGTCTTAACCTGAAACACGAGACATCTTCATGTGTCGTTGTGATGGGTTTTTTACCCATAGTAAAATGAGATGAGTAGATGACGAAGTCTTTTTGTACCCACAGTTATAGCAGAATACTTACCGTTTGTCGTTACTATTAACAATGCTGATTTCAGAGCTCCCGACGTTCTTGGCAAAACTGTTCGGACGCTGGGTATTCTTTATCTTTTTTTATTATTTTTTATTGCCATGAATGGCGAGACAAGCATGCCTTTCGCCTGACGGTAAGCGATACACACTATACACTATACATTATACACTCATATTAAATTATCAAAACCAAACAACACTATGAATTACAAAGCAATCCTTGGCATTCCACTGCGCTCGCCATCCTCATGCATAAAATGTTAAGTATCATTATGTCCAGTAGTTACTCTGATTTAAATCCACTAAAATTAACAAAAAAAAAAACGAAAAAGCTTGGCTTGTGGCATCCCATCACTTGCCACGCCTGAACACCGATAGTTATTTAAATCTACGAATGAATTCTCAGCCACAGAACATGAACATCTGAAACTATGTTAATAGATCACATAAACAGTCTCCATGCGGAAATCTAAACCAGTTTCAAAATTTTACTAATTAAGGTTTTTTGGTGATATAACTGATAATTAATATGATTCATAGTTTTGATATATAGGCATATAATTAGAATTTAGCAGATCTAAAGATAACCTCTAGATTTATATCTTTAAAATAATAGCATTATTACCTTAATTAAGAAATCAGATAGGTTTATCTTGATTATGTAGATAGACATCTAGATGAGATTAAGAACAAAGGAATGATAGCATCGATGATTCTATTGATTCCTTAATTTGTATTATCGGAATATGTAGTACATGTTTATAACTATGAAGATCTGCGAGCATAATCCAGCTATTTGTTTATCAACAAAACATCTAAAGATTCGGGTGTTGATGCAAATTTAGAATTTTTAGGTTGCTATTTTGGTGTACGGTGACTCATACAATAAATTATAATACGAGGTTTCCCTCTTTTACAGATGAAAAATATATACATACATAAACCCACGCCTTTATCCCAGAAGGGGTAGGCAGAGGCGCCACCAGGACACCCACATTTCGCCTTTTATATACAATTGAAAAATATTTTGACTAATAGACGGATAACGAGGACCACAAGGTGGGCAGTCGACAAAAAAGTTGCAAGTCGCTGGATGTAGGCCGCTCTCAACATCTATGAAATTTCCTTCGTGGAGGAGTTCTTCGTTCGGAGAATATTCTCAGCATTAGACTTCCTGTGGCTGAAGAAAACAAAAAATGGGAATTGTACTTAACTGTCGTATACCGGCAAGAACAATTATTTAACAAAATTAGCTAGGACTGCAGTGTTTAATGCCAATAACTCATGGAACACTGACGTGGAACAATGTTCTGCGATTCGTGTGGCATTTGTGATTGCCGTACCCAGGTGTAAAGGCCGGTTGAGTGACCTACGCTAGTGCATCGCATTCCGGATCAACCTATGTGTCTCCGGTTTGGAATAGGCCCTAATTATATCGTCTTGAGAGATAGTCTACTTAAATAATAAATAATACACCCAACAGTCACATACATAGTCCTAACCCCACACTAAGATCGAGTCTTGTGTCGTGGGTATCAGGAACTCCGAGAGATTTTTCAGTCTCACAAACACCAAGACCCGAAACAAATACCTGTGGTTCACTCTCGTTTCACAGGCGGCGTTTTAACCAACTGCGCCACGGAGGTTGTCATTTACAACAACATTTACCATTAGGGCAGTAGGATCATATCTTTCTTGGTGACATTTATCTATCGCTTTTATTATTATCAACGTCACGTTATCATGTCAATTCGGCTAGCTGATTAAATTACGTGTGTCTCGAATTATTAAAAAAATAACAGCAATATGTATGACAGTGTAATCGGCATAATTTCCATAATAATGTTTAACGCATAAAATCTTTTATCCCCGTAATCATAGTTTACGTCCCAATTGACCGGAACGTTTTTTAATAATATGCCAATTTATATTACGTCCACTTTGGCTTTATCCGCAAATTACTAATTAATGCTGAGATAAACACGCCTAGAGCGACAAACGTGACTTGACCCCTGGTAAATATGGATTGAGGTAAAAGCCAGGGGTCTTTTGTGATTGTATATATCACATTCGGATTAACATGTCAATCCGTTGTTGGATCCTGTATACTTTTATCAATCGTGATTAGCGGATTGTGTTATACGAGTATATATTTTAATCTTATTTAGATAAATTAATGCGCATTCCGATGTATAAATTGCTTATTCCTCACGGTATTGTTCAGTTCAAATATTTCCGCATTATTATGAAGAGTGTGTATTGATAGTCAATCACCACGCACTTTAACGGTGAAGGAAAACATCGTGAGGAAACCTGTATACCGTAGCGATTTTAAAGAATTTCTACGGTATGTAAGTCCGCCAACCCGCACTAGGCCAGCGTGGTGGACTATATGGCCTAACCACTCTCAATCGATTCTCTCGATTGTAGAGTAGGCCCGTGCCCTGCAGTGGAACGTATATGGGCTGATATAGATATGAAGAATGAATGAGATGTTATAATTTTTTTAAACGGTCGAAACCTCTCTAGGTTTTAAGTGCGAAATGTAGGTTAAAATATATTAGGTGTTTTCCTTGAACTGATGACAATGATTAAGGAGGGGTCATAGCCATTGAAATTACGTGCTGGAATTCAATTATTCCTCATATTGCATTTAGACTCTATCTATTTTAGGCCATATCCATCCTATTGTAGGGCATGGGGCCTTCTCTACAATCAAGAGTACGATTGAGAGGGGTTAGGCCACATAGTACACCACGCTGGCCTAGTGCGCGTTGGCGGTCTTTACATACGATATAAATCCTTACAAATCGCTATGGTATCCAAATTTCCTCGCGATTATTTCCTTCACCGTTATAGTGCGTAATTATTGACTACCAATACACACATGACTCCAAAAAATCAGAGGTGTGTCCTGGGATTTGAATGTTGACCACCTTGAACACGTTGGCAGCTGCGCTTAGTCCATTACCAATAGGGCAACACGCATTTAAAATACCTAACACAAAGGTTAAATTAAAGACGGTGCATCACAATGCATTTATGTTTGTTATAAAGTCGTTGTACTTTTATCTTTGCGTTGTACTCTTACCGTCTATTTTTACTTTTGTAATATAAGTTCATTAACACAATGTCAGATTATAACGAAGGTATGTAGTGTAGAAGGTATGTAGTAAATATATCGTTGATGTAAACTCGAAATTCCTACGCGTATTATTTTGATAGCATTATCACACCTAAGTGGTTAATAAATGTCTCGCATACCATTGTAACTTCTTAAACACTAATATGATAAAGCTGAAGGCTTTGTTTATTTGAACGCCTACTATTTTGAGAACGATTTACGAACGTCCGGTCCAATTATTTTTATCTATTTGATAACCCAATTTTTGAGATAGTTTAAAGACAATTTAACGTTTTCTGTAACCCATAGGTACCGAACAAATACAAAATAAACTTTATATGGGAATTATAATTTATATCTAGTCATATTTATTTCAAAACTAGTTGTAATGAGTGTAAAGAAGAGTAAAGTAATTGACAGGAATAAAGTATGCATCATTTTCATAATGTATTGTATTTGTTTTTATTTCCAATAAAATATAATTGTGACTAACTATTGCTGATATTTTTGCCAACATATATAATATGTACATATATGAATACTCTCAGTGTCATCAGAAGAATATATCCATCCCCATTGAATTCCCATTTATTTATATAACAGCCCTAAATCTTTTGTCTTTATTTACCATTTTGTGTGGCAAGTATGAAGTTCCGTATATGCTAGAATGCGTTTTGATCCGTCAGTAACAACGCCGGAAGTTCCACAATCCTTACATCCTCTCGCTTCTCCGTTCCTTTTTTTCTCTAAGCCCGGAAGTAAACCTACCACTAGCCGAGTGCTAAGTGTTAAATGTTTTTCGGTGGCAGTGTTCGGTTACTATCAGCCAATTAAGTGAGTTGTAATATACTTTTTGGTTCATAATATGGGACTGTCATTGTATCGTATTATATTTCACACTAGCACTTTAAAGTGATTAAAATGAACCTTTTTTTGCTATGAATGGCGAGACGAGCATACCATTCGGCTGATGTTACGACCGCTCATGAACAGTAGCAAAGCCAAACAACACCATGCATTACAAAGCAATGCATGGCATTCCACTGCGCTCGCCATTCTGAGCCATAAGACGTTAAGTGTCATTGTGTCCAGTAGTTATTCTGGCTACAATGTCCTTCAAACCGGAACACAACAGTGCATTTACACTGCTGTTTGGCGGGAGAAATAGACATTGCGGTGGCACCCAGGTGGCCTCTCACATATTATGAGAGTCCTACCATCATTAAAATAATACCATATATTTTTTTAATAATACTTTATTACCTTTTATTGATAAGTTTTATATAGCACATAGCCCACTACGTCGTAGTTTGTAGATATTTAAATGCTAAGCCAATCTATGACGACGGCGATATAAATGATATATTTACAGTTCAAATTGTTTTTCAAGACAAAACCAGGTTTGTTCGACGCGGTGACAAACGGTGACGTAAATCAGGCCTCGAGGCGACAGGTTATGGCCCCGAGGCAGTTAACGCCCGAGCCGACGAAAACCCTATGAATTTATGAGTGCCGTGAATGTTGCGGATGAATGCGATTCGTGATCTAAATCTGGATTTTGTGATTTTTAAAGGTATGAGTGTGCAAGAGATTGTTGTCACACCTCGACGACAATGTTAATAAACGTCCCATTGTGGGGGATGGACCTACTCTAAGTTTATATGTTTATTTTTATCATTTACAAACATTTAGTTTTATTGTTTTGTTTTTATCGTGCGCTACTAAAATGTCAGCTTATCTACAAATAAACTTATCTAGTAGCCGAAGATATGTTGTTAAAATTTCAGCGGTTTATTTTTATGATTAGCATTATAAACTATTAGATAATGTCTATTTTGGTGTTTGCTGAAGTAAACACACATGTTCTTCAAAACAATTGACGACCTTGCAACACCCGATCACTCAATTGATTAGTTGGTGGCAGTGGTAGGATTATATTTGTATCCAGTTGGAAAGGCTTTACTGGTGGTAGGTCATATGTTATAGACCGCCTGGGTAGGTACCACCGCAATGTCTATTTCTCCCGCCAAACAGCAGTGTAAATGCACCATTGTATTCCGATTTTAAGGACATTGTAGCGATTGTAGCTGGACATAATGAGACTTAACATCTTATGAATCAAGATGGCGAGCGCAGTGGAATGCCAAGCATTGCGTTGTTTTTCATGGTGTTGTTTGGTTTTGCTACTGTACATGAGCGGTCGTATTGCTTACTATCAGGCGAATGGCATGCTCGTCTCGCTATTAACTGTTATTTTAAAAATGCGACTAACGGACATAATGGTGGAAAATTAATTGGTGGTTATTTCTGGTTCGGCCTAAGGCGCTGTGCACACAGAGCAACTCTAATTGAAGAACGCTGTCAAATTCTATGAAATTTACACCCGCGGCAACTAAAAACTGTTGCTGCAAATGGCAACGATTATCGAAAACTTAAATATTGTCAGTGTTCTTCAAATAAAGTTGCTCTATCTGCACAACGCCTAAGTATACAGTTTCGGACAGGCCAGCATAACTGTGTCGTCCGGCGAGGGACATCTCTCGGTAGATATTCTAATTCGGTTGCACTAAACATTAGGTACGCTTGTTTTTGGTAGAAACGTCATAATTAGCAACACGTTGTCTTCAAAAGCCTACCACACTGGCTTAGTGCGGCTAATTGCTTTTATTTGTATGTAATTATTATTTCATTATAAAAATAATGTTTCGGATTCTTCCTGAATGTGCGTGGTGGCCTGTTGGTAACGGATCAGACGCGGCTGCCTACATGTTCACGGTGGTCGCGGGTTCAAATCCCAGGGCACACCTCTGACTTTTCGGAGTTATGTGTGTATTGATATTCAATCACCACGCACTTTAACGGTGAAGGAAAACATCGTGAGGAAACCTGCATACTGTAGCGATTTTAAAGAATTTCTACGGTATGTAAGTCCGCCAACCCGCACTAGGCCAGCGTGGTGGACTATACGGCCTAACCACTCTCAATCGATTCTCTCGATTGTAGAGTAGGCCCGTGCCCTGCAGTGGGACGTATATGGGCTGATATAGATGTATAGATTCTTCCTATTTTTTATCCAATAGGTCCGGCAAATGTGTAAGAAGGTCACCTGATGGTAAGTGATGACTGCCGCCATGAACATCCACAACGCTTGGATCATAGATGTGTTGCCGGACAATCAAATAGGGATAGGAGCGGAAAAGAAATAGAATGGGAAGAAGAAAGGGGTATGAGGCATCCGGTAATCTCACTCACCGAATGAAACAGCAATGCTGTTACTTCACCTCGACATTCTGTGAGACAGTGGAACCGCCTCGGACAGATCATTCATAATTAGTCATGACTGACAAAAGCGTGGCTCTACATAGTTATTCCGAGTTTTCTTTCTGATCGATTTCTTTGCGGGTTGAAGACAATCTAAGAGAGCTTTCGGAGCTCCGTGTCAAAACTTGTCGTAGTGTTGGACCTGGCCGACAAGCGTTGCAGTGGAGGGTGTGTGAGCAGGATTGTAAAAAGGTGTAACTTGTGTGTATGATAATTATTATTTGTCTGCGGTATAGTTTATTGTAGAAAAGTAATAACGTATTAAATGCAAAACATCTTAAATAATATTCTGGTAATTTCTTTATGTATTAAAATAAGAATACTACTATTTATACCATATTTTATTATCAATCATAACTTTTAAATTGACCAATAAAGATTGTTAACTCTAAATATTTTTATATTATGCTTTTATAGGTTCAAAATAAGCGTAAAATGATCAATACAGATTTATCATAAATTTGTTGACGCTATAAATTGTACTCATACTTTATAATTACTATTAATGTTTTATTTTGTATTTCTATATGATATAATGTGTTGTATGCAGCATGTCATATAATATATTTGTTCAAATACTTTAATTTATTTGTGAAAAATAACAGAAACTGACAAATTTTATGAAATCATATAATGTCATTAGCGTATATAATTAAAAGCACGATTAAAGTAAATAATTGTTTACACAGTATGTTACTCCTTTGGTCCGTCCACGAGGGAACTTTGTAGTGGAGATGTTCAAAATCACATCAAATCACGAATGCTTTAAATAAATATATATTGTTAAAAGTTTGGTTCCTTATAAAATTTAGAAGGCGCAGGATTCGTCGTCTCCCGACATCGTGGGTGGTATGTAGCGGAAGGAATCCACGAGGACTGTCGCACCTTCTGAAGCTTTTCCTAGGAATAGTAGCTGTAATAAAAAAAAACATAATTAATTATTTTTATATTTATTTGACAGCCTCCGTGGCGTAGTTGTTAAGACGCCGGCTGTGAAACGAGAAGCAGCGGGTTCGATCCCCGCACCGAAACAAATATTTGTGTGAACCACAGGTATTTGTTTCGGGTCTGGGTGTTGTGAGACCGAAAAGTCTCTCGTAGTTCCTGATACCCACGACACAAGACTCGATCTTAGTGTGGGGTCAGGACTATGTATGTGACTGTTGGGTGTATTTATTTTATTTATTTATTAATCGTCGCCTGGTCTAGACTAATGTCATTAGTGGCAGCTTTTTGGGCTGTAAACTGATGAGGTCATGGGTTCATATGCCAGGTGCACTTCACTTTGAGTGTGTTTTAGATTGAGGCATCTCATATGAGTACCGTACGGCATGAAATTACCTTAGGACGGAAATAATATCAGCGAGCTTTTTGCCATACTTAATACATAGGTGTATGTCCGATCTAACCATTGCCTTTATTATGTATGCGTTTGTTATATGTATGCAATTTGTATTGTTTTTTTTTATTTATTTATTAAAATACAAAGAATAATAGAAGTTTATGCATAAGTCCCACGAAACCGTATTTCGGTTTGACCGTGGAATCACTTTTGAATGTGAGTCTCACTTTACCTTATACATTAAATAAAAAATAAATCTAGGTCGGTTATATAGATAGACAATTTTGTAAATATTGTAAAATGACATTACACGCAGGTGAAAACCAAAAGACCTCTAAGCAACATTGGCTATCTTGGTGATCTCAAGGTAATCATCATATGAAAATACGTCAATATCGGGTTCAAAATGACGCGTAAACTACGAGCTTAATAAAATACTTAAAAACACTGATGTCACATCAGAATTCAAGTATCAATATTTTGAAAATAAATAAGAAAATAATCTAATTTATACACATTTACTTAGTAAAATCTATTGCCTATACACAATTTGATATTTTTGAAATTGCTGTTAAAAAAAGCCTGCTTTTAACGACTTCCAGCAACCATAACTAAGTCGTATGTCTGTATATTATGTGGTTTTAATTAACGTTCTCACGGATTCATCTGTGAATGAAGAAGTAAAGTGCAGTGAAACAATATAATGTAATATATGAATCATTTAATGCGATAGGATAAACAAACCCAGGATATTGCAATTTTCTTGGTAGTCATTAGTCAGATATTAATAAATTAATATTTCTTTTGTTTATTGCTAATATATGTAGATCGTGTAGTTATATTTGTATCCTTTATAACAAGGCTGAGACGATTGGAGATTTTCAATTAATTTAAATCGTAATTGTATTGGCATAGTATATGTTTGTTATAGAACAGTCTCTTGCTACATTGACTGACCGGGCGATCGAACCTGAATCTCATGATTTATAATTAGTAAACGCTGCCAGTACTCGTACATCAATGACACGTGACGTGTAGTCAATGAAGAAGTGGTAATTACTCACTTAATTTTCTTTATTGTTTCCTTGTGAACGAAATTAAACAAATATTATGTGAAATGGAAGATAAAATCAATTGAACTTGTTAATTGCTATCGCCTCATTGTGGGGTTTCATTTCATGTTTAATTTGAAACATCGTGTGTGGGTTAAGCGCTATTACTAGAAGATTAAGGTCAGATCTAGTGTTAGAACTAGTGTTAAAACAACGGTAATATGATAAAGAGAACATTATGCAGAATAGGGTATAACGATTCTTGCAGCACATGACTTAATTAAAAATAACATTTACATACATAAACTCACGCCTTTTTCCCAGAAGGGGTAGGCAGAGGTCCCCTGGTAGCAACCAAGTTTCGCCTTGTGTGTTCCGTCTCACAAAGTGATAGGGGGCAAGCCAATAGCATTATCGGGCACAAATTCCTGACACCGTGCTGATAATGAATAGATAAATCCAATATCACTTTGATTGACCCGGGATTCGAACCCGCGAGCTACCTTTATAATCGTACCATTGTACAACTGCGCCACAGAGGCATTGGCGTGGTGAAATAACATTTCTACTTACATATCCATCGAAGCTGCGCAAGGTGTTCACGGGGACACGAAGAACATTCCAGCCCTTGACAAAGCTGCTTATAGACGGCTCATATATATGAAAACCAGCCACGGTATCCCTGCCTCCTTCCACTACATGCTTCACTAGAACAATTATATGGTCCAATGGCGTCACTGGTTCAATATAGACATTTACTTCAACCGTGCCATTAGGACTCATGGGAATCGGGAAGGCCGATATGCAGCTTAAATCCTCATTTGGTTTTAAATACGAGCTACCTCTAGCATTTCCTGAGTCTATGCCTGAATCGGAGTAGTCGCTAAGAGTCCAAGTATTAAAACCACTGCATAAACGGTGTTGGTTTGTGAACAACGATTCGAAATCGTTATCAAAATTGTATGTAACGCATTCTTCTAATCTTTCGGGCAACATGGTTGTGGGAGTTGGTTCTGGTAATGGAGAAATCGTTGTTGTATATATCTCTGAAGTAGGAAATGGTGAAGTCTCGAACTCATTAATAGGGTCTGTTGTAAGATCTTCAAGGATTGTTGTTGTTTCATAAACTCCTTTTATAGTTGTTTCAAAGTCTGCACCAGGAGTTGTTTCTGTTGTGGATTCCATTTCTTCAGCACTTAAAGGTGTAGGATTTATATCACTTTTATGTAATTGACAATCGTTTTCATAAGTCAATTGGTAAAATCTGAATGAATCGATCAGTACTATCGAACCCTCGCTTTTCATGCCAAAGAATGTTAACTGAAATAAAACATAGATACAACGTTATTGTTGTAAAATAAGGTATTGGTTACGTATTGAGAATGCTTCATTATAATGAACATTAGTATGTGTCTATGTCAAGAATATTTGCATTTAAACAAACACGAATTTTAGTAGTATCGTCGATTACTTCTTAATTAAAACTATAAATAAGGGATTGAGTATTTCAAAATTTATATTAATAAAATAATGTTCAACAATAATGACAAAACTAATTAATTTTATTTGTTCTTGATCATCAAAACGTTCACAATCATTATTGCTTGTACCGATAAGATTTTAATAATCTAACAAAGTTTTGAAATCGCACCAAGATCTTTATCAGTCTTAACAATAAGTACGATTAAATCAAATAAAGATACGACATACAGGAACTATTATTCAATCTGGGAGAAAGTATATATGAAGTAAAATAACATAAAATGGAGAAATAGTATAAAATAAAGAATAACTTACATAACCAGTAAATGACTGTGGTATATTAATTCGTATGAGGTTCCATCCGTCTTTGTATGTTGGCCACGTCGGTTGAATAGAAGCTGAAGCGCGTAGGGGGTCATTACCAACATCTAACAATTCATGCACAAAAACAGTCACTTGATCCCTGTCTGACTTCGATTTCATATAGACGTTGACTTCCAAAACACCACCACCCATGTTAAATAAGAAAGAAGACGAGCAAGATAATGCTGTGGGCTCAATAAAATTATCACTTCCGTTGGGGGCATCGGTTACGCCTATTGACGAGTATCTTCCTAGTTGCCATGATTCGATTCCGGTACAAACAGAGCTATTGTTATGAAACAAATTCTCGTAATCATTTCCGAAGTTGTATTTAACACAAGTTTCACCAAGCACATTGGTCCACGTTAACAGAAACACGATAGCGACTGGACGCAACATGGTGGCCAAGTGATGTGTTTAAGCGCTTAGTTTTAAATGTTATAATTG
Organism: Deilephila porcellus; assembly: GCA_905220455.2. Taxonomy (NCBI): domain Eukaryota; kingdom Metazoa; phylum Arthropoda; class Insecta; order Lepidoptera; family Sphingidae; genus Deilephila; species Deilephila porcellus. The sequence goes on along the minus strand of LR999986.1, from coordinate 10,630,266 downwards.
TTGAAATAGCATTATCTTATAGGGATAAGATTACATTCATCGAAAGGTGCGTTGATAATAAGTTTTTTATTAATGCTGTTTTAGTATCACTGTTTATTTCCAATTAGCGATGGCTCGTCGATTGTTTGTTTGGGATTCTTTTCAGCTAGACGATAGTGCGAGTTTGATATTTGAGGTTATGACGTAGGTAGACAATGAATTAATTTGAGTTGAATGATATCTACACGTGCTTGTGTGATTAATGCTTATGGAATTCACTAAAACGTGTGGGATCGTATTATGTAAAACAGTACTGAGTAAAAATATTATTAAAAGAAAATAATTGTTCAATGGTTCATGCTCTAATTATACGTCCATGTAGACTAAGATATTTTTAATTAGAAATTTATAAGTAGCTGACATAGAACAAGCTACAAAGATCAAATTGAAGACATAGGTATTAAAATAAAGGTAAATATGAACTCGAGTTTTGCGCCGGACGATTACGCGGACGTACATCGGGGCGCTTGTTGCCCTGGGATGTCCGGTGCCGCCCATAATGCGTGTGAAGGTCACCGAGGGGTTTTTAGTCAGTATGCTGGCGTAGGTTTTGTTAGGGTCCCAGCCCGACCACAATCCGCAATGTGCCGGGTTGGAAGGCCAGAGACACTGACATACCCCTTTCGGCCTCCCCCGGGGTACCGAAAGGGGAGCTTAATAGCTGTTCCTCTTGGACAAAAAAAAGGAGATTAGGAGTATGTTGGACCTAAACATGCGAATGAATTCTATTGCCGTTATAATTTCAGCTGCTATGTAAATGTTTTTTATGAAGTAAAGCGACTTATTTGATCGGCGATCGCTTAAGGCTTTACCGTTACCAATAAATAATTTACCTATAATACCTGTCAATTATACGTGCTTTAAAAAACAGCTGGAGATGAAAATTGTTAGCCTTTAGCAGTTTTACTCAGCAAAACGAATACTTCTTGTCAATTTATTATTATAAATATTTGACTTGTGATTGAAAGCTGAGAAGACTCAACAGCAGTATAGATTTTATAAAAACTGCAATTTAAGTATATCGCACTTCTAAAACTCGGTAGTGTAGGTTTAAAAATTGTACAGAAATAGAGGGGAAGTTGGGAGCCGGCCGGCGCCGGAAGGTGTCGGCGGAGCGCGTGCCGCTACCAACATCCGCCCCTTGACACGTTAGAATCCATCGGATTACCTTTCAAACAAACCAACAGCGCAGTTTTATTTTCACTTGCTAGCTGCGTCTGGTTTTGATAGAATCCTTTTGAAGTTTTATTAGGTGGATGGTGTATTAAGCTGTTTTGAAAGGTTGTTATGTCTTGGGTTATGGGTATTGGATTGATATAGAAATAATGTACAGTAGTCCTTATAGTATAACGAAATAAATAGCTGAAACAACTTATAGTTACACTGCGAATCTTGTTGTCGATAGGAGAAATTACGGGTATTTTCTCGGTATTATAGAATACCGACGAACGAACAGCTTTGCTATAACATTTTGTTCGACAAGTGTGACTGCTATAGACCCTATAGAAGGTGAATAGTCTTCTTAATCTACTGGATAATCTTCGTACACGATGGAAAACTCGTGTTTCGTGTTCGGCCTATGAATATGCAGATTCGTGTAGACCGTTATAATTAATTTCGAATTTGTATATGCCTCGCCGATGGATACTTTATTAAGATCCCATTTATTATCATACACAATAAGGTTCCCAATTTCTATAACATCCACAACCAACAAAACTATATGAAAACGTAGTCTTTATTCCGACTTATTTCACAACGGGACGAAATAAAGTCAAGTAGTAATAAAACAATGTACTTACCTGGGCACTAGATTACAAAAACCCCTAAAGCCATAGCGGTGTAAGTAAGCAATAGGAATAAATAGCCTCATGAATAATGCGGTTGTCTTTACGAAGGTGTCTGGGTGTTTTGCCGCGCCGAATGTCGTTCTCTTTCGGTACGCTCGCGTTTCGTCACGTGTGGTCGACTGAACTGAAATCTTCGGGACTTTTTGTTACGGTTTTTATTACTGCTTTATTTATTTTTTATCTGCTAAAATGATAGGTAAAATTTGAGGGAGGAGACGACAGCACTAATAAAATACAGAACAATAATTAACTTATCCATTCTTGTTTACAAGGCACGTTGGACTTAATATTATTTACAGAACTGAAAACATGTTATAATGGTAAGAATAATGCTATACAAATATGGTATCGAGGATGACGTGTTATTTTAACTGATAGTACTGATGGCCTATTCTAATTGGCCTATACGGAATAAGCCTGAAAATTATTCATTTTTGTAGATCCTTTTAATAGGACTCACCCTACTTATGTAGTATGCACCCTTATGTATAGTTAATACTACGCTTAAAATAATATTTCCAACCGTTTTTTTTCGCAAAATTACTGGTTTTCTTACTGGTTTATTTATTGGTAGTAGGTCTCTCATATGAGAGAGGCCGCCTTGGTAGGTACCATCGCAATGTCTATTTCTCCCGCCAAACAGCAGTGTAAATGCACTGTTGTGTTCCGGTTTGAAGGACATTGTAACCAGAGTAACTACTGGACATATTGAGACTTAACATCTTATGTCTCAGGATGGCGAGCGCAGTGGAATGCCAAGCATTATCTTGTAATTCAAGTGTTTGGTTTTACTGTCCATGAGCGGTCGTATTGCTTACCATCAGGCGAATGTCAACCTGATCTCGCCATTAACAGCTTTAAAAAAAAACCCGATCCAAACAGTTTGAGTAGTCAAAAGAGAATGCCACGTGGCTATTCTCAGTACAGACTTAAACTCTCATTCCGGTAATGGAGGATAGTTTATATAAAGCAGTCCGGCCACCGTAATGTCCTATAATATTTCTTATGAATTGCCGCCGGTCCGTATGGGGATTTTGTGATACATTTTAAGATCTATATCATAGGTGCTGTTTGCCAACATAAATTTAATATGAAATGGATTCCGTTTGTGGCGTATATTTAAATTATGCAAAATTCTACTATTGAAATCTGAAATTGGCTTTACATGGAATTTCCCATACCCTCCCGTTATATCCCGCCCGTCCCGTCTTATTCTCACTCAAGGCATGTAATCCAGTCCCATCCCATCCCTTTGAGTATTAAAAAGTAACAAATATATCGGAATTCCTTCGTCATCCCACGGGACCACTATATTCTTCGGGATAAAAAGAAGCCTAAGTGTTAAAGCCAGAGTATCAGCTACCTCCATATCAAATTTCATTGAAATCTGTTAAGCCGTTTCTGAGTTAATCGGGCACAACCGCACGAAGAAACAGATAAACAGACAAGAATTCTAAAAATCATTGTTTTAGGTTCTACAACGTTAATACAGACCCCCATATTAGTTTTTCTCATTTATCTTCCATGTACAGACATCGATCGATAACAAATTTATTATATGTATAGATGAAAATCTACTATTTTCCCTATGTTTCCGATCTAAGCATGACAATTTGTATCAAAGGCCACAGTGTACCAGAAATGATGTCATAAAATGTGACAATTCTCATTTAAAACTGATTACTTTCCAAGATAAGTCGAGATATAAGCGATTCATCGTGATTTTTTCCGGTATTAGAAGCTATATCTATATAATTTCACGGAATAATGTAATGCCTTTATCACCTTAGCAATCCGCCCGAAGGCCGAGGATTAACTTAGTTCTTGTAGTTTTAGCGTAGCGACATCTTGCGGATTAAGAACAAACTACCAAAGGGCGAGTTTAATTCCTTACATTAGCAAAACAATTTTGTATTAGCCCGTGATTGTAAGCTAAGTAAATACTCTTTGGAGAAATAAAGGCGTTAAAATGTTTTAATGTAAGTTCGCTTCGAGATAAACCTCACAAGTAAATAGCTTACTCGCGTTAACAATATCTTTATCTTTTTTAGTTAGGATATATTGTAAATTTTATCGTCCATTGTTCGATTGCATTGTATTGTATCATATATACGTTCCACTACAGGGTATGATCCTACTCTACAATCGAGGGTACGATTGAGACAATTTTTTGAACCAATTTCATGCAATGAAATTATAGTTTTATTCAAACTTATAATATCGCTGCAGTTGAATGATGTTGGTTCGCACGCATTCTAAATTATGTATGGGTAAAATCTCAAGTTTCTTTGCAAATCTGTGTTAGTAATAATTGATATATTTCGGATGTTAAAATTATTTTGAAGTTGCATAAAATTTTTTTTGCCTGACTAAATATGACTTTCTTTCAGGAAAAAGCCAAGCATAGGGAACAGTTGATAAATCACTGTTAATCTTACTAAGATCTAATGATAACAGTGTGATTATTACGATCGGTATACTGTGACTACACCTAACAGAAAGTAAAGTGCAGTCTGAATAAGTGTTTAAGGGTGCTGGTGACACATGCATGAGTCACTTATAAGGGATTTCCACCATCGCATAGGTTGGTTGCTATTAGGGCTGATTCGAATACCCTACAAGCAGCGATATGGTTAATATGCAAAAGTAAATCATTTAACATAACATAATATGTAAATTTAACGTATGGCCTAACCCGTCTCAGTCGAATTCTCGAGAGTAGAACAGGCCCGTGGCCACTAGGACTTATATGGGACTTGTTGATGAATATGTTGTTAATAAGGAAACCTTCATACCATAGCGATTTTGTAAGAATTTCTATGGAATATAAAACCTGCCAATCTGCACTAGGTCAGCGAGGTAGACTTTATCGCTTAACCACTTTCAATCGTACCCACGATTGTAGAGTAGGCCGTGCCCTGCAGTGGGACATTTATGGGCTAATACAATAATAAGCCTTAAAAGTCAGGTTGTAAGATAGCGGAATATACAAAATCGCGGGTGATTGCTTGATAGAACGTGTCAGTTTCCAAATACTTCGCAATGGAAATCTTTCAAAACACAATTATTTTTAGGCTGTTCTTGTGGCTGATAATAAATTCAAATGCTGTAATAAATCTAGGAGATTATTGGGCTTATAGCTATGAACAAAAAGCAACTATAAAGAAGAAATGATACCTATTGTTGGACGGCATACAAACAAAAACAGAGTCTTAGTAGAGATAATCCTAGATTATAATGTACAAGTAGACCAAGTAATATTTTTCCTCATTCTGCTTTGTACTGCATATCTGAAGCGGTAGTACTGATAATTAATAGGAAGTTTAGTTCATTCACTAGGTGGTGAGTAATTCTAAACAGGGAACCAAGAGGATATTCCCTGAGTAAAAAAAATATGTGGTGAGTAATTTGTACGTGAAAAGCTGTTTGGGTAAATAGTAAGTACCACCGCTTGGTCCATTCCTGCCGCCAACCACTTTTGGTTCCCTGTTTGAAAGATATTGCAGTTAATTTTTTAGGCATTACGAAATATTTTTTTAACATTTAAAAACTTGGGTAACGAGCGCAGTGCAGTGCTTTGCAGTGCTTAGTTTGGCTTATTGATCATTAGTTCTGAATAAAGTTGCTTTAGTTTTTGGGCAGGCGTGATGCTTATTACTCGTATAAGGCATCCGTTTTGTCACAATCGCTGAAGAAAATGTGGATGTGGATACTTTGGGGGTATAACTACAGAATGCTATTTCGAAGGTAGAAATACAAGTTGTGTTTTTAAACAGGATTTTGAAGTTATTGTAGGTATACGCATCAAAGTGTTAAGTATATAGGTAAACAGCTATGCTGGTGAATGCATGGAAACTAATCAATAAACGTTAATCGCAGTTAATACTCATCAAACAAAACAAAATATCGATAAAAGCGATAAAACCAACGGAAGTTCATAGCGCGATATATGATTAGATGGAATTTTATTTATTACAACGAAATTAGGAGATATTCAAGAATTATTTGTAAGATTTATCGTTTACGATAGCGGTGCAGTTGATGTTCAAAGTGTTTATGCAGAAAGATATATAATGTTGCCTATTGGTATGTTAGCAGCAAGTATAGTAATCGCAAAACAACTTGTCCGATTCGTAAATTTTAATATAATATCCGTAAGATCGTACTCAATAGCGTGCAATTAAAGAGGCTGATGTCCAACAATCAGCTACCGTCTGATGATGTATATCAATAGAGAGTGAAAGAACTCCAATTAGCAACTTTAGAGGTATAATTTCTCCAGCTCAGGATACACCCTGCCAGCCACCGATTTTTGCAAATGTCCGGCAAACAATCAAACGTATTAACATCTAATTTGATGGTACTCATAAGTGATTGCAACTGCCCATGAACATTAAAGAAACATGGACTGAGAGGAGGAAGAAAGGGCCTTTGGGCAACGGGTTGACTCTTTCACCGAAAAAAAAAACAGGACATCATCGCCGCTTTATGTTAGTTTTCTGTTAGATGGTAGTACGAGTAATCGAAGAAAACTACACTGTGGTTTTATATTAAGGCAGGCGAGTATTAATAAAATCCCTATTTGATAGCCTCCGTGGCGCAGTTGGTTAGACGCTGGCTGGGAAACGAGAGGCTGCGGGTTCGATCCCCACACCGAGACAAATGTTTGTGGGAACCACAGATATTTGTTTCGGGTCTGGGTGTTTGTGAGATCGAAAAGTCTCTCGTAGTTCCTGATACCCACGACACAAGACTCGATCTTAGTGTGGGGTCAGGGCTATGTATGTGACTGTTGGGTGTATTTTAAAAAAAAGGAACCTTGAGAGCGACTTAAGTTCAGTGAACTTCCTGTGACTGAAGTGGACGATGATGTCAATACATCATAATCATACGATAATACATCATAATTTCCTAGATAAAATGAGGGCAGTACAACATTGTTGACGGGCGTGGGGCATCCGTTGTTCTTGCACATATCGTAAGATAACTTGAAGATAATGAGCGATTGATCAGTGATAAGTAAAATTATTTCTGCATGGTGTATAGTTTTAATTCTCGTATTTCAGAACGATTTTCAGAAAGTTTGTTAGACTTTGTAGACAATTCATATACATCAATTTTATTCATTTACATTCACCATCGAATGCACTAGCAAAGAGATATGAGTCTCTATACCGACGCGAGCTGCTTGAAAACCGATTCAAAGGAGACTCCGAATACAATGTAAACTAACTATTCCCACAAAAAGTGCATTTGAAAAGGGAATGCAAATCTTATTTCCCACTTTGATAAAACTTTTTTGTCCGCACCACTTGATATTCCCGATAAAGTTGGCCACAGTGTCACTACATTGAAATTCTTCGCGGCATCGCTGTTGGCGTTCAGTGAACCGCGCTGCTCCTTCATCTTCATCATTTTTTTTAAATCTTTGGTGGAGATCAAACTCTGTTCAGAGAAATTGAGGTTAATCAGCCCAAAAATTAATTGAGAAATTAAAGTGGTAGGGCTGGACCACCAACGGTAGAGACGGTTTTATCTTGCTATTTTTTTATTGCTATGTATGGCGAGACGCACCTGCTATTCGCCTGATGGTAAGCAATGTGACTATAAAGCTATACTTATCATTACACTGCACTTACATCCTGAGAAATAGGATGTTAAGTCTCATTATGTCCAGTAGTTACTCTGGCTACAATGTCCTGAAATATTACTTCATCTTGTTCTACCTTTGATAATTTCTGTATGCTTTGAAGTAAGTACATCCAGAGTGATTGAGTATTGTATGAATATATTTCATTTATTGCTAAATTCATCAACTTTCCTTTTTTTTTTGCCGCAGCCGGGGAAAAATCTGAAGTTAATCCTGTTATTTGAAATTATAGTTAAACTAAAGTTGATTTAAGCAAATACATAAACTTCCAACATCTCTCGTGAAAACTCAGAGTGAGTACCTACGGTTTTTTTAGTTTTGTAGGATGGAGGCAAAGTTCATTAGCCATTACCTTCTAGAAGTTATTGTTTGAACTTATAAACCTAAATATAATAAAAGTCCCATAAAATATATAAAAACACCCACCCACCCAACAGTCACATACATAGTACTGACCCCACACTAAGATCGAGTCTTGTGTCGTGGGTATCAGGAACTACGAGAGACTTTTCGGTCTCACAAACACCCAGACCCGAAACAATTACCTGTGGATCACACAGATATTTGTTTCGGTGCGGGGATCGAACCCGCGGCCTCTCGTTTCACAGGCGGCGTCTAACCAACTGCGCCACGGAGGCTGTATATTGGGTTAATCATTTATCGGGTTCGTAAGATATTGATAATTAGTGTGATGTCAATTTACGAGATCTTTTCACAATTGCAATAATTGCAACAATAAGCCAATTACAGTATCTAAAATTATTATTTATCGTTACAATCTGTCAATGTTCAGATTCACTTGACAATACTTTAATTAAGATACTGCGAGAAATATATATGTCAATGACACTGTTAATTACTTGAATATCCGCAAAGATTAACAGAATAACACAAATAATAAAATAATAATTCAATTTTGTTTTTTGCAATGACCGGCGAGACGAGCATATCAATCGCCTGATGATAAGCGATATGACCGCTCATAGACAGTAGTAAAACCAAAAAACATCTTGTACAAAGCATTGTTTGGCATTCCACTGCGCTTGCCATCCTGAGACATAAGTTGTTAAGTCTCATTAAGAACAGTAGTTACTCTGGCTACTATGTCCTTCAAACCAGAACACAACAGTGCATTTACACTGCTGTTTGGCTGGAGAAATAGACATTGCGGTGGTATCTACCCAGACGGCCTCTCACATGCTAGAGACCTAGCACCAGTTTGCCTATACTGTTTAATTGTGCGTCAGGTGCATGCAGATAATCTTCAGTGATTTCTTATTTAACTCAATGACACAAATAAATTGATCATACAATTCTCCGAAGTTTTGCGGTGTAATAAATAACTTTCCGATCTGCCCGATAAGATATAAAATAAGGGGAATCACTTCAGAAACTATTTACAAAAAGTAAGTGCAAATAATCCAGATGATAACATTTTCGAAAAATAAAATGATAGCTTTTAAAATTAATCTACCATTGTACGGTGTACCTTACTCAAAGAAATATAGTTTTATTATTAAGATAAAGTATAGTAATGTTCAAAATGATAAAGCTACATATTACAAAATAATTGATAAAATTTATATGGAATTATTATGACCAAGTTGGGATGGAAACCGGAATTACCTGATTAAAAGGGACATCCTTGACTACCCCATGAGAATTCCGAAGTGACCAATCCACAAGCTCATTATTCCAATTCATAAACGAATTAAATGCGGAAATAAAATAATATTTTCTGTGCTGATGGTAATTGGTACGGGGAATTTTCTTTCAAATTATAAAAGAATCTCGCTTCCTCAATTGTACTGTCAACTGACAGTAAAATATCAGAGGACAGGCCCGGACAGCTGTCACCGACAGGCTCTTATCTTCAGCCATTTTAAAAGCAGTGTTTCAAATCATTTCTGTATGTTACCGTCTTCCTCGACATCATTATAACTTATCTTGGTTTGACAATTTTTTATTGTTTTTAATTTATTGTTCGATAAATGAAATTATTAGGAAATCTATCTAGTAATAAACTTTGTTTTGTTTATTAAACTGCGTAGAAAGTAGGTGATAATGTTGAACAATAATATACAGCGAAATAAAACGCCTAATTATCACTCGGTCGATTATGTGAAAAAAGGGGATGGAAACCTGACTGTAAAACAAAAAAACTGCGAGTTAAGTACTTCTTTGTATAAAAAGAAATAATGTGTGATTAAAGTATTCATTTATACACAACCTTAAATATATAATAAGGTTTAATGGACCCTCATGAAAAACCATCCAACCTGGCATAGCTACAACCTTAAGAACTGTCCGAGTAATTAGTAAAATAGGCACAAACATCCTGTTATTACTTTTCTAACATATTAGTACTTCGTCCTCATTTTATCCTGGAAAGATTAAGATAATATTTTGTCTTTGAATAGCGTACTCATAATATAGTATCGAGATTTTAACCTAGATGGCGTTATTATTTGTATCGAATTACGAAATAAACCAGCTTTGATCTTTAATAATAATATTAATGGAGTTTATATATGATTGTATCATATTTAAAAGTAGATTATTTATTGTTACAATTGCTCGGTTGCGAAATATTAGTGCCAATCTTATAACGGATTTTTGAAGCTTCTTTGAACGGGTGCTTCGCCCGGGGATAGTTTTTAAGTCCAGTCCATATCAACAACATATTATTTATTTAATATTTTTTATTGAAACTCAATGTGACCGCCGTAAACTTTCCCGTATATTGATTTTCCCGTCCCGTCCCGTTATATCCTGTTCGGTCCCATCTCATTCTGTCCTATGTTTTGCGTCGCCAACATGTCGGCGGGCAACACGTGCGGGCGCTTGTTGCCTACATGATTATTTTCTCATAGATCGCCGGGTTGTGTCGGCAAGCTGTGTCGCCGGGCCGGCAGCTTTGGTGTGTACTGCGCCTCACCGATAGCCGCGCTGCTCAATGTGACGCGGCGCTTGCAACTAACTTGAAAGCGCCCAAAAATGGATATCTAAAACATCTTATATTGAACTATAGTATAAGGAGTAGTTTTTGTTCGTTGCAGGGTGAAGCTATACAGAATAGAGACAGTATTGTTAGTAGTAGTTGTGTAGTGGAGACTGTTCCTTAAGCACTGTTTGAAGAAAGTTCTTGCGAATAAGCGGATCCGACCTCGCGTCACTTTCTCATTCACACAATGTCCCATTTACAAGTTCTGTTTACAGCACATACTCCTAAAAAATCAAGTAGATATCTCTTCAGTCGCCTATCTATTAAAAATCGACGTCATTACCAATAAATCAGTCGACCAGTCCAGTACCCATTTATCCCTTTAGTATTTTGTACTAAAAGGTATTGTCACCCTGAAGACATACGATCATAATCAATGGCACATGTGCACCCGACTTATTTCACTTACCCAAAACAGCTATTACGAATATTATGCAACATTACGCTGCAAAATTGAGATGTAATGTAGCGAGTAATCATAAGTGTTGGGACAATACACTACCTCATTTAGTCGGGTGTCTAGTGTAATATATCACAGGCTTATAAATTGGGTGTATTTGTCTTTGTTTTTCGGATAAATTTTAGTCGGTTGTCCTTGTGTGAAGGCATAAAATTCTAAATTTCTTATACTCTATACACGCTTCGCGTTTTAAAAAGTATTTTGCAGCCTTCAGCTTCTTTCTATTCGGTACTATAACAATATACTTATTTGCGTAAGGTAGTCGCAATAGGATTCCTATCAAGTTGTAGTATTATTATATATTGCGTTCAAAAGAGGCCTTATTCAAAACTTTTCGGGGAAATGAGTAGAGATTAGTCCACGGCGCTGACTTATTCCAGGTTTGTGTCATTACATACTCCATATGGAATAGTAAACTTACCATCACATGCATTTAGGACATTTTTTCATACCAATATATATATAAAAACTATGTACAATACACGGTAAACGGAACTTTGATTCAAACTCTGTACGCGCAATAAATAAAACGGAATATTTTCCACGGTACGTTTAATATTAGATTCAACAAATACTAGTTTGAAATTGTTCTGTAAAGTTCACTATAATAGTCAGTTGCGAACTTTAACTACCAATGCTCACGTTTCGGTTTGTTGATTTTTATTCTGTGTTGTTTTGTTACTGTACTGTAATCCTATCAATACCTGCCTATAATCTATACATATAATAAAAATGTAAATGGTCGATGTCTGTACATGGAAGATATTTAAGAAATTTTAACGCGAGGGGTCTTTATAACAGCAACAGAAGCCAAGACAATTTTTTTTAGAATTTTTGTCTGTCTGTCTGTCTGTCTGTCTGTCTGTCTGTCTGTATGTTTGCTTGCGCATCACGCAAAAACTACTGCACCAAATGAGATGCGGTTTTCACAGTTGTATTGCTGCAGGTTCAACTTAAAAACTGGTATATGTTGCATTTACATACAGGATGTTTCTTTTTGTTTGCTTGCACATTACTCAAAAACTACCGCACGAAATGAGATGCAGTTTTCACAGTTGTATTGGTGCAGGTCCAACTTAGAAGCTGGTATATGTTGCATTTACATACAGGGTGTTTCTTTGTATGATGGAAGAAAATAAGAAAAACTAATATCTGTATTAACGTAATAGAACCCAAAAAATGATTTTTTGAATTACTGTATGTTTGTTTGTCTGTACGGTTTTGCGCTATGAACTCAAAAACCGCTTAACGGATTTCGATGAAATTTGGTATGGAAGTAGCTGACATCTTGGATTAACACTTAGGCTACTTTTTATCCCGAAAAATTAAGTGTTCCCGTCGGATGAGGAAGGTGTGGGGACACAACATGTATAAATGCATACGTCAGGAAATTGTAACTATAAATATAAGTTTAATATTATAATAAACTCAGTTGGTAATTGAAACTTGTTGTTTTCACTTCTCTCTCTAACACAACACTACAGTGGTGACTCCGAACGCGTCACGACAACACGTATAATACACGTACTGTGAATCCGTGCGCTAGAAAAATGAACCCGCAGTATGCAGTGCCAACTCCAACCGTATTACCCAAGACAGAAGAAACAGCAATTATATCCACTCTATCAGTGGCAAGCAAAATACCAGATTTTTGGCCGGAAAACCCTAGGCTGTGGTTCATCCAAGTAGAAGCTATTTTGACGCCGCAAAAGACATCAGACGCAAATAAATATTTCATGGTGGTGGCAAAGCTGAGCAAGGATGTGATTCAACAAGTGGCAGACATAGTGGCAGATCCCCCGGAGAACAACAAATTTGAAACACTGAAGAATCGGCTTTTACAAATATATGAAGAATCTGAAACAAGACAAATACAAAAATTAATATCGGAAATTGAACTAGGTGATCAAAAACCAAGCCAATTATTGCGAAGAATGAAGGAATTAGCAAGAGGCAAGATTGAAAATGACACATTAAAAATATTATGGCAAGGACACTTACCTGCATCAGTCAGAGCCGTGCTCATTGTCACATCTGCGAAGGATCTGGAAGAATTAGCCGCAATAGCTGACAAAGTTATGGAAAATCACTCACCTGCGCATGTCAGCGAAGTTACTCCAACTCGTTCGGAAACCTCGACGTTCTTAGACGTAGCTGCAATCATGGCGGAAATAGCGAAGATCAACCTGAAAATAAAAGAATTAGACGTGGATAGAAGAGGACATAGGAGCAGAAGTGGTTACAGGAGATACTCACGTTCACGATCTCATTCCAGGTCTCGTCGAACACCGGAGAGTCCAAACTGGTTGTGCGTGTATCACCACAGGTTCAGGAGCAGAGCTAGAAAATGCGTGCCGCCGTGCAACTGGAAAACTCAGCCGACAGCTCAAACGCAGGGAAACTAAAAGAAGTGCAACCAGTAGCGGGAGGTTGTGCAGTCAAGGATCACCGCCTTATTGTAAGTGATAAAAACTATAATATAAAATTTTTAGTAGATTCAGGTGCATGTATTTCTGTTTTGCCAAAATGTTTTGTAAGAAATAAAAAAGAATTAAATTATAATAGTGACTATAAACTCTTTGCCGCAAATGGTTCAAAAATAAATACTTACGGAACCAAGACACTTACATTAGATTTAAAATTAAGAAGACCTTTTACATGGACATTTATTGTATGTGACGTTAAACAACCAATACTAGGGGCAGACTTTCTAAATTATCACAAATTAATTATCGATATTAATGGTCATTGTTTAATAGATAAAATTACAAACTTGGTAGTCCATGGAACGATCGTATACCAGCATTCACTCGCCATTTCTACTTTGCGAAATGATCATCCTATATTTGATATATTAAAAAAATATCCAGATATCCTTAAACCCATGTCATTCAAGGAAACGCCAAAGCACACAGTATATCATTATATTGATACCACTGGTCCACCCATATTTTGTAAACCTAGACCGCTAGCCCCTGAGCGATATAAAATAGCTAAGCAGGAGTTCAAAAACATGTTAGAAGCAGGTATATGTAGACCATCAAAGTCAGCTTGGGCAAGTCCACTACACTTAGTCCCAAAAAAGGACGGACAAATTCGTCCGTGTGGTGACTATAGGGCATTAAATGCAGTAACGAAACCTGATAGGTACCCTATACCACGCCTGCAGGATTTTACTTATATGCTAGCTAATAAAACGATATTTTCAAAAATAGATATAAAAAAAGCTTATCATAATATTCTAATTAACCCGGATGATATTTGCAAAACAGCTATTACAACACCATTTGGTCTTTATGAATTCGAACGCATGACTTTTGGCTTAAGAAACGCTGCCCAAACGTTTCAGCGATTTATGACTAACACCGTTTTATCAAACTTAGATTTTTTGTACTGTTATTCAGATGATATATTAATAAGTTCAGTAAACTCAGAACAGCATAACGAACATTTAGAAAAAGTATTTCAACGTTTGAATGATTATGGCATTACTATTAATCTTGAAAAATGTACTTTTAAAACTACTAATATTGAATTTTTAGGATATAAAGTCACCAGAACAGGTATTAAGCCTTTAGAAAGTAAAGTGCAAGCAATTATAGATTATCCGAAACCGCAAAATGTTAGCCAATTAAGAAAATTTTTAGGCATGATTAACTTCTATCGCAGTCATTTACCTAAAGCTATGGAATACTTAGAAATATTAAATAATTACATTCATAACTCTAAAAAAAACGATAAAACAATTATAGATTGGACACCGGACGCTGAGCAAGCATATAAAGAATGCAAAAACAATCTTGCGAAAGCAGTGACGTTATCATTTCCAGTAACCAACGTGCCATATGCACTTTTTGCCGATACATCAAATAACTGTGTAGGCGCAGTGTTGCAACAATATGTTGACGACACATGGCATCCTTTAGGTTACTTTTCTAGAAAATTAACAGACACACAAAAGAATTACAGCACATATGACAGAGAATTACTTGCAATATTTTTAGCTGTAGAACACTTTAGAAGCCTATTCGAAGGTCACGAATTAATCATATTTACAGACCATAAACCTCTTATATTTGCATTTTCAAAATTAGGTAAAAACAACAACAAAGAAAGTCCAAGACGAATAAGGCAATTACTTTTTATAAGTGAATTCACAACTGACATACGTCACGTTAGTGGACAAGATAATGTAGTCGCAGACGCATTATCTCGTATAGAGACTGTAGCATGTACATCAAATGTTGTTGACTATGAGGAATTGGCATTAGATCAAAGTAATGACTGTCGACTTAAAACATTGTTAAATGATCCTAAATTTCAATTTAAAAAGATACATATACCACATACAAGTAGTTCAATATATTGCGAAGTATCTAATGACAATGCACGTCCCTATGTAACCGAAAAATTTAGAAAAGACATATTTTATTCATTACATAATCTTAGTCATCCAGGCGTACGCACGACACGCCAGATGATTAAAGAAAAATTTTGGTGGCCAAACATGAATCGTGACATTGGGCTATGGACAAAAACGTGTATAAATTGTCAAAAAGCTAAAATTAATAGACATACTATTACCAATTATGGTAAATTTCAGCCAGTTGATAGATTTGATCATATTCATATTGATTTAATAGGTCCTCTTCCTATAACCTCAAATGATCACAGATATTGCCTAACGATAGTTGATAGAGGTACAGGATGGCCAGAGGCATATCCGCTTAAGGATATTTCGGCAGAAACAGTAGCAAATAAGTTATATACGGAATGGGTATGTAGATTTGGTTGTCCTGTTAAACTCACCAGTGACCAGGGCAGGCAGTTCGAAAGTAAATTATTCGCTACATTAATGGCATACCTAGGAGTTAGAAAAATTAGAACAACACCATACCATCCGCAGAGTAACGGCGCGGTGGAGAGATGGCATAGATGTATAAAGGCATCATTAATGGCAAGACTAAATGGTAATAAAAATTGGACACACGAACTACCTAGTGTAATGTTAGGACTTCGTGCAGCCATAAAATTAGAAACCAATGTAAGTGCCGCGCAAATGGTTTACGGACGATCCCTACGACTACCAGGAGAATTTTTTATAGAGACTAGTAATAATTATGATCCGTACACTATAGTACAGAACATTAGAGATACGATACGACAGTATAAAGCAAGAAGCGACAAATCTCATAACACCAAATCATTTTTCGTACATTCCGATCTTAAAGACTGCTCTCACGTATTTTTGCGAAACGACACTATAAAAAAATCATTGGTATGTCCCTATGAAGGTCCTTATAAGATATTGGAAAGATCAGAGAAAGTTTATAAAATTCAATTGGCAGACAGAGTTTTATCAGTTTCCATAGACAGATTAAAACCAGCATATTTGTTAAAAGAAAATGTATCAGTAGAAAATAAAGAAAATAATATAAATAAAACTAGGAGTGGAAGAATAATAAAAACACCTGTTAGATTTTTATAATAAGATAAGCAAAAAAACTATAATTTTACAAATATTAACTAAAATGTATAAGCAAACTCGAATAATATAATTAGTATCTAAGAAATGTTGTACTAGATGTTTATTATGAGATCCAATAACAGTGTCTTTTGTTGAGCCATCAAAAATGTAAAGCTGCTACTATACATAATATCAGGTATTTTAACATTATTTTACGAAACGTGAACCCAAGCATTACTATTAAATTAGCACTCAAACTTTATATAAAATCAAAATGGGTAAAACATATAGTGTTGAGAAAAAAACAGAAGAAGTGATCATTGCGCAAAATGGAGCAAACAATGCATCTAATGCGCATTTTGAAGAAGTAGCACATAAATATGGAATGATAATTGTGGTAATCGGCATCATAGTCGCTATCTATATTGCATATATGATGTTCAAGAAATGCAAACGAGGTTCTCAAAAAATAATCAGAAAAGAAATGGCAGTGTGGCACAGTACGAGTAACATAACAATGGCTCAACAACAGACACCAGGACATAATATTGTGTAATAGTGTTATAGTGTATACAAGTTTATACAGGTACTATATTATGTTTATACAAGTTTAATTAACCTTTTCTTACTTTTTACATTTTACATTCCTTTTACAACCTTTTTAAATCCTTACCTTTTATTATTTTATATACATACTGAGGATAAAATTGTAAGTAAATATATAAGATTCAACGAATATTAAGAAAATGTAGTGAAAAAGAGCATCCTGTAAAGTTATTGTTGTGTATGAAATATTATATGTAACGATGTTATCATATGCACTTAGTAGGTATGTAATCATATTATACTAGCTGTGTAAACAACTACATATTGTTAAGCTAAATGCACATTGTTATAATAAATTTATTTCCAAATTGTTGCCAAATTTTATACAAAATTTTTTTAAAGGGGGGAATATTGTGGGGACACAACATGTATAAATGCATACGTCAGGAAATTGTAACTATAAATATAAGTTTAATATTATAATAAACTCAGTTGGTAATTGAAACTTGTTGTTTTCACTTCTCTCTCTAACACAACACTACAAAGGAATTCCGATATATTTGTTACTTTTTATACTCCAAAGGGATGGGATGGGACTGGATTACATACCTTAAGTGAGAATGAGACAGACCGGGCGGGATATAATGGGACGGGATGAGAAATACCAAATAAAGTTAATCACGCTGACGAAGTTTGCGGGCAGGAGCTAGTATTTAGATATATTCCGGCAGGCATGGGAAAAAACCACTGGTATTAATATACTGACCCGGCAAAGGAAATACAATGCACTAAATTTTATCATAACTGTATTGTTATAATCCAACACAGATCCGTCCCACTGCAGAACAAAAGCCCTCCTCTGCAATAGAGAGTTCGATTGAGAGATCTTGGGTCTTAGTCCACCACCAAGGCGTAATGCGAATAGGTAGATTTCAAATACAGAGAACCTGTTTTAATTCGTGATGATTTACGAGGAAACAGTACCATCCCGGCCGTACCATTCCGAAGTATTGTAATATAAATAAACAGTGATACTATCCCGGTCGTACCTACTATTCCGAAGTATTGTAATATAAATAAGGTAAAGCAAGGCTCTACCACATAATTATTTAAACATTACGCCATTTTACAACTTTCTTTATTTAAATAATAGTCGTAGTCTGTGTAAGCAAGGATTTGAAATGTTGTGTAAAAGTTTCTTCACACTACAAATTATCCTTTCAATAACAATATTTTCAAACGTGCTGGTACTTAATGACTATTATTAACATCTTTCACAATTAAAACTAGCCAAAGTTACTTCAAGTTTCGCTCAAATCATTACTTCTTAATAAAATCCCTTCTTACAACGCTACGGAGTAAGAACCCAGACGATGTGACGTCCTTCCCGCTAGCCAATGAGATGGCGCGTCCTGAATCGCGGTATTAACATTTGCGCCACATTTAGTATATATACAAAGCGTCTGGCGTACCCATCGGGTGATCCGTAGCTGTGGGGTGAACCGGTCAAGGCGGGGAGCCGGCCTAATTCCCCGTCCCGTATTGAACGCATACAAGTAATACACTCAAATAAATTTCTCCGTAACCTACGCAGCTGCTTTGATTTCCTTTTGTGCTTTTTATACCGGGTATATCAAGACTGCGACCGAAAACGAAGCCAGGTGGTAGTTTTAGTGGTTACAGACACGATGCAAATAAAAATTTCACCAAAACAGCGACAGATATTTTTTTAGAATTTTTTAAAAGTCATCTTGTTTGGGTGGTAAATACCTATTATTTTCTAAAATAATAATTTAAACCCTTACGTACCATTGAGTGTTTAAAAATAAAGAGGTCTACATCATTATTTTAGGAAAACTATGTAATTATCACCCAAATACGACGATAAGTAGAAAACTACAAAAAAATAGTTGTCAATTTTTTTTTGCGAAATTTTTACTGTCACTGTGTCTGAAGTCACTAATACTACCACCTGGCTTCGTTTTCGGTCGCGGTCTTGAGATACCCTGTATTTTACAGAATCAGAAACCATATCAAGAAGGCTGTTATGCAAAGTTGCATTAAGTTTTTTTATTAATGTAAGTTGACGAAGCGAAAGTAAGTCGAGACCGAGCAAAGTAGAGATCCATAGTCTCTACCTACCCCTTAGGGATTCAGGCATGACGCTAACGTTTGTATGTAGGTTTTGGTTAAAAAAAAACAACAAATATGTATTCTTGGCCGTTCAAAATAGGAGGCGAAGGAAAAAAAAAACGATTGGGCTCTGTACGTCTATAAGGTACAATTTTTATTCTGTAAAATGATAGTAGGCGCAAAACAAAAGGAAATCATAGCAGCTGCGTTGGTTAACGGAATAATTAATTTGAGGTTTGTTTTATTACTTGTTGCTCATTCAATACGGGACGGGGAATTAGGCCGGCTCCCCGCCTAAACCGGTTCACCCCACAGCTACGGATCACCCGATGGATACAACAGAGCTTTTGTATATATACTAAATGTGGCGCAAATGTTACTAGCGCGATTCAGGACGAGCCCTCTCATTGGCTGAGGAACGTGACGTCGCGACGTCGAGGTTCGTACTTAGAAGCCATGGTAAGGGTGGATCTTATTATGAAACGACTTCATTGTATCGTGTTAAAGTAATGCAGGTTGTAACCGGTTCCTTATTGTAAAAGATGCATGCGATAGTCTTTTTTTATTATCGGCCAGGTTAAAAACTCGTTATAAAAGTAAACAAAAATAATATGACTATTTATAAATCCCAAGGCTACGAATTCTAAATTCGTACTTGATTTGTGCAAATAAGTATTTCAATACTATCAATGTTTTGTTGATATAAAATGAAATATGTTCATATATTTGAAACGTGATGTGTATGTGGCTGTACATTCCTACGTTATATACATACAGGTGAACACCGTGTCGTATAAACTTCAGTCATACGATGTTCACTGCTCAACAAACATAGGTGTTCCCCAAACATCCAGCCACTTCCTACATCATACATTACGTCTATATTTACCTTATGGGTATATGATGGCTTGCTTGCATACAGTTTAGAATAAATAAATAAATACACCCAACAGTCACATACATAGTCCTGACCCCACACTAAGATCGAGTCTTGTGTCGTGGGTATCAGGAACTACGAGAGACTTTTCGGTCTCACAAACACCCAGACCCGAAACAAATACCTGTGGTTCACACAAACCACCCGTGGATCGAACCCACGGCCTCTCGTTTCTCAGCCGGCGTCCAAGTCCAACCAACTGCGCGACGGAGGCTGTCAGTCAGAACCTTTCAAAGAAAGAAACAAAATGAAAATAAAGGAACAAAAAAGAACAGAGTTCGTGTTACTGAGGGAGTTTCATGCGCCGTTTGTTCTTCACAGCTACAGCACGTTCCGAAGCTGTGGTAACAGTAATTAACGATTCAAAAGATATTGTGCTAGATTATTTGAATAAAGAATATTTTGATTTTGCCATCAGCCTTCAGTTCTCCGCGATATCCACCTAGCCCACTACCAGTTTACACTAATTCGTTGAGCTATTTCGGAAACTTTTGTTCATACACGAATTGCCGTATTTGTCATAGGAATATAACGACCATATTCTCTCCATATCTCGGTAAGACATTGAACCTATTACCCTCGAAAATGGTATAATTAATTACATTACTACGGCTGCATATACTGTCCTAACATAAATAAATACACGTAACAGTCGCACATATAGTTCTGAAACAACAACTTATTCTTGCGTCATGGGTGTCGGAAACTACAAGACTTCAATTTCACAAACTCACAGACCTGTTACTTGTGGGTCACATTCATTTGTCTCTGTTTGGGCATCGAACTGCTACCTCTTGTGTCACAGCCGGATTAACCAACGCCACAGAAGATGTCTAACAGTAACAAAGGAAATTTTATACGAATAAATATTCTTCAAGAATTGTTTCGAAAGTGCCCTGAGCTATGTCCATTTAGTGCTTATTTCTAGGTAATGTATAAAAAATAAGGAACAAAACAAGACGAAGTGTTGCTATTACAGACCATTAAATCAATTTGTCACGTCCAAGAGGAATCTTCGTGGAAATGTTGTTACAATAAAATGGATTTATGATCATTCTTAGGTAGTGTTGAGAAATGAATGGGACAGATGTGTGCCAAAAGACCTTGTTTTTGAGTTAAACGATATTTATATCTATTTTTTTTATTGCAATGAATGGCGGGACGAGCATGCCATTCGCCTGATAGGAAGCGCGAATCGCTCATGGACAGTAGCAAAACCAACAACACCATGAATTACAAAGCAAAGCTTGGTGATCCACTGCGCTCGCCATCCTGAGACATAAGATGTTAAGTCTCATTATGTCCAGTAGCTACTCTGGCTACTATGTCCTTCAAACGGAACACAACAGTACATTTACACTGCTGTTTGGAGGGAGAAATAGACATTGCGGTGGTACCTACCCAGGAGGTCTCTCACATATGAGAGACCTACAACCAGTAATGTGGTGGTAACCTTATATGGCTATGGATAATCTATTTGGATACTACTTCGCAAACTAACGTAGTAGATCATGGTAATTATGACTAGGGAATTAATAACTACCACAAAAAAATATATACAGAAAATAGTTTCAATTATTTTATCTATTGTCACAAGAAATTAGATACGAGCAATGCGTTCTCAATAGAGTATACATCTGCGAAAGATCTTTCTTTAAATTAAAATACAAGTCTGGATTGTAACAATCAGAATCCATGGACTGCCTCGGTGGTAGTTGTACTACGGTACGACTACAAAGCTGAGGTCTCGGGTTCGAATCCCGGGTCGGGCAAAATGATATTGATATGACTTTTCTATTCATTATCAGTCTAGAGTCAGGAATTTGTGCCCGATATGGCGATAGGCACAAATCACGTCATGGGACGGAACATACAAGGCGAAATGTGGGTGTCCTGGTAGCACCTCTGCCTACCCCTTCTGGGGAAAAGGCGTGAGTTTATGTATGTTATATATATGTAGAATCCACAGACTACGGTCCCAACATCCAGACCCGAAATGGAACCCTAAAACACAGACGTCCAAACAGGAACATGGTAATAAATATTCGTTTTCCGGAACCCAAGTAATTTATATCGGCGTACCTTTACTGTCACCTACAGAGATAAAACGGTACGTGTAACAATTAGAAGGAGTAAAAAACACTGAGCCCGCGCAGAGCGTACCTTATAATAAATTATTATGGAGACAAACTTTAACTCTAGAATTTTTTTCTCTTAGATTGTTGTGGCCATGTGCTGGGGTGTTTTAAGAACGCTGGATACACATAAATAAATACATAAACATAATCGTCTATATAATTGTCATTACCACAGTATATATCACATCGCTTTCTTGGGAATGCCTACATCCAGCAGTGGACGGCGCTAGATTGAATGTATAGAGTAAATAATAAAAAATTACAAAAAATAGTCGCTTTTTTATTGTATGATGTCAGAAGTCACTAAAACTACCGCCTAGCCTAATTGTTGTCGAATCCGCCCGGAGTACCACACAGCGTTTCGGGTTCATCCTGTGTATATCTGGATTTAATAAGACCTATCGGCGAGAGATAATCATTTCGTGTCAGTGAATATTCTATATATACAGGGTATATCAAGACCGCGACCGAAAACGAAGCCAGGTGGTAGTATTGGTGAGTTCAGAAACAATGGAAGTAAAAATTTCGCAAAAAAAATCGTCAACTTTTTTTGTAATTTTTTACTTATCGTCGTATTTGGGTGATACATACATAGTTTTCCTAAAATAATGATGTACACCTCTTTATTTTTAAAGACGCAATAGTACGTCAGGGTTTAAATTAGTATTTTCGCAAAAACTAGGTATTTACCACCCAAACACGATGATTTTTAAAAAATTCTAAAAAAATATCTGACACTTTTTTGGCGAAATTTTTATTTGCATCGTGTTTGTAACCACTAAAACTACCACCGGGCTTCGTTTTCGGTCGCGGTCTTGATATACCCTGTATATATACAGGGTGTACAAGAGAATGGAGCACCTGCTAATATACATTTTAGTAAATCGTGATTACGTCTAGATTATGATGCATTTTCGTAGCGTACTCTGATAATAACAAAGATGCCGAGAAATCAAGAATTACCATCACACGTGCTTCCCCTTAACATATTACGCCAAAGCGATTGAACCTTACAACTGAACGGGTCGCTCCACAACAGATAAGTAGGAATACTTCTCCATAATAGGTGATTAAAACTACATGATTGCTACGCCACTTAGTGTACATAGTTAGGCAATAAGAATTTAGAATTGCAACCGTAGAATATTATGGTATCTAGAGAACATGGGCAGAAGACCTACAATAATTCAAGCGTACTGCTTAAGTGCCAATGATCATAAAATAAATAATAACTAACCCTATAATTTAAGCCGTAAATAGGTACCTTAGGTAAGGAGGTACGTGCTAGACCTGCCAAAATCCCACACGAAAGCACTGCCACAATTTGATAACATACAACACTTTTACGTTTATAATTCACTTCATCAGACACGTAAAATGTACTATGTATACATAAAGCCGTCGCTCGGTCTTCCGATGCAACGTGTTTGATTCAACTTCGCGTAATTTTGCACAACTCACAAAAGTATTCTACCGTTTTAGCAACGAAATCATCGTCGTTGCAATGCCCGAAATACACTTAGATATTAAACTAACACTTCACAATAAATACCATGGGATATTCCGTACCTACGTCAAAATTGATAAAATTCAATCAATGTAACTGAACACGAGTTAATAATACTAATATACACAACAAATACATGTACACCCGAACGTAGTCCGAATTCAACTAATAAAAGATAAATATTTTTTTCGAAAAACGAAAAATAAAACCTTGTTCACATTAGACATCTTTACCACCTATTTCAGTTCATAATATATTTTTTTCCTAAATTGATATACGTTTTTACTGTTATCACTAATTTAATATCATAATATGCTATTTCTGAAGTTAACAGCATTTATTCGGCTACAATGATTTTTTAAATTTTGCTTGTAGTATGAGATTTTAGTACATTTTCATCACTTTAGAGGAACATCATTATTAATATTAATTAAATCATAAGCAAAGGCGGTCTTGTAACTGAATGGATCAAATTATGTAACTATTTTAACACATTTAAATAAGATTACTATCTCTGGGGAGAGTAACGATCACTTTATCAATCCATTATGATCTTCCGTTTTTACGTAACTGTAATTATCCAAGTACCTAACCAAATTAAGTTGTACTAAGTGTGAAGTGTGAACACACCCTAACGTGGCGGTCATCCTTTGAGTAATGCACACAAAACACCGCCAATGGTATTAGTGTCACTCACACTTGGAAGCGGCGAGCTCAAAGGAAGAATAATCGAGCCGCGCTAGTTCCGACAAAGTTCCGACGAGTACACAGTGACCTTCGGCTTCCTTTTAGAAATGGGCCGAATTCTGCAATCATTTTAATATCTTATTTTTTATTTATCAGTGTAATTGCGTAAAAATAAATTTTATTGAATATTAATAACTTAGATAATTTAAATGTTATGTATTACTCAAAACGTTTGTAATTAATAAATTTGCAAGCTAACATGGTCTAACCGAGGACCAGCGTGATTTATTGGTATCTTACAGTTTGGATTTGTTACACCTTAAGGAAAATAATGACAAAACAGTCGATCCATGCACGATGCAACTATACCTACCTAGTTATTATGTTGTGAATTTGTTGAAGCTATAAATCTAAGTACGCCCCTGTTTAACGGTTTTATTTCTTTGAAATGAAACAAAAAATACATTTTTGTAAAATTAGAGAAGGATAAAGTATACAGCTGAGAGTTAATGACCTGGTCTATTTGTAAAATATGTTAAGGCGAAGTCTATGAAATTTTTGTTGCTAAAAAAAAATGTTTTCGTGGTATATTTCGTTAACCATTTAATTAACGACGAAACGAAAAAATACGTTTATGTTAAAATCTTGTTCTTTACCCATTTCAATTGTTTTTTTGCGAAAATGTGATGATAATACTTAAAACTTTAAACGGTCAAAACTCCAAAACGGATAAATATTTTCCAAATATTATTCTTTTATTATCATATTAATATTATGCCCTTGCATCCAACTTAGCAGGTGTTCCATTGTCTTGTACACCCTGTATATTTATTTATTGCATAGCTCCGGCAAACGAGCAAGACGGTCACCTGATCGTTAGTGATCACTACCGCCCATGACCATCCACAAAGCTGGATCATGGATATGATGCCGGCCAATCAAATTGGGAAGAGAGCGGGAAGGAAAGAGAGGAAAAGGGTTTTGAGCATCGACAATCTCACTCACTGAACGAAACGCGACAGTGAAGCTGTTCACGTCGATTTCCTGTGAGACATTGGTATCGCTCCTGACGAATTTACACTGAAATTGCCATCAGATGCATTGAAGTCATCTTGTCGTGACAGTAGTTGTCTAAAAAAATATTCCTTTTTCCATGAAATTCTACTTGAGGTATTTCGTCGAGTAAGATCTGATTCGAAATAAAAAACGAGTTACCCAAAATTCGGTATTTTCCCGAAAGAGATGCCCTCAGAGAGGTGCCTAGTTCTTTTAAAAGTCAAATGTTTTGGCATAAATCGAATTGCATACTCGTAAATAAAATCCGCATTTACGAAGAATCAGACAAGTAGAAGCTGATGGGCAGATTTGGAATACGACTTTTTAGAATTCAGTTACCTACTGTTCTTTGAACTGAACTAATGAAATCTGAATAAGACCAACTATTTAAAGTTTCTATTTTCTTAGTACTTAGAAAATTTGTTGTTTATCTCATTAAGCTTGTAGTTTAGTGAGACGGCAAACCTGAAGTGATCTCATTGTCTTTGAGAATACTCCGGTAAAGTAACAGCTTCATAGGATCATTTGTAAGTAGGCTTATCGGCAGTAGGATTATCACAGTGTAACAATACGACATAATGTAACAAAACTGGATATTATGAGACTTAAGAATGTCTCAGGAAGGCGAGCGCAGTGGAATGCCAAGCATTCCTTTGAAATTCATGGGGTTGATTGGTTTTGCGGTGACTCCATGAGCGGTCAAATCGCTTACCATCAATTGAATGTTATGCTTGGGTCGCTATTCATAGCAATAAAAGATACAGTTAAGTATCATATACGATAGATTTCTCAGCACACAATGCAACCGAAATGAGATTGCGTACTTTTAAAGCACTTGTCCATACTAGAATTACTCCAGTTTTCGTTTTCCATCCGTTTGCACCTAGAATGTATACCGGATTGCTTTACAAATATTTATGTTTGGAGCCCGTAATCTTTGGTATAGAAACCAAACATCATTCTGCAAATTATTTGATACATTTTTCTGCCTAAAAGTGTCAGAAACGTCCTACATATGGCCACCGCAGCTCATAAAAGAAGTTGCCACCACCATTAATCGTGCGGCAGGCGTATTAAACGGAATAACTCGGCTTTTATTACTTTTTCCCTACATAGTCGATTTAAAACTATCTCCAGACACGTCTACATTACTTGTAATAAAGGCATACTTCGCTCCTCTGGTATTTTTCATATATTTCGGTGTGCTAGACCTTTTTCTAGGAATCTGTTAAGGATTTTCTTTTACTGGGCGGTAGTTAAGTCGATGTATACCATCCTCGTGAGTAGTGTAACGATTTCTGAATAAAATAATAAATTGAAAGTCATAATCATTTTATTGGTCAAATAGGAGCTAGGCTTCTAAGAACCGCGAGGGCTTCGGTTCAAGTGTTTGATTCGAAAACTCCCATATGATACGTCCAGGACTAGGAATTAGAATAGGCTACTTCGTTACGACTAGAACAATGTGACTGGCATTGCGACAGACATGCTTCTTTCGACTCAGGTACGGAATAAGCCCGCCGAACTGTTGGTAACTGAACCCTTACGTCAATATTACAATGGGGCTGCTACCTGCATCAAATAATGAAAACATTAACCGGAGGAGAAAACTACTACGATTCTCTCTCTGTCTTCATCCACACGACGTCCACTGCTGGTTAAAAGCCTCTCCTGGCTTACCTATGCGACCTGCTGGAAACGTAAGCGTATAGTATATATATGTATATTTAAATGTTTAAATCAGATCGGCATAGTTATATCGACCAGCTAAAGACCACCATTGCATTGTAATTACTTTTTATCCCAGTACAAAATAGCTCACATTTATAGCCAGCATCTCCCTTGCTTTTTTAATCTGACTACAGTAATGGCACCTACACATTTCCCCGTAACATCGATGACGTCACGGCGCCTCATTGACGGCTACTAATGACTGACAGACTAGCTAAGCGGTGTCTTTAGATGCAAAATATGTTTTTATCTCGTCTCGTAAACTCTTGATAGTGGATAATTTGTATTTTTTTGCTTTTAGACGACATGGTGAGCTTAATGAAGCTGTTGGGAATGTGGGTGTTAGAGGCCATATTCATCTGTTCTGTGGTTGTAGAGATATAGTCTAAATGCTTTATTCATGGACAGTTTTGAAACCTATTTTAGTTATCGAATGATTTTTCTTCTTCGCTCAATCTGAATGTAAAAGTCGTTCGAAAGGGACAACTACAATAGGTTTTAAATGTGTCTATGAATAAGGCCGTAAATGATTATTTAGTGTTAAGTACCTTATTGTGGGTGTCATAAGGATATACTGACTGCCTCGGTGGCGTAGTTGTATTACGGTACGGTTACAAAGCTGGTGTCTCGGGTTCGAATCCTGGGTCGGGTAAAGTGATATTGGATTTTTCTATTCATTATCAGCCCGGAGTCAGGAATTTGTGCCCGATATGGCGATAGGCTCGCCCCTTATCACATCGTGGGACGGAACATGCAAGGTGAAATGTGGGTGTCCTAGTGACGCCTCTGCCTACCCCTTCGGGGATAAAGGCGTGAGTTTATGTATCTATGTAGATAATTTATAATATGAGGTTATTTGCAACCGAAAAGCACATATAAAGTGAAATGCCCCATTTTGATTTTGAACCCTGGAAGTCACCGGTTCACGACTCGAGCATGTCCCCACTAGACCAATGAAGCTAAGACCAGGAAAGTATTTGCAATAATAATATTAACTTTTTTAATGACCTCAAAGCCTTATAGTAAACCGATGTAAAGCTTCTGCTACCTGTTTTAACTTTTCTTCTATTCTCGAGATTTCATAATCGAAAAACTTATACAAATCGGAATATCCAAACTGGTTTTTGAATCTAGGACCTCGCCAACCCACAACCCACGAACATTCACAATGCACAAGCTTTCTCAGACCAAATAAGACCACTAAGAAAATTTTCTACAATATAGCCTTAGCACATGCAAAACCTTAGCTATTTTCCCTAGAGATTTGATCTTACGTAGCTCCAATAACCAATGTACTTTATCAACTAAACCACGAAGTTTTAGTTCAACTTATCACATTTCAACAAGCTAATTTGTGTTTTAAACATGATTTATTAGTTGTGAGCAGTTCGTGGATGTAGAAGTTTTAGGCATAACTAAGTAAGAAGAGTCCGAGCAATGGTTAAGATGTAATAAAGTTTGTTGAGGTGATACGCGGTACAGTAATGGAGGATTTTACGGAAATATCGTATATACCAAGAAAACTGTACCGAGAAAAACGATTATTTAAATAATTTAAGTAACCTCATTCCAAATAACTTCTTAATTTAAAAAAGAAAAATTATTGACAAATATAATGGCATTTTATTTGTATTTATACATATAAAATTAAGCGAAATACAAACCCTTTTGTAAATTAATGGTTTTTCTATGTAAAAAAAGTAAGATATAGGACATGTTCACCGTGGTCGCGGGTTATGTTCACAGTGGTCGCGGGTTCAAATCCCAGGGCAAACCTCCGACTTTTCGAAATTATGTATGTCTCGATAGTCGATCACCACACACTATAACGGTGAATATGTAGCGGAGGCCCAATTACCCAATATTTATCTGATGGTATACT
This sequence comes from Deilephila porcellus, assembly GCA_905220455.2. NCBI lineage: Eukaryota > Metazoa > Arthropoda > Insecta > Lepidoptera > Sphingidae > Deilephila > Deilephila porcellus. The sequence goes on along the minus strand of LR999986.1, from coordinate 10,601,179 downwards.
CCGTACTAATAAAACTAGTAAATGTAAAAATGTGGTCTATATCTTTGTGCCGTGTAGCACATTGCAGCGTCCGACATCTGACGGCAACTCTGCGCAACTTCCGCCGGCTGACGGGAACTTTCATAAGCTCGGACGTCGCCGGCTAACTTCCACGTATATCGTTTATTGCCTTGAATAACATGTCACTTTTGCTACTACATTTTTTATTACAGGTTCGAATACCACAATTTTGCCATTTCGGAATCAATTTTGTGTACTGATAGTAAGGAAACCTGCACACCTTCTAGTATCTTCTGTAGACAGGGTACATTTTGGACGTAAAAAGCCTTCAATGCGTCGGTATTGAAATACTTGAAAGACTGAAAATTATTATGATACAAACAAAAATATCCACGAAAATTATATTCAACCAAACCAAATTTATCAACGAAAAATATATCTTATCCATTTTTTTATTGCGATGAATGACGAGACAAGCATGCCATTCGCCTGATGGTAAGCGGTATGACCGCTCATGGACAGTAGCAAAACCAAACAACAACATGAATTACAAAGCAATGCTTGATATTCCAACGCGCTCCATTAGTTACTCTGGCTACAATATCCAAACCGTGAACACTACAGTGCATTTATACTATTGATTGGACAAATGGACATTTCGGTGGTACTTATCCAGGCGGCCTCTCACATATGAGAGACCTACCACTAAAAATATACATTACATTTAATTCTCTGTTTTATACCACTTCAGAGTGCTTTAGTCACCTCAGGGGCAAGTAAAGTATAACATCAACAAGGACGTTAAATGAACTAGTATATACAGCCCACTTAGGGATAGAAGAAGTGCGAAAACTAATGTCTTTAGGCCATCATCACACTAAATTCTAAGAATGGTTTGATGACATCTCGTTGAGGGAGTTACTCGCGCCTTATCTTTTATGGAATTAGTATATTCTCAAGGAGTTTCTTGAGCTGTTTATTTGTTACATACCGGGTATATCAAGACCGCGACCAAAAACGAAGCCGGGTGGTAGGTTTAGTGCCTATAGACACAATGCAACTAAAAATTTCGCAAAATAAGCGATAGATTATTTTTTTCAATTTTTTAAAAATCATTGTTTTTGGGTGGTAAATCCTTAATTTTTGCGAAAATAGTAATTTTAACCCTTACATATCATTGCGTCTTTAAAGATAAAAAGGTGTACATCATTGTGTTGGAAAAAATATGTATTTATCACCCAAATACGACGATAAGTAAAAAAATACCAAAAAAAACGTTTACGATTTTTTTTGCGAAATTTTTAGTTGCATTGTGTCTGAAGTCACTAATACTACCACCTGGCTTCGTTTTCGGTCGCGGTCTTGATATACCCTGTATATACTTCCAGTTTTTGATTAGAATTTTATAAGGTTTTATCTAAAAGAATTCGGTAGGTGGTTTATAGTAGATGAACCTGAAATATGACTTATTTGTGTGGATCAGTACAAAGTTTCCGTCATCGTCTACATCGGTCCATAAACCAGGCTAATGAGATAATTCAACCATTACCAAAACAAATTTAAACTAGAGTTTCTTGCCCGTTCTTCTCTAGTGAAAACCGCTTTCCGTACCGGGTGGTAGTTCAAAAAATGACTGAATCTAAACAATTTTGAAAATTTTAATGGATTCAATAAATTATTTTCATTTCATTTCATTTCATAAACTCAACGGTCACATACATAGTCCTGACCCCTCACTAAGATCGAATCTTGTGTCGTGGGTATCAGGAACTCCCAGAGACTTTTCGGTCTCACAAACACCCAGACCCGAAAAAAAAACCTGTGGATCACACAAATATTTCTTTCGGTGCGGGGATTGAACCCGCAGCCTCACGTTTCACAGCCTGTGTTGAACCAACTGCGCCACGGAGGCTGCCTGTGAAATAGAATCTTTATTCCTAAAGCCAAATAAAAATATCAAGAGTTTCTAAAATATTCTGTTTCAAACTAAATCGCCTTACAACGTTACCAAGACCAATGTGGCAACAGCCTTACTTTCGCCGTGTGAGTTACGTACAAATAAAATACCGGCGACAGGGTGGAAAAGTTACAACCCCTAAAGGGGCTAAGGGATGCTGGCCGAGGCGACGTCACAGATTTTATTACACAGCACAAAGGGCAGCCCTCACGATATTCTTTTGGGACGTAACAAACAAAAAATTGCATTGTACCGAGAAACGTACGGATGGCGTAAATCTTGCCTGGGTGTGATGTTTTTTCTATTACAATGTTGGCATTTTTGAACTTCTTTATACATACATACATACATAAACTCACGCCTTTTTTCCTAGAAGGGGTAGGCAGAAGTGATACCAGAACACCTATATTTCGCGTTGTGTGTTCCGTCCCACGATGTGATAGGGGGCAAGCTTATCGCCATATCGGGCACAAATTCCTGACTGATAATGAATAGAAAAATCCAACATAACTTTGCCCGACCCGGGATTCGAACCCGAGAACTCAGCTTTGTTATCGTACTGTAATACAACGACGCCACGGAAAAAAAAAACTTCTTTTTGATTTAAATAAATAATGCAAAACGGAATGCTCGTCATTCATCGCAATAAAAAAAATCCTTTCAGGATAGTTGTATTTTGAACCAAAAACACTATCAATAGATCACCTGACATGTGAATCAAACCTGAAATCTCATCGCACATTTCATACTCTCACGACACTAACAAAGTAACTGACTGAAACTCTATTGATGCCATTACTGGTGGTAGGTCTCTCATATGTGAGAGGCCGCCTGGGTAGGTACCACCGCAATGTCTATTTCTCCCGCCAAACAGCAGTGTAAATGCGCTGTTGTGTTCCGGTTTGAAGGACATTGTAGCCAGAGTAACTACTGGACGTATTGAGACTTAACATCTTATGTCTCAGGATGGCGAGCGCAGTGGAATTCCAAGCATTGCCTTGTAATTCATGGTGTTGTTTGGTTTTGCTACTGTCCATGAGCGGTCGTATCGCTTACCATCAGGCGAATGGCATGCTCGTCTCGCCATTCATTGCAATAAAAAAAAAAAAAAAAAAAAAACATCACATCGAATCAAATTAGCAAGAAGTACTATCAGTTCGTCCGTCCCTAATTCACAGAGGTCCCAATGGCTATTAGCGGAAGCCTGTCCATACATGTCCATGAACACAGAATGATTAGTTGGAACGTGATCTGCGTATATTACTTGTTAAATATAGAATGACGCGTTCTGTCTTTAGTTTAGAAGCATAAACGGCATTATATTAGTATTGAATATACATAAGTTTTATTCTAAAATAGTTCTTTTTTAAAAGACTAAATAAATAATATTTTTTTACAAATCATAATCTAATTGATTTGTAATTTAAATTACTGATTAGTTCCATCATTTTTGAGTATCTCAGTGTGCGAAGGGGCCAAGTGATTACAATGCAATGTACTGTAATGGTAAGTGAAGTAAAGTAAGAAGTTTTATTGTGGTAGAGCCACGCTGTTTTCAGTGAGGACTCAGCATGAATGGGCAGGCTAGTCCAGGGTGGTACTGCTGTTTCACAGAAGAATGACTTGAATCGATAGCTTTGCCGTTGCGTTTCGTTCGGTGAGTGAGATAGTTGGATGCCCATCTCCTCTTCCCATAATTATTCCTTTCTACTCCCCTCCCGATTTAAGGGGCAACACATCTATAATCAAAGTGTTGTGGATATTTATGGGCGGCAGTGACCATTTACCATCAGGTGATCTGTTTCCTCGTTTGCCGCTATTAACGCAATAAAAAAGTGATGGTTATTTGTCGCCGATCGACATAATTATGGGCTGGTTGTGTCCGAAAATACACGGGATCAACGTGAAACGTCTTTCGTAATTCACTATGGTGGGCCAATAACCACTGTGTACGGTGATAGCTACCTTTTTTTATTGGGATCAATGGCAAGACGAGCATGCCATTCGCCTGATGGTAAGCGATACGACCGCTCATGGACAGTAGAAAACCAAACAACACCATGAATCACCAAGCAATGCTTGGCATTCCACTGCGCTCGCCATTCTGAGACATAAGATGTTAAGTCTCATTATGTCCAATAGTTACTCTGGCTACAATGTCCTTCAAACCGGAACACAACAGTACATGCAAACTGCTGTTTGGCGGGAGGAATAGACATTGCGATGGTACCTACCCAGGCGGCCTCTCACATATGATAGACCTTCTACCAGTAAATACCTGGGCGAATACGAAAATACCACCAATACACATTATAAGTTTTTTTATTAATTCTAGATAATTATTTACTCCTTAATCTGCCCTCTTATCTATCCTATTATTATATCTATCCCAAGGTTGGTCGGAAAATGTTTCTCAGTGTGAAAAGGCCGCCTTTTGTATTTTTTTTATTATGTTATTTCTCTATTCTAATTGGTTCTATTGATGGTGCAAAAAAGAACTAAGAAATAGAAATATATTCGTAAATTTATCATATTATATTATTTACGTTTTAGTTTTTGCATGCCAAATACAAATAACAGACGGACAATACCTGATCTTATGATGCGTTTTGATGTCAGAAGCCGTCGATAAGACGAATTTAAATCTTATAGCATTTAACTAAACACAAAGCATTATTCATAATACACCACATTCATTCTTTGACGTGTTCACATCGTATTTCCCTCGGGATAAATGCCAGATTGAAACGGTTTTGCGTGCTCTCGCGAGTGCACGGGATTCGATGCAATCAGGGTTTTCAACATTGATTTGTGTTAGCATTTGATTTAGTTAACTAATTCCACTGAAACAGACTTTGGCTATTAAAATGGACTTTATTTTACATTTTAGGATAGGTTTATTATGTTGTCTTTTCATTGAGGGAGGATTCTGTGTAATAGAACTTAATAAATATGGCTGCTTCCAATAGGAGTCCGTGGAAATCCTTGGATGTTCAGTGACGTCCAATACTTATAATGATGACCATACAGTGCCGAGATCTACACTGCACGTGATTATAGATGCTATCCAGATTAGATTATTTATTTATTTTATTTATTAAGCTTCATATACAAAAGTATACAAGGCGGACTTAATGCCAGAGGCATTATCTCCCAGTCGACCTTTAGGTGATGTAGAGATGAGCTGAAGTAGGTGTATGAATACTTAAACATAAGGAGAAAGAAAAAAGAAAATATATATACAAGTAGATAAATAAGATATTATATATACAATTACATAAATGAAAATAAATATATAAACAAATTTACATTTATATGGATACATATACAGATGTATATATAAATATATATATACGAATATATAAGAAACTATTGAGAGGATTCTGCAACTTCTTTGAGCAGCATTTCACGGACCTTCATTTTAAATCTAAGGCGGGTTGTGGACGTCCTGACTTCGAGATTATGTCGACTGGCGGAAGGTGATTAATCACTAGTCCACGGTCACGGTCACCACGGTCCCAGAAAAGACGTGGTTACAGACAATGGTGATTTTACTATCATGTAGTCACCATCCAGACTCGAATATCCACTGTTATCAACATATGCCTCAGTGGCGTAGTTGTACTACAGTACGACTACAAAGCTGAGGTCTCGGGTTCGAATCCCGGGTCGGGCAAAGCGATATTGGCTTTTGCTATTCATTATCAGCCCGGAGTCAGGAATGTGTGCCCGATATGGCGATAGGCTCGCCCCTATCACATCATGGAACGGAACATACAGAGCGAAATATGGGTATCCTGGTGGCGCCTCTGCCTACCCCTTCTGGGATAAAAGCGTGAGTTTATGTATGTATGTATGTATCAACATATAATTCTCCCACGTGTAAACACAGAAAATGTTTTATGTTGTGAATAAATAACGCGGGTAATTACCGTAACATAAATGATTGGAACGAAAGCCGGGTTTCGTGACAAATTTAATTTCGCCCGTGTCGGCAGTATGCCGGAGTCAATTTGGCGTGTGGGATTACTTTGATGACGTCACCACCAATTGTTCCGTGTTGATCACGTGACGTAAAGGAATGTCAGACATGATTACCTCAAATGCGATGCTCAAGAAATACTTTCCGGGTTGTGTGAAATGAAATTTTCTTTGTGTGTGTTGTTTATAAGTGAAGACAGGTGTTTCGGAAAGCTGTAGCTGGATGTAAAATTTGTCGAAATATTTACATGGCAAATGTGATGGGTCTTTAAGCGCGATTTATTGTTATTGAATCTACTTTAAATTCTTGTATGTTGTACTTTAAATGAGTTGCGAAATTTTTCGATTACCTACCATCAAAGTGAGAGTCGGTCTACGAAGCTGAGATCATTCGGTGAACCATTGAAACTGTGGGAATCTCCCTTAAAAATTAAAAATTACACCATACATAATTCTTATTTCGCAACAAACTTAATTAATAATTCTTGCAATAGTGCTATCACATGTAATTTACCATTGAAGTTATACACGACTCTTTACCTAAAGTATACATTACAGCTTGTACAAGCAAACATTTCTCAATGCGGCTGTTATTACCTGTGTGTATCAAATGCCTTAAGAAGCAAAGGCCTTTTAACGTCGGAATGAGTAGTAAACACAGACATTTCAGTGCATCTACATCCAAGTCCTGACTTCAGCGCCGTCTTACGCAAATTCAATATCAATTCTGTTAAATGAAGCTCTATTCATATTCAAAGCGATGAATACTCCACCAGCTACGGTGATTAGTAAAGGAATTTTTCTATCCAATGTCAGTTTCCTGGTAAATTTTATAGGTATTTCTCAAGGATAATTAAAGATTTTAAAGAATTTCTACGGAATGTAAAGTCCGCGAACTAGCACAAGGCCAGCGTGGCGGACTATATGACCTGGCGCATCTCAATCGTACTCTAAAGGAAGCTCGTGCCCTGCAGTGGGACGTATTTGTGCTGATACAGATACATATACATCATTCTTAGCTACTGGAAGTGAACTCCTGAACAATGGACTTCCCAGAAAATTATGCATTGAACAAATTAATTTGATTTATTAGAATAATATATGAAACAATATTCCTCGTCAAATTTACAGGCGGTGTTTTTATTTTTGACTTGAGTATATACCTAGTACTTTAGTACATAAAGAAATTAGGGGGTTCTGAATAGATAAACGCTATTAATTTTTATTTGATGTAAACAAATACACACAATTGCAGAATTATGGAATGTAGGTTTAACCATTTTCATAAATAGTAATAATATAATTGAATGTAAATCTCCAGCTTTCGCTTTAGAATATAGAATATAAAACTGTAGACGAAAGAAACGAACAAGGAAAAATACAAAATCGATGAAATTGTAATGTATGCAATACCCCAGCGTAGATTTCATCAAAAACCTTTTGCATCAAGTGTCTTGTATGACCGGAAGGTGTAAACAACTAAATGCCTCTTTAATTTGTTTTTCTACGGAACCACTAGATCAGTCATAAGCGTCTTTTTATATATTTAAAGCACTGAATTTTAAACGTTGGAAGATCGATTGGGGCAAGAGCTAAGCGTTTTTATGCACAAAATGCTGCCGGGTTGTAAATTGAATATGAAACCTTTGTATCAGCTAGGGATTTCTACTTCTTAACAATTGCAATATTAATTGTATTGTTATTGTACTGTTAATTAATTATTAATATGTATATATTTAATTCCATATAAATCTCACTGCAGAGCAGCTATTGCACAAGTTATCCACGGGCCTTGCCTACAAGGACATTGTTCACTACGCTAGCCTAGTGCAGTTTTCTCTTGGTTTATGAAGTCTTCACATACCATAGAAAATCTTCGTAAAAATATCTTAGGCTTTTATATTATCTTAATATTAAAAACCCACACATCTGCGAAAAGTCAGAATCGCGTGTCCTGGGATTTAAACTCCAGACCATCGAGATTCTTTGCATCAAATCCGTTACCAACGAACCACCACGCCCTCTTTACACATACATACATAAACTTACGCCTTTATCCCAGAAGGGGTAGGCAGAGGCGCCACCAGGATACCATATTTCGCCTTGTATGTTCCGTCCCATGATGTGATAGGGGGTGAGCCTATCAGACACAAATTCCTGAATCCGGGCTGATAATAAATAGAAAAGCCCAATATCACTTTGCCCGACCCGGGATTCGAACCCGAAACCTCAGCTTTATAGTCGTACCGTAGTACAACTACTTTACCGAGGCAGTCTTTCTCCTTACACACTAGAATTAATACTCAATTTTTCACACAACCGACAACTCCAGTACATAATCTATACACATGGCTGTACCCGATTAAAAGTTTACCACGAACAAGGTATTAGGAACATCGCAAAGCATCGGTTTCGTAACACCCAAGTTTGTTTTTAACTCGGTTCCGGAAAATTCCGCAAAATGCCTAATGGCGTGAACTGGCACACGCACGATTGCCCGCAACGCTGTACGCAACTTCAAATTACAACGGCGAAATTAATTCTACAATCTATAGGAGAATGTATTGGCGTGTGTATGTATATATTTGGCGTTATGGCTCAAATAAGAGAACTTTTTTGTACATTTTTTATTGCGGTGAATGGCAAGACGAGCATGCCGTTCGCCTGATGGTAAGCGATACGACCGCTCATGGACAGTAGCAAAACCAAACAACACCATGAATTACAAAGCAATGCTTGGCATTCCACTGCGCTTGCCATCCTGAGACATAAGATGTTTAAGTCTCATTATGTCCAGTAGTTACTCTGGCTACAATGTCCTTCAAACCGGAACAAAACAGTGCATCTACACTGCTGTGCATTTACTTTGAATGCCTTTTATGTAAGTCAAATTGGAAACTTGATTAAAGTTTTAGGGTGTAGTTTGATTTAGTATTAATGAAATCGGCATAAAGAGCAATTTAGGTATGTTAAGGACATTTAGTACTACGCATTTTTTGTTGCGTTTTGTTATGAGTGCAATAGGGTATTTGACTCATTTTATTTTATTGTAGTTATAAAAAAGTATCCATATCCAAAATCTAGCAAACAAAGAATTTTGTAAATCCAATCAGAATTAAAAAAGTTAGAAACGTTTTAAGTCTTGTAGTGGGGGTAATAGAAAAGGGATGCAAAACAAAATTAGTGACGTCACTGTGCATTATAGTGCAATATAGTGTGCGGGTGTGAAAGAGACGGTAAGATGTCCCCACTACGTCCCCACTCTTTCATTTAAAATACTAATATTTGCCTCATGTTACAAGCTATTTTAATACTGTTTTCACAAAAATGTTTTGTTTTAATGGCACTTGTGTTTGTCTACAAAATAATACAAACATTCGATGATAGTCAAATACCCTATTATGCAATCACAATAAAATCCCTGTATCCTTATGGAGTAGGCAAAACTGTTAGTTACATTCACAGGTCGCCAAACTTACCTCCGTTCCAAGATAAGGTATGCCGATCACAAAATTCAGTGACCAGCTCAACCAAGGCAATATTGGGAGATTTTTCATTCCGAGAAATTTACAGGAACTAATTGTTCCGATCTAGGAAACGAACCCAAATATATTGTATTGTGAGTAAGCCTCTACAGAAATACTTTACACGGCTCCAGTAATTCATATTTATCAACAAGGAAGAGGTCATGTAATCATTATAATCCTCACGAAATTATTGTCTCGACTGTTAGTAATTTGCGTTGTAGATATCCCGCTTGCTTCCGCTATTTGTCAAGACAAGGAACTATAATATTAATTCTGCTAGGAAGCGGAGTTTGAACTTAATTGAGGATCTTGTGAGATTAGTACATGTAGTAGGCGGATAATGCGATGAAGCGGTGCATTTAGGAAATTTGTCATCTATTTCAAAATCTTATGCAATATTAGTAAAAATGACTGTATATTTTGAATTTGAGTGGAGTCAATCATAGACATAGCAGGCTTTTTCAAAACTCTGAAGGTAAAATGTCAATACAAAAGCTGTAATATCTAAAAATGTAGGTTACTTCTATTTTAGCAAAAAGTTAAATCTTACTGTCTTACTCATAGACAGATTTAAAACATATTTAGCTATCGAATGTTTTCTCCTTTTCAAACCACTTTACAATTCAGTTTGAGCGAAGAAGACAAAACATTCGATAACTAAAATAAGTTTTAAATCTGTCTATGAATAAGGCCGTATGATTTAACTTTGCTAAAATGGCATAGGTCTGGTTTTGCTATTCGGCAGGCGGCCGATCGTAAGCTAAATCATTCTACTAGATGGCTGAAATTTTGTGCACCTATTCTCCGTAAGTTTGTATTAAAGCAATGAGAAGAAAACAAAACACCACACAATTCAACCATAACTTTTCACCGCGGTACAAACGAGCTAAACGCCAACCGAATGCAAGATCACAAGTGGCCTTGTGATCTTGCATTCGTTAATAATAAAAAAATATACGTAAGTAGGCCAAATCTACTTATCTGGAATTGAAATCATTCGTTGCGTCTGAGGCGGATTCAGCCGCTGCAAGGGGAAGCCGAGATCCGATTTTAACTAAATTGAGTTTTATAAGATCTACCTTCGGTTGAAACGCGACCTCAGAATATCGAGGCGATATTAAGGTTTATTGTAATGTTGCGTTCGGGCCATTTTGATTTGTGACTTATTGATGCATGGGATTTGAACGAATAACTTCATCACATTCGTTGGCATTCGATGGAAGACTTGATGTAATGAACTATGGCAGTGTGCGCGTCGATATCTATTTGGATTGCCATGTACTTAGCATGACAACTCGACAATTGCCTCAACAGAGGCTAGAGAGATAAAAAAAGAGGTATATAAAAAGAGTACAAAAAACCCTATAATATTTCCCTTTATCGTCCTACACACTCGTTATCATCAACAGAAGGCACAACAATAACAATTCTCCGCATTTCTTCTATCAGGTGAGAGACTGTCTCATTAATCTCCTTAAGGAACAATCTAGAATAACTCCAAACCATCCCAATTTCCAGGCAAATTCTTAAACAAACCCCTTCACCAAATTTACAATGCAATCACAGACCTAATAGAACGTAGTAAGCAATAACTAACGTATTCCATCTGCACAGTAATCCGAGCTTAATATGCTTGCAAATAACGCAAATTATACCTGGTCCAACGCTGGTCCGTCGGGCAATAACACTAATTGATTTCCATTCAATGCACCTGATACCAGCACATTATTCTGGATAAATTGTTAATAGACATTTAATTACCGCCGGCTTTTATGTTCATTTTTAATCCAATGCCACTGAGGTTTTTGGATGAGATTTGTGTTTGATTTGATTTAGATTGTAATGTGTCGTATGCTTGTATGTTTGAATATTGTTTTTACGTTTTGCACTTTATTAGTTTCTACTCGCGTATATTTTTAGATCTATCGTAAGTACTGTTATTTCCATTATAATAATTTTTCTGTCAGCCGCTGGCGCGTATAATATTGAGTCTGAGAATAATATTGAGTATAAGCATTTCGAAGAATATTACCTGTTGAAATATGAATAACATGCAAGCTCAAAATTGCAAGCTACAATTGACACACAAAGTTTAATTTTAATGCTCGCCAAATAACCTTAGACGTGCGCCTAATATTAAATTAAAAGGGATTATTATATTATGCACTGATTTAACATTCAAATTGTGTTTGTCGGCCTCTACAAACACGCATTGCAAATAATTTGCTGCCTAATAAAATAATTATAATGAACAACATAAATTGTACAGGGGTTTTATGAGCACATTCTGCATTTGTCTATCCATATGCCGTATTTATATGAGATCACCTTCAATTTGAATTGTATATATCCAAGTTCTACCATCACACAACACGCAAGTCAGACGGTCGACTGCATTAAGCCAGTCTAATAGTCTAAAATGTATAGGATAATCAGGCAAAATATAGTTTAATCATAAAAATAAAAAGTGAAAGTAAATTTTATGAAGCGTAAATATGGTGAAATAATTTCATTAAATCCTTAAAACTGAACTCAAATCCAATTAAAACTAAAATAAGAAAATAAACTAGAAAATATTTTTCATTTAATTAAGTTTTTAGCCATTTAACGTTCAGAGTGATTTTATTTAAACCAGAATGTTGCGGTTTACGCTATTTGACCGCAAGCTATTTGAATTAGTCATACATTAGTTTAATAATGAATTTTGAAAGCGAGAGTCTGATTGGACTAATGTTTACCCACTGTAGGTGCAACATTTAAACTCTAGCCGAAAGGTATGAGTTACTCATATTTTGGTAATGTATGAATTTTTATAGATATTCACTAGTGATTCGATTTGAGTTTGTTTGGACACCATTATGCTACTTTAATACTCATTCTATCAATTTCGAACTCTAGGAATTGTACTAAGCTTGTTTGCTATCAATCGTAAGATTATGATTCAAAAATCTGTATTTCGCCGAATCCATGTACGTGGGATAAAGCAACATGAAAGCTTAGAAATATTGATAAATAGTGAAAGGTTTGTAAGTGTTTACCTCCCCCTTTCTAAACCTTTGCGAGAGCCAAAAGGAGTATGTATTTTAACGCTATTGCTGATATTATAACTATGCTAGCCCTATGTCGCCTTATCAGCTAAAACCTCAGCCTTCACGCCTCTGAAGGGCGGTATAAGACCTTACATATTCTCTAAGACTACTTACAAAGGCGTCTGAAATACATCTCTGTTATCAGCTTATCAGTTGCGTGACGTTAACGGTGCAGGTCGCAGTTAACTAAGGTTAATTAAACAAGCACCCCTAACGCATTGTTGTGGCGCTTGTGCTTCAAATATGTACTTCATGAGATATGTGTATAGGTGTTTTGGTTGGGACATACGGAGTGTTCGCTTGTCGAACAGGAAAGGTGAAATAAAACTATATTTACGGATTTTATCGCGATTTGGTTTAATTTTTACATTTTTTAACTTCCCGACGTTTCGAAATTAAACCAAATCGCGATAAAATCCGTAAAAATAGTTTTAATTCAATGTGTAACATTCGCGTAAATCTATGAAACCATTAAGGTGAAATTGGTCAAGCAATACTTTGATTGGGAAAGGATGGGTCTGTGAAGGTATCCGAGGGCTTATAACTGATCAACAGCTGACTGACAATAAACCCTACAGGTAGAGGTTTTAGTGTAACACGCTCGACTAATACGGATGCTAAACTTCACATATCTTAGAAATTATTGTGGAAAATTCTCATAGGTATTTAGTTTTTCTAATGATAGTTCATTCACAGTTAAAATATGCTATGATTAGAACTAAGAATACAAGTAATTTCTCTAAATCTGTACAATTTGGCAGCTCAGTAATAAATCAAAAGAAAGACAGCCCTTGTTGGTATCAAAAATAGAACCTTATTTGTATCTGTTTTTTTGTTACATTACCTACTACTCAGTATGTCTACCCACCTTGTTCTCTGTTATTAAATTTTCGCGATAACGCTCCACGTCGGTAGCCTATTAAAGAAGAATTGTCGACACTTGCGTGAATTTATTCTCAGGTGCACGGAGGACCCCCAAAGATGCCTTTAATTAAATTTGAATGTGCTCCATTGTTATTGAAATAGGAAACCCGAATAGTTTTTGTTCGTCGTTTGAAGGACGGCGCTTGGACATGTTGGTTTTGGGCCTGCTAATGGGTTTATGTATGAGAAAGTTGATTATATTCGCAGATTTCGGGATAATATTAAATATCTCTTTACTAGTTTCATAGTTAAAATGCTAGACAAAAACATGAAGTCATGACTTCCTAATTTGGCTATTCGGTGGAACAGGCAAGTGGTGAGAATGACTTTTCTATTATAAATAATTGTTTACCTGAGATTAGATTACAGTATAAAAGGATAAATGTAAAAAATAATTCTTTTTTTTCTATACATTATAAAAATGTCAAAACTTTTCCACACTCTCCGCATTTAAATCGCGACACCTACCGGCAAACAGCCGAACTAATTCACTCCATTGCAAAACTACCTACAGAATGTATATGCGAACATATTAATATACATAATCCTCCGTGACACAAGACAAACACGCACAACATATTTCAAAGCGAAATCAAATTAAATACGCAAGTGGAGAAGTTGCTAAGTTAATTTTCCAGTGTATTTGTGATTGTTAGAAGCAAATTTACATACGTAAGTGTTCATGTGGCAATCAGGGCTGTGTCAAGGCGAGTCAAAGTTGCTCCGAGACTCCTGAGGCACCTCAACTTCTTGTCAAATGTTTGTCATAATATCTAAGGGTGGGTTCATTAGTTTGTTTTAAGTTTTTGACTGTGTGGGTTCTAATTGGGTGCTTATGAGGGTAAGGTGTGTGTGAAAGAGAGGTAGTGGTGAGTGGTGAAAGGAACTAGGAATAGTGAAAGTTTGATTGTCTATTATAATAAAATATTACGTGGTATTATAAAACTATATTTCAAGATTGATCAGCGTTTTTCTATTTGGACAGCACTTCTGCGTAAAATTACAATTCTCAATGTCACCTGTCACTACCATGACCCTTTATATCTTTTTACTAATCTTACCGGAAAACGTAAACTATCAATACATTATTAAACAAGAACTTCCATTCCAAGGCATTAAAAATTATGTAAACATGTTGATAAATCAGGAGATATTATATAATGCATTATCAATTATATTCGTACAAGGATTATCATATTAAATATTAATAGTTTCAAAGGAAGTTCTGTCCTGAAGTTGATATTAATCAATAGTCCAACAAAATATAATTCACAATAAGGCAAAATAAAACACTAAATGGTCATAATAGGATTTTGGTGATATTATTATCTTATGAAATAATTAATTGTATTTATCCATGCAGCTCCAGTGTTTGTTATTCTTTAACAAAAAATATATATTTCAATATAATAAATAATAAATACACCCAATAGTCACATGCATAGTCCTGACCCCACATTAAAAATTTAGAACCAGGAATGTCTCACCAGTGGACATTACGCTAGTTTCTTTAAAACCATGTTTACATTATAATAGACTTTCCACTATCATGTACGGACATCGTTAAACAGACGCCATACAATATATTTTTCTACTGACTGTCACTAGTTAAAAAAAAACACAAATAGAGGAAAGTACTGTTTTACTGGTGGTAGGTCTTTCATATGTAAGGGAACGCCTGGGTGGGTACTACTGCAATGTCTATTTCTCCCGCCAACAATTGTGAAAATGCACTGTTGTGTTCCAGTTTAAAGGGCATTGTAGCCAAATTAACTACTGGATGTATTGAGACTTAACATCTTATATCTCAGAATGGCAAGCGCAGTGAAATGCCAAGCATCGCTTTGTAATTCATGGCGTTGTTTAGTTTTGCTACTGTCTGCCCTTTGGCAGTCATATCGCTTACCATCAGGCGAATGGCATGCTCGTATCGCCATTCAATGCAATAAAAAAAGTAAAATTCCTTAAGAATCCAATTCAGCAATATGCAAACCCCCTTATAAACAAAACACGTTATCATTAAAACATAATAGAGATACAAAGAGAGTGTTTAGTGTGAAGCGGCGCGGGCGACGTGTTAGCTGACACAGCTAGCGTTTAAGATAAAACTTTTAGAAAGCGGTATGATAATAAATCGCCAAGTTTCCCTCCTCGTTGGCAAGTCTTGGGTAATGGATGTAGTTGCTCTAGATGTGATAAAAACATTAACATTTTGAAGTGGTAGGTCTAGGTAGCTGTGGAAATATTTGAGGAGCTCTATTAATCATTCTGAAACTGAAACTAAAGTGGTATCTGGACATTGTGGTTATACTAAAACTATTCGTCAAATAAATCGTATTGAAACAGTATGATAGACTAGAAGTACTCTTCATGAGGAACTAAATTGATAATGTTATAGAAAAATACTGAATTTCATTAGTTTCCACCTAAGTTTTTGCGAGGTCAAACTAAAAATCCAAAGAAATGATTGAAAATTGTGATTTACAACTACACCACATTGCAATTATGCGTATAACTTATTGTAAAATTTATTGTCTTTTTGTTAATTTTATCCAAAGTACTTAAACCAGTGCATTCTTACCTACTCTCAAGATCACATGACTTGTTAGCTACACGTCATCGACATAGTAACATAATTACAGAACGTTACCCTATTTAAGCTCAAGGGAACACGTCGTGTTAATCGGTTACACAAATCATAGGCAAGGCCAATTGCTTGCCAATGCAACGGCTAGCCGCTTAGGCGTAGAATTTGCAGCGCAAACTACACAGCCTAATTTATCTTGTGGAAATCCGAGAATTCAATTTGACAATTAATGAGAAGAATAACCGAATTGAACATAATATGCAAAATGAACATTCTGAATAATAGTGTCGTAGATTTTAATATATAAAATAAAATAATAATAAATACACCCAACAGTCACATACATAGTCCTGACCCCACAATAAGATCGAGTCTTGTGTCGTGGGTATCAGGAACTACGAGAGACTTTTCGGTCTCACAATCACCCAGACCCTACATATAAAAGTTTAATGTTGATAGCAACTACAACTGGGCTAAAATAAATGCAAAAAATTACAGTATATATACTTTTCGACATTCTAATCAGTGTCAACAAAGTGAGAGCCGCCAATTAGCTGTGGTATTATATGACTATATGGCCTAACCACTCACAATCGATTTTCTCGATTGTAGAATAGGCCCGTGCCCTGCAGTGGTATTGCTTATTGTTAAATCAAAGGTAAAACTATGTATGTTATTGGCAAGCGAATTCTTACTGTAAACTTTATAAACGTAAACTGGTTTGGGGTAATAATACATAAATAAAATCACCCGACTTACACACATCAGACTACGAAAGACTTTTCGGCCTCACAACACCCCCAAACAACAAATGGATCATACAAATATCTGTCTCGATGTCAACCCATGGGCTCTCGTATAACAATTTTCTTCTTACCTACCCTGAGAGCTATCGTGTACAATTGTTATCGTATAACCTGCTGCATATTCAGAAACGAAATACTATGACTGTTCAATGGACGGTGTGGTATATTATTGATAGTCAATCACCACGAACTGTAACGGCGAAGGATAACACCTGCATACCATACAGATGTGGTATGTAAAGTCCGCCAACCCGCACTAGGCCAGCGTGGTGGACTATATGGCCTAACCCCTCTCAATCGTACTTTCAATTGTAGATGAGACTCATGGACTGCAATGGAACTATATAGGCTGATACAGTACAGTACAGTACGCACCATAAAGGTAACATCGGGAGGAAACTGGCATACCATAGCAATTTTACAAGAATTTCTATAAAATGTAAATTCTGCCAATCCGCACTAGGCCAGCGTGGTGGATTATATGGCCAAGAAGCTGCCCGGTTTCGATACGGAACGCAAGACATGGACAAGGCTGAACAGATTCCGGTCCAACCACTGGAAAACTAACCACCACCTGCATAAATGGAGTGTAAGGGAGTCACCACAATGCGACTGCGGAGCACCCGACCAGACCCTGTCTCATGTCGTAAACAAATGCCCACTCGCTGTTTCCCCGGTGGAATCTCGGAACTTCACAAATGCACTCCTGATGCAGCAAGCTGGCTGAAGAACCTGGACATGGAGGTTTGATCCACGCAGGATTAATGCCATACGCAATGATGATGGCCTAACCCCTCTCAATCGTGATCTTGATGGTAGAGGAGGCCTGTTCCATGCAGTGGGACGTATGTGGGCTGATACAGTACTGTAGTATGCTATGGCACATCTAGCAACTAAACTACATCGATGCCACTGCCTTGTCCTACCTTATGACTTAGCAACCGCATAAATTAAGCTGGCCGACGTAATGGGGTAATATTACAGACAAGCCTGTTTTATTACCACACTTCGGCCCTAAGTTCTATACGTGAGTCTTTCTGCCCGCTTCCGCCACTTTTAAAATAGTTTCGTGTACAAGAATGTATTTTTAAGAACGTTGAAGCGATGTGGGGCTTTTGTGTTGCACTTGATGAAAATGATTTTTGTTTTAAGTTTTTTTGTTTGTAATTAGAGACAATTCGTTGGTTTAAACATATTTATTGATTAAATGTAACCATAAATATAGTAAAAATACTTTTATAATTAAAATTACACCACCAAGCACTGCTTTGGTGTTGTTTGGTTTTGCTACTGTCCATTAGCGGTCGTATCGCTTATGAGGCGAATGGCATGCTCGTCTCTAGATTCAGTGAAATAATAAAAAAAATACACTTATATAGATTTTTGAGACGAGTTCCTAACCACTGTTTACTCCAAAATGTTGTACAATGTTCTGTACAAAGGCTAGAATTGTACATTGGCTGTATATTTCCCCCATAAACCCCACACAACATATTTATAGCGTAGCTCAGATGTTCGCATATTCCCAGAGCTTCAATTAAATGCACTCGTAGAACAATCCAGTAAGGTATTATTAATTTGATTGGGCTCCATTAACACTACATATCGAGTGTTTGGTATTATAAACGGGTTTAAGCCCAGGCGTCGAATGCCTGGTATATGCCGACAGGCTTGACGGACTGATGGCTTGACGTGGCGTGATCATTCTGGCGAGCTAGCGCTACTTATAGTAGTGCAATAATAGGTAATATTGAAGGATTTAATTATTTTTATAATATTGCTATCAAATAAATACATAATTAAACTTTGCAGTGATAATAATGGGTACAAAGCGTAAAAAGAAGAATCAATACACAATGTAATCAGTTATTCATATTATGTAGCATATGTGTAGGATTTGAAGGTTATGATGAAAGATGAGTATAATGAAACGTTCTTTAGACGAATGACTGATATGAAAGAAATAACGAATGGAAGTACTAAGGAGTAAAAGAGGATAAATGATTAAGATGTTGTAATATGAAAGGACGGAATAAGAGAGAACAGGTTGGAAGACGATGGAAGACGTGAACCACGTACGACTACTCAATTAAAGACGAATATATTATATCGAAGAATTACCAATCAGTCTTTGTTTGATTTGATCCAACGCGGAACTATTCGCATAAATATATAGATATCAGTGGCGAAGGGTGACTTTTTTCAAATGGGAAGCCGATATTTCTGGTGACTAGTTTTAAGTACTCATACTTATACTGTACTCCGTTATGTACGTACGATATTGAGTGACATATTCGCTTATTAATACTTACTATATTTACATAAACACTTGCTACAAACTTGCACAGAATTGCACTGTGCTCGTTGGGTATATGGTGAATGGTGTAATGATAAACTACAAAAGGTAAGCCGATAAGAATCGAGTTATATGGAGCCTTCGCCACTGATGGATATACAGGGTGGCCCAGAAGTCACTTTACATTTTGAAAATTAAATAACTTTTTTTCTATTAATATATTTCTTTTTCTCTTTTCAGAATTAAAAAATATAATCCCTGGAAATTTTTGGCATTGATAAGTTTACAACAGAACAACGAGTGAAGATAATTGAATTTTACTTTGAAAATGGACGGTCAATTGTTGCAACGCAAAGATCGTATATTATGCGCCATTTTAATGTTCGACATCCCCCTAGTAGGCCTGCAATAAGGAACTTAGTGACACGTTTTCAACAGCATGGCTCTGTAAGTGATAGGACTAAAAGTGGACGAGGTCGTTCAGTACGTACACGTGAAAGTACTGAAGCTGTGAGCCGTAGCATTGAAGAGAACCCAACCACATCCACTCGAAGGCGTTGTCAAAAACTTGGCATCTCACGGAGTTCTCTGTAGCGCATTCAAAGAGACTTGCACATGTACCCTTACAAGGTTCAATTAGTGCAATCTTTAAAACCAGCAGACTTTCAGAAACGAGTAAATTATGCTGTCAGGTTTCAGAGAACTGCAAGAAATGACAATGAGTTTATTCACAAGTTGATCATGGTTGATTATTGCAGGCCTACTAGGGGGATGTCGAACATTAAAATGGCGCATATACGATCTTTGCGTTGCAACAATTGACCGTTCATTTTCAAAGTAAAATTCAATTATCTTCACTCGTTGTTCTGTTGTAAACTTATACATGCCAAAAATTTCCAGGGATTATATTTTATAATTCTGAAAAGAGAAAAAGAAATATATTAATAGAAAAAAAGTTATTTAATTTTCAAAATGTAAAGTGACTTCTGGGCCACCCTGTACATACAATATCTCTTTGTCATTTTTAATTTTTGTTTTCGTTTATTTAGCATCTAATTAAAAAGCACCTGCTCCTGTCTCAGAAGAAAATGCCCTTAGGCATTAAGTCCGCCTGTAGGTACTATTTAAAACTGTACAAAGTGTTAAATAAACAACTTATAAAAAAGAAATATGAGAAGTAACGTGACTCATGACCTAGAGAATAAAACTAGCCGCCCTGTCTGGCTTCGAACGGGTTATCGCTGGTAATTTATAGCCAATATAGTTTCTAATGTATTCATCTATGATACTACCAAGTTTTATTCAATTCCGTTAAGTATTTTTTGCGTGAAAGAGAAACAAGTACCCCATATTTTCATACTTCTTCGCGAACCACGATATCTTTACTACAGTTTTATATGCGAATGTTTGTTTGTTATGCTTCAACGCCTGCTCTACTAAAAAAAACATTGTAAAGTATAGCATATATATTGTAAAAAGTACAGGAAACTTGGTCATTATTATTTTATTTACAAAGAGTCTGTCCAAAAGATAAAAAATCGTGTTACATCACATCTTGTGTTCACCAATATAAATTGACGAAAACGAGTGTTTTTTTTTTCATTGCTATGAACGGCGAGACGAGCATGCCACTCGCCTGATGGTAAGCCATATGACCGCTCATGGACAATAGCAAAACCAAACACCATAAATTACAAAGCAATGCTTGGCATTCCACTGCGCTCCCCATCCTGAGACATAAGATGTTAAGCCTCTTTATGTCCAGTACTTACTCTGGCTACAATGTCCTTCAAACCGGAAAACAGCAGTGCATTTACACTACTGTTTGGCGGAGAGAATAGACATTGCGATGGTAACTACCCAGGCGGTTTCTCACACATGAAAGACCTATTGAAATTGCGTGAAATTCTACTTTACATTAGTAGAATTCAAGATACTTCAAAAAAGAGTGTTTGTGCAATTAATTATCCTTTATTCACTTACGTTTAATTATTGAGCGTTGAATTCAGCTTTAACCGTAATGATGTTTACATGGGTAATGAGTAATGAGCCAGCCTACTTTTATGGTGGTTTCACAAAGGGCTTTGTTGAATTAAAAATTATTCCCGTGATGTAACTGACGGCATATGGATGAATAATAAATAAAGTCATTGACGTAGCGGGAATGTCTATGGACTTAATTATGAGGTCCTGAGATCGACACTCGGGTATGGCAATTTGATAATTTGGTTTGACGCTAATCGTGATAAATCGAATTATAGAAAGTTTTGACGCCATAACGAAACAAACCTTACATTGTAATGTAATCCGACTTTCAGTCTGAAACACCGAAATTCAAAATATACAATTATAACCACAGCAAAATTTGTCCCGATTCCCAAGCTTATCGCTCACGCAGTATAATTTCAGTAAGAACCCTCAAACATCAAAATTAGCAGCATAAACACATCAAGGATATCTAGAAAACAATCTCAAAGCGGTCCCGGGATAAACTCCGGCTTTGGTTATAAAAGTGAAGTTAAGAGATAACGATGTCTTTTTCTCAGCCTCAGGGCTTTGATGTCCGCTTGTTACAAGTTCCTACTTGTTAAGCTAACTGGGAGGAAAACTCCGACACTGGATACGTTTCTGGTCTGTGATTTGATCTATTCTTTGTTTTCGTTGATGTTCGTTTTTTAATTTGATTTGGGTGAACTCGCTTTGAATTTGCTTCGCGTATCGGGTTGAGTTCTGGTTTGTTTTAATGATAGTGATAGTTTAGAAGTGTAAGATGAAAGTGTTTATTATTTCGACTGGGGTGTCTTGTCATGCGACGTTTATTAAGTTTAAATGACAGCCTTCGTGGCGCAGTAGGTTAGACGCCGGCTGTGAAACGAGAGGCCACGAGTTCGATCCCCGCACCGAAACAAATATTTGTGTGATTCACAGGTATTTGTTTCGGGTCTGGGTGTTTGTGAGACCGAAAAGTCTCTCCGTAGCTTCTGATACCCATGACACAAGACTCGATCATAGTGTGGGCTCATAACTATGTATTTGACTGTTGGGTGTATTTATTTATTTAAATACCATTATAATCTTGATTATCAAATTGGATGTTTACGTTGGTGACCATATTATGCATTTCCAAGGAGATCTCATAGCGATGTATTTATATCGGCATGCATCAATTGACATTCTGCTACTGTCTGTTAAAGTTGGGTGTCCAAAGATGCTCTGGCTCGTAAAATATGATAAATTGGAAACCAACACTGAAAACCGCTTGGTCTAGGTATTCAACTCAGAACTGCACACTAGAGAGGTGTGATCATCCTAAAGTAATCATTCGACTTAGGTGTGAGTGTAAGTTCTATTTCTCCAACCAAACAGCAGTGTAAATGTTTTTGAAGTGTCACCAGGTTGAAGGACTAAATACTGGACATAATAAGACTTAACATATTATGTCTCAGGATGGCGAGTGCAGTGGAATGCTAAGCATTGCTTTGTAACTCATGTTGTTATTTGGTTTTGCTACTGTCCATGAGCGGTTGTTTCGCTTACCACTAGGTGAATGACATGCTCGCCTCGCCATTTATCAATGAAAGAAGTAATCAACAGTTAGGGTGAACAATTTGAAGTTTTCTTGGTGGTACGACATTCGAATACGCTTGGATGACGTGATGAGGCACCCAAGTGTGTCACATTTCGATTACTACCCGAATGTTTTTGTGTATTTCTAAATTCGGACAGACCGTCATAATTATCTCTTACCTAGCGCTACTTTCTTGGTTCCAGCATTAACGATCAGATGCATAATAAAATTACTTTGTCGTGTAAACATTCCCCTGGCCACTTACAACAAAAAGAAGGTACCTCATCTATTTTTTATATCATACAAATGTCTTCCACAAATCAAAAACCAATGTAGAAAAGCAGCGATCGATAAAAATCGTCGCTTTAAGGCGCCAAGCTGTCCCAAAGGGCTCCTAAGATAAATCAAGTTGCATGTAATGTTGAATCGCTGGGAACCGATTGCCTAACTCGCTGATCCGGAAGAAGGGATCAACTGTTTTGTTTAACATCCCATCCCTTTACGCCGTAAGAAGTCCATTTTTTGCTAAATAGAAATCTGTGTACGCAGTAAATATTTTTTGCCGGAATCATCCCAGCTTTGTGGAAGCCTTTGACTTATTTATGGTCGGGAAATCGGGATGTACTGCTATAAACGAGGTATGTTTATAGCTTAATAGATATCGTTGTTTGTCTCTGAAGGATTGCGTTCAAACGCTTTGAGACTGTGCTCATTATTTTTTGCTGTATATGGTTTTCACAGAACATTATGCTTTGTGTAAAAGCTGTGGAATGCAGCTGATGTTTTTGTTGGAGTGATAAAGGCTTATATTAAATAAGGGTTGCTGGAAATATTATATTATGAAATCGTAACGCTAAGAGTCGATTCAAGATTATTAATTTATATATCGCATCGAAATTGTATGAGAAAATAATGTATTCTACTAAAATATACGATTATCTTAAAAATATATCTAGTGGCAATGAGGATACAAATATTGTTTGGTGTACAAACTGAGGACGCGGTAAGTATTTTCAATTATGTTATCGTAATATCTAACCTTAATTATAATGTATTTATAGCTTTTGAATATAGGTTAGTAGTTCCTAATGGGTTCTTAGATTTAAGCGCATGTTACACATTGAAATAAAACTATTATTTACAGATTTTATCGCGGAATTGGCTTATTAGTTACATTTTTTAACTTCCCGACGTTTCGCGGTTACGGGGCGGACTAATCGAACTAATGTAAAGTAATCGAAACGTCGCGTCGGGAAGTTAAAATATGTAAAAATGAAACAAATTCCCCGATAAAAATTAGTTTTATTTCATTACTAGTTCCTTTCACTTTTTCCTAAATGCTCCTAATTTCCTCAAATATTTTGAGCACCTAATTTTATACAATCTCATCCCCATAAGGGTCGATAATCTCAAAAATCTAACCTTAGACACCTCTCAACCTAACATCCGCAAAGCCAATTTGTATCTCGCGTCAACACCGCCTTGTCACCCACATCGGTAATATGCAAGGGCGCTAGAGGGCGCTGTTAGTATCAGATTTGCATAATGGCCAATCAGTCTGTGTAGAGGCGTTTTGCTTGCGATTTTGACGGAATTACTCAAGTTTGACGCCGGTGGGGCCTTATTGGGGATATATTAGCCTTGCGAGGGGTTGAAACCAGTGGTGATTTAACTAGTGTGGTTGTAATTGCGTGGTGTATTAATAAATTGGTTTTGAGGTTATGGGATACGCGGAGATAGAATAGGGTATTTGACTCATTTTTTTGTTATTAATTAACAAGTATCAATATCCAAAATCTAGCAAACAAAGAATTTTGTAAATCCGTTCAGAATTAAACAAGTTAGAAACGTTTTAAATCTTGTAGAGGGGGTAAAAGAAAAGAGATGCAAAACAAAATTAGTGACGTCACTTATCTTAATATGCATTATAGTGTGCGGGTGTGAAAGAGACGGTAAGATGTCCCCACTACTTCCCAACTCTTTCATTTAAAATACTAATATTTGCCTCATGTTACAAGCTACTTTAATACTGTTTTTACGAAAATGTTTTGTTTTAATGGCACTAGTGTTTGTCTACAAAATAATACAAACATTCGATGATAGTCTAATACCCTATTGTGTAATAGTTAGTTGTTAATGCTGAGCATTTTGATGGCAATAATAACTTTCTTCACCCCTTATATGATGACCAAAATCCTTGGGTCAGTTGTGTTTTGTGCGTTCATTCACCAAATTTCAGACTCGTGCTACAGAAAACGATCCTTTCAAATTGGTTCCTACTATAGATTTCAGCAAATAATCCACCTCCAAAGAATCGAGGTCATATATTTGAGAATCAACAATACAACAATAATAACTAGCATACACAACCGCTTGACCAAAAAGACAATTTGTAAAATATTTGACAATACTAAAAGCTTTGTAAGATAGAAAATTATATTACCAATTCGATAATTGTATTTAATTACCATTCAATTTGTTGTATAATAACCGACGGGACGGAATCATCCTATCGACCCCACAACTAATAGAGCGTGATATAGCTTTTAGGGCAATTCAACCAGAAATGCAGTTGGGGTTAGAAAATTAGTGGTTAATAAAATTTAAATATACATAGGGGGTGGTATTTGCCGGTGTTTGCAAGGATGGGTTAGAAAAGGTTTGGCAATTTGAATTTGTTATGGGTTTATTTATGTGTGTTTTGATGGTGGGTTTCTTATGGTTGAAGATGATGAATGTCATGATAGCAGTAAAAAAAACTGTTAGCAGCAAACCTTCAAATAGGAATAAATATGAAAAACATGAACATTAATGATTATAAAAATCTTATAAAAATAACACTTGATGGTCAAACATTTAGGTTCCTAAACTTTTTTCTATTATATCATGACCGTAAAAATTGTAAAACTTGCTACATTACATCAATTTCTATCACCTGAAGGATACTGGAAAAGTCCAGGAAAGTGAATTGCAAAAGTATTTGAGGCTGCCACTTGTACTATTATAATTATATTATTTCTTTAATATTTCTCTGTACAGTGCAAAAAATAATTAAATAAATAAATAAACCATAAGGTGCAGTCAGTTTTCCTTACCATTATAAATAATACACCCATACTCTGAAACGTTTATTACTATTCATTGCATTGCCGGTACCATAGATGTAGTATAACATAGATCGGCAATGTGAAAGAGATAGAATGATTTAAATCATACATTAAAGCGAGACGCATGATGCGACCATGCGTTTACACGGAGAGCGTTCTATAGAGATTTGTGTGAAAATATGTCATTTAAGCGAACGACAAATTTCGCTTATTTTCTTGATTTATTTAATATTTCAGTACTGAGCTACTTTTATTAAATGTAATTTATTATGGTGAGTTGTCCAGTGCCTGGATGTGATTGATTTTAGTGTAAAAACCCGAATAATCATAGTTTTTCATAAGATCGTATCACTTTTTTCAATGTTGTTTAGTGACAATATTGTAGAATTGTAAGACAAACCTTGTATGTATATCGGTAGAACAGAATGTCCTTATTCATTATTTAAATGCGTAGAAAGCATCCATTGCCTATATAAAATGATATCATATACGTGAATTTATAATAATTTCAACCAACATTTGCTAGAGATTGATTGACAGTTTCGATCAATAATATTATGTCGATAAAAATAGTCAATGACCATAGAGGTTTCACTTCATTTTATAATCTCGTAATATAACATCAATTCTATAATAACAGTTATTACTTCACTTTATTTATTCACTATTGATATTTGCTAAATATTAATTAATATTTCGTGTGCGTAATTTACCATTTCTGAGCCGGTTTCAAATTAACAGTGCCACGGAGGCTGCCATTCTAATAAAACAATAGAACATTAGATATTATTATAAGGAATGCTTTACAAAACTTGTCAAATAAAATTATTCTCAAATATGACGATTTATCTTTATTAACTTGTGTTTACGTATCTGTGTTGAAATAAACACAATCATTATTTTTCTGTTAAAATACCATGAAATGTCTCATATATATCTATAAAATTTTATTTTATTGGTTGGGCCGTTAGGTATATCGATATGATAGTATCGACAGAGCATGGCGCAGCATTATCTGTCACGCACACATGCAAACTTCACGCACACTATCATATTCTCGTTTTGGTTTCACTCAAAATGATACATTGCAGATCTATGTTATACTACATCTATGGCCGGTACAGTGTATACCAATTCCGCGTTCTGGGTGACTTCACCTAAGCCATACAAAATAACTCAACCAATATTATTATTAATCAATTTATTTATTGAACTACTCTAAATTCAACTGCGCTGCGATTCCTGTATAATCACTGTATTGTAAAATTATTTTGAAAAGAGCAACGCTAGAGTTTCTTGCCCTTTCTTCTCTGGCGAAACAGCCTTGTGAGCCGGGTGGTAGTGGAAAAAAAAATGAATTTCATAGGTTAAAAAAAATAGAATAATAAAACTATAAATATAAGCATACTCATTTTGTTATTCAAAAGATTTACACTGCACTCTACAGCATGCAAATCATTACCTAGTTTCCGCTAAAGATCGCGTAAGATAATATTATCTATCAAATTTAATTTACATTTTACATGAAAGAGCGCATGTTAAATTATTATAAGCGGGAAAGTTCTCGGTATATTCCTCAGGTAAGGATGCATTGCGCTATAAACAGGACTTATTAGGTAGTTGAACGTTTCTGGGTAAATTCACCTCGTAATTACGTGGTGTTTGTAACTCTAATTACTTTTGTATGGTGTTTGATAGTTGGCAATTAAGATAAGTTCGTGTGAAGTATACGTTTTTGTTTTAAAATGGTCAGTTTTATTTGTAATGGCGAAGTGACGTAGTAGTTACGTTTGATTTGAGCATAAGTAGGTATACTTAATTGGGTTTTGTCGTCTACAGTCTTTTGGCGTCCGAATGCGCTGTTGTCAAAATAATAGGAACAGTTTTTCTCTCTTCAGATTTTATTATATTGGGCATGGAAATACTATTTGATTCCGAGTATATTATGCTTTTTATTTTTATTAAAAAAAATTATCTCAAACAAAAAATATTTTTAAAATTTTATTTTTTGTTACAAGTTTCGCCACAAGCTAATTTAGATGAATTATTGAAATAAAACTATTTTATACGGATTTTATCGCGATTTGGTTTAATTTTTACATTTTTTAACTTCCCGACGTTTCGATTGCTTTTCAGCTTTCGTGGTCACGGGGCAGACTGGACCACGAAAGCTGAAAAGCAATCGAAACGTCGGGAAGTTAAAAAATGTAAAAATTAAACCAAATCGCGATAAAATCCGTATAAAATAGTTTTATTTCAATGTGTAACATTCGCGTAAATCTAAGAAACCATTATGCAAACTAGATGAATTATACCAATATCTGACAGGAATTAAAGTGAAGTGATGCCGTCACGTTTTAGCACCGTTTTCATCCCTAATTCTTATGGCCTTTTTCATAGACATATTTAAACACTATTTTAGTTATCGAATGTTATGTCCCTTTCGGACGACCTTAGAATTCGGTTTGAGTGAAGAAGATATACATTCTATAACTAAAATAGGTTTTTAATCTGTCTATAAATAAGGCTGTAAATGGTTGACATCATCAGAACTAGTCCATAGGGGGATACAAGCGCCGGTAACCACTAGTCATTTTGTTAATCTTCTGTTTTTTTTTTGCTAGATTTCTTTGTATATAGATTATGGATAAAGAGAAAACTCTTCAAGATAAGGAGACTCTTCAATTTCGACATTCTATTTCATTTTATTACACTCTTCTAGAACATACTCGTACTACTCACTTTTCAATATTACTTTTGTCACCCATGACATACATTGTCATTAAAAATATATAATGTACAACCAATCAGCATCAATACATTTTAAAGGTATTTCGTAATAAACTGCAAAACCAGCAAACTGCATCCAGTTGTATATTGAATGTAACAAGATATAAATGTCAAAATAAATAGTATACACAGAAAGCTCGACAATCTGACCCATCCTTTTCGCATTTCTTTTTTCCATTAAATTTCAAAGGTCCACATGCCTTTATTTTTCCTCATGTGGGTGTTTTTGGATATGGTAATTACATTATACATAGTGTCCTCCTTTTTTCCCAAATTGCATCAGTTAAATGTTGCTGCTTGTAAGGTTCTGATAGGTCACTATGAAAATCCTTGGGGTCAGTAGTTCCTATGCCCAAAAAGAAAGAGAGAGATCATTGTTGATCTCGTTATTCGTTTTCATAAGC
Organism: Deilephila porcellus; assembly: GCA_905220455.2. Lineage (NCBI taxonomy): Eukaryota > Metazoa > Arthropoda > Insecta > Lepidoptera > Sphingidae > Deilephila > Deilephila porcellus. Next base: position 10,572,143 of record LR999986.1, on the reverse strand, counting down.
TGCAGAAAAACTCTTACACCAAAACGTATCAGTTTACCCATATTTCACACCATACGAGAATAAAATAAAATAAAACAGCAATGCCAGGCTTTCGTTAAACGTCTTATTTCTTATACTAGAACCTTGAGATTAATGGCCTGTCTGTCAGAATACGGGCCTAAGTTATTTTTCGCCATAATGGTGGTTGTTTGAAAGTTGTTCCATTACTTAATATCATGTACCAGGTGTTCAAGTTTGAATTCAAATCAAATTACTTTTGATTCTCGCCTGAGCAAAGCAGCGGCTAATTTATATAACAATGGTTTCCCGTGGCTTTGTTCGTGAAATATAAAAGTTTTCTTCTTAAAATAGGGGAAGCAATTATTCTTATTGAATGTGGAGGTTATATGATATTTCCTAGGAAGTAAGGGGAAACTTAAACTAAATTATTTTGAAAATAATGTCGAAAATTTAATATGTAATTAATTTAATATTTTATTTTACTTTTTAATTAATTTATTTATTTATTTACAATTTTTGTTTTATAATAGCTAATTTTTCATAAAACCCTATTGTGCTAAAAAGACGAAAAATCCATTTTTGATATCTTGTGTTTGTTGTTAAAAAGTTTATTTTCTTAAAATAATTTAGTGTTAAGGATGTAAAACGAAATGATATAAGGATTATTATCTTTAACTCTTTTCTTTGAAATCCAATTCGTAACACACCATTATCAAACTTCGTTCAACATTTGCACCATCATTCATACACAAAAATAAACGGAGAGCAGTAGTTAAAATGTTGTCACAAGTTATTACAGGGTACACAGAGAAGCGCAATAACATTAAGACGGCACCAAAATTTACACAGCACTGAAACGTCTGCAAACAAATTTGTTTTGGGAAATAATAAGCAAGACAGTTATCATTGTAATATCGCTAAAATGTTTGTATCCAGCTCTGCTACAATTTGACGAAATGCTTTGTTTTCCTCGGGGCTTTCTGTAGTGGCTCGGTTGAGCCGCTTAAATATTTTACTTCAAGATTATTCCGATGGTTGAACCAAATGTTTGTGCATGCGTTTGACTTATATTTGAAGTTGTTAATGTTTAGTTTGAATATCTTACGTAGAAGTTATAAGCGTAATAGTTGTATTTAATGTAATATTCGATGTGGTTTTGTGGTAGAATCCAGGCTTACATGACAGCTAAAGCAATACATTTTCCTTGATTTTTATTCTTATGATTATTATCACCCACAGCACCTGGAAATCTACTTCCAAATATACGCGGCAAAGATTTCCGACTTCTTCGATCCCGAGATGTATATTTTTTAAATAGTAACTCAACTTTATCGTCCTGGAAAACTAATTTAAGACCTCAGGACTCTTAGCCAATACGCTGTGCTGTAAATGCAAAACAAACAAATGCCGCATTAAAAAAACAATTATACTCAAACAGAACAGTAGAGATCACCAACTGAACAAAGCGGTTCAGAACTTGCTATATTTAAGAGGTATTAAAAGTCAACTTGGACGGATGAAGTTCTCTGTATTTTATAACAGTTTTCACCTTTTCCTCGTGTATAAGTTTGTATTTGAATTGTAAAACACGTTCGGTGGCGATTTAAATTTGAAACGAGATCGTGGATTGATGTGATGTTGCTAAGTTTAAAGTTTTCTTTGTTTGATCCACAATCCAGGTTATAGTTTAAAACACTGCAGTGGTATAGTGTGAACGAGTTTCTAGTTTAGGCTGGCATAATTTTGTTGATTGGCGAGAGAACAATCTTGCGTCGGTGGATGCTTTATTTATCTTTATTTTTTTACTGCTTAAGAGCAGCGTATCATCACGTGGTTTTTGACAACTATGCTGTGCCATTATAAAAATAATAATGAGCCAATTTAGACTGTAGTATGATAAATGGTCCAGTTTGTGGTGGGACTACTCTTGAATGGGACGGTTTTTATTAAAGCGTCATTCGCATCTATAAGAGCACCTCATCAGAGCATTTAAATCTACTTTGGATCTGTAACTTTTTATGAAAATACCTTTTAAATACAGCACAGATGTCGCTAGTTGCACCGACGATTAAGAACCCCTACATTTTTATATCACGAGGTAATGAACACCCATAAGTCAATAAATATTGTTTGAATTTTTAAATTGATTGAATGATTGATTGATGAATATTTTCAAATCAATATTTTCAGAACATAAGTAATATATTTATTTGCAATATTTTAAAAAAATATAAACCATAATATGTTACTTGGAGAGGCCTACGTCTAATAGTAGCAGATCATATTAAATGTTGTTCGAAGTAATGCTATTATGTCTTGTCTCTGTATAAAAAAGTTGTCATTTTGTACGTAAAAAAATCCCATTTATAAAGAGCTAATAGTACCGCGACAAGAGCACCGACACTATCTATTAATTTATTTAACACGCCAATAACTTCAGTCGACAAAAAGCCGTAGCCGATTCGAATAGTTAACTAAGTCAATATTGGAAATACATACTGCAGTAAATTCAAAACACGCGTCGGATGAAACTAAATAAACCCCATATTTACTCGAAACGGTTTTCCGAACGCCAAGTAAAAAAAATAAATAAAAAATATAATTGAATCGGTGAGGGTCGCGGCCCGCCTAGAGTCGAGCGTTGATTGGCCGATATTCAAATTTGGAACTAACTAGATATGGCACGGCGTGCGCGCAAAATCATGTTTTACGCCACGGCTAATATTTTCCCTTTGCCCTCAGGGCCACCTTGGGGTTAATGGGCCGAAAAATGGAGGGAGTGCCTTAAAAATTTGAAACGTTCGGTTGGATTCTGTTGATAGGCTGTTATGATTTCGCGGCGAGACGGGTTTAGGTAAGCCTACAAGTTGTGTGACTTTCTAGATGAGAGAATTGTTTATGTAGATTTTTGTAAATATTTAAAATGTGTATATTCTTATTTGGATGCAATAAAACGAACTTGATCATAATATTTACATTTATCTAATTTTCCATGGCGTAAATAGCCTCACTTTTCCTCCAAAAGTGCGTTAAAGCCGCTACCAACGTTCATGGACTTTAAATTGTAATGTAAAAACAGCAACGTATGTAATGTATAATATGGCAATGTTTTAATAATTACTTATAAATAACACATATTTTCCCGTTTTCCTAAAAATAGTACGTGGTATGATGGCGTGAGATTTGTTTCTGGTTAATTTAAAATAAGTCCGAGTTTAATGGCGGAATTTATGGACCGTTTTTTATGTTCCAATAAAGTCTCCGTACAGCGGGCCAACATCGTTAATCTAGATTTCTAATAAAGCGTCCAAGATTCGCGTAGCTTGTTTTTTTGGAAATGATTAAGACGCGATACGCCGGTTTCTTTAATGAATATATTTATCATTGAATATCTTATGTTAATAGAATTTTCATATACCGGGTATATCAAGACTGCGACCGAAAACGAAGCCAGGTGGTAGTTTTAGTGGTTACAAACACGATGCATATAAAATTTTCGCCAAAAATGTGACAGATATTTTTTAAAATCATCGTGTTTGGGTGGTAAATTACTCGTATTTGCGAAAATACTAATCTAAACCCTGACGTAGTATTGCGTGTTTCTTAATAAAGAGGTGTAGGTACATCTTTATTTTAGGAAAACTATGTATATATCACCCAAATACGACGATAAGTAAAAAAATACAAAAAAAAGTTGTCGATTTTTATTGCGAAATGGCTTCGTTTTCGATCGCAGTCTTGATATACCCTGTATATTTTATCACTTATGCGAAGAATGGCGGGACGAGCATGCCATTCACCTGATGTTAAGCGATATAACCGCTCATGGATAGTAGCGAAAGCAAATAACACCATGAATTACAAAGCAATGCTTGGCATTCCACAGCGCTAGCCATCCTGAAACATAAGTCTCATTATGTCCAGTAGTTACTCTGGCTATAATGTCCTTCACACCGGAACACATAAGTGCATTTACACTGCTAGCGGGAGGATAAGACATTGCGGTGGTACCTACCCAGGCGATCTCTCATATCTTTTAGAAAAACAAAATTATACATTTTTCAGTTTAACTTGGTCAGTTTTCCTGTAACATAAGCATGAGGTAATTTAAATGAAGACTGATTGACCAGGATGAACGGAAGCGTAGGAAATAACGGACATGATGCAGGCAAGTGGTTGAAAAATTAATACAAGCAACAGTCACAAACATATTCTTGACACGGAAACCATACAGTGAGCAGTATGATTCGAATAAAAGTTACAACATTTTATTTTTTATTTAATTTTGATGTTTAGAAGTTTTCTTATGCTTAATTTTAACGTTTAGAAGTGATATTTTGTTTATTTTGTAATCTATATCAGCCCATATACGTCCCACTGCAGGGCACGGGCCTACTCTTCAATCGAGAGAATCGATTGAGAGTGGTTAGGCCATATAGTCCACCACGCTGGCCTAGTGCGGGTTGGCGGACTTACATACCGTAGAAATTCTTTAAAATCGCTACGGTATGCAGGTTTCCTCACGATGTTTTCCTTCACCGTTAAAGTGCGTGGTGATTGACTATCAATACACACATAACTCCGAAAAGTCAGAGGTGTGCCCTGGGATTTGAACCCGCGACCACCGTGAACATGTAGGCAGCCGTAATGTATTTTTTAATATCTGATTCTAATATAGTGTAAAATGAGACGCATCCCGCTTCCACGGTCAAACCGAAGCTCTGGTTCGTGGGATCATAATTATATATTTTTTCTGTATCTTTGTATTAAAAAAACAGACACAGATTCGAAGGTAATATTGATGGGATGCAAAAACTTTTTTCTTGATACGAAGATCGAACTCGTTACCTCTTGTTTCACAGCCCCCCTTAAACCAAGTGTCCTACGTAAGCGTTCAAATGAATAAATATTATATGACGCCCACACCTCTTTAATATACTGTAACTTCAGCATAAGTAGAAAATTATCCTACCAAAAGCAGTCTAATACCGCCTTATAACCTACCTTATCAACCACGATAACTCAAAAAACTACTCTCACCTGCACATAAATAATAACACTTATCTATACAAAAACACACGTAAAAATCAACAAACCACCCCTAATTGAATATAGCCCGGGGGTGCAGTAATTCTCAGCGCTATCGCGTATCCGCGACGACTATGTCCGAACTGGGAGCCAGTTGTTTTGCTTAAACAACGACTCGCGTGTGGGAATAGAAAAGTAACGTGACGTTTTTCGGCTGGAACTTTTTTGGTAATGCTTTGGCTTTTGATTTATCTTGTTTGCCATTCGGGTGTCTTGGTGGCGAAATTTTTATTAAAATCTGTGTGTGTCGTAGGTTTAATAGGATATTGTGGGCTGTGAGGTTCTGAGTTTATTTTTATGTAAGTGTAAAAAGTAGTTTTTAGAACAGTGCATAGAACAGTCATAGTATGCAGCGTTGTATGCTGAGACACTTAATAATGTAGTCGCTAAGACTAACTGATCAGTAGGGAACACCCACTTTCGGTAATGAGAATGGGCAATATCTGTATCCAATGAAGGAGAGCAGGTCGATAACTTAAATCATATTGAGATTTAAATGGTCTCGCTGGTCTAGTTGCAACGTATATGCACTATGTGGTTCAATTCTCTTTTTTTTACTGCGATGAGTGGCGAGACGAGCATGCCATTTGCGTGATGGTAAGCGATGCGACCGCTCATGGAAAGTCACAACACGATGAACAACAAAGCAATGCTTTGCATTCCACTGCGCTTGCCATTCTGAGACATAAGATGTTAAGTATCAATATGTCCAGTTACTCTGGCTACAATGTCCTTCAAACCGGAACACAACAGTGCATTTACACTGCCGTTTGGCAACTCTTGGTGACATTCTCGCCCTCCATCGCGTCACATCTTCAACGTACACAATCTTGGCACTATGGCAGCGTTAAAGGGATCACTACTTACCCTTCCAGAGATTCAGTCACGAACTTATATATTTGATTCACATATCAAGATCATCATTATCATCATCATCAGCCCGTTGCAGTCCATTGCTGGAGATAGGCCTCTCCCAAGCTACGCCACAGAGCCCCGTCTGCTGCTTTATGCATCGAGTCGCTGCCGGTCCTCTTGTGCAAGTCGTCCCGCTATCTGATATTTATATCAAGATATTTAGATATAAATCCCATGTGTTCACCATCCAATAAGTCCAATTGAAACATCCGCTGCCAACAATAAAAATTACGCACATAACATAAATCAAAGCGGAATCGCGGTAATGACGCCGCGAACCATTTTATTGCTTCTATGACGTACAGCGAAATTCCTTCGGTAACCAAAGCGAATTCGCTCTAGTTTTATGGCGGCGTTTAGGGGTTAAGTGCGAAATGGAATGTAGATAGGACGTGGAAATACTTTCGGGATGTCAGAGGGTCGTTCGGGCCTTTATGGGCCGTGGGCTGTAGACATTATTGTGTTACGAATATGGCAGTTTGTTTTATAAAGCTGTAAAATATAGTTTTTGTGTCTATATGCAAATGTTGGGAACGGAGCGGGAAAAGTTGTTGAATGATAGGTTAGGGATTCGATTATCAAGAAGATAAAAGTGTGATATAGTCATTTTTGGTTTGTGGCCTTTTTTCGTATTGGGCCCGGGCAATCTTGACTGACGGACTGAACGAAACTTGAGATAGTTAGGTGTATTTTTTTAATTACAGGGTATATCCAGACTGAAGCCAGAAGCCAGGTGGTATTATTGACTTCAGACACAATCCAAGTAAAAATTTCTCAAAATAGCGTATTTTTTTTCGTAATTTTTACTTATCGTCTTATTTGGGTGGTAAATACATAGTTTTCGGAAAAAATAACGTACACCTTGTTATTTTGAAAGACACAATGGTTTAAATTATTATTTTAGCATTAGGTATTTACCACCCAAACACGAAGATATTAAAAAAATGCAAAAAACTGTCGCTTTTTTGTATAAATTTTAGTTGCATAGTGTCTGTAATCACTAAAACTACCACCTGACTTCATTTTCGGTCGCAGTCTGGATATACCCTATAACTGATAATATTATGTGTACATGGACGACTCAATAAACCAACTTGTATCACAATATTAAATTATTCGCGTAGCTTGGCTTAGCGCTTTTGACATCTGACACTGTGAATTCAGCTTACGAGAAATGGAAGCCAAATTTTGATATTCGAACTGGTCGGAACTATGTGTGTGTCAGACTACCTTTATGATATATTAGACACAAAGACAACCAATACACCCAAGATTCTAGTAATAATTGTCTTTAATTATTGATATTCCGATTCTCACTGATAGACAAACAACACAGTGACAAACACAGATAGTATTGAACTCCGTATTTAAACATATTTCATTTTGTTTATACAGGGTGGCCCAGAAATATAAGCACTTTTTGAATGGCTATAATTCGGTAACGCATAAACCGAGCCCCGCGACCCGTTTTCCTAGGATAGCTTAGGTTTTGCATTTTCAGGTATATTAACTCACTCTACGGAAAACTATCGTGCATATTATGTCTGCGCCTTTTGCAAAAACAACCGATCGTATTTAATTGTGCGAAGGCTTTGTAGACATAAATTTGGATTTACGCAAAATGACTGAGCGCATAAGTGCAATTTTGATTGTTCAGTAGATTATCAGATTTATAACAATAGTATGAACACCAAAAACTCGACCTAAATGGTGAACACGGTCCGCGCGGACCAAAACAAAATGTCAAAAGGGTAAAGTAATCGGTGAGCGCGATTGCAAGAACTTGGATGCGTTAACATGCTCCCAGTTTACCAGTCAACAGAACGACTACATAACGTATTTTACAGTGTAGATTAGAAGCTACACCTTATAAAATTAAGCTAATTGAAAATTTGAAGTAATCCGACTTTAATTTAAGGTCAAATTTCGCTTTGGAAATGAATACATTTTTTTTACACATTCTGTAACTTGGATAACATATTCTTCTCCGACGAAGCTTATTTACACTTTAATGGATTTTTAAATCGCCTAAATGTTTTTACTATGGTCCTAATAAACCAAATTGTAAAACACATTTTTGCACTTTCCAAAAATAACTGGTTATGCAGGAATTGCTAATTAGCCAAGTGCGGAATGGTCGGCGCGTACATTTTGGGAAATATACGAATTTAACAATTCAGAAGCGTACCGGCGGCACAACAGACAACATTTCCATGATATTATTATTAAAACACAAAATTAATTTATCCGGCTTCATTTTAAAATAAAATAAATAGTTGGATACATAAACTGGATTTAACTATGATTTTTTAATGAGTGAATTCCATTCAGAACCTATATAATATATGAATAATATTCTTTACATATAACGATTTTGAAAAAATCCAATAAAGTTCCACAGTCTATTGATATGTCGTAGCATGTTATGTAGCTCGCTCTACGAAGTAGCGTATTGCGGTCGTAGCGAAACCGTAGATGTTTTGTAGACTTTCCGTAACCTATTACTTGTTCCCTTACATCTTTATACCGTAAATCACTCGTTGGTTTTATATGGCTTTCGTTTAAAATAAAAGTATTAAATAATATTACTTCACTGGAAATACACTTTTGTATTTTTGCTTTTTCCGTGTTCTTTGGTCGGCGTGAAGTACTGTTATTACTTTGCTCAATATTTTATAAAAATAAATGCTTTAGAGTCAGTTAATTGCAGTTGTGTATTGCAATACTAGGTTTATTTTTCGGAGTATTTTGTGTAATGAAACTTCGACAGTATTATGGAACTAATAATAATGACTATTGAAGAATGCCCTACAAACATATACGCTAAGTTTTTATTCAGCTTTTTTGAGACAACTCCTTCAGCAACTAAGTTACTTACTCATTTGTGAACCCATGTCGTAAAAATGTTTCTGAATAAAAAATTGCTCTTCGTCATTTATGAAGAAGATTTTAAATGTTTGTACTGAATTGAGCTAATGGGTCTAGAGTCCCGCCTAAACCTAGCGATGATTAAGACGAGACCGAATCAAAACACCACAAGCCCGCAGTTTATCCGGCCATTGTTGTCGAAAATTCTTCTCGATGGATTGAATCGAGGGGTGAAATAGCGAAAAATAAAATTATTCAAACACAAACTCTTCAGTGGATATCTTTCGATAATGACTGCTATTCATCCCGACAATACAGCTCCGCGGATCTAAAGTCCATTCACAAGACGTAGGTGCTTTATTCACGAAGATTTCTTGGACTGAAATGAGCGGTGCTCTATAACAATTCATTATAATTCTATTGAGATATCTCCATTGTTATGTGAGGCCATTATAGTTTCATTTACAGTAACAATAACTGCAGAGGTCACTATTTGTTTTGACTCAATTGTGGTAATGCAATGTTTAAAAATTTCCAATGACGGCCAGTTTTAATTGGACCGTGACGAGGTGAAAATGGTAGTGAAAATTGAACTGGATCTTTATTTCATTGCGTGCATGATATTTTGTAGAATATCCTTTAAATAAATAAAAGCAATTATTGGTATCACAAAAATACAAATTGGCAAAACTTTATAATGTATATAACTGCATAACGAATGGACTCCGCATGAATCTTAACCTTAGACGTTCCTATTAGCAAGAGCTTCAGAGCATCCATCTATATAAATAGTAAGGCCGATTGAAGGGCAATTACCCGTCTTTTTCATCCGCCTTTGCAATACTCTGATGCGAATCATTCAGAATATTTGAGGTAAGTATTGACCGCGCTACCACACTCATCTCACAGGGCATTTTCATGATTTCTACTGAGCTGCATGTCTAAATATGGAAAATTATAATTTTAATTATTGGACAGTGACATTAACACATACGCCAATGTGACTATAATCTTATTGCGGGTATTTGTAATAATCATGGCAGTGTGCTCGAAATCGGAAACATAAGCTGCATCTTAAGCCATAAAGTTTCATACTTATGTCTATTTTTAGTATAATATGGTGACTAATCAAGAAAATATAAGAAATTGTGAGAGTAAGAAAAACGCAATTTGGTTTCGACTTGCAAGGAATTTCTCAGATAAGCTATCGACGGCAAATAATCTGACAGTACTGGCGAAATGACGTCATCCGGTATGTTAAGAACATAGCCAGCCTTTGACTAAAAGCAGTTCTTTTGACAGCCTCCGTGGTTAGGCGCCGGCTGTCAAACTATAGGCTGCGAGTTCGATTCCCGTACCGAGACATACATTTGTGTGAACCACAGATATTTTTTTCGTGTTTGGGTGTTTGTGGGATCGAAAAGGCTCTCGTAGTCCCTGATATCTACGACACAAGGCTCAATCTTAGTGTGGGATCAGTGCTATGTATGTGACCGTATAATAAATAGATAATAATATTATTTGATACAATTACATTTAAGAAATTATTATTATTATAATAACGACCTAATGTACTAGTCTATATCTATTGCTGCGTAAGTATAGTATATTATCGACAAAACTAATAATTCACGCAGTCAATGTAACCTCTAACCGCAGAACTACCGCTCCGATCGCTCCACATTGTTCCTAATGACACTTTGTCACATTTCAATTAAACTTCAATTATATAATCAAGTAATCTTGGTATTAGTTATAATGTAACAATGGCGTAATCTGATTTAATTTGGCCTGTCAATAACCGCTTACTGCGTTCACTGATAGTAGGGCTTCGGCCACACAAATGTACGAGCGATAGGTTCAAGGCATATTATTTATATCTATATTAATCTCTAATCTATTATTAATCTAGATATGATAGTCCACTACTGGTACCTGTTGAGGTCTTATTTCAAATTGAATGTGGTATATCCTTTAATACCAAATACTTTCAGTGAAGAAGTAATTAGGTACGTCGGCAATAGTTGTTGGAATTTCGGATATAGGCTTCTCCAATTGTAAACCACGAACGCTCTCAACTTATTTTACGTCGAATCTGATTAATTATTTGGTATATTACACATTCTGTTGTCTATCAAAACACTTTAATAATGCTAAACAATTTTTAATTAGTGCATCTGCTTTTTCTCTTCTTCTTGGTTAATCTTTCACCAAAAATATATATGCGTATATTTTTCATCCGAAGTTTTACAGCACTTGTTTTTTTATTTGTTATACTGGCACGGCAGGGAGACAACATTGTACCGGAGAATAAACGCAGTGAAGAATTCGAATAAGAGTATCCACCGGTGAGATGCGGTTACCCTCGCCAGTCGACAGAGCTATGCCGGTTTGATGGAAACCGTAAAGCCTGCCCACAAAGTGCGTTTGCGCAAACCCGATTTTGCACCAGTCTCGAATCGAAAATTGGAACGAAGTTTACGCAGTTATTTGCCCACACACGCTTCAATATACTGGTGCAAACTAAGACTTGGAAAGTTATATTGTTACGCGTGTGGCGGCCATAACAATATAGATTCAGCCCGAAATGCGGTGCGTAGTGGTCGCTATTCACGCGGATATGAATATATCCATTTACCTGACAGTATCAATAATATTTATATATTCTTTTAATTTATCTCGATGAGTAATATTATATTTTTTTAGTCTGAATATGAAGGGTCGATTTTACACACTAAATCTAGTACATATTCTCCGCTCTACCGATCAAACCGTTGAACTCCTAAATCCCGGGAAAAATGTTCAACGCCATGCCATGTCGCGGCCTTTAGCTCTTAATACATTGTTTAACGTATCAGATTCGAACCGGCTTTGTTATTCAACACGGCTCGCGTCGGATTCCGCCCTTCCCGCTGAAACAGGTATGTTATGATTTATTGGGCAAAAACATATTTCCACGTTATTTATCTGGCTTTGTGCGTGAAATGGGCTGTTTTGAATTTCGATTATCTTTGTCACTGTAATTGTGTATTTTTATTTTTTGTAATAAATGACGGAATTAAAAAGAGAAAATAAGAATGCAGTTCGTAATGAAAGAGTTGCGGAAATTTTTGCAAGCCCCTATATATTTTATGGTTTTAACCTCTGCTTCAGTGTGTTGTGGCTTACAGGGTCGATTAAAATTATCGTTTTTGCCTACAAGGCGTCCATTACTTTGTATAGCCACATGTTCGACAACCATGGAAGGTTCTATTGTAATACAAACAGCAGTGTACATGCACTGTTGTTTTCCGGTTTGAAGAAAATTGTAGCCAGATTAACTACTGGACATATTGAGACTTAACATCTTATGTCCCAGGATGGCGAGCGCAGTGGAACGCCAAGCATTGCCTTGTAATTCAAGGTGTTGTTTAGTTTTGCTACTGTCTATTAGCGGTCGTATGGCTTACAATAAGGGAATGGCATGCTCGTCGCGCTATTCATTGCAATAAAAATATACTTAAATACACGAACACAACACTTACACGAACAAAAATACATAAATTGTTTTATCATAAATTCCAATATTATTCTTTGAGATTATGAACACATCAAATGAAATAATTGACACGTTTCGGCCAGAGACGTGCATTATTAACAGATACGTCTGTAAAGCGACTAGCGATACAATTACATTGTTAGTACGAGTAAATAATTGGCCCAACAAGCGTTATTAAGTTAATCATCTGAATGTAGGGCACGTATTAGTGGATCACGTGACAAATTGATGTCCAATGCTATTTGGATTTGGACGTAAGATTGGTGTGTTTAAATTTCGAATTCGTATTATTTTGTCGCTGGATGCATGCCACTTTCAAAACATCGCTGCAAGGAGCCTTAGAGGGAGTGAACGTTTAATCAAATTTATTTAGTAGTGGGATTAAAAGTTAGTATGTAATTATATTTTAGTTAGTTATGTAGTTAACAATACCACACTACAAACCGAAAAACATGCTCACAGAACACATATTTGAACGCGTCATAACATCACTAAGTCGACGCAAACATTTCAATGTTCACGTTTGCATAAAACTCAAGACAAAGGCACTTATTACGTGACACGAGCTTCCCAGTGGTTCCTATTACGTAACGCAATGTCACATGAGTATTGCATACAAAAGTTTGCATTTACTAGTACATCCTGTTTATTTATTCGCCGGCTGAGTCAGTTCATCTGCGTACAACTTCATCGGCCCTACTTAAAGTTGCCGAGTTCTTTGTAAAACAAATAAGGTAGGTATTTGAATTTTCCCAGCCCACTTTGAATTGAATACTCGCACTGGCTTCGAACTCAGCGGGCTTTTTAAAACTCATGTTTTAAAAAGAGTCTTTAAGTAGACGATAGTTTAAGGTATGCGGAATTCGTCTGCGGTGAATTTTCTGTTTTAATGGAGCGCCTTCTTCCCGCAGTTTATATTAGGAGTAAAGCCAAAGATCCTACACATAAAACGAAAAGTTGGGACCCAGTACTGAGTCTTGTAAGGGTTTGAAAATATGTTATTTATACTTCAGAACCAATTTGGTACCTTCTATTGAGTATAGCGGAACATCTATGGATCGTAAAACTTGAGGTCCTGAGTTTGAATCCCAGTTCATGTAATTCAATTTGCGCCTGGCATTGCTGCTGACTCTCCTTAAAATGAATTTAAGATTAGCGACTAATGGGTGTTAATGTCACTGTCTACCTACGTAAAATTCTGTTACCAACCAATATATTATAATTTCTAATTTTATCATCATCGTCAGCTTTTTATTGTCCACCGCTAGACATAGGTCGCCACATTATTCTCACTTAATCATTGTGTAATTAATATAATTGTTGCTTTAAAAGCCTCCGTAACAACTATAATTGAGAACCTTGACATTATATTCATAAGAAATGGTTGATAAAAATAGCTTATAGAAAAAATACTAACCAATACGCACGTTTCTTCATAAAATACTTTATTATAGAAAAGGCGGTATGCGCATTTTTTAAAATTGTGATTTAGTTTTTGGAGCAAATAAGTAAATAATTACAGTAATGGAGGGACAGTTAGAGTGGCCCACGCATTTTCATCATTCTTAATTAATTTGATGTATTTTTTTACTTGAGTAGAATGAGTATTCGTCCAAATATAAAACATATGTATACATACATAAACTCACGCCTTTATCCCAAAAGGGGTAGGCAGAGGCGCCACCAAGACACCCACATTTCGCCTTGTATGTTTCGTCCCATGATGTGATAGGGGGCGAGCCTATCGCCATATCGGGCACAAATTCCTAACTCCGGGCTGATAATGAATAGAAAAATCCAATATCACTTTGCCCGACCCGGGACTTGAACCCGAGACCTCAGCTTTGTAACCGTACCGTAAATCGTAATACAACTACGCCACCGAGGCAGTCAAATATAAAAGATTCGACTTATTTATATAAGGAATAAATAAGGTATATGAAAACTAAATTAATATGGCCAATGGAAGAAATTAAAGGCATAATTATATCATATGCAATCAATGGTAAGCACTTTGCCGCACAGATGGAGTGCCGAACGGTGACTTATTGTACTAGACACGCAAAACATTTTTTTTTATTTTTATTTTTTTATAATTCTTTATTGTACACAAAACATAGGAATAACATATATATGGAACTTAAATATAAATATGAGTACAAACGGCAGTCTTATCGCTCAATTTCAATCAATTCATCAATTTCAATTTTGCATGCAAGATTAGCGTATTATTCTCGGTGGCGCTGTTGTTCTACGGTATGATTGCAAAGCTGAGATCCCGGGTCAGGCAAAGTGATATAAAATTTTTCTATTCATTATGATTCCGGAGTCAGGAATTTGTGACTGATATGGCGGTGGGACGGAACATACGAGTACAAGGCGAAACGTGAGTATCATGGGCTACCTTTTTCCCAGAATGGGTAGCCAAAGGTACCTTTGTGAGTTTATGTAGATTAGCATGGTAATATAAACTCATGTCGTGATCAAGAAGTATATAGAAACGGCTAATTTGGTTATTCCAGCGAAATAAGATGTATGTAAGCGCAACACGCACCGAGTCAAATAGTGTGATGTACAATTGATTGTTTCGCGTCGAGATGTTGTGGTAATAATGTCACTCGCAATTTCCTATACCTACAACGCAAAAGTAATATTATAATATAGGTAGGATCTGTGTTATTGTAATGCATAGGTATAATTCCTCTACGCAAATCTATATTAGCAGAATAAATTTTAAATGAAAATTATTGTGGGCACTACCACACATTGATTTGTCGACTGATGCAAATTCCACCCAAAATGTTTTTAGAGCAATTGTAAACGCTAGTCGATGCATTTCGCAGTTTAATTTTAAAGCCACAATTGTGGGTACAATCATCAGCTAAATTACATTTGGAATGCTTAGTGACCTGGGAATACAATATTCGAAAAAATTAGGAGATATTTCATCTGTAATTGATAATAATTTATTACATACATATAAGACTTAAATGTAAGTTTATTCCAATACAGGCAAGGAAACAACGTTATGTTTAATCATTGTGGGATGTTTAATGTCTAAATTTTTTTTTTTTAAATTTCAGATAAAATCCATAAAATAATAATACAATAGTCAGCACACAAACAGTTCAAGAATACAAATAGAAAATTAACGATATACTAATTGTTAATGGATGTTTAATCAATTTAGTCAAGTTCATAGATGGTCAAAAAGATAATGATTATTCGGTAAAGAATAGTTGTGACTTTTATAATATATTGTATACAAATACTTAACGTTTATGAATTTCTTGCAATATCTAACAAACGAAGTTTTAATTCGATCATGGAAAGAACAAAACCTTATCGAATGAAATGAAAGCACGGCCCTATTCCTGGCAAAATATAAAATATCGGAACGTAAAAAAGAGCGCGACAAAAATAAACTTATTAAAACTAACAATACGTTAACATCGATGCAATCCAATTACGCATTCAAGTTGATTGCCGCCGAACACAATACGCCCGCCGATCGCAACTACGGTGAAGAAAAGGCGCCAAGTTTCGCGCATGCGCCAACTGAAACAGGCCCTAAACATACCAGTCATGTGGAGTTAGTCTTACCGGAGACTTCGGTGAGGACAGACGTCGCCCAGTCTCCGAACATCGCGCGATCAGAGCTGCCCGCGATTCGTCAGGTTCTTAACAAACGTCCGATGGAAGTCAAAGTTAGGTAGTAATGTGAGATGCGTGATGTTCGCACTAGTGATAGTGCTGTTGACAGTGCTACAGCCATGTGTACTGTTATACCACCGGCAGTTCGCAGTGTACGTGCCGGACGGGCCGGAGAAGGCCCACGACATTGCCCACAAGCATGGCTTCGTCAACCACGGCGAGGTAAGCTCCACGACCTTCCATCACTCCCAAATTTTTATCATCAATGAGATCTACTTATGATTTAACCTCAGTCTTTCATAAGTTGCCGAAAAAGATCTTATTTCTTTTGAGATAGTCTAAGTTGAAAAGATCGTTTACAGTAAAATAGCGTCAAGTTATTTCTTACACTTAATTTTCGTTTAAAGAGTTTGATGAAATTCGCAAGTCTTTCAAGGAATAAATGTTCCGTTGTTTTCGGCAGAGTTTTGAACAGGAGTTCTTGTTTCGTTTGTAAGATGATAATTCTTGCATAGATTAATATCTGAGATGAAATGGTTTCACTGAATAACTTACAACTTCTAGGCTCGATACCTTGACATCTACTTTCGTCATATCTTACTGCAAACATTTAGCATTGAAAATCACGCAATTTCGCAACGGATTATCAGTTTTGACTTACTTAGGTAAATGTTCCATATCTTACTGAATTCCTAAGCTCCTCACACCCCCCTGTATGTTAAACCGTTTCATCATATCCAACGTCGTGTGAACATGACAGATGCTTACGATTTTGATAAGTGATCTAGCCGAGCTGATTCTAACATTTGTCGTATAAGGAAATCTATTGATACATTAGTGTCACGGGATCACTCCAATAATTGATAGTCCGACGAATTTTCCTCCAACAAAAAGATACAAAGAGGAAATAAATGGGGACGAAATTATGACGTATTAAGCGAATAGGGTCGGTAATGAATTCAGTTATTTAGAAGGAATAGATTGTATAACAGATTGCCCGAATTCAGTGGAACTAATTATAACGGTGTAGAGGGATTTCGCGCTACCAGTTCCGTAGCAAGGCATCTATTTAATAGCATTCTCCATAATCCCACGGAAAAATATAGTGGTTCTTGTGGATAAGCTTTTCAGGACGTAATGTTTACGAATATCTACTTTGTAGATAACCGAAACAATAACTTTTTATCTACTGTTTACTACTGATTTATTTCATCATTTTTGTATGATATTGTTGAGTATTCCTATAAAAAGTCCATTATAGTAATTATTATTCATTTTTATTACATCTCCTGGTGACCAAAGAAAAACAATTTTCTCTTGTCTTTGAAATAAATCAATAAATTTTTTACTTATATTTACTTATATTTACTTATATTTACTTATATTTACTTATATTTACTTATATTTACTTATATTTACTTATATTTACTTATATTTACTTATATTTACTTATATTTATTTATTTGTTGTACATGGTACTCGTTCATTCCTTTTTATTATACTACCTTCGGTTTCCTTCTCCTGTTCATTCCAGTCCATCCAAAGGTTGTCTGGAAGAGATCGCCGTGAGCGATAAGACCGCCGTTTGTACTCATATTTAGATTTAAGTTCCATATATATGTTATTCCTATGTTTTGTGTACAATAAAGAATTATAAATAAATAAATAAATAAATAAACAGTCCGATGGTTTTCAAAATCTAAGAACGTAGTTATACCCAATTTTTTATCTATCCTGTCTCGTTTTAAATGTCCACAATTATACAAATCATCGGGCATACAGGACATGAAGGTACAAAACATCACAATGAAAATTTTAACTCCGCAATCTGCACTTAAAGTTCCACTAATCTTTATGATGTTTATAAAAGGGAAACGCTGTAACGTTTCATTACTCTTTATTTTACTATCTTCTATACCTATATTGTGGTTTATAGCCTCATTTGACTAAGTATAATATATGTGTTTCTTGTTGGTTTTATATGGCCTTCATATATTTGGTTGTGGATTTCTTTCTTGATTAATGTTTGTGTTGTATTTTATGGCGTGTAAATAATCCTTATTTGTTTATTGAACTTTATGGCATGAATAATAAAATTCAGTATAACTATATGACTAATCATCATTCTTATGATTATGAGCCTTAAATTAAAAAGATAAAAAAGATAATAAATACACCCAACAGTCAATTCGTCCACTACTGTACTTAAAATGTATCAAACACATTAAGCTTCACATTGTTTTTCAAAATTATAGTCCCGGCTATTTTGTTTACATACATACATAAACTCACGCCTTTATCACAGAAGGGGTAGGCAGAGACGCCACTAGGACACCCACATTTCGCCTTGTATGTTCCGTCCCACGATGTGATAGGGGGCGAGCCTATCTCCATATAAATTTTTTGACTCCGGGCTGATAATTAATAGATAAATCAAATAACAAGCCCGACTCGGGATACGAACCCGAGACCTCAGCTTTGTTGTACCGTAGTACACTACGCCACCGAGGGCGTCCTATTTTGTTTATTTCTTATTAAATTCCTTCTAAGTGTTTCTAAAGACTACGAAGCCTCGGTTCTTAGTGCAATATTCATTATACGCTGTCAGTGCTGGCTTATAGAAACTACAGCATTGTAAACTTTTATACTTTAAGGGCCGATTTTTCAATAACAACTTGTTATCGAGAGAATAACTGGCGTTTTACAGATATTTTATAGAAAATATGTCAAAATTGCGACGGAATTCGTTGAATATAACGTCGTTAAATGTAAAAGTGAGGAAATTGAAAAAGTTTGTCATTTTTACCTGCTTGTGTTGTATTTTATCAAACGAATATATTTTTTAATTTGTCGACTATATTCGGCGCTTCAATGTTTTGTTTAGGTATATTATTTCAAAACTGTGGTAACCTTTTAGATAATCTTAATTTTGCAAATAAATGTTTTTGTTGTGTGTTTCACAAAACATATTCCCATAATGTTATACCCTTAGTTTTGTTTAATAAATTAATTGTTAAAGGTTGTATTACGATATAAATTATGCGTTCGGATAGTTTGATTTAAAAATTCCTAACAACAATATTTATTTGTTGTGTTTTGATCCAAAGGCAAAAGGGATTCATATGAATTACAAACACAAAAAATATTTGTGAATACCGTAATTAGTAATTTAGGATTATATTTAATTAGGACAACATATTATTACAAGGTTGTGAATTTAGATAGTTTCACCCACCCACACGACAGATGGCGGAACTATAACCGTATTGAATAAAACCAGTCGTAATATCACATATTTAATCCTCACTACGTAGCTTTACAGTTTTCTAATAATTTCTGGGTTGTTAGTTGTAAGAATATATTAATTGAATTTGTAATTAAGGACAATATCAATGATACAATGCGTTAAAATAATTTTGGAGCTATTCGGTGTTCTCAAAATTCAATGAAATTTTCAAGTTAAAAGAATAATAAATAATAATTAAACATTGCGTGGGAACTCCATAGGAATTTGAAAGGAATATACACTATGTTCTAAAACTTTATAGTCCTCTCAAACGTAAAGAAAGCGCGCAATTAATATAAAATTCATATTTGTAAGTACTATGTATAAATGAACAATTGCGATGATTTAAATAACCCTCTCAACAAAATAGGCTACATAAGAGAACCTTTTTCAGTTGACACAGCAACCGATTCGTTCGTTTCCGTAAATTCCCCGCTTGGGGCATTTAGCCTCGATTGCTACTCGCTTTTACTTTAATTGCATGTATAAAGTTTTTCTTGTTCAGAAACCTTTGAAGGCCGCCTATAAGTATATTTCCAACTTGGTATTTTTGTTGTTTCTATGTATTCTGGATTTTTCCGGGTGTGAACAATGTTTCTCACATTGTTTACTTTATCGATATTATTTCTGTGATACCGTCACACTCATTAGAATTTCTTTGATATAATTAAAAGTATGTGTATGTAGTATTGTTATTTCCTTGTTGCGAAATGTGAAAGACATTTTTAAAAACTTTGCCTATTCTTTCAGTGATAAATGTATGATGTTATGTGTGTACAAAAAACATTTCGTATTCGTCCATAAACGTCATGCCTCCTTACAAACACCCATAAGACCTAATATTATTTAATTCTAAAATTAAAGCCTTCTGTCTCTATAGCCTTAATCAACTACATCGACAGATAAAAGACTTAAGGCTGTACTTGATTAAAAAGTCCAAGAACCGCAGGCTAACGAGCCGAAGCTGCTAACCGCAGATTAATCTCTAGATTAATTCAACGAATTTATTTGCCAGAGTTTTTTGCCAGAGGAAAAAGTGATACTTGACTCGCCGGAAATTAATATATCCGTTAGATTTTCCAACGTGGAAAGAAATTTAAATTCACGAGAGGTTATCCTTTTAATGTAAATTTTTGTGGGTTTCTAGCTGAAAATATATAGGTTTAGGTCGGTATATATTATGATATTGCAGTTTTCAAAATGAGATTTATAGCTTATATGTGGCACAAATTTTCCTACACATTATTTAGAGCTGTAGCGGCATCATATTTTTATTATTTTTTAGATAAACCTCCATGCCACTACATTGGGTGCACTGGCTTGTTTATAATGTAAATTGTCAAGACGTTTTTTGTTATATAAAATAATTGAGTAGAGTAAATAAAGTTCTGGGTTAATATGAATTCCGATATTGGTAGATGGGTTAAATCATGTGTTCATTGTCAGCGGGCTAAAGTGCATAGACACACAAAATCCGAATTAGGGCATTTTCCTTCAGTAGAGCGATTTATGCACATTCATGTTGATATTGTTGGGCCTTTACCGATTTCTTCACAAGACTATAGGTATTTAGTTACTATTATTGACCGTCAGAGCGGTTGGCCAGAAGCGTTTCCGGTTAGAAATATATCGGCGGAAACGGTAGCCAAGGTGATATTTGAGGGTTGGATTTCAAGATTTGGTTGTCCTGTTAAACTTTCTAGTGACCAGGGCAGGCAATTTGAAAGTGATATTTTCAAAGAATTAATGAAGTATTTAGGTATAGATAAGACACGTACCACCCCATATCATCCTCAAAGCAATGGTTTGGTAGAGCGATGGCATCGTTCCCTTAAGGCCGCGTTAATGGCCAGATTGGATTGTAGTACGTGGATAGATGAGTTACCGATAGTCTTGTTGGGACTTCGTGCATCGCCGCGATCAGACACGAACGTAAGTGCAGCTGAATTAACGTACGGACAAACTTTAAGACTGCCCGGAGATTTTTTCAGCGACAATAAATATGTTATTTTGGATCACTGCCAATATGTGAAACACTTACGTGACATGATCCGTAAGTTAAAACCTAAGCCCATAGAACATAAAGACGCGCGTACATTATTTGTACATAGTGATTTGACTAAATTTAGTCATGTTTTTGTTCGTTCAGATTTAGTTAAGAAATCTTTACAACGTCCATATGAAGGTCCATTTGAAGTACTAGCAAGAAAAGATAAAATTTATTTAATAAAATTTCCTAATCGTAATGTATATATATCTATAGATAGGTTGAAGCCAGCATATGGTGATAATTTAGATGTAAGTATTGATAGAAACATTGTAGAAAATAGTAAAGATGGAATTACAAATACGGCGGATAATAAGGAGCATAATAGCTCACCACTCCACTTCAATACGCGTAGTGGTCGTGTTGTCAAGAAACCTGTACGTTTTAATTATTAGTTAATTGTTAGCAATTAGTCATCTAATTTTTGTTGGTCTTCAGTTTTTTTTTTTACTTTTATTGTAATTTAGGTTAATTGGTAGATTGGATAGAACTTTTATTTATGTTATGATATTTTAATGTGTATGTTTACCCAGTGTCCCTTTCTTTTTGAAAAGGGGGGGAATGGTGTAGCGGCATCATATTTTTATTATTTTTTAGTTAAACCTCCATGCCACTACATTGGGTGCACTGGCTTGTTTATAATGTAAATTGTCAAGACGTTTTTTGTTATATAAAATAATTGATTAGAGTAAATAAAGTTCTGGAAAAATGATGCATGTTCTTTGGAATTGAAGCGGCGATAAAGAGCTAATATTATGGACAGTAGTAATTTTATTTTTCAATTCATTTCATTGAATATATAATTCGTATTCTTATATTAGAGATTTTACTGCATTTATTATTTTATTTTAGACGGCCTGGGTGGCATAGTTGTACTATGGTACGACTACAAAGCTAAGGTCTCGGGTTCGAATCCCGGGTCGGGCAAAGTGATATTGGATTTTTCTATTTATTATCAGCCCGGAGTCAGGAATTTGTGCGCGATACGGCGATAGGCTTGTCCCCTATCATATCATTGGACGGAACATACAAGGCGAAATGTGGGTGTCCTGGTAGTACCTCTACCTACGCCTTCTAGGAAAAAGGCGTGAGTTTATGTATGTATGTTATTATAAACGAGTACGTACTTAAATTACGCTTGTTATGAAACATTTTGATATTGAATATATTCCAAGGATTATCTGATCTAACACAAGGGCTTAGGATTCATGTTCTAAGTGTCTTTCTCATACTTGAAACAAAACTCAAAATCATAAGTCAACACAGATAAATCGCGAGCAAGTCTAGCTGAATTACAATATCTTTAAGTCTTACAACGCACAAAAGAAAGTAATATAAATAAAATGTAATGGAATATTTTAAATATTTATGAAACTGAAACGATTTGTCAAAGACTTTTTACATTGAGCATATATCCGATACTTTTTATGCTACAATTAATAAGGGAGATGGAAAGTTCGGAGTGTAGCGGATATTTCGAAAAGTATCAATGTAGTTTTCAAGGTGTGGAAATGCTTGCTATTTAACACCATCTCTTCTATAATTTTATTTATATCACTCAAAATGCGACGCCCACCGCTGGGCACGGTTATTCAAAATATTATTTAAAATATATGAACTTATCCACCGAGCTAACTGCCTCCTTCAAGTACATTGACTTCAAATGCCCCTGAATTTCTTGTGTGCAACATTGAGTCGTGCAGGAATACTAAAAATGTTTTCCTTTCCCAATAAAATAAGTAATAACACGAGTTTTGAAAGTCACATATTCATTGAGTTGGAATCTTAGAAGCCCGAAAACTACCTACTGAACAACAACCCGAAAGCAATTCGATTTCGCATACTTATTTAATCTAATCCCACCAAATGTTTCTTATTCAGGGTTCAAGTTTATCTCTCTGAGAAGCACTAAATCCATTCTCCGGAGAATTAACGCGATGTAGGATCCGCGAACGTTTAATAATTCAAGGTTTCGCAATAGAAAGTAAATAAAGCGTGGATTTGTAATGTGGAATAGTTTGTTACTATACGGAAAAACGACTAAACTAAAGGCTTTTTGCACTCGACACATAGCCGTGGATAACGTTTTTCTTTGTTTAGGATAACAAGATTTTAAGAACGAGATTTAGGATACCACAGAGGCTTGATCGGAAAATTCTTGTAAATATGTGTTCTTATTTAGGCAAAATAAGTAAATGCAGAGCAAATAACTGTAAGTCATTTTTCTATTAAAATACTAACATATAAAAAAGTTCAAGAAAATCATTCACAGACTGCTTCGAGTAAATATTTTATTATAAATATTAATGCGTTCGTAGTGTCATCGTCGAAACGCCAATTATTTGCATGAAAATGATTAGGTCTCGGCACGTTCGGTACAGCAGACGATGTTTACACGCCTGATGAGTTCCGATACATATTGACAGTATGCGAAATATATTTCGTATTTATATTAATAAAATCATAGTTGAGTAACGTTATGCGTCCTTTATACAATCATTACCTCAATTTTTTTTCATTCCGTAACTATTTTTACCAGAGAATGGATAGTTTCTGAAATAAATTTACCCTTACTTTACGTACTAAGAACTTGAAGTACTAAGAATAATCATTCTATACCTTCTGCTAACCCCATGGGAGCATAGGATTATGACAGAAATGGTAAATGGTTGTAGAAACAGTTGTAAAGATTAGAGCCAGGATTTATAGAATTAATTGAATCAGTTTTTGTTTTTAATTTTATATTCTGTTGAATTATGAAATTTGAATCAACTTTTTTTATTACCAAATTTTACTATTTCAAATACAACTCAATATTCAATTACAAGTTTATATCTCCATATAAATTCGGCCCATAGCACTGTAGCAGCGTTAAGCTTAAAAATGACCTCATACTACGCACGAGGTTCGTGTTAAGCGATTTGACGTATAAAAGCTTGACAGATTTCAAAATAGCTAATACTATTGGTAACAGATTCGGCGAAACGTTACACTATTTCGCGCTGAATTAATAAAAAGCGAAAACAAAAAAGTTAATCTGGTTCTTTTAAAGAGTATTGTTCTGTTTTTGGTAGTAAAATAAAGCCTTTAATACTTTTATGACAATATTGGGTTCCATTCGGTACAATTTTAGTAAGTAGTTTTTTTGTACCATTTTCCTTTACACAGTTTTAGAAATATATTTTCGGGGAATGTGCTATGAATTTTGATTCGAGTCACGGTTGAAGATATTTGTTTATTTCGTTGCCTAACACTGAAATCTAACTGTTATTACTTAGTATCTTATCGAAATAGTAGAATTGTTAAGTAGCAAACTAGGTATGTAGGTCTGGAATCGTGAGGTCTTACGTATGAAATGAAATGTATTGTATCCACTCTACTAAACATTTTTATAGCATCTAAACTGGTAAAATATATCCTCAACAGCTACCAAAATCAAAAAATTATATGTGGCCTACCGATCTTTATAGTTGATGGTGATCAAGCATGCCGTGCAGCACGCATGCGGAGATGTTTAAATTAGTCGATGCGACCCGCATACAGGGCTCGGAATAATTTCTGTAATTGCTTTGGGCATAAATAAGGTCAACGAACTGTAGATGGCGTTAGTGACACCTCTGAATACAGGCGGGAACTTATCTACGTTATGAGACTACTTTCGTCCGAAGTTGGAGAGGTATATTTTTGTACAAGTTCCAGGAAACTTTTTTATTGTTATGTTATTTTTATTAATACGTTTGGTGGATATTCGGCAGACCGTACATTTAGTGTTCGTGTCAGAATGGGGTCCATATCATGTATGAGTTATCTAACGTAATTTCAGATGTCGATTTTTTTTCCATCAACATTTTTTAAGACAGCATAATGCGTTATGTTTTTGTAATCAAATCTCAGAGTCTCGAAGGTGTGATATTTGGCATGGCTGAGACTTAATTGATGAATCACGACACTGGTACTCAATGTACAGAATGTTTTTCGAATGAATTATCGAAAGATTATAATATATTTTAAATTTTACAGAGACTTGTAAAGTAATAAAAGGTTCTTAAATTTTGTTTAGAAATCTTAATTTTTGTTTATATTTAAATTATAATGGTGGGTGTTAATATTCTTGTATCACTTTAGGTTACTGTAATGACTCCGTTTGAACATGATGGTAACAGACGCTAACACGCAACGATCTCCAACAAACAACTAAGCAATCTTGCATGAATTTTCCGGTAAAACTTAGTATACGATGTTACGCCTAACCGCTTTAAATCCTATGATAATGACCTAAGATTTAAATATAAGTATCCTTACCCAATACAGTGTTGCCTACAAGATCATTGCGTCATCAATTCATGTCGTCACATACATGGAGAGATTTTTTAACCGACTTCAGAGGAGGTTATCAATTCGTACATTTTTTTTTCTTATGTATGTTCACCGATTACTCTGAGATTTCTGATTCGATTTACGTAATTCTTCTTTAGTTGGATGCAAAATAGCTGCCATTTGGTCCCATAAAAAGTTGGTGAAGACCTGATGAATATCTTCGGACTTAGAGAGTAGAACTCCTCGAAATTGAGCAGGTTTCCAATGGTTTTTACGCAATAGGTTCAGTATAAAAGTCAAATTGTAGTGAGGTAGAGAAAAAGGGGTGGGGGTGTGGAGGGGGTGAGAAAATTAACATGCATGTAAATACTTAATATCTTCGGCAGCTTTGAACCGATTTTAGTGATTTTTCTTTTGTTTGATGCGGAATAGTTGTCATTTGGTCCTATAAAATATTGGTGAAGATCTGATGAATGTCTATGGACCTAGACAGTAGAACTCCTCAAAATTGAGTAAGTTTCCATCAATTTGCAAGTAAATACTTAATATCTTCGGCAACATTGAACCGATTTTAGTCATTCTTCTTTAGCTTGATGCGGAATAGTTGCCATTTGGTTTTATAAAAAAGTGGTGAAGACCTGATGAATATCTTCGGACCTGGAGAGTAGAACTCCTCGAAATTGAGTAACACCCGTATTCTAAGACGTGTCCTCCAATCTTCCTCAACCTTATTTTAGTCGAGGTGACTTTACAAATGAATTGGAGGGACCCTCGAAAATGGTATGCTTAGTTAAAAATATACCTTTACTAAAGGTTCCTCGAGTGAGGTTGAGTCAAGGAAAAACGTCATTAATTACGTCATTGATGTATAGATAAAGTAGAGATTTAACAAAAAACCTTTGAAAATAGTCTATGATCACTTGAAAAGTGACAGTCAAATGTCATGTCAGAGTGTTTACATAGATTAATATATAATTATTGAACTCAAAATCTTCGGGATTGTGACTGGAAGACAAATATCTAGTGAGTCGGAGAAAAAAACGCATGCAGACAGGAGGAGGGTCATACCATCCAACCCGGAAATTTCGAAGGATATTCTTATGGATGAATCGTCATTCGGGATATTCGTACGGAGTATCGTACAAGTATTACAGGAACTGTTGGAAATCTTTAATAACTTGTTTAAAATAATAAACACTGTTTCCAAACCACAAATCTTTTATTAAATGAAATAAAGAGTAATGTTTGTATCATTCACTAGGAAAACGTGTAAATCGTGTAGAGGCACCCACCTCAAAAAATTGTAGGCATATTTAGGTATTTAAGAATTTTAAAAGGTAAACTTTATTTCTCTCTTTTAATTACAATTTTAAAGTAGGATTATTTCTTTTATTTCTTCCTTAAGGTAGGTCGCGACGTACCTTGAGTTTGACAGTTGATTGCTTTCCTCGAGACAGGAAAATTTTTGAGTGACGTTGAGTGGAGGAGATTTTTTTCTACTAAGAATACGGATTTCCTCTAGTAACGTCAAGTGGAGTCGAGAAAACGTCTTAGAATATGGGTGTAAGTTTCCATTAATATGCATGTAAATACTTAATATCTTCGGCACATTTGAACCGATTTTAGTGATTTTTCTTTTGTTTGATGCGGAATAGTTGTCATTTGGTCCTATGAAATATTGGTGAATATCTGATGAATATCTTCGGACCTAGACAGTAGAACTCCTCAAAATTGAGTAAGTTTCCATCAATTTGCAAGTAAATACTTAATATCTTCGGCAACATTGAACCGATTTTAGTCATTCTTCTTTAGTTTGATGCGGAATAGTTGCCATTTGGTTTTATAAAAAAGTGGTGAAGACCTGATGAATATCTTCGGACCTGGAGAGTAGAACTCCTCGAAATTGAGTAAGTTTCCATTCATATGCATGTAAATACTTAATATCTTCGGCAGCTTTGAACCGATTTTAGTGATTCTTCTTTAGTTTGATGCGGAATAGTTGCCATTTGGTTCTATAAAAAATTGGTGAAGACCTGATGAATATCTTCGGACCAATACAGTAGAACTCCTCAAAATTGAGTAGATTTCCAATGGTTCTTTTTGTAACAGGTTCAATATTAAAGCCAAATTTTAGTAAGGTAGAGATAAAAGGGTGGGGGTGAGAAGGGGGCGAGAAGGGGGCGAGAAGGGGGCGAGAAGGGGGCGAGAAAATGAAAATAATTTAAATACTTAATATCTTCGGCAGCTTTGACCCGTTTTTAGTTATTCTTCTTTAGTTAGATGCGAAATAGCTTTCATTTGGTCCCATAAAAAATTGTTGAAGACCTGGTGAATATTTTCGGACCTAGACAGTAGAACTTCTCAAAATTGAGTAGGTTTCCAATAGTTATTTTTTAACAGGTTCAGTATTAACGTCGAACTATAGTGAGGCAGAAGAAGTGATGGGGGTGAGGAGGAGGGTGAGAAAATTAAGTTACTGTAGGCGTTTTGCTCTTATGAGCGTTGTTAACGAAAATTGAGATTAGCTCACACTAAAAAGTAAAAAATAAAAAAAAACTACGTTTAAAAAAACCGACTTCAACTACTAAAAAGTATTAAATAACTTAAGAAAGATTTGTTTTAATACACCTCTTAAGCAAACCTATACCTTTCATATCAATAAAATACAATTATTTATATGTGCTACCTATTGATAGGTTTGAAGTCGGTGCCAAGCCCTAAACAAAATAAACCTTAATATTATAAACAGCTTAGTTTCTGTAAACAAATTTTTACGCTAAAGATTAACCTACATAAATAATCCTATAAATAAGCATGTTTTGAAAACAAACTAATAATGGAATTAAGTAATAATGAATACCTACTATTATAAAAACAACTTATATACTATACCTTCGTGCATCAGATAAATTATACAACTCTATAATATATAAATTAGGTTACAACGAATCAAAATTTTACTATATTTCGAGACGACCGTCTACCTCGTTTGCCCGTTTGGGTCGTTTTCATTGTTCTAGACTAGTATAGACTTTTTCAATATTTTTGAATATGCGACACTTTTTCAGTTTAAAAACTTCTGGCGACCCCCGTGGGCGATAGACAGACTCAAAGTTAGTGATTTAGAAGACTGTGTTAATGAGTTTCTCCATTTTGGTACCTAAATTTATTATGAACACCTATACTCTGTAAGAATGGCGACTCCTTGAATAAAGCCCCCAGGTGGTCGCGACCCACAGATTGAAAAACACTGTTGTAGACAAAGCTATCCCGCTCAAGGTCACGCGCGGCGAGTGTAGGTACCTAATATTCCATTTGGCTTGGCACCGATTTCAAACCTATCAATAGGTAGCACATATAAATAATTGTATTTTATTGATATGAAAGGTATAGGTTTGCTTAAGAGGTGTATTAAAACAAATCTTTCTTAAGTTATTTAATACTTTTTAGTAGTTGAAGTCGGTTTTTTTAAACGTAGTTTTTTTTTTGATTGATACGTTCTTAAAACGGTCATGATATGCTAGACTGTGATAGACGGAGAGCATTAGACATCCGGCCTTATTCAAAGACAGTTTATACACATTTCAGTTAAAAAATGTTTTGTCTTCTTCGCACAAACTGAATTCAAAAGTCGTTCGCAAGGGACAAAACATTCGATAACTAAAATTCGTTTATAAACTTTCTACGAGGCCGTTCAAGTTTACAGCAACTACGAAAACAGTCAGAGATCTCTAGACTTTAAATATACAATCCGTACTACAGTTTTAAACTACAAATAACTACAATAAAATAAAATAAAATTAAGAGTCCGTTAATTCCCAATCCCTCTGTATTCCGGCGTCCGTTCTGCAACGTAATCAATCAAAGTTATACTGTACGAGGGTTTTTTCCCCGCTCAATGCCCGCTCGCCGTCATTACGTGGATTGCCTGAAAAAGCTCATTATTTCTGAAATGAACTTGTTCATTAACCGCCGTAGGTTCACGGCTGCTTGCCATTAAAACATGCGGATTTTTGTGTATATTTATGTTATTAATGTATTACGATATTGAACCTTATGGAGATCGTAATAATGACTGGTTTGTTCAAGTCGAGTGATGAATGAAAAGTGATTTTACAAGTTTATTGAGTGTAATTATCTTCTCATATAAAAACACACGTCGTAATTTTTTGGTTCAGCTCACATAACTCAATGTATTGGGTTTTTTAAATCAATTTAATTAAATTAACTTTATAGCCAGAGTAACTACTACACACATTTAGACTTAAACATCTTATGTCTCAGGACGGCGAGTACAGTGGAATGCCAAGTAATGCTTTGTAATTAATGGTGTTATTTGGTTTTCTTCTATCCATGAGCGGTCGTATAGCTTACCATCAAGCGAATAGCATGCTCGTCTCGCCATTCATCGCAATATAACAAAAAAGTAAATTATTAAAATCTGAAATGTAAACATTCTTGCTTACATATTCGTATGATGTTTTCCTTCACATACATTGGCGCCCTCTCCCATCGTGGGACAGCACATACAAGGCGAAATGTAGGTGTCCTGGTGGCGCCTCTGCCTACCCCTTCGTGGATAAAGGCGTGAGTTTATGTATGTAACGAAACTATGGCACAAACACTGCGACAATTACATTAAATGCCATTTTTGAATCATTACAACAGCACGAAATTTAGATAGATAGTTTGAGCTTCGTGTACAGTTCCCCTTTGACTTACTTTATTTCATTTATGAGCGACTGTTATAAAGTTCTGAGCAGAAATTCTCAGATCTAGTTAAAGTTTGACGGCTGTAGGTAAAACGTGTAGTTCCTGGGAGCGTCGGCGACGAAGACGCCTACCTAATAAGTGTGAACTGGCTGTTCTCCTGGACTGATTTGATTAGCCAAGTGACGGATGAGTCAATGTTTATAGGTGGCGCTTAAATCGATTGGCTTTGTAAAAAAATTGCCTCGGTGGCGCAGTTGGTTAGACGCCGCCTGTGAAGTGGAGGCCGCGGGTTCGATCCTCGCACCGAAACAAATGTTTATGTGATCCACAGGTGTTTGTTTTAGGCCCAGACCCGAGACACTGTTTGTGAGACCGAAAAGTCTCTCGTAGTTTCCGATACCCACGACACAAGACTCGATCTTCGTTTGGGGTCTGGACTATGTATGTGACTGTTGGGTGCACTTATTAAACCGGAACACAACAGTGCATTTACAACTGTCGTCTGGCGGGAAAAATAGATATTGCGGTGGTACCACCCAAGCGGTCTCTCACATATGAGAGACCTACCACCAGTAAGCATTTGTCAACTCTAAGGATAGAAAAGTTTATAACGCACGATGTTTTTAGAAATTCCACCGAGTCTCCATATCAACAACGTATTCCGCTCCTAACAAGTCAATCCTTACTTATGAAGCAATATGAACACCCACATTCCGAATATACAACAAACTTACTGACATACCTACATAGATTAAGGCATTTCGTCAACTCACATTTTCCTGTCCTTCAAAAGAAGAGATAAAGTAGATGTCATCTAAATAGTCGTAAATTGTCACCGAACTTGTCTCCTTGTAAGTAATTCGCTACTTATGAACTCGAATGTAGGGGAAACTTTTTCTATCCGAGGAGGTTGGGGACGGACGGTATTTGTGATAAATAGCTGATTAACTGACGTGAATTTTGTTTGTATCTTATAATCTTGTTATATTGAAGTAGGAAGTTGCGTAACTATGAAAGTCAAATCCAATTTTGTTCTTAATTTGAAAGTGTATTATAAAGTCCGTTTTATACTTGTCTTTAATTTTGAGAAGAGCGGGGATTTATGGCCTCAGTTCTCTGATTAATCGTACGAAATAGAAGCCTTTTTAAAATTGAGATATATATTTTGTGAGTCAATAGCCCGGGGCTACCAGAACCTTGCTTTTGACCAATTTACGCTATCATCAAGACAATAGCGTGCTTCTACCACATAATATTTTTTAGGAATTGTAGTTGTAAGATATTTTATATATTCCTTATTAAACCTTTGCTGTTTTAATTTTAAGCTCCTACCATGTTTTCTTTCTGCACCACCCTAAGGTTTACTGGCAGAACATGCCTCAGGTATTAAGTCCGCCTTTATACTGTGTATGTACATATATATGGCAATAGTTCCTTAAGGATAAAAGTCAAACAATGATTGCTTCAATATTCTTTGGTAAAATTATTTACAGTCTTTATCGTTTTTACGTCGTTCGTAATTCACGTCTTCCATCGTCTTCCAGACTGTTCTCTCTTATTCCGTCCTTTCATACTTGAGATCTTAATTATTCATCCTCTAACTCTTTTACTCTTTAGTACTTCTATTCGTCATCTCTTTCACACAAACTACGTTTCATATCAGTCATTCTTCTAACGTTTCATTCTAATTATCTTTCATCATGACATTCAAATCCTACATGTGTATGAAGCATAATAAATAAATTTTAACATAATTCACTGCCGAACCATTCATACAAATTGATTACGAATAATCGGGTAAAAACACCACAAAAAAAAACAACACACCAGAGTATACCTTATAGACCTAAAAATACATTATAATTTTCAATCACAATCTTCGAGGTGGGTTTTTGGCTGGGCTTAGTGACGTCGCTTGACAACGAGCGGGATCAGTGGCTCAACGTATTCGACGCATGAGAGAACTCACATTCCCTCACTTCTCATGTGTATTTATATTCGGAAGAGATTAAAGAAGGCGAAATTGGATTTTATATTGGTGTTAGTGAGCTGTTATTTAGTAGTATAAATAATATAATAGATGGATTATCGTATGAATATTATGAATCCTCATAGTTATGTCCAAATTATTGTTTTACAACTTTAGCTCCGGCGCCAACAGCGCCAAATTTTGCTATTAAAAAAAATACACCTAACAGTCACATTCATAGCTTTAACTCCATATTAAAATCTATAAAGTCGTGTTTCATGGGTATCAGAATGTATGAGAGGCTCTTCGGTCTCACAAACAGCCAGACCCGAGACCAATAATTGTGGGCCTCATAAACATTTGTCTCGGTGCGGGAATCGAACCCGCGGGCTCTCGTTTCACAGCCGGCGTCTAACCAACTGCGTCACGGAGGCTGTGTGTGCGATTGCATGAGCTTCCTTCCTCTATGTCATTCTGTATTTGACTTGTAGTATATTTTCCTTATGTTATCACTCATTTTGCAGGAGAGCCGTACAGGTACTTATCATTCTTAACATTTTAAAGTTATCTCAAGAGTTCTTGTGGGCATAAAATATTCAAAATCTAATTAACTGTAGTTATATCTAACCTAACATATAGCGAAAACCCAATTAAATAGCCCTACCATATTTAAATAAAGGGAAGACAAACCGAGTATAAATCTCCAAGCATTGTTAAAGATTACCTTTCTTTGATATACCTTTACATTAAAAAGGGCCTTCCAAAAAGAGGGTCGTTTACCTTGTCCCCAAAAAGATAAAAATCATTTGATTACGGAGACGCAGCGAGTCCTTAAATTCATTACGAAAACCGCTCATTTGCCCAAATGCAAATATAATGTAAAAAGGGCAGAAGAATAGGCTATATTTGGTTAAGTTTCATAATTTTCCGCATGGGGTCTCTGTCGGCAGATGGCGCTAGTAGATTACTCAAAGCATTCTCGATGTTTGAAACTATTAATGAAATTGGTTTTCACTATTGGTTCGCTTTGATTTGTTTGTGGTTTATCTATACAGATTTAGAGCCTATGCCTATTGGATGTTGCCACCCATTTATTTAAACAGTTTTGAATTTACGTACGATATACTTCAATATAAACCGATAGATTTACTTGGACTGTTAGTGCGATGTGATGTTACATTACACAATATATTACATTCACAAACATACAGTACAAGTACCTTTAAAGTATTTTGTCTACATATCTATCGCTAAAATAAATTCTAGCTAATTTAGCTCGTGATAGGATAAACACATGAATCCACCCGCATAACAATCACACACGATGATGAAAATCCCGACATAATAGTCCACGCAAATAAGTAGCATTTCTAGTTCAGTGAATTCATTTTTTTTATTTATTGCATTGAATGGCAAGACGAGCATGCCATTCGCCTGATGTTAAGTGATACGACCGCCCATCGCAGTAGCATTACCAAACAACACCATGAAGTACAAAGCAATGGCATTCCACTGTACTCGCCAACCTGAGACATTATTTTAAGTCTCATTATGTCCAGTAGTTACTGTATTCAGCCGGTTTCGATTAGGTAGGAATAATTGTGTCGACGAAGAGAATTTGAGTAAAATGTTTTTCGCAGGTACTGTAAATAGTTATGAACATAACTTTTTGTGTCATTTTATAAATCTACAATCAATTGCAAACAAAACTAGTATTTGTCTGTTAATATTTATTCAAATGAAAAAGTTTGAACTCGCAACTTCATCGATGTACGTTATATTTACTGTAAACATAAGGTTTTTAATAAAAATGCACGGTACATTTTACGTGTAGGTAATTGTATAGCTTGGAGAATTCTGTCGAATACGGCACACGTATCGATCTTGCTTGATGTTAGTAACGAGGTCGAAGCAATGGAACTAATACCAAGTTTTACCTGAATAACATTTTGTGATATACAAGCATCGATTTTTTAAGGAATAAAACACCGGTGGTAGGTCTCTCATATATGAGAGGACGCCTGGGTAGGTACCACCGCAATGTCTACTTCTCCCGCCGAACAGCAGTGTAAATGCACTGTTGTGTTCCGGTTTGAAGGACATTTTAGCCAGAGTAACTACTGGACATAATGAGACTTAACATCTTATGTTTTAGAATGGCGACCGCAGTGGAATACCAAGCATTGCTTTGATTCATGATGTTGTTTTCTTTTGCTACTGTCCATGAGCGGTCGTATTGCTAACCATCAGGTGAATGGAATGCTCGTCTCGCCATTCATAACAATAAAATAAAAAAAGGGAATGTGAAAAATATTAGGTCCTTGGCTTAACTTCCTTTAGCGATCAACTTTGTATAGGTATTTTTGGAACACGAATTTTACCTGAGATTGGGTAATTTACTTAATTATGCAACGGTGGCTTAAAAAGGTAAGGAAGAAATTATTTTCCTCAATGTCCCATAAGTTAATTATCGACTGTTTTCACTTCCCAAGAATTTAATTATTTAGTGTTGAAGTTTGTTAATTTAAAGTATAAATCACAAGTTAGAAAACAAAGAAAATATTTTATTGCTGTGCCTTACTGTACTGTATTAGTCCATAAAGACCCACTATTAAGCACTAGGACCCTTAAATTTGTTTACTCTTTACTTTACACAGAAAGTAAAATAAAACTCAAGAGCTAAAACTATTCTTCCGTTTAAACTGTTTTGATTACGGCCACAGTCACCACACGGTCCTATTACGTCGAACTTCACAAACCATAGCAATTCATACAACGATTATTGCACGCAAATTTAATTACACAAAAACAAACGAATCACGGCTCATCGTTTACCCGGTGGGGCAAAAATCACACAATCCAACACGCTTTTAAAATGAATTCACAAATATTCGCGTTGAATATCTAAGCGCTACGAAATTAATTAAATACCCCGCAAATGAATGAAAATATTCACGATTGTGAATATGAAGGGGACTGAGGAGAGGGGGCTTAGAGGAGAGGGGGGTTAAGAAGAGGGGAAGGGAACAAAAGCTTTGGATAATTGAAATCTCGCTTGAACGCACTACGCGCTTAATTAACGCGCTGCATACGGTCCCAGGTTCGAGTCTGCAGACCACTTATGTTATGCTTCGACATGTCTCATTATGTTTGGTTTAATTCAGGTGTATTTGAAATAATTAGCATGCACGTTCATTTAATAATATATCACTGGATTATTGTTATGCTACTGGACAATTATCTTCTGTAGTAATTACGGGTTTATTAGGGCTCCTAGATACATGCCGGCCTGGTGTTGCCGCCAGCATTTGCCACAGAGCATTTTATAGTAATTATTGTACACATTGCATTTTTAATTATTTATGTAGGATATAATGTTGTAATATTAATGTTATAATGAAAGATGAGTAGAATGAAATGTGAGACGAATGGGTGATAAGGAACGTAGTTTGTGTAAAAGAGTTAGAGGATGAATGATTAAAATATCAAATATGAAAGGACGGAATAAGAGAGAACAGTTTAGAAAACTATGGAAGACGTTGAGGACGTACGGCATGAAGACGTAATAATATACGCAATAGAAGAATAAATATCATACTGAGGAATACCTAAGCAATCTTTGTTTGATTTGACCCGACACGGAACTATCATATTTATGATGGCGATGTTAACCGCTTAATAGTTAAGTCGTTAACATCGCGACATTGTGACCGGGATTTTTAATTAGGAAAACAATCAAAAGTAGAAGGAAATTTTGGATGCACCTAAGTTTCACTTAACAAGCCGTCGGCTTCTCGTGTGATCCGCCGGCATATCCCGGCAGCGGCTCGTTTATGCGGCTTTGCCGGCGGCTTAAATGCCCGTCGGCATGCCCGCCGGCATAGTATGAAAGTGGCATTAGGTCTAAGTCCACCGTACCGAATTAAGACAAGTTTTTTGTGTTCACAAATCTTCAAAATTTTTAATATATTATTTGATTCGAATTCATGGTATTTTTCCTTGGCAAAAGTAATCATAAAAATCGATTGTTATCTTTTAAAACATTTGAAAAAGAGTCTGCGTTCCTTTTCAGTAGAACAATTCCATAACAGGTAATTAAAAACAGAAAGAAAAACGAGTTAAAATTAACTTTACAATATTCAAACACATTGGATGCCTCAAGTCGTGACATAATATTTGAACGGCTTATTACATGAATAAATAATAACAGTGGATTGGGAACTTGATAACCATTACGTCGAAACTCGAATAAGTATTCAAAGGAATATTTTATGTGCAAGTGTGGGTATTAATACTTTGTTATTTATTATTATTTATTAATGGCATGGCAAAGGTTACGTTTGCATTCCTGGAGGGTAGATAAAGGCGATGCTAGAGTTATTCTCAGTTTGTTAGGTCTTATCATCCATCAAGCCGAAATGGACCAGTACCTAATCTTATGACCTAAGCCCTTGGATTCTTGATAGTTGAGAATTCTGCCGAGCAGTGTTTGATTATTTATCAGCTGGTATATTTCTGCTCTAACATGTAATACACAACGTCAGGTTTTTAAATTTATACGTATATCGGAAGAAATAAAATTTTTGTACGTTATCTACCAATGGATCAGGATGCCTCATCTTTCTTTCCAATCCTAAATGTTTCTTACTTGACCAAAAATATTGTACAATCTTTATAATATTTTTAAATATAACAAATAAGGATAAAAGCCACCATACACGTACACTTACATGAGACATCTTGAGAGCTGCCTACGCGCCTTTTAACTCTTGCATAAAGGGTCGAGAGGCCTATCTTATTTTAACTCAGGTGTCTGG
This sequence comes from Deilephila porcellus, assembly GCA_905220455.2. NCBI lineage: Eukaryota > Metazoa > Arthropoda > Insecta > Lepidoptera > Sphingidae > Deilephila > Deilephila porcellus. The sequence goes on along the minus strand of LR999986.1, from coordinate 10,534,931 downwards.
AATATAAAAAAAAACTTTTTGTGTATTTGCTCGACGTATAAAGTAAAAATATATTTCTTCTTATAAGCACAAAATGTCTAGTAAATATTGATCAGGGTGATAAAGCAACGCACAAATATTTGTTTTCATTTATCTTTTTAACGCTTCGAATTTTACTTGAAAAGAATTTCGTTTTTGTACAAAATACTTTTAATCACTATAAACACAAACTTAATTCGCCTACTTAAATAAGCGGGATTTTTATTAAATTATATTTTTCACAATATTTTTTAAGCAAATTAGGTTTTGTATCTAAAACCTTGTTCACTCATCAACTTAGGTTTGATAAATTTATTGTATCAAAAGTTTGTATATAAATAAGATTCGCGAGAATTTTGGACTTTGAAAAGATGTTAAAAAATTATATGTAATTTATACCTGTATAAAGTATACGAAGGATTTTCAGGCTTTGTTTAAGTTTTTTAGCTAAAAATAATTTCACAGTAAGGCTACATTAATGGATAATTCCTTCGCTTTTAGTAAATTTAATATCTTAGTAGTAAAATAGATTATAATTCTTTCGAAATACCATCGATGAAGTCAAGTGACAATAGTTACAAAAAGTAGTCTTTATCTTATAGATTGGCAATTAACTATTGCAATACCAATCTTTGATTGGAGACCTTAAAGGTATTAAAGTTTTTAAGGAATCGCTGAATGCACCCAATTATCGACATATTTTTGAGGAAATCTTTGAGGTGTTTGTTGTATTCTGAGCAGTGAAATTACCATTATTGAAAATGCATGACTTGACAAGTTAAATAGCTGTCGACAAATTTCTAATCACTCTTACGAACACATTAAAATTCCATACAATAATAATTCGTAGTCGAATAAATATCCTTTCATACAATTTCAAACAACGGAATTGTTTAGTAATTTACAATACTAAATATTCAATTCAAGTGGCAGTATTCGTTATCAAATATGTATTACATTTTTATTTTTACTGTCTTGGCTGTATCTTAAGCCTTAACATACATATTTTTTCAAGCATAGTTTCAAATGGACTTAAAAAAATTAAATTATATTTACTTTTTATGGTAAAATGACGTAAGATAGCCACATGCGTTGTCGCATTTTGTTAAATGAGTGGAAATGTCTTTGATGATAATAATTTTCCATGCATTTTAAGGGCTGGCAATGCAACTTCACCTTATATCTCTTTTCAACTGGTGAAATGCTTAATCTATCTTATTCAAATTGCAAAAAAATCCGAATTCTACCTACCCTTCTGGGATAAAGGCGTGAATTTATGTATGCATGTATGAAGTTCTTAATCATATTTTACTAAAAACATATTTTATGTACTGCATCCAGGTGTTTCAATCCCTGAAGTACAAAAAGACTAAAAACTCTTTCCTTCTTTACAGATTGGAAACCTGAAACATTTCTACTTATTTTCGCATCCACAAATCAGCAAGAGATCGCCCAACGCGAGCGTGGACTACGTGCACAAACTCAAAAATGATCCACAGGTGAGTTGCGGACTCAATTTAGGCAATTTTCGTCACAACAATTTTGACGTCTCTATACGTGTAAAGTCACAAAATCTGTTTCGAGTTACCAAGTTTCTGAAATTCGAGTATTATGAAATACGTGTTCTAATTTTTATATAGTAAACGAACCGTCAAAGATAGTTTAAGTTTAAGAAGATAATTACAAAACCAATCGTATAGGCATGCCTGCAAAAATAAAAAAGTATAATTTAATTAAAAATATCCATGAACACTGTTCGATAGGCAAGTTATCATAGGCATGTTTGTTAATAATATTTGCCAGAAATATGTCTCATCTGGTTATCAGATGGGTGAAGGTCGATCTTCATCGACTTTTAGACTAACAGATTGCATGAGTAGATTAAATAGGTATTAAACAACGTAACAATCTGTTAATATGTTCCTCTATTAAAAGAAGTCGTGAGTAAAAATGGGAAGTAACAATTGGAGATAACGTTTTTAAAAGGTATTCTAAACATTGCATTAGAAAAAAAAATGGATTCAAATAATTTTTAATGTAATTGACATAGTTAGGCAATAGCCTCAATAGCGGTAAAAAGTATTCAATTAAACAATAATAAACATTCTCTAAATAGCATTGAAAAACCTAACACCTAAAAATCCAGAATAAAAAACTAAATGAGGCTAAAGATATCTTCTTAAAAATGTTATTTTATTTTAGTTCGCAAGTCTATGGAGGCTGTTGAAAAATCTAATTTAAAAAGTTAATTAAGGTCCCGCCTTTATCGGGATTAAAGTTCGGAATGGTAATAATCTTGTATTTATCTCTCCCTTAATTAATAACTTCGATCTGATAAAAGATATTTCTTTAGGGTTCATTGAGCGATTTGATATTCAACGTTTAAACTGATAGAATAAAATCAATTTCTGATATACTACACAATCTGTTATGGTTTGATAAACATTAAAGATTGTCTGAACTTCGTGGAAGAGAGCTCGCGAATTGACCTTTTTAACCAGAAATAATACACATTTTTGAAAGGTCTTGTTTTTAAAAGTTAAGTTAAGTACAAATTTCCTAAGAATATTATTTTAATGTGTCATTGAGATTGAGGAAGAATACAAACTATCATCAAACGAAAACTAATAAATACAAAAAATAAAGGTGTATTTCTAGACTAGTAGATGATGACGATGCCAGTAATAATAAACAATAATGATGAATAAAATTACTACCTAATTAAAGCTATGGCCTATGACGTCAATGCCCAGCAAACTACACAGGCATCTGTAGACATATAATTACACATTCAATGTCCTGAATATTCCCCAAAATCGACAATTTCCTAGTTCATTATATATTTACCGCATAGAGCCATATCAAACAATACTATAGATAGAAAATCAAAACTAAATGTGGATTGATATCACGTATCAAATTATTCATCGAGATTATCCGTTAAGCTACCCGATGAGGACTTAGGGAGATTTTGAATAATTGATTCGTGCCTTATTGATATGATCTGTCTTAGTGCTCAGTCGGTTAGTTAATTTCTGAGGATTTAGAGTGATTCGTTCATTGCGAACGGATCTCTTGTTCAATAGGCACCGTACTTGTCGGTCTTCACTAAATATTGATAATATTACCCTTCTAATAGCCATTGTTTGGTATGTCGGCAGTAGAATCAGCCGGTGTGCGAAATTTTGAATTATTTCTGGCTTAAAACTAAAGACAATGCCCAACAAAAGTTACCTTTAGAAAAAAATAATATACTAACTGGCATTCGTTTGTGGGAAATGTATGTGATATCCTGACTTTGATATCAAATCATATCTTTATTTTTAATTTAATTCGACTTCAGTACGAGCATTTAATTACCACAGCATATTTTATACATATATTCCAATAAACGAATGTTAAATTAGAGGTTCAGGATCGTATTCATCAAATTAAACTCATGCATCACAAAGATTTATACTGTGGCATCGATATACCTCCTATGTGTAGCCGACAGATTCCTATTTCACTCAGTGCATGATATCATGTAATTCTCTATAATATAAAGCGCTCAATTAAACCACAACATACTACTGCCAATATAGAAGTAATATGACTTAAGTATAATACTAATGTAAATATAATCAATACCAAACCTATAGAGTATTTGACTCCTTTGTCTTTATTGTATTCATCAAAAAGTATTCATATCCAAAATCTAGCAAACAAAGAATTTTGTAAATCCATTCAGAATTAAACAAGTTAGAAACTTTTAAAATCTTGTAGTGGGGGTAAAAGTAAAGGGACGCAAAACAAAATTAGTGACGTCACTAATCTTAATATGCATTATAGTGTGCGGGTGTGAAAGAGACGGTAAGATGACCCTACTACGTCCCAACTCTTTCATTTAAAATACTAATATTTGCCTCATGTTACAAGCTACTTTAATACTGTTTACACAAAAATGTTTTGTTTCAATGGCACTTGTGTTTGTCTGCAAAATACTACAAAATTCGATGATAGTCAAATACCCTATTGCGGATAATACATTAGTAATAACTGTAAAGACTTTTATTAATGATAAATCCATGACGTCAGGTGAGATGGGTGATGCAGCAGAGGGAGTTGAGGAGGACGAAGAGAGACCACCAGTGGCGGCCGCGCCATGTCATGAGGCAGTCCAGCGCGCCCGCCTTCCCAGACCCGCTGTTCAAAGAGCAGTGGTATCTGGTAAGATGTTTTAAATATATTTTTGACAATAGATGACAATTACTTACTGGTGGTAGGTCTCTCATATGTGAGAGGCCACTGGGTAGGTACCACCGCAATGTCTATTTCTCCCGCCAAACAGCAGTGTAAATGCACTGTTGTGTTCCGGTTTGAAGGACATTGTAGCCAGAGTAACTACTGGACATATCGAGACTTAACATCTTATGTCTCAGGATGGCGAGCGCAGTGGAATGCCAAGCAATGCCTTGTAACTCATGGTGTTGTTTGGTTTTGCTACTGTCCATGAGCGGTCGTATCGCTTACCATCAGGCGAATGGCAGGCTCGTCTCGTCATTCATAGCAATAAAAAAAAAAGTCTGTCTAATGGTATTAATAAGTGTAAATGATGATAATTTCAATTGTGTCCATAAATATTGTTAATGTAGTCGGTATTATGTGGTAAATTATATTCAGTTGGTTCCAAAGGGACAAAGCTCCATGCAGATAGTTATATTTTGCAGTATAATATGTTAATGTATTAATATAAGTACAATTTTAGAATTCGTGAAGTGATGTTAGAAATGTAAACATAAAAGAAACAATTGTAAATCGTTGTCTTACAATTCATTATTTCAATCTACTAGGGGTCGCCCGGCGGTCGATATTCGACCGTAAATCGTAATTCATCGGTATGATTACAATAAATAAATTTAATGAATTTCCAGCTTAAATTTTAATTTAATATTAGGTTTATGCATTTTTTTAAATAATCTTCAACTATACCATATCTTCCATCTACGCAACTTTAGAAAAAATGCATACAAAGTTTTTCCTTCACGTATTAATATTAGATATATATATATATTAAAAGTAATATTATTTTAACAAAATTCTGTCAAACAATAAAACCCAAACTAATAAAGAAAATATTTTTATGGCGACTAAAATGCAAAGAATTTAATACCTACGTGCGAAATTATGTTCGGTAATATGCCTGAAGTCCTAAATAAAGTTTAAGTCATAAAGACAACACTAAAACATGGATATAGAAAGAGATTCATAAAACTCCTAACAACCCTAAAGCAAGTTCTTGTGTTATCCACAAAAGTGAACAATTCAATAAAAATCAAAAGGTTCCCCTACAATTTCACTTAGAAACAGTAAGACAAGGTATGATCGGTGATGTACCAAATCACCGCCAGGTGGCGTCTAAGAGTAATTTAGTTGTGAAGTACGAATGTAAATTACCGAGTCACTGAACTTCGAACAACCAAAGCAGCCAACCAAGAGACTAGAGCTATTTTAGCAAAATTTATCCAGCGCAAAGAATAGACGGTTTACTGCGATCACTAATTTAATAGTTTGTGAAATTACAGTCTGTGGAAATGTATTGGAAGTGACAAACTTTACAGTTGTGATTTTGTTGGAGTATGGATTTGACCTTTTTTGTGAATAGCGAATGTTTTTGTAGACTTCCATTTTATGGGTGATTCAGGTGTTAATTTTTACCGATGGAACACAAGTTTGGGTCTCCTCAGACAGGGCCGCGTTGGATCCGGTGGTATTATTAAACCGCTACGCATCGTTTCGATAATACTCATGGTCTACTTAGACATAGGTTAACGTAAATAATGTATTTCCTTGAAAAAAAAAAAAAACAACAAAATAGTAATAAATAATATACTATAAGACTACAGAAAGAAACAAGTAAATTGTATATAAATAATATTATAATAAATGTCTTGTGAATATAGATTAAGTACTATGTGTATTGACTTGTCATAAGAGAGCTATTTAGTTCTTATTCTCTATAGTTTGAAACAAATTATATCTTGCATATAGGATCTATTTCGAGAATTCTTTAATACTGTTCTATTACCCTCCAAACTCAAACATTCATTAGTCTAAAAATGTTTACATAAGACATTTCGCCCCGTTTCGTTTAAAAAAATTCCTTAACACAAACGCGAAAGTTTTCGTATACGTAGATCGTAATAAAGTTTGCCAATCGAGGCTGTAACGCTTTGGGATAATTTTATTGGTATAACATAAACTTGGTTTAATAACTATTGCCGATTAAGTAAATAAATACGTAATATCATGAGTTACGACTTCACGTTCCTGTGAGAGTGTTCGTGGAATATGTCAAATGGGTTCGATTTTCAGCAATTTATTGGTATGGAATATAAAGGACTGTAATTCGGAGAAATGAATATTTTTGTTTATATTGCGTTGTCTCCTGAAAACATTCGTATTGTTTGAAATGCTTTGTTTTTATTGGATGATGATAATATCTCTTTCTTTCTTCTTTCTTTCTTTCTTGTTTATCATACATTTGACTATAATAATAATTATAAATAAAAAAAGAATTTTCCAAATCGGTTCAGGCGTCTTCAAGTGATCGGTGAACATACATAAAAAAGACTCCGACAGATTGAGAACCTTCTCCTTTTTGGAAATAATTACTGTATTTCTATAGTAGATGCCTATTATTGTTTATTAAGTAAAGTGGATATCTTTATACATCATCGCTTTAGAGGCTTCATACAAAATAGTGTTGCGTGGGCGACCGTAAAGTTATATAAGAAATGAAAATCAAAGTAGTATACATTTTAAAAGGAGAAATGGCGTTTGATATTGTGGTCTGCCGATCTCTTAAAGTAAGTAACTGGACGCAAGTCCACAAATCTGTGAGAAAGCTCACTATTTCTATAGTGAATTTGCCGTGGTTGACGATGTAGATAATTAACATTGAAGTAAATATAATTTAAAAATATCGTTGCTATAAGGTCAACGCAGTCTACTATTAAACATAGTGACATGTGTCTAAACTATAAGATCATTGATCCTATAATTTTCTTGACCTCATTAAACCAGTTGAAGACACAACCAATTCTATTTCCCAGGTATGTGTTGAATCCATACAATGGCTTCCGCATAACCAAACTACTAAAAGCAACACTCTTTTGACCTTATCCATTAGATCTCAAAATATAAGAAGCGAAAGACAAAGGATGGAAGATTTACTCGATGCCATCGTTTCGGTGTGTGCATATATTACGAGCATCTTTAACGCTTGTCCCTGTGCCAAGTGACTAAAAGACCGTCTGGGTATAGCCATTTGTAATTTAAAAGAATATCATGCAGGCTTTCTGCAGGATTGGACGGAAGCCACGTAGGATCTTGTTTTTAGTAATTTTTGATTTAGCCTAGGTCGTCCTGTCCAAAGCTAAGTCGTTCTTTCTAATTAGCGTTGGCTGTGATAATTATAAAATAGAATTGCCTAATATCATTTTCTTCCAGTGTTTATAGCGTCGGATTAATAGCCTATATGTATACGCTTTTCATCTATGGATACTTTAATAGCAAATGCAGTAATTTTGTGTGTTAAAATCAGGATTGGAAATGACTTAATGAAATGTTAGTTTCAAGTGTTCATAATTCAACATACTAATTTGTTTTTGTTTTAACTGTCATTAATATTTTCGATAGTGTAATGCCTATCAATAGAATGATAAAATTGGAAGAGTGCTCTGAGTTTTACGAAGAAAGAAGTAAGGAAGCTTGGCGAGATTATTTCCAAACCCCAAACACAATCAAGACTTACTAATTCAATCTGGAAGTTCGATCAATAGTTTCCTTATAGAACACAGGTATCCACTCAAGGAAGAACTCTAATAAACTTGGAGTTGCGAAATAATCGTTGGAATGTTAAGGAAACTCTAATATTATATTGAGATATTAAATTGAATTAGTGAAATGTAGGGCAAATAAATAACTTAGGATATTTCGCCGCGTTAAATTACTATGATTGCTTTATGGGCTAATATAAATATAAAAGCCAGAAAAATGTTATAAAAATTATAACTGCTTTTTGGGTGTTTTTTTAAAAAAGCTCAGTAAATAAAATCTTTGTTCTAAAAGCGATTGTTTTTCAGAATGGTGGGGCAGCAGACGGTCTGGATATGAACGTAGGGTACGCTTGGAGGAAAGGGTATACAGGGAAAGGAGTGGTCATTACAATTTTGGATGATGGAATACAGCCTAATCATCCGGATTTGTCACAGAATTATGTAAATATTTTTAAACATACTAAATTTAATTTAATATACAAACTATTAGTATGCATGGTGGTTTATTGTAAAGTAAAGATTACGATTTTGTGAATTCATAAATTATGTCACTAATTTTTGTACAATAAAAACAATATCAAATTCTAAACGCAAAAATCTAAAACTCCAATAACTAGAAAAGGTCCAACGGAAATATACAATCAGCCTAAACAATTAGTCAAAACGCCCACATAATGAGAAACTTTAAATCGTAGGACCCGGCGGCGTCTACCGACATAAACGGGAACGACACGGATCCGACACCGCAGGACAATGGTGACAATAAACACGGCACCCGGTGCGCCGGGGAGGTAGCCGCGGTCGCCTACAACCGGTACTGCGGCGTCGGTATAGCATACAACGCTAGCATCGGAGGAGTAAGGATGCTAGACGGCCTTGTCAACGACGCAGTGGAAGCGCAAGCACTCAGTTTCAACACTCATCACATAGATATCTATAGCGCGTCCTGGGGGCCCGAGGACGACGGTAAAACGGTAGACGGACCCGGCCCTTTAGCCAGAAGGTATTGTTTAATTGTACGATAGGCCCTCAAACTTCCCTTTTATCCTTTGTACAATAATTTGAAATTTTCTTTTGAATACGCAATGTTTGTTCGAAACTTTGACCGCTAATAAGTTACTTGTAGCCGAAGTGAACATTTTAAATAGCGAATTATACATTTTAAACAATAATAATTTGTATTCATAAAAGCTGGATTATTAAAACTACTTTTTAAATATGCTGGCGGTAAATTTCAAATGAATTTAGAACCTTTGATCGGGTTAGAGGCGAGCTCATTAAAACTGTTTTGTTCCAGAGCGTTTATAAATGGGGTGACAAACGGAAGAGGAGGGAAGGGATCCATATTCATATGGGCGTCAGGAAATGGAGGGCGACACACCGACTCATGCAACTGCGATGGATATGCTAATAGTATATTCACTATATCTATATCTAGCGCAACGCAGGGTGGGTACAAGCCCTGGTACTTAGAGGAGTGCTCTTCAACGATAGCTTCTACTTATAGTTCGGGTACTCCAGGCAGGGATAAAAGCGTAGCTACAGTAGATATGGATGTACAGTTAAGGCCAGATCACATTTGCACTGTAGATCATACAGGAACCTCCGCTTCAGCGCCGCTAGCCGCTGGTATATGTGCTTTAGCTTTAGAAGCGAACCAATTATTAACTTGGAGAGATATGCAACATTTAGTAGTAATGACGTCAAGGTCACAGCCTTTAGAAAAAGAGGAAGGATGGATAGTGAACGGTGTGAAACGTAAAGTTAGTCATAAATTCGGTTACGGTCTGATGGATGCCGCACAGATGGTCACATTAGCGGAACAATGGACGAACGTACCACCTCAACACATTTGCAAATCGCAAGAAATAAATGAGGACAAGTCCATTGAGATATCTTTCGGCTACACGATATCAGTTCATATGGACGTGAATGGGTGCAGCGGAACGATGAACGAGGTCAGGTTTTTGGAACACGTTCAATGTAAAATTTCACTAAGCTTTTTCCCAAGGGGAAATTTACGGATACTGCTTACGTCGCCGATGGGGACTACTTCTACCCTTTTATTCGAGAGAACACATGACGCAACGAGTTCGAACTTCGATGATTGGCCTTTTTTGAGTGTTCACTTTTGGGGTGAAAGCGCGGAGGGTCGGTGGACTCTGCAGATAATAAACGCGGGAAACAATCACGTCACTCAACCGGGAATATTAAAGAAATGGCAATTGATATTTTACGGCACAGCCGCAAATCCCATACGTCTCCGAAATAACGGCTATTTCAACACGAAAAACACTTACCAGGAGGAGAAAACTTACCACATAAACGACGTTTACGACGCTTCCGAATACTCTCAGTTCCTTAATGAAATCGAACTTGGAATTTCGGATAGACGAAGTTACCCGAAGAATATCCCGTCAGCACAAAGGAAAAACGTGCTCGCCGATGCTAATGATAAGCAAGTTCAGAGACTTTGTGACCCAGAATGTGATTCTCAAGGTTGTTACGGGAAAGGGCCAACTCAGTGTGTGGCGTGTAAACATTACAGATTAGACAACTCATGCGTTTCGAGATGTCCTCCTCGTAGTTTTGTTAACCAAGGAGGTGTTTGCTGGCCTTGCCATGAATCCTGTGAAACATGTGCAGGAGCGGGGCAGGATTCCTGCCTCACTTGCGCCCCTGCTCACCTTCTAATTATAGATTTAGCTGTCTGTCTTCAGCAATGTCCGGACGGCTATTACGAAGATCCAGACGCAAATGCCTGCTTCCCTTGTGCAGAACATTGTGACACTTGTTCTGAAAAAGCTGATATGTGTTCGTCATGCGCTCATAGCTACGTATTGTATAATGGATCGTGCCTAGCCGCCTGTCCGCCGGGGACTTATCAGAAGGACGATTTTGGATGCATGACTTGCCATGAATCATGCGAGTCATGCCATGGACCCAGCGAAACGGCGTGTGTATCCTGTCGAATTGGAAATTACGCGTTCAAAAATAGATGTGTTCCGAAATGTCCCGAAGGATTTTACACAGACACGCAGAGACGCGAATGTTTACCGTGAGTTTATTACATTTATTTTTTAATAGAATAAGTATTACATATACATTTTTGATACAACTTTCAGATTAAAATGGATTTTACATTTTTCATAATTTTCTTTTACATTATAAAAGAATTAAAGTACACAGTGTAGTTGTAGAAGACGTCATTCATTTCCAGCGCGGCCTTCAATCTCGTAATGCATTCTCGGTAATTACAAAAGCAAAAATAGTCAGCATTTTCAGACATACGTCAGAGTGGTAACTAACGTTATTTGCATTGGCAATACACAAACAAAAGCCTAAACCATTCAAGGGAAATCAGTGTAGTTAAATCGAGCGGTGCAAATATTTACGCTGGCAGGCAATTAATGGTTTTACGTATTTAATTCGATGTGTGTACAAGGAAAACTTTGTTGTTTTAGGTGTCCAATTGGATGTACGTTCTGCACGTATGCCATTTGTTCTGTTTGCAAAGAGAAATGGTTTCTAACTAAAGCAGGAAATTGTCTACCGTACGGCAATGACAAATGCGATACCAGTAAGTAATCTTCGTATACAGATGTCTGTGAAGCCATTGGTGAATGGGTGCTTGATGGATTGGTATGGGGCGAAATCTATTGAGATATGTTCTGCGTTTCGGGCTATTGCTTTACCAAGCTATGGCTTTACGACTAGAACTTTCAGCACGTTTGAGTTCGCTCTTTAGCTTTAAATGTGTTATTTCCGTTAGTAATTAACTTTCGAAAAAAAAAACACAAATGATCTAAACCTACTGTTACAACAAAAAAAGAATATCAAACGCCCACTGAAGTTCAAATGCTTTAAGTCGTAAAAATGTAACAAAATTCATTCCCATTTCAAAGCGGCGGATAATACACATTTAGATTACCCTACTTTTGAACGTTGAATGCTAAAAGAAGTTATTATCCACAGATGAATATTACGAGGAAGGTCGTTGCAAACACTGCCATTCAACTTGCGAGAAATGCAGTGGATCTAATGAATGGGACTGTTTGTCTTGCACCAGCCCGTTGCTCTTACAAGGATCGAGGTAATCATACATTTACGACCTATATTCAAATCACCGAATCTCTCATACGTCTCATATGATTATGACGCTTAGCTGGGTCTAATGAGGGTAATCAGTTGCGCGCATTTGTACTACATGAGATTGTTGAAAGCTTTAAAAACTGGTGGAACATTTACGGTAGTTCTGAAGTTATGTTTCGTAATAAGTATTTTTCACCACCATATTACAATAAGATTTTGGGCAGCAAATCATAAAATGTTATGTCTAATATCTAAGTCGTTTCTAATTGAATATGTTAATTCTTGTCACTTCTGTTAGTTTATTGATACAATTTCTAAGAATAGCACTACGAACAATCTGTTTACGGTTTACAAACAGTGTATTTATAAACTCGGCGGACTTTAAAATATTTTAGTTGCCACTTCCTATAAGCCTTTAAGTAACTCAAGTTTTACTGGGAATCCCTAAGATTTAAAGTTAATTATAAGTGAGTTTTCTGTTAAAATAACTTGGCAACTATAAATCTGCTTGAAACAATTCTGGTCTAATAAATTAGTTCTAGTTTAAATTCGTTTGTTGTTGAGAAATTATTCCGATCATTTATTTTTTTATTGCATAAGTCCGACAAACGAGCAAACAGGTCATCTTACGGTAAGTAATCACTGTCGTCCATGAAGATCCAAAGCACTAGATCATAGTTGTGTTACCGGCCGAGCCAACCGGCTGAAATTGGGAGGAGAACGGAAAGGAAAAAGATGGAAAGAGGAAAGGGGTGTTGGGCATCCGGCAACCTCACTCACCGTACAAAACGCGACAGCAAAGCTGTCGCTTCACGTCGATTTCCTGAGAAAGTGGTACCGCCCCAGACGATCCTGCTCATTCATGCTGAGTCGTGCAGCGTGGTTCTATCACTTCCGAAAAATGTTGAAGCAATACTTTTTTCCATAGCCCTGGTGATGAGTGCAATTAATTAAAAAAATCGTTTTGAGACTTATTAAAGTTCATACACACACTATTACAAATTTGTTGAATATGTTCGCAATTCTGTCGTTAATTGCTAGTTTAAAAAACCAATGTACGATGATGCCGCTCACTGGTGATTTTTGATGCTTGTAACTGAAATCAATTTTCAATATAAAAGCATGTTTATTTATCTAGGTGCGTCGCCGAATGCGGCCAAGGGTTCTACCAAACAGCCGGTCGATGCTCCCAATGCCCTCACACCTGCACCAGCTGCGTATCAAGACTGAACTGTACGTCGTGTTCCGGCGCCTTAAGACTCCAATCAGGGACCTGCAGAGCCACCTGCGCCCCAGGCTACTATCCAGACGAAGGAACATGTTCCAAATGCTACTTATCCTGCGAAACCTGCACTGGTCCACGGCGAGACCAATGTGCCTCCTGTCCTCCTGACTGGAGACTGGCTGCAGGAGAATGCAGACCCGAATGCCCTCAGAACTTCTTCCCGTGGGAGGACAGTTGCCGCAGATGCCACCACTACTGCCAGGATTGTCATGGAGCTGGACCGCAACAGTGCACGTCTTGTCCCCAGCATTTTGCTTTGGAGAATGGTTTGTGTGTGGAGTGCCTTAGTTCGCAGTACTATGAAGCGAGGACGAGAAGCTGTCGGCCGTGTCACGACTCTTGCAGATCTTGTTCAGGACCCGGGTCTACCAGTTGTGTTACATGTGCTCACCCACTAAGATTAGATAGGTGAGTGAAATATTAGCTCTAAAACTATTTGTATAGTCAAATTTAGTTCAAAAACAACTTTAACTCATAATACAGTTCTTATATTTAATAAGGCAAAATGGCTACATACTATTTCTAAAGTAGTTACTTTGAGTTTAGAGAACTAAATTATACATTACAGTCGTTTTCATCAAATAACATAATTGTGGTATTTAATGAGGTAGTTTGCAAATGTTTTTCCACCAGGTTTATTATATGTTTAAGTAATCAACTTAATTTTCAAAGAGGTCAGCGGCAGTTCCACGGAATCGTGTCGGTGTGACCACTGTAAAATGAACCCAGTTTCCTATGAATTCTGTTTGAATATAGGGTCAACCATAAATGCCTGCCGTGTTGTACTGAAAGCATGGCGTCGTTTTACCTGAATACCAACGAAACTACAGACTGTTGTCATTGCGACAAAGACATCGGTGAGTTAAAACAATTTCCCATTATTTTTACATACATACATAAATTAAGGCCTTTTCTTCCCAGAAGGGGTAGGCAGAGGTGCAACCAGGACACCTACGTTTTGCCTTGTATATTCAGTCCCATGATGTGATAGGATTTGCCCCTATCACGACACAATTTCGGACTCCGGGCTGTTAATGAATAGATAAATACAATATCACTTTGCCTTTGACTTTAACACTTTTAACTGGAAACAAACATTTACGCTTTAACGATAGTTATTAACTTGATAGATAGATCTCAATATGTTACCAGGTATTGACGTTGTACTTCATTAATCTTTATATTTGACATCAATGAATAAAGTGACCGAAAATGATAATGATTCATAGATGCGACTTACTTTTAAATCAAATCGTCCATCTGTTATATTCAAAAACAGATACTTTAACAACTTATTTATCTCTCCAAATCTTCAACACTCTTACGATTTCTCTGGAGGCATTTGCATGAACTTCAATTACTTCAAATAATTCAATTTACCCGCTGAATTTAGTCTCTTTTATATGTAGATATATAAATAGATTGATTACTCCTAGGTGGATGCCTAAACGGATCATCGGCTGGCAAACGGCGCATAGCAGAGAACATGGGTGCTCATATAACAGCTTCATTCTTCGTTGACGATGCGAAGGGTCCTGCCAGCCCTTTGGATAAAGACTGGGTTGCGTTGTTATCTGCTGGCGGTGCTCTGCTTCTTATTATTTGCGTCGTTGTTGCTGTGAAGGTAAGAACGTTACATTAGGATTGTTAGTTAAAATTTTGTTTGAAAAATTCATCATCAGACGGATATGTTCGTCAGCTAAGAGAGTAATTTGAGCGACTTAAACTAAAGGAGTATCGTCCTGCTTACACAATATTTACCTAAAATAATCATTTTGATGTTGTGTGAACGAAATATTCTGAATATTCAATAACCTTCTATAAATTATATAGAACTTACATTTGTAATTGATCAGGTTATGCTTAAAGACAATGATGATCCCTATAAAACTCAACTATATCATCCATCTTAGAAATATATAAACTACCGACAAAAATGACATCTTAATCTTTTTACAGCTTAGAGCAAGAAAGCGTAAACATAAAACTTTGTTTCCGAAGACACAATACTCTCAGCTGACAACAATCGACGAAGATCTCGTAGCCCTAACATCATCAACAACGTTAAAAGCCAATAGTGACGACTCGAATCCAGATAAAAACGTTCTAGAAGAGCCCACATAGCAATGTAAATCTTAATGCTAATGCAATTAGAGTAATTTTACAATGCAGACTGATACGTAGAGGTTTCAATATTCTGTACATAAAATTGTTGATGGATTTTTGAAAACCATTGTCGGGTTATACGGAAAGCTTAAGTGAATCGCTATATAAACGTGTCAATGAATTGGTAATAAATTGAAATGATCTATTAATGTTAATAAAGTTATAATACAACTTCTAATATCGGTTGTATTTGGAATTATTGAAAATTATACAGAAAAATAACACGTATCTTCAATGATGACGTTAAGTAATATTTATATAGAATGGCAATTATAATATCAGATTAGCCTTGTAAGTGAGAAATAAACGTTATTCTTCATGATTTCTGAACATAAGTTACTGACAGAACTTCACATCAGCATTTATAATAAAACAATTCTACACCTTTGTCAGCAAATTAGCTGACGCTTTTCACCAACTATATGACTATTGTAAATGATACGTAAGATCTTATTATTAAAAATGTGATTTAGCAATTACATTGGGTTGAATAAGTGTTTTTTTATACTAATCAATGTGGATTTCTGCCAGGCTTTCGATCTAGCAACACCTAAATAATGGCGAGCTTTTAATTGGTAATTTAAATGTTATTATTAATTGGAATGCACGTAAAAATATGAAGCCATGTTTCAACAAAATTATTGTAAATATTTGCGGAGGAATTAAAGATGTTGAAGTGACAAGGTTTATCTGTTTTAGTAAAATTGTAAACCTATGCTGACATTAGTTTTGGTATTTCCGTTACAGAATAAAGCGTGTTTTCCTTCTATATTATATTTTGATTTCTTTCATATTACAATTAAAATGTTTTGTATCATTAATTTACAAACTGACGTCAGCTTACATTTCATTGATCATTGAACGTAACATCTCAGGCATGATTGAAATATTCGTTATGATCCCTCTCATTATAAATAATTCTTATTAAAATATATACTTCAGAAGAATCAACTTTTATTATGGCAACATTGAAAAGTCCATACGAAATAAAGTGTACATTCGACGTCGATGAATATAACCGTTTCAACAGGCGTAATTAGCACATTGTAACTTTGTTTGATGTCTGGATTAAATTGTTCGTAAATGTTTAATTGGAATGGAATTGTAGATTAGGAATTGTGTTTATTAAACTTATTACCGAGTTTATTTACATGTGGAAATGTTTTTTATTTAACTAAACCTATTATTGCAGGATGTAAAGATAAAGTTTATCCTAAGGGCATACGCTTCAATACAGTACAATGCTGAGATGAACTGATGAAATGTCTGAATAATCAAATTATAAAGATCAAAAGCCTTCTGCATGGTATTTTGTTTTACCGGAAAAATGTGTGAAAATTTTCATTTTGTGTTGCGTTACAACAAATTAAAATCGTCGATTTTTTAAACTTAATAAACACGTTGATTTTTTTATTCATCAATAATATTAAAGCATATTGCCTTTTTCGTTGTGCAAAATATTTGAGGCCCAATGTACGCTTTATACATTCGATTTATAAAGTCATACTGTCAATATTTTTGTCCTGATGTTACTACTCATTTCATGACTTCATACAAAGAGTTATGTTTGGGGTAAAATATCATTGTTAATTGTATTGTAATGTAATTTTTGTTGGTTCACCGCAATATGGTTGAGCAGGTGTAACTGAAATATATGACATGAATAATTAAACTTCAATTATTCAACAAGAATAAATCCACACGGGCGAATAATATTGGCAGAAACAAAAGCTGCATGAAATTAATATTAATGAATAAAAATTTAAATCGACTTCAAAATTATAATGAAAAGAAAGAAATTAAACCAATCTTTTAATAAATCAAAAATACCTAAGTTTGCCAACATGTTTTTTTGAAGTTGGTGCAAACTGGTCGATTTGATAATCTTCTTTTTAATGTTGAAGTCGATTAGAAAGACATTTATGCATTGATTTGCGAAGCGGGTTTCTAAATAAAACGCATAATAATAGCACCTTATAATTTAATTACTTTTATACTTAGAGGAAAAGACGAGAAAAACATCGTCGTTAACAATGTTATATTGAAAGTATCATTAATAAATTAGATAAAAGTTAAAAGCTTATGTGTTTAATTAATGGTGTAACATAATTATTTAACGTAGATAGATTTACACAGTGTTTTACGGTCCGAGGGACCCGAATAAAGTATTTTTATGGGACCTAAAAATCGCTTCGTGTTATCCATTTCACATCTATGTATTAAACGCTGGAGTTTTTGAAGAGTTCCAAATAACAAAATTATCATAAAGTAATAAACGCAAGTGTTTATATAATATGCTATTTTATGATGAAAATTTCAGAGTGAAAATAGGAAGGAATACTTGACAAAGCAAACGATATAAATTGAAATAATATTGTCAAAAGAAGCTAACTTAATGTAAGAGGAAAATTATGGTTAGTTTTAGCAAATCATTCTTTGCTCTTTTGATGGGAATATTACAATATGAAATGAAGGATACTTGAAGCCATAGAACTTGGCTATAGCTAGTTTGGACCGTAAATTAAAAGGGCCATTGTGACCTGGATGGCGCCCCTGTAACTGAAATTAAAGTGAATTACCATTGCTGTACACTTCTGTGCATTTTCTAAATTTTTAACAACCATTCCTTGATTTTTTTGAGCGGTGTACATGTGTACGCTAAATATCAGTCATGAGATTCTTTTAATAATTAATGCTGAGAAGAACTTCAATAACTCTAGCGTCATTTAATTTATGTGTAGAGTAATTAACATATCTAAATGTTTTAATTTCGAACAAACGATTTCGAACGCGTCTAGGAAAAGTATGTGTAAATATCGTTCAATTACTAATGTAATTTACTTTATGTAAATATGTAAATAAATGTAAATAAAAGATCGTTTTTATGACGGATACGTAATTTGTTTTATTTATAAAAAGTCTCATTAATGACAGAACAGTGCCAATCAGAAACCGCAACTCAATAAGGTTTCAAATTTAAATTTCATTCAGGGATATTAAGTGGCACTTTGTGGGAGATATTCTGTTTTTTTTTTGTTTTAAGGCCAATTATGTTGGTAGTATTGGCCTCTTTATGTGCGGAGAATTCGTAATTGCATAATTGGTGAGGTGGTTGTGAGTTTTGGTAGTACCATTTAATATTTATTATTGGCCTGGTTTTATACTACACATATTGGATCAATGGTGTATTCTTTTGAATATTTCAATAAAATTTTAATAAATAACTTCCGACAGTCACTTAAATAGTCCTAACCTACACTAAGATCCAGCGTTTCATATCTAGTGAGTTTCTGCAATCAGGTCTACGTGGTGGTTTGACGTCGGACGCTGAGTGCCTGCAAATGTCATTATTATTAAATTTGTAGGGTGACTGCTAAAAAAATAATTAATCATTCTTTTTTAAATCACTTTTGTATCTTTTTGCAAGCGAGAAGATTTTTATGGTATAAGAGACAAACAGATAAATTAGCATGTTATCCAATGGCAAGTGGTCACCACAGCCCATGAACATTCATAACATTGAATCGCGTCGCTAGCTTTTAAGGAAAATAACTGATCTTTTCTTAAAGATTCTAAGGTTATATATAGGTAGCAAGCTGACGGGAGTTGATTTTACAGGCATGTTCTACGGTATACACATTTTTATTTAAAAGTTCTTAGTCTTAAAATTACTACTAAAGCTAGAGTAAATGTAAAATATCAGAGACTTTATTCACGTCCAATTTCTTCTTTTAGGTCCATTTATAGTTCTTAATTAATGCTCTTTCGAAATTAAATTCAAATGGTAGACGAATAATTTTATATTAGTACAACGTCGAAGTTTCGTCTACAACGCAATTCTAAAGACGTTAGATTTTCTTTTTGTCCAACACAAATTAAAGCAAAATAAAGAAAGAGACAAGTTCTTCTGTTCCTTTATCACATTTACCTGTATACGCCACTTATTTTATTTTTCTATAATTACTGAAGAATAAATTAGTTATCCTTAGAGTTAAAAACATCCTGTTGAACTCTTTCTGACCAATGCCCCCCTTGTCGGCTTAACATAGATGGTAAATTGATATGTACTACAAATGCATTCTCAGGTATGTAGGTTTTCTGACAATATGATAATATTATTAACAATATTGGTATGTAGGTAATAATATTATACAGGGTATATCAAAACTGCGACCGAAAACGAAGCCAGGTGATAGTATAGTGACTAAAATTTTACCAAAAATCATTGTCAATTTATTTTTTGTAATTTTGTTGCTTATCGTATTTGGGTGATAAGTACATAGTATCCTAAAATAAAATTGTACACCTTTTTATTTTTAAAAAACCATTGGTGCGTAAGGGTTTAAATTACTATTTTCGCAAAAACTCGGTATTTACCACCCAAACACGATGATATTTTAAAAAATAACAAAAAAAGAAGGTTCACACAAACATTTATCTCGGTGAGGGGATCGAACCCGCGGCCTTTCCTTTCGCAGCTGGATTCAAATCAACTGCACTACGGAGGTTGTCAAGTTTGGTTTAAAAGCTTCGTGTTTAATCTCTAAAGTTTCGACTAGAAATAAAGTGCACAAAAAAAAACAATGTTACAAAACCTGGTAATTTCAAGAAATAACCTAAAATAAATTCACATTTAATTTATATCGCAATACCTCATTATCTAAAACGAACTCCGTATAGCTCGCATTCATATATCTTGTGGAACGGTAAACGCCTCGAGAAAATAAGCCTTTATTTTCATTTTAACTTGGGACAACGTGTTAAATGACTGGATGTGAATGGGCCGCCTAAATCCGGAATTAGATTCGGCCCGTCTTATCCTTTCCAAGTGGCAGTTCTAGCAAATGCCGGCACTGTCGTTTATTTATGAGTTCACTATGTTACCGCTCGAAAAATAGCGTTATCTGAGGCACAGCGCAGTATTATTGGATCCTTATTCAGCTGCACTCTGCCTTTTAAGACTGTTTTTTAAAAATGGAAATCGTAACGGGAAATTTAGTTATCCTAAGCATTGGAATGGTTTGCGTTTGGAGGAGGAAATATATAATAATGTGTAAAGATATCTCAGGATTTATTTAATTGAGAAAGTGGCGAAAGTTAATAGATCATAATAAACACAAAATATTATAAAAAAAATAGATCTTGACACCATAAAACAAACAGTACATATTACATAAAAATATAAACACAAATTAAAAAAGAAATTAATAAATTAAAGAAAATATTCATATTTCAAATTAATCAAGAAGACCGTCCCGAACCGAACCGAACGGATTTATTTTCATACACAAATACTGCAGAATATTAGAATTTCGAATGTGTGAGCGCTCCCGACTTGTATTAAGCAATAACAGATCTTAATGGAGTAAGGTCTAAGCCATTTCTAAATGGGCTAATGTTAGACAGATTTCCTGGCGTCACTTAGCAACATCGAAATTGTTGCGAAGACCGCGCGAATGTATGGAATAAAAACACCGAGGCGATGATATTTATGACTTTTTGTGAATATACATATATACATATATATTTATTGTAATGTATGGCGACAGCAGCATGCCATTTGCCTGTTGGTAAGCGATGCGATCGCTCATGGACAGTGGCAAAACTAAACAACACCATGAATAACAAAGCAATGCTTGACGTTCCACTGCGCTCGCCATCCTGAGACCATGTTCTCAGTCCATGTGAATTTCATTTTAAGTACCTACTTGATGCGTTCTAGGCAAAGATCTACGACCACAAAATTAACTCTCACTCCAATAACGTCACGTATTGATACATTCTTAAAGTACCACGCAAAAAGCCCCAATTCCTTGAAAAATGAGTGTATTGTATATTTAGCAGACAAAAGGTGGGTGACCTTGAGAGCTGGTTTTCGCACAAATTTTCCCGCAAACAATAGCGATTCCTTTAACAAAATTCAAGGCAATGCGAAACAAAAAGCGTGAAAACAAATGAGACCTCCAAGAGATTTATTCTAAGCGGCCGCTAAATTAACTTTAGCGATGTTATATCTCGCTAGGTTTTTATTATTTACCACTCGGACCTTGTTTTTTACGGGCGAAAGGTAGAGGTATGCGTAGGTTGGCCATGTTTTGTGAAGGATTACAAGGATATTAATATACGCATTAGCCACACATTTAATCCACGTAAAAATTCGAATTAGGGAAACGCTACATATGAAAAGATACTTGAGGTCATAGAAACATTTTATTTTGGCATCGATTGTGTGGCAAAAATTAAATTGACATTTCTGAATTCATCTTTATGGTATAAAGTAATTTATAGACTGAACGATTGAAATGGCTTCAGTAGAAACATTATAGCGACTTCAAACGTATCTCAGAAATACTTTTAAATTCAAATGATTTAAACTTCGGCTCTCAAAATAGGATGTCCCAACCGAGGATTTGTCCCGGACGGTCCGGCGGATATCCGAACGTATGGCTCACATGATTCCGGAATAAAATTCATGCGCCCACCTTTCGGATAAGCCGCAAAGATTTTTCCCGGGAACAAAGGAAACGTTGAGTGAAATTAAATTATGAACATCATGATTAGTATACAGGGTGCGTAATTAGGTACATGTCCTTTACGCTCTTTGTTGTTCTCCGCATAATTACGTTTACATTTTAAATTGTAGGTATGTATAGTACAATTTTTTTATTAAAAAAAAGTATTTGCTAAGAGATACGGGATAATCGATGAATACATGATCGACTTAAATAAATAAATACACCCAACAGTCACATACATAGACCTGACCCCACACTAAGATCGAGTCTTGTGTCGTGGGTATCAGGAATTACGAGAAACTTTTCGGTCTCACAAACACCCAGACCCGAAACAAATACTTGTGGTTCACACAAACATTTGTCTCGGTGCAGGGATCGAACCCGCGGCCTCTCGTTTCGCAGCCGGCGTCTAATCCACTGCGCCACGGAGGCTTAAGGTAGAGGAAATCAAATCATCATCATCATCAGCCCGTTGTTGTCCACTGCTGGACATAGACCTCTCCCAAGGTACGCCACAGAGCACGGTCTGCTACTTTACGCATCCAGTCGCTGCCGGTCCTCTTGTGCATGTCGCCATCTGGTCGCAGGACTCAATGGGCTCAAAATATGCTGGTTTGAATTTTTTTAAATGCATAAATGACAAATACAATACCTACTACTGGATTATATGATACTGATGATTAAATTCTTGCGTCTGTTCAAACAAACAATCAGAGTTGAGACCTTAGCGAAGACTTTACAGAATGTAGGACTTGACATATTTGCTGTAAGTCCCCAAACCGGTGGTTACATTATTTTTCCAAATGCACTAAATGCGTTTTATTAACCTACGAGTCTTGTTACGAGGTGTAAAAAATTGTTACATAGATACATAAACATACTTTTCCCAGAAGGAGTAGGCGGAGATGCTACCGGGACATCTACTTTCCGCCTTGTATGTTCCATTCCACGATGTGATAGATGGCGAGCCTATCACCATATTGAGCACAAATTCCTGACTCCGGGCTGATAGTAAAAAAATCGTAAAATTAAAATTGTTAGAAGAGTAAATTTTCCATAATAAAATTGTCTAATTACCTATCACCCTAGTTTGCGTAGTTTCAAAATGGCGGAAAGTTCTTTATCGCTAAGCAGATGAAACGTAGTGTAAATGTTTGGGACAAAGCCAATCTATGCACGGATCGCGGCGCATTAACTAGCAAATGAGTGTCTATCGCACATGTTCTAACGCTAACTACTGAAGCGACTTCTAGACGAAAATGTTGAAACACTAAGGCAAAATCCTCCGCGAAACCAGCCATCAGTCTTCTTGTTCTACGTGGGTTGGTAACATCGTTGTGTGCAACGTCAGGTCGTTGTAGTCTCGAATATTCGAGCTGGCGAATCTTCTTTAATAGGGAACAGCTGTTCTCCTTCCGAAGCACTGGAGCAGCTCGAAAAGTTCATCACTGGCCCTCGAGCCTATGATGTTGATGACACACGCACTAAGAGTTCCTAGTAATCGTCGTCACAGGGCAAGAAGCATCCTGAATTTCAAGGAAGCTCTCCTAACGGATCATCATCACCGTCAACGAACAATTAAAACATCTACGTAATCGTAAGTGAAGTCCTTCCTGTGTCTGAATTCCCTTGAAGATTATAAGCTTGTTCAAATTCATGACATTAGCAAATCCATAATTGATCCTATTACGCATAATACCCGCGAAGGACAGTACAGCAATGCATAACAGAACACATGTAACACATTATTAATCGATCTGCCAACGTCATGTTGCGACCTGCTTCATACAAAATGTACGAAAACCGAGATTATTGCGCCTGATGCTCATAATTTGTTTATATTAGACTTTATACGTCCCGTTGTGCAAATAGCTTCTCGTCATATGTGGTATTTTTATTCATTTCATAAGGAAAAATAAATTGGTACAAATTGAAGTATTCAGCATAAACTTACTATGTCAGAAGATGTGGGTATTGCTTTTGCTAGTTGCTTGGCTTTTGAAATCATATTTATTAAGTTGGCTAAATCATAGTCCAAGTTTTATTCTAAAATAAAGCAAAGCCTATACTGCTATCATCAAAACGCGTAATGCGTGAAGGAGTAACAAACATTCATACATCTTGAAAAAATTTTGTATTAGCACAAGCACATTTAAACCTGATGCCAAGTTTTTTTATATTGACATGAATGGCGAGACGAGCATACCATTCGCCTGATATTACGCGATACTACTACTCATGGACAGTAGCAAAACCAAACAACACGATGAATTACAAAGCAATGCTTGGCATTCCATTGCGCTCGCCATTCTGAGACATAAGATGTTAAGTCTTATTATGTCCAGTAGTTATTCTGGCTACAATATCCTTCAAACCTGAACACAACAGTGCATTTACATTGCAGTTTGGCGGGAGAAATAGACATTGCGGTGGTACCTACCCAGGCGGCCTCTCACATATGAGAGACCTACCAGTAAAAACAATAACTATTTTTTCATGGTTGATTAAATAGAAGACATAAATTGGGCGAACGGATCATATGAGACATACTTGCATCATACTTCATATCTTGTATAAAGCAGAAGCATCCCCGAAAATACAAACAAAAATATCAACGAAAAAATCTTACACTTTTCGGCGTCAGTATACATTACGTTTATTATTTAGAGCAAGTACAGGTGAAACCGCAAGTGTTTCGCCGCTGACGGAGCACAAACACGTCAGTCTTACGTTTTCCTTTTCTTGTACGGAGGGAAAGTGATAAATATTTGCAGGGAAAACTTAAAAAATTCAAACGTAACAAAGCCAAGGGCGCGTGGTATCGAATTTGTGTACTGGATACATAAACATGCCTTGACTAGCTATTCGTTACATTTTCTACGTGTTGTATCAGAAAAATGTATTTTTGACACGAACTGGTATAAAAATGTATAATATTTTTGTCTATTCTATATCACACTTAGGTATCGAACAATATGAACTTATTTGGCATACATAAGTTTACTTTTTTTTTAATATTTAAGCGCCATAATCTACATGCTGAGTAAAAATAAATAATTTATAATGATTACCAATTTAGGCTCAGTTGCACAAACTAACTTTGCTCATAATTTTGACCTTGAAAACCTCCATCCCATACAATCAATGTCAAATACGTCACAAATGTATGGCGATGACATTGTCAAAAGGAAAGTTATGGGCAAAGTTAGTTTGTGCAACTGAGCCTTATTTTTCAAAGCTGCCTGCGGCGTCTCTCTGCTACCTATATTAAGTATTCAATCCATCTTGTGAACAGATTCAACCCTGAATTAATTCATAGAATTAGTTTAATCGTTACATAATATTCTATAATCACAAGAAATAATAAAGTAGATAAGAAACTTAAATAAACTTAAGAGAATAGTATTTCTTTTGCACCTAGATCCACTTTCGATTAACTTAATTAATCTTTTAGTAACAGCGCAGGATTCAGCGAGTTCTGTGCAACAACTTTCTGTTACTCTAGTTCTACTCTCCCTTGTATTCCTATTACTATCTAATCGAAATAATGTGGTTTCACCAGATTGGAACACTTTGACGAAGTTCTTGAAGTTGCTTAGTATCTTTTTTGTGAACACTGCCTCGCTACAGGAGTCCAAAGATTGACAAAATTTTGTCAATAAAAATAAGAATTTCGGAATCTTATTTTTTGAATAAGATACCTATATAAATGAGTTTACGCCTACTAAATGAGGATTGTCAGAGATTATAGGAGTAATTGCTAAGTTACATGGCTTCATATACGCTCCGTTACAGATTTCATTTTATGCTCCTAATATTCTTATCTTCAAATATTAATCGTGTTCTAGTTCACACTACGTGGTTAAAGCAATCCAACCCAATTAGAAGCAGTAAGGAAGTATTAAAAACCCTTGCGAGCATCATAAAGTCTGTAGCAGGAAACTGGCTATATTAGCCGGAGTCCAACGAAAACTCCAAAACAACTAGTTCTAATTTAGCACCTTGCAACAAAATTCAAGCAAAACGGTGAAAGTTAAATGCCATTAGAGTTTTTATAGGCGCCTATATTAATTCCCGTTTTCGCCGTGTGGAAATATTTTGGGGCAATTAAAATTTCGGCGTCGTAACTCCGCCCTGTTATTTCAGTGATAACATGGATTTATGTTTATTTGCGGCAGTTAAGTTTAAGCATTTCCTTTGGCTAAACACTTTTATTTTAAAGTATTAAAGTTTTATTCCCTCTGGATCTAGAGTGGGATCTGATCTGATAAGACCGGTGTGGATGAACGACGCTTTTAGATGTTTTGCTCCAATTTGCTAGAGTTAAGTTGAATGGTTCCATTTGTTTTTAGTCTCCAATGTTGTTTTGTAGCTGTGTGTGTGTGTGGAATTATGATTGAATTGTATTAATTTTCAGTTAAGCTGGTGTTGATTATTAATTTGTGTAATCCGATTGGTTTGTTATTGCCTTTTAGTTGTTCGATTCATTTTACTGTTGATGTATTTTAATATTTTATTTCTATTCATAAGTCAATGAATATAAAGTAGTTATTTATCATTTGACACAAATTGTCTGACCTCAATTCAAATGTTCGTCTCAAATATTGTAGGGCAGCGATATCGTCCTCCATCAACATTTCTTCTTTATTATTTCTAAGACTTCCTTAAATATGTTTATTTCAATCGTAGAATCTTTTATAGATACTTATGAATAATAATTATTGCATCTTTGATGTCTTTGTCCTTCGGTTATTGGAGTTAGTGCGTAAATTAAAATTTAAAACAGTCAATTAAAATGCAAGCTTGTGACAAAAAAAATCTGGTACCCTATACACGTTATATAATATGTACTTTCCTATTTTATTCACCTCGTTTTATATATTTTTTACCCTCTAAAGCATCACAACAGCCAAACCTAATAACATTAGTAAATCGAGCCCAGTTTTGAATATTGTTAAAATTACGTGCTCCGAATTCAGGTTACATCACTGGGAATTTGCTACGCGAGTCCTTTCATACGTTTCTAGGAAAAAAGTAAAAATATCAGACAAGCTCACATTACCGCACGCTTATATCAAAAATCTAAACTAAAATCCAAGCTTGCTTTTCGTCGGATTTTCTCTGTGAAATAATTTTGCTGCCAAAGGATTTTTCAGCCGGCTGTTTTTGTTCCACGACTCTTTTTTATAATTAATGTGAATCAAGTTTCGTGTTTTGCTGGAATTTGTTTAATTAAGTTCTGCGGATCAGATATTATGTTAGGGTGAAAGAATGCAACTGGGTAGTAAGATAAGATAGTAAATCTGTGGATTATTTGGCAATCGTTAATGATTCAGTTGGTCGTTCAATCATTTAGGAATCATTCAGACTGAATAAGGTATTCAATCGTTAATTCAATAAAATGTAAAATACTTTATTTTACCCAAATCTAATTTCAACCCTTTCACACCATATGGGATTAAAATGCTTTTAGCAAAAATACCGTGATTGGATTTAAACACATCACCGAGACAAAACAGTGAGAAATCTGATACCTTAAAATCTTTTTGCTTGATATCTAAAACCAGACACGTATCGTAGTCTACACCTGTATGTGTATTGACAATTTATTTATTTACTTGACAGATTTCATCTTCACCCCGAAATTCAATAAGGCACCTCAATTTAAGTAAACTCGGGCGTTTGAGGACAAAGAAAACACGATGGCCAGGTGTTGAATTATTGATTTGTTTTGTCTCAATAACGTTGGACCATTTCGATTGACCTCTGCGGTGCGTTGACCCCGTTTAACTTAAATATATGCGTGGTGAACATCACAGGTGATAAATGATTCCAAGAAGTATTTTGTTTGTTCGAGGCGTGGTAATCTAGAGTAATTTAAATTAATTCATGATTTCGTTTTTAATCAAATCAAACCAAATATTATTTTACAACAGACCTTTTAAATCGTTAATTAAAACCACCACCGCTACGAAACGCGTTGTGGTTGTAAAGAAGAAACGGCGCAAGAAACTCCCTCAGCATTACCAACTGTTTTCTTTTTTTTGTCTATTTATTATCCATGGAAATGAATCAGTAAATAAATAATAAGATATAAAGTACGTTTAATGCCTTCTTCATGTATAACATATTTAATGGTATAATATATCTAACTGCAGGGCACCAGCTCAATAACCAAGAGATCGGTTGAGAGGGGTTAGGCCATTGTATAAAATAATCTAAGTACAATAACACATTTTTTCCAATCAGACTTGTAAGCCCGGCCTTAGATCAAGATTGGCGTTACTAAGCAACTGTAAGTAGATTTTACAAGATCAAAGGTGAACCAAATTACGATAAATATTTCTTTTTTTCGTCCAAAGAGAACGGGAACAACAGTACGAAAAATAAAACGTTGCAAGTGACTCTTGAAAGTAAATGAGCATTCGCGAAAATTTTAGCAGTATTAATTTCAGAAGTGCTTGCAGACGACATTTTGTATTTTACTGGGTATATGGGTTCTGCCGCATTATTGGTTTAGTGGAAATGTGTCGATGAACTCTGAGGTCCTGAGTTCGACATATAGTTCGATTAAAATACCTAGAGTAAATATTTATTGGTTCACAGTGTACTAGGTGTAAAGAAAACAACGCCATTAAAGCAAGCCATAATAAATTGCGAACTATTGACTAGGATGTGGACGTTCTAAGATCAAACCCCTCAGTACCTTCAGTATACAGAGATACTATAATACCTTATGTTAGCTTTTATCTAGTAACAGTGATATTGCTGACTATTTTTATATCAATGGTAGGTACCGTCATTTATTCAATATCACTCAATTAACCACTTACCTTAGTCATTCATTTTTATTTCATTCATTCGTTCTCGTACTTAATATTAATCTTTACGAAGCGACAGCAGCGGCAGTCTTGTTCGAAACGTGAAAGTGGAAACATCTCCTCTGAAGTTATATTTTATTGGAAGATAGCAGTTTATATACCAGAATGTAAGTACATTTACCTATGTTATTGTTATGGCTAAAGATGATGAGTTATTACACGGAATAGAAGGAAAAGGATGGATGTTGACCTTGTAAATTGATACAAGGATCGTTAATGTTATATAGGTTATAAGTAAAGGAAAGTATATTATGATCTTATGTTGATGTTGATTAAACTAAATATGAAATTACTGTACTGAATGCATTTTTATTTATTCACAATTCAAATACCCTACCCTCTAAAAACCAGATGTTTAGACTTTATATAATTATATTACTGCTTAATACAATCAAAATAAATTCTAAACAAAAACACAAAATACAAATTAATCTCAAATGAAAACAAAATTTCGTTATAAATCGTCCACAAATAGAGGAGGAATATTAAAAATTGTGAATACAACATCGGCACAATAATTTGTCTTGATGACAAACACCAGAGAGCCGTCCAATAAATACGAGATACCCAGCATTGTTTCCAGATTCCATCATTAATCATTTTTATGTGCGTAATTAATATAAAGATTCCGGCGACAATGGGCATCGTGAGATATTACTTATCTTTAGAGAGAAACTTTCGCTAATGTCAGTCTTAATGTATGAAAAGATTTTGTAAAAGAATAAGAATGGTTGGAGGTCGTGAAGGTGGCTATAATAATATTAAGGGAATATTCTATTAGCAGAATTTATTATATTTTTATTTATTTGGGAAACAACGGATAAATTATTACATAAAATTAACGACAACAAGAATTACACAATCCGCAACAAATTCCACAGATTACTATAAAACAGTAACACGTTTTTATTCATGTAGGATTTGAAAGGTATGATGAAAGATGAGTATAATGGAAAGTTAGACGAATGACTGATATAGAACGTAGTTAATGTGAAAGAGATAACGAATGGTAGTACTAAGGAGTAAAAGAGGATGAATGATTAAGATGTTGTAATATGAAAGGACGGAGTAAGAGAGAACAGTTTGGAAGACGTGAACGACGTACGACGATTGAATTTTATTTATTTATTTATTTATATATTTTTTATTGTACACCAGGAAAAACAAAGAGAGATTATAACAAAATTTAACAATAAGTACAATCGGCGGCCTTATTGCACCAGGCAATCTCTTCCAGGCAACCTTAGGATGGACATAGAAGGAAGGAGAGAGAAAGGGCAGAATTAAAGACGAATTAAAGAAAACGATTACAAACTGATGAATATCTAAAAAATCTTTGTTTGATTTTGACCCAAAACGGAACTATTCCCACATTCATAATTTTATAATAATGTTGGTATGTTTATAAGACCAATACGAGTACTTGTTTTCAGTGCTGCGATTTTCCTGACTAGCAGGCAAACACAGCTCTTTTCACTTCTACTTTTATGTATATAATATGTTTTTATGAGTACTCCAGGAAAAGATGAAATAATATGAGTATATTATAAACGGAAATGATATAATACAATTCAGTAATTTTGTTGCGGATTAAATGCCACAGTTGTAGAGTCTCGAGTCGAGTGCTTACCATTGTCGGTCTTGACTTTCATCACTTGGTGTGGTTGCAATGTGAGCGGCTAAATTCACCTTAGAATTCCTTATATATTGAAGACCTAATAATTATAACAGGAAGAACATTACTATATTAGCTATTTAATTATAGAAAAAAAATAACTCTAATAATGTCTGCCAGTGTTCAAAACTTATCGTAGCATCAAAAAATATTTTACAAAAACTCCGAATTAATCAAAGATATAATCTGTCTCTATATCAATCTGGCTCCCTCAATCCGGAAAAAGGCGAAGCGGAATTAAAATATTAATTCGAGCTATTAAAAATATGTCGTAATTGCAACAAGGAAGAGTGAGGTCGATAGTAGGTGTAAATCCAAAAGCCCAGTGGGTCGGAAAATTGAGAAGTGGATTAGGCAAATCACTTTTCATTCCATCCCGTAGCCGGCAAAGTTTGCCCTTTTAAATTTTATTATCTCCGAGGCACGCTGTGTAAGGGCCGGGTGCGGGTTTTAGCTGTGATTGACGAGAGATGCTCTGGGGATTTGATAATGTGATTCTGAATAACATTTGCGTAAAACAATATTTTGTTGTTGGATATTTGTATTTTTCCGGGTATATTTCACAGGACTGAATGGTGAAATAATGACCCACGTGAAGGTGCTTCGTTTGTAATTCAGCCAATGTGTTTGCGGTTTCGACCAGGCTGCTCGAAATCATGTTAACGGGTGAAAGATATTTCCTTTCTCTCTCCTATCACTAAAGGTTGGTTACCATACCGTGCCCACAATAGCCCTGATGCGTTAAATATTCGAGACTATAATACTTTCATTTATCGTCGGAACTGTGTATGTAACTGTTGAATTTATTTATTTCTTATTTAATATGTATTTTTGTGATAAAACGATCATAAATTTTGCATAAATTCGAATGCTTTGTAAATATCCGCTCGCTACCACTGGCTCCACACACAATCTTGAGTGAAAATGAATTTCATCGCTATCGAGCGCGAATGCCAACTTACTGCCCTATAAAGAGTTTATTCGTCACAAATTTCACAATTTCTAATTCACTGTTTGATGTTGCAAAACGGTCGGATTTCGACTTTGTTCGGCGGAGATTTTCTTTGAATTCAATTGGCTCCTTTTAAATTGTTTCACGCTGATAACGAGGTTTGGTATAAATTAGTCCCGATGCTCTGCGCTCCACAGTATTGAATGAATTAAATGATAATGGAGATCAGATCAGTGTAACAGCATTTTCGATATTTATTAAACAATGGTTATGCTTCCACGGGTTTATGTGACGACCTATGAAGGAGGCCTGATGTTCAGCAGTAGACATATTATAGATAGAAAAGTGAGACTTTATAATATAGGTAATATAGATGCAAAATGAAACTTTATAACTAACTTTCATGATCTGAGAATCAATCTCATTTTACCATAGTTCACGATCCTACAATTCCTAATTCCTTATCACTATAATAAAGATATCAAAACTCCGGTCGAAGAAAACTTTCGGTACGCGTAACTCAGCGTAAAATATCCCAAACATTAATTTCACCTCAATACGTTTCCATCAAATCGCGCTAATTACATTTACTTTGCGACTCATGGAAATGTTTGATAAATTCCGAAAAGATTTGAGCTAAATTAATTAATTTGTTTGCTTCGTCGAGGCCGTTCTGATTTCCTTTGTCATTTGATTTATAAGTGACTGTTTCGACTATACGAAGGCGGTCCAGGAGTACCTGACCTGACAAAGGAACCAATATAAAAAGTCGGAAAATATACTTTCTCTTTAATATAGTCTTCTAGCGTTTCATTAGCTTGATAGATGTTTGCCAACCATTTTTAATAGCTTAGATATTCTCGTTATAGGAAGAACCGCATCCTCAAAATAACTATTTACCGCAAACTCTAACTCTTCATTATTGGCAAACTTTTACCTCCAAGCAGTTTTTCTCATTTAGAAATAGAAACTATTTAAATGGAGTCAGATCTGACAAATTGTGTGCAAAAGGAAATTGCCATGAGGTGCAATGCATTATGTAGTCAATTAAATCGTAACAAAAAACACACACTTATTACTATGCACGTGTAAATGTATGTACACTGTGAGCTATTACATTTTTATGCGAGCCCATGTTTACGCGTTCCAATTAAGGCAGCGATGTTATTTAAATCGATCCTTTGATGTTTGGTTGGAAGGGCTTTGATGGAAACCCACTTACGTGCCGTTATGTTGGCACCACTTATTGCATGGGGCAACAGGAGTTGAAATTTTTATGTGAAATATTGGACTTTGATAAAACATGTTTACTTGAAATTTTATTCAGTTGAATTTATGAGAATCTTTTTATTTATTGACAAGTACAAAAACAAGCTTAGATAGAAAGTACTGCAACTTATGAAGTTTTTAATTAATTTGAAGTGGTCTTGTAATACGAAGCTTAAATTTGCTATAAATAAAAGTTGTTTGTAAACAGTAAAGACAGTACTTTGACTGGAAAATAGCGTAACTAGATATTTTGGGATTCTGTTTTAGAATTCCTTAATTAATTACAATACTGAAAATGCGTGCGTAGTCTAATTGGCGGAATCACACATTGTAGATAATCCAGTGATTTATGAGGGTTTTCACCTCAACAGTGGTCTAGGGACAGCTGGCCTATTTTATTAAGCAGAAAACTAGCTCAATGACTACTATTAATTTAAAAATTCCTGAAAAAATAACAAAGAACAAATCAAAGATGAAAAAAATAAATGATATAACGCGTGCGCTTCCAAGCTTCCTTCCCAAAGCAAACCAGTTCTGTCTTTCCCCTATATTTTTTTCAATTAATTTCCTTCTTCAGCATTCACGAGGCACGTTCAAAGAGTCCTGTATCGCTATGACCGCTACCAATGCAAATTAGGCGCCTATTTATTTCCGAACACCATTCGGGCTTCGCTTTTGACAAGGGTCGAATATATCATTCGCTTATTCCATATTTCCACACTTTTTTTCTGTCAAATCGACAGTTCGACGCACAGGGACCTCCATATATTACGATATTTGAATTCGTAAACGGTTTTGTGTAATGAAGAACGTTCCACAATATTCTTTTCGTTTTTAATGTTTGCCTAGCACGGGTTGAGTTGGAATGGATGTAATTAATATTGATGTATGTTTGAGTGTTGAATTTATTAACTCTTTAAATCGTGACTTTTTTATAAAAGTGTTTTTATATTCTGAGCAAGGTAAGATGCCCAAAGGTTAGTTGAGGCGACGCTTTTCATGGAATAAATGGAGAAAAATGAGGGAGTCCATAAATAGTGTCGTTTAGTTTTCAATTGAAAAGTCTTTGTTCAACAATAAGCATGATTAAATAATGTATAAAACATATAAAAAACAGCAGGCAAAATAATCACTTTTAGCAAAACACAGGACTAAAGGTTAACACAATAATGCTTTCAATGCGTTTGAATCGTTTCCTCTCCCGTCACTTTATTACCTCACAGACAATAAAAATAATCACAAAAAGTACAAAAGAAAAAAAAGACATAAAAATAATCCGCAAGATTAGTGCTTTGTGTACGAATGTTACTTTAATAGGTTTCTCTGAGCAATAACAATAAATACAATTACGGGGGACAAAAAACTAAAAGGGTCAAGATGCGAAAGTGCTGTTGCGGGTAGCGTTCCGTATTATGGAAGTGAGATGGCTACATATATTCTTGCGAAGATGGAAAAGGACAGGGCATATAAATTAAGAGTAAAAAATACTTTTTAAAAACAACCTTTTATTTTAATGCGCTAAAAAGAATTATAAACTTTTCCTTTAAAAACTTTTACTATGAACTTAAAACGCCATTACACATTTATAATGTAACAAAAACTTGTCGCGAAATTTAAGTACTTGATTATATACATAGGGTTTATTACAAATCTTTGTTCGACATCTTTCAAGCACGCCATATTGTATTTAGAGTGACGTCACTTTTTTGACGAGTAATTTTCAGTAAGCCCTTTCATTTGATTCCTATATTGTAAGAGTGGATTAAAAATAACTAGTCCGCCATCTTGAATGCTCCGCCATCTTGGATTTAGAATGACTTCACACAACTAACCATGCATTGTTATCCAAATTTAACAGGTATGAAAAATTTCGGTTCAATCGGTTGAAGACATTTGCTTTAAAATTGAGTTTCTAAATTCCACTCGAAGATACATAGACTTTACATTGCAAGTTAAATAAAATCTTGCAATAAAAAAGCAACTACAGAAAAATATCTCCTTTTTGGAATAGTATTAAAGAATTCCCTACAAAACTCCATCTGAGCTAATTGAGAAGCTGATAAGCGCCTATTGAAATTCAAGTCTTCGCTTTAATTTTTCTCTCTACATATAAAACGTTTTTGAATTCACATTTTCTTTAATATATTGAAAAATTCTACTTAGAACTTAAATTCTTGCACCTACCTAATCTCTTAGGCAGATGACTCACGTCACAAAATTACCATATATGCTGCTCAAAAATCGGACAGTTTATAATTCATACATTTCCAATCAAAGTTTTCAGAAGAATTATTGCACGGATTACCAATAATTATCACCAAGTTAAAATAATATTGGCAGAATATCCTGTACTGTTCCACGATAAAGATTTCTTCAAAAATCCGCACTGAAAATGTCTGTACTCCGTGCTAATTGGCAATATTGGACACGAAATTCCCAATTATTTTCCAAAAGTCGTCGAACACCTTCTCTCGGAAAATATACACTTTTGGCTAATCAAAACGTTGCTAAAATCGACTCTTGGTGTCGGACTGTAGATGAAAATGAAAATTAGACGATCCACGGATCATGGGACCGATACCTTTGATGCTTAGCTGAAAGCAATATGCGACTAATAGTTGCTAACATGGGCGTGAACGTTGGAGCCAATATTGGATATATACTGGCATTGGATCATGCTTGTCTCCTCGACGGGTAGGTCGAGTAGCGTCAAAATATAGTTTGTTAATTAAATTAATCAATACCCAAAATTCGAAAATCAATAAATAGAACAAAAATTACTAAAGAGGATAATAGCTGTTATATTGAAATAGGAATTTTAAAAGCAAAATAAACTGCAACGTGCTACCTGCCGAGGTTTTCCCAAAACATTACAGTATGGGGTTCGTCAAAACAGGAGTTAAAAGGTTCTTACAGGGTCAGCAACGCGCGAGTGAGCGCGGTGTTGCAGACGTCTATAGGCTATGGTAACTGCTCACCATTAGGCGGGCAGTATGCTTATTTGTCCCTGAGCTGTATATAAAAACTAGTAATATTATTTTAGAAATCAATGAGCCATTGTATCGTAGCCCATAGGCTTCTACAACAAGGTCAGAGGTCATAAACATCGCTGTATACCATAAAGATATTAGCAGCGGCACGGCCAACGCTTCTGTCCGAAACTTTTTTACGTTCGTAATGAAAGGAACATTTTTATTCAAATAAAATAGCAAATGAACGGCGAATGTAGGGACATGAGATTGTATTACAGTCAGTCGACGCCGAGTCTTTACTCTTGTAACACGAAGTGACAATAAATGGTTTCACGTGAATGGACTATTTTAATTATGTGTAAAGTTCCCTCACACTCCTGGACACTAAAATATAAGGTGAACAATACCACCTAAACTGGTGACCTCCGACGTGATTGGACGTGATCGCGGACAATTTGGTGACATGTAACGATATTTTGGAGTGTTTTGGGAACGATATTTTGGAGTGTTTTGGGAAAATTTTGTGGCAAGGTCATCTTCCAGCACCAGTGCGTGCGGTATTAGCTGTCACAGAAACACGTGACCTAAACAACCTCGCGACGATAGCAGATAAAATTATGGAGACGACTCAGCCTCTCCATGTATCTCAAATTACCCAAGATTCCAGTGTTCGTTCTAGCAACGATATCATATTGGCTGAAATTGCTAAACTAAGTGCTAGAATGTCTTTAATGGAGCGATCACGGCGGACGAGTAGAGGCGAGAGAAGCAGCAGTAGGTCACGTTCAAAGACACGTAAGCGAAGTCAAATTCGACGTGACCCAAGCAGTCCAGACTGGCAATGCTTCTACCATTTTCGCTTTAAGGAACGTGCTCGAAAATGTGTACAGCCATGTGCCTATGACAAGCAGAAGTCAAACTAAGGCCTGCGCAGGCCGCGGCGGAATCCTGCGCAGTTTCTCCCAGTCACCGGCTATGTGTTACAGACAGAAATAGTGGTTATCGTTTTTTAGTGGATACCGGTGCAAATGTTTCCGTCATACCAGTGAATAGGCAGTGTTTCTCAAATAAGTGCTCGGAATACAAACTTTTTGCTGCAAATGGTAGTGAAATTAAGACTTACGGTATAAAGACTTTAAGTTTAGATTTAGGATTACGTAGAGTATTTCGATGGACATTTATAGTCGCTAGTGTAAAACAGCCTATTCTGGGTGCTGATTTTCTTACTTACTATAAACTGATAGTAGATCTGAGTAAACGGCGATTAAGAGATCAAATTACGGATTTGAATACTCTAGGTTCCATAGTTACTCATAGCGATAGTGAATTTTCTATTAAAACTTTAGATATTAAGGATAGTTGGCATAAAGTTTTAATTAATTTTCCTGATTTAACGAAGCCTGTAACGTATGATGAAACATGTAAGCATTCTGTATTACATTATATCGATACTTCGGGACCCCCTGTATATGCTCAGGCTAGGCCACTACCGCCAAATAGATATCATAAAGTGAAGGAAGAATTTAGAATAATGTGTGAATTAGGTATTTGTAGACCATCCAAAAGCGCATGGGCAAGCCCATTGCATGTTGTTTTGAAAAAAGATGGACAAATTCGCCCATGTGGCGATTATCGGCGCTTAAACGCAATCACTAAGCCCGATCGATACCCTATACCGCGTTTGCAAGATTTTACGTACCTGCTAGCAGGTAAAAAAATATTTAGTCGTATTGATTTGGTTAGAGCTTATCATTTTATACAGGTGGCCCCGGAGGATATAGAAAAAACTGCCATTATAACACCATTTGGATTGTTTGAATTCCCGCGGATGACTTTCGGTTTACGCAATGCGGCACAAACATTTCAAAGATTTATGGACACAGTAGTATTGAAAGACTTACATTTTTTATTCAACTATATAGATGATGTCATAATTGCCAGTGATAACGCTGAACAACATAAAGAGCATCTAATGACAGTTTTCGCTCGATTTAATGAGTACGGAATAAAAATTAATGTGTCAAAATGTTTATTTGCTAAGAATAAATTAGATTTTCTAGGTTTTGAAGTCTCTCCAGAAGGCATACGACCTCTGGAAGATAAGGTTCAGGCTATGTTAGATTTTCCTAGACCTAAAACAGTTTTGGAACTACGCAGATTTTTGGGTATGATTAACTTTTACCGTTTACATATTCCTAAAGCTGTAGATTTCCAATTAGAGTTATGTAAGTTTTTACATAATAAAAAGAAAAATGATAAATCGCTAATTTGTTGGGATGATAAGGCTATTGAAGCGTTCGGAAAGTGTAAGGAGAGCTTACAACGCGCCGCTACACTTTCGCATCCTTATCCAGATACTCCATTGTCTCTTATGACAGACGCCTCTAATACTAGTATTGGCGCAGTTTTACAGCAGAATATCAATAATGTTTGGTATCCGTTAGGTTATTTTTCAAAGAAATTAACAGAAACGCAACAAAAGTATTCGGTATATGACAGGGAATTGCTTGGAATTTATATGGCCATAAAACATTTTTACAGTTTAATAGAAGGCCGACAGCTCACGATATATACAGACCATAAACCGCTTACTTATGCTTTTACCAAAGTACGAATTGACAAAGAAAGTCCGCGAAGAGTTCGTCAATTATCTTTCATAAGCGAATTTAGTACCGACATACGTCACATAAGTGGTGAAAATAATATAGTAGCAGATACATTGTCCCGCATAGAAACAATTAACTGTCCCACGATTATAGATTATGCGCAATTAGCGGAAAAGCAACGCGACGACGAATACCTACGTAATGAACTGCAGGTATCCGATAGCAAGTTGCAATTCAAAGAATTTCACATTCCACAATTCGAAAAACCTGTTTACTGTGAAATATCTACTAATAAAATCAGACCATATGTACCTAATACTTTTCGTAGATTAGCATTTGCTTCAGTGCATAATTTAAGCCACCCGGGAATTCGTACAACTAAAAAATTAGTCAAACAAAAATTTTTTTGGCCTGATATGGATAGAGACATTGGTAAATGGGCAAGGTCTTGTATTGAACGTCAAAGAACCAAAATTACCAAGCATACAGTTTCCGGGTTACTAAAATTTCCACAAGTAGATCGTTTTCAGCACGTTCACATTGATATTGTTGGTCCTTTGCCTACGTCAACCGATGGTTTTAAGTATTGTATAACTATGATAGATAGACGAACAGGGTGGCCAGAAGCTTATCCGGCCAATGATATATCAGCGGAAACTGTGGCCAGAATAGTATTTGAAGGCTGGATATCTCGTTTTGGCTGTCCTTCGAAACTCTCAAGTGACCAAGGCCGACAATTCGAGAGTAACCTTTTTAGAGAGCTCATGAAATATCTTGGAATTAAAAAAATACGAACGACACCTTATCATCCGCAAAGCAACGGCATGATAGAACGTTGGCATAGGGCACTAAAAGTGGCCCTTATGGCACGTTTAAATTGCAACAGTTCTTGGGTTAGCGAATTACCTGTAGTATTGTTAGGTTTACGAACCGCAACCAGAAGCGACACCGGCGTAAGCGCAGCTGAGCTAACTTACGGTCGATCTTTACGCTTGCCAGGAGAATTTTATGATACAAGTAATTCTAAAGATTCGGATTTTGTTTATTTGCAAAAACTTAAAAACATTATTCGAAGTTTAAAACCTAAACCTTCGAGTCATAGTAATTCTAAATCGATATTTGTACACCCAGATTTGCAAAAGTGTGACTACGTATTTTTACGGAAAGATATGCTCCGTAAATCTCTTCAACCTCCTTATGATGGCCCATACCGCGTCATAGGGAGAAGAGATAAAACTTTTGTAATACAATTGGAAGAGAGAAAAATTTGCGTGTCTGTGGATAGGCTAAAACCTGCATATTTGTTAAATGATACGTATAGTGATAAGAATAGTTTAGATAATAGTAATACACGTTGTAGTAATAGAGTATGTGGTAATAATAATGCTTCCCGTACAATAAGAACTAACAACAATTTTTTTGAAAATATTAAGCACAGTAATGTTTTATTACCAAGAAGGTCACGTTTCGGTCGCATTATTAAGCCACCGGTACGTTTCGCAGAGTAATAATTAACATGTTTATAATGAACATTAGTGTCGTTAATTAAATATTAGTATCTAATATCCAACGCGTAATGTTACTCTGACGCGATTGCTAAGGAATTTCCTATTTTGCAGTAATTGCACACTGTTGTTTTTCATTGTAAAACGACAAACATGACACTCAAATATTGCATATGTAGATATTATTTGTTTTAACCAATATTAGTACATTTAAAACGAGTTTTCTTTTGAAAATTTTTAGTTGAACACTAAACTTCACTTGATAAGTATTATAGTACTGCACTTCATTTTATTTTTACTTATTATAATGGGTCGGTCACAAAGTAAAGAGGAAACTATCAATAACAATGAGATCGCCCAAGTAATCAACAATAATTTTGAAAAGCAGATCAATAATATATCGTGGATTTTAATTGGTCTACTCATTATGTTGGCACTGGCCATACTGTATTTACTCAAAAAGAACTGCATGAATCGCGCTAGAATTTGGGTGCAGAGACAGACGGCAGGCAGCAGCCCGCAATGTACCGGTGGGCACAGTGTTCAGCAGCAGCAACAGCATGTTGCAGCCGCTGGATACATCTGACCAACGAGTGTTCTGTTTTATTAAAGTGAACAGTGTTGTCGTATAAATTGTTGTGTGTCAGTAGGTATATTTAGTTATAAGATAAGTGTATTTTTGTTTGTATGTCTTTCTTGTATCGTTTAAGATGCACTTATGTTAAAAAACAAAAAAAGAGGAAGGAGGATGATGTAGGGACATGAGATTGTATTACAGTCAGTCGACGCCGAGTCTTTACTCTTGTAACACGAAGTGACAATAAATGGTTTCACGTGAATGGACTATTTTAATTATGTGTAAAGTTCCCTCACACTCCTGGACACTAAAATATAAGGTGAACAATACCACCTAAAGCGAATGTAAACGTTTCGCTGTTGGGACCAAATGTTGGAAATTGTTCGGGGTCAACGTACTTAACCTTGTTTCTTTATGTCGTTCTTTTTGTGCTGGCATGAATAAGTGATTATAATGCATCTGATGTTAAGAAGTCAAATAGACTATTCTCCGGTGCGAGATAACTGATATACCGAGTGATAAAACAATAATGCCGGCCTACTATGCATAGACTCAACTCGAAACTCGACTCACAAGAGAGTCACTGTGCAGAGTTTATCACCTGTCTCCACCTGTTATCGAGAGTCGGTTTTGTAATTTTATCGAATTTCGCATCTATTCATTTTTTAAGAGTGACTACATTATTTCGGATCAGGTCAAAGCGGGAGACATCCAATAAATGTGCACATTGTCACCTAAACGAGTAGGTACTTGAGTGAGATGTAATACGATTTTTTGTCAAACGTTCCCGGCGACAAAACTCATAACTTCTATTGGTATAGGTAAAAAATAGCATCACATATATGTGTATAGATTTATTATAATAAACTAGCTTTTGTTCGCGGCCTTGCTCGCTTGCGTAATCTTTATGTCAGAATAGATTTGCGTTCAGGATACTACAGGATTTCATAATTGTACTTTAAGCATCATGTTCAAATTATGTCATATCGTTAAGTCACTTTAGTATGCTTGATCACCGTTAGAAGTTATTTGGTATATCCTTCGGAGACAGTACTTCTTTGAAAAGTACTCTACGTGCTTTTAATTTTTTTTACTTTGACTTTATATTTTTTTAAGAGCTTTTACTTTAAAGCTTTTAACTTTTTTCTTCCGACAAATAGCAATGTAAACACACTGTTGCCATAGTAACTATGGGACGAAAGAGTCTTAACATCTTATGTCTCAGGATGGCGAGCGCAGAGGAATGCCAAGCATTGCTTTGTTGTTCATTTTGTTGTTTGCTTTTGCTACTGTCCATGAGCGGTCGTATCGCTTACCATCAGGTGAATAGCATGCTCGTCTCGCCATTCATCGCAATAAAACAAGTATCCATGACAAAATAAATTTTTTTAACGCTCTGTTTAAAATATGTTTTC
Source organism: Deilephila porcellus (assembly GCA_905220455.2). Lineage (NCBI taxonomy): Eukaryota > Metazoa > Arthropoda > Insecta > Lepidoptera > Sphingidae > Deilephila > Deilephila porcellus. The sequence goes on along the minus strand of LR999986.1, from coordinate 10,493,183 downwards.
ATAATGTATATAAATAAAACGTATTTATGCCCCTAATTTAATAGTATTTACATGTCCAATGTAATAAAATGTGTAGAGAGAAAACCTATTCGTATTTTTTGACAACAGCGCCTTTCGGCGACATAAGATCGTAGATGACCTATAATACACAATTATCACTAGGCCGAAATAAAATAAAAATTGCTTACCTGATGACACGTGGAAACTGCGTTGGTGATGATCAAATCGTGTTGCCAGCAATCTAACTGAAGGCTTTTCTTTATTTCACAACACAAACTTATTTTATCGATAGCGATAAATTATTTATTATTTATTTTATTTTGAAACAACAAAAGCACTTATGATTAAATGGCAATAATACTGTCTAATACAAAAAATCGCGGACACCTAACCGACATATTGCCAGACTCAACGACGACCGACGTCGTCGGAGTCTTGTTAACAACTGAACTTTATAACACAACTGGCGGGTTTATATACCCTGAACCCAGTCGCAAAATTACAGATACCCACATCGAATTTTATTATTAAGGTGAATGTGTCCTCCATACTGCTTGTCTCGTCCCGTCCCGTTAACTACATCCCATCCTGTTTCGTCTCATTCCCTCACGAGACATGCAATACTGCCCTCTCTTGTTCCATTTAATCCGCCTTATACTCTTTATGACACATACTTTGAAAGAGGAGCATTGGGTTTGAATTCCATGCTCATCCCACGGAAATACTAGACTGGTCCATTCGTTTGTGTTTTAAGAAGTTACAAAACACACACTTTCACATTCATAATGTAATACAATGTGAATCCACAGCATCCGATATTTAGTCAGGCCAGAGGTTCATCCAACGGAATACGACCGTTAACTGCTTTAAAAAACATTCCACCAACTATATTCAAAGCCAATACATATTGTATGACCTTGTAACAAGACTTCTTATAAAGCTTACCTTTAATAGCGTTACAGTATTTTCAAAGACAGCGCGGTAATAACCTTTGGGAGTTTGTTTATCTCGTGATATCTTCAGCATATTTCCCACTGGAGAATAGATTTCAACTTTGACCTGACCTTGAGTTTGTACTTTACAGCACGTGTGGGTGAAAGGCGCCTTTATGTGAGATGACGTCATCTTAAGACGTGTATGAAGATGTGTGCAACGCTGTTACAAAACTGATGTTCGGTCTTTTTATGACGCAGGTTCTTTAAAATGGCACGTGTGTTTAAAATACGCCACGAGAAGTGTTGTCTAGGTAGAGTATGCACCAGTGATGGTGCGACCAAACCAATCGCTTAAGTGATTAGCGTCGTACAGAAACAATAGAGTTTTAAAAGGAATGGTGAACAGGAGGAACAAAACAAAGAAGGGATGACGTGCCTCCAGTAATCTCACTCATTCAATCAAACGCGACGGGAAAACTATTTTTTGTAGTGATACTTATACAGTACTCTTTTTATATTATTATCAAGTAATGGGTAAGTATTTATTAAAATGATATTTTAGTGGAACAACAAAAAAATCATGGCAATAAAATTTGAGTTAATTTTAGCGCGTTCCCTCATTCACTGTTCGCTTGATCGTAACAACACTAACCGGTAACGTTGAAAACAATACTTTAAATAAATTTTAAAGCATGAAGATGGCACAATGTTGTACTGACCAGAGACTCTTATCACCAAAACCTGTCGAACGAGATATATAGCCGTGCAAATAAAGAAAATAATGACAAGTACGATCTCACATCCGACCATCGATCACGCGAACTGCCTCAAGTGACCGGCAAAAAAGGTTATCACAAAATTTATGGTTCCCCCATAGTATTTCCAACATTAGAATTATCGTAAAACTGAGATTTATGCCTGTTGTCAGCGGCAGATGGAAACGAATTCAAGAAATTGACGCGGCTATTCCGAAGGTCATGGAATTTGGAATATGTTTACAACTTCGCTGTATTGTCAACTGCTTGACTTTCAAATTGTCTAGACTCAATATTTGACCTAGGTTCTTCGGTTATTTTTTCCTGTATTAGTATGTTAAGGTTTTAAATCAATTCTGTTTTTCTATTGTAAAAACAATTGGGAATTGGGTAATGATTCAGTTCCCTATGATGACCTAATTAAATTACGAGGATAGATTAATCTATTCTTAGAAATTTAAAGCTCAATGAATATTCATCCAGCGCAAAATTATCATGAACCTACTACTAATACTACGATCCATTGTTATTATTTTATCATCAACATAAAAGCGTCACAAAGTACAAAGATGCTATCAAAGTGTTTTCGTATAATAAAGAGGCTGACGGTAGTACGCATTGATTCAAAAACGGATGACTATGTCTATTGATGGAGAGAGGCCACTCAAATGTACTAGAGCCAGAGTGACGCTAACTTGTGGAGCTTCGCGACACAACATCTTTACGATGAGAAGGTCAGCTTGGGATGGAAGTAAATATAAATGTGTAAATTTTTGAAAATTTACTTATAGTCTGTATGTTTTAGGATCAACTTAGAGAGAGAGCTTCTATTACATCTACTATTTAGAAGGAATCTTAAATTAAAATATAACTTCAGTCTTATGCGTTTCAACAGTCGATCAATTAATTCAATTTAGACAATCGCCTTTTTGCGTTCGAGAATATTGCTAGTTTTGTGACTGTATGCATTTCAACACGCACATATCTTACGAAGTTTTTCATAAATTTTGAAATGAGCGGTTACCATCTATGAATATTTTTTGATACGAAATTCCTTAATATTGTTTATTGGAAGCTCAATACTCTGCAATCTACGCCATAACTCAGACCATATGAACTGGATATTGTAATCAAACCTTTCTGAACCAACCAACCATCCGCAAACATTTTGACAACAGCGAACGTTTACGACGGACGATCGTGTCGAACTGAGCATGGTGTATAACAATATTTGTAATTTGTACGCGTCTGCATACAATTGTGCGTGTGGATGTCCATACTGAGGGGTTTAGTGACTGTTGGAACAATCGTAACGCAGCAATTAAACGACAAAATTAGAGCTGTTAGCGTGCGATAATATTACTTGTTTGTATGGGATTATGCGCTTCAATGGAAATGTATTTTACAGTTTACTCTGTAATTTTACCTTTGGTTTAATTGTGCTTCGTGATTAATGTCTTCATTATTTTAGTAGTGCAGATAAGCGTTTTAGGGATAATAATGTCTTTGTTTTGATGCTCACGTGTTATATGAGTTATTTAATTAGCTGAAAAAAAAATGATTGTAATTATAATCGATTTATGTTATTACTAGTTTGAGTTCAACATAAATTAAAAAAATTTATGGTATAACCCTTAGAGCCTGATATATTAACAAGCCAAAAAACACCATCATGCCTTATGAGGAAAGTATTGCCTACTTGGGTATCTACTGTTAAAAAATCTTGTTATTGGCTGGACATTCTGTAGATTTCTTACTAGCGCCCAGCGATGCCTTTTGAGTGAAACGAAATAAATAATCCTTTCTACTCGCCCGCGTTCCCGGCCCAAACAATAGACCCTATCAAGAATAACGAAGGCATTAAACAAAATAGAGCCATCTCGCTAAGGTTCCGACTCTCGGAGCATTGTGACGGCATCTATCCGACGTTTCATGTCGAATTAATAACTTTAAGAGTGAGTCGCCATAATCTTTTATACTCCGAAAGGCTTGTTTTGTTTGAATCGAATTTTCAAATGGAAATGGAAAGTTATAGCTGTTTTACTGCGTTGGGGATGAATTTCGTGTGATGAAGATGTTCGATGTAAATTTGTTTGGCAATTGCTAATAATATTGAAGATATTTTAGGATCTAGCGCTCTTGGTTTTAAAACTAAGACGAGAAAGGGGACTTCAATGCATTTTTTATAAGTTTACCCGGTAGTCACTATTTTGGCAATTACGAATAACCGATTGCCAGCGATTACGATTTATTGATTTTGATTCTTTGCCAACTTTTTAATTCTTATAAAATATTTGTTTACTGGTTTACCAAGCCTGCAGTCTTTTATGATTTTGCTACGTACACAACCCACTGTTATTTTCTCTTTTGTTTGAACTACACTATTGAAACCGTTACAAGCAGCGGTATATAAAAATTGTGACTCGACAATATCGAGAAAAACTCGAACAATTGAGACGATGAATTTTTGAGGTTGCCCCTCTGACTTCGGACATTGATTAATGGGAGTGGACGCCCCTCTCGACGGAATACAGAGTGCTATCCGGGAAATGTGTGGTGTATTGATTGAAAAGCATTCACTACACGATTAAAATGTATACGTAGCAATCGTTGCCAGACGTTGGTAGTATGAGTGAATTATCTGACACATTTTTTCTTCTAGGTTTTTGTAATCTTACATAAGATTTCATTGTGAATTATGGAATTATTTAGCTTATAAATGTATCTTTCAGGAACAGAATTAGGTGTTTAGTACATCACGTGGACTTTATGCAGGCTGGTGAACTTCACATATGATTGATATTTTTGTAGAAAACTTTCAGTACGACTTTTACCTTGTGATAACCTATTAATGACAAGTGGTCGTTAATGGTGGGTATTATAAGGAAAAAAGAAAATTTATTTAAAGCAATGCTTTGCGGAAAATTCGGGTTGATATTATTTGAAAATTGAACGAATATTTTATTTATATTTTATATAATCAAATAGTCCTTAAACTATATCTGTGACAGTTAGGAGATTTTGACCTACTTCATAATTTATCTGAAGTTATTTACCTATTTAGCTCATTGTTTTGTCACTCGCTTTGCTACGAAAGAACGAGGACAAAAAATATTTCCAACTCCTTTTAATAGTTAACCTTATGATTAATTTCGTTTCGGTTTAAAGACAAGCTAGACATTCCCGGAGACTTGCTGAGCTTCAAAGCTCGGTGTCATTAAAATGCGTGCCACTGTGGATCCTTGCTTACAGGAGTTGCAGTGGCGGGTGTGAGGGTGGACAGTCTCCTACTTCATTCAGAATTAGCTAGCCCTTTTTAACGAGATAAGTATCACGCCATATTTCTTTTATAAAATAAAATAGAACTACTCCTGATGAAGACAGTAGAATCATATTCAAACAACGGCTCCCATTGTGCTGATTAGATAGTGAACCCTAAAAATGAGCAAAATTTACATTTTATCTAAAGTGACAGCCACTTTGAACAAGCACAAAGAGGTTTTATACAGAATAATGAAGACAATAGTTAGTTTTATCTTCATGTCAAGAACATTGAAATACGTTGCTGTATTTATGGAGAACTACAAGAAGACTTTTGTCTTTAACTTTAATTAATAATGTTATTATGCTGCCTTTGTTTATTTTAATAGATGTCAGTTTTGTTTTTAAAACAAACTTGATGGAGATGTCGACGTTGTGAACAATATTATATTTCAGCACCGTCATTACTATTATTAGCGTGTAGTAAAGTATTTGAATTTTCCTATCCGCATTCTTGTTTGTGCTACACTTCCAACGGTTTTTAGTTTTGTGAATTAAACTGTAGACTAACTGTTACCACTATGAATGATTCTTGTTCTACTTGCCCCTAAACCACTCTTACAAGGAGATAGCGAGACAAGGCACTTTGACTTTGAGAATTCAATTTGAAAATGACTTCAGCCTTTTCATAATTATGTACAGATGTGGATAAAGGAGTCAGGAATTTGTGCCCTATATGGCGATAGGCTCGCCCCTTATCACATCGTGGGACGGAACATACAAGACGAAATGTGGGTGTCCTGGTAGCGCCTCTGCCTACCCCTTCTGGGATAAAGGCGTGAGTTTATATATGTATGTATGTGGATAAAGGATATTTTTATTTTAAAAACGTACTTACGCCACTGCAGATATACTGTGTCATTACCAAATTCGAAATTACTGTCAATAAAGGCGCTTTCTCATGACGTCATAAGTCCCCCCTCCTCATAAGTCTCATAAAGGTATACTTCATTTCTCTTCTTTAAAATCTTACACGCCATTAAGCAAGGGCCGTAAAAAAACATTTGTGGCTTAACTTTTCATTGCTTTTCATTTCATTTGCAGTAGACATCTAAATTTATCAGAAGGGTGTCGAGAGTTTAGAGACATAGTCGAATGAAGTTCAGTAAGTTAAGAATATTTCTATTAGAATGAAAGATTCTAGAATTGCTATTGTCACATTATTAATATAGGATTTTTTTTTAAATTAATGCTTATGTGTGCAAGATTAATAGGTACCTAAAATTATTGATGTTGTAAGCCATTTTTAAAATCACGGAGCCAATACTTCTGCTTATTGGAAAGTTTATTTCTGGATTAGTGGGAATTTCGTAAATAAATACATTAAAAAAAGGCTAGTTAAAACTGCATTTCACAATCAATTTATTGGTTAGGAAAAGGTTCTTTTAATCAAAGCAAATTCAATTTACTATCTACTATCTACTTTTAAAAATTAGGAATTAGTAATTGTCCTAAAAAGACATAACCTCAAAATTCTGTTTAATATGTTAAACGTCGCCTCACTGACAGTTTCCAACGTGCAGATTGTTCTTGTAAAGGCCAAAACCCTTACACACCCCTTTAGTTAAACAATAGCGTGCAAGACGTACAATGGTAACACAACAGGGCTCTTTTGTGCTTTCGCATCTTGTGAATAGAACTCAACAGCTAATAGTGTATGAACTTTATAAACACGTCTTTATTAGCAGCGCGGTTTAGAGAAAAGGTTTGACACTTCAGAGAATATTGTATGGCTGTAGAGATGTTTCAGATTTTTATTTTATTCTCTCTCTAGGTTTCTCCTCAGCCACAAGAAGTGTACTGTAGATTTATTATTGAAAATATACGGATTCAAATGTAGTTTAGTATTTCTAAAAGTGGGTTGTTTTTAAGTAGGCCCCATATATAGTAGGAGTAAAAGATGGACTTGAATAAAAAATAAAATTTAAGTTTCCATTAATAGTCATAAATTAACTATCTGAATATAACATTTTTAGCTTTGCCTGGTATTTGAAATATAAATTAATTTAAAATTGATAAGTTCAAGACACTATGACTTTTGTCCAATTGAGTTTAAAGGCATATCAACAGTAAATATATATTCGGCGTATCATTATTGATATTTAGGATTATAGATAAATATGTAAAATAAAATAAAGCATATAAAACGGTATAAAGAAAATATGATCTAAGAATTTTAACATACACATTTTAATATTTTCCAAAATGGCGATGGGATTTAAAAATACACCCAATACCAAGCGAAAATTTCTAGTGTCGAAAATGCAAGGCGAATTTATAAAACAAATACTATTTTCTAAATAAATTTGCTTCTCAGAAAAGTAAAATACGTTTTTGAAACAACGATATCTAGTTTCGCATTATAAAAATAACAATATTTATTTTCGTGAAACCCATTTGCAAAAAACCTTTTTCGCTACCTTTTTAGCTCACACTTCAACGCTTTTATTCACATTACAAGAAATAATCCAATTTACAATGAGAAAGATCCACAACCCGACTAATTCAAAAAGACTTAGATACTTAAGCACTTAGCGCTTGAATTCGAACAGTATATTTTGAAATTTGGGATAACTGGGGTCGCTGAGTACTTTCATCTAGTAACGAAGTTGTTACTGTAATGCCTAGATTAGGGTGCATATAGTAGGAGTACGTTGGACCTACGCTTGAACTACGTACTTAAAAATTATATCACTTAATAACCGTTGCTAATGGCGTACATTTTAAATACATCACGTTAAGAGATTTTTTTGAAGTGGCACTTTGATAAAAGTAAGAGTAACTGCTGGACATAATAAGACTTAACATTTGAAGTCATACGACGGCGAGCGCAGTGGAATGGAGTGGAGTTATTTTCATCTCATCGTATTCTCTTCCGCCTCACCTTCTTACACCTTCTTCGCCTCTAGTGCAAATTTGTTGTAATATAATTTTATTAATATCAGGCTGTAGTAAGATTCATATCTTGCTGGGATAAACACACTTTAATCTTGTAACCGTCACCAGCTTCACATCACAACTTCCATAAAATAGGAAAATCTCATACGGGGTCTCCGCCACAGCTAACGTCTTTTTGCCATGAAGACGTTACGGTGACTTCATTCCAGTATCGATTCTTATCTATGTATGTTCTTCTGCTTCTACCTGTTCTTACATATAGAAGAAAAATAACATCACGCTTTTAAAAAGATGCATAACGTTGAGTATAATAAATATGTCCCAGATAAAACCAAGCGATCATTTAAAATTTCATTACACGATAAAAGCTATAGTTTTACATTGGGCATTTTAAAATAAATGGATCGAATTATTTGCTTTATTGGTGGACCATTAACGGATTTATTTGGAGCACCATCACTCGGCTGTCGCCTTTCAATATAATTCATTAAAGCAAAGAGGGAGTCATTTTTCACATGCGACGGTCGGAATGACCAGTGTCGGCTGAGAGCATTTTAAACGGTTGATAGTTATTTATTTTGCACCTGGATGGTATTGGGAGCCGAGACAAGCGATCTGGATACAAAACCTTTCGACGGTTTGTTTCTGCGGGGTTTTTATTTATTTTCTTTAATGCGATTGAGTTTCGGTTTCGTTTGCGTTGGTTTCTAAATTATAAATTATCTATTGACTGTGCTTTCCGACTAGCATGCTTGTTAATGGAAAAAGTTAAATTAGTGTAAGATTTCAAAAAGAGATTGAAAGGCAGTTTTTAAACTTCGAACAGTCAGAATTATATTTTTAGCTGGTGGTAGAATAACGTCATATTGAATAGAAATCACTGCACACTATAGAAAGAAATCCCGACATAGGGGCCCATAAAGGTGGTATTGAAAATTCGATTAGTCAGTCCTTTTATTTGATAGTATATTCGTAACCGTCAGTATAGCTAACACAGTACACGATAGTATAAAACGTGTCAGAGATTCATGTCAGTGCGGATGTCTGCTTTATTTAAATTGCACCGTACTATAAATGAAATAAATAAATACACCTAACAGTTACATACATAGTCCTGGCCCCACATAAAGATCAATTAAGTCTTGTTTCGCAGGTATCAGAACTACCAAAGACTTTTCGGTCCACAAACGCCAGACCCGAAAGAAATATTTGTGGGCCACAAAAACATTTCTCTTGGTGCGGGAATCGAACTCGCGGCCTCATGTTTCACAGCCGGCGTCTAACCAACTGCGCCACGGAGGCTGTACTATGTAGTCAATTTGTCGTATCTGGACAATAACTCCTTCAATTACTGCTGCAATGTCTCCAATACCATTCCAATAAAATATAATTTCCAATAAAATTCTACACAGCCATGAGACGCGCTGGACAGAAACCGGTGGAGGCAGATCACCCGCTCCAGATGCAACCCTGATGCTGACCACGATCCTCAGACCGGAGGGACCGACCAGAGAGAGAGAGAGATTCTCCAATACCACTTAATTTAATAATCCATCATCACTATTCGTCAACATGTCTCCTATAAGCCTAACCTTTTAAAGCTGTTAAAAAATGTCCTGCATCCTACAACCTCTACACAATATTTACACAATTTTCCAAACAATCTTATCCAAACTTCATCCTTGGCAATAATCGCACATCTTCCAAATTGAATTCAGTAGCGAGACCGGGGCGGGTTGAATAAGCCTAGTTTAAACTCGGTATTGTTCGGATATTGTTACTAGTTTTACACTATAGTTAGTTTCGATTGTACGCCGCAATGCGCTGAGCCTTTGGAAATATTAAGGGCAATCACAATATACTACGGTTAACTTTTACTTCAACTTTTGTGCATGCTCGGGATGAGTTCTAATTGTGCAATGTTGATGCTGTAGTGTGCATTTCGTTGAAATGTCGTGTTGGTTCAATTTATTATTGTTTCTTTAGATAATGTCTGCAGCGGCATGGAGAATAGGTAAACTCGCTTGTGTGTTGGAGTTTAAATATTAAAGTTAAGTTAAGTTATTAAAGTTTAAATAATTAATAATCAAAAAAGCGGAACTTAGTTTTGTAGTAAGTAAAATTAGTATACCTGGTGTCTAATATTTATAATATGGTGGTAGGTCTCTCATATGTGAGAGGCCGCCTGGGTAGGTACCACCGCAATGTCTATTTCTCCCGCCAAACAGCAGTGTAAATGCACTGTTGTGTTCCGGTTTGAAGGACATTGTAGCCAGAGTAACTACTGGACATATCGAGACTTAACATCTTATGTCTCAGGATGGCAAGCGCAGTGGAATGCCAAGCAATGCCTTGTAACTCATGGTGTTGCTTGGTTTTGCTACTGTCCATGAGCGGTCGTATCGCTTACCATCAGGCGAATGGCAGGCTCGTCTCGTCATTCATAGCAATAAAAAAAAATAAAGAAAAATGAGGCACGTAAATTAATTCAAGAACAGGCATGTACTTTTAAATGCACAGAACCCGACGTTTAACCTATCAAAAAGAAGAAGAAAGCTCAATAAATAGCTTAAAAGCCTTTTGTAAACCTATAAGAAACATTCAAATATAAAATTCTATATGATTTATCGAATAGCCACAAAAAATTAATATTAAGCATTCTTTTAATTTTTTTCTTAATCAGCATTCAAATACCTTTACATAATTTATTTATTTATTTATTTATAATTCTTTATTGTACACAAAACTTAGGAATAACATATATATGGAACTTAAATCTAAATATGAGTACAAACGGCGGTCTTATCGCTCACGGCGATCGCTTCCAGACAACCTTTGGATGGACTGGAATGAACAGGAGAAGGAAACCATTTGCATTCACTAAATTTAATATTTTTAAATCAGCAAGCATTTAAATTTTCTACAGGAAAGGAGGCTGCAGTAGATCCAACTCCTTTGCAAAATTGGCTCTTACATTCCCCTTTACGATAATGAGTCAAATCCCCCGTCCGTATTCAATTGCTTGTACTTTAAACATGATGGTGGCTTCTTCTATACTTCTCTTTTATAAATATAGTCTGGAAATGGAAGCAAATATTGGTAGTGCCTTCCGTATTCAGATCGTTAATTGGGTTGTCTTGTAAACAAATAGTTGATTTCGTGTTGCGTGAAAATTAATAAAAAAATGATTTGTTATTTTTTTTGGGATTGTTAGTTTAGCTTGCAAGTAAAACATGCTGTTGCTGTATTTTTTTTTTAAATATCTTTTGGAATCTATTTCCCTGGGAAACAGTTGCAATAATATTTTTTTTGTGGTGTTTTTGTGTTTATAACGGTTCATAAAAATTAGCACATGATATAGGCTAGTATTTAGAAAGAAACAGAGACATCAAACTGTCAATACATAGAAATAACAACTGATATTTTCTAGCCTGTTTAATGCGTTTTATATTTTTAAGCAATACATCTCCACAGCCTCCGTGGCGCAGTTGGTTAGACGCCGGTTGTGAAACGAGAGGCCGCGGGTTCGATCGACGCACCGAGACAAATGTTTGTGGGGCCCACAAATATTTGTGTTGTGTCTGGGTGTTTGTGAGACCGAAAAGCCTTTCGTAGTTTCTGTTACCTGCGACACAAGACTTGGAGTCAGGACTATGTTTGTGACTGTTGGGTGTATTTATTTATATTTATCTATGGCATCGACTCAGTGCACTAAAGCACGCGGGAAGAGCCTTATATAGGATTTTTTTAATAAAGATTGTACACACATCACAGAAAGACCAAGTCGAGGCCACAGGCAAAATGAAAACACCCGAGCGTCTCGCTGGCGCCCGGCCAACAATGCAAATGCAGATAAAGTGATTCCATCCCAAAACACTAAGGAACTTAAACTATCAGTAGAACGCGACATTAGCCGCTTTTTCCAGCGGAGACGGCAAAAAAATGGTGAAAATCGTCAAAAGTTAGATTAAATAAGTTTTCAAAGTTCTGACGCGTTCGCGGTCCCATTTGGAAGTCACGGCAACCCGTTTTATTAGCTTGTAAATTGTAATATTCAGGTGGTAAAAATGTGTAATACTTGGATGTTTTGTATTATTCATCCAAAATGTAAGATTAAAATATCTTCATAAATGCTTTCAGTATTAAACAATTTAGTGTAACTTTAATTACAGTTATGAGGGTAGTAGTTAAATGCACAATATGAGTTGTGACGTCATTGCCCTGACATTGAGAGCTTGTTATAGAGAAAGAAAGACGTCGCCACAATTTCTATTTATAATCATCTTTAGAATATTAATAGTCATCTCACTTTACAACCTATTTTAATGCTCATCAATTATTATTATATTTGCTCTTCTATATAAAGTAGTAAGAAAAATATTAATATTAAACAGCATTTAAACAGTATTTAATATTTATAGCCTATTATTTTATACGCTATTCTTCAAGATTCTTTTGCCAATAATTTATCAACATTGTACGATTAATATTAAGACTAATATCAGATTTTATCGATGAAGTATCCACTAGCTCGGAGGCGCTGCATCTGGCGGAGGCCCGTCAGGCATGGCGATCAGCTGTCCAAGACTCGACCAAGTGACAGGGGTCTCGATCCTCAGCATCGAGGGAACGATTGAAGAGAGAGATCCACTTATATAAGCCTCGTTCATGTATCGATTTGAAATTAGATTTACCGTTGTTTTGATAGTGTATTGGTTTTGTTAGCTTTGTGGTAGTAACGTCGCTTCCGGAACAACAAGAGCGTTTGATTTCCATTGGAGTCAATATTTGTATAGCCGACAAACATTTGTGTTTATTTTAGTAATGTTTCTTGATATATTTTACGATAGCAATAGCTACGATGTTAAGAAAATATGGTGAAAAGTCATGTCAATCTAAAAAATATGAATCGCAAAATGAAAACGTGCGTTTTTAAAAATTTACCGTATTTTTCAGGTTTTTCTACATGCATCTCTATGCTCCATGGTGTTGCAGATGGTCAAGGACGGTGATGACTTACCTTCAGGTGACCCCTATACTCGTTAGCACCAATTATAAAAAATAATATCCATGAGCCTGTGTTCATCCTTTTCTGGATATGCACAGGCCTTTTAAAGATTTCACCATTGAGCGTTAATCAAGAAAGATTTGTCCATAATAATCATACATGCTGGCAAGCTACTTTTTGAGCGTATTACCAGTCATCAAATCATCCTGAGCACAATGTTCTACCTGCTTAAAAATTCATACATACATAAACTCACGCCTTTATCCCAGAAGGGGTAGGCAGAGGCGCCACCAGGACACCCACATTTCGCCTTGTATGTTCCGTCCCGTGATGTGATAGGGGGCGAGCCTATCGCCATATCGGGCACAAATTCCTGACTCCGGGCTGATAATGAATACAAAAACCCAATATCACTTTCCCCGACCCGGGATTCGAACCCGAGACCTTAGCGTTGTACCGTAGTACAACTACGCCACCGAGGCAGTCAAAAAACTTAATGGGTTATAATTTACATCCATTTGAAATTGGAAGTTGAACTGACAGGTTTTCTCACCAAGTTTCGCTAAAATATTCCCATTTTAAAACCACCTTAAACATCCATAGTAAAATAATATTCTTTCTTCCAAATAAAATAAATTATATAAATATAGCTTGTAAAAAAACCTGTTATTTTTTCAATTTCACACAGTACACACGGTCAGTGGTCACACTCCTGGGAAATCTACTGCTGTTGGATCTATGGATTTTCTCCCGCAGATATCCTTCGAACCGCACGACAAGACGAACTAATGAAATGTTATTTTATACATTGGGTGACCGTGTATTTTACTTATTGTTTGTAATTCATATTACACGTAATGACAAAAATTTAAAAGTCTCGTAATAGCTGCAATCCTTCAAACGTCTATAGATAAGACCACTATGTCAGGATTGTACGGCAAAGAAATAGAAGAAGAACTTATTGTTTCGAAAAGCCCCACTGTTCAAATTAGAGGAATGCATTCATGAGCATTAAGTTTGTGTACTGTTCTGTTTGTGCACTGGACTGCTGGACTGCCTAGGTGGCGTAGTTGTACTATGGTAGGATTACAACGCCCACCGCGTTGTAATCCTAATCTCGGGTTCAAATCCCGGATTGGGCAAAGTGATATCGGATTTTTCTATTCATTATTAGCCCGGAGTCAGGAATTTACGCCCGATATGGCGATAGGCTTGCCCTCTATTACACCGTGGGACGGAACATACAAGACGAAATGTGAGTGTCCCGGTACCTCTGTCTACCCCTTCTGGGAAAAGAGCGTGAGTTTATGTATGTATGTAGGAAGGTTCAAGTTAAAAAAAAGAACGATAAATTATTTAGTAAATACGTGTTACTACTGGATTGCCTTTGCGGACATAGGCTGTGAACTTGAATATGCTGAGTTCGATACTCAGATGAAGTAATTCAGGCAATTATATGGTTTTCATTGCAAAAAATTTCCTCAAACACGCACAATTTTCCAAAAGGTTTTACTTCCAATACAACGAAATGACTAAAATAAAAACCATACATAAATACAACAATTACCACACATTTAACAACGAAGCTCGTAACAGTAAGAATTTTAGCAATTAATTAACGCAGACAAAGTTAGTCTCGTAACACATAATGGTGTGAATCCGCGTGTTCTTCACACGCGCTGACGGAGCGGCGTCTGCTGTTTGCCGCTCTTGGATTATATTGTACACGGGTTTACTGTTCAGCTGATAAATAATTTGGGGAAAATACGTGGAAACTGAAAATGAGAATGAAATTAATTAACCATTAAAATGTTTCAATTTCTGTGTATGTAAGTGCGCCAATCCGCAATAAGTCAGCGTGGTGGACTATATGGCATTACTCCTCTCAATCGTACTCTCGATTGTAGAAGAGGCCCGTGCCCTGCAGTAGGGCGAATTTGAGGACGTCACAAGAATTTCACCATAGCTATCAAAATCATGGCTTGTCATATCAAAGTCCACTATTCAGTCACTGCGCCACGTAAATTACATAATAAATAGGTAATTATGCTATATATTGCACAGCATGTGTTATAAATTGAATTTCATTCTATGGTCTGTATTTTTAATGTTTAAATTATTAAATTTCATAATAATTATTGTTGAAATTTCGTAACAGTTCCATGAACGTGTTTACGGCACATTTACCATGTCGTTATAATATAAAATGAATCTTAAATAGGTCGATTTATTCAGGATTAATTAACATAATTATTTAAGTATATTAAATTATATCCCACTTGTAGGCGCGGGCCTCGTTTGTAATTTAATGGGATTTTAAGGTACAACGTATCAACGGATCATACATTAAATATCATATCTGACATAATATTTGAGAGCCTCCGTGGCGCAGCTGGTTAAACGCAGGCTGTGAAACGAAAAGCCGCGGGTTCGATCTCCGCACCGACACAAATCTTTGTGTGAACCACGAGTATTTGTTTCGGGTCTGGGTGTTTTTGAGACCGAAAAGTCACTCGTAGTTTCTAAACCCACGACACAGGACTCGATCTTATAGTGGACTCAGGACTATGTATGTGACTTTTCCTATACTTTATGTAAATAATAATAGCATTGAATTACATCATCGGTCATGATTTGTTGGATGCTTGTTAGGTGTATTTATTTATTATTATTTTCACTGAATACATTCACTAAATGATCATAATACAGGGTAACGAGCAAAAGGCCTACGTCTGCCACGCTGGCGTAGTATAGTTAAGTAGCTCTCAGATGTAAAAATGATAGTAGAAAAAAATAAATTTCTCAGAATTACTGGTTTATTTCAGTAGTGATCAATGTTGTGCGATTTCTCTGCCCGTGTGTATCTATCAAGTTGCGTATCGTATTTAATCCACGTTTATAATGAGTAGCGAAGCTGAAAATTATCTAAACACACTAAATAACTCACGAATGTTACAATTAAAATTACAAATCAAATTGTTTTCAATTGTATAACCATTATTATACAAAGGTATTTACTTCGTTCATTCATGAATTTTATTACTTTGTCATCGTAATTAATTACAGATTATTTATTTACAGTCAGCAATAATAAGCAACTCTTTAAAAAAATCATTACATGAAAAGAGCAAAGCAAATAACTTTAAATAGAAAATAATTTAGGTACCTATATGGTGGTCTATCGAACAATTACAAAATGTGTTTTATAAACCAGCCGGAAGAATTAATAGACATTTGAAAACCGAACAAGCAAGATTTACGCCCGTATACTCAAACGCATGGTACACTTAACTAAGTCCCGCTTACATTTACTCTTTAAGTGGAACGTAGCTCGTTAAGTACAACTTAATATATAAATGGCTTTTGAGTATTCGGGCGAAAGTCTACAACTACAGCGATTATTGCCTACTATCAACTGCAATAATTTTGCCACCCAGTTAAAAATACTCCCACTTTTTCGGAGAAACAACGCATAACATTTACCCCAGTATAAATTCAGTTATCTATAAAACCAAAAACGCTAAAACTAGATTGCATGCCACAATATTCATGAAATCCATTGCTCCCTGGAAAGAGACTAATTTCGGCACGATTGAAAGCTAGGTGGGTAATTCTGAAGCGAAAACGTCTGTCACCCTACTAAATCACGACGAAAGAGAGTATATGAATTCTGTAGTATATTGAAGCCTGTGAGATTAAACCGACGTTATTAAAGCTTACTAGTGAACATCCTACGGCTTCGGAGATAGATTAAAAACTCGTTCGGAATGTAGACGCGACGTTCTTGCAGGAAAGATTATGGAGCGCCAATAGCAATGGCCTAACCCCTACTCTCGGTTGTAGAGGAGGCCTGTGTCCACTTAAATATGCCGCGTTTCGTTCTTCTTGTGTACATCCGGATATATCCGGTATGTCAGACTGGCATAAATCTGTCAAGCAGCAAGAGATAATCATCTCATCAAATATAAAAACAATAAGAGTCTTGTATTATTGACTTAAAAATATTATATTAGGAACGCCAAATCATACTGATTTAGCATTGTGGCGTGGGAATAGTATAATATAATATTTATCATTGCTCAAGTACTATTTTCTAATCTGGAATCATTTTTATAGTTAAAAAAATGGTTCTATAGGTATGGCCGTATCAGTAAAATTGCAAACAAATAAAAAAAAGATTTTTAGCGAAAGAAAACTCCTTGGTTTTTATTAAAAAAAATGCATGCCATGACCACAAATCAGAACAATATATTTCTCCATTTAGACGATAAGTAACTAATAAATGTCACACAAGCAATAATCCCTCGATATACATATTAGTAGGCATTTGCAAAGCTTTACAAAATTTGTCCCATCTGCAAACGAATCTATGGCCGACGCTGTGACACATTTTCTACTAACTGTACGTATGTACAGTCAGCAACACTGGTATACTAATGAAAGATTTCATACAGTTTTCAACGTTAGGTGTGAGTTTGTGTGTTTTCTTTAATGAAATTTCGTGAAATATATGAGTATAAGCAAGTACGCGAACGTACAGGCAAGCGAAGTGTCGGACGCCCACCCGCAATGACGGACGACATGGTTAAAGGTCGCAGGAAGTCGCTGGATGCAGGCCACTTCCAACAGGTCTATGTGGCGATCTATGGGGATGCCTATGTTCAGCAGTCGACTTCCTGTGTCTGAAAAGAAGAAGAAAAAGATATTTGTGTTCTAAACGCTAAAGCAGCTACTGATAGTCTAGTTTTTGTACAGCTACTGGTGGATATTTTGATATCAACGTTATTTATACAAATATAATAAACATAAGCATCTCGTCTGTATCTCATGGTTTTAGGCAGGGACTATGAAGCTTCACTTTGCTCGATCCTGACTCCAATTTCGTTTCATTACCTTCCATGAACCTCTTCATGCGTTTTCGTCGGTTCAAGATACTTCAAATCTGAAAATTGTTTATGGAGATATCGATTTGACTGGCATTAGGCTAGATGTGGTCAACCTTTACTGACTTTCCAAAAAACACTTGTTGCTGTTTTGCTTCACACTTTGTTATATCATTCATTTCTGATTTCGTCTTACTGCCATATGTTCTCATTTCTATTTTGTCAGATGATTCGTGAGTATATTTTACATTTATCCCTTAGACCATAGTATAAAAATACATAAGAGAATTGGATCCCACACGATGTCTTCAGAGATTTTCCTTATACGTAAGGACTGCAGTTTCATTTTTCTTCGGTGCAGTCGCACTCGGCGTTTTTCAAAGCTTTTTATATCATTTGATATTTTCCAGTCAGTACCAGACATCTTTGTTCTCTGTAATTCACTCGCATTTGTTATACTTACACGTGTTACATTTGCTCGGAGCTAAGTCTTTTATTCTTGAAGAATCACGCGGGTTTTACTGTTCTCTTCTACTCGTCTTTATAACATACTTACATGGCATTGTCGATGTCTAAATCAAACATCGAAAACTATATACTATTTTTGTCAGTTTACTAATTACTTGCTTGACAGCTTTCGTGGCATGGTTAGGAATTCAGCTGTAACATTAGAAGCCGCAGGCTCAGTCTTCGCACCAAGACCGATGCTTGTATGATTCATAAATATTTATTTTGACTCTGGGGGTTGTGAGGGAGAAATGTGTCTTATAATTTTTAACGCTCTCGACACAAGACTAGAGTATCACTGTGGGACCTTACCAAAACCCTAGCAATGTTTGTAAAAGCTTGGTAGTATAGCGTATAAATAGTCTCATTTACGCAAATAGACAAAATTTAAACTTCGCCAGACTTCTCTCTAGAAACCAATGGGAGAGCTATATGCTATACACTATTCTACCAATTATCATGCCAAGGACCATTCATACCTCACGTGTTGAAATTTACATCACAAAAAGTCCTAATTACGTCATAGTTTTGCCTACAATATTCAGATTCCTTTTAGCTCAACTCAATAATTTTACAACTAGAATAAAATGCTTGAGGAAACGTACGCTGCAAACGTAATATACTCAAATTAAAATTCGCACAACTTAATTAGCAAAGGCAACACTTTTACACATTTTACTTCGCGCAACAGAAACAACCAGTGGTACTGCACAATACAATCACGTGCCAAAATTCATAATCTCATGGGACCATTTGTAAATTAATCTCTGGAAATTACATCGTGCCTGGCAAAAAGAGCTATTCCATTCCGCCATTTGCCATTTATATTTGGCAAATAACGGCAAATTGGCCATTTCTGAGGCAAAACTTCTTCCTGTTTGGATGGCTTTTAATGAGCGGCACAGTTTTTTAACTGCATGCTAATTAGGATATGGGTTTTTCCGAAGTATATTAGTGGAAATTAATGGCTCTGTTTTGGAACATTGTCGATATAAATCAGTAGAGAGAAGTCACAGTTTTGGGGTTGTTAAAATTATTGTTTCATTTCTCGTTTTAAGTACACAAATTGCAGAATTTAATTTAATTCATTTTACAATATATCGTTGATAGTACATAATTGTTTTATTAGTTAACACCAAATCTAAATGGTCATTACACATCGGTACCCACCTTAATATAGCTACAAAGAACTCCGGTAGCAAATCAAAAAAGGAACATAAAACGTATGTTCATAAACGGACCAATCTTTTTTTATAAAAAAAATCCTTTATTCTTATTTCACGTATGAAGTAATACTGAAAATCCAACAGTTGTTGTTATGCAATTTCACGAAGACTTAGCGCGTCCCAGGCGTTCCGACGACGCCTCGTCTACATTCTATGTGAACCTGGTATGATATTACAAGTTTAATATGGCGGACTAATACGGATTTATTCTGCTAGTTTACGTACGTATGTTCAGACGGAGAATAGCTTCGTGGCTTCTGTGTTTGCTTATTTGATATTTTTAGTTCTGAAATACGAAGGTTCTTTGCTTTAGTACCTTTTTAATTTTATGAATATGGCAATTTTGTCTCCTTAAGATTAATTTGGAAGTTCCATATGTTACTTGACTACAATTTTTATTAGCTTCGAAAAAAATATTAAATCTTACTCTTGAAATTAAAGAAATAAATGAAATAATATAGTGCGTTATAGTGCGTGGTGATTGACTACCAATACACACATAACTCCCAAAAGACAAAGGTGTACCCTGGGATTCGAACCCATGACCACCGTGATACATGTTGGCAGTCGCGTCTAGTCCACAGGCCACCACGCACTTTTACACGTTGTTAAATAATAAAATAAAAAAAACAATTCAGATCGCCAATAATCAAGGAAGCGAGCAACTCAATAAAACGATAAACCATACATTTTAATATCGATCCCAAATAAACTCCAAAGTGACCATCAAAATTAAAATGTATGTCCACACAATTTCGCGAAATCCCTTGTCCGTTGAAAATTAAAAAGCGAATATTAAATTTCGAAACTCAATTAACGGTCTCAATTCCCCACGTTGTATGAGAAAAAGGGGGACTTTACGGAATTCGGAATTTAGCAGGCCCGCTTTGTACTTCACACATTCTAGGTTTTTTGGATCTGTTGGTATGTTTTCAATAATTTTACAACAGGTTCCTGAGTTAAAGCTATACAAGTACGGTTTGAGGATATTATTGATGACATAGTAATTTGTGTGTGTGCGCGCATCATTCCTAATCATTCTAGAAGTTAGTGGTCACCGTTTTTACAAGTCTTAATCACTTATATTCTAGTAATTGAAATTGTATTTCAATATTATAATGTTTTTCGATTTATGTATACATAGAATAAACAATTTATATCATTCAACGTGATCGTTTAACTGAAAGCAACACACACAAATAATTTAGTTGGTCCAATAACAAGATGGTGAGATTTCTAGCAGTTTTGCATTAGAAGGACACATTTTTATACAGGGTATCTCAAGACCGCGACCAAAAAACGAAGCCGGGTGGTATTATTAATGACTTCAAACACAATGCAACTAAAAATTTCGAAAAAAAAATTGTCAATTATTTTTTTGTAATTTTTTACTTATCGTCGTATTTGGGTGATTAATACATAGTTTCCCTAAAATAATTATGTACACCTTTTTATTTTTAAAGACGCAATGGTACGTAAGGGGTTAAATTCCTTTTTCCATAAAAACTAGGAATTTACCACCCAAACACTATGATATTTGAAAAATTCCTAAAAAAGTCTATCACTTATTTTGCGAAATTTTTTGTTGCATTGTGTGTGTAACCACTAAAACTATCACCTGGCTTCGTTTACGGTCGCGGTCTTGAGATACCCGGTATAGTAACTACTGCTAGTTTGGATTAATTATAATTAAACAGCAGTTAATATCTATTATTAAAACTGCATGGTCCTGTATATTAATATTGATTTCATTTACGTGTATTATTAATGTGCACCAAAACATCAATAATTAAACTTACCAATTATTTTTTATTTTATTTTATTTGTTATTTGACTCCATCATTATCCTCAGCCGCATGAAGTAGTTTGCTGAATTTAATATCTTATTTACTTCGTGAAAATATTTTTCAACATAAAATTGAATTAAGCCCCAGTCTATCCACTTGAGCCGAGCGTGATACATTCAAAATACTGCTCGGAAACTAAGAAGCGCTTTAAATTATAACACTCGACAGGCATCGGTAGTCTATTAATTAAATTGGAACGGAACTTGCGCTTGTAATTAATGAAAGCTCACCGAAGCGGAGCTTTCGATGGCACTTTCTTGTAAATCATGAAATATCTCGTTAGTTCACATTTTGTTGGCTTCCAGCTAGTAATCTAATCGATTTTTAGTGTTGTTTGATTTTTAATAATTACATACGCGTAATTAAATATATTAAGATGCAAGATCGATCACATAAGTTACGCCGCTTTTTTATATGATTAGGCAACGTTTCCCACACTGTCTATTATTAATTGTATCATGTATTGCCAGGGGATGGATTTTTGAGTAAAGAAAATAAAAATATCATCGTTTTCAGCAAAAAAAATCCTGCTGCTGAACACATTTTGTTCAAGGAGTTTGACAGCGATCTGAAGGAATCCGCCTGAGTCGAGCGACTTCACTAGATCCAACGTCTACATTTTAAGAGAGATCTTTTACAAGACTCAATGTTACAAGTTTACGATACCAAATTCTATGATCCCTTGAACTAATATATTCAAAGTTGTAGACATAACATCATACCCATATTACAATAAAAAAAGTCTAGCTACATATAGATCGATTCTGCCATTATAAAAACAATTAGTTGGGCATCGTTCAAAACCATTTATATTGAGAATACAATATTTACAATACATCAAAGAAAAAAAAAATCTATCGCCCACAATCTAAGAGTTGTCAGAATAAAAATGTTGACGTATTATTTAGGCGGGAGTGTTTCTGCGAGGAATGTATTGCCTGAGCTAAATACATTAAACCGAAATAGGAATGTTCTTGTTTATTTACTGCTTCGGTTTTCGAGGGCAACGTGAAATTGGCAGGTCGGAGGTGGCCGTTAATAAGGCGTTTCTTAATTAATATGTTCTTTAGTTCAAATAATATAAAATAGATGACAGCCGTGAAAAAATGAGCATTTAAAAAAACACTTGTTATCACACTAATATTCTATAGGGAAGGCCTATACTCAGTGGATCTACTTTGGCCAAAGATTTTGGAGAAAACTATATTACATTAAGATTAAATGAGTTGCTGGACAATGAGGTCATCACTGGCTAAGCAATTTATCATAAACCAGCGTCTCAGCCCGGATTCGCCCGTGTGTAGATAATTTTTGAGTCCAGTTCACATCAACTACATATTATAGTTTTCGCAGCGCACGCGGTGTGAAGCATATATTAGGTATTTTTTTACACCTTGGGTTACATTATTGGAGATTTAGTAAGAATGCGTATTTTTTTGAAAATATAATATAGGCTATGTCACCCGGGGATAGTGTAGATACCCTACGGTAAAAAAAAAATTCAAATCGGTTCAGTAGTCTCGGAACCTATTCAATGCAAACAAACAATCAAATCGTTCCTATTTATAAGTATAGATGAATTACGCGCCTATCTATGTAGATATAACAGCTTAATTGTACTGAAAATCGGAAGAGATCCTAAATAATTGAGTGTGATTAACTTTGCTACATCCCCAAAGACCGTTCGTTACTTGATTACTGCACTGAAGAAGGATAAGTTCTTGAAAACGACGCTCTTAACGTATCAATTATGCGTACGCGAATTGCCTAATTGTGAAATAATAGGCTTGTACATGTTTCTTTGCTTCCCCTGATTTTGGGTCATGTATTTTAGAGAAGACTTACTTTTATTATTAAATAGATAATGATGCTAGTGTAATGTAGCTAGGCACGAATTAAAATGACCAGTTTAGTACCCGATATAGAAATAAATAAATACACCCAACAGGCACATACATAGTCCTGACCTCACATTAAGATCGAGTCTTGTGTCGTGGGTATCAGGAACCACGAGAGACATTTCGGTCTCACAAACACCCAGCCCGAAACAAATACTTGTGGATCACACAAATATTAGTCTCGGTGCGGGATCGAACCCGCGGCCTCTCGTTTCACAGCCGACGTCTTAGCAACTGCGCCACGGAGTCAGTTAACTTAAACCAGACATATTAAAGATTTCTGGTATGAGTTAATCTTAAATGAAAAGGCAGTAAAAGACGAAAGGCTAGAAAACATTTAAAGTGACAAAAATAATGATCTATCAAAGTCATTTAAAGCCACAAAAAAGTTATCTTCAGCTCTTTAATTTTTTTTTATGAGACTGTGAATTTCGTTGACTACCTCGGTGGCGTAGTTGTACTACGGTACGACTACAAAGCTGAGGTCTCGGGTTCGAGTCCCGGGTCGGGCAAAGTGATATTGGGTTCTTCTATTCATTATCAGCCCGGAGTCATGAATTTGTGCCGGATATGGTGATAGGCTCGCCCCCTATCACATCATGGCACGGAACATACAAGGCGAAATGTGGGTGTCCTGGTGGCGCCTCTGCCTACCCCTTCTGGGATAAAGGCGTGAGTTTATAGTATGTATGTGAATTTCGTTCAATTGTTTTTCTATCGAGAATCTCATTTAATTTTAATAAACTTGTATTCGATCTACTGTTATTTTACAGTTTAAGAATATTCAGAATCAATTTAAATGAACCACGGGACAGAAACCAGGTGTTATCGCGTGATGAGCCAGACAAAAATAAAGTTTTTACTGCTGTTTTGTTTGCCAAACCAAAACATTGAATCAGGCTTTTTTGTTTAACTAGACATAGTGTTTATAGGTAATATAGTAACACGAATCTACATCAGACCGGCGTGGTTTGATAAGGTACTTCATACTGTTAATTTTCTTACTCTCTGCTCGGTCCGTCATGTCTGAGGATCGTGGTCAGCATCAGGGTTGCATTTGCAGTGGATGATCTGCCTCCACCGGTTTCTGCCCATACTAACACTTACCAGTTAACATCAGATGAACGGCTTGATTTTTGTTCTCTTACTGCAAGAATGAATTTTGAAGGCCTGTTAAGACAGATTAAACTTTCCTTTATCGAAATGAAGGATACAATTACTCACTATCCTACTCTAAGTATTAATAAATACACCCAACAGTCACATATGTACATAGTCCTAACCACACACTACTACAAGAAACTTTTTTATTGCAGTGAATCGCGAGACGAGCATGCCGTTCGCCTGATGGTAAGCGATAAGACCGCTCATGGACAGTAGCAAAATCCAAACAATACAATGAATTACAAAGCAATGTTTGGCATTCCACTGCGCTCGCCAACCTGAGACATAACATGTTAAGCCTCTTTATGTCCAGTTATTGACAGTCACCTTCCAAACCACTATCTTCGTCCAACTAAAAGCGTTTAATCCGTAAAAATCCAATGACCTTTCGGCGATAAAAACTTGCGGAAAGGATACGTTCAAAAACTAAAATGAAACAAAAAGTTCTCACTGTACATACGTACCTACAGCATGTCCGTTTGAAAGCCGAATTGTGGACAACTTTTATTGCCTTTATACGGCACTATCGAAGTTTTCTTTTTCACATATCTATTGGACAGGGGCCACAATCGACGCAGTTAGATTGAGTTGTAAACAGCTTATTCTAAGAAGACATCGAATTTCCTTTTAGTGTTTTATTGAATTCCATATAACAAGTTTGTTAATTTTGTTTTGTTCCAGTTCTGTCGTTTTGTGGTAAGACTACGAAAAAACTTAATTTAGTTTGAAAATTAGATGTTAGAAGGTTTTGGCTCTTTTATCAGTAGGAACAGAATTATAAGCTGGCTCCAAAAACAATTTCTATAGAAATCTGTAAAATAAATACTATTTCCTCACTTATAAAACTTTAAACAAACTGTTTTGACTTTCTGTCTCAACTTTGTTAGAAAAGAGTCTAAATTACGTTTATCCAACTAGCATTTATGTACTCATTATGTACTACATTAATTTGAAGGGAGATAAGAGTGCCTATAATGTATTCATTATTATCCTTATACTTATTTTTTTAAATTTATTAACAGACAAATCATTCCAATACCTGACTCATCTACGAATCGTTCAACTACACTCAAGATCTTTATAACAAGTCCAACTAAAAGAAATATAAATATTATATCGAAATAAGTAACTACTCACCTACTTGTCCATTATTAAGTCAAAAAGTAATAAAGTAAGTTATACCCGTATCTAGTATCTGCTTAGACGTCCAAAGAAAGTTGCCAACTTACCCTAGGTAACGATAATGAAACAGAGCCCTTTAATTTCACTCGGATATCCTTTGTGAGTAAATACAAAAGGAATCCTACGATATTACTAAAGTTATATTTACAAGATGTTGGGGCCGTCTGATTGAATTCTTGTAACAAATAAATGATTGGTCGTTACGAGTTCACAATCTTTGATTCGTTCAACTTTTGGGCGGTATGTTTGGAGTGATTTTGTTAGCCCAGTTAAAAGCTTTTGATTGATTGCATATTAGCTATTTAACTGTGTGTAATTTTTGGGTGATGAACATTAACTTCCGTAAATTTTACAAAGAGAATCTATACTAAGGAACAATTTTATTGACATTAAACGTCCCTGAGTGCGGCCGTAAGTGTGTTAAATTCTACAATAATAATACGTTTTGGGAGACCTTGATAAAATAACATCTCCTTATGCAGATCTCAGAGTAGGATCTAGACATTGTTTGCGTGGGCGATGTTTGATATGAACTTTTTATTGATCGTGAAAATAAAAATTTGGTAGTCAAAATTCTAATGATTATTGACATCTAATCTCGAAGAGGAGATATTAAAATAAGAAAATTATACCTCTAAATCGATTTCTATAAGTTTTAATCGACCAAAATGCAAACTCAGCAAAAAGACATAAAATATCCGCTAAAGAGCATCCAGCACAAAGAATGGGATGATAATGCAAATGCAATCGGAACAGTTCTTTGTTCTGAAAAGCCATTAAAATTCTCACAAGAAAATAAACAAATGAGCAATAAGCCCCGCGATTTGCTCTCAAATGAAAAATCAAAATAAACTGGTAAAAAATCGTTTGTCAAGACCATTTGCCTGCATGACAAATTGCCGGAGCCTACGGAACCGTTTGACAATGCCGTGTTATCTACGACGGACATCGTTGTTCATTTATCACCCATACTCTGGTACGCTCGAAGTCCTTTAACTTTGAAATCTTATTATTTTATATTTTCTCCGGTCACTATAAATCATGTCTGCATTGCGGTCGGTTCTTGGTACATTTATTTTGATTTCGGGAGATACAAGATGTTGTTTTGGAGTGGAGTCTTTGGGGTTTTGTTGCCCACTGACGGGAGTAATAAATCATACATATACTTATTCATAGACAGATTTAAAACCTATTTTAGTTATCGAATGTTTCGTCCCTTTCGAACGACTTTACATTTCAGTTTGAGCGAAGAAGACTAAAATATAACATTCGATTACAAAAATAGGTTTTAAAACTGTCTATGGATAAGGCCAGTTGTATTATACGTTAAATGAATACAATACTTCAATAGACCAGTGGTTTCGACTATGCTTAATAAAGTCACAATTAAGGATCGATTTTTGAGTCAAGTTAACGAATTTGTCAGATCAAAATATTTTTCGGAGATATAAATTCACGATATCTATGTAAAATTGTTATTAATAGCAATCTATTTGTATAATAATTGGTGTAGAATGTGTAAAACTATAACAATGTCTCGGAATTGAGTATATTTTGGGCTTTCTGCTATTTATTCTTTAATTGTTCGTAAGGCAATTTGCTGAAATTTCGTCATATTTAAACTCATGATACCTTGAAAAATTGTACGAATGAGAAAAATATGCTTCGCTGGTAAGATTTCTGGATGAAGACAATTTATAAGGTTTTTTATTATAATTACAAGAAATTGTCACAACAAAGATATTATATTCTTATATTATATTCTTCCTCGCTACTTTTTACTTGTTAACAGTACTTTAATATTAAGTACATTGATTTAACGAAAAAATGTTAGTTCTTACTAAAAATACAATATTCTTACCCTAAAAAATACACCGTATGAATAAATTTAAAATAGAAAAACAAAAAAAATACCAATGAACAGTATGCTGAGGCCCGCCGAAACCTGGATTTGAACCAGGGACCTTCTAGATCACAAGTACCTAATGCTCTTCCACTGAGCTATTTCAGCGGTACCGGAGTTACGGAAATTATCTATTGCTTGAAAAGTATTTGGTTTGATATAACCTACTTTACTAGGAATACTTAAACGTCAGATAAAACTGTTATCATAAAATAGACATCGAAATGAAATGAAATGAAATTCGTTTATTGGTTATGCAGGCAATTAAATAGCTCTTATGACAAGTCAATACATTGTACTTAACCTCAATTTACAAGACAATAGATTTATATTTATATTAAATTATTGGTTTACGATAGTCTTCTTATTATTTATTTATAACTATTTTTTGACAGCCTCTGTAACGCAGTGGGTTAGACGCCGGCTGTGAAACGAGAGGCCGCGTGTTCGATCCCCGCATCGAGACAAATGTTTGTGAAAACCACAAGTTTTTATTTTGGGTCTGGGTGTTTGTGAGACCGAAAAGTCTCGCGTAGTTCCTGATACCCACGACACAAGACTCGATCTTAGTGTGGGGTCAGGTCTATGTATGTGACTGTTGGGTTTATTTATTTATTTATTACTTATGAGAATAATTTATATGAAAAAATGTGATTCAAGAAAATACATTATTTGCCTTTAATCATTATCATCAATATTATTATACGTTTCTAGTTAATGGATGCTGGTCGCTTCCAAAAGGTTCCTTGAAGGAGGTAGATGTCCAGCAGTGGGCTTTTAAGAAAATGATGATGATGACTTCGAACTTATAACATGTAGGTACTTATGGCGTCACGTACCTTCGACCATAAATTGTAATATGGTTAACAAAATATTTAATGGAATTTAGATATAAAAATGATTCACGGTATAACGAGAAAGTTATTTTGTCGCCTAATTATCGATAAATCGAGCGCTCCTGGGTTCAAGTTCCGTTTGGGAATTTCACTTTGTGTGAATTTACGTCCTTGTAAGTAATTTAAATTGTACTATAATAAAATCTGTTGACAATAAAATACTTTAAAAAAATTTTGGAGCCAATAACAGTATTTATACTTTAAACAGCCTACGATATTCGTCTACCTGATAAAAAGGGGATTTTTTCTCATGAAACCGTTTTGGTTATTAAAATGACCTCCTTTCAAAGGAAAACTTTTTTCGGTCCTAAACCAATTTTGTCCCTTGTTGCCCACTCTAACGATTTCATGATGAAAATTGTTCGCTTGTTTCAAATTCTTTCCACCTATGGTAATCGGGGATGCTTTTATTGTATAATTCAATGGATTTTTAATTGCTTCGTTTGGATTTTTTATGACAAATTTTATATTTATAGTATTTTCATATTGTACAATTCCTGAACTAGGTATTAAACCTGTAGTACGCCCAGTCTATGTATGTATGTATGTTTAATTACTCAATGCTGATGGAGCGATAGTTTAAAAAATAGTACATAATAATAATACGTATAGTCAAAGTTTTTGGTTGGTTGATTAAGGTCAGCATTGTTATTTCATTTGACAGCCTATTGTATTAATTTATTTAATTAATGAATGTTTAATCTTTTAGTTCCCATCGAAACATCATGTCAAATATTCGCTTAGTTATTATCCTATTTTACCATATTTGCCTGGCTTCGTTTTCGGTCGCAGTCTTAATTTTTTTAGATTTTTATTTTGTTAAAATGTTGTTTATTAACTTGTTATTTTAGTCTTTAATTATACGTTATTTGTAATGGTAATTTATTGGCCGGCGCGGCGTTCGCATGTCACTCTAGGTGACCACTGAAAATCAGCGTTGCGCTGTGGCTCGTGCCTTGGTGCAACATCTAAGCCAAGGCTCGGAACCGGTTTAAAGGGAGCGGTTAATTTTGATAAAATACCGGTAAATTATATCGCTCCTGCGTTTACCGGTTAAACCAATGAACGGTTTCAAAATAACCCAAACGATAAGGGTTACAGGTTACTTACGCAAGAACGTTTTAGCACCCAAATTAACCGGTTAATTCCATAATAATACGCAACGCAAAATCAGACTTGTACGGTTCGGGTGGATTCGTGTTGTGACGTGTTTATGTCGATACCGCGCTAAGGTGAAAATACGGGACAGCGGAAGGTATTATTACAATACTTGGTTTTAACCGGTTAATTATCACTCCCAATACCTAAATTCGTGAAAAACCGGTATTCAACATTAACCGGTTAAGCAAAACCCTTAACCGAAATTGATTTTTATTTGGGGTCAATGACCGAAACCGGTTTAGGAATTAAACCGGTTTCAGAGCCTTGATCTAAGCTGAGTGGTCACCTACTTTGTCACAGCGATGCAGCGTGTGTGAGATGTTGATGATTTAAAGATATACATTAATTACTTATCTGAGTACATTTTATGGAATGTGTAAACATCAATTTAATTTATTAACAAATACAAATTGATGAGGGTAGTCAGAAGTGGGGCAGAGTGGGGTTGTTCACGATTTGGTATAAATAGACCAGCATTGCTTGAAGTGACACAGTGTTGTTCGAGTCGTGGAGCAGGACATTGCTCTGCCCCCTGTCAGTGTAAATGTGGCTCTGAGTACCATTAACAAGATAAGTATAATTGTTGGTTTATATTGTTTTAGTAATTATATTTGTTATACTTATTTTAATAGTTAATATAGTGAATTAATGATTATAATGTTATTATAAGTATATCAATTAAAATATAGCAGTGTTTGAATATATTTGTGTTTATGAAAGATATATTATAATAGATTATATTGGAGTAAACTTGGAAAAAGGTTTCGGAAATGGCAGAAAAAGGACTTAAACAAATTAATATCTGGTTAAATAATAATCTCCTTACACTCAATACCAATAAAACTAAATTTATTGCCTTTCACAAAACAAAAGTTACAAATCCGATTTCCTTACAAAATATTAAAATTCATACCTGCGATCTTAATAACACAATTCAGACACCTTTACAGCAATGCGACTGCAGTTTAATTAATCGTGTCGATAGTTTAAAATACTTAGGTGTTGTATTAGACGAGAACCTCAATTTCAAAAAACATATCTTGCAACTTGCCGGTAGGACTCGGAAAATCATTTACATTATGAAATCTCTACGCTCCGTCGCCTCCAGAGATATCCTAAAACTTGTTTATGTTGCCCTTTGTCAGTCAATTCTGTCCTATTGTATTTCCATTTGGGGAGGGGCGATAAAAACAAGTATGATTGGTCTTGAAAGGGCTCAGCGCGCTGTCCTAAAGGTCATGATGTCCAAACCTTTTCTATTTCCTACCGATGAGCTTTACAAAGAATCTAAAGTACTCACGGTGCGTCAGCTATACATATGGAAAACAACCGTTACCATGCATAGGAAAACTCTCAACGCACCAATCTATCAAGAAATGCTAAGAAAACGTGTTTATATAGTTCCAACTCCTTATATCAGGACATCCTTTGCAAAGCGTCTACCATTTTACCAACATCCTAGCATTTATAATAAAATTAGCGCCAAATGTGACATTAAAAAACTTCCCCGTAATGCCGCCAAAAATAAAATTAAAAACTGGTTATTAGGGCTAACTTATCAGGAAACGGAAAATTTGCTCACAACTTTTTAAAATATCCTTTGTCATACACACACACACACACACACACACACACACACACACACACTCACACTTAAATACACTTACACAAACACACGCACACACACACACGCACACACACACACACACACACATGACTGCAGACTACGTCAAACACCGCAATCATTAGTCTCGATCACCGCTCGAAGATTTTCGCGATACAGGTTATGCCTAGTGCGAAAATCACTGGTAACCTTTCTTGGTGTACATTTATTAAAATTATTTATGTTAAGTAGATTTTATATTATTTTAGATACTTTTGATCTCAACTTTGTTTAGTTAAGTATTAGGTACCTATTGATGTACAAATTCATGGAAATAAATGCTTTATTATTATATTATTAATTTCGATTATGAGTAAAGGACATAAAACGTTATCCTCCTCAATAACATTCCTTAATCTTATAAAAGAAAGTCCCAGACGAAATAGTTTTACGCAAAAAACTTTCATACATTCATAGGTAGTAAAGACCTTCTTTCTATTATTACAGTACCCGCACATGTCTATTGTAAAAGTTTCCGAATATCCATTACGGCCTAATTACGGCATTCTGGAAACTTTCGTACAATACGCGAACTTAAAAGCATTGTTAAAAGTTTCTAAATTGATCTGGCAAGTGTCTTTCGTAGCCGTATTATTGACTTATGGAGTTTCGTGGACTTATGGAGATGCCGCGGCCTCAACAGGGCAGGTGAATGTAAATAAATTTGATAAGTTAAACACTTCCGCTTCTTCAGGACAGGAATTTATAAATCAATGCCTTATTTGAGCAATTTATTAGATTTGAGACGAAGTTTTACAATGAATAACAAAGTGCAAAATTATCACTTTAGTTGTTGATTAGACACACATACATAAATACATAAACTCACGCCTTTATCCCAGAAGTATAGGCAGAGGCGCCACCGGGACACCCACATATCGCCTTGTATGTTCCGTCCCATGATGTGATAGGGGGCGAGCCTATCGCCATATCGGGCACAAATTCCTAACTCCCAGCTGATCATTATTTCATAGAAAAACCCAATATCCCTTTGCCCGACCCGGAATTCGAGCCAGAGATAATCGTTCCGTAGTACAGCTACGCCACCGAGGCAGTTAAAGGCAGCCGCACTTAGCAGTTGATAAAATGATCTTAAAAGGAATATTTTTTTATTACAGTAATGATAAGCTTGGTTATATCGGCAATATAATTTTGTTGACTTGCGTGAATCTACGTATACATATAGAAAGTCTGATTTTCATACACCACACACTAGTATGGTTGTTATTTGGACTGACACGAATATCACCAGCATGATAATTATTAAATAAGGACCAATCTCCGAAAATCTTATTAATATTGCTTGCAAAAAATAACTTCACAGGAAAGAAACTACAGTCTATGATGAAAACAAATCAAAACTCCAAAGTGTAGGTGCTCTTGCATTATTTCCCAGGTACATCATTAATCCGGCGGCGATGATATTTGAACCTAAAATTTTAGTAGTGTTTTATCGTCGGTGAAACACTCATTAATACGTCTCACAGCTTCTTCATCAATTAAAAACACTACGGACCAGTAAAGACTGTAATGAAATATTGACTATAAATGAAACTTCACCGAAGGCCGGAGGAGACGGGCCGCAGTTATGTACGGATTAATTAAAATTTATCCACAGTTTAATTTGATAACATCGGTTAATCTAAACTTTGGATGTTTAGTGACAGATGTTGTTTACAATTTGTTCAGGATGGGATAAAAAGTTTTTTTTTTAATTGTGGAACATGATTTCTTGAACTGGTAGGAAGTTGATTTGATGTTATCATGATATTTAGCGTCGTCACATAGGAAAACCTTTGCTGGATAAGCCTCCCCAACGATTTTCAAAGCAACTTATTGGAAGTAGCCTGCATCCAGCGACATTCTGCAACTTCTATTCGTCCATTATGTTTGTAGACGTCCGATCATGCGCTTTCTGATATCTAGCCTCTACTCGAAAACTTTTCTGCTCCATCATTCATCGTAAAAAATATTTTAACAATAATATTTCTAGAGTTTGAAGTGTTTTAATTTTTTAAATCATTGATATCTGTGTGAGGACGATAAAGGGTAGGTAAATTGTAGGGATGCCCTACCATACTGTTGGATATTTGTTGAAACAATTTAATTTTCTACCTAAGCACTAAGAAATCGTATAACATTGACCCATGTCAAAAAATCTCGGATTACAGAGGAAATTCGATTCGTACACTAATTATAAAGGGTTATAGTAATAACAGTGGCGAAATTTGAGATGTTTGCGACCCAGCTGAACCGGGAAACCATAAAAGTTGGATTGTTTCGACGTAATAACGCCTGTTTGTTTGAATTTTCGTTTGCGATTGTTTTGACGGCTTTGTAAGTTGGTATTACCATTTGCACTGAAGATTTGTTGTTGGAATGTTGCTTACGTGCTTTATTTTTCATCAGTTATAGTTATCGGTTTCAGTATGTTTTAGTAAGATATAGCATGATCAAGATGTACTTTCTGATCGAGCTACTTATGAATCCTAAAAATCCAATGTTTTGAATGCTTGTTATTTTACAATGCAAGTTTCTGATTCAATAATACGTAATTGTTCACTACAGTAACCATGAAAAAATGTTTTTAAGCCTTAAACTTATACATTAATGCGTAGTATGTAGATCTCCTAAAAATAAAAGCTTTAATACTCTTTATTCAGTAGTAAGGGACAAGTTTGTTCAACTGGAAAGGTGTAGTTTACATTTAAACACAATTTTATCTTTTATTTATCTGCTCTGTTTGCTGGAAACTTTTCACAGTATTTTTATTTATTTAGTTTCAAGTTTTAAATAAAAAGGTCGCTTTAATGGCGTTTTTGTGAAAAACTACATTATTTGAATTAGGATGTACATTTGTGGTAGTAGAATTTTTTTTGGATGCCATTTAAAGTGCAGCATTATGAAATGGGAACACTGTTTTTTAAATTAAAAATCCTCTGATTTGAAATATCTTATCTCTCCATTAATCCTCTGAATGTTATTTGCCTTATTTACATAAGCAGTTCATTGTAAATATCGTGTTTGGTTAACGCTTAACGCCGTAGCCGTGAAAAGATTATCCTGCAACATCATCATTGAATTCTGTAGCAGAGTTAGCATTTTGGTTGATGTAAAAATCCCTTCAAAGTAACTGAAAAGTAGGCATGCCCAGCAAGTGGCAAAAGTGCATACATCGAAACCAAACATACGCCAGATAATTGTACAAATACGAAAATTGTTCGAAACTGAGAGGCGGAAAAACGATTTTATTTGTGTTTCAAAAGCTATAAACGATTGAATCTTCATTTTATTTATTGAACGACTTTTGCAGTACTTCGGTAGAGGAATTTGCTTTGTGTTAAATTGTTACGTACCTTTTATTATTTCTATATTACGGGATTCCAACTGGTCCCATGGTAAATGCATTATAAATTGTATTTAAATACCCTAGCCGTTTTCGACTTCGGTAACAAAATAAATATACCGCGTGATATTGACATCTGTTACTTAATTTTGTCCACATGTTCGTGACCACCCCAGGAAACATTGTACCAAGTTACATCAAAATCCACCTGGTAGTTTTGACAAAAATCACGATTTTGTATTTCGCAATTTTCGATCACTCTGTACATGCACGAGTAGTTTTGCCGCTCAGCTGACAAAGGACTTTGACCTCGCAAACATAAAACTTGGCGAAATACAGATCACTCAATATGTTCTACACTACAATAATTATTATTAATGTAGTCTAGAACATAATGAATGATCGTTATTTTATAAGTAAGTACTAATGATTAACTGGGGTTTAATAGTTCACCTTTTAGTAAGCATTTAATCAAATACATTCACTAATTACTAGGCACTCTCAAATTCCAATATACACATTAATGATTAACAGGTTTCTTGAATATCGGTCAAACATACAAGGCATTTTAATTGCACAATACAAAAACTTTAATTGTAATCGTAATTATCGACCAACAAAAAAAAACTATTCTTCGGCACGTGACAATCGGTCCAAATAAAAATACGTGAATAAAACTATGCAACAAGAATAAAATTTATTTCAGCTTTATTTTTAAACAATATGCATTCAATTTCAAGTAATGTTTAAATCCAACACGCAATATTTCAATTTCACATTTTCAAAACAATTTTACGTAAACGTATCATAACGCGCCATGTCCCTTCTGTACTTTGCATTTACTATAATCACTTGTTGCCAGATTGTACATCTTTTTATATCATAATATGCTGTCCCTTTTTCGCCCTTGGAGGAAGTATAATTATAAGAAAGTGACAGCATACGAAACATTTTTGAAGTAGTGTTGTGAAATTATCCGAGGACACTTAATCGATATTTTTTATCTCTCATATTATTTAATTTGAGTTGACTGGAAACTTAATACTATGTCAGAAATATCATGGTATTTCGTTTTTATTTCTTACGGTTGGTTTTAATAATTTAGAACATCTTCAATAATTAAAACCCAACCGGTCATCGAGGGTTTTTAGCATAATGATATGCTGGCGTTATAGGTGTTGCTAGGGACCCAGCTCGACCACAATATACGCGTTTGTACAGGGCTAGAAGGCCAGAGACACTGATTTACCTTTCTCGGCTTCCCCGGGGTATCGAAAGGGGAGCAAAAAGCTTTTCCTCTTAACAAAAAAAAAACTTTACAAAGTTATCTGACTACATTTCCTGAAAATGACAATAACTTGACAATATTTAATGTTTCCAAAGTAAACCACTTTAAGAAATCGTAATTTTATACAAAATACACGTATGCATTCGCTGCTGTAGATTGTTTTATTTTATTAATGAACTACTTACGGGTAAAATTGCTTCGAAAAGTAAAGTTGACACATTTGAATAAACTACAAATAATCGATATCGATTTCAAGATATTGTAGTCACGGCTCTTATTTTAAACTACCAATCACATAAAGTATTTTTCTACGCCAATCAGAGTATCTCATTTTAAATACTATTGTCCAATCCAGTTACGTAATTACTGCATCAACCAATCCATCCAATCAATCCTTAGGGATCTTCAACTTTTAGCAAATCCTAATGTATGGCGGCGCGACCGGCGCGGCGGCACGCTCAGTGTTCGGTTTACTGCGTTCAATTAGTAATGTAAACAAAAACACGCGCGCGCGCAGAAATCGCCATTTTGATACTATTATAAATTATGTTGTTATTTGTATTTTGTGTTCAAGTGAGTGAATAAGTGTTTAAGAGATAGAGACACATATTGCAATTAAGTACTTTTTATTAGTTGTTAGTTTAAGTGTTCTTTTTATTATTTAAGTGTTCGTATTAGTGTTTATAAGTACTTTTTAGTTTTTGTAGATTTAAGTTGTTCAGTATTATTGTATTTTCTATTCTTAATACAATGACGAATACTTATAGTACTGTGGAATACACAGATATGGTGTTGTTGTATGGTGAGTGTAATCAAAACGCCGTCATGGCCCTCAGAACATATCGTGAGAGATTTGGTGCATAAAACATAACAATTTGAATAAGTTAATTTTATGTATTTAAGTGTTGTGTGATTACTATGAAAAATATGTAACATGGGAAGATAATTCCCGCGATCGCAGCGCCGCCCGTGCTAGCGGGTCAGGCTGTTTTCATAAACGCGGGAATATTGCGATGTTGCCGCTCCGCTCCGTGCGGGCGCTGTATATCAGGTAAGTCTAAATATGGGATGTTTTAACTTTAATGTCATTATTTTGACTTATAATTTGTTTGAAAAATCAACTTTTTTGTTTTTCCTTCTACGACAATTCCTATGCGTGCAAATAATATCCCTTACTACGCGATGCACATGGTTTAATTTAATGTCGGGGGTGTCAATATCACGCTGTATATACATAATAAATTTAGAAAAAATATTTTAATATTTATTCCTCATGTGACTGATGTATCCTCTTTTCGCTTTAAATGTGCGTGCGCAAATAGGACACGTGAGGATGCCATTATGGGTGTTGTAGTTGATTTTTTGATGTTTGAAGTTATAAATTGTAACATTTCAGTGGCTTAGTTATTGCCGTAAATTATAGATTCAATTCCCGGAAGCTATAATGATCATTAGTGTAAACTTATTAAAACTACCGGACACAATGAGACTTAAAACCTTATGTCTCAGGATAGCGAGCGCAATGGAATGCCAAGCTTTGCTTTGTAATTCAAAGTGTTGTTTGGTTTTGCTACTGTCCATGAGCGGTCGTATCGCTTAGCATCAGGCGAATGGCATGCTCGTCGAGCCATTCAGGCAATAAAAAAACTCGGATAGCGGTTGAGAAACAAGCATCGTATAATTTAGTAATTTGTTTATCCATAGATAAATACAATAGTGAATAGATAATAGATAAAATAGGTTCAATATCTCGTAACTCAATATTTTGATATTAATAATTCTACTGGCTCGGTGGCGTAGTTGTACTACGGTACGACTACAAAACCGAGGTCCCGGGTTCGAATCCTGGGTCGGGAAAAGTGATAAATGGTTTTTCTATTTTTTATCAGCCCGGAGTTAGGAATTTGCGCCGGATATGGCGATAGGCTCGCCCCCTGTCATATCATGGGACGGAACATACAAGGCGAAATTTAGGGGTCCTGTTGGCGCCTCTGCGTACCCCTTCTGGGATAAAGGCGTGAATGTATGTATGTATGTAATAATTCTATTAGTAAGTGGTGGTGGGCAATAGTGAGCAAAAGCCAGTTCTTTTATTTGCTTCGTCGTCCTATTTCTTGCCGCTTAAGATCCGAAAGTATCAAAATCCCCGTGCTCATATTTCCTGGCCTTTTCGTAGTGTTATTTTGAATCTTTATGTATGTGTACGGCTACAGATTTGTTTGTTTTTCAATGTGATAGTTTTTGTAATGTAATGAACATGTTATATGGTGTGTGGTGAAGAAGGTCTAGGTCTCACTTTGATCATTCTCTTTCTCATAATTTCAATAGGGTGATTAGATTTTTACAAGATTTCAAGAACATATCTTTACAATCATTACGCTACAATGACAGCGTTGAGGCCAATAATACTAATAAGAAGTGTAACACACATCTTAAGCAAAAACAATTTGTAACGTAAACAACCGCTTACGAATAAAGGTTTTAGACAAAACAAACGCGTATGCATAGAAAAATAGAGAAATTTATCCCGTATCGTGCGAACACAATTTCCTTGTGTCTACGACCAAATTCGATAGCTCGGCACGCACCTGCACTCCTATTACGGACTGTACGGCACACTATGGAGTGTAATACACGGGGTATTAGGTTTTGTATAGTTAAATCGATTTTAGATAAGTTTCATGTGGAGAGTGACCTAGATACCTAGTGAGGTAAGTACTGTCCAGATAGAATGCCTATGGTGAGATGACTTTTGTAGATCGACATAATTATGGCGGCCTGATTGTTTACGGATATATTATAAAGTACTTACTATGTGACATTTGTGTCGAAGTGAAGGATTCTCAAAAGCCGCATTCGACGGACGCTATGTGGGTGAATTCGCGAAGTACCCTTACTTTATCCATTACTTCAGTAAAAGTGTAGAATCATTGTTGAGCAAAGCGGGAATTAAGTCTGAATAGCCGTTTTTTAGGATTGTAGAGTCTTTTCTATTTGGTTTTATCTGCAATAGGTCCGGCAAACGAGCAAATAGGTCACCTGATGGTAAATGATCACTGCCGCCCATGATCATTCTTTGGTAATAAAGATCTTACAAAATTCATCAATAGATGAAATAAGCTACATATGTAATTATTACACAAAATTGCAAGCACATTTAAAAGCACTATTAGCATGTCCTGAAGTTATATAAATTTCATCACACTCAAAGACACATAAAACAAGATTACCATCGACATCAAATATAAATATAATCAGAATACGGCCGCAAAGCATACGCCCCGATATATTCAGAATAAGTAATATCTTCCCTCCACAGTGTTCGAGTAAATTCGGTTCGTTTTATGTCGCATCACGTCCTGTAGTGACACTTCGGCGTTATATTGTGTATCATATAAAATTTGTATTACCATTAAACATGTATACGTTTTGGATCAGTAAATTCTAGGGGGTGGAGGAGCCAATGATTGTTCGTATTAGAATAAAGTAAATGCGTGTTTTATGTTGTATATTGTTCTGCTTGTTAGTGTCTATTGATGATTCTCTGTCTGGAAGGAAAAGCCAAACTATTTGTACAAAGAAATTTTGTTAGAAGCTTCCATAAGTAATTAGCTGGATATTGATAATAGGGGCATGTATGAAGATTAATTTTAATTTTGTATGCCGGCATATTATTGTGCTTTTATTTGTAGTATCTGCTCTGTAGAAAATATCGTGAGAACATCCGTTAGTATGAGAGCTCCTTGTAAGAATTTTAAAGGTTTGCGGAGTCACCAAATTATGTCAACCTGCATGAACATGCTTCATCTTCATCCTCATTTTCAATCTGATCGTCACAATAGAATATAATACCAAAAATGCATTCTAATTACTGTCTTTCAACATCCCATATATTGCGTAAAATTCACCAGTTTAGGACTAATTCCACCTTAATTACATTCAACTATCCACACATTTGAAATATCAAGATCTATGGTTCTGACGAAGGGTAAACAACGAACCGGCCCTTCATACCCCGTAAAACCAACTCGAAAAACGCATGATGTAAGATCTCCTAAGTAAAGGAGATAACGAATTCTGTTGGGTCAACTGAAGAGAATGGAACATAAAATTGATTTTCGGCAGTTTCGCCTGGACCGAGCAAACATTAGCTAAGGCCTGATCCAATAAGATTGTATACTTTGAAGGGACTTGGCTAGGATGTATAGTTTAGCTGGAAACGATAACAAAGATTCATTGATATTGGGGGTTAAAATAGTTTCGGCTCAATTAGACATGTTAATAAACATCTAATTGTAATGTGTTTATGGAACACATAAAAGCGAGTATGAAAAACATATTTTTCCAGTTCATTTAAAGATTGCCTGACAAAAATCTGGTTAAATGGATTTGAAGGCCCTGTGATGTCAGAGCAACTTTGATCTACAAATTGCTGCAACTGGCAACTCATAGCTAGCTGCTTACGTATAACCTAAAGGAACTACACACACATAACAACTCTTGTTGTGAGTTTCGATGAAAGACGTTAGTTTTCAGTTGCTGCTCTCGAAGTCAGAATCAGTTTCACATTCAAGCAACTAACAAATGTCTTCGTACTAGTTGTGTTAAGTTGCTAGATTCCCCAATCGGCAACCGCAACAGGTCGAGCAATTTCATTCCTTTCTGACTATGACGTATTAAAGGTGACACTGACTGTTGACCATGGATTTGAAAAGTTTATTTACAATCGCGGAAAAGCACGGCAAGTGATAGGGGAATTTTAAATTACAACGAACACAATAAAAATAATTTATACTATTATCATCATTAACAACAGGAATTCTACTGCTTAATAGGTAAGAATTAAGTAAGGTCTCCCCCAAGAATTTTCACAGCAACGTGATAGAATCGGCCTACATTCAGTAACTTTTAACATCTTTTTGATAAGTTCTTTGACCTCTTACAGTAGTCCTTGTGTCCTTTTTAATTATTTCCAACGCCTTTTAGAAATGACTAAGTACGCTCTTTAAAGGACGCTTCTATAATAAATTTGTATCCGCGTATATCTTTGTTTGGTTAAAACTAACTCATACGAAATTACCCACACAGGGTTTCTAATCTTCGCAGATAGCGGTTAATATGAATTCCGAGCCATAAAGTCAAAGGTTTGTCAAACTCCTGTGCCAAACTTTTGGTGAGTTTGTTCTATGCTAACTCCAAAAGGGAAGTTAGTACTAAGTTTTGGAACATTCTGAATTGAGTCCCAATGGAGTTTAAAGGGGTATTGTCTTCATAGTCTATTAGGACAAAGCTATTGTCTCTCGAAATGTGTAATTATTATTACAAATTATATACGTTTCCAATTAGGATTTCGTAATGTGGTTATATGCTGAGTAGAATTTCAACTATATAAATTATTACGTATAGAAACTAAACGAACTTTACATCACTATCAGACATTTAGTCCATTGGTGAATCGTACCTTAAAATTGACAGTATCATCCTTTTGAGGTAAAAAATATTCTACTGGGATTGCAGTGTGAAAATACTATATACCAATTCGCAATAGATCAATATGGGAGACTAAGATAGAAATCGTCTAAATATCAGAGAAGTTTTGTATCCAGTAGAAGGGGATTGAAAGGCTGAAAACAAAGTAACAAATGTTTTTACCTAAGTAGTAAACAAGGTGGACAGACGACCTGTGCCCCTAGCCGGAACATTTTGAAGTATCGTACTTATAGTAATTCTCGTATAGTAAAGTAAACGTTTCCCGCTGTGAAATTTTAGTTCCAAATACGCTCACAATGGCGCTGTTTAAATTCCCATACAAAATTTTACTATTACTATTCTATTACGATACTGCAAAATGTTCCGGCTAGGGGCACTGGTTAAGGTTGCGGGAAATCGCTGGATGCAGACCGCTTCCAACAGGTCGACGTGGAGATCCTTAGGGGAGGCCTACGTTCTCCAGTGGACTTCTTGTGGCTGAATAGATAGATAAGTAGTTGATAATATGCACCAACATAATGTATCGATTTCGACTGTAATACATAATTACATACATTACGTAATACATATTTCGAATGTAATACAAATAAAAAATCGATCTCAGTGGCGTGTGTTAAATATTAACCATTTTAATATTTAATAAACAAATAAAACCAGTCGTAAAAAACCTGCACCTAAAACAGTCACAAAACATTTTACCAAAATAAACAACCCTCTGAAAAACAAGGTAAATATTAAATAAGGAATAATACTGTTTTACGGCTTCGTGCCTTCTGCTTGTGAAGACATAAGAAAACTATCGAGAGCTCGTAAATCCATCAAGCACCATGAATGGCATCACGTCCAGGCGAACACGCAGCCAGTGCTACTCGCTTTACGATGCTACCTATATTCGTAAAAGTTTTACTAGGGCTCCAAGATGTAGGATTACAGATAGTATTGACTTTTTTACTTCTAGTCACATAAATACACCCAACAGTCACAAAGTCCTGACCCCACACTAAGATCGAGTTTAGTGTCGTGGGTTTCAGAAACTACGAGAGACTTTTCGGCCTCACAAACACCCAGACCCGAAACAATTATACTTGTGGGTGGGGTAGTATATTATATTATATATAGATTACAAATTGGCGTAATAAAAAGGAGTTTAACTTTCCATATTACGAGTAGAATTTATACGAACGATGATTACTTACTTTTTTATAGAATATTTCTTTTTTTAGGCCCACTAAGCAGTCATTTCACCATTCAGTCAATGTACTTTGGGTCAATGCAAATAGCATAATATTTGGTATCGAGGATATTTTATGATAATCATGTAATATCAATTTGAATATCCGTCAATTCAATATTTTTTTTAATGTATGGCTCTTGAGTCTCTGAGAAGGTCATTAGTGTCAGGAATGTTTATGAAATAATTTGTATCAGGTCTGTAAAAAAGTTGACAAAAATACAATCATTAAAGGATTGGATTGCTTGATCTCTAGTAATGTATTTCATCGTCTCCACAACTTTTGAGAAATTATAGGAGAAATAAGAAAAATACTACAGAAAAATAATGCCATCAACCGTACAAAAGTCAGGTGGGTTTAATAAAATTTTGCTCAAGTTTTCTTTATACCTGAATAATTTTGAAGGGCCCATAATAAAAAGGTATCGACAGGTTATTCTGCAGTAAAAGTGATACTAAAATCGTTTTTATAGTCTCCCAACGGTGAAGTGTTTGCGACGTTCAGTTTCATAGAATAATCATTCTTTACGAAAACTTTGCTACAAGTTAGTACTGAAATAATACTGTTAATTATTATTTTCCATAATGGTTTCTTAGAGTAACGCTTATTTATTTTCTAGTAGCTTATACAAGCCAATATAATATACCAATAGGCTCTAGGCCGGTGAACTATACCGGGTATATCAAGACTGCGACCGAAAACGAAGCCGGGTGGTACTTTTAGTGGTTACAGACACAATGCAATTAAAATTTTCGCAAAAAACGCGACAGTTTTTTTTTTTGCAATTTTTAAAAAATCATTATGTTTGAGTGGTAAGTACCTAGTTTTTGCGAAAATAGTAATTTAAACCCTTACGTACCATTGCGTCTTTAAAAACAAAAAGGTGTACATAATTATTCTAGGAAAAATATGTATTTACCAACCAAATAGGACGATAAGTAAAAAATTCCAAAAAAAAGTTGACGAATTTTATTTTGCGAAATTTTTAGTTGCATTGTGTCTGTAACCACTAATACTACCACCTGGCTTCGTTTTCGGTCGCGGTCTTGATATACCCTGTATGTATAACTAACCCCACTTAAGCGTACTCTCGATTGTAGAGGGGGCCCGTGCCCTGCAATGGGACGTATATGAGTTCATACATATAAAATAAATACATACATAAATATATATACTTTCCTTTAGTTTGCCGTATTTACTTTACAGAATTTGATCTTATTTGCGACATTATCGAATGGTGTAATAATACAGCATGTCTTTTTTTTTTAATTATCAGGTTCGATTCCTCCGGAATATTG
The DNA here is from genome assembly GCA_905220455.2 of Deilephila porcellus. Taxonomy (NCBI): domain Eukaryota; kingdom Metazoa; phylum Arthropoda; class Insecta; order Lepidoptera; family Sphingidae; genus Deilephila; species Deilephila porcellus. Next base: position 10,449,282 of record LR999986.1, on the reverse strand, counting down.
ATTTTTCAAAAATCCAAGTATGCAGTTTTGGTTTTCATCAAAATCGGGCTCGTGACTCCTTTCAGTATTTTTCGCTACTCCTCATAGTTTCGGTTTTGGCCATCCACGCCCACTTGAAAAATTCATCCTGTATACATTATACATAGTAGCTTATTGTAAAGAAACCCATGGTATTTTCCACAGAATATTCTTATTACGTTATTTTTAGAAACTGAAAAGTATTTCCAAACTATCTGTCTATGTTTGTTCCCAAGAATCATATTATTTAGAAAATAATTTTGCACATACTGAGCGAGCAATTTAAAAAATACAAAAAATTTACATAATCCTAACATGTAAGCCAATGTGTCGCTACCAGCTTGTATAAATGCGGTTTCATGTATATTAATACAATAGTACGGACAATCTACCTGGATTGCACCTTATAAAAAATCCGCTCATGCCTTACACCACAACCAATAATGCCTTCAATGAGGCGCATTGTGGGACCTCATCGGTGCGCGTGTCTAACCTATGTTACTACGAGACTCGAAATGTCTTAGTAACGACGTATCTATTGTGGGATGTCGCTGACTTCAGCTCTGAGGAGCTTTTATCTTCTTTGTTTTACTTTGTGGCTTTGACAATAACAAATGGAATTCCTTGAAGAGTTATGCGGATTATATTGTGGTGATTATCACTATGAATATTGTTTGTTCAGTACCTACGTATAGTGAACTTTCAGGGGTTTTGGCGGCTTTGGAAGGAATATAATATGTTAACTTTAAAAACTAACTGACTGTCTCGGTGGCGTAGTTGCTATAGAGTATAGACCTATCACATCGTGGGGCGAAACATACAAGGCGAAATGTAGGTGTCCTGGTAGCACCTCTGCCTTGCCCTTCTTGGAAAAAGGCGTGAGTTTATGTATGTGTGTAAAAACTAACTAGTCCTGTGATGAGAACTCATAAATACAAACCTGCAGATCATAATTGATCAAATTTCATAAAAAATGTTTTTAGAATAGGTAAAGACTTTGCATGATGTTGTTTATGAAATTCCAAATTCTGTCCTGCCTACATACACTCTAACACATTATAAACCTAATTTGGTAGATAGTTAATTCTAGTTTTACTTTTCACTGAGTAAATGTGCAATTAGCTTACCTGTTTGCGTCAGACCAGTTAAATCTGCAGTAAGTCCTTAGATGCAAGTTGCTTCTAAAAGATCACTGTGAAGACCATTGTAGGACACCTATGTTCACCAGGAAACACCCTGTGAACAAGAAATAAGAGGAAGGTTATTGAATGCTCCATATCCAGGAAGTAAGGTTTTAAAGTCACCTTTAAATACAGAAATAATTCGTCAATTCGAAAGGCGCCAATTAAAACTACAACATATTCGGCGCACCTATAAACTAATTTCAACATGATAGTTTTTTAACTGGCACGGCGCGCGTAGTGAAACTGATAGTAAGCATAAAAACAACATTTGAGATAAACACACTCATTTTTTGGATATGGCTTGAATTTAAAAAAAAAGAACAATAAATTGCTAGATCAACAGACTGCCCTCGAAAATTGTCAATATGGCCATCCATTCAGTGCACGCGTTCAAATAGTAAATTGCAAGTAGGTAGGCAGCAAAGAGAGAACCCGTGATTGGCATCGCGATGTAGCCCCCGCACCGTTTATTTCGGAAATCTGATCGACTCCCTGTTAATTTGCCAGGAAATGTTTGTACAGCGGGCCCCCTTTTAATGTAGTTAACTCGTTTTATTGGCTGCCAATACGGAATGTTGTTACGGTAACTTGTTTATTAACAACAGGATCTCGATGGGACGGACGGTCTTTTAATGTAATCTTAGTGGAGGAGTAGATATATCGATATTTTTATTTCTAAATAAAAGAATCTGATGGTTTTTAACTTTACTGAGCTTTTTTTCTCTGCTGGCGATTAACAATTTTATTTCACTAATGATATTACTACGAACTAGCGGCCCAGCCCGTCTTCGCCCAGGTACAGATAGTTTTGAATCTAGTCCACATCAATAACGTAATATTATTTCGCGTTCTCACTGATATGTATTTAAACACAATGTGACCGCCGTCGACTATATTAGTTTTCCCATCCCGTCCCGTTATATCCCGTCCTACCTCGTCTTATTCTGTCCCATGACAAAAAGCAGGCAATCCTGTCCTCTGCTGTGTAGTGCCATCCATTTGAGCTTGAAATAGTAACTAATATGTATATTTTACTTATGTTCCTTACTCATCCCACGGGAACACTACACTTTTTTGGGATAAAAAGTAGTCTCTGTGTTAATAAATTAGTGTATAAGCTACCCCTATGCCAATTTCATCCCCAATGCCGATTTTATCAAAATCAGTCCAGCCGTTTTTGTGTGAAAGATTAACAAACCTCCATCCTTACATACAAACTTTCGGAACACATAAGACGAAACGTGGGTGTCATGGTTGCACTTCTGCCTGCACCTCCTGGGAGAACGGCATGAAGTTTATGTATATATGTATGTTAAGCAATGGATAAAAATTTGTATCCACTAAAATCCAGCGGCATCTTCAGTCACACTTATACTAGTTTTTGCTCCCAACTCCCAGAATCCCAAGACTAATGAATTATAACAGACATCTGAACAACCCTTAAACAATGGAATATCTACAACCCTTTAAATTTGATAAATGGTATAACTTCATCATGGCCTAGTTCGCTAAATACACTTTACTCAATGGATCGGTTCCGAAGGATTATCCAGTTAATTAAGGAGTTATTAAGCGCCTTCGTCAATTCGTGCTAAATTGATGCACTTCGAAGGTGTACAGTCTATATGAGTAACTTGCTTTGTTATTTATAGCAAGGAAGTAAATTTGTGGCCTTGATTAACTCGGTGGCGTAGTTTTACTACGGTACGGTTACAAAGCTGAGGTCTCGGGTTCGAATCTTGGGTCAGGCAAAGTGATATTGGATTTTTCTATTCATATCAGCCCGGAGTCAGGAATTTGTGCCCGATATGGCGATAGGCTCACCCCTATCACATCGTGGGACGGAACATACAAGGAGAAATGTGAGTGTGCTGGTGGTGCCTCTGCCTGTCCTATCCCTTCTGGGATAAAGGCGTGAGTTTATGTATGTATGTAAGTAAATTTTTGATCAGAATCCGACTAGCTAGCACAGATTAAACTAAAAACTTCGTAAGTTTCTTACATGCCAATATTTCTTGACCTTGGGTCACCTATGTTTATACATAGAATCAGCTGACAAGCTCCGACAAACAAACAGTCAGCTGTTAGATTATCAGCTGTACATATCCCCAATATTGTTATCCACCCAGAGTAACCCAGATCCGAAACAAATATCACATATACATATTAATTGTTCTCACAAACAATTATTTCGGTACGGGGATCGAACCAGCTCTCGTTTCACAGCCGGCGTCTAACCAACTGCGCCACGGAGGCTGTCACATTGTTATTGAATACCGATAAAATGTTTACTTGGATTATGAAAAAGGGAGAATGGGGGGAAACGAACATAAGGAATTAAGACCTCAATGATAATTATGTCCTGTCAGTTGTTGCTTTATTTCTTACTGCATTTGCCAGCAGGTGCAGTAACTCTTATCTGCTACTATAAAAACCTTAATAAAGTTTCGAGGTAATGGCGCGTACAGCCAAAACAACTATCAACTGAATCCGTTCCCATCGCTCCTCTTCCTTTTAATTAACTTTTATTTACGAGCGCTGGTTTTAGTCAAATATACTTTTACTGTGTAGGGTGCGAAGTTTAGCAATTTAGGTATGTTAGATGACATTAACTCTAGGTTGGACTGTATTCAAGAAATAATTTTTACTTAGACTGATCCAAAGGGTAAATGTTTAAAAAAAATATAAACTATTTTTATGACAAAATTAAAATTGTTTACTTTCAGATAAAGCAAAGCAGCTGTCAAATTACGGCGATACAAAATGGATTTTGTGGTCTATTGAAAACAGCTTAATTTTTACAGTACTTTGCTATTAAATTAATAATAATTAATTATGTGTTAAATTGTTTTATAATAGGTACAATAATAAACTAAAAATCAAACTGACATAACCTATTTTACGATATCGCTCTAGTCCTAACATCATAACAATCAACATGAACTTCATTCTACAATAGGCAGCATATTAAATGGGATACGGTCAAGTATCCCATAGTTTAACACGACTCACGGCGATTCCCCTGGCACGCGTGCTTTCAAATTGTACCTACATTATTACGCAGATACATTTCCTTTACACGAAACTTCACCGCATCGTGTAACTACGAATACTATCCAACTGGGAGACACCAGCGTTTTACAACTTGGCCCAACATAAAGTATACACGTTGGCCGTCCCGCCGTGGTATTCTGGGATTCGCTAAGCGGTTTTTGATGTCGCCAACCCGCAGAGGCGTCGTAAACGGGTGTGTTTCGCCACTTTCCCTTCTAGAATACGCCCGCCCGCGGCAGAATGGGCTGGATGGGGTAAAATGTTTTTGTGTCGTCATTGCGAATGGAGTTGATGTTTATCCCGAAACAAATGAAGGTGCAATGGTCCCGTATTACTGAGACGCTAACAGCAATGTAACTTTGTAAGAGGAATTTATATGGTAAACGTGTGATGTCGATTATTCCGGAATATTCTACGATGTTTATTCAGGGGTGAAGTGGTAAAAGGTTTTTCACCATTCGTACTGCAAACAAATGAGTGTCAAGGTAAATTGTTGAAGGTATTATTATTATTTATTCTTCGAGGACTTACAACAAAACAATTTAATTAAATATTAAGTACCTACAATTATAATATTAAGTACAATTCATTATAAATCATATAAATATGAAATATAATTCCATAGTCTATAATACTCTTTATTTATGTGGGCATAGTTCCTTTTAAATTATTAAAATAATAATATACTGAAGAATATCCAAACGATCCTTGTTTGATTTGACCCGACGCGGGACTATTCCCACATAAATTTATTTTTAATACAATTTAACACACGAAACCAAGTGAAAATAAAACACTATTAAGGATGTGTACTTCTACTTTTTATATATGTAATCGTTAAAACCTCGGCCAGGTCTTACGCTCGGCTGAGCGTTACACAAATTTTTCTCGCCCTGAATACTGCAAATTACTTACGGAACTTATACAGTCGCAGTTTGAAATTCTAGTTAAAAATGTGTCATATTCTTTAAAACATTTTCATAAGTATGAAGCATTGTGTGTAAGTAATCAAGACGTTTTTGAGGTTGTTAAAATGACTATGCATTATGGATTTTTTCATTCTCTACTTCAGCCGTTTACTTTACGATAGTATATTTATTCGTCTGATATTTGCATCCCGTATTCGATATATGTTTTGAAATAATTAATAAATAAATAACATAATTGCTAATAGAAGCTTTGATAAAATTACGTGTTAGAAAAATATTTCAACTGAAAAAGCCTTACAAGTAATTTAGAATTACATTAACGGAATTGAACCCTGGACTTCCGGTTCACAACCCATATACGCTGCGGCTAAACCTATTATAACATAAACGTTTCAAACTATTCTCATCAATTGCATTTATATTCATTAAATTTTAGTCAATCATGTCTTACCTATATTGAAAACAAATTTACATTTAGTAAAGGATCTATTTACTTTAACCATGCCAAGACCATCCGTGTTACCAACACTTTTCCACTCTCTTTTTCTACACAATTCCCCGAAATGTATTACTGGCCACAGAACATACTTCATCCTTTAGATTACACACGTCGATTGAAAATTGAAAGTAAATATTTGGTACATTTTTCTTCTAACACTGTTATTTACGGGCACGCAAAGTGAGGTGTCGATTAGCGCCCGTGTTGTAGTCAAAGGAAATTATACGTTTTAACGTGGAGTGGCCGGCGTAATTATATGAAGAATATTCACGCCTTTCGTGTGCTTGTGGTCATTAATAACTAATTCCGTTTTTTACGAGAACACTCAAGGTATTATAGGTTACTGTTTTATACATTTTATCTGTTTTATTGGGTTCAAAAACCATTTGTTTTCATACAGTAAATAATCATAAAATTGTATAAATAAATAAATAAATAAATACACCCAATAGTCACATACATAGTCCTGACCCCACACTAAGATCGAGTCTTGTGTCGTGGGTATCAGGAACTACGAGAGACTTTTCGGTCTCACAAACACTCAGAGCCGAAACAAATACCTGTGGTTCACACAAATATTTGTTCCGGTGCGAGGATCGAACGCGCGGCCTCTCGTTTCACAGGCGGCGTTTTAACCAACTGCGCCACGGAGGTTGTCAAGCCGAAGCGCTTAATTTTCGAGCTTGTATAGTTAATCACAAAAAAAGTTAAAAAAAAATGGTGTAACATTCGCAACCGCCGCGATAGTAACCACCATTCATAATGGTGGTTACTACTACCCTCCAGCCAGGTGGAGCGACGATATTCGTGGGGTGGCTGGTAGCGGTTGGCGACGATGGGCTGAAGATCGAGCCCAGTGGCGTGCTATGGGAGAGGCCTATGTCCAGCAGTGGACGCAGAAGGGCTGATGATGATGATGATGATGATTCATAATGGTGGGAAATCCACCATAATGAACAACGTTGTTGCTTTGCGTTTCGGGTTCAGTCTGTGTACACGTGGTGTCGAGCAGGCCGTCGTTGCATCAACCTGCTAACCATAGATAACCATCTCTCGCTGACTCTTCTCTAACCCCACCTACCATTTTTGCAAATATCGTCTTTCCACCTAGCTTGAGTTGTACATGTCAAAATCTAGTTGGATTGGATGAAATTATAATTCGTTGGGATAAACCTAGCATTTGACTTTGCTCGATCCTGATGATGATCTTGAATTATTATATACGTATATTATAATGGTTTCTTAGATTTACGCGAATGTTACACATTGAAATAAAACTATTTTTTACGGATTTTACGGTCACTTTGGTGGTCAGTCCGCCCCGTGACCACGAAAGCTGGAAAGCAATCGAAACGTCGGGAAGACAAAAAATTTAAAAATGAAACCAAATCGCGATAAAATCCTTAAAAAATAGTTTTATTTCAATTATTATATATTATGTTTCTTAAAGACTAAAATTATAAGTCAATACGAAGATCGTAAAGTCAGAATTTTTGATTCAGTCTATCTACATATGGAACTAATGAAGCCTAAAGAAATTTTCTAACAAATCAATCTTACATGAACAACATATCTCAATACAGATAGCGCATGTTTTAACGTATCTCATTTGCCATCGACGGCAAAGGCGGATGTAGAGCAAATAATACTACGCGGGAATTGATATTTGCAATTCCTTTATAAGTTCACAAGATATATTTGCGCCGATCTATTTCTTCCAAGTTTATTATATTTGCTGTATTTAATTCTGTGTTCTGTTTGCTTAGGGAAATCAGTCTTGTAATTACTTTGGCTTGGTTTTACTATCGTATTTTATTGATACTTCAATAGTTATAGTTATAAACTAAATACAGATTGTACTTGGGTATTTCGTGCACAGAAATGGAAGTCGATAACATAAGTTTACTGGTTACTGGTTGGTCTATCATAATATGAGAGACATATTACGTGAGAGGCCGCCTGGGTAGGTACCACCGCAATGTCTATTTCTCCTGCCAAACTGCAGTGTAAATGCACTGATGTGTTCCAGTTTGAAGGACATTGTAGCCAGAGTAACAACTGGACATAATGAGACTTAATATATTTTTATGTCTCAGGATAATGCCAAACATTGCTTTGTAATTCATGGTGTTTGGTTTTGCTACTGTCCTTGAGCCGTCGTATCGCTGACCATCAGGCGAATGGCATGCTCGTCTCGCCATTCGTCACAATAAAAAAAAAGTAGCATAGAATGATGAAACTTTGTAAGAACCACAAAACACTTAACCGAACTATCAAATACAATGTCAGCAAATATGACTAATGACCTAAAGAAGATTTATTCTAAAAATTCTTAATTTTTTGTATTAACCCTGCTTCAATGGCTTGTGTAAATGTGAATTTCCGGGATGAGTCAGTGACGATCAGCAATCATGACTTTAGCCGACTTTATAATGTTGACCGAGGACTGTACTGTACTGTATCTACGCATATACGCCCCACTGCAGGGCACAGGCCTCTCCTCTAAAATCGAGAGTTCGATTGAGAGGGGTTAGGCCATATAGTCTGCCACGCTGGCCTAGTGCGGGTTGGTGGACTTTACATACCGTAGAAATTCTTTAAAATCGCTACGGTGTGTAGGTATCCTCATAATGTTTTCCTTCGTCGTTATAGTGAACCAAGGACTGATGCATAGTCTCTGCCTACCCCTATGGGATACAGGCGTGATGATTATGTATGTATGTATGTATGTAAGGACTGATTATAAAATTAATTACTTAATCGAATATACAGCATAGAACATACCCTGAAACACAATGCAGTAGCTAAACTTTTAGAAAGAAAAATTGCTATTATACTGTTTCAGGGTAGTCAAACTTCGCAACAAACGCTGCACAACAAGGAATTTCTAAATCAAAACCAAGTCTTCTTTCATAAAATTTATCTTTTCCTTACTTGAAGTTCCGTGGAGCGTATTCAGTGATTTATGTAACCGTTTTACAAGGATCGTTACGGCTAATAAATCTGCGTTAACTTGTTGCGGTACGTGGGAAATTAGGCCTTTTTACAAACGCGTCTTATGTGTAATTCTTTCCTTTATTTATAGGACAACTCGTGGAGCGCGCAGAAACTGCTTCAATGCGGTCACTGCTCTCGCAGAAGTGATTTTGTTTCTTGTGAATGTTTCTGGATTTTTCTTCGCTACTTATTTGAGTAATGTTAAGACAAGACCAATGTTATTACTATACCTACAATTGCATGAAGAATTTCATCAATATCAATGTTTTTAAGTCACTTATGTTTCGGTCGACAAATTTATGATCTTAATTATGCCTATCTATTTTTATTTCTAATTTATATCCATCATCTTTAAATATCAGAAAACCTGCAATTTTAGCTATTAGGCTTTGTCAAGCGGGCAGCCAACGCTCCCACTAAGAACACACGCTTGTTGTCTCAAAGGAAAGTCCCCTAACGTGTTATGTTTAGCAAAGACAACGATGAACTAACTGTTGGTTTAGTTCCTCTTCGTGACTTCCATAACACAATAATCACGCGAGCATTGTCGCGACTTACCCAACTTCGTTGCGTTAAAACTTATTCGTTTTGATTGATCACCCAATGTTGCGCAACTTTGTGTGACAACGCCACATGGGACCTTTGGAAATTATACGGAGTGAATATGTTCCTTATGTGGTATCGGTTATGTCTTTTTGTCTGTGTGTTTGTTGCTTGAGGATTGCTCGCTCGATTTTCATAATACTGCAATAATAAAATGTTGTACTTTGATATGGATTTGAGTTGATATGTTTGGTAGTAAGCACTGATGTAGGTTGTAAGTTAATAGGAAATTTCAATTGCTTAATTAATTTAATATCAAAAGCTAGATATAATATAAAACAGTCATTATTAAAATTACTAAAGAGACGACCGGTTTGGTTTTGGTTTACTAGTGTAAGGTCTCTTATATACATAATATGATGTAACATCTTATGTCACATGATGGCAAGCGCAGTAGAACGCAAAGCATTAGTTTGTAAGTCTTGGTGTTATTTGGTTTTGTTACTGTCCATGAGCAGTCATATCGCTTACTATCAGGCGAATGGCATGCTCGTCTCGCCATTCATTGCAATAAAAAAAGACAAGGATCGATTACAAGGTAGTCAGTGATTTTGCTCGCAATAAACGCATGTAATTAGCCATTAAACATTGACCTATTTATAAGGCCACTCAATGCCACACATAAGCCTCATACTTTTCAAAGCCGACTTACGTAAAAGTAACAACCGCAAAAACCGTATCAGCTTTATTATTTTTAATTATTAGAAGCGTGAAACATAGCCGCTCGTTATATCCGGCCAGCTTTAATATTTTTTAATCTGCATCGCGCAGTGGGGAAAGTATCCCACGTAATCTAGTAAAAAGTTGTTTTACGAGGGTAGTACGACTTTTTCGCGGCGCCACTTGCGAAAGACGTTCTTTTATTAGGTATTTTATTCGCTCGCGTTTTATATTCAGTGTTGATTAGATTCGATCGTGTGGTGTAAAAAGTGCGTAAAAGTAGTTGAATTAGGAATGTGTTTTAGTGCTCGGGATGTAAAAAAATACTCTGGAGGTAAGGCGTAATTGGTAATATTTGGAATGTGATTACTGAAATGTCATGAAATTGGATCAAGAGCAATATTATTGTATGTAAGCCATGCCCCAAGACATTGTATTAGTACACCCATATTCCGTCGATCCGGGCGAGCATCTTTTTCGGTTAAGCGTTATGAAATCGTAGCTGCGCTGGTCAAAGTCGAACCTCGCTAATATATTTTTGATTTTCTATTGTAGAGCACTCAGGTTTCTTATGATGATTTCCGTTACTGTTAAAGAGAACAATTGTAGATACACGTAAGCCTTTAATACAAGATTTTGAAACTGCAGTCAACATCGACCCGACCACTCACTTTCATATTTAATAGACAGAGCATAATTTTGTTCATGATCACTGCTTTTTAAAACTCTGTAAAAAACCTAAATAATTAGTAGCTCGCAAACTGAATTCGTATAATATGCATTACAAATTATGAAGTAGCGATAGATACCCGTCTCTAGCAGCTTTTGTTACCTCTGCTGTTGACATAAATCCACGATATTAAGCCGGTAAACAAAAGAAAATACCAAACCACGTACAAGCTGCGAAATGTTATTAATTCTCAGTCCGTATTCGTTATTTAAAAACCGTAATCAAAGTTAATTAACTGAACATTTAATTTTAATTCACATCATAAAGGCTATAAAGTAGGTATTTAAAATATTTTATCGAATTTTAATTAGGCGCAAGTCGAATTTGTTAAAATTTTTCAAATGTAATTAAATAATTTACGGTTCATAAATATTTAATTAAGTGTATATTAATCAGTCTTCGGTGATAATGCAATAAAATAGTTTAATAATTTATTTTAATTTTATAATATTCATTTAATTTAATCATAGGTACCTGTACTACATATTTGCGGCTCTTGTGATGAGTGATACAAGTCGAAAATCATCATTTTAATATTATTATTATTAATAATCCAACCTATATTATACGCCCCACTGTAGGGGACAGATCTCCTCTACAATAAAGAGATGTTGCGCCAGAGCCCCTACGCTGGTCTAGTGCCGGTCGACGAACTTGGCATACCATAGAAACTCATGTATTTTTTATTGCGATGAATGGGGAGACGAGCATGCCATTCGCCTGATGGTAAGCGATACGACCGCTCATGAACAGTAGCAAAACCAAACAACACCATGAATTATAGCAATGCATGGCATTCCACTGCGCTCGCCATCCTGAGACATAAGATGTTAAATCTCATTATGTCCAGTAGTTACTCTGGCTACAATGTCCTTCAAAACGGAACACAACAGTGCATTTACACTGCTGTTTGGTGGGAGACAAAGCCATTGCGGTGGTACCTACCCAGGCGGCCTCTCACATATAAGAGACACCAGTGCAAATGTGTATTTTTTTATGCTTAACAGTAAACTTAATGTATCTAAGGATGATATTCATTTAAGAAATACACAAAATTATTATTAAATAAGTAAATACATTGTTTCAAACAAATCTCAACAAAGCAATCGAGTTTATTGGCAAAAGAACTGAGTGAATCGAATTATTCAGATCTGCTCGTTTGGCTCGTTCAATTAAAACATCAATTTAATTTGTCCACTCTTTGGGGCTTTGGAGAGCGTTTTCGTGAACAGCGGAAACAATTTCCAGTATAAAGACGCCTTTTAACTTGATGGACGAGATGCGAAACCTAAAATAGTTATCGTCAGTTCCCTCTTGAAAATGTTTGTGCATGTGTGTTATATGAAAAAATAAAAATATAATTTCGTAATTAATATGGAAAGGAATGTTTCGGTGGATTGGTTTCATTAAGAGCATGGAAGCAGCTAAATTTCTTGTAGCATTGTGTATGAAACCACTAAAACTGTCAACTGTCTTCGTTTTTGTTCAGTCTTGATATACCCGGTATATACACGCGGTCTTTCCTGGTTCATTCTGACACAAAACTAACGTACCACAAGTCGCAAAAACCTATATAATGACAGGACGGCAGTGAAGCGGCTAAGTGTCGGTTAACCGGTTCCATAGTGTTAATTTCCCAGGAGCAGTCAATCTTGCCGGCCCATCAATCTCAATCAACCCGTGCCGTAACCCTTTCAGTCGTATGCTACTTTTTTGAATAAAATATGCTGGATGTTTTGTTTACCAAGTTTGTTGGATAATATTTTTTTTTATAGCCGCCGTGGGCCAATTGGTTAGACGCCAGCTGTGAAACGAGAGGCCGCGGGTTCGATGCCCGCACCGAAACAAATATTTGTGTTATCCACAGGTATTTGGTTCGGGTCTGGGTGTTTGTGAGACCGAAAAAGTCCCTTGTAGTTTCTTATACCCACGACATTCGATCTTAGTGTGGGGTCAGAGCTATGTATGTGACTGTTGGGTGTATTTATTTATTTATTTATTATTGGTACGATAAAGTGAGCAATGAAACTGCATATACAATTCAGGAAAATAAAGAAAATGTTATCTGTAAACAGGCGAAACAATTATGCCGACCTGGTGTTTAGAAAACGTGGCACACTTGCGTAGGGAATTACAATAGGCCTTCCAATCTTCCAATAGCTATATAGAAAATCGATATATAAGGAAGATAGGTACAGATCTCAAGGCCTTTAGTAATTAAAAACCGACTCAAAGCTTAAAATTCTTTACGTCTTATCGTCTTTAGATAGTTGTACAACTAAAAGTCAAAATTGGGCAGAATTCTCCGAAATTATGTCTGTTCTAAATAGGTTACAAAGGATCTAAATATAGGCTTTGAAGGGAATGGGCTAATACAATTCTAAATAATGATTTACAAGTTTAGGCATAAAACAATTAGCCGCTTGTCTAGTCGTAATTTAGTTTGAAATTTTCATGCCGACGACTCAATTGTAGGCTTTAACGGTGAAGGAAAACACAGTGTGGAAACCACCACTATATTCATTCATTCATTCTGCTTAGGCGTTCTCCCGGCCGGTGCCAGGATCCGCCTTCTGGCTGAGTCTCCTCCATTTCGCCCGGCCTTCGGCATCCTCAATAATTAACACCTTATATCTCAGGATGGCGAGCGCAGTAGAATGCCAAGCATTGCTTTGTAATTCAGTGTTGGTTTTGCTAGCGTCCATGAGCAGTCATATCGCTTATCATCAGGTGAATGGCACGCTCGTTTCACCATTCATTGCAATAAAAAAACTATCCGAATGAATATTTGATTAAAATTACTGTTACTTTACTGTACATTTATGGTTTTTAGAGTAGCACAGAAAAATGTTTTTCAATTGTTTTTGTTCACTTGCTATTTAATGACCCTTTACATGTTGGTCAGACGGCTTTCATGTAAAATCAGATATCACGTCAGACAAAAGTGCATTCGAGTAAATAAAATATTTTGATACAATGAAATTGGTTAGTAAAATACGCGCTATAAATTCTTAAATTGTAAAATTTATAATGGTTTCTTAGATTTACGCGAATGTTACACATTGAAATAAAACTATTTTTACGGATTTTATCGCGATTTGGTTTAATTTTTACATTTTTTAACTTCCCGTCAAACATGCATCAACAACAACATGCATAAAAATTGTCACTAAGAAGTTAACAGAGAATGACATGCCACTAGAATATGCAGAATTACTCAAACATTGCCTCACATCTGGCTACATGTTGTGGAATACTCAATACTATGTACAAATGGATGGTGTCGCTATGGGCTCACCTGTATCCCCTGTAGTTGCCGATATTTTCATGGAGGACTTTGAGGAGACAGCCCTTAGTACAGCTCCGGTCTCGCCAAGATTTTACAAGCGGTACGTAGATGATACTTTCACAATCTTACCATCTAACCAAGTAACTGCATTTTTAAATCACCTCAACTCCATTAACAATAAAATTCAATTTACTATGGAGTTGGAACATAATAAATCTCTTGCCTTCTTAGATGTTTTAGTTATCCGTAATCCTGATCAGTCCTTAGGTCATACCGTGTATAGAAAAAAGACCCATACAGATAAATATCTGAACGGTGAATCTCACCACCATCCGAAACAGTTAGCTACCGTGGGTAAATCTTTGTTTCAGAGAGCACAAGGAATCTGTGACGAGAAACACCTGGCGACTGAGCTGCAACACGTCAAGCAGGTACTGCGAGACAACAAGCTCCAAATTCCACGCCGCCGTCACAGAAACCGAGTGAAACCAGCCACAGTTGAGCGGGCCCCGGTTATACTACCTTACATCAAAGGAGTCACAGACAAGATTGGCTACATCCTGAAGCGTGCTTCCATTAAAACATACTTCAAGCCGCCCAAGAAGATTAGTCAATTCTTACCACCTGTCAAGTGTCATATACCTTTGCAAGAACCGGGTGTATATAAAATAGATTGTGACTGTGGCCTCTCTTATATCGGCCAAACCAAGAGAAGCATAGGGACCCGCGTAAAAGAACATATAGCTGACGTCAAACACCGACGCTCAACGAAGTCTGCAGTTGCTGAACACATTGAGGAAGGCTCCAAGCATTACCTTCGTTTTGATAAGCCCCAAATCCTTGCTAAAGAACACCGTTTCCTGCCCAGGATGTTACGCGAGGCTATTGAAATTAAAAAACATCCAAATTTCAATAGAGAAGATGGCTTGAAGCTTGCACCATCATGGGATCCAATTCTACATTTGATTAAATCGGAACCCAAAAGACCAGCTGCCAGACCTCAAGACACAGTGAGCTCCTTCTGCGTAGATCGGATCGCAACAACTAGTTAACTTTTTAAATTAGCTTTTTTAATTTAATAATTGAAAATTAAGGGTAGTTTAATTGTAACAGTCACAGAGCAGATGACTAATACCTCAGTCTGCCCCGTGACCACGAAAGCTGAAAAGCAATCGAAACGTCGGGAAGTTAAAAAATGTAAAAATTAAACCAAATCGCGATAAAATCCGTAAAAATAGTTGTAAAATTTATTAATATAGACGTAACTGAGAATGTTTTTTCTATTTGTTCGCGCAATGATGCCGGTGAATTAAAAAAATCATTTATATTTTATGTCTTAATAATTTATAAAATATAATTTCTTTAGATTTCAGTCCAAAATGTTGGCCTTAATAATTTGAGGTAGATAGACAGCCGCTTGGTCTCATTAATGTGCAACTTTGGACACAGAAACACTGGAAGAATGCTGGTAGGCTGGTGAATTTGAGACTGACTGACTAATTATAAGGTTGTCTGAGTGTCTATCTGAGTGTCAGGTATCTACCTACCAGAAATGCCTTTAGTCCTACAACATTCAGACTCCACCCGAATAGTTTTGAACTCTGTCTGCATCACAGGGACTCCACTGTTGATCATAAGTCACCCATATAATCTCCACATGGACAGTTTTTACCACTCGAATGTTTTTCAGCGTTGTGAATCGCTTTTGTATTTCACAAAAAAAATTATCTATTTATATTTATGTCACTATACACCTTAGACTGCCCTTTCTCTCTCCTTTCTTCTATGTCCATCCTAAGGTTGCCTGTAAGAGATTGCCTTGTGCAATAAGGCCGCCGATTGTACTTATTGTTAAATTTTGTTATAATCTCTGTTTGTTTTTCCTGGTGTACAATGAAGAATATAATATAAATAAATAAAAATTTTCTTGCTCTGGAAGCCATCGATTGACGATTTACCATCTAAGCAGTAAAATCCACAGATAATAGACCAAATTTAAAATTCTCTTTCACCATCATAAAATGTGCAATAAAACCATCAAAACACGAAGAACAATGAACGATGTATGGCCGTCAACGACATCCTTTGTGCCCGTGAAAGAGGAAAGTCGAAAGCAATAAAAAACTAACCAGAAAATGCGGGCGGGGATTTTTAAGGCCAACCGGGCGCAGATAAGCGGCGACATGGCCATCTGTCTTCCTCTCGTAGACGTGCGATACGAGCCCGCATGATATAATCGAAAATCGTTCGGCGCAATCCATCTACATATTCCTTTTGACATTCACTAAAACTGGTTGCCGGTTGGGACATTTACGATCAAATTGAATATCAACGGGGTCGGAATGATCCACGAAGACTTTCGTGGGTTAGTTGATTAAGGCGTTTGAGGATTTGTCGAAGTTACTTGAGGGTCTCTATCGTATTTGAAACAAGATGATGTGATAGAGAAACAAAGATGTCGACGTTGTCATAGTTGCTTGTTGTTTGTTAATCATATCCAATCGAATTACGATCACCATAGCCTAGGTACAACCTGCTGTACTGATATGTCATTATGTATGTTATGTTCTTAGACTGCCTCGGTGGCGTAGTTGTACTACGGTACGATTACGAAGCTGAGGTCTCGGATTTCAATCCCAGGTCGGGCAAAGTGATATTGCATTTTTCTATTAATTATCTGCCCGGTGTCAGGAATTTGTGCCCGATATGGCAATAGGCTCACCCCCTATCACATCGTGGGACGGAACATACAAGGCGAAATGTGATGTACTGGTAGCACCGCTGCCTACCCTTTCTAGGAAAAAGGTGTGAGCTTATGTATGTGATTGTCTTGACAATTTACCTTGACTACAGTACGTTTACCTCTATAATACGTTCTGCCATCACTTGAAGTGATGTCGTTTGGTCGAATACAAAAAAACTTACAAGCATGTCCGTGACCTATATTTTACGAGTATTCCGTGTCTTGGCATTACACATAATATTATGTGTACATCAACATTATGTGAATAAAGCCAGCATCATTCTTGGTTACCGCATGACAGCTCAGTGTATATTAAAATAAATCGCATGATCGCAGACGGAAAATAATAAACACGAGAACACAGAAAAATCTCAATCAAAGATATTTGAATAACGCAAACAAAATATCAATCTGCTGTGCTTCCAATTAATCCAATTGCCACGTCCGGGGGCAACTGACAGTACCTATTAAAAAAGGGTTGAATTTTAGTGAGAGCCGCAGAGCCGGCTTTGGTCGTTTCTATGCAGGTGTGATAATATTAATAAATGTTTTAATATAATGAAAGTACTCAAAATTTCAGATTAACAATTTATTTGTGGTAATTGGTAGTTGTATCTCGAAATCATCCAAACAATCATGCAAGAAGAGTTAATAACGTCAGGTCTCGGTTTCCTTGGATAGCCCCTGGTAGTGATAGAAAAAATCATATTATAATGGTTTCCTAGATTTGCGCGAATGTAGAAATAAAACACATTGAAATAAAACTATTTTTTACGGATTTTATCGCAGTCTGCCCCATGACCAAGATACTGTAAAGTAATCGAGACGTCGGAAAAATTTGATTAATTTCAAAACATATTATTGTATATTATATATTATATATATTACTGTTAAATAGATGTACTAATGTAAATTCAATGATCACGGAGTAGCCATCACAATTCAACATAAGTTCAGAAGAGTTCATCAACAGACAACATTAATCACATTATATTGACTGGCGTAGTTGTATTCCGGTACGACTACAAAGCTGAGGTCTCGGGTTCGAAACCCGGGTCGGGCAAAGTGGTATTGGGTTTTTCTATTCAGTATCAGCCCGGAGTCAGGAATTTGTGCCCTATATGGCGATAGGCTCGCCCCCTATCACATCATGGGACGGAACATACAAGGCGAAATGTGGATGTCCTAGTGGCGCCCCTGCCTACCCCTTCTGGGATAATGGCGTGAGTTTATGTATGTATGTATGTATTGACTCAATTATATTATATGTATATATTTCAGGAGCGGTGGTGGTCATTTACCATTAGATGACGGACATTTTTTTACCCTGCAAAACCAACCTGATGATGCGGATAAATGCGAGATGTAAGATCATTTTCTGTAAGCGCAGACATAATATACGAAGGGCCCTAAAACGTGGCGCACTCCTGCAAAAAAATCCTTACAAATGTTTGTCAAAACATCAGGTTCACAGGATTTTTGCACCTACAAAATGTCAGTGGAAAATGTCAGTGATCAACACAAAGGTCCTTTGTAGGCTAGGTGGACACAAAACGTTGCCAACAGCGGTTTATTGTTGAAGTGTTTCTATTTACAGCCAATCGTATTTTATATTCAACTTTGTTATTCATAGACAGCGGCCATTTCGCAACAACAGCCTTCCCTATGGCTATAAAAATCCCATTATGGACCTCGCGCTCCAATTTAGTTTTCTTTTGTTTATTATTTCGGTTCCCGGTTTAGGAGAATCTTTTCCACTACTTCTCTCAATTTGGCCCGTGATAACTCATTCACCTCCAGCGTCTCGGCATAATGACCCTCCCATAATGCGGCCCTGAGGAAAGGCATCGAAAATTGAATTTGTCCGAAAAAGCTTGGTCGCTATCAAAGATAGTGATGTACGAGCGATGCGACCCGCACGCCGTGCGCAAACTAATTGGATTTTTCATTGGAAAACTGTAGGTGGGGAACGCTAATTTACGATTTCTCTACGTGCCACGAATTTTTACGCGATAGTGACAATCCCAGGTAGGGACAAATTAAAATAATAAAAAGGGAATGTTTCGGGTGCGTCGCCCTCGTAAATAAAACAGCTGACAAATAGCACATTATGTTTATACCGTGGCCTGAATTTTGCGTTATTATTTTGTGTTATTATAGAGCGTAGTGGCCCGCGCGGAAAAGTAAATACTCGTTTTGCTTTGTACAGTCAACAGTGTAATCAAATATAGTGGCAGTTTTTTGGTTAACACAATTATGCAAAGCTGCTGCTTTTTAGTTCGGAATATAAATGTATTTGTATTTAAAAGTAATATATTTATTTAGAATCGTAGCTCAATTTGGTTTAAAACAACCTTAATATAAACCGACGACGGATTATGACAGTTGGTATTGATGTAGTTGTTGCTTCATTAAAAATATATTAATATTATTCTTGTTGATAAATCGACTTATATTTTTACTTTAACTCATTTCATTCATACACAATAGGAAATTAAAAAGGAATGTAGATTTTAGAGGTAAAGTTATCGTAGTTTTCTTACTCTCATCAAATGCGCATCCCACATGCGTGTCCGTTGCGTAGTAAATATGTAAAGAACATGTCTACCTCTAAGATAAGTTTTTGTCTCTAAGAGTTTGTCACGCAAAAGTTGTCCAGAAATAAATTTTCAACTTTCATCCTCAAAGGTATGCCGCACTATATCACCAAACCTTTACCTTTTTTGTTTAATTCCTACAAAAATATAAATCAAGATTCACAAACTTATAACAAAAAACCACATTTAAGCGTCGCTTGGTCGGGCGGAATTTTTAATGTCCTTATTTACTGGATCATAAAAAACAAAGTTTAAAAAAAAGATAAAAAATGTCTTCCAATTAGGGAGCGGACCGAGCTCGATAAAGGAGCAAAACATTCACCACCGAGTCAGCGTACGCTCATTATCCTAAACCATGATATGACTTGACGGATGGCAACCCTGCCCGCAATTTGTCTCCCCACTAAGTGAGACTTGAGATTAAGCGTATTGCTTAAAATTGTTACAGCTTAGTTTTAAAACGCCAATTAATAGACAAGACTTTTTTTTTTTTAACTGGCACGGCATAGGGACTGCATTGCACCTGATGGTAAGTGCTAATGCCGTCCAGATAGAGTATCGAATGGTATCAGACGGTAGTCTCATACCATTCGACACAATCATGCCGGCCCGCTGAGATGCCTCTTCACGCTACGGCGGAAGGACCCAGGATTATAGACTTTTTGGTAAATGGCGATAAATCTTCCGTTGGTTTGCAAAAATAATAATACACACAACAGTCACATACATAGTTCTGACCCCACATCAGAATCAAATAAGTCAGAGATTATTAGAAACTACACGAGATATTTCGGTCTCACAAGCACCTAGACCCGAGACAAATTCTTGTGGGCCTCACGAACATTTATCTCGGTGCGGGAATCGAACCTCCGGCCTCTCGTTTCACGGCCGGCATCTAACCAACTGCGCCACGGTGGCTGTCAAAAATATTATGCGTCGCACTTGATAAAACTGTGATGAAATAAATGTGAGCGAAAAAATTTCAGCAAAGGATTTATCGCTTAATTAGCACGAGGAGAAGGTAGAATGATGTAAATAATCACATAAGTGATGGACAATGATAACGTTTGCTGAATAAAAATAGGTACATTTTTATAATTGCTTTTATTTCTTTTAGATCATAATACACCACGGCACGCTGAGGAGACTTTAAAATCTCGGATAAGTCACATAAGATTTTTTAAAAAATCTGGATATTCTGTAATTCTTTACTACTCTACTCTAAGCACTCGAGCGGAGCTGCGATCATAATTCAGTACTCACTAATACTACCATCTGGCTTCGTTTTCGGTCGCAGTCGTTATAACCGGTATAGTGCGCCTATATATAAACCAAAAATATCCTTACAAGAACTCTTTAGCATCTGAAGTCCACCAATAGGCCAGTAGTAGACCCCACTCCATACCACATCAATCGAATTCTCGATTATAAAGAACTCACGTGTTCAATACGCGTATATTGACTAATAAAATGTAATACTACTTTTTTTTATTGCGTTGAATGGCGAGACGAGCTTGCCATTCGCCTAATGAATACAACCGCTCATGGACAGTAGCTAAACAACACAATGAATTACAAAGCATTGCTTGTCATTTCACTGCGCTAGCCATCCTGAGACATAAGATGTTAAGTCTCAATATGTCCAGTACTCTGGCTACAATGTCCTTCATACCAGAACGCAACAGTGCATTTACACTGCTGTTTCGCGGGAGAAATAGACATTGCGGTGATACCTACCCAGGCGGCCTCTCACACATGAGAGCTACCACAAGTAAAACCTTCTAATACATTTAAATACTTTATATTTCATCAATATGCTTCATTGCAGTCCACTGTATAATGCATGCTACACATTACTTAACACGATGCACATATTACCATAACTTTATCGTGGATCTATAATAGTTTTCTAGGAAAGTTAAAAGAAGCTCGCGTTGGATATTTACGACTGTAACATATACTTTTAAACGTTTTAAAACATGCAAAGTGCCCGTCTAAGTACTAAATCTAAACACTAATTTCATGCAAGCTAATTCAGAGAGTGCAGTAAGTGTTGCCAGATGTAAAATATTTTGTAATTTTTGTTTCTGAAATATTAAATTATTTTACGGATTTAATATTCTTTATAGTAGCGGAACCATGGCATGTTTTAAAAAGTTATTATGCATAATAATCATGATCCATGTTTAAGAAGTGAGAGCTAGACCAACGTTATACATTTTGACATTTGAATAATTGTTGCTTGACTGATTTAACACATTTGTCGAAGGGAAAACCATGGCAAAGTGACTTAAATTTCGTTAGAACAGATAATTACCGAATAATAAAAAACATGAAATTGTTCTACCCCAACCATTTCATCGTCTAAGACACGTATTACAGATGTTTACGAGCGACGGTGAACACTTTATATTGAACAATCCTAATCTTCTGCATTCTTTTAAGGTAATATTTGTATTATAATAGCAAATTTATACTATTTTATTTACATTTATCTTTTTACCAACATCACATTTCTTATTTTAATTTATTGTAACTTCCCACACAAAAGTTTCAATTTTCAAGAATGGCAACACAGCGCGGCTACGCTGCTTGCATAATGTGAAGTCGTCTTTAGGTCATCGACTTGTATACGTCTGGACCGGGATATTACTCTCGTTGAACGTATGGAAGAAAAATGAAATTTATACACGCAATATAAGTTTTATGGGAGATGTGTATGTATTTTAAGATTTATAGACAAGTTGTTGACATTTTTGTGTATCCACAACGGGAGAAGGAAAGTATATCGTAAGGGAGGGGTTGAAATTGTGACTGAAATTTTTGTGCTTCAATAGAGACACAAGCTTCATGTAATTTTAGACTATCTCTTCTCTACTCCCCTACTACTACACCTGTAAGCGAAGATCAACAGTTACACGCAATTTAATGATATGCAGTATTGAAACGAGTCTCAGGGAATGTTTACTCGTAACTTGATTTTACCCTGCAAAAATAAACAAATTGGTAGTAAATAGCCACAAATAGTAACAGAAGTAGGGCAAGAATCACATGGACGGATGAGGCAAAATGAAATGAACCGGTTGGTAGAACAAAAAATGACTGAATCTAAATAATATTTAACATTTCAATGGAATCAAAAAAAATATTTTCATTTTAAATAAAGAACTAAGATTAGTTTTAGCAAGGGAATCTTATAATCAGAATTTACTTTCATCTATTTGACGACTCTCAAAATGCTCCATATCAATAAGAATTTAATTTATATCTTTAATAGCATATACAACACAATAATAAGCATACATTTTTCCATAATTTAGAATACTGGGGTGTAGGTAATTGTCAATAACGCGAACCTAATACAATTTGCTGGCATCAGAATCTGGAAGCAACCTATGAGCTTTGTGACCTCAGGCTCATCGTTACTAGATTTCAGTTATTTTTTTAATTCTGCCACGGAGTCGTGTCTGCAGTGCACCTGATGGTAAGCACAATGCCGCCCAGACACAGTATCGAATGGTCCCAAATGGCGGTCTCATGTTATTCGATACAACTATGCTGCCTGCAAAGTTTGAAATATACTCGAAAAAGTGACACAGTCTACATCACCGGACCAGCCATCACTTATTCATAGCAAAAGAGACGCACAACACGCGCTTTCAATATTTTATCACAACATCCATTACTATAATTGGTAACAAAATATATAAAGGTTTTATGAAAATTTAAAACGGGTGAGCGTAACGAATGTCTGTATCTAATAAACGTTTGGGGCGCTCCCTGAATATTTAATGTTGGAGTAATTTGCAGGGATAATGTTGTAAATCATTGTGACCAAGTGGGTACCTGAGGATAGGCCGTAACCTTGGGAAAGACACACAAAATGCTGAAGTGACAGTCTGGATTCTTTCCTGGTAAAGTGCTTACTGCTGAGTACGTAATGCCTTGGAAATTGGGGGATTGGACTCGAAAAAACATCAATTTTATAAACTACTCTATGGGTTTATTCTCACTGAATATGAATAAAAATTTCAGTGAATTTGAATAGTAACGTTGTTTAATATGAAGTTAACAATTTAATTCGATTACTGTGATTTTTGAAAGTTTTAAAAACAAACAGGTTAGAACTACATTCTTTAAACTTGACAATCGTCATATTCATTGGTATCTGTAATATAAGATATCCACCGATTCCCAACAAGGGTAGTTTGTTATTGTAAAAATAAAATTTACCCAAAAGCAACAAACAATAAAATTATACGCTAGATCTTTATGTAACACTAACGCTACAAGCACCAAAATTTATCAAGTCTGAATAGAAAGTATATATCATTTACGCCTGCGCAAAATTGACTTCAGATTAATACATCAGCAAACACAGACTTCACGAGGTTAAGTACCGTAATATGCTTTACAACTTTTTAATAACTCATCAACTAGCTTAAGTGGTTTGTATGAATAAAAGTATATTTTAGGGAATATTTCCAGACAATTTTAATAACTGGAAGGCCGTCTAGAGGTTTCATTACTCGGCACTTAAGAGACATGGTATATAAGTCCGGTGCCTTGGAAATTGGCCACCTACACGCTATTCGTAAATTTGTCAGGTTTATATTATTATGAATGGTTGCATGTTTGAGAAGGATCGTTGAAAAAAATACATGTTCTTTTCCATAAGCAGAACCACTGGTAAAAAATGTTAAATTTATTACGAACATACATACATATATAAACTCACGCTTTTTTCCAGAAGGGGTAGGCAGAGGTGCAATCAGGACATCCACGTTTCGCCTTGTGTTTTTCGTCGCACAATGTATTATTATGAACACAAACAAAAATGCGCATTTAAAACCTAAATTATAGTAAATATGCGGAAAATATACCAAGAGTAGTAGCATTTTAGAATCTTGATAAAATACCCTATAGTAGGTACATAATATTTTTTCAGTACGACGCGACGCGACGTGTCAAAGTTTGATCAACAAATAATGAACATTTCCTTCTTTGAGGAATTTGATCACATTTCAAAATAGAATTGACTTGATATGATTTGATATATATTTATTAAACATAAGCACACGAAACGCCAATTTAAATAGAATGCTAAAAAGTGTCAGTCAAAGTAGATTTATTTGAATGTTTACTGAAATGGCTGTTTTTCAAAAACTATCCGGAATAGGAATATATATTTTGTTCCTGTGCCGTCATAGTTTGGTCTGTCTCCTGTAACCGGTTTTTCGTCAATTTCTGGGACATCCTGTATTTTTTACGGTTTCTCAATAGTCATCAATCATGATTATTATCTTTTCGAAAGTGATAAGCTTACATCCCGTATATAAAAAATGCACTATTTTATCTAGCAAACAGTATAGTACAAACATCTCAACAAATAACTTGAGAGAACCTCCAATTCTTTGTTTCAAACACTCACGTTACAGCGAAACTAGACGGGCATCGGAGATTGCACTTAAGCTAGATCACAACAAAGATTTAGAAAATTCAATACTTTATTTGTTCCGTGATTTTCTACGTGTGCTGAAAGGTTATTTGAGTGTGTTTTAAAAGATTGGCAGTGTAGGGGTGATATTTATATCATTTGATAAATAATAATAAAATTCGACAGCCTCAGTGGCGCAGTTGGTTAGACGCCAGCTGTGAAATGAGAGACCGCGGGTTCGATCCCCGCGCCAAGTGTGTGAGACCCACAAATATTTATCTCGGGTCTGGTTGTTTGTGAGATCAAAAGTCTCTCGTAGTTACCATACCGCCGACACAAGACTTAATTGATCTTAATGTGGGGTCAGGACTATGCATGTGACTGTTGGGTGTAATTTTTAAATACGACAACGGGAGTTATCGGAAGACTGTTTTTAGCTTTTCGTATAGAGAAAATTTAAGAATGTTAAAGAAACTACTCCACAATTGCCACCAGTTTATTTCTGGTTATAACTAATAAGGCAACGATACTACAGAACTTACTTGGACATCCATTGGTCTCCGTAAAAAATAAAAACCAAACAAATCTCATAAAAATGCACCATGCAGCGGAAAAAATTAACATCCAGCGAACACACGGACAACATAATATACAGGATGAAGTTAAAACAGAAATTCAAAAAGAAGCAAAGTAAAATATTTTCCTTTGGCAAACTTTAAAAAGCAAAACTAAACATTACTCGCTGTGAAAAAACAAATACAGCCATCCGGCCGAGTAACAACTAACTAACACATGTTACTTTTTCCTTTTTGATACGTGACTACTCGCGTTTTAAAAAAACTTACGCCGCGCTCCTCTCATACTTACCCAAGTTTTTCACGGAGCCACGATACTGTACGGTTGACAAAAAATGCTCGGTTATGCGGTGTTTTATGACACATATAGGTCTGTTTCTAGAGTAGTGTAATCTTCGATTAAGTGTAATATAGTATTGGCTCCTAATATTTTTGGTAGTTGTAACGTTTTACGCGTATATCGTTAGGCTTTATTTGGATATAAATGGGCGAATCAATATAACGCTCAACATTCTTTCCAAGGTGTCGTTTCATGTTTATAAATAAATGAAATAAATAAATAAATTCACCCAACAGTCACATACAAAGTCCTGACCCCACACTAAGATCGAGTCTTGTGTCGTGGGTATCAGAAGCTACGAGAGACTTTTCGGTCTCACAAACACCCAGACCCGAGACAAATATTTGTGGTGGTATAAAGACGTCATACTATTCTACAATTGATTTAATTTTGTTCCGACTACCTTCCAATTCTATCGATTGAGCTAGTGCTAAAATAGCAGCTTAGTACTTATGTAAACGATAAGTTATCCTTTCCATTAATGGAGTGAGCAATAACATAAGCACATATTCTTTCAGAAAGCCAGCGGTTCGTAAAATCATAAATCGAATCCACCCGCAGAACAAGTCACGACAACCGGTTCCAATTAACACATTTCTAAATTTTGTCAAAATGCTTGTGACTAAACATTTGACTTACCAAAAATTGAACAATATACAATTTATAGCGGGGCTTCTTGATGGATGATAATAACAACGCCAAAGTAAGTTGTCGACGATTTTTTAATTAAAACAAAAATTACAAAGTTGCGGCTTAGGCTTTAGAGAGCAGTGATCCAGAAAGAACCAGCGATGTGGATACGGTCAGATACACTACAGTCGTTAGCTTCAGCTTCCTTCTCCTTACTTTACTCACTTAAAATTAAAATACACTGGACCTTATATAGTAAACTTGGTAACGAAACCATACCGCGATCTAATTCTACGGTGGCGCCACCTCTTGACGAACTTTAGTAAACTTCCTGTTACAGTCTCCCCCTCTGTCTACGAAGACGACCCGACGAGGAAGACAGGAACATACTTCGTAAGTGTTCAAAGGATGCCAGATTGGTGATATATTGTGGTTCGCAGTTATGAGGGTTGCTTGCGTGGGCGTCCTCTCTTGCGAATGGCTTGTACAGGTGTTGGTAAATTGCTGGATTTTTGTCCTTTCTCCCCCTGGACCAAAACAGCTCCGATGGCGTAAGAACTCGCATCCGTTTTTAAGACAAACGGCTGGGTGTCATCTGCTTGGGCCAAGACTAGGGCGGTCACAAGCAGATGTCGAAGAGTATCAAATGCAGGTCATTAAAACTTCTCCTCTTTGACACCTAATCGCGTTACGCCTACACTCAATATTTCCGTAGATGAGAACTGGTTGGCCGATTCAGGTGAGAGTTCAATCTCTGCTTCCTCTATGGCTCGCTCTGCATCTCGGTATAACGCGTCTATAACTGGTGAATAACCATCAAAAAGAGTCTTTGCTCTTTTGTGAGGAGGAGTGGAAACTTCCAATGGTATGAGAGGTCCATATGGCCGATGAAGGCTCATTTCCGTGGCAGACGCTTCGGGTAAGTCCGGATAGCATCTTGAGTGCAGAAGTGGGGAAAGAGCAATAGTACTTTCACTAAATGTAGTAAAGTTTTCATCGTACAATTCGTAGATATCATTGGCATTATCTACGAAATGCCATGTGAATTGAGGCAGATTCAATATCATTCCGGCGTCTTGTATAAATCCAATGCCCAGTAATGTACGATTATTACGAGCTTCTGGCAAGACTAAGAATTTTGTTAAAATTGTGCGGTTGCAAAGTGTTACTGGTACTTCCGTAGTTAACACGTATTGTTTCCTTTTGAATCCATCAGCTAGAGTAATAAAGGCAGTTTCTTGTTCAAATTTGTACCCTTTTTGTTTCAGTAGAGTGTACAGATTGTAGGATGCCACACTAGACTTAGCACAAGTGTCGACAAAAGCCACACCTTGAGTACCTGCGACGTCAACAAAAACGATTGGTCTAGCGCGTGCGTCGATCTTTACATTAAGTGCACAGAACCCGATGTCAGTTGAAGTGGATGGCTGTCTTTTGGATTTATAACAATTTGGACAATTGCTGCGGACAACTCCAGGCGTTCCGCAACCATAACACGAAACTTTTGGTGTTACTATTGGTGTTATTATTGGTGGTGCGGTTGTCTCACCTTTATCCTCTTTGTCTTGACGAAACTGTTCTTCCTTCTTCTTTTTTTTGAAACACTGTTCCACGCGGTGTCCTACCATTCGACAAAACTTGCACCTACTTTTCTTTTGATCCTTCTTGACATCAGTTGGCTCTTCTGTTGTCAGTTTCTCCTTGTAAACAACACCTATGTGTTTTCTTTCCGCCAAAGTTCGCTCTACACCACGAGCCGCTTTGAGTAATTCGTCAAATGTATTGACTGTGTCTCTAGGGATTTTTTCCCGAATGTCTATGTTCAATAGACCGAACAACATATCAATTTGTTGCGTTTCGCTAGGCTCTGGTTTGGGAAGTTGGGCAAACAAAAACCGTTTTCCTGCAATATACTGCTCAGTTAAGACATTAGGTTCTTGCTTATTTGACATTATGTCCTGATATATTATATATGCCGGTTTTTTCGGTGCGAATGCATCTCGGAGACGGTTTTCGAACTCGTTCCAATTTGTAACGCTGTCCTTTATTCCTTGCCACCATACTCCAGCTTCCTTCCGTAGAAGCAAGGGTAGCCCCGTGAGCGCGTCTGTATCACTAATTCTCTTGATGCGTTTATATACTGTGACTGATGCCAGAAAGGTTTCCACTGACTCTGCAGATCTCGTTCCGTCAAAATAGCTCGTACATGAGGCGAAAGAGCTGCCACCTTTGCTGCTAATAGCGGTTATCAATTGCTGGAACTGGTCTTCCGTGAATGAAACAGCCATATTAGTTGATGGAGTTTTGCGAGTTGATCGAGGAATGCGCTGTTTTGTTAAATTTGTTTCACTATTGTCGTCACTTTCTTCCTTCATTGGTTGTTTCATGCGGTCTGAGCAATGGGTCAGTAGTAGGAGCCACGAGTTGGGCGTCAAGTTATAGCGGGGCTTCTTGATGGATGATAATAACAACGCCAAAGTAAGTTGTCGACGATTTTTTAATTAAAACAAAAATTACAAAGTTGCGGCTTAGGCTTTAGAGAGCAGTGATCCAGAAAGAATACGATGTGGATACGGTCAGATACACTACAGTCGTTAGCTTCAGCTTCCTTCTCCTTACTTTACTCACTTAAAATTAAAATACACTGGACCTTATATAGTAAACTTGGTAACGAAACCATATCGCGATCTAATTCTACGGTGGCGCCACCTCTTGACGAACTTTAGTAAACTTCCTGTTACAAATTGTTATTTACATATAAATGTATACATTTATTATTTCCGTATAATATAAAGAGCTATCACGTAAACTTTTCAATTTTCTCAAATTGATATCCTTAACGGGCTATTAATCTACAGTTTGGTCATGTGCATTAACAGCCCACACCTAATGGCATACGTGTTAGATTTAACTTAAACCCCTTAATAAGCCTCGAACCTATCCGTAGAGTATTTCTTCTTGTTCGAGTGCCTCTTCAGTGCTGAAGGTTGGCCGTCAGCTTCTTGTATTTTTCCTTGTCCTTAGCCAGGTGGAATAGTTGTTGAACGGTGCTGATACCGGTCCACTCTGGATGTTTCGCAGCCACAATTTTTTCCTTCGTCCAGCGCGTCTCTTGCCTCCCACCTTGCCCATAATAATTAATTGGAGCAGCTTATATCTATCTAGAGTATTTATATGATACTATATTATACTGAAGATATAGCATAATGCTATTGGCATCTTGAGGCTCATAAGTCAAGTGCTGAAGGCAGGTCTCTGGAAGTATATAGCATTTTCAACATTAATAAATATGAGGGGTTAGTAATAAAATCAACATATTTTAGGTAGATTTATGATAGCAGTGGAGATTTTCCCAAAGATGACCTGCATCCAACGTCTTGCACCCATTATAATTATGTCCATCTTGTGTTTAATGCATTTAATATTCTATTTCCTTGTGGTCGAATCGTAGATGGCATAAACATTCGGGATCAAAACAGGCCTTCGTCCATCAGGGTGACTGAGTGCGATTTGGTGCATAAAAGTATTTAGTTACAATATTTACCATGTCTATTATAAGAAGAAGAGTTCTGAAGGAGGCTTGACTACTGCAGGCAAATATGGCCATGAACGATGATTTAATACACACATCGAAGTATAGAAACACTGCGGATTTTAGCAATAAACATGATCTTTGTTTAGCTTCAAACCAGAATCATTCTAGCAAATCAATAACATTATTCTCTCTATCAGTTAATCAACTCTTAACTAAAATATTTTAATTAAACATCGAAAACTGTGTCAATCACACCAGGTATGACAAAAGATCCAATCCAATTAAAATTAACAAGCGAGATATTCGTACAGTACCGTCTCAAGCGTTACATTAAAAAACTAGTTGTAGGCAAAATGAGCCTTAAGTGCCTCTTTCCACGACCAGCTGAACGTGAGCTGGAATACCAATATTCTAAAAGCATGCTCACATTCCGCTGTTGTATGTGAGGTTTATACGCAATTCTTAAGTTCAGGTTTTAAGCCTCACCTTGGGCGTAAAGATGGATTTTTAGGTGTACAATTCGGTATGGTTTTAGGTATTTATGCGGGTACAAAAGGTGTGGGGAGGATGTTTTTAAGACCAAAAATATTGTATGTTATGTAAATATTTTAAAAAGGATTATGTTCAGCAATAATCGTTACGTTGTTGTTGATTATGAATCTAGATTTAAGTGGCAATGTTTGTATTTTACTGCTCGATTTTACTTTATCCCAGAAGAGGTAGGCAGAGGCTCCCCCAGGACACCCACATTCCGCCTTGTATGTTCCGTCCCATGGTGTGATAGGGGGCGAGCCTATCGCCATATCGGGCACAAATTCCTGACTCCGGGCTAACAATGAATATAAAAACCCAATAGCACTATGCCCGACCCGGGATTCGAACCCGAGACCTCAGCTTTGTAATCGTACCGTAGTACAACTACGCCACCGAGGCAGTCTAATAGGAATAACTACCGGCAGAATAAAACAGTACGTAAAATAGACTAAAAGCCTTGAAAAGCCACATCTTAAAATCTCAATACACCAACCTCGCACGTAATTCTAAGTGACACTACAAGCATATACACATGTCTCCGCCAAACCCGATTTTAGGATAAACTAGTTTCCTAGACCAAATTAGTTTATACCAAGTACTAACAGGTCTTGCTTAACTTAACAGTTTATGTCATAATAAAAGCGTGTATGGAAACTTGCGACGTTAAGAAGCGGTTAGCTCAATTTGTGGATATCAATTTGCTCTTGGTCGAGATGGTCTCATGGGGTTTTTGAAACATGTTTTATGGATTCACAATTGACCATTATAATTGAAGAGTAATTATTTTCTGTTTAAACGATAAAGTGACTTCAATTGATCGGATGGTAGGTGCAAAGCAAATCTAATAATATATTTGCTGGCTAAATATGGCTGTACTGTTTCTATTAACAATAATTTATACTAGAGTCAATTTAATGAAAGAAGATATAAAAAAATCACAACGACAAAATTTGAATATGTTATAATATCTTCCAAAGTTCTTTTCAGACTCAAACAATTCACGAATAATATCAATAGTAAACAATGTTTACCTGACCTTTAACAAATGACCTTTAACAATAGCCTCATGTACTTACTTTTTCACAAGTAATTGAGATTTATGTTTTATTCATCGGATTATTTACGGCGGACTGACGTTTGCAACACTGGAAATCTCTCGTGGTTCTGTTCGTGATACATTTACGATATTCAATGGCTGCGTTTTTAAATTTTTATTGTTGTGCATTGTTTTTGATTGTTGCGTTGGGTATTACTTTGATTATATTGAGTGGTTGTATTTTATAGAATGTCAGGTATTTTTTTAATATCTGCCATTCTTATATACTTTTTGTACATTGCAAAGGCGAGGTTTATTTATGTCAAAGGATGATGCATCCGATTGCAAATTTAATCCTTGAAACCGTGGAGGATGTTAGGATTTTTTAATCGAAAATGTCATACAAAGCGAATCGTTCAAATAAGGATTCGAACCCAGGACTTAACACGCCAAATATTGTAATCTTCTTATTACTACATAAAAGTACATAATTATTTAATCCATAAACATTATTTTCATCAACAAACATTTTATACAGATAAAAATTCGCAAAACAAAAACTAATAGTCTAGCATAATGATGAGAATCAAATTACAGAATCCATCACAGAAAATAAGACTTTTTAAACAACATTCGAGACAAGAAATAAAACCTAATTCGTGTAAAGAATATATTTTTTAAACTTCTGTCGCTGATCGCTTTGATAGCGAATTATAGTCTATTAAATCAAAAGATTTCTCACGGGATTTAGAGATTTTCGTTTGATTTTGTTTCATTCATGTAGATAAGTATTAGGTACAATTGTGTGAAAATATCATATTGTCGAATTTGACAATGGCTCTTTTTTGGAGAGTATAAAGTTGGTCGGTGGCGCAGTTGTATGGATTGCAAAGCTGAGGTCTAGGATTCGAATCCTGGGTCGGGCAGTGATATTGGATTTTTATATTCATTATCAGCTCGAAGTAGGCTCGCCTCCTATCACATCGTGCGACGGAAAATACTAGGCGAAACGTGGGTGTCCTGGTTGCACGTCTGCCTACCCCTTTCGGGAAAAGGCATGGGTTTATGTATGTTTATATATAGGGTATCTCAAGACCGCGACCGAAAACGAAGCCAGGTGGTCGTATTAGTGACTTCAGACACAATGCAAGTAAAAACTTCGCAAAAAAATTGACAAAAAAGAATTTTGTAATTTTTTACTTATCGTCGTATTTGGGTGATGTATACATAGTTTTCATTTCATGTCAATGATGTACACCTCTTTATTTTTAAACACGCAATGGTACGTAAGAGTTTAAACTACTATTTTTGCAAAAACTTGGTATTTACCCCCCAAACACGATGAGCTTTAAAAAATCTAAAAAATATCTGTCAGTCTTTTTGGCGAAATTTTTATTTGCATCGTGTTTTTAACCACTAAAACTACCACCTGGCTTCGTTTTCGGTCGTAGTCTTGATATACCCGGTATAAAGTTGGTACTATGTTCTTTTGTATAACATGATTACTGCAGCATAATGGTAATCTTTCGCCCTTTGAATAGCTCTGAACTTGCCACAGGTGTATTGTAGTCATTTTGTTGTAACAGTGGAGCAACATGTGTATGTACATAATATATTGAAATAAAACTATTTTTTACTGATTTTATCGCGGACTTCCCGACGTTTCGATTACTTTACAGCTTTCGTGGTCACGGGGCCGATACGAGCTGAGTCCGCCCCGTGTAAAAACTTTATCAAATCCGCGATAAAATTTATTTTATTACAATGTGTAACATTCGCGTAAAACTAGGAAACCATTAGGTATGTATATTATACACAATTCAGAGTAACTACTACATATTGAGACTTAACATCTTATGTCTCAGGATGGCGAGCGCAGGGCAATGCCAAGCATTGCTTTGTAAATCATGGTGTTGTTTGGTTTTGCTACTGTCCATGAGCGGTCGTATCGCTTACCACCAGGCGGACGGCATGCTCGTCTCGCCATACACCGCAATAAAAAAATTCAAAGGAACTTCGGTTCAAATACTGAAGCAAACCTTACAGCATTATTTCTTATTGGTGGTTTGTTCAGTCGTTAGTAATAGACTTAAGAGAAATAAATTATAATTAATTGGAAGAATTCTAATAACTGTATAGGATACAAACTCATTAAAAATAATGAGAAAAATAATGACTTTTTGAGGCTATCATATTAACAAAATAATTGAACTTTATAAATGTTATCTCGTTTAATGAGACGTAATGACACATTATCGGTTCGGGGAACTACACGAAGAGAACACTTATAAGGCAGAAATAAATTGAAATATCTATACATATAATAAATTACACTGATGTAACCGATCGATGTCAGTACATGAAAAATAAATGAGAAAAACTAATATGGGAGGAGTATGTTAACGTAATAGAACCCAAAACAAAGATTTTTAGAATTATTGTCTAGTATGTACGGTTGTCCGCGATGAACTCAGAAATGGCTTAACGGATTTGGATGAAATTTAGTATGGAGGTAGCTAACACTTAGGCTACTTTTTATCCCGAAAAAGTTAGTGTTCCCGTGGGAAGAGGGAGGAATTTCGATATCATTGTTACTTTTCTATACTCAAAGGGATGGGATGGGACTGGATTACATGCCTCGAGAGCCAACGGGACGGGATGGAAGTTAATCTCAAATAAAGTTAATCACGTAGATGAAGTTTGCAGGCAGAAGCTAGTCCATAATTTGTTTGTACAATAAATTGGCTATTATATCTTATGTAATATCAATGATAAAAAAAAAGTTTCTTATCTTTACCGCACTTGAATGACTTTTGAAAATGGAAAACCAACAGGAATTCTGTTATTTTCAGCCACGATTTCGAAGTTGATTCCGATGACCCTGTCCTGAGAATACTTTTACAATATTTGGAGTCTGGGTGTGTTGAGGCTGAAGTCTTTCATAGTTCGCGATACACAGCAAATCTTGACGAATCACCCAACGAAGGCTTTCATACAAATCTAATACATCCCAAGGCAATAACAAATAAAAAGTGATATTAATTGAAAATGACCGCTATAACACAATATGAAGATATTATTTGATATCGGTAAGCCGGGGGCCTCCATTATGAAGCCCGTATCGAATGCTCCTATCCATTTCTATATAATTTTGGGGATAGAGCGAGGGGCACGAGAATCCGATGTCAGGGCTCATGATGTTTTCCATTAGTGGTGACGTACCCTTAGCGTCTTGTGACGTGGTCTCTAAGGCGTCGTGGTGAAAGATACGAGCGATTTAGTTAAAATCGTGCGTATTTTCAAACATACAAACACATTTATGTAGCTGGATAGGCCAAAGAATTTAGAGCGCCGATTGTTCTGTTATAAACCTCTTTGGATTACTATCTAGAATTTCACTTTACATATCTAAAAAGTAGATAGACTACTTTATATTAATTGCACATTTAATATATCGGTATGCGATGTTTTTAAAAGTGGTAGAACTACGGGAGCCACGCTGTTGTTAGTCATGACTAATCATGGGCATGTCATCCGGTTTGGTACCAATGTCTCACAGGAAATCGACGTCAAGCAACAGCTTGGCTGTCACGTTTGTCAAAAAAATAACAAAAAGTCACGTCTTTTTCCCAGAAGGGGTAGGCAGAGGTGCAACTAGGACACCCAAGTTTCACTTTGCCCGACCCGGGATTTGAACCCCAGACCTCAGCGCTGTAATCGTATCGTAGTAAAACTGCTCGACCGAGGCAGTCTCAATAACTCTAGAAATAACTCCTGTGCAAAATATAACGATACTATCCACCCAATTTAGTTGCCAGTCTGATTTTTTTTCTTATATTTGAGTGGGTTTCTTAAAGTTTATTTGAGCGTTTTATTCTTGCACCACACATTTAAGCTGTGTAACGAACTTGGCTCTAATAAATTGCATTATTTTTTCTTTTGTAATGAAAGTCTTGGATGAACAGTCTATTATGTTGGCAGACAAGTAAACGTGGTTTGGTGATGACTCAACTGACATTAATTTTACCGCGCTCATTGTACATGTCTTTATTTTTTACACACATCGTAACATTTTATCTTAGTTAATGCTTGCAAAGAGTTTTCGATCTTGTAATGTTTTTTAAATTTTTTATCGAACAAGTATAACATTGTTTTGTTATAACACCTCGAAAAGTAAAGTCAATTTCTTTTTTGTTTCACAATGTTTGGTCATACACACAAGATTACAATTTCAACCATTCATTCGTACGTTGGTCCAAGCACAGAAAATTAAAGGAAATAGAGAAGAAAATACAAGGGGAGGTGATGAGTATTGCTGTCCTTCTGGCCATTTCTGAAGAACACGCAACAGCATCGCTATTACTACACGTCTAACGCTTCTTAAGAATATATTAGTATTTATTTCTTTTATTAATATTCTTTATTGTACACCAGGGAAAAAACAAAGATAATAACTAAATATAAAAAAGTACAAACGGCGGCCTTATTGCACAAGGCAATCTCTTCCAGGCAACCTTAGGATGGACATAGAAGAAAGGAGAGAGAAAGGGCAGTCTAGGGTGTATAATGAGAAAATATATATTAATAAATAATTAATAATACAAATTGATAAATACCATACATCAAACATACATATGTATAACATAAATATAAATATATACATAACATAGTATTAGTAAGATCTGTCTAACTCATTCTGGTCTGGTTAGGAAGAGGTTCTATCACTGACGAAAAATTAAAATAGGACATTGAACAAACACAAAATAGCAAAATTCAATAAGAAACGAAAATAAATATTAAATATTATTTATGCCGATCCCGACCTTTATTTCCAAAGGGCTCTACTAGAGAGAGCCACTTCACAACAGGAACCTAACTTCACACGAACATGCCGTAAAGAGCAGCGCTTTTCAACAAATAAAACTGACCCCGCGATATTAATGATATCGTTTTATCTTGTTTTCTGCGGTCGTCAACCGATGGAAACTAGTTTAAAGTTAGATTGAGTTTTGTGGACTGTTCTCTCAAGTGTTTTGTTGTTTTTCAACGCGTTCTTGAGTGCATCTTGTAAATTAAATTACATTTTTGTTTGAGACATTGTTATAATAGTGTATACAATTGTTATAATGAATTTGGATTTGCATGGCAAAGCAGTGTTTACATAAACTTTTTTTTTTTTCGAATAAATAATGCTGGGGAACAAGTTGCCAGGCTACGTGTTTTCTCCCTTTTATAATCCCGTGTGCTTCTGACGTAAATTGGAGAAGCAATTAAGAAAGCCGGCATAATTTTGTCAACTAACGAAACAACATATTAGCGGTATATCTATATAATATATGTACTTTAGGACTTAGACTTTTTTACCCCGCAAGCAATTACTTTAAAATTGGGCACGCGCTGTCAGCCACTCAAAAATCATCAACTAAACCGTTTAATGGTTGCATAAGAATTGTATTTTGTAACAAAAATGCAAAAGTATATTAAACAGAAACAGAAAAGGAGAAAATTAAACCGTCTTTATTACTGAGGGAGTTTCTTCTTCAAAGCTAGCACGTTTCGTAGCAGTGGTATTATTATTTAACAATTTTAAACATTAAAGACGAACTAACTTTAATCTAAAGAATCTCTCCACGCAAATATTTGCTAAGAACATGTAGGTACAATATGCTTAACTGCTCAGAGTAATATTCTCTCGCAAAATACCGAACAAAAAGAAAAGATCCCCAAACAATATTCCTGGACGATAAAATTTCAAAAATATAACGTTAGTTGAAATTTAAAATAAAATTTTCGTTTTAGCCCGCAAATATCTGGAGGCATGCCGTCCGATCGCTCCCTAAGGCGCGGCTTCTATGCATTATGCAAACATTCAATTGTCTACAGTGTAGCTGCTTTTAAAATTCATTTGTTACTGTTGCTCCTTACCGAGGGAGCTGTTCGCTTCTCCTAACGCGACGCGACGTTCCGCTGGACTTGTTTAAACTTTAATAATTGTTATCTGGATTTATTCGGGTTATATGTTTGTATGTATTAGTATATTTGTAATTAAGTGTGTCGTGATCATCATATTGAGTCATAAAGAGTCGACTGCTAAATAAAGGCTATCTCTGGCGGATGAAAGAAGTCGAATTTTTAGTTCAGTGACAGGGTTCGAGTCTAGGGTTCCTTTAAGAGTCTTTCTAGGCTGTTGGTCGTAGTATATTCGCGTGCCCAAAATTCCATCCACCGTCAACAAGATATAAATTGACCACTGCAAGTCACCTCTCAGAATCAACCGAGGTACCCACGGATTTGAGCTGGCTTACCTATTTATGTCCCGTTTTGGCTGGCGAACAAGTGACGTCTTGCATCAGTTTTTTGGTATTGAAACAAAACTGTTTCAACTAGTTACTTTTGAGCCAATTTAGATCAAACCTTAATCTTCCTCATACAATGAACACAAATGTCTAGATACTTGTACCGGGTGATACAAACAAATCATCGAAATGCATCTAAAATATCTCCCACTGAGTTTAATAAGCCACTGCGGTAGCTCACTAAGCATAACTACCAGGTGTAATGTAGGTGTTACCTATCCCTCCGCATATTCCGCTAAAATACTGGTCCGCGCGATAATTTGACTCCACTGACTCAATTTCTGATCGCGGCCAATCGGGAGCGACGCTTATTTGCTGGAGGACATGACGCCTACCTACACGGTAACTAGAGAAAATACACAGCTGTTTTGTATTTTGAAGAGGTTTTTAAGTATTTTGCACGCTTTTTTGTTTAATTGACTACAGAGCAATTGAATTATGTCAGTGCTGTTCTTAGCGATATATAATCTTGATGATGAAGAATATAGAAAAATATGGAAGCAGAGCTATTTAACTCAATTTATGTGCTGTGAAGCTGTGTTTCTTCGCATGGGTTTTATATTTGACTATGGACGCAGTTGATCAACAAGCTTCACTTTGCTCTGCAGTTGAAAACCGACAATTTGGCTAGTCATAGATATATGGCGTAAAAATAAGAAAATAAATTCAGGAATTGGTCATGGTAAAATGTAGTTTATTTTAGAGCTGCTTCATATGCAGTGAGGTACCTATTACCTCTAAGGTAACAGGATAACCATTAATCTATTATTTCCAACGCCCGAGCCTATATAGCTGCATCACAGTTGATTTTGATCTTACAATATCCTCAACTATACGTTAAAATCTCCATTCCCGCACTGAAATTTAAAATCAATTTTTCAAGTTAGTGAAACAATCTCGCTGCACTTGATCTAATTTTTATAGGTTCAAAAAACTTCCATAAAACGCAGTTTCCGAAGCGGCCGAGTTGAAAAGCTGTTTGTTCCGGCAGCACCGGCTGAAGTTTGAAGGGCTCCTCAAATAAACCGACTGCGCGCCCACCGATGGAAACGGCCTTGGATTTACACAGAATGGATGCGAATGATAATTCATTGAGGGAAATATTTGAAAAATATTAAGGGATGAATACACGAAAAAAAACTGTATATTTTAGGCTCAGTTGCATATACTTACTTTGCCTATAACTTTGACTTTGATAATGTCATCGCTATACATTGGTGACGTATTTGACATTGCTAATGTATGGGATTGACATTTTCAAAGTCAAAGTTATGGGCAAAGTTAGTTTGTGCAATTGACCCTTAATTTACGGGTCGAGTATACCTACCAGGGCTGCCTGTTTAACAGACGTCATTTCTCACGGCTTATATCTTACCGTTTTATAAAGGCCGGCAAATATTATTAGTCGCCAATACGCTTTTTAAACTTGATCTAAAAGTAAAGCTACAACTTTTTCTAAACCATCCTAACTTGTTTAATAAATATCCAAGGTACCTATTTGGTCCAATAGAAAATGTTGAAAACTCTAAGATCAGAACTAATGAATCGAATTGTGTAGTAAATAATAATAGAGTCGAAAACTCTAAAATTCCTATCACTCTTTACTATAATCTACGACTTCAACGTAAAAAGGTAAAACTTCAATCAGGAATAACTTAAACATATTTATAGAACCGTGACCGCCAGACTCGTCATTTTATAAAAGCTGAAAGTTTGTTTGCGCATGCCTTTCACATAGGCGTCACACGATCAGCTATTATGAAGTTCTGATCGTAATGGCTTTGGAAGTTATCAGCTTAAACGATTAAATGACTATCGAAAATTCATTAACACTACAAAAAAATAAACTTTCAATTGCAAAAGTGATATAATACTTTGAATTCTCTTGCCAAATTACCCGTCGTATACACATACAATATTATAATAGAATGCTTATATAATCTAAGAATAGAATGGTTTAACAAAGAAAATATTATATCGAATATGTCTTACCAAAGTCACAATAAGAAAATAATCATCGAGAGTTTCTGCCACTGGAATTTAAACTTTACCCTTTATAGATAAGGTTTAAAATTTAATGTCGGTAACATTCTTTGTATTTTATTTCATATTAGTACATAAAGAACGGTAAGCCAAGCAGAACGTGGCATACAATGCTTGGTTGCAAAGAAATACGTACATTGATAATCTGGCACATACGTGCAGGGGTTGTAGATCTACGGGGCAAGAAAACAGTTCAGATAGGGGGTGAGGGGATGAACAAATCACGTCCCCTTACTTCTGATAAGAATGCAGGCATGGCATATTTCATTCAGCATTGTTCTGATAATGCTGACGGTTTATCTCCCTTCATAAGTTTCCTACCGTAAAGAAATATACAGTGTACCTCAAGACCGCAACCGAAAACGAAGCCAGGTGGTATTATTAGTGACTTCAAACACAATGCAACTAAAAATTTCGCTAAGAAAATTGTCATCTTTTTTTAGACACTTTTTACTGATCATCGTATTCGGGTGATAAATACAAAATTTTACTAAAATAATAATGTACACCTGTTTATTTTTAAAGACACAATGGTACACAAAGGTTTAAATTACTATTTTCGCAAAAACTAGGTATTTACCACACAAACACGATGATGTTTAAAAAATTGTAAAAATAATAATGACGCTTTTTTTGCGAAATTTTTCATTGCATTGTGTCTGTTACCACTAAAACTACCACCTGGTTTCGTTTTCGGTCGCAGTCTTGATATACCCGGTATAATAATTTAGGAAATCAATAAAGTAACCTCAAGATGTGAAGAATATTGACGGTCGAATTAATAAAGGGTGCAGGAATTTGCTTAAGATCGTTTCCAATAGGTGATTGTGGAAATTCTTGAGGGAAGCATACGTTTAGCACTGGAGCTCATGCGGCAGAAACTGATCTTGATCAGATAATTACAATGATAGCATAAATGACATTCTACATGTCGCGATGTCAAACAATGAAATAGTGAATAAAAAGAAACAAAATCGATCGATTGTTCTTGTCTTTAATTTAAAATTGTAAAGTATAGTGTTAAATAATATTATCTATGGTAGGTAAACACGAAAAATCTAACTGTTGAAATTTTTTTTTTGGCGATTGAGGAATCTAAAAATTGGACTTATGTGGTCCTTAATGGTTTTTGTATCTGTAGATGTAAGTTTTTACGAAGGTAGTTCCACAGCACACGATAAATTCTAGTGTAGGGTAGGAGTAAAAATAATTGCGAAAAAATATTAAGTTTTTTTGTAAAATGTGTCGCAAATTGTACATTAAACATCTAGTTCTAAATATTTTTTAATGATCACAGTAGTATCTATGACGAGACGATCTAATTGTTTTGGGAAGATGGTGTCGATACATTATAATAAGACTATTTAGTTTTTATTTTAAGTGTATAAAAAAATGTGTGTAGTAGTGTGCTCAGTGTGTAGTATTGTGTATAATAGTAGATCGATTAATATGTGTTATTATTTGTGATTGTGGTCATAAAAGACATAAGTTAATAAAAGCTGAATAACATGATATCATCCTTATTCATGTAAGTGTTTCTGTAATATTACTAAACACTGATCTACTTTCAGTCGGCGTTCGAAAAAAGAGAGCAGGTACAATATATTGCTCGCAATGTTCTATTCATATTCAAAAACAGCGATCATTAACATCAAAACCTATGGGGTTTTGCAATATCATACCTTAAAATCCGTACGTATCATCAATGTTGAGTGTTTGTCAAAGAACGTGGAAACAAGACAAACATGTAATGCCTTATTCATAGACAGTTTTAAATCGTATTTTAGTTATCAAATGTTTTGTCTTATTCGCTCAAACTGAATTCAAAAGTCGTTCGAAAGGGACAAGACATTCGATAGCTATAATAGGTTTTAAAACTACGAATAAAGCCGTGAAAGTGTGTAGCTTTTCTAATGCCTATCAACCCTACACCAAAAAACCACATCTATTAACGCATCCTAAGGCTAAATTTGTTACGTAACCACCGCATTTTTCCCATCGCCCACGGCTTTCACTGAAGCCACTTGGCAAAATTGTTTCCCCATTTTGACCCTTAAGCCTTCAGAATAAAGGCTCTAAAAATACTAACCCCATATGTAAATTTAGTCTTAAAGGGGATAGGTGACTCGATATTTTTGTGAATAGCAATTTTTGTGGTAATATCAATTGGATAACATAAGTGGAGGGCGTGTGCCGCCGAATAGGGCTGTCTGAAAATTTAGCTTGTAATTTATA
This sequence comes from Deilephila porcellus, assembly GCA_905220455.2. NCBI lineage: Eukaryota > Metazoa > Arthropoda > Insecta > Lepidoptera > Sphingidae > Deilephila > Deilephila porcellus. Next base: position 10,407,258 of record LR999986.1, on the reverse strand, counting down.
TGTATTTCAATGGAGATGTCTTGGTTCTACTTTGTTAAGTATCTTCTTTTTCTATTTCTTTTAAAGTCGTAAAGTGAAATGTATATAATATGCACGAGTGAAAGAAGTATTCGAGTCGATTTTGAGTCTCCAAGTAATTTGTGTTTATTTTGCACATTGCATACATACATACATAAACTCACGCCTTTATCCCAGAAGGGGTAGGCAGAGGCGCCACCAGGACACCCACATTTCGCTTTGTACCTATGTTCCGTCCCATGATGTGATAGGGGGCGAGCCTATCGCCATATCAGGCACAAATTCCTGACTCTGGGCTGATAATGAATAGAAAAACCCAATATCACTTGGCCCGACTCGGGATTCGAACCCGAGACTTCAGCTTGGTAGTCATACCGTAGTACAACTACACCACCGAGGCAGCCCATATATACATATAGACAGTAGGCAGTACATATAGTCCGCATCCGAGGCATTTTGCACATTGAATATGTTAAAGGTGTATTCCCTCGGTTATTGTTATAAAGTGAGCTAAGTATAAATTCCGGCTCGTCCGGGACGGTACCGCTGTCTCATAGGAGTTCGACGTGAAGTGTCAGCTTTGCTGTCGCGTTTCGTTCAGTGAGTGAGATTGCTGGATGCCTAATACCCTTTCCGTCTTCCCATCCTTTTTCCTTCCCGCTCCCCTCCCGATCTTATGGGCAACGAATCTATGATCCAGGCGTTGTGGCTATTCATGGGCGGCAGTGGTCACTTACCATTAAGTGATTTGTTTACTCATTTGCTGGTCCTATTGAATATAACAAAGAATTTCGAAGATTGTAATTACACCAATAGCATTACGCGAACATGATAGACTTTTTACACTTCCCACAGGATGTTAGGCAGGCGGTCGCTTGTGATGCTGAATTATTATTTATTAAATAATAAATAAATACACCCAACAGTCACATACATAGTCCTGACCCCACACTAAGATCGAGTCTTATGTCGTGGGTATCAGAAACTAAGAGAGACTTTTCGGTCTCACAAACACCCAGACCCGAAGCAAATACCTGTGGATCACACAAACATTTTTTTCGGTGCAGGGATCGATCCCGCGGCCTCTTGTTCACAGCCGGCGTCTAACCAATTGCGCCACGGAGGCTGTCAAAAATAATTTAAATTTATTTATAAAATCGATACACCATCGGTACGCAACCGTTATTACACAGACATATATATTATATATTGTAAAAGGTAACGGTCCTTTAAAGGCGTACACAGCATTGCATCATGTTGGAAAATTCATTATCAACCGCTATGCTAACTCAATTATGTTGGCTTAATTGAAAGTGGATACTCAGACTGAACTCGAAAGGCAACATTCTTGCATGGATCACGCTGATGAGATTACATAATTGCTGGTCTGGATAAATACAATTTTACTTAATAAACAGGTTTTCTTCCTTTCTTCTTTCTTTACTGACCACTAGCAACTTTCTCGCCTCTTAGTTAATAGTTTACATTTTATATTAAGTACAAAGATACATCTAAGGTCTAAATATCGTGTATCCTTCGTTGGAGGTCCTTAAATAAATAAAATAAAATATTACACTACATTATTCAATAAATATTAAACACAAATTACAGATAACCACAACGCAAATTGGTTGCATATTAACTTAGGGTGAGGGAAGGTAATTGATGGCCGCCGGGAATTTGAAATAATTATTATAGACGATGACGCCAATAATGCATTTTATATTGGGATGCTTAGGACCCTTATGGAGGGTTTCAGATTTCAATACTACTTAAATGCGTGTAGTAGAAAATATGTATCCAACGATTCTTTAAATTGTTTTATGTATACTTAATGCCAAAGATTTTGAACACAATATATTCTCGAAAACAACTGCAAAATTAGCTGTACCTTTATTGAGAAACAAAAATTTTTAAGATAGGATTACATGATGAAGATATTTGCTATCTCTCTCGCATTTCCCGCAATTCTGCTACCTACGTGCGTACATTTACATGCGTATAAAGTTTCCTATGTGCTTTCCACTAATACAACTCAATGGTTTTAGAAGAATCCGGCCTTACAGCTATTAATTTAAATAGCATAATTGCTTGAAAATAATAGGCTTCGCAGTTCAACGCATATCTGCCAGTAACAACCCTACGGCGACTTCTCGACCCTTTTCATGTCTCTATTGATATCTGTCACATTTGTGATATTGTAAAAGTGATATAGAATATCCCATTTGCGACTATTGCCATTTATCGGTATTGCCATATTAATTGTACAAAGGTCGTCCATAAGGCACGTTATTAGGGTTGTTAACGTAATATCCGCGAATTAATTTATCCGCATTATTGTATGGGACTGATTGGACAACATTTGTTTTTATTATATTAATTAGTGACGGCCCTGAATGGTTTTATGCGAGTAGAATTATTATTTACGTTAATAATCCTTTTGTATCCTTTACGTCATCTACAATAAAGTTGACATTCATGCGCGCGTATTTTTAATTTTGTTCCATTGTTCCCTTCTATTGTATGTATCTTCATCAGAGCTCTTGCTGATGCTAATTAGGCGTGGTAAGTTCCATATTGTAATTAATTATAAATAATAAATAAACCCAATAGTCACAAACGTAGCTCCGAGAACATGTGCCAATCTTGTAGGTACTGAGAAAAAATACTCGATTGGGTGCCTCGGTGACGCAGTTGTACTACGGTATGATTGCAAAGCTGAAGTCTCGGGTTTGAATACCGGGTCGGGCAAACTTATATTGGATTTTTCTGTTCATTCCGTCCGGAGTCAGGCATTTGTGCCCGATATGGCGATAGGCTCAGCCCCAATCACATTGCGAGATGGAAAATACAAGGTGAAACGTGGGTGTCCTTGTTGCTACCAAGGGAACCTCTGTCTACCACTTTCGGGAAAAAGGCGTAAGTTTATGTATATATGAGAAATAAATATTATGTCGTGGTAGAAAGTGCGGCAAACAATTCAGTCTCACAACGCCCAGACCCGAATCAAATATTTATACATACATACATACATAAACTCACGCCTTTATCCCCGAAGGGGTAGGCAGAGGCGCCACAAGGACACCCACATTTCGCCTTGTATGTTCCGTCCCACGATGTGATAGGGGGCGAGCCTATCGCCATATCGGGCACAAATTCCTGACTCCGGACTGATAATGAATAGAAAAATCCAATATCACTTTGCCCGACCCGGGACTCGAACCCGAGACCTCAGCTTTGTAACCGCACCGTAATACAACTACGCCACCGAGTCAGTCAAATATTTATGGAGCACACAAATATTAATCTGGTTATGGGAATCAAACCGGCAAATACCTATCGTTTCACAATTGGCAACTGAACCAATAGTTTCACGGCTGTGGAATCACCAAACAAAGCTTGAAAGCACATAATAAAATAAGCACCTTAACATATTGAGTTTGCAAGCCAATCTCCCATCGATTTAATACTAAACACATTCAATTAAGGAGGCACATACAAAAAGGAACATCATTAAAATCTCATATTTTATAAAACGCGCCGTCTCGAGCAAGGCTTAAGACCAGAGTGCCTATCCAAGGAAGTTAGCAATCTTATAAGTATTATGCTAACTAAATTTACTCTGTGTACGTCGCTCGGTGTTTTTCCTCATCTACCGTGAGAGAAAAAATGTTTACAGAAGTGTCACTGACGCAAAATTGTTTAGAAAATTCTTATACTATGTAAAGTGGGGATTTATTAACGTAGTTGTTTATGCATAGCTTGACTAGTTGCAGCTTATGAGAGCTGTGAGCTAATATCCATCGGGTCGGGTGATTCTTTTTATGACTTTTTCAGTTTATAAACCATCATTAGCATTAGCTCGTGGCTTCATTACTATGGACATAATAAATCACTAGGCAAGGGAAACCACTGATTGTTGATTTATTTTTATTAATACTCTATAATCTATATGATAAAAAAATATCACGTTATGAGATAAAAATAATTATGTGGGTAAAATAAAATTGAAAATTCAGTTTGAAGCTATAGAAATATATTCTTTCACTCTTCTGTCCGTTTTTTATTCTGCAATGATACGTAAATGTGACGTTTTAGCGTTGCCGAAAGATAACGAAGTTACCCGAGCTCCCGCCGGCTCCGTCCCGATAAATTACACGCGGCGGATAAACAACAAGCACATCGGATATTTCGTAAAATAATATTATACCACAAAAATATCCGCACTATTTATTATAATGTGATTAACAGATAGCCAGTCGCGCGTACAAGTTTATATAAATTAAAACACATTTAATTTTTATATTAAAGTTATTTATATTATAAGTCTCGAATACGTTAGTTGTTTGTCATTTTATGCAAAAAAATAAAGTACAACTATAAAATACCCTTGACAATTTAATTTATGAAACTTAGATAAATTACACAAAACTGCCAAGAAAGTTAATATAAAATATTTTTTGTAAGTAATCTAGTTTATTGTATCTTTTAAATATTAATGCAGTACTCAAAAACTTTCCAAGTGGGATGATTACTCTGAATCATGTTTAAAAATGCAGAGCACGATTTTAATTTCACTGAAATTTTAATTATGAATTTTTGAGGTATCAAAGTGCCGATGGAAATTTGCAAACAAAAAATATCTGCATGAATAAATTACGACGAATTAGATTTATTTTTTATTTTTACACTGACATAACAAAGCGACTTCAATATTCCCAATGACAATCCAAATTATGTGTTATCAGCAAGAGATAATTATATTTTAATACTGTATTAAATTTATATTTATATAGAAGCTTCTAGAAGTTTCCTAACCATTTTGCAAATAAACAGTACACGAAACAAACTTCTCTATCTACAATAACCCTTAATGCTATTACAAAAATATCTCCTGCGAATTCTTCAAAAATACTTTGAACTGTTAAAAGTACTGCTAAAGAGGTCAGACCGAACTCTCCTAGATTATATTGTATCCGCCAAAAATTACAATGTTTTCAGTTTAAACCAAGTACAAGTTGCCTTTACCCGCTCGCCTGCAAAACGGCTAATTGTCCATTTGTGGGCATTCGAGCGTGCTCCACGAAAAACAGAGAAATTTCCAGTCGCCATTTTTAATTCAATTCTTCCGAACAAAGCTGCTGTTGCATTTTTCGTGGTGCTCTCTCATTCGTTTTGTTGTTTAAATGCGCAAACGTCTATGAAACTAAAACGGGACAAAAAGTTGTCTTAATTTCCTCTTTGGTGGCAGATGGGATCCCTGTACGCTGATACAATTGCTTTTAGAAACTAAAATGGACACTTGTGTCTAGATTTCCAGAGAATTTTTTAGTGTGGCATTTGATGTTAACGTTTCGTTTTTGATATTAAACTGCACATTTGATTTGTTAAAAACTTAGTAAAAATGCAAAATGCGAATACTGTTAAATTGTTCGAGAATGTGACATTTTGGTACTGTTTTATTTTCTATTAAAATTGCTATTTGTTTACAGTACCCGTAACATTCAAGCCAAAGCATAAAAAGGTGGTTGAGATGGTAAGTTTTTTATACTTTTCATTGAAATCTTTATCTTTACATCTCATTTCAACGAGTACATGTCTTAGCGGTGGTAACCATCTTAGAAGTGAGTATATTTAGCAGTGTAATAGATATCGTTCTTTATAATAAACTCGTATTGATCGGGGCTTCGACCGTGTGAAAAAAAATGCAAAATAATTTAACTGTAGAACTACTAGCAATATTCAATGATAATTGTGACCTGTGGGTAATTTTTCTATGACTGTCAAGCACCACTAAATTTATCACTGATGAACAACTATAGGATTCAGAAAATATAAGCATAGTTACTTTGCTTTCGCCTACTGCAATTAGGCGGACAGCCTCCGTGGCGCAGTTGGTTAAACGCCGGCTGTGAAACTAGAGGCCGTGGGTTCGATCCCCGTACCGAAACAAATAATTGTGTGATTCACAGGTATTTATTTCGGGTCTGGGTGTTAGTCAGACCGAAAAGTCTCTCGTAGTTCCTGATACCCACGAAACAAGACTCGATCTTAGTGTGGGGTCAGGACTATGTATGTGACTGTTGGGTGTTATTTATTATTTATAATGTAAAATAGCTAAAGAAATATTTTAAGAAAATCTCAATTGTATATCACATCTACTACCCTTGTTCTAAACGATACAACGAACTATTTCTCCCGATAAAAGTTTCCTTAGTTATATTTCATTACATAAAGCAAACTGGCAAACTAGAGATTCCTTCGGCGAAACCTCAGTCCTCAGTCCTGTCAAAACAACGAAGATACTGCAAACTTGGAGTAAATTCTTCCGCGTACAGCGACCACTGAATCTGGTCACTCGTTTAGAATTCAACCCAAGTCCCAATACTATTCCGATATTAATTAAAGATGGGCCAAAGTTGCCCGGATTCCGCACACAATTTGGCACAGTTTGTGTTCGCCTTACGATGTAATTGGAATTGTTAGGAGTTAGAGGTTACTAATTTAAGATCGGGTTGAGGACAAGATTCGGACAGTTTTAGTTTGAATGACAGTTGTAGGAATGTGTGGAAATGATATTTTTATGTAATTGGAAATCATTTTTGTGAACACTGAACAATCTCTGGTTTATATATTTGTAATCCATTTGCTGAACCTGTAGTTACTAGTATTACCTATTTTAAGTGCTTTAGTAACATTGCCAAACATAGAGTTGGCATCAGGCGTATCATTTCTCTTTAAAAATTAAAAACATTTCAAGCCAAATAATATTTTCTTTTTGGTGAAATCTAAGTCATCTAAATAACACTAACAATATTTTTAACGAGTCTACTTCCTATAAGATTGTTGTCTTGGCTTGCAACCTTTGAAGAACTACGTTCAATTCTTTGTACTAATATTCGTCATTATATAATTTAACTTGGAAGGGTGAAGTATTCAAAACCCAATCCGCTTTGCGATTCGCGTAATTGGAATTTTAAAGCAGCAGTTAAGATTTAGTAAATCTACTTATGCACCTCACTAATCTAAATTCTATAATTCACTCTGCAATTACTCCAATCAATAAATACCAAATACAACCAACAAACAAACAGCTATACCAATGCATTAACAAAATGACCATAGCAATGAATCATCCATAGCATTTGATCACGTAATCAATTCACCAACGTTTGATTATGCCATCGACAATATTTATAGATCTAAGCGTACGCGTAATGCTACTCGCCACGATTTATGGTGCATGACTGGACTTAATTAATTTGTGCTCTCGACCGTGCTTGGCTAATACATATTAGTTCCTCATTAGTCCAATTTACAGGGGGCAGTTGCCGTGACAACCGCTTGTCTGTACTTTGAAGTGCTGCGATCGAAGTATAGATGTGTATTTAAGTGGTTCATTCCGCGAAATATTATTTTGAGAATGAATACTTTAAGAACAGTTTGCTATACTATTTTGAGACATTTGTAACAATTGATAAGGAGGAAAAAGGTTAAGCCTTCGGCAATCTCGCTGACCAAACGAATCTCGAAGGCAAAGCCGTCGGTTTGCGACAATTTTTAGTGAAATAGTGATACCACCAAATAGTGATACCACCAATAATAATATATATTAATTTAGGACGCCAGGAATTATAAAGTCAATTGGCATTATTACACAATTAGGTGTCGTAGAACGACATATCAAGATTTTTGATAATGTGATTTTTTCTACCTGACGTTTTTCGATTTCTCTTACAACAATAAAAAATCTCGTACAATTCTTTTCTCTGCCGCACCGTCAAGCTGTGGAATGGTTTGGCATCCCACGCATTCCTTTCTTTCTATAATCCTGGATCCTTCCGCCGTAGTGTGAAGAGGAATCTTAGAGGGCCAGCATAATTGTGTCGAATACCATGAGACCGCTGTTTGATGCCGTTCAATACTCTGTCTGAACGGTATTTGCACATACCACCAAACGCAATATGGTCACTGTGCCATGCCAGAATTTGAAAATAAAAACCTAATATATAATTAGTAGAGACGCCCCTTGTAATTAAATGGCTTCATTATACATATTTTATTGAGAATTTACTTTTATTAAGTCAAGCCGGTTACTTCGCGTCAAATCTTCCGGAAATCATTCATAACAATTAGCGGACATAATCGCGACATAATGTCAAAAAGAACAGTAACTGCATTAAGCCCTGGTCTGTGGAACGGTACGCGCGGCACTGCGTTGAACGCAATGCGATGTCAGACTCGGTTTTGTATGAAAAACGTCATCATTTGTCTTTTGTTCTCTTGCGGTATGCGTCAGCCAGCGCGCACAGTGAAGGGTCAACTCCATGATTATATTTTGGTCGCTTGATAGAAACTGACAGCGGTTTGCGCTAGCGGCACAGATTTATATGAAAAACGTCAAATATTGCCTTTTGTTCCGTCGCAGTATGCGTCTGCGTTGAGGGGCAAGCGATGATGCGGGGGGTGGATATAACGCACGGCGCGCAGTCATTCTCGTCCAATCGCCGCGGCGTGCGACATTGCGGCATGGATTTATTTGTCGATAATTTGCCAGAAATAATAGCAGGAACCCTTGTGTTTTATATCAAGATAGAAAGAACACATTAACATTTCATAATAAAAGGGAAAATATCTCCGATGGTAGTGTGCCCTTTTTTTTTTCATATTAGCACCAAAATGTAACCGCAATGCATCTGATGTATTACAATTTTAAATCCAATTACAATATCCACCAGCAAAAAATAATCAGCTCTTGCTCTCAAACACTATTGTGCTAGCCTGCTCGAAAGCATACTTAGAAACACAAAATATTTGCATGTGTCATTGACGAGTTTACCACCTTCGTGTAAGGTGGTCGGAGCAATTACGAAAATATCACTAGTTCATCCGATGAGTGTATTATAATAATATATTACAGTTGAATAATTCGCAAATAGAATCTCGTGTTGCTATTGGGTGTGGCAAATGGATAAATCTAGGAAGTGTTTCTTAATTTTTTCCGTATGTATAATATTATAGAAAGCTAATTCGCAGCTTGTACCATACGACCCTTGTTAATATTGGTCCGTGTTGCTTTACATCTAGCTTCTCCAGCCCTATTTTTGAGCGGTTAATCCTTAGTTCAATATTTAATTGTCTTTCACTTTGTAATGGAAGGAAATAGAACATTCTTTGTTTTTAACTTCTACTATTTAGTTCCTTTTTGATAAAGCTGCGGATTTCAACTAGTTAATATACTGAGATCTATAACATCTTCTATATTAAAATAATGGTGTGCAAATTTTCCAATTACCACGGCTACATTTACAGAGTGCGAACGGAGTGCGATAATTTTTTAAGACTGCCTCGGTGGCGTAGTTGTACTACGGTACGACTACAAAGCTGAGCTCTCGGGTTCGAATACCGGCTCGGGCAAAGTGATATTGGGTTTTTCTATTCATCATCAGCCTGGAGCCAGGAATTTGTGTCCGATATGGCGTTAGGCTCGCCCCTGTCACATCATGGAACGGAACATACAAGGCGAAATGTGGGTGTCCTGGTGGCGCCTCTGCCTACCTCTTCTGGGATAAAGGCGTGATATTATGTATGCAAATAAAGTTAAACCTAGGATCAAGAACTGCTGATGTGCTGGAGGTTGTGCAGATACATATATACCTACTACCTACCTATACCTACGTGTATTATTTGAGCTCCGTATTGTGAATTTAGATAAAAAGTACAATTAAATGATTATTGTAAAAAGTGTCCATCAGTATTGATCCAGGTTTTGCTTGTGATAATTTATAACAAAATAATTTATTTTCATAATAGTAATACAATTTGTTTTTAACAAATTACGGTACAACCGGTGATAATTTAAGAGTAGGTATCTATATAAGTCCAGTGAAATATAACTTGATCAAAGAATATGTTTAGTAGCAGAAAAAAATAAAATAATATAGTTAATAACACACGAATTAACATAAGAAAATATAAGCCAATTTTGTCACGTATCAATATTGAGAAAATGGTCTTATGTGCCTTTTTACCGACTTCGTTTAGAATGACGCACAAACAATTTTTTAAGAAATTCAATATATTTATGAACTCAAATAATTGTTATCCGTTGTCATGGAGACCCGTGAAGACTTCAATGCAAAATTGTCATAATAACATTTGTTGTCATGTTTCGGCTCTCCCATTGGTCAACGGATTTACGCACAGAGTGAAACCTATCTGTGAAACCTCCTTAGTTGGTACATGAACTGCGTTGCAGCGGTGCCGCTTACCGCAGTGCCGCGCGTACCGTTCCACAGACCAGGGCTTTAGGTTACTTTATTCCTTTACCTTCGTACCTCTTCATATTATATCCGCCTTATTGTTAACCACAGAAAACCGGTAGACGATTAGTAATTAAGAACAGCAGATATATTTCATAGCCTGAAACATATAGAAGCTATACTAATCAATGTGATCTTTAAAAACAGTAAACATTTAAATAGGGCGTTAATGAGTCAAGAAAAGCCACCAAAGAAACAAACACAAAAAAAGAAATAAAATAAAAACAAATTGGGTTGACTTAGAACGAAAGCATTCCACAATTTTGTCGAAAAAAAAACCGTCTCTTCAATAATCGTAATGAGCTTAGCCTTATTTACTTCTCGAGCGACAAAGAACTCGAAAAATACAAACAAACCCCAAATCACATTATGTAATAATGAGATGACCCGAAATACAAAAAATGGGTCACTGATTCCCAACACAAATAAAGAAAATAAGATTCAAATGATTATAGGTAATATTAGAAAAATACATATTCATCAAGTTTCATATATCAAATCAAATTTATTTGGCTGATGGAACGTGCCAGCAAGCATAATGATGTTTCGGCTTAAAAACATGGGATCTCATGAATAAATTGAGGTGCCCATCTAGGAAATAGGCGTGTGTGGAAACACGGTTATACCGAAATTGGTTAATACGAATTTAGCCTTATAAGCCAAATTTGGCGGTAAAAATTGATCCGATTTTAGGTAAAATCTCTGTTAATAATGCCAGAAGTGAAAATACTTTTATGAAATAATATATTAAGGTTGCATAAAGGTCAGTTATTAGCATGATATTCAAAACAACCATAGACCAAGTATAAATATAGTGGCTTAAATCACAAATGATTTCAGTTGTTGTCAAAAACAGTAGTAGTTATCAATAGACTAGCCTTGAGGATAATGACCAAAAATCCTTTTTGAACGGAAAGAAGCTTCAAGATTAGTTGTGTGCGTATATGAGCCGATATTGTAAAATTAATTTAAAAAAAAATAACGCAAAATGATAATCTTTTCATCTTAAGCTTAACGACCGCCTTGCTAAGGACTCATCTTATTATTATAATCAACATCGTTAATCCCAAAAAGGTTTCATCTATTATTAATTTAATATTAACGCAAAAATGCTTTTACACTCATATTGGTATTTTAATTTTTCGTGCCCGGTTAACCTTTAAAGACGTTTGACCTATGTTCGTCAGTCTGTGTTAGATAAACGATCCTTACATTATACTCCAGGGCGTCGTTGACAAAATTGAACGGATTGATACTCGAAAGTACATTGATTATACATTATAAAAAGGCATTTTCAAATTGGATGCGTTATATTTATTCATGTATGGTTTTATGTCACACAAAATAATTTGACGTTACTGAGGGTTGACTAGATCTTACTTTTTTGTGTAAAGTGGGTAAAGTGGTTAGGTTTAACATACCACACTGGCCAAGTACTGCAAAAAAGGGCCGGCTCATTAGGAGCGATACTAGCCGTATCTAGCCTTCGCAATTAAAAAATCTCAGCAACGATCAAGCCAGGACGGCTTTATCGTTAATTTTATTACCCACCCCGATATAACGAACACGCGTTACAGCACACATCACTAAAACTTCAAGCTATGGGGCACCCGTTGTAAATAATTTCCCCGATGCCGGTGGCATAAGCTATTTATTTTGGAAAATTGAATGTGATAGGCGTGCCCGCGAAATAATTTATCAAAGAAATGTGCTACATTACATTACTTCGGGAAAAATTGCATCTTTTGTTTGCCTCGGTGTGTTTATTTAAATCAGGTGAGAATTTTGTAACGCAAGGTGTAATGTTTATAAGTCGGAGAGGGACAATTGTTGCGGGTATTTGGTTGTTGTGTAGTTTAGTATAATTATTGCTGTTGAGATATCGACTTTGACGGTTACCGGCATTAACGTAAACAAAATTAAGTATAGTTCTTGAATTAAAAGTCGCTATGTTAGCTTTTTCTATCCTCAAGAAACTCCAACTATCGAGCCTACTGCTGAACTGTATACATAAAATAGAAAAAGCATGTTTCTATTCCAATAAGAGATTAACATACGCCAATATCGCGGATAGCACGAAGCATTACAGCCTAACTAGCCCGTACTTTTGCAAAAACTTTTGTAACAAACAACGGCTCGACAAGACGTCTCACTGTGTGCCAGTGACATGAATCCACGGCCGTCAGCCGTTTGTTCTGCTCGCTTCACTACATTTTAACAGGGTTTTTGTTCACTTTGCTATCCTACAGTTCTGTTTGAGTTATGCTGTAGACAGACTAACATGGTGTTCTTTTGCCTGTTTTTTTGCAATGCCGTGACATTTGTATTAAAAATGTTTTTTGTTTTAATGCGTGTGTGGGGATTTTGTCATGTATTTTTGTGTTGAAGTCAAAATTATTTTCAGTCTATTAGTTTAATGGTATAATTTTATATGCTATGTAAGTTCTTTAGAAAATAGTTCATAAGAATTGCAGGCTTAACGACTTGTGTCTTTAAAGAATTAGTGTTAGGTGCAACTTTTTCTTCTTCAGGGCCAGGACATCCAGTACTGAACATTCACTTCGATAAAAATTGTTCAACGTTGTATGGATTACAATGATGATTTCATGTTCAATAGTAGACTTCCTCTAGCTAAAGACGATGATGTAATAATATTTCTATGATATTTTTATAAACAAACATGTTACCTACCGCAAGACAAAGTTAAACAACTTTAAACAAAACAAAACGTTGTAATAATAAAACAAGCTGCCATTGGTCGTGAAAGCAAGGGCCAAGCAAGCCACAACCCGACCTAAGTGCCGCCAAGACGAAGTAAATAAATAATTTGCCGGCGTTTATTCCACCCTTATTGGACACAGATCGCTTGGCAGATCCTTTTTGTGTTCCAAATAATTAATTTCGATTTGTTCTGTAACATTTGAGATTTAAAGGACTATTTGGGTCATTTGCGATTTTTACTTAGCTGACTTAATGGCGTATCAATTGATGGATTCGTGTTTCTCGTTTGATTAATTACTGTCAACCTGGTTTTATGTTTGTTGTGTTATTTAATTGATTTGTAAGTGGGCAATGTAATGTTGATTTCTTTTTTATATTCTTGGAGGAAAAGTTTATGGGGTGGATATCTTTTATAATAAACTTTGTAACGACTATTTTCAAGTTTCATACATATCTAAAACAAAATTGAGATAAATTTCTGCTTATAAAAAAGTGAGGTGTAACCTATATGACATCTGAATGAATACCTGAAACTATAATATAAGCATGATGAAAGGCCAAAAAAGGGTTAGAAATAAAAACAATACTAATTAAAAAGAAAACCAATTCACAAAATGTCCTCATTTTTCAAATCAAGCGAAGAAAACAATAATCTAATATTTCATTATAATATTCTGTTCAACAATCGAGCACATGAAGTTAATTCAAAACAGCCCGTACTCGAAAAATCGAAGGCGGGATCTCACTTGGTAAATCCAATTTATCACCGACGCGGTCTAACGACTACATAATGGAAATGGCTTTAATGGAAGCAAATTAATGAAAAACCCCAAATTAATGGAGACAGTCTCATTAATTATTAATATTTTGAACAAATAACTTGCACTACACAAGGGATCTTTTGAAATACATAGACCTTAAAGCATTTGAGTTACGTGTGGATTCAGATTTAGTTGCCTGCTATAAGGTAAAAGAAACTTGTATATCTGAAACTCCTTTACTGTATTAGGACAAGGATAATTAAAGGGTAGTTTAGAATGCTGATAATCTCACATACATACATACATAAACGTCACGCCAGTATCCCATAGGGGTAGACAGAGACTATGGATCTCCTCTTTGCTCGATCTTGACATATGTACTACTTTCGCTTCGACTACTTTTATTAATCTGTTCATGCATTCTTGTCGGCTTAGGGTACTTTTAACTGTTACTGGCCCTTGCCTAAGGTGTCATCGATCTGGTTTAGGTAGGGCCGATGGGATCGACCCCTACTGACTCTTCCATTCATACTCGCACTATCGCGACAATTTCACTGTTTTCGTTAATTTCGTAATTATGCACGTTATTAATATTATGTACTTATTTTATCATCGCAATATTAAAGGAAAAAAGTCTTACCATAAATATAAGTTCACAAATAATCATCATTCAGTTATTATCATCGACGTTCATCTTTAGAACATTCGTCTTTGTAATTCCCATAAGCTTATAATCTTCCGTTCCTATTTTGCAACTTAGTTTTTATTTAAAATAATTTGCGTCACAAATCTAGATATTCACACTCCGCCGAGCAGACACTTTACTATATTATGGCGTTAGATCTCGAGCACATTATTCCAATTCTAAAGCAAATTCAATACAAACTTGTTGGTACATCTGACATCACCAATGTAATTGAATAGAAATCCGATGCGCCCCGTAAGCCAGCGACCTTCAAGCCAACTTTGGGTTCAAATAAGTAATTAAATTTAGGTCAGACTCGTGGGACCGAGGAGTTTAATTATTATGCCTTTATACAGATGGGCCTAATCTGGGCTGAATTGATAAAATTTCACTAAATTATGTCATTATTAAGCGAGATGCGGCTCTTACCCTTAATTACGTTTGTCGAAAAGAGTAAATATTTTTCGTTTGCTTTTGCGAAAATCTTGATGGCTTGGAGCTTTGTGGTAAGTGTGTGTTTAATTAACGATGGTTCAGGTATATCTTTGCTTAATTACTCACAGTGTTTTGTTGGTGTGTACGTGTAATATAACCTGTGGACCGTGTTATCTAAGATTCGATGTTTAGATTAGGTAAGTCATTTTTTGTGATATTTTCGATTCATAAAATGAATAGATATACTCAACTGCCTAACACGAAGTCCTACCCCCACACTACAATCTTAAATCTTTAGTTATATATATCAAAACCGATGGAAGAAATTTTGTTTCTCAACACACAATGATATACTATTGCTATAATATTGTAATCCAGCTGAAATCGCTGCTCCTTTGGTGTCCTCAGTTGTAAGTATTTTGGTGTCCTCTCATATCTCCGTTGACTCCAAGCATGGGCTGTTTTAATCAAATTGTAAGCAATAAATTAAACAACCACGATCTTAAAAACAATTAAACCCATCCTAAAGTGCAGCCAACGTAGAACCATAAAAAAACCAGCCACTACACAATTCCCCAGAGTTTCAGCTGAATTTCAGCGTTCGTTACACAGGAGATAGACAGGCCAAAGGTACAATTGGGCTGACACAAAAATAATGTCGCAAGTACTAATTGTTCGGAGACTCGGGGACCGCGGTCACCGACGGAGCGGCAAATTGTATTAGCTTCGAAATAACATCTACTGACGGAACATGGTACAGAAATAACTAATTTCAATATTGCGTTCGTAATATTTGGTTTTATTTTAGGTTCTGCTATGATTTGTTTTGTCATTTTTGTCATCATGTGACTGTTGGGTGTATTTATTATTATTATTATTTATTTCAATGGTAGTTTGGTTGGTGCAAAAAAAATATCGAGGAAGTAAACAGTCTTTTTAAAGTATAAGAATGTAGTGTTTGTTGGTTTTAAGTTACTTTGTTAATTTAAGTTTAAAAAAATCGTGAAAATATAAAATTATGATATTTTTATACGTTCTTCCAAGGATGATGCGTAAAGCAGCTTGTTGAAATAAAGACCCAAAAATAATAAACTGCATTTCATGTATGGAAATAAAATATATTAAAAATAAAACGATTTCTATACAATCATTATAATTATATCGTTTAGTGGGTCAAAATATCGGCTTTTTATTGTGTTAGAAATAAATGTTTAGGGGCTTTAATAATGTTAGCCCCGTCATAGCTATAAAAATATGAAAAAGAACATTTTCGGTTCATTTTTTTTTTTCATTTAGTATCTTTCTAAAAGGTCTCCCACCACGAGGTCAAAGAACTGAAATCTAAGAGTTAGTAAAATTCTAAACATTAGCAAGAAAAAACGTCGACAAAACGTTGTAAGTGCGTAGGAAGTATTCGCTCAAAGCAACCTGAACTGTGATTTAAAATTAAAGGTAACATTGAATCCAATTAGCTTCAAAGCCTTACCTGAATGGATTCTCAGAAACCATTTCTCTCAATCTCAAGCACATTTGGAACTAAATCGAAAAAAGCATTTCTTCGAACTATATTTTTCTGATCACTGTAATGAAACCTAAAAAACGTAAAAGTGGAAATTTCCAATTCTTTGTGATATCACTGAGATCACGTATAGACTATAAAGACTACACAAACCGTGTGGCATGATGTAATATAAATACATACATACATAAACTCACGCCTTTTTCCTAGAAGGGGTAGGCAGAGATGCAACCAGTACACCCGCGTTTCGCTTTGTATTAGTCCCACGATGTGACAGCGGGCGAGCCTATCGCCAAATCGGGCACAAATTCCTGTCTCCAGGATTATGTATACAAAAATCCAATGTATGGATAAATCTATGTTTTTATCGCCTACGCAGATGGATAAGGTAACGGCCTGTCTTTTAGTAGGCGGTCTCCACCACTCATGGACTGTCGTCAAGCTCCTGATCATCTGGTAGGGAATATTTACTTTAAGCCAGGTTTAAAAAAAGGATAAGCTAGTGCTCTGGCAATACCGAAGAAGTTCATTCCGAAGCAGTACTTTTTTCACAATTAAAGAATAAAACTATCAATACTTTCAACAAATGTATCGTAATTTTTAAGATTAGCTGGTTTCTTTTCTGTCTTTCGCCTTCTCAAAGACTCACTTTCGCTCTGATCATAATGTGTCTTTGGCCGTGATATAATTCACAATAATATCTACATTGACGACACTAAACCAGCGTCGAACCAAAATAGAGCAAACTAAAGCTGATAAATTATCTAGATATACTTTATTATTATTTCAGGCTAAAACGAGAACAGTTTATTGCCAGAAAAACTTTTGGGCAAGGTTAAAACATGAATACGTATGCCAGACGTATAGTAACAAAACGATTGAAATCAGTTTAGTTTTGCGTGAAAAGTAAAAGTTCTAAAGCACACAATTTTAGTTTTTGGGTCAATCGGGAAAGTCTATTTTGGCGACAATTTACTGAACAGCAACCAAACTTTTTTATAGATGTTATATAATTATAATAAGCAGCAGAGCGGGCTCTGTGGCGTACCTTGGGGGAGGCCTATGTCCAGCAGTGGACTGCAACGGGCTGATGATGATGATGATAATTAATTATAATTTAGTCACCAGCTACCAATATACAACCTGCATCATAAAATATTGGATAGTTCAAGGTAGAAAAGTAAAAAAAAATCGTATTAAAAATAGCAGTTATAAGTAATCAAAAAGTTGGACGAAAGTGTTCTAGATAAATAAACTAATGCTTAGTAGATCCAAGGGGTAAACATAGATGACTCTAGAGTCGTAGCACTAACACCATCCACAGTTCAGCAAGTCCTGGTTACGATAGGCCGCGAGCTTGTCATGTTTCTAGGTACAGCTCAGAACAACTTATGAAATTTTCAAACTCACCATAGATTACCCAATCCAAAACCCCGGGTACAAATTCAAATGTGGAACAAATCATGAGATTTATACACTACATAACTACATACTTAACCTACACCCAAATCAAGAACATGACAGTGGAATAGGTTGTGAATGCTGCTTCTAGACCATTGGAACAACCATATTAAGTAGTAAACAAAAATATTTGTGTTTGATTTGTAATAACAATTATACTGTAACAGAGCCAAAAGAATAATAACTAGCGTTAAAATCCTATCCAGAAAGTACTAAATCAAATCAGTCTGAATAAAGACAGATTAAACCTGATTCTAGAGAAAAATCGAGCAAGGAGAAATTTTTCCAAAACTCAACAGCAGGCTACATTAGCAGACTTTTTTTAACAGAGTACATTGAACTTCCAAATGGCATTAGACGTCTTTTAAAAAAAAATAAAAACTTTAGATTTTGCGTAGACAAGTTTACGATTGAATTTTATAGTAATAAAAAGGATTGACTTGGGAATTAATTGTTCAAAACTAATTGCATTGCTGCAAGTAAATTATATGGAGAATAGATATTTTTACAACAAAAATAAAATAAAAAGTAAATTCAATTAGTTGATGCTCTTTTTTTGTATTGAGCATTTATTACGAGTATTTATTGTTTCAGAGATAGAATAGGTTTTGAAGGGCTATAGTTTAGAAGCCAATAAAAACGAAATAAAACTGATCACTAGTCTTCCCTACAGTCCAATGTTTGTTTGGAAGGGTTAACACACAAAAAATATATCATTTTAATAAATATATTAAATATATCTATCTATAATATAATAGCAGAAATCCGAGAAATCATACAAAGAAAATAAACGTTTCAACGACTATTATGTCTACGAAGCTAGAAAAAACACATCCTAGACATTATAAATTAATACTTTCCGAACAAATAAGGATAGCTTGAGAATAACTCGTCGGGTGGATAATGTTCAATAGTTTTATTTTTTATAACGGATTCACATTGTTTTTGCTTGGATCGCCGCCAAATGGATTTACTATTGCCGAGAAGATTGATGTTTGAAGAAAAAAGTACAAATGAGTGATGTTAATGTACTTCTAATAGGTCGAAACGCGTTAGATAAAAACAGGGAGATTTGGTTGTGTTTTCAACGTGGCATAAATCTCACATTATGCTAAGCGACACGTTTTTTGTTGTACGTTTATGAATATTACTCTGAATAAAGTATTTCTCTGATGTATTGTGGTTGTTGTTATCATAGCCATCTCAAATATAATCATTACTAAAGAATAGAAAAGGTTATGTTAGAATAAGCAAGAAAAGTATGTTGACAAATTATTCCTAGATCTTGCAGTAGTAGCAAAACCAAACAACACAATGAATTACAAAGCAATGCTTGACATTCCACTGCGTTCGCCATCCTGATGTTAAGTCTCATTATGTCCAGTAGTTACTCTGGCTACAATGTCCTTCAAACCGGAACACAACAGTGCATTTACACTGCTATATGGCGGGAGAAATATACATTGTGGTGGTACCTACCCAGGCGGCCTCTCACATAATTATAAAATACCTACACCTAGTTAAAAAAGTAGTATTTTGGTGTCAGGGAATAATATAACAACGAATCATCTTACAATTGATAACGCTCAAGAATAGGAGAGGAGTATAAGATTAGCAAAAAACACATAAAACCGAATATAATTTTGAATAACAATCGTATGATTTAAATTAAGTAAGTACATTTGTATTTACTAAAACTTTAAACAGCAAATTTCTGATTATTTTCAAGATATGCCGCTGTGTATTTCAGATAATACAAAACTTGATAATACTTAACTTTTGATTTGTGAAGCAAGATAATCGTAAAATAAATTAAGCGGTTCAGAACAAAGCGAGCCGAGGTGCGGTATTGTTGGGAACTACCAGTTTTAATCTCACCAAAGTAATATATTACGAGTATAAAATTGTATTTTGTATATTCTAGTAGATAAAATAGACAGATATTTAATTTTTTTTATTACACTAAAACTTAATTAGTTTACAATTAATTAAATTTCGTCTCCGTTTATGTTTTATTCAAAATACTGTCTTAATTGACGGTAGATAATGATATTTATCGTCAGTTTACTTATTTATAATGGCCTGCTTGAAATAGCTTATAATGAAGGTGTCTAACACAGAATTAACTTTCCGAGCTGGGAATCAAACTCAAGAACTAACTTACACGAGTAGCCACGGGATATATAAGAGTTGTACTCCATAAAAGATAAAACCAAGGCTAAATGAACCTGGCAAATCTACATAAAAGTATTAAAATGAAAATAAAAGCAATAAAAGAAGCCTCAGGGGATTTTCTCAACCACGGAATTAAGGCCAAGACAACAGTTTTTTTTATTTCATATAAAAAATATTACAAGACCGCGCAACGATGTTGGTTTACTAAAATTGTCATGATACTGTGTAACTAGCAAAAACCGGTTTAATCCGCTCCTAACCAAACAATACCCGAATGAAACCGAATGGCCTTTTGTGGAATTATAATGGCGTGTTTACACTAGCCACTGCAAATAGGCTTTCAGTAACCGTGTAACGTTATGATGAAATATCAGACAAATATTCACTGTGAGAACTGAGCTTTAGGAATTCAAGCCAGATATACAAAAACATGGGTAAGTTAGATTTTCACTATTATATTTGGTAGTTTTGGTAACTGGAACTAAATGTGGTAATATCAAATAGTTTGATATAAAAATGTTAGAGGTTTAAGTTGACTGTTGGAAGTTGTATCGAAAATTGTAGTTATAGTAGCTATTGACTCAGTTATCAATTGTTTTATATTATGTTTATTTAATTAAATACCCCCTTCGTACTCCAGCGGGCATAAATCGGGAGGTATATGATAAAAGGGCTTGATATAAAAACAGTGGAACAAAAAAGTCTCTAAGTTTCAGGTTCTCGTTATATATTTTATTTATAAAGTCCACTAACAGCGCCACATATCATACAGTGTAAAAGATACAGTAACAATCTATAAGTCCGATGTGTATGATAATATTAATATTTATTAATATTTTATGAATAACATCATCATATAAGATACATTATGACGTATCTTAGAACGGGAACTAAATCAATACATTCATGTCACAAGTCAAATATACTCGTATATGAATCTACTTATTACATGAATATTTGTTGGGTATTAGAATAAAAAAGCATCTAGCTTTACATAATATTTTGCATCTCGTCTACAGTTTTACAACCTAGATGCAGAAAGGCACTCTTATAATGAAAGTACAGCACAAAAGAGCACAAGTTGTAATGAATTGAATAAGTTTTGTACATTCAAACACATTTCTGTTCGAGTTTAGTTCCGGGACGCAGCGATCATTGTTTCATTGAAAAACTTCGTGTTGACTGTTATTATTATAATAAAAATGGATATCTCGCTGCTGGGCCCACGCCCCCTTAGCGATTGAGAGAGATGTCAGTCCACCTCACTGACGTAGCTGGACTTCAAGCCTTTGAAATTCACGTAACGATATCTCAGGTATGCAGCATACAGAATATTTTACTTCAATCAGTACAATTTAATTTACTGTTCTAATACCAATACTTAAAACACAAATTAAAATAATATTATTAAATTGACGAAATTATTCTCATTTCAAAATCGTATTGCCAAAAATTTATGGCGGAATTTATGGGTAAAATTTTCAAGGGATTATATAAATCACACCCCAATTTCACTAACAAATCGCCACTGCCAACGATTATTCAAAGGCTGAACGTAATAATTAACCCTTCAAGCCTTCGACGGGGAAAATCGATAGCCCATAATCGAACGCATGGGTACAAAAGACACCAACTTTGTTTTCATACTAGCGGTGCGGCCCGTCTTCGCTCGGGTGCATATTTTTTTACTCCATTCTAACACCAACAACTTATAGATTCTTAAGATATTTTTCCTGTATCTCCTATAAAGTATTTATATTTAAAAACTATAGGTATTTAAAAACACTGTATGTTCACTTAACTTCGTGTAAAGATGAAACGTATAGGTACTAACTTTTAGGATAGATCTGGAGAATTTCAATTTTCAAAACCGCATTAAGTTTTGTGGATTATTTTTTGCGTGATGCGCTTACAAACACACAAACATACAGGCAGAGATGAATTTTAAAAATATGTTATGGTTTCTACTGCCGACATAATGACAGAACGATACCCTACTAATCCCAATAAACTTTTAGTTATTTCTTATGTACAAACATCAAATAGTTACAATTTTATTATAAGTGTAGAATAGATAAATTACACATGACAAATGTGGACCCTCACTATTTTATCTCAATGTCCGGATGAATAAGGGCTTGGATTAGAGGATTAATGAAATAAATTCCTTTGGCTCACATATTTCTTGATAATAATGTCTTTATAGGGATGCGATACATAGGATTAACTTGTAAACAAGTAAGGCAAAATAAATTATGGTATTATTCCCGTTTCCAAAATAAAGTCACATTAGTTTTAGGAAAGGCGATAGGCTCGCCACTTATCACATCATGAGACGGAACAT
Source organism: Deilephila porcellus (assembly GCA_905220455.2). Classification (NCBI taxonomy): domain Eukaryota; kingdom Metazoa; phylum Arthropoda; class Insecta; order Lepidoptera; family Sphingidae; genus Deilephila; species Deilephila porcellus. Next base: position 10,384,817 of record LR999986.1, on the reverse strand, counting down.
ACAAGGCGAAATGAGGGTATCCTGTTAGCACCTCTGCCTACCTCTTCTGGAAAGAAGGCGTGAGTTTATGAATGTATATAGTGTTAGGACACTTAGTTGAATCGCGATAAAATCCGTAAAAATAGTTTTATTTCAATGTGTAACATTCGCGTAAATCTAAGAAACCATTAGTTGAATAAAGTTTTTTTTAAACAAGCACGTCAAAATATTTATCTTTCGCCCGTACACAATAATGCCCGGCTTCATAAATATTTACCTGGATCACTTTCGAGGGTTTTCATTTTACTCCTATCTGTATGATACCTGGCTCAGTACGGTAGATTAAAGTCTAATGCGATGTTTAAGTGTCCATCCATAAATATAATAAATAAATAATAAATAAATGCATCCAACAGTCACACACACAGTCCTAACCCCACACTAAGATCGAGTCTTGTGTCGTGGGTATCAAAAACTATCAGAGACTTTTCGGCCTCACAAACACCTGTGAAAAAAATATCTGTGAGATTCTCAAAACTTTGTCTTGGTGCGGGGATCAAACCCGCGGCCTTTCGTTTTACAGCCGGCGTCTCACCAACTGCGCCACGGAGGCTGTCAAATAATAGTTTTGATAAATACATAACATACATACATAAACTCACGCCTTTACCCCAGAAGGGGTAGGCAAAGACGCCACCGGGACACCCACATTTCGCCTTATATGTTCCGTCCCATGATGTGATAGGGGGCGAGCCTATCGCCATATCGGGTACAAATTTCTGACTCCGGGCTGATAATGAATGGAAAAACCCAATATCACTTTGCCCGACATGGGATTCGAACCCGAGACCTCAGCTTGGTAATCGTACCGTAGTGCAACTACGCCACCTAGGCAGTCATTATATATTTGCTTTGCAGATACAATGCTAGGATTAAGACAATTAATTCAACCACCAAGACCTCAAAGGAACAAAGAAGATCAAACATAGATGATGAATGTACCATTCCATCCAGACTAGACTATTTGGGGTGACAGCTGTTGTTAGCTGAAAATGGCTTTTAGAAACGTCAACGGTTGGAACAGAGGGCGATCATCCATCATAATATACCATCGTATAGTATTGTATATGTACATATATTTTACAGACATCGTGCCAAAGAGAATAGGAACGGCAAAGATGTGCGTTAATTCTTTTGAGATAATAATTAAAAAATACTTCTTTTTAAAATATATTTTTTTTACTCCCAACTGGCATACACATAGTCTTGACCTTTCGTTAAGATAAATCAAAGCCTTGGATTTCAAAATCTATGAAACATTTTTAGTTTTCACCACTCGTACCTGCAACGTTATATCTCTCAAATAAATTATATAAATTCTAGAACAATAGTAGGGATAAGCAAGAATGCATATACATATCAATCATAATGGGTGAATAAGTTATATTATGTCAGGATCCAACACAGTGAAGATACAATATAATCTTACTATACGGTATACCTACAAGACTATTACATATAGGATTGGCCTAACCCTCACAGTCCAAACATCCAACCTTTAAATTAATAAACTTAATATTCTCCATAACCAACATAATCATTGGCTCCAATGATTGGCCAATCAATCTCTTTATTTGCGGGCGGCTGTCAAGGTGTACAAAATCTCAGAGATAATACGAAGTGGTGGCAGTGTCTCAGCAATTAGTGTAAACAGCGTCGACCTACAATCGCGAGGGCACTTCACTTCGCGCCGCTTGTAAGCTGAGAGGAATACGGTGATAGGATGTAGCGGTTATTTATTAAGTAGCGAGAGATAAGCTAGTAAGTCATTTAATAGAAATTCGGTCAGTATAAACTAATTTCATTAAAAGGAAGGGATTTTTTTTAATGCATTTGACCAATTATTATCATCTGCTGTAGCAATAAGAAACGCATTAAACCAGGGCAATACAAATATTATTAAAATCGCTTTTGTAGAGGGAAATGAGGTCAGAGGAAGTAAACGCGACCCTTTTCTGTTTTCTAAGTTAGTGGTGCAACGATAGTGGGTAATCTGTCCCTTAAGCTGTAGAAAAGATTGGCTATGAACGCATTGGATATTTTATTAAATTAAGATAAAACGAGAAAATACCATACAGTTGCCAATAGATATCAAATCTACATCTCAATACACTTACAACCAGCTGTAGTATAACCAATTTACCAAGCCAGTAAAATATTTACCAATATTTAAATATTTACCAAGCCAGTAAGCCAGTATAATTTGTTTTAAAATTCATCTCGCGGAATTCTTACTACTGTATTAGCTACCTAAGTCCTCGTCGGTAAATGTAGGGAGATGCTATGTACGTCTGTTTGTGTGTTGCTTTTACGGTGTACCGGCTTCTGCTCTATACATGCGATTATAAGAATTTTAAAATGTTTCTCTTTTTATCTGGTCTTTCAGTGAGCTAGGTTTACTTCTTGATATCTCGCTATTGGGTAACTTTTGGTTTCTACTAAGACATTTAAGGCTCGTGATATTCTTTATGCTAATTATTTATTGTAGGTCAACTTGCGAATCCTGGCCCCTATGCTCTGAGTCTGGTCGAGATATTGCCGCCCTGGACTTTTGAGTTTCAACTCAAAAATGGAAATTAGTAAGGTGTAATGATGTTACAATAATCTTTAATCAATAATGTTCATGACAAAAATACTAGAAATAGAAATAATCTAGTCAGTCATAAGACCAGGCTCCACAAAATCAACAAATCTTTTAAGGGTTACTGTATGCACTTCTATAATAAAGTTCCCACTTACATAAAAGCCTTAAGTATAAACAAATTTAAATCCACTGTTAAGCGACAGTTGTGTAATAAAGCTTACTATAAAATTTCAGATTACCTAGAGGATAATAAGGCTTGGGAACATAATATAAGTCCCCTAACCGGATGTGCATTGTTTGATATAGATGTGATGTAATAATTAGTTCATTTAATTTCATCGTAGTTGTAAGCAATTTGAGTAAGTCATGCTCGCTAAAACGTCTGTGCTTGCGGCGGCGTCGTGTGCCGGGTCGGTCACTTCCCTGTAACATGGTTGAGGAGGCCGATGGCTGGCACATGCGTCATACTCGTGAACGAGTGCTGTTTGTGTGGACTGGTCTACTCGACTTGCTTATAATGATAACTTTTAATTGCTTTAAGACTTTTATTGCTATTCATTGTTTTGGTGAAGCAGTGCACTGTTTCCGCGTTCTGGGTGACTTTACTTACCTAACTCAGCCGTACAAAATCACTTGACCAATAACACTATCCATCATTATTATTCTAAACTATCTATGAACTGCTCTGAATTTAACAGCGCTGCAACCTCTGTATAATTATTGTATTGTAAACTTATTTTGAGAAGAGCAACGCTAGAGTTTCTTGCCCGTTCTTCTCTGGCGAAAACAGCCTTGTGAACCGGGTGGTAGTGAAAAAAAGTGACAGAATCTAAATAATGTATGACATTTCATGGGTTCAATAAATATTTTCATTTCATTTCATTTCATTTCATTTCATTTAAAATGAAAAATATTGGCGTTATGTTAAAAGTCTTCTCTGGTCAATAACATTCATTAATGATCGACATAATCACGAATCTAAATGTAAATCTTAAATACAAATTATTTAAAATAATATCCCTAAAATTACCTAGTTCGTGCGGAATGAGAAAATACCTGAAACTCTCGACAATTTCTCGAGTGTACTCATAATTACAAATTCAATATCCATAAAAATGAAATAATAACTTTGTCGTGAGCAAAAAATGGGCTCCGTTTTAATAAAGGCGGTCTTTTAATACAGCTTTTAATTCTGCAAATAGATAAAAGATAATATCTAAGAAGCGGGCTGGATAAAGGAAAGAAAGAAAATTATGAAAGGCATGCTTAAGAGAACTTGTCAGGTGACAGCCACAAGACGCCGTCTCGTCCTTAGTTGAATAAAGGCCCGGTGAATGCCGTGTGCGTTGTACTATCACCTATCTTGTTTTTTTCTAACATTTTTTGTGAAAAATGCTTTTGTTTTTTGTGAGACTATAAATTGATTTGAATGAAGGCGACATTTAATACGAATTTACACCTAGTAGATATGTTTGTGATATACAATACATATTATCTGATAATTTGAATATTTAATAACTAACAAGCTAAGATAAGTTATCAATCATTATTATGTTTCATTTCGGCGCGTAAGCCTTTTCTCGGTAAATTTCCAGATCTCTATCAAAGATCGATATAATTAAATAAAAATTCAAAACAATAATTAGCTGACCATTCACACTTCCCATCAGGTCTACTGTTTCCACTTTAGCTTTGTTATCATAGCAATCGATAATACATATAATAATAATAGTTTCAGTACAAAACATTGCAATAATGTTTATGCAATGAAACGAGAATTACTACAATCGGTTTTACAGCTGGCTTCACTCCCTCATCCTATTTACATGTAATTTTAACTGCAATTAATGAATAACCGCGAAATAATTATAATTAAGCTCATATTAGTTTAGCTAACGCATTAAATTAATTTGGTTTAGATGTATGCAAATACATCGAATTCAAAACACCCGCAGATTATATTTGCAAATTTAACACAATTATAAGTACGGTTTTTAAATATTTATGAATAATTTGATTATTTATCGCTTAGAACAAAAACAATACAATTTTGTATTTCTTAATCTTGGTCTTACAAACGATGCCTAAAATAGTATTAGCTAATACATTATAATTTCAGATCTGGGGTACTATAATTTTGAAATTAATACGAGTTATAAGACACCAATTCTTCATTATAATACGCATCACAGTTATTATATTACCAGAATTTCATTTTTTCCTCTTGCCTTTAGCGTGTATATTTAAAGTTAACGGAATGTTCAATGTGTTTTTATTAAATTAAGTCCATCGATGATCAATTATTATTTATAAAAAATATCGATTCATAATCGAATCTAAGCCTACTTATGATATTATTATTTATTTTTTGTACATTAAATATAAAAAAGAAACACATTACACGCTGCTTACCTAACGCACGCTGTAAAACATCGGGTAGCGTACTGCATACAGCTGGTATAAGATAAGTACTACGCAATTCCTGAGATAATACTTTAATATAATCCAGAAATAAACAGGTTCCGTTAATTAGACCTTCGTGAAAATACCTCTTATCAGTTTGACAATTTTAGAGATTGTTTAGTAACGACAAATTTATTATGATTTTTTACCTTTAATACCTAATTGATCGTAGTTTAATACTAATAGTTTGATGAAATAATTACTTGTTGCGCTTTTTCGATCAAAAGACCCAAAATTTCTACAGTAACGAGATTATGGCACTACCTACAAAATGGCACATAACAGAGTGTAATTAAATACACGTAAATAAACGTTGAAAAAAATGTTTTGCGTTTCCGTATTTTAAATGAGCAGAAACTTTTCCCCATCTTAATAAAATTGTTGGTTGAAAACAAAACAATTATATTATCAAGAAGCAAAATATACATTGTCCTATTCTTAATTTTTAGTTTTATTACACACTTATATGTGAGGTCGTACCGTGACATAACGTAACAATACACGAGGCTAATGATTGCATGATCTGCTGTCTCTATGTCAAGCACAAATCGCAATATTTTTCGAATTAAACAAAGAAGATTTCCCGACCTGAGAAAGTCAGGACGTCATGATTCATGCGTTGCTACAGAGCCAATGCGGCGACTAATTAATTACTGTTGAAATACTAGACTTCTTTATCACATGGAATTAATAATTTTCCAGTTTTATTTAATTTTAACTAAAATCCCATCAACATCGCCTATTCTATACTCTTCTATATAACTTCATAACTAAAAACTAATGTGAGTTTACTTAGGCCAGTCGCATGCAAAGAAATCAGGTGCGCCGGGCAGCACAAATATCAGCTGAACAAAACGCCACCAACTTTTACACACAAAAGGCACATGATAAAGGTTTTAGCCCGTGTTTTGATAGCAAATAGGGGCGTTTATGACCCCTAATAAGTTTCCGTTTTGTGTGTTATTTGTTTAGGCCTTAATACTTTATTTTACGCCGTATAAATGTGTTATAAGCTGTATAGGATAAACGTATTGGACAATTATGTAACGTATTTTGGTGTTCGTGAGAAAAATGTTACGTGGTTGAGAGAGATTATTGCAAGAAATACGGAGAATTTCATTGGTCTCGTAATAAAACAGGTTTATTATAGGACTAAGTTTATATACAGGTTTACCAAAGATAATATAATAAAGTATTTTGCTACCAAAAGTGATGCACATCGAAATCAAGATCTAGTTATTGAGCTATTACGATCTGTAATTAAATTAAACAAATATACCCAATAGTCACATATGTATGTATATAATCCTGACACCACACTAAGATTAAGTCTTGTGTCGTGGATATCAGAAGCTACGAGAGACATTTCGGTCTCACAAACACCCAGACCCGAAACAAATACTTGTGGATCACACAAATATATCACCGGTGCGGGGATCGAACGCGGGTCCACCTTTTACAGCCGGCGTCTAACCAACTACGCCACGGAGGCTGTCAAAGTCGATATTTCATATTATTATCTTCCTCTCTGATACAGGGAAGTGAACAATGATTCTTACTTAGTTTTATTTTCTGTCTACCTAATATTATTACATGTAATCGCCTGAAGACTTGCTGAGCTCTGCTTTGTGTTATTTCAGTGCGTACACTATTAGTTCTGGCTGACTAGGTTTGTAGAAGCACCTTGCCAACATTTCGTGTGGGTGTATCTACTCTTTACAAGTGTTATGAGAGCCATCATCAGTACATCCTAAGACGATTTTATCCAGTTATTTTCTTTATTTCTCTTATTAATAATGAGTTTTTATTCACACAGATACGCCAATCTCATTATACCTTATCTTACGTAATAAACTAAATATACCGGGTATATCAAGACTGCGACCAAAAACGAAGCCGGGTGGTAGTTTTAGTGGTTATAGACACAAAGCAACTATAAATTTCGCAAAAAAGCGACAGATTATTCTTGGCAATATTTTAGAAATCATCGTTTTTAGATGGTAAATCCTTAGTTTTTGTGAAAATTATAATTTAAATCCTTAAATACCATTGCGTCTTTAAAAATTAAAAGGTGTACAACATTATTTTGGAAAAAATATGTATTTTTCACCCAAATACGACGATAAGAAAAAAAAATCCAAAACAAAATATCGATTATTTTTTTTAACGAAATTTTTAGTTGCATTGTGTCTGAAGTCACTAATACTACCATCTGGCTTCGTTTTCGGTCGCGGTCTTGAGATACCCTGTATGTACCTATGTATTATGAGCCTATATAATAGTAGATGGTGGTATTATCGTATTCACCGGAATAGAATCTACCGTACACTTTATTGTGTAATACCCGTCGTAGCGACCTATACAAATGAATCGTAATGAATTAATAATAATAATCGGGATGAAAATAATGAAATGTTCGGGATGATATTAATGAAATTATTATTCCATGCTACACTAATTGGATTTTACTGCCCCTAATTGACGTAGAACATTTCGAGGCAGTCATCTAACCTACAACTTACACTATAAATACACACCAGCTAACAAATTATAAAGACTAAAACACGTAGACTTGATGAAATTCCGTTGATTTTATCGTGGAGACTAGAAGCACTCGTTGAGGTCGCAGCCACGCGGCCTCAAAACGAGGGGAAAATTATAACTGCTTTCTGCTTTACGTAAATGGAACGAAATAAGATTTTATTTCGCAGATATGGAGTGCCTTTACTTTAGACAACTGTTTGAGCCGAGTCGCTAACTGGAATGCATCGGATTGTATGTTGAATGCAGATATGAAACAATTATAAATAGAACCAATTCAAATACGTTTAATGATGAGATTTTTCAATGAAATTTGTTTTCAAATGAAAATGAAGTTTTGAATTTTATTTTTCTAAAGTAGCTAAAAGCTTTTTTATGATTAAAATAGATTTAGGTCACCTCTCTCATGTTAATCACGGCCCACCTTAAAAAAACTATATATCTTAGTCTTAACTTGGAAAGTAAGAAAAACCCTTTCTCCAGAATATTTATAGAAGAACATACAATCAAATGCAAATTTACAACAGCAAACATCATTTACACTCCACAAGAATCTTGGAGGCGTAGATAAAACCGGAGTCCGGACAGATTATGCAAAATCCGATAGCAGAAAAAATACCTAGAGAACGCACCGAGAACCAACACTTGGGCCTCCGATAGCCGAAATAAATGTAATCATGGGCTGCACAATAATCATTTGAATACAAATGTACTGATTTCGTGGGTAACATTTATTTTGTTGCGTACCTACCGATATCCGCCGTATTGCTGTAAGGCGGAAATACACTTAGCTTACACGCTGATGTTTTGGTGAAAGATTTACGAATGATGCCGTTTCTATACCTTTCAAATGTATTGTAATGTTTTAGGTGTGATCAACTAGGCAACTAGATTTTCTCGTATCTACGGTAAACCGCTTACTAAGATTTTTGTGGTCAATGTCAAACTGGTGGTAGGTCTCTCATATGTGAGAGGCCGCCTGGGTAAGTACCACCGCGATGTCTGTTTATCCCAACAAACAGCAATATAAATGCACTGTTATGTTCCGGTTTGAAGGACAGAGTAACTACTGGACATAATGAGACTTAACATCTAATGTCTCAGGATCGCGAGGGAAATGCCAGGCATTGCGTTGTAATTCATGGTGTTGATGGTTTTGCTACGGTCCATGAGCGGTCGTATCGCTTACTATCAGACGAATAGCACGCTTGTCTGGCCATTCATCGCAATAAAAAAAATGTCAAGACACCTGGGTTGCAATTGCCGCGGTTGTCAGTATCATGCATGGTGGTTGCGTTCAGGGTAAATACGAATATCGTTCCAACAGCTGTAGTTGCTGTTAACACTATTCAGCAGCAAATTATGGCAGCAAAACTGTTACTACACTTTGCTGTTCTTTAAGATAGTGGTATCACACCAAACGAAGGCAACCATTTTGAATTCTAGCTTCATTGCTACAAAAGATATAACAGTAATCGAGCGAATAAACCCAGTCTGAATCCAGCTTTACCCAAACGGCAATAATAACTGACGTTTATGATTATCTCACCTATTTCGGGATTACGTTCAGTTTTTGTAGCTAAGCTTAAGTTAATGCATTAAGCATATTGGATCGAGAATCGCTAATGGGTTATTTTATCTGCATATTTACATAAATTCACTTTTGTGGCGTGTTCTATTCTCTAGAAAGGATTGTGTGGGGTTATCAACATTTGTCTGAAAATTGGGTTTGGTTATTTTGGAACCGGTACGTGTATACACTGTGTGATAAGGGTACAGTGCTATTCGTCTGGATAATTGATAGCTGACACTCTTGCTGCCGAGATATAAGCTAGCACCAGTCCTTAGTGGTTGTTCACGTTAACACGCGGGCGCGGGCGCGGGCGCAATTGACGCGGCTTGCCCGCTACTTACATCGCACGTGCGTTTCCTACGTGAACACTTGGTTGACATCCATATGTTTGATATTTCTTGACCGCGCCCGCCACCGCACCCGCGTGTTAACGTGAACACGCACTTATAATTACGCCGAATCGATTGAAATCTTATATACACAGGTAAACTCGCGATGCGTCTAGTGGTGAACGTTTTCCCAACATCGCCTACAGCGATAACTATCAGAGTAGACACGAATATCGCACCATCAAAATAATTATGTCGGTGGCTCTAAAATGAATTCACACTGCCTGGTTCTAAATACTCTATTACACTCCACTGCTCATAAACTGTATTTATTTAAAATGTGTCGATTCATTGCTCTTTTACCGTATAAAAGATACACACACACATATAAAACTAGTAGCTATGACGAACAAAACAACAAAATTGGTTGTTCGAAACTCATTTCTTCAAGTCGCGCTGCAACATGCATTCGTGGTCAATTTCTATCAACAATAAAACTTCTCTAACATGCGAGACAAGATACAAACGGCTCACTCCTTGCCGCACAAGTTTTATTAAACTAAAGAGTTATTTTGGCAACCGTATAGATCAGTGAACTTTTCATTTCGCAATATGTTTTTCGTAAACCACTATTAAATTATACGGTGCAGTTGTATCAAAACTTTGACGTTGGATAAAATGTACTCTTTGGTGTATAATATGGAAAGCTTAATACAAAATAACCTTTTTTTATATAAGCGTGTTGGTGGATATAAGATTGGAGGTTTCCCAAGGCAAAACTTGGATTTTCTGAGCTGTGTGAGATGTCATTCATTGTCACTACGCATTTTGATTGTGTACGACAAAATTATGATGAAACTTGATATACCATAAAGACAGTCAGCGTGAAGGAGTTAGTAATAATAGGTAGCCTAAGCGCTTTAAATCGTAAGTTCTACAGGAGGTTTCTACTCTATGTAAGTATGGGCTGCGTTATTATTATTTCAATAATCAAGACGGGAGGCACAAAAATATTATATTTTACTATCATCATATTCTCATTCTGGTGAAGAAGTTTTGCTAGGTAAGTAATATAAAATATTTTCATGCAAGAATATTGAGATTCATTTTTCACAGGGGCTTGCGGGGTTTCTGCGTACCGCAAATTAATTGAGGTGTAATACGTTATATGAAATATTAATCTGTCTTCTTTGTCTAGACTGAGTGTTCTAAAGCAGTGTACTGTTGACCTTGTTAATATTTTCTGGGCCTCGTTTAAAAAATATTGTATTACTTTATGAACCAGTTGGGAGGTTACTGCGTAAACTTCATAAATTCTCGTAAATATCTGTATGGTATTCAGATTTGCTCACGCTGTTTTCTATAACTGTAAAAGTCTGTAATACACACATGACCCTGAAAAGTCATATAATTCATGTCTGAGATTTAAAAACAACGACCACAGACTGGAAAAGTTACTTTCCCCACGCATTTATAGGAATAAAATATCAAAGTGCTGCAAAATTCGCTAACGCCAGCAACTAATAAAAACCACTATAAAGTTTAGTCAAACTACACTCTTTTGTCTCTTTATGAATCCTAGTTAAGAGTACCTACCCCATAAAAGCCCTCCAACGTCAAATGTATGCTGGACACAGCACGTGATGCGCAGGTAGCTAAGGTTTTTAAAGCTAAGTAGTTTTACCCTGGCATCCTTCCAGAACAGTAATAACTACATTACAAATAAGTACAGTGTACAACGCCTCCGCAACTTTGTGGAAGAATTCAATTTGGGCAACTGACGCAATCCATTTAATGTTGCTTCCCTAATGTCTGTTTTGAGGTGAAATATGTTTGTGATTTATAAACGTGCTAAATATAAGAATATACAGTATTGTAATGTACTGCATCAGCCCATATACGTCCTACTGCAGGGCAAGATTCTCCTCTACAGTAGAGATTACTATTGAGAGGGTGTGGGCCATATAATCCACCACGCTGGCCTAGTGCGGGTTGGCGGACTTTACTTACCATAGAAATTATATAAATCGCTATGGTATAGCTGCAATATCTACAAGTGTTGCAATATGCTTTCTCTTAAATCATAATATAATATAGAAAATATGTTTGTCCATTTCTAATATGTGTTTTATTATATACTTTATTTTCTACAATGTATATTGCATTATTGAACTATTTGATACTCCACGTAAGCATGAAATAAACAATGAAGCATAAGAAGCGCATTGTTAACCCAATGCTATTTTCGCAGCCAGTTTTATGCATAGGTATGCTGAAAAGCAAATGATAAATCTATTCTCATCATTTTCCAGATATACGAAACTTTAACGCTAAACCGCAGTATTATTCCTCTACAAATCTCAAATGCTCTTGCTTCTGCGGAATTACTGTTAATCATTACTACGAACTCAGAAACGGAGCTGCAAACTATAATTAAAACGTGCACAGGATTTCAGCGCTTATTCCGATGAGGCAGCGTGGAAAATTGAATGCAAACAGTCCTGATTATTTTGACGGCTCTCACAAAACGTAACTTAACACTAGTCGACTGAGTTTGGTCTGTAGGAAATCACATTATATTTCATATCCATCAAACTAATTTTTGAAGTTATAATTAAGAAAGATGGTAAATCTTTTTAGTAACTTCATTTTCTGAAAAGGGCGAAGGTAAAGGAATTATTTTATTTTTAATTTTTTATTATAATATGCCGGTAATTGGCTCGCCTTTTTAAACTGGGACGTCAAATTGGCTACTTGATGATTAGTGCAATGTAATAAATGGAGTATAGGGGTCTTAGCGATTTGTCGTCGGTCGACATAGCTAGATTGCTTAAGACGAATAAAAACAGGTTGGATCCGAAACGCGACTCACTTGCGTGTGTCACTGTGATTACTTCCCCATATATACATGTATGAACTCATGCGTTACTCCTAGAAGAGGTAGGCAGAAGTGCTACCAGGACACCCACGTTTCACCTTATGTATTCCGTCCCACGATGTGATAAGGGGCGAGCCTACCGCCATATCGGGCACAGATTTCTGACTTTACTTTTCCATGATCATGTAAAGTGAGCACTATTGAGGCATCTCATTGCATCTTCGACAATCTCACTTCCTCAATTTAATACAAAAGCAAAGTTTTTAATACCCTTCGCAAGTCTATGATGACAAGTGGTTAATGCGCATGAACATCGCGATACGGATTTTTACGTCCCTGGCTTTTATTATGAAGAATGAAGGGGTCTATTACTTAAACTTTCCTATTGCTAGTCACGGAATTACTGCATAATTGATAGGGTCTAAGACATAACATACAATTACTAATGTGTACATTGCCTAGCGCGGATTAACAGACTGGACACGCATATTAATATCCTTATATAACATTCCTAGCATTATTCGTATCCTTAAGAAGGTCACCTTTATATTGCATGGATTCAGCAAACTATAATGTTGAAGTAACTATGGGAAATTCATCCATGAACATTTATTATTAATTTTATTTATATTACTTATTGTACCCAAAATGTAACAATAGGTATATGGAGACAACAAAAGCAACAAAGTACAAAATGGCGGTCTTATCGCACTAAGGCAATCTCTGCCAGACAACCATTGGATGGATTTATGAGAGAGAGAAAGAAAGGGCAGTGTATACTAAAGACAATAAAAGCTCAAATAAATTAAACTATTTATGCATAAATACACAAAAACTACAAAATCTACAACACTTTTATCGTGCTTTGTCTACCTATCAAAATCAATAGGGAAGAAAAAAGGGATGGAAAAAGACAAGTGGAATTGGGCCTGTCAAATCATCCATCATAATTAAAACAATATTTGAAAATATGATAATCTCAGGTATGCTCTTTTCTTCCTAACGTTTCATTTCACTGTCATAAATGCTGTCAACGAGTGCACAAGGCAGGCAGTCCCTACGGGAGGGACACAAAGTATTCTGCTAATTTAAGAAAAAAAGAATTACATCAAAGGTTCTTGAATGTGAAGGCTAATCGTATTTGTGTTACCGGCTACACAAAACGGAAAGAGTAATGAAAAGGAGGGAGAAAAATAAAGGCGCATTAAGCCAAAACATTCGACTCCATCAAAAAATCAATTGAAAATCTATATTTTCTATATTTATAGAGTTTGCATATTAGGCACTACTTCGGTAGCGCAGTTGTACTACCGATAACAACGCTGAGGTCTCGGGTGCGAAACCCGGGTCGACCAAAGAGATATTGAATTTTACTATTCATTATCAGCCCGGAGTCAGGAATTTATCCCTGATATGGCGATAGGAACGCCCCCCATCACATCATGGGACGGAACATACAAAGCGAAACATGGGTGTCCTGGTAGCACCTCTACCTACCCCTTCTGAGTTAGTGTATGTATGTAGGTATGTATGTATAATATATATTAAGTATGCCTGCTCCCCCATATTCACCGTTTCAAACAGCCAATAAATTATAGTACACAAGGCCAGACATCCTGTCGCTTCCATTAATTGTATAATAAGCGACTGTCTCCACGACACACAGTATTTCCTCATTTAATTTCATTCCAAGGGGCAGCGTGCGACCGCGGCTAATTAATTTACGTCCTAAGTTCCTCGGCAAACAGACGCCTGATGACCTAGGGTTGTCGACACGTCTTTTAATTGAAACATGAGTGAGTTATGAGGTAAGAATTGCATTTGTAAACACTACGTTATTTTCTTTTGCTAACCCTATAGGTGACAGAACATAAAGAACAACACAAGAGGCTACGTACGTATGCAAGTTTGAATAAATAGAATTAACAATGTCTATGAGAACGATTATTCCTAATTTTGATGGTGAAAGTTCCATCTATTCTATGACATGCAATAAACATCATGAAAATATTTTGTATTCTTATAGACGGGTCAGGTAATTAGTCATTTTTATAGGAATGTTCATGAGGCGATCGGAGGCCTTTGTACAGCAGTGGACTTCCTGAGGCTGAAGAGATATACATATATATGTATATATACATACAAAAGCATTGCAAAGTGACAACACTGTAGTACCACTAATAAATGCAGGGTAGTTCAGATAAATCAAATAAATGGTAATAGACAAATATGAATATAACACGGATATGCCCTTTAAAGTTCTCAGGACTATAAACAAAAGGAAACTCGTACAGGTAAACGATTGATATTACAATAAAATACGAAAAATAACCTTGCGAAAATATTTACAACTCATTCCAGCCCCGGAATCCATGATTATTTCTCCATCAAACATTGGGATAAAGCCGGGCAAACGCCATAATAAAAAAATAACAATACCCCAGGAAAATCCTATCGATATTGCGCCCTAAAAAAACAATATTTTTGAACAAGCGTACTGTTTTCTGTCGTTTATCCCCAAGACGTAACGTTGACCCACAAACCAAGCAGTAACTTAACTATGAGGAGTGGGTTATAACTTATGTAGAGACAGAGAGTGGTACAGTATTGTATGGCCACGGCTGTGGACAAGTTAAAGGCGGAAGCGAGTTGACTTTTGTAGAAAACAAAATTGAGTTTGTTGTGGTAAATATTTGTTTTAGATTTTGTAAGTCAAATTTAATATTTCAGAAGTGGGTTGAATTGTAAGAAACAAAAATTGTGCAATATTTGAAGATTTAGGAAATCGATTTACAGCGGGTCATAAATTGATAAGCCTAATTATAATAACATGAAAAATATAGTGTTACATCGACTCTAAACATTTACATTTGGGACGTGCGCAGGTAGAACGAATCACACATTTAATTAATTGACAACCATCGTTTCAGTAGATGATATTTAGAAGTAAACCATTTCAGTTGCTAAACTTGTAGACTTTCCAAATAAATGAAAATATTCGAATTGCATTAAAAATACTACCCATAAGTAATCAAACGCCCATAATCACAATACCCGCTACCTCTCCCACCTTACTTCACATAATGGCAGCGTCCCAACAGACAGGTCCGTGAGGCGAGCGGCCTCCGACTGCACAGCGGTTAATTAAATTCTATCCGCTGCCCACTCCCTGTATAAAACCACGGTAAATATACAAACTTAATGCTATTAAACTATATTATAAGACGCTCGCCTCTACCAAACACAATTATCAGAGGTCAGACTTTGAAACTAAGTTGCGTTTATGTCTACGGCGTAGGTTGTATCGTAGCAGGTTTGTAGTTCGTAGCTTGATGCTCGTAGTTCAGGATTCGTAGGCCGTAGCACGTAGCTTGGATTTCGTTACTCGTAGCTTAGTAGATTGACCACGTTAAGAGATAGTTCTTGTTGTTCCCATTTGTTATCTGTTAAAGAACAGTTTTATTATTTAAAATAAATTTTATTATTCTTTTTTCGAACACTGGGCCAGTGTGGCGGATCAAAATCAATTTTGCTGTCTTAATGTTTTACCAAAACCTATTTTCTAACAATTTATTTAATACTAAAATATGTCAAATTAAAACCTAACCCCTAGTGTATAAATTTCAAATCAAGATGGACTTGATTTATTTATTTAAGACATTTTATGCCAACAATTACTTAGAATTTCCCATAATGCGTACACATGACATGTGAACCGATCCAACAGTATCTAAATCCTTTGTTTATTACTCCAGCATAGAAGCTTAGGCTGCATTAACTCGGCTCTAATCTATGGTAAGTAAACACACCGTGCAGATAGTGGTTTGGCAGCTGCAAGCTCCGTATATCTGAATTAGGAGTTTTAAAACATTATTATAGTAATAGATAGGTTCTGTTCTTGGAACTTTAGGTATTCTTTATGTGTAAATGAAATAGAAACCTGCATACCAGAGCGATTTTTAGAATTTCCTTGGTATGTAAAGTCCGGTAAACCGCACTAGGCTAGCGTGGTGGACTATACGGCCTAACCACTCTCAATCGTAACCTCGGTTGTAGAGTAGACCCGTGCCTTGCAGTGGGACGAATATGGGCTATGGACGCATAGCAAGTATTATAGCAATTGCATTTTATTTCTAAATAATTTATTGCTATTTATATTATCGATTAAGATGTGGTTTTTACGCATGATTAACTTTTCCGTCAATGCGTGGCGATCTATTAGTAACGGCTGGCGACTTGGAGCCGTGGTTGGGTTCCTATCCTAGGTTACTCTGCCTTTTCGGAGACATGTATGTATTAAAAGTCAATTGAAAGAATTATAACGCACTGTAACACAGAGGGAAAACATCGTGAGAAAACCTGCGTACCATAAACATTAAGATAACTTCAATGGTATGTGAAATCCGCCAACCCGCGCTATGCCAGCGTAATACTTAATAGACTATGCTCTATGCCATTTCAATCAATTTCTAAATTGTAGATTAGGGTCCCATAGGGGCGCATATTTAGCAGATTTATTTTAAATTATTATGCAAGGGGATTTTACTAAACCACTACATTCACCCACATAAATACGCATGCGATATCCAATAATTGGAGTATGACAAACGTCAAAAACCTTACAATAGAGGCGCGATGATATCTAACGCGGACAATGGGGGGCTTAATTGAATCCAACGCGACGATGAGTGGCGAAATCAAATCAACATGTGTACGTAGTGTAAACCCGCGGCCCGTTCGTAGCACAATGCTATATATGAATAGAAGGGCTGGTGATATTATTGAATGAGTTTTTATGGCGAGACGAGCATGCCATTCGCCTGATGGCAAGCGATATCGCTCATGGAGAGTAGCAAAACCAAACAACACCATTAATTACAAAACAATGTTTGGCATTTCACCACGCTCGCCATCGTGAGACATAATATGTAGTCTCATTGTGTCCAGTAGTTACTCTGGCTACAATGTAATACAAACTGGAATACAACAGTGCATTTACACTGCTGTTTGGTGGGAGAAATAGACATTGCAGTGGTACCTACCCAGGCGGCCTTTCATATATGAGAGACCTTCCACCAGTTTTGTTGTGGTAGACTGTTTTAACTACTGTACTTACATATATCTGTGTCAGACCATATATGTCCCACTGCAGGGCGCGGGACTCCTTAATAACAAGGAGATTGAGAGGGCCTTGGCGATTTACCACCACGTTGGCCTAGTACTGGTCAGCTGGCTTCAAATACTGTTAAATATCTTGTTAAGATTTCTATAATATACAAGTTTCCTCACGATGTTTCCTTCGCCTGATTATAACGATTTTTAATATTGTTTTTTAGGTAATTAATTTTCGTAATCAGAATCAAGATATTGCTGAACTTAAGACCCTTGAAAAGCTTTTTAAGACAGCCTACATACAACGACTGTCAGTTTATACGTCCATTATTTTGATGAAGGTCCGCTATGTTGATCTTCACTTTAAAAAAATCCAGCCCCATTTTGATGTTACTGTTCATGAATATCAATTGTTACATAAATACACATTAGTATAAAAACAAATTCAAATTAAATCGGGTCATCAATAACTTATTAAATTTACACAAAAAATTACTGCAAGAAAATCATTTTAGATCAATAATTAACACCTTTTTTATTTCTTGAAATTCTAGTGATCCCATGAAAATTATTACTGAGCGATAACCTTTATTTATTAATTATTTCTTTTCATTTATATTTTGAAATCTCTAACGGTTGACACAATTACGCCCGCTGAAAATACACAAGTATTCAATATAACTTTAAATCCATATGGATATAATTAAATGAACCTTAGTAACGCTTACCATCTATAATTTCAGGCTTCAGGATAGTTACAAAATTTCACACGACAATCGGCACGTCACGATACGTTTCCAAAGGGTCCTGATAAAGGTGAAGTTTCTAACTGGGTCGGAATGTTCTGTACGGATTCATGGGAATAATTTTGGGATCATGTAAATTTTATCCTTGAATTATACTTGTGTTGTAATTTTTGAGTTTTGGGTGTTTGTGTTTCATATGTGGGATGAAATTATGTCAGATTTCTTATAATACTAAAAAAAAATATCAGTTGATTTATTATAATACCTTTTATTTATTAAAAAAGAAGGAGGTTCCTTGTTTGACTTCTGTTTATGTTTATGTTTCTCTTTTTGCGTGAAGTTAGTATATACAAAAATTGGAACAATGTATTTTAATTTATATTTTATTGTCTGCTGGTGGCTTTGTCAAAAAGTGCGGTGACGGAAGTCGCGGTTTCGAAACCTTAGACACACCTCTGACGTTTCGAACTCATTTGTGTATTAGTAATCATTTCTCACGCAATGTAACGCTAAAAAAAACGCAGCGAAAAAACCTGCGGGCTTTAAAGGTTTACAATAATTGCTACGATATATGAAGTCTGCGAACCCGCTCTAGGCCAGTGACTTGAACTGTAACTTAAACCCTCTAATTGTGTCAAAAGCCTACAATGTTTGTTTCATGTATAATAATTTTATAAACTTATACTAAATCTAACTCCCCTTTATAGTACCCATCCCATGCGATTGCATACTTATAAGAGAAGCTTAATATTGATTTTCAATCTTCTTCATTCAAAAGTGACAAAGAGCTCATGGCGATGATCAAGCTCACAATTACATAGTTACTATTATATGTATATTTTCATTACATAAAATAAAATCATGAATAACTAGCAAAAATAAACATAAACTTATATTTACAGCGATACCTTTTTTCACCCCTAAACAGAATATCAATAATGACGACTCCAACGCGCTCACAATAACAAAATCAACACGATATATATAAATATTATTCAATATATTATGAATTTACTCCAAAAAATGTGTGTATTTTTAAAAACCGTCTGTATTTTTACAAAAATCAGAGTTCTTTTTACTTCTGACATAAAAATCGGCTCTCAGCCCCGTCAACAGTCTCTAGGCGGTTGGTAAGCAAATTGCCTTCATTTGTATAATTGGACATTTAATGTTTTTGATCATTACGTAACGCGACTAGAAATTTCGAAACATTTTTAATTTTTGTTTAATAATAAATTGTGTTTAATGGACACTGATATAAAAGGGAATATGAATTAATAGGGAATAATGGTATCCGTTGGGATCCTTTTTTCAGACAGGAATAATGTTTTATTGAATATTCAGTAGTCGTTTAAGCTTTCTGCAATTTAGATGTTTTATTTATCTGCCATGATTGTAATAATTAAAGAAGGAGTAATAATTGCAAAAAATAGCTAGATTGGTAGACATCTCAGCTGGCCCTGAATAATAGTATAATTTTTTTATGTTTGTGGTAAAGTAAATCAACCTGTTCTTATGACAGTGATGTCCCCATGGTGAGTCAACTAATTTGAAGCGAATTTGTAATGTCACGGCTGTAAATACACTTTCGGATTAATTCTTTGTGAATTTTAAAATAAGATTAGCCCGGGGTTATTCAGAATAGATTCTGCCGATAAAGTCATTAGAAAGTTAAAAAATCTACGAGAAACAGTACTGGTCATTAACCCTAATTACCCACAACACTATATTAATTCTAGTATCTCTATATAGGTAATTTATTCAAAAATATTTCACATATAAATAAATACAGCAATCCATTAACCAGAAGTGTCAGTTGATTTACATCGACTGCGCAGTTATTACCATGATTGCAGTTATTGATTTGGACTCCAAATTACGTGAATTTAGTTGTATTGCGATAACCAAATGTTTTCATTGTTTGTCATTCTAACTACTAATATTACGTTTTCATTAATTACATTTGAGTTATTATTAGCGTTTTCTTTTCAGCTCTGAAATAGTCATTTGTAGTATTAATCGTTTTGCTTTTAAAACTTTGTATTGTCTTTTGTATTTATTTGAATTGTCGTATTGTTTCGGTCAATAATTTTGTTGTTAATTACAACCTTCAATATAGCACATAATTATACGACTTTTAACCATTAAAAATCACAAAGTTATTCTAATTTACATATAATATTACAAAAATAAGAAATTTATCTGTTCAAATCCTCTACATAAATAATGTTGATATTTACCCAACATTTCATTAAAATGTTTATATAAAAACAGAAACAGAATATCCATCTCTCATTTTTAATACAAAGAGTTATTATATTACTTCCGACTCGGTAATAGCTTTGTTTTTAATAAAATTACTGAACAGATTTCAGGGATAAAAAGGTCACGAAATTTATGAATAATGTTGAGTAAAATTGACAAATTAATCTTTCATTTCATGAAAAGGGATCTTACTCCGATATCAGTATTTCTTAAGGGTCTAACTTAAAGTTTGTAGTTCTGAATTTATCAAAATTACTGATTTACAGTGTCCTTGAAGAAGTCTTGGCAAAATAATCTTTAAAGATTTATTTTTCACCTTTTATTTTAACTTTAAATCGACTTAATTACATAATTTATTTTCCCTGGTTTAATAAGACGTATGTTAATTTTATGTTAACAACATTTGCGTTAAAACTAAAGTATTAAAAAATATTAAATTAGGATACTATCCTTC
Organism: Deilephila porcellus; assembly: GCA_905220455.2. Taxonomy (NCBI): domain Eukaryota; kingdom Metazoa; phylum Arthropoda; class Insecta; order Lepidoptera; family Sphingidae; genus Deilephila; species Deilephila porcellus. Next base: position 10,363,833 of record LR999986.1, on the reverse strand, counting down.
TCTTTCTACCTATCATACGATAATAATCATTTGTCCACTAAAACTTTGTTTTAACCAAAATTAAATCCAAAATTCTATTTGCATTTGATTCTTTTCGAGCAATCGAAGTTACCCATGATATTGAAGAATCGACAAAAACATAGCATCCTACCGAAGTTTTCGAAAACCAAATTCCCTTTTTACAAAATTCCTAAAAGCGCTGCAAAGATTTCACTAACAGTGCATAAACTCTATTATTTGTGTTTGTGGTTTGAAGCCGCCAGTTCTTTTAGCAAACCTGTTGCTTTTGGTTTAGTTGAAGAATGCGCCAGTTGAGAGTCACTCTTGCGTGCATTTGATGTTTAATTTAAGTCAATATCAGGTTGTAGTTGGTTTTTGGTTCCGGATTGCTTAACTCCCAGTATGAGAACTATTGGTAGGTCTCTCATAATATGTGAGACGCCGCCAGGATAGGTACGACTGCAATGTCTAACAGTAGTGTATATGCAATGTTGTGTTCCGGTTTGCAGGCAATTATAGCCAAAGTAACTATTGGACAAATTGAGACTTAACATCTTATGTCTCAGGACGGCGAGCGCCGTGCAATGCCAAGCATTGCTTTGTAATTCATGGTGTTGTTTGGTTTTGCTACCGCATGAACGGCCGTATCGCTTACCATCAGGCGAATATTTTAAGAATATCAAAATCAACGTGGGGGCTATCTTTCAACACATTAAAAACCATATATGGAGCTACTTACTTAGGATGTATTACTTACGGATCCCCCGTATGGGCTGATAGGGCTACTATCGGTGCTGTGCGAAGGAAATTGCTCCAGAGCCAACGTTTGGCGTTGATATTCTTGTGTAAGGCGTATAGGACTGTTAGTACCGAAGCTTTGCCTGTTCTAGCGGGTGTACTTCCAGTCGACCTGGAGGTACAACGTCGCGCCGCGATGTATTACTCAACTAGAGAGAATATGGACAAAAGATTCTTAAATTCACGTGAACTTTTAAAAGTAGACAGACTATTTAAGCCGCTCTCAGTTGTATATAACGAAATAATAGATGAATGGCAAAATAGATGGGATGTATCTTTGAAGGGTCGGCATCTATACCAATATTTTCCAAGCGTGCGTGATCGTTTGACAAAGACTTGGCTAGATATCGACTATTACGTATCACAGTTTCTTACGGGCCATGGTAACTTTAAGTCTAAACTGTACTCATTTAAGCTCGTTGATTCGCCTGCGTGCTCATGTTCAACACCTTATTGCGAATATGAGCAGTCCGCGCATCATATACTTTGGGAGTGTAGTCTTTGGCAGAATGAGCGTAAAACCATGCTAGATAGTATGCAAATAACATCTGGAGTTGTATACTACACGGACCTTGTGGAGACTAGGAAGAATTTCCGTGCTTTCCGGCGATTTTGCCATACCTATTATTGGAATCAAGTATAACAGCTTACATATTATTAGGTCCCATTTAAATGTAATAATCACTATTCCGTGGTGCTTTACAGCTGGCTTCTCTGGCTGTAAATGTCTTTATGCGAGGTTGTTTACCTCTTTAGCTCATTGTTTTGTCACCCGCTTTATTAGAGAGGGAAGTGGACAATAATTTATTTCCAACTCCTCCTATTAATTTTACCTTTTTGATTGATTTCGTTGCGGGTTAAAGACAAGTTAGACATTCCCGGAGACGCGCTGAGCTTCAATGCTCAGTGTCATTAAAATGCGTGCCACTGTTGATCCTGGCTTACAGGAGTTGCAGTGGCGGGTGTGAGGGCGGGACAGTCTCCTACCATCAGGCGAATGGCAAGCTCGTCTCGCCAAATCATTGCAATAAAAAAAAATGAGACGATAGGTTCAATATAAATATAATGATATATAGTAATATATTATTGAAGCTATGAACATGTACTATGAACTTTTTTACGTGATATGGCAACATGACTGCATCGTAGTTGATGGCAAATGCGATGCTGTCCAGAATTAGGACCAATTGGATTGATACTGAGTTTAAGAGTTCGAAAATCACACACGCGTTGCCGGTGCTAGAATTAGTGCTCGACAGCTATTGACGTATTCCCTGTGATATCTCAGTAACCACAAGTTCAACTTATTGTGAATAGCACTGACACCTATGCCTCAGACATACGTACAAACAAAGACTTGTGGCATACAAAAAATAATTTAATTCAAATGATTCCCACTGATAAAAGCACGTGATTCCTCTACGACTGAAAAGGTTTGCAATTTATTTATTTATATCCATTATTGTACACTATAAAATCTTAACAAAAAGAAACATATTAAATCAGTACAAAAGGCGCTTTTAGGATGGAAATAACAATACAATTGTAAAGTTCTAATGAAAACGAAGCCAGGTGGTGATATTAGTGACAACAACTCACTAATACGTTTAACAACTCACTAATACGTTTTTAAGTTTTAAAGCACGTAAAAATTTCGCAAAAAAAATTTTTTTTTGGTTATTTTTTACTTATCGTCGTATTTGGGTGATAAATACATAGTTTTCCTAAAATTATGATTTACACCTCTTTATTTTTAAACACTCAATGGTACGTAAGGGTTAAAATTATTATTTTCGCAAAAACTAGGTATTTACCACCCAAACAAAATGATTTTTAAAAATTGGAAAAAAGAATCTGTCGCTGTTTTGGTGAAAATTTTATTTGCATCGTGTCTGTAACCACTAAAACTACCACCTGGCTTCGTTTTTGGTCGCAGTCTTGATATACCCGGTATAATTAAAATTACATTCATTAAATTACAACATAGGTTTGTACAGGCAGTACTCACAACCCATGTGCATTTACAAAGCGAATTTCCGCTTGCACCGCACACGGCCACTCAATAATTTAACAAAAGTTAAACGCAAGCAAACTATGGGAAGTTGGCTGCCCACTTAGCCTCGGGTCTGAGACATTAAGAGAGCTGGTAAACCCATTAGCCAATGTTTATTGGCGAGTCGTGACCGTTTGTTCCAGTAGGTTTGTATGGTTGATACAAACGCTAATAGTTAATTGGTTGAAGTTGGCGTAAGGTTGTTTGGTGATTGTTGGATTAGTTTTATAAACACATGCATATTAAGTACCTACATAATCTTAATTTCTGGGGGGCATTTTTATTCTGTCTATAGATCGAAGATACTGGTGTAAAATTATTAAAATAAAACAGCCTTTGGGAGTTTGGAATTATTTCTAGAATTTTAGAACCTAAGCAGACATTTTAATACTCAGTTTTAGTTATTTTCAAACGTTGCATGCAAACAAACCTAGCATGAAGGCATGCGAAGGCGTTATTATTCCAAAATTTAAGTTACATTGTTTTCTCAAAACTAAGTTTTAACTTAAAACAAACGCACCATTATACGCAGACATACATATATTAGCGAGCCAACAAAAACATTCAAACACGAGCGAAAACATTTGTAAAATAAACTTGTGCTTGGTATTTTTTTCTGAATATATGAATAAATCTCGCTTGTAGATAATTCACGTCCGACCGATTTCGGCGCTCGTCGCGAGTTCACTAACTCCGACACACCTGCTCGCCAGATTTCTTTTATCTTCAGTTTTTATCTGACACGCTTCTTTCACGGATAAATGTGCTCTTTTATATTTCGTTTATGATATTACTGATGCTTTCATTGGCTGGTTTTGTAGCCTCGTTTGATAGTATGGAGTTTGTTTTAGTTTTATATACAGGTTGTGTGGGGTGTTTCTGTCTTACATATGACACGAAGTTTTCTTTATACGTTGGAATAAGACGGAGTTTATCAAGAAATAATAAATTTAACTGAAAATGAAGATACTATTTGAGCGAAATTGCAGACAATATCTTATCAATCTTCTTGAGCGATAAGAAATCTCGTGCTAATCATGACCTATCCCCAGAATATTTTTTTTATTGTAATGAATGGCGAGACGAGCCTGTCATTCGCCATGATAAGCAATACGACCGCGCATAAACAGTAGCAAAACCAAACAACTAATCAATGCTTTGCATTCCACTGCGCTCGCCATCCTGACATATAAAATGTTAATCTCATTATGTCTAGTAGTTACTCTAACTATGATGTCCTTCAAACCGGAACACAACAGTGAATTTTCACCACCCTTTGACTGGACAAATAGACATTATGGTGGTACTTACCTTCTACCCAGGCGGCCTCTCACATGTGAGAGGCTACCAAACTTTGATGAATGAGAAAGGGTGTCGTCAATACAAGCCATGCTTGGCAAGTGTTTTGGTACGCACACGGCTTATTTTAACTACGGCATCTTTGCGACGGTATTTCCGCTATCGGTTGGTCCCTAAATCTTTATCTGTTTGCAAGGTGCATCGTAAGTAAGGGATTTTATCTTAGGCTCTGAGTGGTGTTTATTAGAGCCATCTTTTACTCCTCGTTCAACTTACTGTAAGATGGGATAATTTAAATCAATTTCGAAATTGTTTTCTCAAACACCTTTGGGCTTGTGAGCGTTTATTAAACCGTTACATTTTACAGAAATTCCAATAAACACTACGCGAGGTCGGAAACCTGAGATTAAAATCTTAAAATCTTAGTATAAAACCCGCTTTATGATGTGAAAGGGATCTATATTGTAATTTATTCTGATTACAATCTATGCTTAAAGGTAACTGCAACTGCCTCACTTAAGCTTAACGAATTTGATGTTCATTATGTTGAACGCCAAAATATATTAGATTGTAATCACTCCATTCTGTTTGAATAAACATATGATATTTATGCACAAGTACTTGGTCTTAATCTTTCTTTTATTATGACGGTACTCGCCATTAGATTGATAATACCTAAAGATATAGTATCATCACCATTAGCCTATCGCAGTTTTTTGCTTAACATAACCTTCGCCAAATGAAGGCCATTAAATGCGACATTTGGCTTCTCTCAGCTATTCTTCTCCATCACCAGGTAAGATCGAGGCTACAAGCAGATTGATAATTATTAATTCTTAATCAAGCTAAGCGTCTGCATATACAAAACCAGCGGCTTTAAAATTTCCACTTACAATCTCCCAGAACTTAATAAAGCGACGGCATCGAGTCAAACAATTAACTCCAAATGAAGCAAAAAGGACACAGAAAGAGTAAACACAACAGAATCACAATCGGATGGATCAATCGTATCGGGGATGGCACTGGAATATTGAAATAGAACATACGAACGTAATGCGATTCCCTGATGAATACGACGCATCAGCCAGGTCATCAATCAAAAGCTTAAATTAATTACCCATCTAATCACTAACGAGATAGGTTTCGTTTTGATGCATTACGCGTCCGACACTTGATTGTCCTCAATCAATTCCGTGCTCCTTGATGATCTTGTTTTGTTTTTACATTAGGTAATTACTTTTGAGTATTGTGACATTATTCTATATCAGGATCGATTGAGCTTTTCTCTAGAGTCTAGTTCTTATTTTGGCAGCCTTCGTGGCGAAGTTGGTAAGATCCCGGCTGTGAAACGAGAGGCCGCGGGTTCGACCCCCCGTAGAGAGGCAAATGTTAACTTGAGGTCCACAAATATTTGTCTCAGGTCTGGGTGTTTGTGAGACCGAAAAGTCTGTGAGCTCCTAATACCCACGACACAAGACTTAAATGATCTTAATGGTCAGGACTATGTACATATGTGACTGTTGGGTGTATTTATTTAATTATTAATTTTTATTTTTTATAGCCGTGTTGAAATGAGACACATTCTCTTGGTCGTATTTACTAGCCCTGATAAATGAATTTGCGATCTTACTGATTGATCTTATTAAGATAGTAGTTAGCGCAATTAATATATTTTGCAGGGCGGGCAATCAAGCAGGCTACGTAATCTTCAAAGCTGCGTTCAAGCTACCTATTGAACCATTAAATATAAGTAAATAAATATTACATGAACAGAATTTTTTGGCAGAAGAAAATGAAGGATAAATCTCGTTACGAATAATGAGACGACTTCGAGATCACCACGAATACGTAACGTATCAGTAACGAGCTTAAGCCGTTTCTTGAGCATTGCTCTTGCCTCGTGTCCCAATACAGACATATAATATATAAATGTAAATAAAATCTCTTTACTAAATATTTTCCACTATATGTTATTAAATAAGCTTTCTTCTCATGAAAGTAATAAAATGAAACGAGAATATGAAACAGGGTGTAAGTAGGTATATTAAATATGTGGACTCCTTTGATGTATTCTGATAACATGTTTTAATAAAATGTCAGTAAAATGATGTCTGATGTAAAAATCTAGATATTAATTTAAAATAAATTGCTAAGAAATGAAAATGTGATATTAAATAAGGCAAGTAAGTGGTGTAAAAATTCCCTTATAATTTATTAGATCCATGGACGTCCACGTGGCAATTATTTATAAGCCTCCCACTACATTTTAGAAGGCGTGGTCGTATCCACACTCATAACGAAATTATTTGGAGAATAAATAATTAATACACCAAACAGTCACTCACACACATAGTCCTGACCCCACCCTAAGATCGAGTCTTGTGACGTGGGTATCAGAAGCTACGAGAGACTTTTAGGTCCCACAAACACCCTGACCCGAAACAAATACTTGTGGTTTACACAAACATTTGTCTCGGTGCGGTAATTGAACCCACGGCCTCTCGTTTCGCAGCCGGCGTCTAACCAACTGCGCCACGGAGGCTGTCAGAAGTGGAGAATGGATATATTATTAAATTTTATTTATTTCAGTAGAAAATGGAATAGGTACAATAGATCGACCGATTTCTAAATCTTTTTTTAAACGAGCGTTTTAATTCCGACTGTTTATAGTACGATAAATGACGACAATGTATCTTACGTTAAGTACGATAAAATTCAACAAGAGCATTCTCATCACGATTATACCAGCTTACTCGAAACTGCATAAACACAGATTCAACCCGAAATCCGACACACTTGGATGGAACAGTATGACGGGTTTTCCACCACCATGACGTAAGACCGTCACATGATTTGAAATTACATAACGAACTACCCGAATTCGCGGTATTGTAATTTAAAAGCATACTTTTGAGTTTTCAAAGCATTCAGCTTGCGTCTGAACATTTTGCTCACGCATAAGGTAAATTCTTACAGCGAGGTGCAGTTTTTTATTTTTATTTTAGTGTTGTATACTAGTTGGCCCAGGCATTTTGTCCGGCCTTTTTGTTATAAAATATTTTCTGAGAAAATCGATAACATTTATTCTAAGTTTATAGGTTCTAAGCTCGGGACTCGGAAAAAATTGTGGTCGACAAAATGTAGCAAGACCAATTTTTAATCGACTTCAAAATATCCAATGCGCAATAAAGGTTAGACGTATAATTCATAAGTGGTCATAATATGTCGTCTAAGCCCAATTTTATAAACATCTAATCTTGAAGCAGACATAATTTTGAACTCAAAAATACAAAAATATTGATTGCAAGTATTGGATACCACAGAACATCACAGCCAGTGCAAAGAACCACTACAAGACAAATAAAATTAACTAGTAAACTTTTCTAATAAACTACGAACATCTAAAGATTTCAATAATTCTATAACAACATCTTTATGGAAGCATAAATTCCTATAAGAAAATATATTAAACAGAAATAGCAGTCTGCAGGGAGAAAATATTTTTGTTCACACTGCATTAGCTGAAAGCGTTTGCCTGTTCAATAAATTGATAGGTTGGCACATCGACTCGATTGAGTGTTGCAACGATCTAGAATCCAAGCCGTGCCTTTATATTTCTTTTTATACCATTCTGGATATTAGCGTTTTTGTTGTGCTATTCTATTAGGTACTGTTAGTTCTAATGTTTATATTTGTTTATATAGTCATTTAGCAATTTAAGAAAGTGTGTACTCGGTTTATGAAACTTAATGTACCGGTTCTATTCCGCTTATATTATAGCTTATTACGTATGATACCCGGACGTATCATTTGGCTACTTGACCAGTAACTAAGCATAAAACTGGGTGGTAACTGGTAGGTTCCACGAATGCATAAAGCTGTCTAAACTGTCTAAACTTTTCTTGCTTTGTTTATTTCTTCCTTAGTTTAAACCTTCCGAACACTAAGATAATCAAATCGGAGCAGTTTGAAATTTTCAGAGTGTCTTTAGAATACTTTAAGGTTGAAAAGTTACCGACGATATCCTTCGTTCGTTTCTTTTATCCAAAGATATGCAGTGTTTTCCGAATATCCACAAATAACCGTATTTTTACCTTTTTTTCAGTCAACAATTTTACTTAGAAATACTATTTATTATCATAAGACTTTAATACCATCTTATAGAACATGTTTTGAAGTTACTAAAATTCTGATTTTGTTTTCCCCATGGTTGATATTCATGGAGTAATCGAATGTCAAAGTGTGATAGGCCATTTTTACTTTGATTTACCATAAGTCAGCTCCAAATCTTGTCACGGAGGTTTCTGGTATATCAAATTAAAGGCAATTAAATTATCTACGAGAATTTTATAATGATGTCACAAAAAAAACACTACCCATGTAAATGCAGGGTTTTGAAATCCAGAAAAACATTGGATTTTTTTTTTCTCGTTGGTTTTCTTACGATTGCTTATCAACTAAGCGAGCAATCAAGAAATAGAGCACAGATCTGCAAAATAGACATTTCAAGCTTCAAAGTTTTAGTTTCTGAATTTCTTAACAATCAATTTTCTCCAAGATACACAGACTCTCAAAAAACACCAAAAAAAATGGATCAAAAAAAATATCCTTTAATTTTTGTGCGTAGTATATAATTATTATTTCAAGATTTTCAATTTAACTTTCTTTGTTAATTCTTTCATTTTTATTTGTTTTTTTCTCAACATGTGTTGAAACTTGAAATGTACATTTATACGCATTTTAGTTTTACCCAAAATGAAACATACTGAATTTTCCTAAACAACGAAAACTTGAATACAAAGAACTCTGTATTTCCTATAGGCAATATTTTCCGTATGCTTGCGAGATTTATAGCAAAAACACAAGCAAGGATGGTTTAGAAAATCGTGAAATGCGAACCAAGTGACGCGGAAACTGGTGGGAGGAAATGATGTAGGAAACGGGTAAATTTCTACCCCGCGTAAATCAGTGTTGGTGCCGTCTTGTTTATATATAGAATAAACGAAACGTGTATATTAATTGGTTATGAAATATTTGAGGCGTGTGGCTAATTTCGTATGTTTTTCAACGACAGACGCGACATATGTAAATAACTTTTACGTTATTGACTAGAAGAGCATTATTATTTTTACTTTTACTTATCATTAAAACAATGGATTGTTTTCATTGCATTTTTTTTAATTGAAAATCTTCATATCCTACGTAAACACAATTAAAAGCAAGTTACATCAATAAAATGGATTAAAATCTTAATATCAATAAAATATTTCTTTGAAGATTAATAGAGCTCAAGAACTCTCACACGAAAGTTGATACAAATTAATCCAATTAACATAACACATTTACCACATCCAAACGTCACACATTTGGGTCCAATCCACCAACCATGGACCCAAGACAAAAGATCAACGATTCAAGTAAAAGTACCTGACAAACAAATATTAATATCACTCCTTGTGGAAGTTCGCGGCGCATCTGTCGCCTTGGGATGGTTTCATGCATAATGCAAACGGCTGATTGTGGCACATAGGGCCCAAGAGTTGCTTGCGAAAACATTCATCCGGTTTGCTCGCGTTGCGATGTTTGTCTTCTTATGTTGCATAATGCCGATATTTGTGTGAGTGTCTATTGTTATGGTACAGTCTGCTTAGTCCAAGTACGTAAGAAGTTAGTAAGATTCAGCGCTAATTTTCCGATAGTCCAATAAATATTTCTGAAAAATATTTATACGAGTAGGATAATACAAAATTATTGATTAAAATATATAAAATTGTCATTCTTGTATAAATTATAATTATATAAAATTCAACACCAGATTAGGTTATTTACTTATTTGGTGTAATGGCGATTTTTATTTTTTTTGGACTTCTTTACGAAACCATATCACGTAGGTGACTTACTATAAAATCTTAATGTATTTAATAGTGCACACATAGATAACTTTATTATAGTATCCAACTTCAGATTCAGAAAAAAAATCCACGCACATTTCACCTCATTTATTCAACAAATAAACTGCACATAAAAATATACCAGCAATTCCCAGCAACTCGTTCCAGCCTTGACCTAATTTCAAAGTCCCCATCACAGAATAAAAGCGCTCAAACGTAAAGATGCTAAATAGGCTAAACTCAACGAAATGTATAATAACTACTGCGTAATGCCCCGGAGACCTGACCCAGCTCGCTACTTATTTCATTAACATTAACAACTGGCTCTGCAGACAAATACATTCATTGCAGAAGCTGTTGAAATGTTTTGTGTTAATGGCACTGGTAAAGTGGTTATTTTAAGGTTTGTGACCAATGACCATCTCTGTGTAAAAGTCACCAATATTTACTGAGATAGAACTGTAAAGATACGTATCCCATATTCTCAACCATATTGAAATGTTCTGTGCTCTCGATAGTTTACCTGAGGTCATAAGACGAGAATCTGATAAAACAAAATTAAAGTCGACACTTAAAAAACACATAGCCGACTTATATTTGGCATTTAGCATATTTAAACAAAGGTTATGGATAACGGCATAAGAAGGGTTAAGTAAGCGGAAAGAAAGAGTGGAATAGATTTGACTGGATTTAAGTGAACTAGAATATCATGTGGAATAGATAGGATGTAGGATGTAATCAAGCAAATTGGTAAAATAATTTGCTCTCTTTAGAAATTTAGTTGCAAGTAAATAGTGATTTAAAAATACGCCACTATTCTGAAAGACTACTACGAACTATCAGAGTAACGTTGAACCGATTCCTTTCACTTTAAATGCCTCAGTATGAGGACAGGCGTATGGTTTCCACGTATTTATTAATCCATAGCTGTTACCCATTTAATTAAATAAATTATTTATATAATGGCCATAACGTAGACCTGATCATTAAGTCTTTGATGTGTTCGAGTACTTTATGGAATTAAGGTATTTTAGGACATGAGCCTAGCTAAATCTGACCTTATCATTTCGACGTCTAGATTAACGAAATGACCGTACTCGTTTGGCTACGTCATTAACGATGGCGGCTTCATTGGGTACGGGTAGATTTTCGATATGATCACCATTCTTAATAGGTCATATGATAAAGTAGAAGTAGTATGCTGAAAGGGAGAGGTCTGTTATCATTCCACTCTTATTTACGATAGCATAGCAGTCACCATCCTTGTAGCCGTATCAGTACATATTCGTCCCGCTGCAGGGCACTGACCTCTACAATCGAGAGTACGATTGAGAGGGGTTAAACCGTATTGTCCACCGCCACTTACCATCCTGTAGATGGTATTATTTGGTGTATTTTGCCGTGCCAGAATGCATGCAGAATGCACCCAAAAACAATGCTGCAACATTACAGCACTAAATACCCCCAATTATAGAATAAGGACATTTGCATTCAGCTGATTCGATGGCGCACAAAAGCACAATACAGCGCACTCGATGAGCGCGCTGAATGAATACTAAAACGGGACAATATCTCATTTTGTTGTTACAAATCGTTCCCAGCGCGGGATAAATCATGGGATAAGGCAAAAACTGTGGGACCAAACGTACGTGACTAATTCACTAACATGAAAAAGCTTTTACTACAACTATTGGTGTACAAAGTTCATATTCTCATAAGGTGAATGACTGCAGTTTTGAATTTTGAAGGTACAATATTTTTAATAAAATACAACGCATTTTGTGACAATCATGACTACAACGTGAGATCGAATCAACGGCTTCGTTCCGCCGTATACCTAAGTACAAAAATCTCTAATATCGGTGTTAAGCATTCATATGTGAATATGTTAACACATTAGAAATGCTATAGGTTGTTTGAATTTTCTGCTACTACATTCGCAACTAGTTTCGTGAAATTTCTCTATTCTGGGCTAAGGTCCGGAATCCGTGCCTAACTATAAAATGTATAATGCGCGTTATATAATGTATTTAAGTAAGTAAAATGCATCGGTGGCGTAGTTGTAATACACTACGATAACAAAGCTGAGGTCTCGTCTTCGAATCCCAGGTTGAACATACTGATATTTGATTTTTCTATTCATTATCAGCCCGGAGTCATAAATATGTGCCTGATATGGCGATAGGCTCACCCCCAATCACATTATGGGACGGAATATACAAGGCAAAACGTGGGTGTCCTGGCAGTACCTCTGCCTACCCCTTCTGGGAAAAAGGCGTGAGTTTTGTATGTACATATGTATTTATGTAAGTATATAGGTGAACATTATATTTAATCGTAAGAATTTCTATTCAGATCACAGGGAAACAAATGAATGATATTAAACGTATTGGAAATAATAGTTATTTTCGTATGCGTATAAGTTGAGTAGGTGTTCGTGATCGCTCCAGGTTTTAATCAATCGTGTTTGCGCCACGGATGTGAGGTTCTTGCCTGTCGCTCCACGTGTCGGTCAGGAGTCACGAACCATCGACATAGGTGCGCCAATTGATTTTAGCATCCCTGCAGTTGTGATATCAGTTTTGCATATTTTGAAATCAGGTTTTGAGGTGTTTTTGAAATAACAAATAAATTGCAACGATATTGTTAACTTAAAGTATATGTTACTAAGATTTCGAATGAAAGTGTGATAGTAAATGATATAATATTTTGTAATAAAGTTCTGAATATCTCCAAATGAAAGACAATGAAGAAATGCGCACGGGGTTGGCACGTTCAGGACTCGACTGAAATATCTGCAAAGGTAAAATTCAACCTTTCATATATTCTTATATTACTAAATAAATAAATAAATACACCCAACAGTCACATACAGAGTCATGACCCCAGAGTAATATCGAGTCTTGTATCGTGGGTATCAGGAACTACGAGAGACTTTTCGGTTTCACAAACACCCAGATCCGAAACAAATACTTGTGGATCACACAAACATTGGGCTCAGTGCGAGGATCGAACCCGCGGCCTCTCGATTTACAGCCGGCGTCTAACCAACTGCGCCACAGAGGCTGTCTGACTGACTTAACACTTAATCTGAATAAAAAGAATACACGATATCCCCTAGGATTGATGATTTAAAGAAATATGAATTCAATAGATAATTTAAAGCAAACGCAATATTCAACACAAACGCGAACTCCACGCACATATTGACAAAAGTACATTCCACATCGAATTTCGATACTTTAATATTTATGAGCAAATGCCGTTTATTATTGTGCACATATTTATCATAAAATTGAAAATTAAATATTAATGCAAAATCATATTTGTGACATAATTTATATTTTCAGTTGAGAAATATCATTTACCCGCGATTTATAAATTATTTATGAACTTCTTCTTCTTCTTCAGCCTATGTATCCACCCAATGCTGAGTGTAGGCCTCTTCTAATTTATGAACTGCTCTGAATTAAACCAAGATGTGAATTATTTTAAATCACTATATTGTTAACCCGGTGTAAAAAGAGCACGCTACAATTTCTTGTACGTTCTTCTCTGGTAAAGTTTGCCATCCGGACAAGGTGGTGTAGTGTAAATGCACTGTTCTGTTCGGGTTTGAAGGACATTGTAGCCAGAGCAACTACATGACATAATGATAATTAACATTGAAATAAAACTATTTTATACGGATTTTATCGCGATTTGGTTTAATTTTTACATTTTTTAACTTCCCGACGTTTCGATTACTTTACAGCTTTCGTGGTCACGGGGCGGACTGAGGTATTAGTCATCCGCTCAGTGACTGTTACAATTTGAGTTACTGTTACACTGAGCGGATGACTAATACCTCAGTCCGCCCCGTGACCACGAAAGCTGTAAAGTAATCGAAACGTCGGGAAGTTAAAAAATGTAAAAATTAAACCAAATCGCGATAAAATCCGTACAAAATAGTTTTATTTCAATGTGTAACATTCGCGTAAATCTAAGAAACCATTATGATAATTAACATCTTATGTCTCAGGATAGCGAGCGGAGTGGAATGCTAATCATTGCCTTGTAATTCATGGTGTTGTTTGGGTTTGTACTGTCCATGAGCGGTCGTATCGCTTACCAACAGGCGAATGGAATGCTCATCACATGGTGAGTCTAACCTTTTATGGATTCAATCAATTATTTTCATTTTCATTGTTTTCACTGTGTGAAAAATGGATGTTGCTCATGTCTATATATCATTGACTATAGGACTTACATTAGGACTTACATATATCACATTACGACTATGTGTGTGACTGTTGGGTGTATTACCAATTTTACCTTACTAGCATACATGCCATATAATTCCTACATTTCCTGTAACTACTCTAGCACTCCAAATTATTCTCTTACCTGTCGTACTCATACTACGAAAACAATATTAATAATTAAATTTATGGTCCACTAAGTATGAAACTCATTCATCAGCCAGATTCTTCTCACTGCACCACCAATGTCCTAGTTCAACTTCAAGAATTAGCTCATTGAGGTCCAGTGACATTCATCCGCTTACCTAATTATTTGTCCAGCGACCGCAGTGAACCAACCATGCGCACACCAAGCTGTCAATAACATAAGCGTTGCTCCCGACGGCAACACCGAACTGTTACTGATGTGTTTGTCGTGTATTTTGTACACGACTGTCGCTTAATGGTCTGGTCACAAACACTAAGGAAATATGTTGATGTGATATGCTTTTGAATATGGATAAATCTAGAGTAAGAGATGCAATTTTTTTCATAGAGATTGTATGTGCCCCAGAATCTTGGCAAGACTGTTCCAAACTGTACCTATTTTCCCAAAGACTGAGAAAAAAAATAAAGTTGGCTGGAAAATCTTACTGGGTGCGATAGCGCTAGATAAAAAGTAAAAAGATTTTAGTATCAGAAAACCGGGCTTAAAGCTGAACAAAACTTTCTCCTGTTCAACCATCTTCAAAGGCGATTCAACTGTGATTCTTCCAATTTGTGAGTGTATACTGTTTCAGCCAATATATGTCCCACTGCAGGACACGAGCCTCCTCTACAATCGAGAGTACGATAGAGAGGGGTTAGGCCATGTGGTCCACCACGCCGGCCTAGTGCAGGTTGGCGGACTTTACCTACAATAGAAATGATTATAAATCGCTATGGTATGCAGGTTTCCTTACGATATTTTCCTTCACCGTTATAGTATAGTGAGTGTATTCGTGCGTGGTGGCCTGTTGGTAAAGTACCAGACGCGGCTGCCTACATGTTCACGGTGGTCGCGGGTTCAAATCCCAGGGCACACCTCTGACTGTTCGGAGTTATGTGTGTATTGATAGTCAATCACCACGCTCTTTAACGGTGAAGGAAAACATCGTGAGGAAACCTGCATACCGTAGCGATTTTAAAGAATTTCTACACAATGTAAGTCCGCCAACCCGCACTAGGCCAGCGTGGTGGACTATGTGGACTGCAGTGGGACGTATATAGGCTGATATACATATATGGATATAGAGTGTATACGAGTGGTTGTAAATCCCCGAGCCGTTAATTTATGCACCGGTTTACAAATTATACAATAGGGACAAAAGCCTATAGTTTCATAAAAAATACCTATAACTCCAAAAGTGTTGTTATATTTATTTTAATTTAAAATTAATCTACCAAATAACCAAGTACAGAATAAAATGAAAATATTTTCTATCAATTTTCAGTCTGGTAGACGATCAATTCTAGTAATGACACATTTGAATTCCACGCCAAACATTATTTTAAAATTAAATTTTATTAAAATAACCACAAAGTAGTAATTAAAAATGAATAATCTCGGGGAGCTAAGTATAACATTCTGTTAATAATGCAGAGAAGCATAACAATACAAATAACAAACCATTCCCGGTTATACCGAAAACTTCGCTAACTTCAAATGAATTAACTATAATACGCTACTTGGGAATAAAGTGTGCGTTCAAGCGCCGAGCCAGTTGACAACTAAATATACCCGATATGGCTACGATATTGTTTGAATGAATTATTTTATTGGCATTATTTACACATTCTATTGAAATTAAACTAATTTTTACGGATTTTATTGCAGATTTGGTTTAATTTTTACATTTTTTTACCTCCCGACGTTTCGAATACTATAATACATCTTTCGTGGTTGCGGGGCGGACTAACATTGACAGGTACACATTTTATGTTATATTTTTAATTGATTATGTGTTTTGAAAATATTTTTAAATACAAATGGGTCGGCTTGACCGGGGTGGTACCGTGGTCTCACAGGAAACCTATGTGAAGCTATTTTTTGGGCCGCGTTTGGTAAAGGAGATAGGCGGAAGTCCAAGTATATGCAATCTCGTATAGGCCGTCATAATTGTATCCACTGGTAGGTAGTAGGTAGTCATATTGTTTGGGAGGTCGATACTCTACTTAGTGCAAAACAGCATTTCGCGTAGAAATGAGCAAAATTCTAGTAGAGAGCCAAACAGACTGCCGAGACAAATGTTTGACTTTTGGAAGTTACGTGTGTTCGCTCAGTTAATACTAGTTCTCGTTAGCTGTAAAAAGACACATCGTGAAGAACTTCATATTTGAGATTATTCCAAAATAATTTTAAGGTATTGAGACTGTATAGC
Organism: Deilephila porcellus; assembly: GCA_905220455.2. NCBI lineage: Eukaryota > Metazoa > Arthropoda > Insecta > Lepidoptera > Sphingidae > Deilephila > Deilephila porcellus. Next base: position 10,347,152 of record LR999986.1, on the reverse strand, counting down.
TTTGTGTCCCACCACTACAAATCCTCATAGATTTTCTAAATAGTTTTGAAGATAATTAAGACTATCATCAGTGGACACTCACCATTACAGCTCCTGTAAGCTAGGATACAGCACTGGCTTACACGTATCATTCCTTGCAAGACTGCAAAAAATAATTAAAACCGGCTCTTCGAATCTTTAAACGAAACTCCCTTGTATTTACCTCGTAATTAAATAAATAAAAAATATTTGTAAACGAACAGGACCCTCCCGCTACATCAAATACGGAACCTTTCGAAGCTACATTAATTCTACCAAATCCTACTCCATCCTTTTACCTTTCATGTCTAGCACCTTTGCGTTCAACAGCAACAGTATCGCTTTAATTCCTATTGATTTTGCAAACCCCGCCGAGTTTAATGAAAAACGTGCGTAGAAAGTTCTCAGTTCATTACTTTAGGTTTTATTAATGACTGAGCTGTTCTCACCTCCCTGACAGATAGGCCCATTCGTCTGATGCAAACAAACGAACTGACGTGTACTGTTTCGCTCGCGGAGATTTGAGGCTAAATGAGTTTTTGTTTGTGTGGATTTTTTAAAGGTTTTGATTTCTTTCTTTGCCAGTGTTGAAAGTCCTTAGAAGTTTTGTAATTTTCTGTTTTGGTACTCGTTGGGCTCTGATCGGAACTACTAAAGGTTTTACTAAGCAATGTCTAGAAGTTATATAGTCAAATCTGAGATGAGAACTTCATTTTTAAAGTTAATATTGCTTTAATGCTTCCCTGTGTTAGATTAGGCTGGATCTTAATTAATCGATGAAATTTTAATAAGTAAATATTTCAGTAGATAAGTTTTTGAAGCTATAGAATTTCAACAGACAACAATGCACCTAGTAGATAAGTCTCACTCACAAATACTTCTTCCGAATGAATAGTGTTTGCGTATACGAAAGCATCCTCTACGTTAAAATAGCACATTCAATGAATGTAAATGAAAATGTTTTTGATTAAGTTATTGTTCTTCTCGGCTTTGCAGGCTCATAATGCCAAGAATGCACCGAGATAACACAATGCGACTCTTTGAATGTCATTATAATTGCCGCTTGTTTTTTTTACCTTTTGTACTGTAATGCAGCTCATACCAGTTTTACTTGAATAAAACTGTTGTTTTTTCTTCATTGTAACTATCAACTTGCTCTTTGCTCGTAGGTGTATAATTTAGTAACAGCATTTTTATAGCATCTATATCAGCCCATATACGTCCCACTGCAGGGCACGGACCTATTCTACAATCGAGAGAATCGATTGAGAGTGGTTAGGCCATATAGTCCACCACGCTGGCCTAGTGCGGGTTGGCATATGGTTGGTTTTATGACATATTTCACCTCAACTTTGACATTGCTATGGGGTTGAAATATTGAAATATCGAATACTTGTTGAGTGTCATAAGTGTCTAAATACAAATGTTCAAATTATGTTGAATTCTGAACTAAAATATGAGCCTTTGAGAAATCCACAAATATTTGGTTCCAGTTTGGATGTTGTGAAACCGAAAAGACTCACTTCTGATACCCACGACCCGAGCCTTGCATCTTAATGTGGGGCCAGGACTGTTTATCTTCAAAACGGAGTTTCATTTCTAAACATTTTTCTTAAGATATATGTATTTCAAAAATATTACAAAAATTCAAGCTTTTGCGTTAATTTGTTTCGTGGGTATTACCTTTTACGTAAAGCTTTGAAAACTTTTTTTTAATTTCTGAATTTCCTATTTCCAGAACTACATACAAAAGTTAATAATCGTTAACACATTCAAAACCGAAAAGGATATTACGCCTTTGTATTCCATTTTACTTCATTCAAATTATAATTTAGGCTAAATAGATGTAATTGTGTACCATTGGCTTCATTGAACGCTTTGTGAATGTGACTGGCTTTCAAATAAAGCTTATATTGATGTAGCATTGTTAAAGTATTTTCTAGTTAACATAGAAGTGGTCAAGTATTTTTCAAGGTAATTGTGGTACAACAATACAAATTTCTTCCTATTTGTGGAATGTATTCTTAATAGTAAGATTAATAATATGCATTTTTGGCTACGTTGTTTTTAATAACAATAAAGAAACATCTATTTGACTTATTTGACTACCTCTGTGGCGCAGTTATACTACGGTACGATTACAAAGCTGTGGTCTCGGGTTCGAATCACGGGTTGGGCAAAGTGAAATTGAATTTTTCTATTAATTATAGGAGTCAGGAGTTTGTATCCGATATGGCGATAGGGTCGCCCCTTATCACATCGTGGGACGAAACACACAAGGCAAAATGTGGAACCTCCCAATACCCCTTCTGGGAGAAAGGCTATGTATGAAGAAGTTTATGTATGTAAGTTCTAATCATTATTACTATAGTTACTTATCCGCTGCTAGAAGTAGTCCTCTTTCTTATCACACCATTATTCCAGTATGCTTCAAAACATGTGTCAACTTAATTTAAAACCTGAAGATACTATTCGTAAAATGTGAAAAAAGAACTAAATGAAAATTGGCACGACTTCCCAAAAATCTAGGGTACTGTAATTGCGTGGTTGGTAATTATAAATGCATTGCCAATTTTGTAAAATGCGAAAAAATTGATATATTTAAAAACATAACAAAGGTATAACAATAAAAATAATAATAATATAGAGCTTTATTAGTGTTACTAATCAATAAATTATTCAAATGACGCGAGTTCTACAGATGACCACTAGCGCTGCATAGCACGAATACTCAGGGACATCAACCGCTTCATGTCGCCGCGCTGATATGATACATACTAAATCTTGTATGTATGTCTAATAATATTGTTGAAACAATAAATAGCCAAAAGATATCTAAATCACAGATTATTAAGTAATAAGTTGCATAACCTGAGATTTTGATACGAAAGCCAATTTTGTTGATATCGTTATTAAACATTATGAAAGCGGAATTTTATTTATTTAACAGGAAAACAACATGCGGAATAAATTAAACAGAGTCAAAAAAAATTATGACTTAGTAGTCTCGCTGATCTAATTAAAGAAAACATTTTCCAGATGTGTTTACAGTAACAGGTCGAAGCCGATATCCTTGGGGGAGGCATCTGTTCAGCAGTGGATCGTTTGTGGCTGAACATATAGATAGATAGAAGAAACACACCACAAATAAATTAAGACATTTTACATAACAAATCTCCGAGTTTTACAGTCACAGATAGAGAACAGTCACAGAGAACTGAAGAAAGTCGGGTGCGAGTGCTAGTGCGCTAAGCCGCGTTGCTAAGCTGGTCAATCACCTCTTCAAGATGAGCTGTGTTCTCAACTCTGTACTGCATTTGTCCATATTAAACTTTTAAATCAGAAACAAAAATATGGTAAAGAAAGAGACAAGGTTTCCCGAGATTGTTGTCACGACTGTTGTCAAATCGTATATCATGTGATGAAATCAAGTAGAGACGAAATGAAGAATATTATTAGTAGAATAGATATACTAAGATCATTACTTAGGTACTTATTGTTTAGTGACGATAATAAATTATATTAAAGTCGGAACGCTAGAAACACTTTTGTTACAATATCTTAGAAACAAGAATTCTATGTAAGCAAATTCATCTAAATACAATACTAATATTAAAACTAAATAAATTGCACCGAGTTAGTTTTATAGCTTTGAGCTATTTCATCCAAACAACCTTCGGAAGGTTAGTCTTGTTACCCATGCATCTGAATATGCAATTTAAAACAATCTGGGTAATTGTTCTCGTTCTCTTAATTATACTCTATCTAAACTAAGAAGTTCCATTTGACATTGGGAAATAGGGATGCTGTCAAATAAATCGGTTCTTACAATATCCGATTATTTAGAGATATCGATAATATTTGTTTGTATTTCTTAATCGATTACAGTTTATATTTTCAGTTTACATCATTTCGTTTATTTTTTCATGAACATTTTTATTCTAATGAGAAATCAACAATTGCATGTCACTTTACTATTTAGGAACAAAAGGAGTGATTTATCTATTACTAGCGGCCTGGCCCGGCTTCACCCGGGTGCAGACACTTTTTCGAGTCCAGTCCACATCACGCACATGCACATGATACATACATACAATACAATACATATACTCCAAAGTGAGGAACCGCCTCACTATGTGCGGCGTATCCTACAATACCGCCTTCATTTCCATTGTAATATCCAAATCTATTAATTAATAATAAATTAATTTATATTAATATTCTTATTTCACTATTTATTGATGTATGTTCGTTGACAGCATACCTATTATTAGCTGAAAGTTCAGTATTATTAAAAATTAAAAAACAACTGTTTTATATCTGCTCGATTATTTAAATATTTTTACCGATTATGCGTATACAAATGCGTTTGAATAGTCTCGACTCTACCGGTAAAAGACCTAACGAGGTGACTTTGCAATGACGTCTAGAAAAAATATGTTGTTTAAAATGGTTATTTTGCTTTATTTAAAGGATTCTAGTTTAAATTTAGTGATTATGGTTTGTATATCTAGTGATAAAATAAGAATAGCTTCATAATTCCATGGATTTACGGAAAGTGTTATTGAAATGGTGTGGGTTACGTCCGCACAAAGTTATTTACGTTATAAGTATGAAACGTCAAATGGAACCTGTTAGTTTAGATAGACTATAATACACTCTCTTTGATATATCATGACAAACATATTATCATCTTCTGATTAATTATAAACAAACCCATTGCCACTGGTTTTTGGTAGATCAAAGAGCAACACGTGAGATGTCTTTCAAGTCCCGTCGACTTAATCAAATTTCTCATATTAAGTGTCGAAGCTCTTATATAAATCTCGGATACCTTCAATCAGCGAAATGACTTACATAAACATCTCACATAACACTTTCAAAATACTGATGCAGACGGACGGTAATTTTTATCAAGGAAACAAGTATGAGGTATGATGTCGTAATCACACATAGCATTGAGTAATCTGAGGTGTGTTGTAGGATTTCTAGGATTCAGAGAAAGGGGAGGGTGAAAGAAGTTAAGGGAATTTTTTTAGAAATTATACTGTCAATCTCACTGGCCAAGGAAACACGTTAATTTACTAGAAGACAATGTTATTACCTGATTCAAACTAGCCCTTTTATACTTTAAAAAACTGAATTCATAATGTCTGTGACGTTTAAAGCAGGGATTAATGCAAAAATAATGGAAAGTAGGAAAAAAAGAGCGCCCGTAGTTGATATATTTTCCCCAATCTATACTCTATCTGCACAGCTGAGCATTTGCCATAATATTATACATATTACTCTTACAATTTCACTCAGTTATATAGCACTGCATTCACATTGTCGTAGCATAAAAAGACATTCACAAACCGCCAGTATTTACACAAAGTAAATTAATACCAACTAAACATTTTGCTCCGTTTAAGTTATTTCAACGAAACAGTTGCTTCAAATAACACTCGGACCAGCAAATATTACTACTTCGTAACTGGAATTAATTTCAGCAGTCCACGGCTACTCGAGTCCATAACTCCTAACAATAATTATTATTTCTGAACAGACGGGCGCTGGGAACTTCGTCATTGTACCGTTTGTTTATTAAAATACAATAAATAGCGTTTGTTTTGGGTACTTGTTTTATTCCTTTCTATGGACTTTGCGCATAGCAATGATCCGTACTTAATTGTAGAAAAAGATTAGATTATGACTATATTGCTTCAAAGTTTGTTCGAGGGTGGAATAGTAATTTTCCAAGAACAGTCATCATACACGAGAACACCGCTAATGGACGTATATTTTGCCCAGGAATTTACTTTGTAGTTTGTTGGAAATCGCCACTATCGCCAGTTCTTAGAATCTACGATCAAATTAATGAAAATGAAAATGAAAATAATTTATTGAATGTTCAACATTTTTTAAGCGGTTTTCACTAGAGAAGAACGGGCAAGAAACTCTAGTGTTGCTCTTTTCAAAACTAGGTTTTCAAAAACATATTAACCCATTAAAATATTCATAGCATTTAGCATGCATTTCTAATTATTATCAATCTCCGTGGCACAGTTGGTTGTAAACCGACCGTGAAACGAGAGTTCTTAGATTCGTTCCCCGTACTGAGACAAATAATCACGTGGCTCACGAAATAATATTTTCTCGTCTATGTAATTTGCGACTATAGTTTCTCGCGGTTTCTTATACGCCAGTGTTACGAGATTCGGGTGAAGTCTGTGTATTTCCGAATACAATCAGACTGTCATTTTGTGGACGGGCGGATATGACGATGTCTCACTGGTGCATGCTCTATTCGTATGGCACTAGACTTACCATCAAGTGCGTAGGGTATTTTTGTCCTTTTAATAAAATTAATAAAAAGTATTTGTAGTAAATTACTATACTATATTACTATAACGGTGAAGGAAAACAGCGTGAGGAAACCGGCATACCGTAGCGATTTTGAAGACTTCCTACGGTATTTAAAGTCCGCCAACCTAGGCCAGCGTGGCGGACTATTTGGCCTAACCCCTCTCAATCGTACTCTCGATTGTGGAGGTGGCCCGTGCGCTTTAGTGGGACGTATTTGACCTGATTCACATACAGATCCAGATGCAGTCAATTGAGGGAATAAAGATTTATACATGAGAACACCTCATTATCTGTTGTCAGTTCCGATAAAGTAGTTTTTTATTACATTACAGAATAACATACATCCAAATAAACACATATAGATACGCAAGATCTTTAGGTACATAATCTACCTAATTTTAAATGTGACTCTCTCTCTCTCTTCAGCCAAAGGAAGTGCACTGCAGGACATAGGCCCGTGACTAATGTGACTCAAAGCGAAATTATAACTTAAAGTTCCCACGTTCTTATTTTAAAAAATAATAATGGAAAAGAAACATATCACCAAAAACGCTGCGTTTAAAATCCCGCTCGTAACACGCCCGCCTACCTCCCAAGTTTGCAGACACCACGGCGGCTCTAATAAGCGCAGCACTTGAGAGCACTTGCTTGATTAGAGAGGGTAAATTATGCGAATTAGCTATAACGCGGCCGTCTGTTTCACACGCACGGATTTAATCAGATAAATAGGTCACGGGAACTAACGAGATCCACCCGGGAATAAATACTGCTCATTACTTACTGAGAAAAAAAGTTCAGTGGGCCCGGTCACGAATAGGGTTGCCTCTCCCTCGGGACCAGGTAAATGTACTTTAGCACCCGATTGCGACGGGTCGAACAATAAACAAGGTTGACTTGACGCAGATGTGTTTAAGTAAAACTTTTTACATGCGTTAATGTGTTACGCCAACCCTAGATACCTATTTTAAATTTGGAATGGGAATAGGAAATTACGATAGCAGAAGAAACATCAACAAACCTTTGTCTCGGTGCGGAAATCGAACCCGCGGCCTCTCGTTTCACAACCAACAACAAACCTACTGCGCCACGGAGGCTGTCAAATTCGTTTATCATGCAGCGGGAATTTCTTTCCATCCCGTAAACTGATTACTAGTCAGCCATCCATATATCATAAAGCATATAGGTATGTATATACATCCAATTGAGTTTCCTAGAATATAACATTTAGAACTACACTATTCACCGACAACGCTGAACCACTTTAGAATAATACTCTAATTAATTCTTGACGTTAATTAAATTAAACGACTAACGAAATGCATCTCAAAGTGAACTAAGCTGCAGTGATAATTTAAATTAATTCAACAATATTAGCGTGGTTCGCATGATTGCTCTGCAATGGATGCGCGCCTAATGGACTGTGTTGCGCGATAACCATCCGTTGTGGTTAAAAGATAAACAAATGTTTATTTGTTTTTGTTTTAAGTGTTTTTGTAGTGACAACTTTCATACAATCCTCGTTTTGCATAAGTGCTTGAAGTGCATATTAGAAGATCTAAATAATTCTTGGTAGAGCCCTATAATAATTACTAAAAAGTTCTTTCCGCCGTAGCGTGGCATAAGAACGCCGTCTGATTCCATTCAAAACTCTGTCTGAACGGCATTTGAGCTTATCACCAGGTGCAACGTCGTCACTGTGACATGCCAGAATACAAAATAATATTGCATACAGTGCAATCTTATTTACTAAACGGTTAGTTATAGCCTGAAGCAATCAAGCTGAAGCTAGCAATTTTCAAAAATAATCAGACGCTAAGCAAGAAAAATAATCAATAAATAATGTAATTCAGAAATAAAGTATCGGTTTTCATTGGTTTGCAAATTCATTTTAGATATCTCAAATTTAAACTACACCTTCGTAGTTGCCGTGGCTTGCACATTATTTTGAATGTTAATTATGGGCAACATGTCAAATAACAAAAATCCAAGATGTCTTATTTGCAGATTTTCAAATAGAATTACCTTACAATCCACAGGCCGTGTACTGTTTGTAACATATTAGATAAACGTAAGAATATTCCATAGTGTCATAATAGGAAAGTAATTGGAAATCCATAAACCACATCTATATTAAATTTATTAGCCATCTGGCGCTTTATGAGCTAAAGTGGGAATACAATTCAAAACTTGGGCTATTACTTTTTTATGACTACAGTTTCCTATTTAAAGTCAGATAAATGGAATTCGCGGAGTATAAATGTATCCAATCGATAATATTCTCTTACAAAAAATGATTTATTTGAATGATTAAACATAACATTTCTTATGGATTTTGGTCTTTTAATATTTAAAATAACATTCCACGCACACTTTACCTCTGCGTCTCATTCAAAGAATCTTAAGCCAGTTGTAGGATATTGGTGTTGATCAGCATAGCGAACACCGTACATAATGGTGTAAAATCCTTCATAGTCACCGAATCAAGTATGTCGGGTTTCAAATGTAGGTTGAACTTATATGGATATATAAAAGCTAAATTTATACATATATACATAGAAAGAAAGAAAGAAAGAAAGAAAAACGATTTATTTACATACATACAATACATACATACAATTAAGCTGACCTGCATGAAATGGTTCCATGCAGGTCAGCTTAATTGAATGGAATATTCCATCCGACTGCACGTGTTCTTTGATGCATTGGACTCACCTTTGGTGCCAAATGCCAATATACTAAAACCATATGTACTCTGACCATAAAATAATTCATTTAAAGTTAACCATAATCCTAGCAACCATAAACAGCCACATCATCACAATCTCAAAATCTCATTGATATTTTAAATTTTCAAATACAAGGAAAGGAACTTTATCGTCCTCACCTGACAAAGTTATCAGCGACAAGCCAAGTTTGAAACATGGGAACGCTTTTACAATGCATTAGTGTTAACCAAGCCAAGTCGGCTGTAATATAAGAATTAATCGAGGGAAAAGTTTATGATGCATGATCTATTTTTGTGATAGGGTTAGCAACTAGGGTTACAGAGGTATCAAAGATTCCATAACCTTCTGTAATATGAATAATTTTTTTAATTAATTTTCAACACACCGCTGAGAACTTGTATTTATCATGGTACATACATACGTACATAAACTCAAGCCTTTATCCCCGATGGGGTAGGCAGAGGCGCCAAATTCCTGACTCCGGGCTGATAATGAATAGAAAAATCCAATATCACTTTGCCAGACCTGGGACTCGAACCCGAGACCTCAGATTTGTATTCGTACCGTAACACAACTACGACACCGAGGCAGTCGTTATCATGTTTATCATGGTAGGAAACTTTAAAAGCAAGCAAGAAGTAAATAGACGTACACAAGTTGAACGTGATAAAAAGGTAAAGCCAATTACTATGTTAATGATGGCAAAAATCAACTAAAGGTATGTGACTTGGAATTGTAACCACAGTTTGTCAACCCTCTCCGTTGTCAACTATTCTATAACCTTTATATGGTAACAAAGAAATTAATGTTAAAGAAACAGTTTATATAAATCATTACCCGCAAGCAAACAATATTCGCAAACATTCGCATTTTGCTTTGCGCTAGAATATTAATCCTGCCGCGAATATTAAGGAAGCAAATGTGAATATGTATGTGCTTTGCTGCAATTGCAATGAGCAGTGATATCATCCAGACAGAAAACTCAAACATTTCCAGAGAAATAATCTGCTTAATAATTGTATACATTTGATTAGAATGAAATGAGATAATTTTCATTAACCAGCTGTGGTGCTATAATTATATTATTAATGCTAAAGAACGTATATTCCGAGTATTCACTGTAAGTCTATAATTCCCATCGGAATTATATTTTTTCAGACCTGAAACATTAATTACAAGGTTAGTAATCTGTTCATTACCAATCTATATAATTATAAAACATATTGTTTATTAATTTAGCTTTGGCGTTTTTATATTCAATAATTTCTTTGCATGTCTTTGAATGTCAATTTATCACAATCGATATGAGTAGTTGGGAAAAATAAGCATCAATGGAATTTCTCTATCCATAGACTAACACGTGGTCGTCGTAGTAAACCACAACGCAATCTTAAAACGCTTGAAGGTATAAAATTCCCAAACGACGATATAGCAAAACTAAAGAATTCAAACTTAAAGAAATATTCCTCCAGAAGTATCATTCGACAGCCTCCGTGGCGCAGTTGGTTAGACGCCGCCTGTGAAACGAGACGCCGCGGGTTCGATCCCCGCACAGAAATAAATATTTGTGTGATCCACAGGTATTTGTTTCGGGTCTGGGTGTTTGTGAGACCAAAAAGTCTCTCGTAGCTTCTGATACCCACGACACAAGACTCGATCTTAGTGTGGGGTCAGGACTATGTATGTGACTGTTGGGTGTATTTATTTATTTATTAATTAGAAACCCTAGTGACAATGCTGATAAGCCACCACCAAAGAAAAGACCTGAAACCCCAACAGGAAATTGTGCGTCCGATAAATTCATAACACTCCATCTCAGCTTAATAAGTACACTTGACCTTAACAAAGCCTTAGAGCAATCAACACCACTTGAACTGTGAAGTGGCACCAACTTGCCTGAGTGAAAGTTACATTCCTTACCTTTCACGTTTAACTTTTCGATGAACTCTCAGACCAAATCTGACCAACTCCTAACTTGCTTTAGCTGCCTGTTGTCCGTGTAAGTTTCGGCTTACCGATCTGTGGACTTAGGGCAGCTGTTCCCTAATGTCGTCTCTCGCTTGTAATAGTGCATGCTTAACATATGTACAGATTGGGAATGTCGAACGTAAGAAAAAGAGAAAATTATACATTTAGTTTAGACAACACTTTTATTTTTTTTTAACTATTTCTAATCGAGAGTCCTTTAAGACACGACTGTCTCTATTGACGAAAGATGTTTATCTCTTGGCAGTCGACACAATTATGCAGGCCGCGTACAATGGCATAATGTATCAAATAGTTATATATCTCTATTATTGTAATAAGATAAAAAAAAAAGATAATATTAAGCGAATATCAACAATACAAAACGAGACGATACGAAACCCTGCGATATCGAAACACCCATTCTAAGCTGTTCCTTTTTCGGCATAGCAACGTTACGCTACGCATTGAAACGCGAATTTTCCCATGCAGTAATACCGCAAAAGTTGCCCGCGATAAATTGAAATACGCGAGTTGTGTTCTTGTTTGATAATAATAAAATTGGCTGGACAAAGTTCGGTCGAGATTTTATTAGGAGAAAAATATTTTAAACGTCACAACTTTTGTGGAAGCGCTCCGCAATATTTCATCTTTGCGTGGGGCATTAACCATTTAGATGGCTATATCTTTTGCAACAATATCTTTCTTTTGATCATTTACTTGGTGGTTGAGTTTGGATTTTGCACAAAGGAGCAATTTGTCGAGGTTATTAAACTTTATAAAAGTTCTAGACTTGTGGTTTGGTAATACGAAAATGTTATATCGTAGAGCTAGAGTATCGTTGATACAAACCCAAGTCGAAACACAAACATTTTGCGGTAATATTTGATGCCAGATTAGTATCAATGTTAATCAATTATCATTTCAATTTTGTATGCTTTTGTGAATACTTTTTGTTAGGTTAATTTACAATACTACTAGTTTATATAATTGATTGTTTCTACATACATACATAAACTCACGCCTTTATCCCAGAAGGGGTAGGCGGAGGCGCCACCAGGACACCCACATTTCGCCTTGTATGTTCCGTCCCATTATGTGATAGGAGGCGAGACTATCGCCATAACGGGCACAAATTCCTGACTCCGGGCTGATAATGAATGGAAAAGTCCAATATCACTTTGCCCGACCCGGGATTCGAACCCGAGACCTCAGCTTTGTAGTCGTACCGTAGTACAACTACGCCACCGAGGCAGTTGATTGTTTCTATACCAACGAAATGAGTTCCAATCAGTTATATAGAAGCATCTATCATTTTTTGTTATTACCTACTTGTATTCAAGGTATGAATTCTCCGCACGTTCGATAATATCGTTGTATGTTTCCACAGAAATAATGACATTAAAAGATAAATGTTTTTATTAGGTCTGTTAAATTAAGACATACAACCATTTCTATTTAATACATAAAAAATAAGCCAACGACTGAACTACTCTATTTCACTTCCTGAACCAAATGTATTACCTGAGGAACACTCCATCAATTCAAAGTTAAACCAATTCTCATACGTCCCACATCAAATGAGGTTGTACCGATCAATCCACGAGCTCACCTAGCTAAATATTTAAGATAGTAAATAAATTCCCCGTATCTCTTAGTAAATACCGTCCGAATAAGACGTCAGTGTAGGACGCGAAATTTATAGACTGTAATTTATAAGGACGTGCTGCTTAAAAGTTAAGCTATACATGTTAATGCTGTTATATCTGGTTTTAAAAAAATTGCCATTGTTGTGGACGCACTTGGTCATTATTTTAAAGAAAAAGATAATTTAATGATAGTAGAAGAATAATTTCGTTGAAAGAAGAATAAACTGTAAATATAATGTATTGTGCAGACTTAAATACAATTAGGGTATATCTTCATGAAATTGAAATAAAAAAATATTTTTTACGGATTTTATCGCGAATTTGAATTCAAACATTTTTTAACTTTTTACCGCTCAGTGACTGTTACAATTTAACTAAATAAACACACCAGAAAGAATGTGTATCTTGAAATAAGTCAAATCATCCCTATCGATTCAATAGTAAATATATAGATCCAATAGTTTTTAAGTAAATTATACTTCAGATGCGGATGGATGCGAAAAACCGAGGAGTTAGTTTGATGGTGTGCAATTGGAAATAATTATTTCCAGCAATGGACTTCTACGAGTATAGATTGATAATGATGACGGTGATAATACGTCTGATGCAGTTTAATGTTATTTCTTTGTGCTAAACGTCATCCAAAGGTAGCTTGGTAAGAAATAACTTGATAAAAGACGAAGATGAAACAATGAAAGACCAAAGACATTATTAAATAACTTAATATTATTATGCAGTTTCAACTTCAAGTTCGCATCAATCATTCTAATCTACAAATTCAAGTACACTTTTGCGTAGGACGAAAAGAAGTTTTTCAAATATTTGATACACACCAGTGGGCGTTGTTAAAATAAACTAGAGTTTCGGACAATAAATAACTATTATATTAATACAAGAAAATTCACCTAAAATTTTGTTTATTATTAGAGAAACCTATTGGAAACTTCAAACTGAATTCAATTTTGAATTTAGTTAAACACGTGTCTAGGTAGGTATACAAAATAATGAAGAGTGAATTGGGAGTGAAAACAAGACAAAATTTTCTCAACTATGACATATCCTCCTACTATACCTACATTCGTAGAGACAGTCCTACCCTATATTATGTGAAAGAGATGTGTATTGCCAGATACTCAATATGAATCGCACTGCAAGTAGATTAGAAAAGAAACATTGGTTCTTCTTTTTCAGCCACAGGATGTCTACTGCTAAACCTAAGTTTAGCAGTGGTTCCTTGTGAAAGACTACCTAGACTAAACTCCCCTCAAAGAATTTCATAGCAACTAGAAGCGGCCTGCATCCAACGACTTCCAGCAACCTTACAGGAATTACTATATTCTAAATCCTATTCAAAAACTTTACATTGTAAAAATTGCACTATGAAATGTGCCAACCCGCGCTGGGCCAGCGTGGAGGACTATATGGCCTAACCCCTCTAAATCGTAGGTATCTTTCGATGGTAGTGGAGGCCCGTGCCCTGCAGTGGGACGTATATGGGCTGATACAGACTATGAAATATACTCTACATGTGAACAAAAGAGCCTTGGCAGGTGAGCTACTTTCCAGTACGAGAATAGCACTTAAAAATCAATAATTACCAAAGAATGAAATGTATGAAAGCTTCGTCGACACAAAGAGACATTTCACAAAACTACGTGTAGTTATATAACAAAGACAAAACAATTCTTTGTTCAATATAATGTAACGGAGATTTAGATCTACGCTCCGATACAACACAATATATTTGAATCGAAACAATAAAGTTCCACAAGAACACGACTCTGCAATTTATGTTAAAAATACACACAGATACATAAACTCATGACATACAAGGATGATTCTAGTGCCACCCACAATCCACCGACGTTATTTTTTTTATTCGGATGAATGGCGAGAAGATCATGTCATTTGCCTAATGGTAAGCTATACGACCACTAATGATCAGTAGCAAAATCAAACAACACCATGAAGTACAAAGCAATGCTTGGCATTCCACTGCGCTCGCCATCCTGAAACATAAGATGTGAAGTCTCATTATGTCTAGTAGTTACTCTGGCTACAATGTCCTTCAAACTCGAACAGAACAGTGCATTTGCACCGCTGTTTGGCAGGAAAAGTAGACACATATGAGGGAACTACCACCAGTAATGCAGACCCTTAAAAGGATAGGGGTGAGAATATCGCTATAATACACAAATCCTAACCTCAGGAATCTCAATGCGGATTGACTTATTCGGAATAACACACAAGCCTTAGACGCTTAATACCAAACAAGTGATTGAAAAAATGTTATAAAAAATACGATGATAATTGGAATTCTCCTGTTTACGCGCAAAAGAAGACATAATAAATGGTTTAATTAACGATTGGTGTGTTGTCTAGGTAAACTGAAGGTTTTCTAAGAAATACATAAAATCTACCAACAAGGGAAGACTTTCTGAGAATTGTTGTCAATCTCCGTGTAGGATTTGTCCAATTAGAAATTCCATTCCCAGTCTCTGAAGTTTAAAAACGAGTAATTTGAAAGATTTTATACTATTATTATTTTATTTTGTCATTTTTTTTTTTTTTTTCACGCACACCAAGTCTAAATATCTAAACAGTCAACTCAACAGAATATATTGGATCACTATCTTAAGACTGTTAATACAGCATTTTGATACATAGAAGTACAACATATACAGTTTAACAGTGTCAAAGTTAAGCATGCAATGTGTATTCTTTATTGGAAATCCTAATAAATAAAAATAAAATATTGCAAGAAAATACCCATTGCTTAGATGTGTAAGATGAACTCTTCTAAACTGTGAAACGCTAACGGATACAATCAAGTCGGACTAAAACGTACCAAACAATATACTAAGCCTAAAACGATCTTTAGTTGGCAGCACATTCAAATATTTACTCCGAAACAGTCTTACAGAAAGCCTAAAAAAGATAGACTTCAGTTCAAATACACAAGACTTCGGCGAAGGCAATAATGTCTTTTGTGCTCGACACTTCTTACCAAGTTCATTGAGAATATATTTATAGCCTAAAGGAATAATACGCCAAGTCTGGGTTTTAGGTGATGTAACAATTATGCTGTAGTATTTAAAGCAAGTGTTGCTGAATTATCGGTGGACTGTCTCGGTGGCGCACTTGTTGTTAAGTTTGCAAAGCTGAGGTATCGGGTTCGAATCCCGGGTCGGGCAAAGTGATATTGGATTTTCCTATTCATTATCAGCCCGGAGTCAGGAATTTGCGCGCGATATGGCGATAGGTTCGCTCCTCTATGACATCGCGGGACGGAAAATACAAGGCGAAAAGTGGGTGTCCCTGTTGCACCTCTGCCTACTCCTTCTGGGAAAAAGGCATTAGTTTATGAATATTTGTATGTTGTTGATTTTTTCGGGTGATTGAAAGTAATTGTATGGCAATGTTGTGAAAATAATTGTATGTTGTTTGCAACAGGTCACTGATAGAAGTGTTAGACAAAGGCATACGTTTAGCGTTGGATTCTCTGAGGTTGATGATGATGATGATGATGATGATTAGAAACGCACCCGGACTAATGGCATCACAGCCCATATGGAAAATCATAATCTTATTTCAGATTTTAGTGCAAACACTATAAAAATAGCCAATGAAGCTTACCTAAAAGAACAAAAATACACTTAAATCTGAACGATATCGAGCAATATTCGTTCAAACATCTTCCATTCCCGCAATATTTTAAGATGGCACTCTAAAAACTATAAAATCAAAGTTCAACGATCGAGCGAGATCGGATTTTTCCGATAAGCGCACGAGAGATCCGAGTGTAAGCAAGGAGCGTATTTGTTGCCTCCGGGTGCGATCCCGTACCCGTTTCTATCAAGTCACGTACTTTATGTAGGGTGCCTCCAGATGTATCGAGATAAACATAGTGCATTAGATGAAAGCGGATTTGCGAAATGAGCTGAATGTGTGGATAGCTTAACTTTGAGCTGAGGTTCAATATTTAATTTTGTTGGAGTTATTATATATCATGAGATTGATTATTATATTCTTAAATATAATGTTGTATCTGAAAAGTCTAACTTGAGCACTGCCATACCTTCTTCTTATGTTTACAGATATAACTATGACCAAACCAGAGAAAACTCTCTCCACTGCATGAATAGACCTTGATGAAATGACGAAATGTGATTACTGTGTTGCGTTTCTTTATTAAATGACTTAGACTGCCGTGATAAAAGGTCTTAAGTACAACACGTTGCCCTACTATGGGCTGACACTTATAAAACTCTCTGAAGCTTGTATGTCACCTTCTAATATTCGAAAAACGGTGTCCTGGACTCAAATCTGTATCAAACTGTATTTATACAATTTAGTAGCTTTAAGTTCTCACGGCATTAAACAACGCATCTTGTTACACACCATGTAACACTACAACAAAAAGAATTGTTTAAAGCAGAACAAAAAGTCTACGATCGCGAGAAGTTTAAGAACACCCCGAAGCTACATTCCGTTATCAGTGTACGGTTCAGTGGACGGCGCGAGACCGTGTGGACCGTTCCAGAGTTTATGATTTGTGAAATTTCCTCAACAAGAGCGGACTTATCGGGACATTTCATTTCCAAACGGTTCTTGGTTGCAACGGCTGCTGAATATCTAAGTGACTTTGAGTTTCACCTTTGGTACGGTAGGGTTCTGCCGGACTGGTTTATACAAATAACTTTTATCAATATCGAATTAGAGGATAGACTTTGTATGTTTATTGATTATTACATTCTACAGTTCCATAGCAATGACAATACTTATCTTAAAACTGCTCTGACTCGATCGATCTGACTGTTTTAAAATCATTATCAAAAACTATTTTCAATACACTCACATTTAACCAGTCTTCCACGGATCCAAATCTAATTGCCTAAGTAGAAAGAAAAGGAACATTACGCTTACGCGGCAACTTACGCTTTTGTTTTAAATCAAAAATAAACTAAGATCAAAAATAAGACGACCAAAGTTGCTTAGAACAACGTCTTGGCAGAGCACGTTGCACAAACATTACACGTGACGGTCGAGTGTGAACAATAAAAACAGTTTATCAGTGCGAAGTGTAATTAGTACATAGTTTAATTACTGGCCAGCCGCACCGTTGGTGATTCGGTGGAAATCTTGGCTTGGTTCCTGCAATTAAGGCTGGCTTTAACTGTGGCCGGTTGCTCGATCCAATTACTGAGAGGTTGGTGTAGTTTGAGAGACACAGCGGAAGGCTGAAGGGTGAATGACTCCCTTTAAAATAACGAAGAAAAAAGATGGTCCTGACGTCTTTGGAATAGAAATGTGACTGCATAAAGTGTTCAGCAATGTAACAGAAGAAAAAATGAAAATACATTAGAACATTCACCTGTTGACCGAGATAGAGAGTTGTGAAGTTAAATCTTGTAGACAGGAATTTGACTTCATGAAAACTGTCACATTTTCGAAAATACAAGTGTTTTGATCTTATTAGTAAAGTGCATCACTTTTTCTTTCTTTTACACTCTCGTCAGCCACAACACATCAACTGCTCAACATATGCCTCCCTCAAGTATACCGTCGCGTCGTCTTGGGATGAATCTACTTTAAATAAAATATTTTTGTGGTTGATATATAAAAGTGTAACTGAGTATATAAAGACTATAGGTATGACTTAAATATATTCCCATTCGCTACCGGCTGTAACTTGTTTCATATAATCAAGAGTCTGCAACTTTTTGTGCAAGTTCATTGTTCAGGTACGCACGGTTTCTGTGAAAAAGTGATATTTAATATTTTTGCACAACACTTTAAATGTTCGTTCTCTAGTTATAAGAAATTCTGACAATATTAATGGATCATTCTCGCGTTACCCAGAACGGAAAGAAGTAGAAACGGTACATTCATTTGTTCTTCATTATACGAGAAATATTTTTGTACTAAGATTTCGTTTCTGAATCTTGATTATATTGCGAATTATATTTTAGATTCTTTTATCATGGGTGGACAAAGTGACTGCATTATTTACTAATGTAACTGAAGCAAAATTTTGGGATGTAAGTTCTGTTTGAAAATGAAAATCCTGATAAAAAATTAAAGTAGAATTCTTACATTTGTTTAATGGAATTCAGAGCATGAAATAAATAACGTATGATAATACAAATCCACGCTAATTAGAAATAGTTTAAGGTTTCTCATTAACCTGTTTCATCTCACGAACACATTCGGGGATTGAAATTCCCCTGGCAATGTCTAGAGCCCACATATTTACTTTGAATGTGCTTAACAACTTTAGAATCGTGAATATTAAAATTTGTGTTTAAAATTGTATAGAGTTTTAAGATTAATTACCACTATTTCATTAGAAGATTGTGGTAAATGGATTTGACTCTATGTACTTAATAATGTTAGCTATATTTTCGGCCATGCTTTGCTATATTTCAATATTTTATATTGGTATTTATCATTGCACATTCTTATGCGCAACTTAACTATGAAATTTAGCTGTATTTAGTTCTTATATTCTTAAGTGGTGAATATGTATTCTGTATAAATTATTATACAAAATACATATTCATATTAGTTTCTTGATTGCTTGTTGAATAATATTCTCGTAAAACAAAATACAAACTAGAATTTATTCTACCATTTATTTGAACAGTGTCTATTACCAATGTATGTCACGTCTTTGCAAACTGCTGAAATATATTTTGTGTTGTTTACGATACATTTTTGGTTAGATAATTATAAATAATATCAAGCTCTGCAAGAATATATCATACAGTAAATAATCTTAGGATTTCTATTGCTATATTTATCACAGACTATCTGGTCACCTACAGGCAGTAAAATACAGGCAATGCCTCGTGTAGTGGCCGCTGTTATAATAAATTGTTTTATATCAAAAAGTGTATGTTAATAAAATAATTTAGCATTCATAATTGTAAACTAAATGATAATAATAAAGATTACATTAATTTGTGGTAATCTTGTAATCTTCCAAAGGAACCTACGATCTATCCGCCCAGTGCCTTAAATATAATATTGATTATTATGTCAGAGTTGCCAACAGTTATTGATTTCAGGCCTGTTATTGACTTAAATCAAATCGATGTCGCTGCCGGCCCTCTTGTGCAAATCGTCCCGCAATCAAGAGGGTCGGCAGTGACTGGATGCGTAAAGCAGCAGACCGGGTTCCGTGGTGTAACTTGGGAGACGCCTATATCCAGCAGTGGACTGCAACTGGCTGATGATGATGATATCGATGTGCTGTCGCTCCCATCAATCTACAAATCATAGTTGACACAAATTGATATCTTTACCAGAATGCCGTTAACCTTTTCTACTTAATTAATGTTCAACCCAGCAGCGACCACTGTGCATATTAATTCGATACAGCGTCGAATATGTCTACAATATAATATCGATGAATAAGGGCTGAGACAAATTGCTATCTTTACCAGAAAATCCCTTACACTTCCTAGCTAAATGTTCAGCCCTGCGGCGACAGCTTCGCATAATTATATCGATGAAGTAAGTAAGTAACTATTATTAAGGGCTGACACAATTAGCTATCTTTATCAGAATGCCACCAACTTTTCCTAGTTAAATGTTCAACCCTGCAGCGACCGCCAAGCGTCGCTCAGCCTTGTATACGGCTGTATTAGCAGTGTAAAATATAATCCCGTTTATACGACGCGGTGTCGCGCTGCGAGCGTAACTCTAAACTTTTGATAAAAGCGTTCCGCGCGAGACGATGTCTCGACGTTTGCTTCGAGCGATCTAGCTGCTTCTACAGTGGTGCATTGTTAACAGTGACTGGTTTATTATGTATTTAAATGAAGTTGTTGGTGGAGATGTCGACATACCCATTAAATAAATCATCAAAACTTACTTCATTGGATCGAGTCATTTTCTATTACATCATTTTTTTTACATAATTGTCGTAAAATAATTTCTTGCAGATTTATCTACTTTATTAAACGCCTATCAAATTGAAAAGTGGGGTTGGCACAGTTCGTTTGATCGATACTTTTTTTGTGTCAAAAGAATTTGGTCCATCTCTCAGTTGGACTCGTTAATCCTTTAATACTTTAAGAGAATAATGTTGCTTTTTTGTTACAACTTAACCGATATTCAAAAACTATTTAATAACCCGTCCAATTCCAGTTACAGATTCAATAACCGACATGAATACATTCAGTAAAAGGCTGTTACATTTCGCGGATGATTCCAGTGTGCCCATTATGGCAGGGACGACATCAGCGCTTTCACGACAATGTGCTATGACGTAGCGCTATCTCGTTGGCAGCCCGTATGCCACAACGTTACGTCGCTTGCATTCCACCTATCTTTAATGGTTTTAAAATAACAATATTAGTTTTTGCCAAGACGCTGGTTTTCGCGCCAATGTTTTTGTTTATCGTATTTATGGAAGGTGGGGAGAAATACGACTTTGTGGTTTTTTCTATCTGGTAATACCCTAGCTGGTAATTAGGGGAGTCCTTCTGCTTAATCTCCTCTTAATCTAGTCTTTAGTATACTCGTTTGGAAGACCATTGATTCTGTTACATTCTCGATATCACCGAACTCATGCAGGACATAATTTGATGTATAGATCGTCTATTCTTTTTTTGAGTCTGAATGCGTTGTTGTCATGCTGTCAAAATATTAGGTTATAACAGTCTTTCTCTCTCCACATTTTATTAAATTGGACATATTCATACTATTAAATTACGAGAATAAAATCTTATTTATTTATTTAAATCTTTATTGTACACAGTAAAATATAATACAGGAACAGAAAAAAAGCAGTACAAATGGCGGTCTTATCGCATAAAGCAATGTCTTACAGACAACCATGGGATGGATTTAAAAGACGGAGAAAGAGAAACAGAGTGCAGTGTAAAAAAATCTTGTTATTTATATTATGAAAACATAGCTCAAACAATGCGTTAAATAGATATATATTATTTTTATTTGTAATTCCAAATACGCCACACACCAAAAGAAGATAGATGACTTCTAATTAAAATACATACTGCGTCCTGGGACTATTTCAAATTGCCGTCAGACGTATTCTGAGACGAAACAAGCTAGCTCTTTATTAAGGAGCAAGGAAAAGATTATGAAAGATATAGATAATAGACTTAGACATAGATAAAAAGATTTGCATAGATATTTCATCACACAGCGAGCGATATTCTAGGCATCATCAAAGCCCATGTATTGTGTTAATATTGTTTGTCGTTTGCAATCAATATAAAAGAGATATCGTTGATTTTAGTTTGATGCAAGTTTTCACATTAATATTCATTTTCATTAATGTGTTTATCACTTCCAACGTATAATATTTTCCCATCCAATTTTGCAATATTCAATATGGCCCGAAGGTTTAACAGTTTAACCCGAGATGTATTTTATCTGGAATTGAAAATATTTTAATTTGGATATCTTCAGACAAGAATTGTATTCACATTACTGCCATAAATCAAGCAGATCACGGAAAGCGCCAAAGTTATTTAAAATGCACAAAAAGTGAACAAACTCCGCGATCGATCACCAAAAAATCTCTTTTTGCTACATCTGACCAACACGTCGGCGGACTATCTCTATTCACAATTTAAACTGTCCCATTTAAATGTAAACTTTATTGCTACAGTGTCAGAGTTTAAAATATGGTATGTATTCGTTGGCGGACGGCCAACATTTTGGCTGCCAACTGAACACTTTTTCCGATTGGTTTTAAAATTTAGAGCAGTTTGACATTTTTTTACCACCGACAAAAACGGTGTCGAATTGATGAAATTGACACTGCACCTTGAAATTGATGAATAGAGTGGGTTAAATAAATAATATTTCAGATTTTCAAACCGATAGTTCCAGGTGAAATTCATATATTTTTTAATTTTGATAGAAAATTCAGGAGGATGCGTTTTTAGAACAGTGAAATGCAATATATTTTATTATTATACCTAAATGTTTTAAATTAAATTAATTTGTATTATTTTAAAAAGTATGAATTCTAATCTAAGTAGGGATGAATCGGACGCTACTACTATTACGTATCTATTATACAGATGTTGCGACAAATGGGTGATAGGTTCACCTAATAATAGGTTAATTTTCAGCAAACTTTGGAGTTATAGAAGCGTTGACAGCCTTTGGAAAATAATTGGAATAGAGAGATGGAAATTATGGGGGCAAGCATGAAAAAGAAACAAAGAGGGGAAAAAAACTAAGACAGTATTAATGAGTTTCTTGCGCATTATCTTGATGACATCCAAGTTTTACACACATAAACTCACGCCTTTATCCCAGAAGGGGTAGACAGAGGCGCCACCAGGACACCCACATTTCGCCTTGTATGTTCCGTCCCATGATGTGATAGGGGGCGAGCCTATCGCCATTTCGGGCACATATTCCTGACTCCGGGTTGATAATAAATAGAAAAACCCAATATCACTTTGCCCGACCCGGGATTCGAACCCGAGACCTCAGCTTTGCAGTCATACCATAGTACAACTGCCCCAACGAAGCAGTCCAACTTTTAAAACTCCAATATCGTATTTAAGAGCCACAAAACAAATAAAATATTAATTCCATACGCATTCATCATTGATTTAGACACGTGTTAATAAAAATAGATAAGCTGACAATAATTATGTCCAATGAAGTGAATGGGACTCGCACCATTACATTCACGAATGAATGGTTATTCATTCGTTCGTTCAATCACATATCGTGGGATGTCGGTTTATCTGCCCCCATTGAACGAATAGGGAGAACGATGCTGTAGCGTCATTTAAAATAATTTATTTTGTTCTTTTTTATGGTTATTGTAATTTTGTTATATTTAATTTTTAATTAGAGCTTGGTGGCCATTTTGTAAGTAATAACAGACGAGATGCAGCTATCGAGAAGACGCGACGGTCGCAAGTTCAAATTCGGACTTTCGGGGTCATGTGTGTATCGATAGTCATTTACCACGCACTAAAAAGCTAAAAGAATACATAATGAGGAAACCTACATACCCTTGACATATTTACATTAATTTTTATGGCAGACAAAGTCCACTAAACCGCACTAAGTCAATAATTAGTCTTTTGATAAGCCCCTGAATCGTTGAGGAGGCCTGTATTCTCTAATAACTGCGACACAGTAATAAGTAATGCAGTTATTATGCCAAATTTGTTATTGTTACATTATTTCTTTGGTTCCTTTTTTTTTATTTCATTCTGCTGTGCGATTTTTGCTGACATGGGCTGATTTGTGGAGTTTACATACCTACCTAAGATTGTAGATAGGTTTTCAACGTAATACTTCATAGCTATTGTAAAATCAGTCCTCAGATTTCAACAGCGCGCTTAGGTTATGTTTTTCACATATTCTATGAATTACGTATTTTGTATTAGTACCTATTATTTGTATTAGTGAATAAGTAATGGCCAAACATTTAGTATCAAAGTAATAGATACGAAATTTCGGATTTGGATATAGACACGTATATATATGAATATATAATTATGTATGTACCTTATACTGGTTTTGGTTACAGTTTCAAATATTAAACTACACATTTCGAATTATTCGATGGTTTCAAATATTCTCAGTAACGGATATTAGGATGTGAATAGTATTTTCCACATAATGTTTGCACGATACCTACTGGCTGTTGCGTTTAGGTTTTAGGTTAGGTTATTAAACAAGATACTATAATAATAAGCGAGGGTACATTAATAGCGAATGTGATTCTAACACCCATATTCTAAGACGTTTTCTCGACTCCACTTGACGTTACTAGAGGAAATCCGTATTCTTAGTAGAAGAAAATCTCCTCCACTCAACGTCACTCAAAAAAATTCCTGTCTCGAGGAATGGAATCAACTGTCAAACTCAAGGTACGTCGCGACCTACCTTAAGGAAGAAATAAAAGAAATAATCCTACTTTAAAATTGTAATTTAAAAGAGAGAAATAAAGTTTACCTTTTAAAATTCTTAAATACCTAAATATGCCAACAATTTTTTGAGGTAGGTGCCTCTACACGATCTACACGTTTTTCTAGTGAATGATTACTCTTTATTTCACGGTGTCCTAAAGTGTGCCTCCTGGTCCGCCGCGCCGTAGAAAGTAAAGGAGGGCGCCGCGTAGAATTCCCTCTGTCTAAATTTTTAGTTTTGTGCTTATATACCTAACTAATATCGCTGTACGTTTCAACCAGCTAGATAGATTAGGGTGCCGAGACAAAATAGTAAATATGTATGTGCGCCGCTGACTGAAAAAGATTGTGACCCCTGCTCTATCTCAAAAACTGCAGAACCGATTTCGATTCAACTTATACGGTGCAGTTCTGACAAAATTACATACATACAGCTCGAATTGGTGATCTCCTCTTTTTGAAGTCGATCAAAAAAAGATTTTTCGTTTGGAAACAATGTTTATTATTTTAAACGAGTTATTAAAGATTTCCAGCGGTTCCTGTAATACTTGTACGATACTCCGTACGAATATCCCGAACTACGATTCATCAATAAGAATATCCTTCGAAATTTCCGGGTTGGATTGAATAACCCTCCTCCTGTCTGTATGCGTTTTTTTTTGCAGCCACCATTTCTCCGACTCACTAAATATTTGTCTTCCAGTCATAATCCTGAAGAGTTTGAGTTAAATAATTATATATTATTTGTAAACACTTTTGACATGACATTTGACTGTCACTTTCAAGTGACCATAGGCTAGTTTCAAAGTTTTTTTGTTAAATCTCTACTTTATCTATACATCAGTGACGTAAATGATGACGTTTTTCCTCAACTCAACCTCACTCGAGGAACCTTTAGTAAAAGTATATTTTTAACTAAGCATACCATTTTCGAGGATTCCTTAAATTCATTATTATGTCACCTCGACTAGGATAAGGTTGAGGAAGATTAGAGGAAACGTGTTAGAATACGGGTGTTAGTACTTAATACATTTTAAATATTTTTATTTATGTACAAAATGTTCTTATTAATAACTAGCGGTCCGTCCCAGCTTCACCCGGGTGCAGGTATTTTTACATCCTATGTTAAATCAAGGACAATGTAGGATTCTAATGTTGATTTTTTTTTAAAATCGCTCCTATAGTTTCAGAGCCTCTTCAACGCAATCAAACAATCAAATATGCATTTCCTCTTGATAATATTAGTTTAGATTGCAGTAAAGTAAAATACGCCACCTTTAAACAGTAAAGGTGCGTGGTGGCCTGTTGGTAACGGACTAGACGCGGCTGCCTACATGTTCACGGTGGTCGCGGGTTCAAATCCCAGGGCACACCTCTGACTTTTCGGAGTTATGTGTGTATTGATAGTCAATCACCACGCACTTTAACGGTGAAGGAAAACATCGTGGAATGGAAACCTGCATACCGTAGCGATTTTAAAGAATTTCTACGGTATGTAAGTCCGCCAACCCGCACTAGGCCAGCGTGGTGGACTATATGGCCTAACCACTCTCAATCGATTCTCTCGATTGTAGAGTAGGCCCGTGCCCTGCAGTGGGACGTATATGAGCTGATATAGATAGTATAGATAGATTTTAAAACGACCCATAATTATAATGAAGAATTTTACCTGAATAATATCATTGAACAATGAAATAAAAAATACTCAAACAAAACGTTTATCATAAAAATTGAATCGTCGAAATAATATAAAACATTTCAGGAACGTGATCTCACAGTACGTCCACGCTCCAATTACTTTCGTCCATAATGATAAATTATTATGCGAAATTCGCAAACTTTCATTTCCACGGAATCCGTACGTACTGCAAGGAAAAATGGGAAGCGCCGCAAAAACCGGACTACAGAAAATTTTCATTAAAATTTTCACTTAATTAACAAAATATTACACCGGGGCGAACTGTGACGTCACACATAATTTTAAACTAGTTTTTTGTCAAATATCGGAATTCTCGTTATGTGCCGGTTTGTGAAGAATTTAATTTCCTCCTCGCTTCACATTGGAGCAAGTTTAAGGTGGAAATTGGAACTGTCATTTTAACTCGTAGTTTTAAAGCAACGCTTACTTTTATATAATAAGCAGTTATGATGGGTTATATAGACGGTATTTTAGCTTTGTAAAACTAATAAGATATATTTTGAAGGATATTTTTTAGCTTAACAAAACTAACATGTAATATATCTTTTGAAGGTGTTGTATTTCATAGTCGAAAGTTTTCACATATCGCAACACATCAATTTAATGTGTTTCGTAGAGGTGTGTGAGTAAATATCTCTATTGAATAATGATACCGTATCAAATCATTATAGTCCACTGCCGAACACTACAAAATTTCGCTATTTAAATCCTCTATACATACATACATACATCTGAAAATCTTTGCGAATTCATCTTATCCAAACAATTTATAAAAGCAGCTACAATTCCAAATTCTAACAAATCGAATATATCACGAAATTACGTTTCATACGATCGTTTGTAAGTCAAAATAATAGTTATTGGAATTTATATCTGTTTGTCTATCCCCGACCCTTAGGTCAAACAATCCTGAAGCAATTTTCAACTCGTTTCGAAATTCTTATGTGACATTCTCGCTTTACTCACCGAACAAAAATATGCCAAAGTGTCCAACTTTATATTGGGGCCGAACAATCACACGAAGAAAACCTTAAATTGTTTTCAGTTCTTCATACTAACGATTCAGCCCGAATTCATCTGGAAATAATTTTACAATTAATATTTTAAGGCGGTTATTTGATTTCAATGCAGTTTGTATCTATTAGTTATCATAATAATCTTAAAAGTGGTATCTTATCTACAACCATATTATTTATTGCCATTGCCTCCATACGGCTCAAAACTAGGCATGGACTCGCTGCAAGTGTCGTGGGAAATGGCTCGGACCTTAATCTAAAGTCACCTTCATATTAAATGATTACTACACAGATAAAAGCCGTGCACACAAATTAATCAATAAGAGGCATCTCGTATTTAATTACACTGCAATCTCGGGCTAGAGTAGTCATACTGATTTCATAGCAATCCGTTGATTTTGACCATGAGAAGGTGCCAGCCATATCTATACATAGTCGTGCCACACATTATTAATACTGTCAGACAGATATCGATAATGGCTACATATATGTAAATAGCGAGCTTTGTCACGCAATATACTATTTTCTATTTTAGAAACGAAATTATTTTAGTAGATCTCCAGTATTTTCCACAGAATGCACTGCATAATACCTTAGTTACACAACCTAAGCAGTATACATTTTCTATAACAATGTTTTCATTAATTAACATTACTCCCCGATGTACCGTGACGCGAGGATCTCAAGATATCTGCGCGGAGACTGCATCTCATTAATTTGCAAATTTATACATGCGAGTTTCCACAGCGGTTCTGAGCAAATATGTTATAGGTTTAATGCGGTAGAATAACGGGTGATGAGTGGATTTTAGTTCTACGGTGCAGTCTTTAATAGGTGATTGAGGTTGTATAACATGCGCAACTATCTTAAAAGGAGCAGATTTAAAACAATAGCGGTAATTAGGTGAGATAGACTGAGATGTAATAATCTCTTATGTTTTAATATCTTAAAGTCTTCGAACTCTTTTATTTATAAGCGTCGGTGATTTCATAGTTCTTTAGCGACACTTACAACATTTTACTCCTACAACAGCAAATTTTGAGACATGAACAACAATCATAATTTTCGACATCACAATACGTCAAATCGTTTTAATATTTAAAGTGTATGGTGGGCGTGATCGCGTTCACGATTGTGTAAATAACAACGAAACAAAAGGAACCACATAAGGGTAAATTACGTACGTGTATGAAACCAGGCTGAAATAGCTTTCCGATTTCTCATATAAATTTTATGTTTCAAGAAACTATTGACCGGTTTAGTGCCTCGTTTGAAACTATTGTGTTGTCAGTTAGTTGTAAATGAATACAAATCATTCAATTACGCAATGGGGATAAAGAGTATGGGGCACAGATGTATAGGAATATAGCGCCTAATTTTATTTGGAAACTAATGTGTTTGATTAGGCCTGTGGTGTTATACACATTAAATTCATCTCGCAATGCTAATACTATAATTGACTGCTGATAAGTATTGGTTTCATTCGTGAGTTGAGAACATCATGAAGAATGAGGCTCGTCTAGGGCGGTACCACTGTCTAACAGGAAAGTGACGTTAGGAGACTGTCCCGCCCTCACACCCGCCACTGCAACTCCTGTAAGCCAGGATCAACAGTGGCACGCATTTTAATGACACTGAGCATTGAAGCTCAGCGAGTCTCCGGGAATGTCTAACTTGTCTTTAACCCGCAACGAAATCAATCAAAAAGTTAAATTAATAGGAGGAGTTGGAAATAAATTATTGTCCACTTTCCTCCCTAATAAAGCGGGTGACAAAACAATGAACTAAAAGAGGTAAATAACCTCGCATAAAGACATTAGGCGACGGTATGTTGTCGCATTTCGTTCGGTGAAAGAGATTGCCGGATGCCCAATAATTCTTTTTCCTTCCCGCTCTCATCCCAATATGATGGGCCGGCAACACATCCATGTCTGTGGATCCAGCGTTGTGGGAGTTCATGGGCGGCAGTGATCACTTACCAACGGTGACCCGTTTGCTCGTTTGCCGGCCGTTTGCGATGAAGAAAAGGAACCAGCTTACCTATGTGAGAATGTCGACGACGGGGACGAAGCTGTAAGCTAAGCTAAGAAAACTGGATACATGTTAGCTTGTATATATGCTGATTTTACATACATACATAAACTCACGCCTTTATCCCCGAAGGGGTAGGCAGAGGCGCCACTAGCCAACCCACATTTCGCCTTGCATGTTCCGTCCCATTATGTGATAGGATCCGAGCCTATCGCCCTATCGGGCACAAATTCCTGACTCCGGGCTGATAATGAACAGAAAAATCCAATATCACTTTGCCCGACCCGGGATTCGAACCCGAGACCTCAGCTTTGTAGTCGTACCGCAGTACAACGACGCCACCGAGGCAGTCGCAGTCATCAGTATATGCTGATTTTAGCTAGGCCCTGACCAAGAATCCCACGCTATCAAGTGTTTTAAATCAACTTGCCACAGCTAAACAACGCTTGAAGTTAACGTAACAAGCGAAAGACCTTTGCGTGCCGGCCTGACGTTACACATTGTTGAATGGACATCTCTCATCAATAATGCACATTACACAGAACGCTGCGACCTTTAGAAAATCGAAATAATTCTTGGCATAAGAAATAGTTGAAACAATAGTGTGGTAAAGATTAATGGCTAAGAAATATACTTTCTAGATTAAGTTTAGTATTAATGCCACATCGCGAAGGTCTGGCCATAGGTATGCTAAGATTTTTTATTTTAACCCTTGGCATTTTATCCATGTCCTTAAAAATGTTGTATTAAAATATTAATATTTAAATGTTCCCTTTTCATAGATGTGAAGCTGGAGCAAGTTTGTATCGCACAACACATTTGTCGTTTAAATACATTAACTAAATTATTTTAAAACCAACTGCCTACCTTTAGAATACAGCTCGCATCTGAAATTATTTATTGAGCTAAACTAAACATTGCAGTATTCTAACTTTATGTGCCTACTTAGCCAACACAATGAAAGTATAAAATTACCTACACGCTAAATAGGTTCCAGCAACGTTATACAAAATGAAGATGTAAAAATCATTTTCAAACAAAATTCGCATGTTACTGGAGCTCGGAAGAAAATCCCCAATGTACACATATCAGCACACGTAACTCTGATTGATCGGAGATAAATTCGTCTAAAAAACAAGGAGCGTATGAAACGAATCGAAATCAGTCAGACGTGTGAGCATTGAAGATTATACAGGGCAGACAAGACTTTTTTGTCGACGGGTATTTTATTTCCGATTATATTTTTGGGGATTTTATACTATTCGCACTTACGTATATACTATACGTAGCATTTACTTTATCCGTAGTATCTTTGCCCTATACATAAGAACAACAAAATGCGATGTCTTTTTTAAATTGATTAGGTTCTCACCATCGACTCATCTGACTTTTAGTAATTACCTCCGCCCTGAATATTAATTACACTTCGATTGTATCGGCCTTGTGTATAGACAGTTTTAAAACCTATTTAAGATATCGAATGTTTTGTCCCTTTCCGATGACTTTAAATTCAGTTTGGGTGAAGAAGACAAAGCATTCCATAACTAAAATAGGTTTTAAAACTGTCTATGAATATGGCTGTAAGTCGTTGCCGACTTAACAAAATTGATGTGTTAGGGAAGGAGAAAAGCGGTTTTGGGCAACCCGCACCTTCGCTTTACATCTGTTTTCTATGAGACAAAGGTACCACACTAATCTAGTCGGTCCATTCTTTCTGTAGACTAAGGTAAATACGGTGTGATCCTACCATATTTATAACGATGGTTCTACTATTATGGTCATCAAATTTTAAATTATTTCTTTACTTTAATATCTTTATTTTGCAATCACCCTCCCTTACACCCGTACGTCTAAGTAATGTATGTTAGTCCTTGCAAATACACAAAGATCAAACTTCCGAATCGACTTCGGGACAGTTCGTCCGCAACTGCCAGCACGGTTACTTACTAACGGCCATATTCATAGACAGATTTAGAACCTATTTTAGTTTTCGAATGTTTTGTCTTCGTCGCCCAAATTGAATTGTAAAGTCATTCGAAAGGGACAAAACATTCGATAACTATAATAGTTTTAAAACTGTCTATGAATAAGCCGGTAAGATAATTGTGGTAATTAGCTTAATGCAATCACATCTTATAACTGTTAATAATTGTTGGGTTGGTTATTAGCGTAATAAATTACGCTTCGTATGAGTTTTCCGATTCGATCGAGATGTGGTCGAGATTGTATTGTTTCTAAAGATTGATTGTATTAAAGTCGACGTCAGACTGACGTCAAATACACTCACGTTAATGTGACGTTATGGCATGTATACCTACTCCTACTACGAGTAGAAGGTTTATGAGCTAAGATTGTAATACTCGTTATGAAATGTTTTAGATTTTAAATTAAAATGCTTCTCAGCTTATTAGTGCATACTGACATTAAACAAATTCGACTGGAAAAGAAGACCAGCTATTATATTTAAAAACAAAAAATAAAGTTTTTCACCTGCTAATATTTAAACGAATTTCTGCTTCCAACATTGCGATTTTATTTTCGTATTAATTCCAAAGCGCACCATCAAAATTATTCCACAAACGAATATCGGTTCTGTCCAATAATCTACGGGACCGGTTGGCATCGGTCTATCGAATCGGCTCAAAGATACATCAGTTACACAGACCACCGGTTCATTGAACTTTAGTTAGACGAGCAGGGGCTAATCTTCCAGTAATCAGCTCCTCATACGATACATTCACGCTACATTTGCTTGTTTTACGAATTTTGTGTGATCCGAGGGGTGCCCATAGGATTTCCGCCAAAAATGACTTGAATAGCCGTACGGAATGGGCGGTAATACATCGATGTTATTCGTTTGAATTTCCATTTTTTTTAAGGAATTCAAATATTCTCCAAACTATGTGTTGTCGTTAATTGCACT
Source organism: Deilephila porcellus (assembly GCA_905220455.2). Classification (NCBI taxonomy): domain Eukaryota; kingdom Metazoa; phylum Arthropoda; class Insecta; order Lepidoptera; family Sphingidae; genus Deilephila; species Deilephila porcellus. The sequence goes on along the minus strand of LR999986.1, from coordinate 10,314,853 downwards.
ATTTCTTATCCTTCAAGTGTATTTTTGCTATATTTGTGGTATTTAATTAAAAAGTTAAAATGGACTTGCAGCAATAGGTAACTGGCATCTTTCGTACCTATAGAGGTTCGCGAAGGCCTCAGAACAAATTTCTCCTCTCCTTTCACCTCCTATTCCAAAGACCGGCAACGTCTTTACGACCTTCAAGTGATATTTATGGCTCTGATCACTGGCTCACCATTCGATATTAAATGAGTAGCTCGTGAAACTAATTGGATAAAACAACTCCTAACATTTATTTCAATTGATATTTGTAATTATAAAATATGTAATAATCCACGTGTAAATAAATATGAGACGTGAATATTATTCATATTGAAACTAAATAGAATTAATGGACGGATTCAATGTAATTCTAAATTGCAAACAAATTTATCAAACATATTAGTGAACGATAATATCATTGCAATTATTTTGATTCGTGCTCAGTTCAATACGAGAATGAATTTATTGCAAGTTAGGATTCAATTTTGTTATTTCTATATTAGGATATAATATGAATAATACTGTAATTAAACGTTTTAAATATAATTCAATAGTCCAAAACTATTTTTTTTTCTATTTTAAATAATTCGTGCATGTCGAACAACCTGTCAAATATGGGCCACAAGGAGGGCAGAAAAAGGTGGTGCGGCACCGCCATTTTATCTACGTTTTTAAAGTACCAGCTCCCCCTCTATATAATCTCTCCCTATATATCTCCATGCCCTATGGTGTTGCAGGTATCCATGAGCGGTGATCAATTACCTTCAGGTGAACCGCTGCTCGTTTGCTCCCTATAATATAAAAACTAAAAAAACTCTAAGGTCTATAGAAGGAACGATGGTCTACTACCGCTGTGTGGAAAGGAAGCGTAAAAATTCCACCATCCCTATCATTTACCACTCCATATACCATGTTCATTGCTTTACAACTTACTAATTCCAATCAGCGCTAACAAAACAAATCTACACAAGAAAATATTATTAACCACATTCCCAACAACGCAAATAAAACAAAATATGGTTTGCGCAATTTTATTTCGCGACATTATTTTTACTTATCTCAATTTGGTACGGTCCACGCGGGGACAATGTGAGAATATCACAAACAATATTTGACGGCGACCGTAATGTATATGAACAACGCTTATGTTTATATATTTTTATTAACGTGTAGGATGAGCAACTAAAATAGAAAGACATATTAACAGGCTGTTATGGTGTTCGATGAATATTATTTTTTGTTTTTATTGATTTTCTCTATGTAGTAAGCACTCATTTCTTTCGTGCTTCCGTTCATTCCAGACCATCTTAAAGTGGTCTGGAAGAAATCGCCGACAGCGATAAGACCGCCGATTGTTACATAATATTTATGCGCTGTATGTTTTTATTTGTAGTAATTGATGTGGTGTACAATAAAGTATTTATCAATAAATAAATTGTATCTATTGTCATCGCTCCTTAATGATGAGTATGTATTCCTAGCCGTTTTCGGCTTCAGCTACTGTAATGTTGTACACAAGATGTTTTTTAAACAGTACGTTGATGATCCGTCCTCTAATGCGCTCTTGCGTGGCTTACGTACTCTAGCTTGTTAGTAAAGATACGAGCGCATTTTGGACACGTCAGCAACCCGCTGATGTAGTTGTAGTTAGTGGCCACAGGTGGTCGGGCCTTTAGCTCCTTAATAAATATGCAAAATTTCAAATCAATCCAACGTTTTGTAGTGCTTGCAAATAGAGTTCAAAGATTATTTTACATACACACCGTGTACACACAAGCGAAGCTAATAGAAGCGTGTTATAAAGGCCACTTACAAAAGCAATTTGTTACGTAAGTTTCAGTTTTGAGATTAAGAATAGGTACTCCAAAACATAAGGCTCGATGCTTTGATTTCCTTTGCCGAAATCCTTCACAGTAAAAACATTCCTCAAATACTTAATAATATAAACCCAATCTAACGTTTAATATTTCAATCGAACTCCGTGGCAAATACAATAAATAATCTAAAAATCAATCCTTACACAAAATAAAAGTAATTTTCTCATTTCAATGGCTCTTGAGTTCGGAATTAAAGGTAGAAAACACTCGAAGATCGTTTAAAGGGGCAGCTAATAAATAACAGGTCAAAAAACAGCCTCTGAGCACTCCATAAAAGAACTCTTTGTGAAGGTAATTAAGGCAAAGTTATTAAAATGAAAAAAGGAGTTATCGGGCACGATGAATTAATTTTGTTAGAAAATTTAAATTTTCTTTGTCTCTGGTGTTTATCTTTGATATTGTGCTGGCTTAAGAGAGTGGCTGTAATAATCCGAGTCGATGTGATGAAAAGATGCAATTATACTAAGAGAATTGATTGCTAAATTAAATAAGTTGCTATAAAACATAAAAGTATAACCGTACTATTAAAAACAGTTAAAATCATAGTAAATTTAAACGATGTAGTTCGTAATATTATGTGTGGGCTGATCAAAGTACAGTCTCTGAATATTTTAGTATAGGAAATTGTCTACAAGTAAAAACTCATCTCTCTGACTTGAGTCTTTTAAATATTGATGATAGTCTAAAATGATTTTCTGAGCCTGTCTAATTACAGATGCATTGTATTGGCTCTTCATCAGGCGCCCCTATATTTTTTTTATTATTGGTATTAAAATCCGTCTTCTTTTTCCTACAATAACTCCCAGCAAGAACTGCGTCAAGGCTTAAGGAATCAGTTTCATGGTAATAAATCTTTAGCCAGAGCCAAGAAGTTTCCTTTCTATCTATTCGCAAGAATACTTCGTCAGCTAACCTTGGGTATGTTATTGCTTTTAACAAGAAGAAGTAATTGAACACAACACCAAATAGTGAATGATGTCATCAAAGTTACTTTTATGAATAATGCAGTCACTTCGCCGAGTCCGAATAAAATGAAGAAGTAATATTAGCTGAAAGTCTAACAGCACTTTTAGTCGGAATTTATGCAAACATGAAACCAGCGTGTAGGTAGTAGGCCAGGCTCCATTCGCGTCATACAAGCGTTTATTGCCCTAGTCGATGACATTAAAAACCGCTTAGCGCACACGCGGGGCACTATGAAATATTCCAGGCAATTTCGGTCGACCACCGAAAAAATAGAAAAACACCACGAGCGAAATTAGGCGCCGCGGCAATTGTTAAAACGCGCGTATCGTGCGGTTACTGTAATAGCTATCCGCGGTCATAAAAATGTAGAATTCAAATACGTAGAAGTTGTTTCGTGTCTAATTTTATCGTGCAATTTGTTGTATTATACTGTTTTCTTTCCGTCCTTGTTTACCCAAAAATCAATTGCTAAACATGAGCCTGCGCCAACGACTTTCGCAACGAACAATTAATGATTTGATGTGTATATCAGTAAAAAAATAATTTTATTACAAAGTGATAATAATTTTGGTATTTTATGTTACACCAAACCATTAAACGGCTCTTCCTCACCAGGAATCTCACCGGATTGCCTTCGCAAATAATCGCAGGGATTCGTGGTCAAATTTTCACTAAAATTTCAATTGCTATTTTTAACGTGACGCCATCTTGTAAACCCACAGATAAAAAAATATTCCAAAATTCTTCTATAGAAACACTCATTTTAAATTCAAATATCGAATCTTTTGAGGCCACAACCAACTAAAGCCTTAAGCCTAGTAAACGAAAGCAAAATCTTATACTTTATAACACTTATATGATATCCAAGGAACTAAGATAGGTACATCCTTAACACAAGATAGGAGATTGTAATAAAAATGTAATTTTCCAGTGTCGCGGTCGTAAAATTGCTAACCAGGGAAATAAGTAGTATTTTCCCGAAGGCTCTAACTTGAACGCCGTTGTCTCATCTCTCTCAGATAAATCACTATTTTTAGCGAATTGCTTTCTTTTTGAAGTCTTCAGTTGTCGTTTTTGAATCAAGTTATACAATATAGGGAGTCTTTAGGGGCAATATACATATTACATTATAATTTTACCTAATGACGAAGCCAAAAATAAGGTGTATGATTCTAGCATGTACGTTCGTTTCTTCTCGAATAACTTCTTAAATCATTGTACCATAAAACAAATGAGGTACCATTTCCATAATCGTATTATTAAGTATTGCCACACTAGTCATGATAATTAATAATCCTATTATTAAACATTGACACACTAGTCAAGATAATTAACAATATCAATCCTAGAATGAGCAATACTTAGTTATTTTTATATCTAGAGACCGAAAAGTCTCTCGTAGTTCCTGATACCCACGACACAAGACTAGTTCTTAGTGCAGCGTCAGGACTATGGTAGGGTATATTTCTTTATTTATTATATCGGTATTGTACCGACTTGATTGAAATCTGATATTACACAGATTAAAAGTGACACACCTCCATCAATCATGCCTATTAGGTGTTACATTTTTGTAAGTTAGTCATCATAGGTAACACAAATGACCTACCACAAAGAAAGGTTATGGTTTATCTGATATGAAATGATATTATACTCGTATTATCATGAAATGCTTTCATTGTTATCGCCAGTGGACTTCAAAATACTTAGATATGTATATATCTAAACAAATATTAATATCAGATAACCTTCAGACAATGACATGCATTTGGAAATGCAATAGTTGGTCAACAAAACTCCGTAGACCCACTATTATTTATTACTATCCATATACTTTATTTCAACATTTTATGTCAGTATGTGTTTTACATTTATTTATCTTTTTTTGTACACCGGGATTAAGTTAAAACTAAGTCTGTAACCTAAAGAAAGCATAAACATCAATCTTCTGCAACATTCTATCAATGAATATAACATTGAGGTTTTACTGGGTTTTTAATACTCTTTATTTCCTCTATATATATTAATTCAACATTCTTGCGTCTTCTATACAATGTAGGTAAGTATTAAAACTATTACTCAAAATAATCTGCCAAACGGTACAGGTTACTATATATATTAACAAGGGCTATGGTCTTCTTAACCGTGTTACTTTGGTCTAGAACGAAGTGAATGACCTAGTGGAAAGGTGAAAGGCATATAACTGCGCGTTTTTTATCGCTGCCATGTGGTAAAACAATAGGACTCAACACTCCTTTGTACTTATCCCCCGATCAGTGTAAACTTCTTCCCCTTCTTTTTATCTTGAAAGCTTTTAGATTATAGCGCCATAACCTTTAACTAAAAATGTGTTCATAAAAATAAATTGCGATGAAACATGTGGAGGAGAAAACGTATTATAGACGTACACAATAAAACTCTCTTTAGCAATTATTAATCACCTTCACGGTGTATCGATTTATTCCTATTATATTCAACACAATTGGGAACTTCAATATAGGAGCTCAAAGCTTAGCGAGATAGGTATTACTGAAAAAAGTTTACTGGATGTGGCAGGCGTTAATAATTTATATATTTTTTAAATATAACGATATGGCAGACAGGTGACCGATACAACTTTAAAGTATTCTGAAGAATACAAAACTTACTAACGCTAACCCACCGATTCTGAATTAAAAACATCTGATATCATAAGAATATAAGTACATAATATTAATCGCGTTTATCATAACGCTGTTCAAAATAATTATTTACCAGTTTACAGACTTTTGAGTATGTACTTACTCTGTAATTTAATAAAATATGAACTTTGTCAGCCTTATTCGATGTTAAAAGCGACAAAAAAGGATAATCCCAATGGCAATATCATGAAAGTTTAGAAATCTGATAGCAAAAAGTAACTACATATTTATGTCTTGTCGGTCAATATCTTCATCTTCCTATTCGTGCTATGCAGGTAGAGTGTCAACGCGTGTACAAAATAATTGTCTCTCCATTGGACACAATTATATTTCTATTTCTGTCTATATTTAATTGTCAGTTCCAGGTTGTCTACATCCACGTACCACTATTGTAAGGCAGCAAGCCGCCTGACCTTCGCCAAGCTTTGTGGCTCGGGATAACAAGAACTGAAACTATTATTGTGCTCACAGTTGCACAGGCGAACGCTTCAACGATACTTGAACACTGCGTCGGACATCTTAGCCGGTGTACAGAATAGATAATATCTGGTTTATATAAGTCTACGGATCTAAGAGTAGCATCTAGGGTTTTATTTGGATCTAGCCTCGTGCTGGTCCAGTTACCTTTGGCGATTCACAGGAGTACCTACATTACATAGTGGCCGAATTCTTAGAAATCTTAAGACTCCTCACTACAGCGATGCATGGTCCGCTATTGAACATACACAGATTTCAAAGATTAACACAATCACGTATTAAAAAACTTGTATCCAGCGCCCTTCTGGGATCCATCGAGGTCCTATCTTATGAATATTTTAAAATAAGTAAAGTACATTTAAATAACATCTAAAACAGGCGCGTGACCCAAAAACGTGCTTGGACAACAGGAAACTGGTATTTTACGAACATTATAACGAAGTCCTTTGCACAACTTTGTTCGTCACAAAAAATATCTCCCGAAGACAATGCAAATCCCATTAAAACACCAAATAAAAAGTAAAACAGCGGAATCTTGGAATTGTTTATTTTTCACCGGGTGAAGCGTAAACAGAAATTATTGCTAAGGGCCTCAGTGGGAAATTAAAAAGTTTTAATTGAATATTAACCAACTGAGCGGTTATGCAAAGTTATTTTCTTCATTGGGTAGTCTGCCCGGACTCGCAAACTTGTCATATTGAAGTTTCGCAGCCGAAAAACAGACGGGCTCTGTGAAAAAATGTAATTCAATTTGGGAGGATGACTCAGAAACCACTTCGGTTCGTGACTTTTTAGTTGAGGTTTTATGTGCCTATTTGTAAATCTGGAGGAGATAATAAAATAAATATAGGATTTGTACGAAAAAAAATTAATAGACCGCTGCTAGACTTACTAGGTAGCGAAAATAGCAAGAAAAATCTATAATTTAAATTCGTAATCTAACTACATTTTTTAAATTCCTGTATTAGGTACAATATTGCTATGTCGGTGGAAATCTAACATACATTTTATACAAATAATTGACTTACTAAACCATTTGACGAAGGCGATGCAACGTATTATTATTGGTTTACGGGCTTGATGCATTATCTATATCTATCTATATCAGCCCATATACGTCCCACTACAGGGCACGGGCCTACTCTACAACCGAGGGAATCGATTGAGAGCGGTTAGGCCATATAGTCCACCACGCTGGCCTAGTGCGTGTTGGAGGACTTACATACCGTAGAAATTCTTTAAAATCGCTACGGTATGCAGGTTTCCTAACGATGTTTTCCTTCACCGTTAAAGTGCGTGGTGATTGACTATCAATACACACATAACTCCGAAAAGTCAGAGGTGTGCCCTGGGATTTGAATCCGCGACCACCGTGAACATGTAGGCAGCCGCGTCTGGTCCGAATGACGTAACCACAGTGCATCGTGGTTTGTTTCGATAAGACTATAAATACCTATTGACCTTTGCGATAAGCGCAGTAGTGCAAGTGAGTGCATACGAGCCACGAGGTTAAGTAGAAAATAAATAAATCGTAAAGTGAGTACTGATGCATTCACACTATCTTTATTTATTGTGAGGCTTTTATTTACGATTTTTTAAAAATGTGAATAGTGCGTATTTTTTTCAAACTGGATGTCTTTTTTCAATTCAATAATATTATTTACTATCAATAGCAGGTAGTTCCAAGTAAATTCGGACAATTAAAATTTACTGCTAAAGCTGTTGATGGCTTATTGATGTTATGAATAAAAAAATGCTTATCCCGTATAAAAGTGAACTTTGGTAATCACAGAACTTTACTAATCAAATGCAAATCCCAACTATTGCGCAATCATTATTACATAAATACTCCGCATTTATAATACCATGAAATGGACAATTAATGAAGTCATTGTATTTAACATAACAAAGCACTTAAAACATACCAGAGTACATAAATTGCGCACAAACAATAGGTTTATTTCAAAATTGCTAAATTTCAAATACTTTAATATGTTAAAATAATGTCTTTCATTTTTCAATATATGCACGAGCCCCATAAATGGGCATTGATTTAAAAACTAAGGCCCTTCTGTGTCTGCATTTGGAGTATCAATGCGATGGCCGTGAGAATCGCACCATCTACTGGATCTTTTCTTAACTACGTCGAAATAAAAATACATCCATATATAAATTGGTAGGGTTGCTCTCAATACGAAACCGCCCAGGGTGCCAACCTACCTTACGCCACCACTGGGGTGTAATGGTGTTTAATCTTATCATTTAGTCACTTGTGAAATAGGTCCCTAATGTTTGTATTGATTTCGATTTCGCGCCATTTTTCTCCATTTTGATGAATCATACACTCACACAAACAATAAGGTTCTCCACTGAAAATTTCAAGCCTAAGTATAAAATTATAATAAAATATATTAAGTACTCTTTACTTTTGTTCCTGGTCTCCCCCATCTTCGCAAACACCCCAAAACCCTACAAATATAAAAATATGTGGTGGTGCTGGAATTAATTCCCTTTTTAGGTAGTCCGTATTAATTTTTATCACAGAATGCCAACATAATAGGAACTGCGTTATGTAGTATGTAAGCAAAAGTTTACTTGTTAATACATAATATGTACCTACATTTTTGACACAATACCTAATGATTTATAAATTGTATCTTACGAAATCCTTGAGAAATAATGTGCATGCAGCTTTATCTTGTAAATGAAACTGGGTGTTGTTATTGCGTAGTAATAGTAATAATTATAATTAAGACGTTAAGACATTGACTTGTTTTATCTTAGTGACCCGTAGGCCACGTCACAGCCGCGCCCCCTTACTAGTAAGTAGCGTATACGTTACAGAGCAGACTACACGAGGTCAAAGCATGACTCATGAGTAGAATAAGTCAGTTATATCAAGTGCAATCCAATATAGAATAAGAGCACATATTGAAATAAAACTAATTTATACGGATATTTCGCGGATTTAGTTTAAATTTTTTAACTTCCCGACGACGTTTTGATAACTTTACAGCTTTCGTGGTCACGAGGCGGACTATTACGAAATTCGTAAAAAATAGATTTATTTCAATGTGTAACATTCGCGTAGATAAGAACCTTAATCTAGGAAACCGTTACAAAACTTATATTTTTTTATTTTTATATCTTGAGCAGTTTAGACAGTTCTTCTCACCATTGCATTGGCAATCATCATCAACAAATCAAACAATAAAATATGTGTTTTTGATAAGATTAATATTCTGATGCAATGTAGGTCTTTAGTTTTCTCTCTTAACTCATTACAAAGTGATTTTTAATTTTTATTTATTAAACCTGAGTTCTGGAATTACTAAAAAAATTGAGTAAACATCGTATCGGAAGTAGATTGAAAATTATTTCAATGAAAGTAAAGCACTAAACTGGAACTTTGAACTCCCGCCAAAATTGCTGCGAATTTGACATAAAAATGCGTTCTGAAATCAAATAATGTTTGAGAATTAGGGTATGTAAAAAAAACAGTTTTAATAAACGAAAAATATCTGGTAATTGACAAAATAGAACTATTTTATGTTTAAGTAGTCTATTATCAAACAGTATAAAACCGGTATGAATTTTTTTAATCAAACTATTGTGTTTTTACGTTCTGAAACATTGATTTTGCCATGCGTTCAACACGTGGGTGTAATGAAAGTTTCGTATTACGTCAAAGTCAAAACATCTAATAGTTTATATTTTTACTATAGTTATTACTACTTCGATGTTCTTTTAGTGAATGGGTGTTTAAATGGTATTTATTTCTGCTGTTTCAAAAAGTACATTTCGTTATAAATTATACTATTTTTTCCGTAACTTTTATTCATCGCAAAGGTAAGTAAATATTAAGTTGAAAAATTCGAATTATTTATTTATACCAATTTTGACTATTATATCTGTTTAAAAATTGAATTATTGAGACATAGATACAGCTATAAAGACATTGTGAAACTAAATCGCTAGTGATGCAATATTAAATTGCCTTGATGGTTGTCACCATTTCCAAACATCGTATTAAATTAGTAAATCGTGTCATTTGTGAATCGTGTGTATTCAAAGAGGTATGTAAACCATTTAAAATCGATGTTTGATAGTATTTTTCTATACATTGCCAAGTAAATATATAATTATAAATTTTGTCGTGAATTTTGGTGTACAATTAATATACAGATCAATAGAATAGGCATAGAAGTTTTTTTTATTCATCAAAGTATGAACATATCTTTCGTAAAGTTATATCTCTATTCAATAACTTAATTATTGATACTTTGCTCTGACTGTTATAACCAAACAATGACACCATTGTATTTATTTCCATATTGGGTACATTAACAGCACTACACTAACACACAATATGTCAAGGTATGAAATCTCATAAGTGTGAATCATGTAAAAACTATATTTGTATGATGTCAATTTCCCATATTATGAAAGACCTTTGTCGAGCTGTAGACTTATTTTGCCAGATGATAATAATTATTTAATTATTTCATATCTTAAACAATAACCCTCTTAATCACATTGTGAGTGTTAAATATCTATCAGGCAGATTTAAACCCAGTAATGATGAATTATTCATTCAACCACTGTGATTACTCGCAACACTAAAATAATTTAGTACAAAACAGCAGAATTTAGATATTTCACAACTCTTTATCCTCTTGCTTAGTTAAAATTATTTTATATCTGCATTTAACATATGGCAAGAAACTGCCAAAATTATCTTATTTCTAAATATAACAATTTTAATCAATACTATTTATTATACCTACAGTGATAATAAATTATGAATCAAAAGAGCATTGGCAGTGTGATAAACAAAGCCACCAGTATGAGCGGGATCACAAAATCAACCCACTGATAAAAGGCCAGGTTTTTTGTAGGTGGAAAATTTAATTGTACTATGTATAGTTCTTTGCAATAATTGGTATAAAGAACAATATGCAGTTACTATTGATAACTCAAAAGACAGACGTCAGATATTTTAAAATTCTACAGGAAATTACTGGTAGCGAAAAAAACATAGTCTATTGCTGTGATATTTATAATAATTCTAATATTGCAATGCCAAAGCTATTTATAGATATGCTTATTTTATCTGCCTATGTCCATCAGCTGTATGGTTAACTTAAATAACTGTTTTACAGATGTATAAAATTGAAAGACTGATAACCCAGTTTATTCAATTCAAGTCATGTAGATTATTACTGATAATTACAGCAAAGTTATGATAATAAAATAATAAGAGATTCTAATGTTGTTGAACGATTTTTTTCTTAGTTATGAACTGAATCTATCAAATGAAAAGTCCTATATTTTCAGTTTGCTGCTACGGCAAAATTTTTTGATGTTAAAATAAGACAATGTTTGTTTTTTCTTACTATTTAATGGCGAACTTTTTAAATAGTTTCTTATTGAAATGTTGTGATAGGGTATTCAATATGATGATATCTTTCACAAATTTCTGATTCCGGGGTGTTAATAACCAGAAGAACCCAATATCACTTCGCCCAATACAGGATTCGAGCCCGAGATCTCAGTGTTATAAACGTACTGTAGTCCAACTCCGCCTTCGAGACATTTTATGTTGGCTCTTAACAAACCCATATTTTTATGGATTTTAAAACTGTTATCATTTATAATGATTTGACAGCAAACCTTGTATAGAAAGTGATACTAAAGACATCACAGTAATGTTGAGAATATTCCACAATACTATAATTACCTTATCAATCCCAGTCATTACCAGTTTTATTTAAAAGTAATTATAATTAACAGCACTTGTGACCAGTTTTAAGCAGTTTCATATTTCTGTAACCTGCACTTTTTGATATTATGTGAACTCTGCAACCCTAAAAGATTTGTACCATATTAAACTTGTAACAATCCAGTATATACCGGACCTTTGAGGCTAATGTCCATAGTATCTGCATTATTATAGTAATATGTTTATTATTTGTGAGGTAATTTATACTCGAACAAAAAAAAATTGTCATTTTTGTAAGTACACTTTTTTATATGATTCAAATAAACTTTTTGACTTTTATAGACTAACCTCTATCTATAGGAGAATTTACGCTGTAATTAAGCAATATTTTTCAAACTTTAGTTTGTTTCAGACTATTTCTCAATTAACTTCATATACAAAACTATTCAAAAATTATTGGTTGACTTAAATAACAAACAATGGAATTGAAAATGAACACATTATAAAGTATGAACCAAGTTAACATTAGCATTAAATATTAGTAATAGTCAAAGGCAATAAAAATATCATTAAGGTAACAGAGGTTGAACAGATGTGTAGAAAATTGTATAAATTATTTGCCTCAAGAAAAGACTAGCTACTAGCTAGCAATAAGCTGTACAATAATTTGTTATCATATAAAATTACATCATTTTTGTAAAGACTAGAAAATGGAATGCAAGATTTTTTATAGAAGATATTACAGAAACCTAAACACGCATTACGTGTTTAAGCCTATGTTATCAACTGTGCTGGAAATGGATGGAAAAAAATTGACGCAATCGTGTAGCTGTTAGTAAACAAAGAACTCCAACCAGCAAATTATTCAAAATAACAAAATATATTTGCGAGTTAACTGACGTCATGCAGAGTCAAAACAAATGCGTGTCATTTTGGAGAATAAATATGGAAGAGATACCAGGAACTCCGTATTTATTATATGATCCATTGACGGGTCGACGTCTTTTAATATTTTAAATGTAAATGCGATGTATTCCACAATGGTACCCTCATTAAAATTGGGCATATGGATACAGATATTTAGGAATATACCAAGCCGTTGCGTCGGGGCTTATTCCCACACTACTATGCTTAAAGCACTTTTGCGCTGTGCCTTGACAATAATTATGGCATTTCTATTGCTAAGCAATAATTATTACATAAATACACCTGTCACATACATAGTCCTGACCCCACACTAAGATCGAGTTTTGTGTCATGGGTATCAGAAACTACGAGAGACTTTTCGGTCTCATGAACACCCAGACAACCTACAAAGGTAGATTGTACCTACAAAGAGTTAATTATCACTTGCGTTTATCAATCTTTCCAATATTTTGATGCTCTTGTTTCTATTCGCTAAATACGCAAGCAGTCAAAACAACAAATTGAAATAAAGTGACGAAATTAGGGACAGTTACATCACAATTCACAACGCACTGTTAGATATTTTTCCCGTTTTTTATAAACTGTTATCAATTATCTTCGCATGAGTTACACACATTACATGACCTAATGATCCCTGTACATCAACAGTAATCAATGAGGCAAATCATTTGTCTTCGTCTAGTCAGTTCGCTTCTGACATCCAAAATGAGAAGTCATACGTACATTGATTCCTTGGGCTCTGCCAGGTAAAATATTATAGTACGCTTTTGTGTTGTGGCTTTGTTCTTGGCACTATGAAAGCTTTCTTTACTTTTACGAAGAGAATATATTACTGTAAATATTGTGTGTTAATTTTCTTGAGCTCTGTAGTATTTTTAATCGGAGTGTGAAGTAGAATTTTCACGGGTGCATATAATTATAGTGATTCATTATCTATTTTGAGGATGTAATATAATAAGTCATTTCTTTAACAGCATCATGGCACGAATCCTTAATGGCAAAGAGCTTGCCATGGACATAAAACAAGAGCTGAAGCTGAAGATAGCAGACTGGGTGAACCTAGGTCACAGAGTGCCTTCTCTCCGCTGCATTATAGTTGGGAACGATCCGGCCAGTCGTACTTATGTGAACAACAAGATCCAAGCCGCCAAGTTCGTTGGCATCGACGCTATTGCAATCAACCGTGACGACAGCATCACTGAGGAACAATTGATTGCTGAAATCGAAGAACTGAATGCTGATACCAATGTTGATGGTATTTTGGTACAACTACCGGTGCCAGATACGATGAATGAAAGAAGAGTATGCAACGCGATATCTCCGCAAAAGGATGTTGATGGATTCCATATTACCAACATCGGTCGTCTGTGTACTGATATGCCAACTATTGTACCTGCCACCGCTTTAGCCGTTGTAGAAATTTTGAAAAGGTAAGCTCAATTTTTATTCGCATTTTACACAAAGCCATTAAATTGGTATTAATTTTTCACTCAAGTAATCTTCAATGAATCGTCTAGACGTTGAATAATAAATTACTAATATTAACTTATTTACGCCTGTATCAAAAGTGTCTTGACTTTGAGTGCAGGCAAATATTAGAAAATTTGTTAAACTAAAATATTTTACGATGAACAATAAATAAATAAAAAATATTTCGAAATTTGTGAAGATTTTTATTATTTTAGGTTCAACATCGAGACTTTTGGTCGTAATGCGGTAGTTATCGGTCGGTCGAAAAACGTTGGTATGCCGATAGCAATGATGCTGCATAGTGACAAGAACCACGACAGCGGGTTGGGAATGGACGCGACGGTCACCATCTGCCACCGATACACTCCGAAGGACCAGCTGGAATTCTTCTGCCGTAATGCTGACATTATCGTCACAGCTACAGGTGAGCATATCTTACTTTGGCTTCATTATTTCATGAGATTTTATAATATTCCTATTCAATTAATTTTACTATAGTGTTGAATGTTGTATGTCATGTCCTAGGTTTTTAATTTTTCGTTGATCACAATATAATACTTTTTTAAATTATGGACTTTTTTAAATTATAACTTCTGCTGTGTTTTTTTTCCTCTATGGATTATAATCGATCAACATCTTAATAACTTTTAACAGAACCTTAAGTTTAGTTAGACTCCTACAGTTTCTTTATATTAGACGTTTACAATAATTGTTCCGGGTTTTTTTTTGTCATATTTACGTGTTATCTATATTACCACTTATATGCCCGATAATAATAATATCTATTGATGTATTGCGTATACATCAACAGATATTATCATTTCATTTTTCCGGTGTCCCCTTTGACCCATACTGAAGTATCGAGAATCTCAATCTGTAATATTGTCGTACAGGCATACCCAAACTGATAAAAGCGAGTATGGTCAAACCCGGCGCTACGATCATCGACGTCGGCATCACGAAGGTCACCGATGAAACCGGAAAGTCCAAGCTTGTTGGTGATGTTGATTTCGATGGTAAGTTTTTTGAATATTTTTTTGTACAACTTGTTTTTGTTAAAGATTTATTTTGTAAAACTCGTGATTATCTTTTGTTTTATTAATGAAATATGTACCGTTTCTATAAAAAAATTGTTTATTTTCAGTTCATTTAAAATATTGGCTTAAAGCATTTGAATTATCAACTTTTATAATTTTATAATATTATTTCTCCTTTTCATTACTTTCACAAGTTTAAGTTTTGGGCAATGATCTTTCATGTTTATGAATAGTTCAATGACTTGTTCATTAATTAAATTATTTTATCGTTTATTTTACTAGTAAAAAGTACACCAGCAATTATATTTTTAGGCCTATTTATCCATAGTAACATTATTTTTAATCTTCAAACAGAAGTGAGCAAAATTGCGGGAGCGATCACCCCGGTGCCTGGTGGTGTGGGACCAATGACGGTGACCATGTTAATGCACAACACTCTGCAGGCTGCCCAGTCCAGAGCCCTCTCGTCCAAATTAGTGTAAAACCGTCCTATTATATTGTCAACTGATTTTTCAATCGTCAAGTAAAAAATTACGTGCTAAAATTTTCAATTGTGTGAGTTTTATATTTGGTTCAATTCTGGTTATGTCTTATTTGAATGTTTTTTATCTAGCGATTGAAAAATCGGACTTATTTTGACTAGCCTGGAACTAAAGTATACCTTAGTGTTCAAATGAGGAAAAAAACTATACTTTTAATTATATGAATTTATATGGTTTTGAAGTCGGTTAATAATAATAATAAACATCTTACACGGATTGCTTCAGTTCCAGGCTATTACAATAATTGATCTTAAATATTTTATTAGGTCTAAGCGTAATTTTACGACGTATAATTCTTATTCTTATACATAGCAGTGGCGCTATAATGAATTTGGCAGGCATAACTACTTTAGTTGCATTTTTCGAATTATTTAATGTTTGAAGAGAAGCGTCGTGCTTGTTTATTTGACAACGAAAAAGGTATTGCTGGTCAAAACCTTTTTATTATGTATAGTAATATGTTTACTTTTTTAAATACACAGGATAATTTGTGACACTATTGAATTTTCAAGATATTTGAAAACTCTTAGTATACATCATCTTAATTCTATTGGTGTGTGGTGAAAATTGGAAATTTTAAAATATTATCTCATTGTTTGAGATATGTTTTTTAATATAAACAAAAAGCATTTATACAAGTAATATAATAGTATTAACATGCCCAATATAATAAAGAGAGAAGAGAGAAAAACTGACAATAATATTTTTATAACAGACTATCTATAGCTACGTTTTGACTTTGATTGACTAAGGCTCAGTTGCATAAAGTAACTTTGCCCATAACTTTGACTTTAATAATTTCATACACTTTAGAGACTGACATTGCTAATGTATGTGGTTGACATTTTCAAATTCAAAGTTATGGGAAAAGTTAGTTTGTGCAATTGGCCCTAAGGCTCAGTTGCATAAAGTAACTTTGCCCATAACTTTGACTTTAACAATTTCATACCCTTGAGAGACTTTGACATTGCTAATGTATGAGGTTGACATTTTCAAATTCAAAGTTATGGGAAAAGTTAGTTTGTGCAATGGTGTCTAAATGCAGTACAAAGACGTGTGTCTCGAAATAAGAATCTCCACTTTTCTTTCGGCAATATTGGTAGTCTATAATTTTATTTCTCAGTCAATATTGTCAGTTTTATATGCACCTCGAACGAGTATTATATAGGCTATTAATTTAAAATTATGTTGTTATAAATTAAACGTATTTATGATATTTTTTATATTGCATGTATAGACTAGTGTCCTTATTCATAAACAGATTTAAGACCTATTTTAGTTATAGAATGTTTTGTCTTCTTCGCTCAAACTGAATTCTAAAGTCGTTTGAAAGGGACAAAACATGCGATAACTGAAATAGGTTTTAAATTTTTCTATGAATACGGTGGTAGGTTTTTATATGCCGACTAAATATTCTTTCCTTGACTAAACAATATCTAGTTTTTTTATAAAAACAACTTGATATTTGATGTTGGAATAAATCATCAATATATTGATTTTATTAAACAACGCAATTATTGTTTATGGAATAAGATTATTTATTAAATATTCGTACATTCCTCGTGTTTGGAATGGCTGTGAATCGTTGAGACTAGTGTCTAATTCTCAACGAAACAAAATTTTGGATCAAAAAATTTAGATTTACTCAAAATATGTTAGAGATAATTATAATTACATCAATAAATGAGCCTTTTTAGTGATTTAAGTGGTTGAAGTAAATAAAGATGTTGTAATTTCATATTATTATTTGATTCTAAAATTATTTAATGTAATATTTTTGAATCCATCAAAAACCTGCATTTATATTTTGTTCGCTATTATTATTCCTCATTATGAGTGGATTGTATCCTTTATACTAACAAAGATATTTCTTTTATTATTTGCTTTATTTATGACCTTTGCAGTATCATACATTTTTTTTTAAATTTGTAATTAAAATTGTCCCCCGTAGCAATTATTTGTTTTTTCCGAAGTAAACATTTTGACCCACAAAGTAACTCAGCTGTTTAAATCTTTATCAATTGAAGTTTGACCTAAATAAACAACCTTGTGTTTCTACATAATATATGAGTAATGATTAAATATCAATGTAGAACTAAAGTACTGGAATATTAGTTTAGTAGTAGTAAAGTATATCAAAACGAAAAGTACCTGATAAGGGCCTTTGCCTACTACAACGTAGCCTACCATGTCCGTGCTATGAACGTAGCAAACACAATAGTATTCTTTGTACAAAAATTCCTATGGAACATCATCGACCGGTAAGGAATCGTTCCATAGTTATTCTGTAACAAAGCTATATGCCTAATACGTTTATATACATGGTCTTAATATGCTATGTTGAAGTCGGCAAAGACCTTTTTTTAAACGCTACTCGGTACTATAATTAGACGGAACGACAATTATATATACCAGCTATCATATTAATAATCTATATCACATTTTTTCAATGATTTTTTGCTTGCTGTTTTTCATATTTCATAAAATATTATAAAGAGGAAAGATTTGTATGTGAGTATCTTTGTTACGAATTGGCTTAAAAGTATTGAACTGATTTTAAAAATTCTTACGCCATGCCGTTTGAATATTACATTATCACTGATTAATATAGGCTTTTACTGGTGGCAGGTCTCTCATATGTGAGAGGCCGCCTGGGTAGGTACCACCGCAATGTCTATTTCTCCCGCCAAACAGCAGTGTAAATGCACTGTTGTGTTCCGGTTTGAAGGACATTGTAGCCAGAGTAACTACTGGACATATCGAGACTTAACATCTTATGTCTCAGGATGGCGAGCGCAGTGGAATGCCAAGCATTGCCTTGTAACTCATGGTGTTGTTTGGTATTGCTACTGTCCATGAGCGGTCGTATCGCTTACCATCAGGCGAATGACAGGCTCGTCTCGTCATTCACTGCAATAAAAAAAAAAAAAAAAAAAAAAAAAAAAAGGCTATTTTAATTGCAAGACAGAAATAAGCATCCCTACTAAAACTACAATAATGTTACCCAAGGTGTAAAAAAAATGCCTATAATATTATTTACATTGCATGCGCTGCGAAAACTATAATATTAATATGTTGTCAATGTGGACTGGACTCAAAAACTATCTGCACCCGGGCGAAGCCGGGCCGAGCAGCTAGTATTTCATATTTTTACTAGCAAGCGTCATTAGTAGGTTAAGAAATTGTTAATGACTTATATTTACTACTGAAAAAGTGTACGCATTTGTATATTGTATGAGAATAAAATCTATTTAAGTTACTATGTATTTTGTATTTATGTTACCCGTAAATTATTTGCTAAATGTGAATTCAATAGATCAATGACTGAATTTGAATTTCTCACAAATGTAACAAACGTTCTTCTAATTGATACATACTTACATAGGTACATTTTTCAACATCCCGTTTGGGTTATTAAAGAACACAATTAATTCGACATACGTACGTAACCACACACCAAGTTCTAATTTATTTATTTAAGTTTCATAATATGCTCCTTTATTTGAATAATAAATTATTCTGATTCTGAAAAAATTGTGATATGTGTACGGAGATTGAACCAGCTTGATTCTGATCCTACCAAAGTGATCTATCGCTTGCCTTACATCTCGAAAAATTAAACAAAAATATATAAACGCAAATTTCGGAAGAGAAATACACCCACATCCTTGCCGAGTTTGTTAGCTTCTTTGTGAAATTCGCCGTCGGTAATGTTAATAATTAATACGTCTTACGTAATAAACGAGTCTATTGCCGAGGTACATGGGAATGGTTTTAGGAATACCTTGCGTTTAAAAACCACATTTCCCTAAGAATATGCTTGTGGAATTTCTAAGGTAAAATTAATGCACGTTTGCTTACAAGGAATTTTAATATAGAGCTGGGTTGGCATCGTCCGTCATTCAGGTAAACGAGAGGTCAGCGAGGCAGCAAGTAATTATTTAGTTCCTGTGTTACGGCAAATAGTTTCAAAGGGTGTTTGCAAGTAACTAATGCAGTTTTGCTTTAACACATACTGCTACTATTGCACAACATATACTATCTGAAAAACCACAATTACATACATACATACATAAACTCACGCCTTTATCCCCGAAGGGGTAGGCAGAGGCGCCACCAGGACACCCACATTTCGCCTTGTATGTTCCGTCCCACGATGTGATAGGAGCCTATCGCCATATCGGGCACAAATTCCTGACTCCGGGCATAATGAATAGATGTGTGATAGTGATAATGAATAGAAAAATCCAATATCACTTTGCCCGACCCGGGACTCGAACCCGAGACCTCAGCTTTGTAATAGTACCGTAATACAACTACGCCACTGAGGCAAACCACAATTAATTTTTTTTATTTCGGGTTATATATTTAAACCTGTATTTATTTCGGGCTAGATGTAAAAATTTGTCTCTGAGGTGCAGACTCCTTACATTCATACGTCCTCGCTCTGCAATTTGATTCGTAAGTTTCTGTAAAGAAACTATTTCTTTCTAAGTTTTCCTTATTTCATCTGGTTCAAAAACTATTCTGATTTGCGCTCATCATCCGCAATTCTCGGTAAAAGGAGGATGCCATTAGTATGGATTCTTTGACGTTTAATTAAAATAATGTTAATGTATACAAACTTTAGACGTCTCAAAGATAATTAAGTACTTTCCAGCCTTCGTAAGACTAAGGCAACTTATTTCGTTAGTTCCATAGAATGTTAATTTAAACTTTTTTAAACAGGCCCTTATTACCATCGTAAAGGGATAAAAAATAAGTCGGCACCATAAAAAATGTTAAACATTATCAGACTTAATTAAAAAAGTATGCATTACCTTGTTTTAATTAAAATATCCCCAGAAAAAGATGAAAGAATGGAAGGCCGAAATTTTGTTCTCTCTTTTATGTTTTCTTGCCTCAAGACATCTAATTTACATATGCGAACGGCAGTTAACAAATGCTACCTATTTTGAATTATTAACTTAGCAAGGTATTAAAAAACCATTTTCTTGGACTTTAAAATAGAAAAAAAGGGTATCTATTTTTATACACATTGATGGAAATGAAAATATTTGAGAACAAATAATATCGTTGCAAGATACGTAATTAGTGTAAAAATAATAAGTATATTATTTTGATAAATATAAGCAACATTCCAAACATCACTAAATGTGCAAATATATTTAAATATGCTTTAATATTTATTGAAAAATATTAATTTGGGTGAGGGTAGTTAGTCCTCTTGCGCGTTCGCGTCGACTCGACGGACTAGTCTCGTGTTCGCGTCTGAAATGTCTGAAAGCATGGCACACTCCGATGGTGTGCAATATCTTGTTCTTACCGTGAACACTAGTGGTTTTTTATTCCGTGGCTTTAAGTACAGTGTGGTGAAGTTCTAGTGAAAGAACTGACAAGGAGACCAGACGCCGTTATTGGATAGGTCGTCCTTGTCAGTGTTAGGTCTTTCCCTAATGTGGTGTGTGAAGTGTGAATCAGTGTTGGTGGTTGAACTAGTGTTGTGTTTGTGCTTTAAAGACCAGAAATGTCTTGCGACTGTCCGGCATCTTGATCGAGACTCGGTGAGTAAGCTTGATGTATTGTATTTATTGGTGACAACAAGCGAATATCTAGCAAGGTTTGAATGTCATTTGCTCAAGGTAGATAGAAGTTGACAAGGCCTATGGCCACCAGTGGGTGGATACGGGCTAAAAATTATAATGATTATACTGTATTTCCGTGTACCTATTCGCCTCTGATGTGCACAGGATGTGTTTTAAATATTGTTTAATATAATACACAACAAACAACTGAATAAAATATGTTATGTACCTACTTAACGTTTAATGAAACATCTAGGTTAAATAATTTTATACTTAATCCTATAAAGACGGTACACATGAACGGTGTAGGTACTTGCTAAGGTAAATTCTATATTATGAGATGTTCTAATTTAAATTTGTACTTTCAAAGTTCATCAACGATCTTGTTTCATCTCGGGCCCTTACAATAAACGAGGGGTCCCTACGTGGTCGCTTTACTTAACAAAATAATTACGTTATTTCAGTGCCGGACTCACCCTTAAGGGCAGGGTTGTCAAAATACATACATACACACGGGATTAAGTATTGTGTGTTAACAGAAAAAGGTCTTGTAATTGAAACATCCAATAGAATTGTTAAAGAATGAAGTATTTCAATTGACTTGGTCAAAACAAAAAAATGTGTTTTAAATCAAATTCATGCGGTTTGAATATTAATCCTAACGATAGGTGAGTAAATCATTTTATGTATTAAAACCTTCGTGCTCTAAAAATATAAGTTGTCTAAGGGAATTGTTTTCATATCAAGGAGCCTACATAGAATATCCTAAAATAATATTCTACGGACAATTTTCTGAAAGTTGAAGATCCAAATGAATCTTTTGGCCTAAAAAGGCCACTGTTATTTCTTACCACCAGGTCAGATGGTAGACACCTTACCTATACCAATATATATTTTTCCAAAGAATGTAGAATATATGTACCGACGGAAACATCATTATTTTTGAACATCGACCTAGGTGCATTGGGCCGTGAAAATTTCATTAGAAGTCAAGGAAAATAGCCATAGGTATAAAGTGGCAGCCCTAATTTAGGGTTCGTGTAGAAGGTCCGAGAACGGTGCCCATTTGCATGTGGTTGCGTTAACTTAAACGCGGCGATTAAGTTTGAATATTTCGCAAAATTAGTTTGAACACTTTTAGAGATTATTAAAGTTAATAAGTTTCTTTGAGTGAGTTAATTAAACACTTAGCGAATTTGATGAGTTGCATTAATTAATTGGCAATAGTAAGAGTATTAGGTACTCAAGTTTATTTTAATATTAATTTTCAAGTTATTTTAGTATGAAAATCTAACAACTTTAAATACGGCCGGGGGGAATTGCATTTGCGTTGCCTTTGAATCTCTGAAGGAAAAATAGTAAAGCCTTGTTAAATCTTTGCTATAGTTAGTGACATAACCTGAGAATTTAAAGCTAGTGGCAGAAAGTTCGTAACGAAATAGAACCATACTTCATATCTTTTGTATATTTTGTTTATTTCGTTTTAATTTATTTCTTTTTTAACATTGTTGCATGTAGTTGCAATACGAACGAACTTGCGCAAACTTTACTTATTTTAAATACTACCACACCGCAATAAACCATTGTTCAATAATTCGCTCGATATGAGCAACGGTGTCCATAACGCAAATTAACTCGTATTTTGGACACATGTGTTCAATGACATTCAAAACACTTCTCATTTTGTATAATCTATATTTAAATGTTATACTTTGTGCAAATAAAGATTTTATTATTATTATACTCAATATGGATTGATAGACCTACTATTGTAGATTGTTTTAGTTCCGGTATAAAAAGATTATTGATAGCTATTGCTTCACATTTATTTTCTGCACCATAGTAATAGTGACTATCCAGGTTCATGCTATAGTCGTTACTGGGTACAAGATACGAAGGATAATACTTTGTAGAATAAAACTTTAGTCTCCTATTCAGCTATTGAGGAATTGGGTGACGTTTTTTTTTATTGCGATGAATGGCGAGACGAGCTTGCCATTTGCTTGATGGTAAGCGATACGAGTACGACCGCTCATGGACAGTAGCAAATGTAGTATGTAGCAGTTTTTAATATTTTTTAAAATATTTTTTATGGATTAAAGACGAGCTCATATCTTGCAGACAACTGTATAGCTTGACTGATTAATTTTAAGTTATGCTATTTATGGTCTCGGCTCAAAGCTGATGCTGCGGTTGATGTGTAGGCAGAACAGTAACTTCATTATTGTACAACTTTTCCAAACAGTCATTTCTCATTTTAAGCCAAAAAGCCTTCTAGCTTACGATAATATCGTATATATTTTAACTAAAGCTACAACCCGCCTCGGTAAAGCTAAACATCAAACAATTAACTTGTGAAACCACTATTCAAAGTACGAATTCTTTGACCTTTAAAACGAGTACCTTTTCAGACTATCAAGGCCTGCGCAGCCATTCATTAGTCTGCCCTTTAACTAATTATGAGGGATGGATGTACGAATGAGGGCAAAAATAATTGTCTGCGGCGCCATTCGATGTGTCTCTTCGGGAACGGAGTTAGGCGGACCTTTGGGGGGTTTATTGTTTGCCCTTTTGGACATATTGCTCGTAAAATAACGGGTATTATTTGTTAGTTGTCTATCTGCCGCAGCCTGATGAATGAGAGTGGACATTATTTTATAGCAAAATGCTAAAGTCAGTGGCTTTTGTTGCTTTTTTGAACTTAGTTTACCGGAATCCAAAAACAGTTTAAAGGACATTCATGAATACAGTTGTTCCGTACCCAAAGACCACGATGTGGTTTGTATTCATATTCATAGCGATAGTGGGTACCAAAAATCATTTTAGAAATAGGAACATATTTAGTTTTTATTTCATATAAATATAACTATATGGCATTAAACTTTAGCATACATAGGTAACAGATCCTCCGATGTTTCCATTGGCAAAGAATTTACATTATTACAGAACATTTGCATTATTCTACATAAAATACTTAGCTCGAAGTCCATTCAAAGAATCCACGATAAAATTATAAAGTAGAATATATTTTTCTAAGCCGTACCGCCTTAAGCGTTCACCCTTATCCGGTACTATAAAAACAGTATGGAGTTCCCCGCAATTGTTCATGAGAATAAGGGTGAATATTGTTGTTTATTATTTTTAGTATGCATAGAACCCCACAGTATTGAAAACTCTCAAGAAAATGTACGTATTTAAGTAGGTTAAATCGTATTTATGTTTAAATGAAATCACCGCAGCTTGCTTTTAAGCATTATGGAAGGAATATGTCCAATAATGTAGAAATTAGGCTATCATTTTTATTTCAAAGATGATTTCATTCTTATCAAATGTTCTTATGGTAAACTAATGTTAAACCCTTACGGCCTTAAAACAGATTTAAAACCTATATTATTTATCGAATGTTTTATCTTCCCTCAAACTGAATTCTTAAGTCGTTCGAAAGGGACAAAACATTCGAGAACTAAAATAGGTTTTAAATCTGTCTATGAATAAGGTCGTTACAAATTATTCTTGTAATAGTACAGCACATATTATGTGTAAATTCCAAATCATATAATAGAACATTGTTTATAATATATTAAAGAGACATGACCCCCAAATACAACCCACAATACACACCAATCTATATACACATGTAAGTGTTTGTAATGAACTTAATATATAAGCACGATGCCTCTATTAATTTACTCAGTCATTTACGTTTTGAAATTAGGCTGTATAGGTACCTAATTTTATAATTATAAATTAGTCTTGAAACATTAGCTGGCTTTACTGTAAAATATTATTAAATTTATATCTTATTTATCACCTATTGAAAATGTTTAATATAACCGATTTTATTCTAGTGTTAAATAACTGGACCGTTATTTAATAGTTGTTTGTATAGGTTTATTTAAGATGTTATACTATGCTTGTAAACAATCAATAAGTATATATCGATACACACGTAACAAGAAAAAATTAGGTGATAGAAAAACCCACGCAAGTTCGTCGCAGATTCGACCTGATTATACTCGTATATTATTCTGTCTCAACCATTCCGGTATGATTAACTAATTTCGCCGTTGGAAGATTGTTATTTAAATTATATTGTATTTACTGTAGTCCATCTCTGGTGCTAGATAAAAAAAACAGATGTGGGAAATTTAGATTTCTTGTTTCGAACCTGGCAGTTCTGGCAGTTTTTTCCGCAACCAGCTATTCTACTGCCTAATAAATAACTGAATTCATTAATGTAATCACGATTCTTGTTTTGTTATTTACGCACCTACCTCATATCATCTCTGCGCCACCCTTGGTTCGACTGATGATTGCCTCAGACATTAAGTCCACTTAAACATCATTTGTATAAAGTGTAAATAAATAAATAATAATCTTAAAGCTATATTCATACATCAAATTAGTCCCATTAAATCCCACATCCGAAGTCCAACTTCAAAGAAACCCGTTCTGCGAGAACACATCCTTAGCTAATCTATAAAGGATGAAGTTTCATATGCACCCCCAGTTTCCGCGTGTTAGTCTCTCCACCTCAGTGGTTTGAATAAAATTATTAGCGGTTAGGCGTAAATTCATGGGGTGGCATGCAAATCTCAAGGCACTTATGTTGAATTTATTTTGTATCCCTGGGCACTGGGTAAATTGTTTTGAAAAGGAATGCTCTTAGGATTTTAATTTTAGGGATGTTTTGGATATGGAATTATATGTTTGAAACTACAAAAATTATTTTTCCGAGACGAAAATGTGATTAAGTATTATGTACCTGATGAAGAGTGGAATGGAATCCAAATGGAGTATCAAATTATCCCCTCCTTTTTTGGACTCGGTTTAAAAAGAGAACAGGGTATATCTCGTCGATCGATGCAATTTTGCTGATCTGCTCAAAAACCTATCACCAAAGATTAAGACCCATTCTCATTAAGGCTCCTTCATTTCAAATCTACCAAACAAAATAACATAAAAACATAGTATCAATTGATTCAAAACCTCCCAAATTACAGATTCGCAACACAATGTTACAGCAAAACGCTGCTTCCAGAAATAAGATATGAATTGAAACTTCAAGCACAAATATTATGCGGAAGTCAGTCGATTACACCAAGGACGGCGGCTTGCCGGGTGCGAACATTGTTGAATTTATATCCAGAGAAACTGCATTTTCTGTTGGCAAAGTGACCAATATAATGCAGACTCGGACGGAGCGTATTCTACGTATTCCAGTCAAATTGCGACGTTTGACGATTTATATCTCGGATATCGAGGGGACGCGTTTTGTTATTGCGGCTATTTTAAGTGTCTTGTCAGATGTTACGATTGGGGTATGTCAGGTGGGTTTGTGCTGACAGGTTTAATGTCGAATATAATACTTTGGAAGCAAGTTGCTTCCTTTATAACTGGGAGTTTTGGTTAGTTTTCTCTAGAAGGAAGAACAGACGTAATAAAGTTTGTTCAAAAGTTGAGATAGAATCTATACTGATAATATCGATATTTAATTGTCTTGAAACATACCTTCAAATATATCATACATACATACATACATACATACATACATACATACATACATTAACTCTCGTCGTTTTCCCAGAAGGGGTAGACAGAGGTGCTACCAAGACACCCACCTTTCGCCTTGTATATTACGTCCCGTGGGCCGCGATGTGATAGTTGGCGAGCCTATCGCCATGTCGGACACACATTTCTGACTCCAGGCTGATAATGAATAGAAAAATCCAATATCACTTTGCCCGACCCGTAATTTGAACTCGAGACCTTAGCTTTGTGATCGTATCGTAGAACAACTATGCCACCGAGGCATTCAACTTGCCACTTACTCACAGTCTATTTATTACAAATCTGTAACTATATCTGAAAAAATAATAACGGCAGTAAGTTAGTACATTGATTCCGCATTCCCCAGCGGCTATTTTCGCCAACCAGCAAACACTGATTATATGGGACGCAATTTAGCGATGTATTAAATTGACGACCGTTCGCGACTACTAGGTACCTAGGGCGACAATTGCAGAAGCCAACAAATGCAGGAAACTCCGATACGAACCGGCATTGTGTTGTATTGCCGCCTGGGGATACTCGGCGACGCTGTAAGGGAGAGCGGGGAGCGGTGTACACAACCCACTGAATTAATTCAATTAGTTTCCTGATTCTGATGGTAAATTAGGTATTTAATTTATAATGTGTTTAGTTGGATATCCTGGACTGTTTATAACTTACATAGTAGGTAATCATGGGTATCACTGCAATGTCTATTCCTCGCGCCAAACAGCAGTGTGAATGCACTGTTGTGTTCCGGTTTGAAGGCATTGTCGCCAGAGTAACTACTGGACATATTGAGAATTGACATCTTATGTCTCAGGAAGGCGAGCGCTGGGAAATACCAAGCATTGCTTTGTAATTCATGGTGTGGTTTGGTTTTGCTACTGTCCACGAGCGCCTGTCCATACTGTCGTATCGCTTAGTATCAGGCGAATGGCATGCTCGTCTCGCCATTAATCGCAATAATACAAAAACATGTTTTTATAACGGCTACTAGTTTCGTACTCCTGAAAAAATGAGGTGATTTGTTAATTTAGTACTTATTTATAGTGATTAAAATAGTAAAGTATTATTGTAGTTACACGGGCCGGCTTCACCAAGATTATATTATACACAAATATTTAACAGTTTCGTGCCGCATTGCACTTGGAGAGAATTTGCAGGGCTCTCGAATAATCTTACATTCCACCGTAAAGGCAATTAGAAAGACCAGCACTACACCAACAAAGTAAATGAATTTTAAGTATTTACAGGTGGTCAACACTTTTCATCAGGTCGAATGATTTCTCGTTTACCAAACTTGTACAAAAAAAATGACGACCGCTATATCTCACAAATTAAACCGCCATTACACATCCTACCAAGCGCCGATACCTAACAAGCATTACGAATGCAATAAGCCACCAAACAACAGCTGTAAATGCGCTATAAAGCAACTGATGAAACTCGTCAAGTGTGCATGTTCTTTATCCCACAGTCCATATGAGAAGGTTTGATAACTCCGCTCGGATGTTGCATTGTCAGATTGTTTGTAAGTCAGTATTGGAACTTTAATATCGTATTTGTTGCATCGATATTGTTTGCTTTGACGTATCATTATTGTTTTAGTAAAAGCAATTTCTGTACCTGAACCAACCAAGTAACTTTCTATAAGGAACGATCTTCCTTACATTTGAAAAAGGTCTTACATTTTCTCTGATTGAAAATGATGCTGTTTCACCCAAAGAATTTTAGGATGCTGGTTTCCTCACCTTTTCCGCTAACATTTCAGACGTATTTATGTATGTCTGCGAACTCAGAACCGATTGGCAGTTTCTCTCCGAGCCAGATTGTCGCCAAGTCCATCTTCATTCTATAATAATAGTATCACAATTTATTTTATTGATATTTTAAAACATTCATTAACTTAAATCATCACCACCAATCATTTCTCAATAATTTCCAACCCCGTATGACGTAATCACATATTAAGCCCGTACAATGGCCGTGCCGTGTACGTCACGTACCGTGTACATTATTAACGCGCCAAGCCGATAATACGCTACAAATGCTACAATATTAAAGGGCCTCTTGTCGCAGAGGTCCGTTTACACTTCGCGACGTGTTTATAGCACTTACAGGATTTACTCAATTATTTATGACGTAATGGGTTCGATAAACTGCGTATTCATAGTTTGTTACCGGTTTAGGGTAAATGACGAATTTTGCTGGTGTTCGATTGGATGGGAACCAATGTAAGCAATAGAATCATAGATCATCATCATCATCACCATTACCGACACGGGTGAGTTAGAAAAGAAAAAGAAAGATATAAAAATAATTTTATAAGTCACAAACAATTAAAACGACGTACAAATACGTGGTATAGATGTTTAAAATAAAAAATCAATAAAAATAAAAAAGAAATGCACGTCGTGGTTGTGGCAAGTAGGTGATCACTCAGCAAAAAGTTGCGCTGCCGTGCGGGCGGAGTTGTGTTTCGAATTCAGTCTATCACATAGTTTCGAACAGGCCATCATAATTCTGTCGACTGACGAAAGATAATCGTCTCCCATCTGTAGATATTCATTTGAATTGCACTGCATTTTTATGCAAATGAATTTCAGTTCTTTTTAAGTGACAGTATAAAATTGGCCTCGGGGGCTTGACAAAATGTTGTAATTTTACATTTTCCCATAAATCCTCTTTAAGCCGGTAGATTGAAACACAAACTCCATTTGCCTAAAGGGAAACCAGTAGACTTCATTATTTCAAAAAAATCAACTCCAATTTTATCTCGCCCAAAAATTCGTAAAATACTTCCAATTGATATTATGTTGCGCTGTTAAAAAAATATTTTTAAAACATTCAATGCTTCCTCATAATATCCGAATTTGCCAACGCTGAAAAAAACACCGGCGATTAAAATAAAAAACTTGTTGAAAAATCCGACATTTTGTTAAATTAATTTTACGTTACCCACGCTGAATCATTTCAACACGTCAGTTTCAGGGGTGCGGCCATCTTTCTTTTTTGGTACGGGCTATTTTATATTAAATTTTTGTATTCTCACGCAATCGGCGTACTGTTTATTCGTTACTTACGTTTTTAGCTAGGACTAGGGGCCGGCCCGGCTCCACCCGTGTGCAGATACTTTTTAATACACTTTTATTAGCTTCAGACGTATGTATGTTAGCATGTTAGTATTTTAATATGTCTCGGACTGTTTTATTTATATTTATACTCAATGTGACTGCTGTCTTCTGTACCGGTTTTCCCGTACAGTCCCGTTATTTCCCGCCCTGTCCCGTCTCATTCTGTCCCATGATTCAAGGCATGTTTTCCATCCTTTCCCAAACCATTCCATCCCTTTCAAGATTAAAAAAGTAACAAATATATTTGAATATCTTGCTCATTTTTTTCATACTTATACTAACAAAGACTTATGATAGAAAAGTCAACAGTTTAGAGCTAAATTGCTTCTTGCTCTAAATCTCTCTTGGCTATATTGACTTGATATACATATAGTATAAATGACAACAGATCCGAAGATAACGGAAACGTCTTAGCGGCTCAGTCAGTCGAGACTATTGTGGCTAAGGACTATACAAGTAACTTCTTTTGATATTAGTTTAGATAGTCAGGCTTGGTATAAACTACAAAGATTTTCCGTAGAATATGGCTGATGCCAA
The DNA here is from genome assembly GCA_905220455.2 of Deilephila porcellus. NCBI lineage: Eukaryota > Metazoa > Arthropoda > Insecta > Lepidoptera > Sphingidae > Deilephila > Deilephila porcellus. The sequence goes on along the minus strand of LR999986.1, from coordinate 10,284,321 downwards.
TCGTAAGTATAGTGTAAATGACCTAGGCTGTAATGGTCGGTAGTCGGTACCACTGGTTTTACAGAAATATAATGTTTCAGCTGAATATTATATTTTATTCCCGTACTCCCGCCGATTTCCTGCGTTCTTGGCGCACGTGCAATGAGTTTGTTCGTGATGTGTAATATATTAATTGTAGAAGCCCATTACCTGAATTCAAGACAGAGTGGTCAATGGAATTCATGATAAAACAACACCTTCATTTTGCAATTTTGTCGCGTTGTTCTACAAGCAGATGCCGACAAGCAAAAAATTCTTCATGATCCCAATATTAACCCTCACCTTCCTCACATTTCATTACCAAAGGTCGAGTCCTTAACCCTCAAAATAGAAATCGTATTTTCAGATCATATTTCAACAGTCAACAGAACTAAAGTCCTGTCAGGTGCGACTGGCCCTCGGTTCGCGAAATGTGTCAGCTGGGTTACGCGACGTTCGACATATCGAGTGCGAGGCGACGGTTGTAATAGCAAATAATTTGGGCCACAACGTTTTGCGGGGTCCGGGACACGTCCAGTAAAAGCTAGTCGGGTTTTATCAAACAATATCTTTAATTTCGTCAGTCCGAGCTTCGTTTTTTGTATCGCATTTCTTCCGGCATTGGTTGGCTTAAATCTATGTTTGGTGGTAGTATGATATTCGCATCATTCGGGATGGTGCCTACCGTTTAAAAATGTTTGAAATTCATCATAGTGATCGCGTTTCGAGTTTAATTGAATAGTATATCCCATTGAAATAAACTAATTTTACGGATTTTATCGCGATTTGGTTTAATTTTCACATTGTAACAGTCACTGAGCGGATGACTACGAGTAATAAATACCTCAGCCCGTCCCGTGACCACGAAAGCTGTAAAGCAATCGAAACGTCGGGAAGTTAAAAAAATGTATAAATTAAACCAAATCGCGATAAAATCTGTAAAATTAGTTTTATGTCCCGTTTCTACTGGACTGCACATTTAAGTTTATTTACCAGGTAGATATAATTATCCCTATTTTGTGGATGAAATGGAGGCACTTAGCAGTGTCAATATAAAAAAAATATGTAAAATAGACTTTCGAATCGATAGATGAATTAACCCTAGAAATAGAACCAGTGTTTTCACTATCATAACGCTGCCTGCCATTGTTATTAAATACAAATTATGTTTGTCTATAAATAATATTCCCCAGCATCCTATCAGAACTCAATTCAACTTTTCAAGACATTCCTCTATTGATCCTAAAAGGAAAGCCGTTACAATTTATAACAAGGAATAAAATATTTATTCACCCCATCGGAGCCGATACAGCGAATGGCTCTTGACTGTATATGACAACAAATGGCTATATGAATTCCTCTACGCACTTGTAGTAAAATTTTCACGGCCCCATAAAATCCTTAAGACAGTCTTGCGTCGTCAAAAAGATGATTTTTCAAGAATAAAAGCTTTTCAGAACTATATCGTAAAGATGCTTTTAAGTAATATAGACGGTAGTTACAAAGGAAATGACGCGGTGGGAATCGGTCCACGAGAAATGTGGCGAATGGTTTTATATTTTTTTAAACTATTTTTTTAATTTCTTGTAACATTGTTACGATATGTTGTTCAGTGATGATATCAAGGCACTATAAAATATCATCTATTGAATATCATTTTGATGACTTCTGACGCCGGTTAGACGGCTAGACAAACGAAGCTAGGAGAATTGGTATAGATACTAAGCTTGGACACTTTATTTTAGAATTATTTCACTGGCATCACGCATAATGCATAAATGATGGAGTCTTGAGTTCGATTTCCAAGTAAATCATGCAGTTCACCTTTATCATTTGTAATTCTGAAAACCAAATTAATATTTTCGTATTTCATGAATTTAATTTATCCAAAACTAACCAATTTCCTAAAACCTACGTCCAATCACATGTCAGTCAACACCTAGCATAATAAAGTACCGATCCCATATTACTCCGAGATAACGACATCACTAAAATATGTGTTATCATATAAACATTAAGTAACAAATAAGGAAGTGACAGATATCCACGAACACTATCGTCACGGGAGTAAAGCTTGAGAATTTCAAATGAATATTGTCAGCTAATAGAAATGCAACTCAGCAGCGGACGATCGTTCTTTGTTAAGTTTCAGCTAATCCGAAAACGAAGCCAGATGGTAGTTTTAGTGGTTAGAAACACAACGCAAATAAAAATTTCGCTAAAACAGTGACAGATATTTATTTAGAAATTTTTAAAAATCATTGTTTTTGGGTGGTAAATACCTTGTTTTTGCGAAAATACTAATTTAAAACCTTACGTACCATTGCGTGTTTAAAAATAAAGAATTGTACATTTTTGTTTTAGGAAAACTATGTATATATCACCCAAATACGACGATAAGTAAAAAATTACGGAAATTTTACTTGCATTGTGTCTGAAGTCACTAACACTACCACCTGGCTTTGTTTTCGGTCGCGGTCTTGATATACACTGTATACCTAATATTATACGACACAAGATTCGATCTTAGTGTGGGGTCAAGACTGTGTATGTGACTGTTGGGTGTATTTATTTATTTATTTATTAATTATACGAGTATGCTTTTTTAACTTTACGCAACGCATGTACCTCATGCAATTATTCATCAGTCTGTGCCAGCCCATATACGTCCTACTGCAGGACACGGACCTCCTCTACAATCGAAAGTACGATTAAGAGGAGTTAGGCCATTGCGGGTTGGCGGACTTTACCGTAGAAATTCTTTAAAATCGCCACGGTCTGCAGGTTTCCTCGCGATGTTTTCCTTCCCCGTTATAGTGCGTGGTGATTGAATATCAATACACACATAACTCCGAAAAGTCGGAGGTGTGTCCTGGGATTTAAACCCACGAACACCGTAAACATACTGGCAGTCGCATCATTGCTCTACATAGACCTATTTCGAGATTATACCAAGCTAATATAAAATAAGATTCTTTCCTGATTTCTGTATTGATAAAATGTCTACAAACGTCATCGCTATGAAATGTTTTAAATATATTTCCTGTTTCGTTATTCAATTATCATAATGTTTGCTTAACTTTAGATAACGAACATATTCTTGTTTCTACGTGCCCTATGGATTGCTCGTAAATAGAGATTACACTGATATTATGAAATAAATACACTCAACAGTCACATACATAGTCCTGACCCCACATTAAGATCAGTTAAGTCTTGTGTCGCAGGTATCAGAACTACGAGAGAATTTTCGGTCTCATAAACACCCAGACCCGAAAGAAATATTTGTGGGCCGCACAAACATTTCTCTTGGTGCGGGGATCGAACACGCGGCCTCTCATTTCACAGCCGGCGTCTAACCAACTGCGCCACGGAGGCTGTCAAAATCAAATAATCAAATAGTCTATGATATAAACCAAATGTCCATGTGGTAGAGCAGGTACCACCGTAATATCTATTTCTCCCGTCAAACAGCAGTGTAAGTGCACTATTGTGTTCCGGTTTGAAGGACATTGTAGCCAGAGTAACTACTGGACATATTGAGACTTAACATCTTATGTAGCAGGATGGCGAGCGCAGTGGAATGCTTAGCAATGATTTGTAAATCATGGTGTTATTTGGTTTTCTACTGTCCATGAGCGGTCGTATCGCTTACAATCAGGCGAATGGCATGCTCGTCTCGCCATTCAACGCAAAAAAATATAAATTATAGTCTGCTATGTTTTTTGAAATTCTAATTTTTGAAATTAATTTTGGCTGCCTCTTCCTTGTGCATCAACCATGAGATTAATTCTGTATCCGATTCCGCACTGAAAAATGTATATTTGATGAAGATTTGATTTAAATAACTTTTCAGATTACATGACTGTATTAGACTGTTCTCTGTTCCCGTATAACAATATCAAAATGATATCGATGTCATAGGTCAAGGGTATATTTATTTATTTATTTATATTCTTTATTGTACACAAAATGTAATATAATGGGTTGTGTTTTTATTTCCACTTACTTTAGAGAATTGAGAGAGATGTAATGTATTTATGTAAAATTGAATTTAAAAAATAGTTTATTATAATAACTCAGATACACTTCCTTTTTATACTCTATATTTATAATCCATATATTATATAAAACAAATCTCAATATTCACTGTACGTTTAGGATTTGTCCAACCTTTATTCCCGTATCCCGGGCGGAGGATCAAACGATGCCGAATCCTCTCCTGTATCCCAGGCCTTTTGCTGGGAGCTGTGGCATTATCGACACACTCACACGAAATTGGCTCGCCGCGTCGTTTTAAAAGGATATAAAATATCGTGCTGCTTCGTTTTGTTGCGAGTAAAAATTGTATTCTATTACCCCGGGCTTGCAACTTAGCTAATAGGCATTGAGGCTATTATTGACGGGATGTTTATGAGGAAATATATTTTCGCACGGATTAACTTTAGGTCTTCGAAAATATTTTATAAAAGCTGGATGTTTATATGTGCTTATAGCTGGATTACCTTTATGAAAGTATTTTGTAAAAGTCGGATGTTTGTACGTACGTGGCATAATGTACAGGACATTATGTGGTTGAGCCACGCTGTAGTTAGACTTCTGTATAAAAAAGCCACGAGACGCCTCGTCTTTTTCCCTTTGCTGTTGCGTCTCGTTCGGTGGGCCATATTTCCAGAATTAAGTGGTGATAAAACATTTCCCAACCCGCACTAGGCCAGCGTGGTGGACTATATGGCCTAACTTCTCTCAAAAGTATTCGCGTTATAGAGGAGGCCCGTGCCCTGCAGTGTGACGTACATGGGCTGATATAGATATAGAAAACATTCGTATCGGATCGAAACTTAAAATTAGCAAATAAAGTTGAAATAAAGACTGCTTTATCATTTTCCAGACACATCCCCGCAAGCCAAGCTGTCTTGGACATAAGAATCAAACCCAAGACATCATCCGTCAATACATTACCACACAGACAAACCATCAAAGGATCTATAGCACAACATTAAAGCGAGTATAGTGGGCGAGTGTGTGCGTAACAGATTAACGTCAGTTTCAATCCGACAATGTAGTTATAATTTACACATGGATACGTCTCTGTCTGAACCGCTGTGTGTTAGGGATAGTTTACACTGAAAACGGGTGTATTTTTTACTTAGCAACATTTGAGAACTGTCATTCAAGTGACGTTTGCTTTGAAAGAGTTAGACAGCTTCCGTGTCGCAGTTGGTTAAACGCCGGCTGTGAAACGAGAGGCCGCGGGTTCGATCCCCGCACCGAGACAAATGTTTGAGTGAACCTCAGATATTTGTTTCGGGTCTGGGTGTTTATGAGACCGAAAAGTCTCTCGTGGTTCCGGATACACACGACACAAGACTCGATCTTAGTATAGATTTATTTATTTTAGCTAGGTTTCCGGGAGTTTCTAGATGCAAGCTTAACAAGATCATAGTAGAGTTTGTTGGACGATACTAGTGGTATGTAGAGGTCTTCTTGTAGCTCAAGATGATGATTATGCTGTTGTTTCTCTAAGCCGGTCTTAATTTAAAACAGAACAATACAGAGCAATATTAGGATGTTTGTTAGACTACGTCATAAACGAGACTCCAGTTATAAAATGAAATGATGTGACTTCAATTGTATTCACACTGGTCCTGACTGACAGCAGCGGGTGTGTGAGCGGTAAATTCCACAATAGTTATATCCCAACCAAACCTTGTTAATGTATCCTACCCTTTACCCGAGTGCCCGGGGCGTCATACGGCGGTATTGACATCTAAGGCCATTAATTATTACAATATTATTGCGGGCCGTGGATCGTTCATGAGCCATATCATACGTCAAAGTTGAATGGGTAATGTGCCGGTTGTGTGATAATTATAGTAATTTATTGATGCTTGTATCGGTTATTAATGGAGGGAGCTGGTCTTTTAGGGATTTTTAGAAAATTATGACTTTATCCAAACCGAATGTTATGACTAATCCTATCACCACTTGCTAGTATGTTACTATAGTAAAAAAATACTCTAAATAATTAAAGTCCACAACAAAACGTTTTGTAGGCTTCCTCATTTCTTTTATTTTTGGAAGTCTCAGTTGTTAGTGCCCCACTGCTGAGAAGGCCTTCTTTTCCTTCCCGGCTTTACGGTCTAGTGCGATTGATGACCAATCCTAGAAACTTGTCAATATCGTCTCTCAAACTGCGCCCAGGTCTGCCATATCATATTTTCGGAATTCCCTATAAACGATTAAAAAAACAGTTTTTTACTTCAAATTCTCTAAACCAAGACAATTACCAGTGTAAAAAGACATGTCGAATCGAAATCCAAATTCCAGAGGCCCGATGAGGTAGCCTGAGAAAGTTTCAAATTAGTACGCCACGAAAAGGCTTCGTCCGACGAAATATCACGTCACACATTCACGCTCCCAGCGGTTACAGTACAAGTTTATATTAATAGCTTCACGGGGCTCGAAGCCTTCTAATAGGGATGTATGCATATGTAATAGAGAAAGATGCGAATATTCAAGGAAATATTATAGGATTTTTTGCAGTAGTACTGTACTGTACTGTATCAGCATAAACGTCCTAAACGCCTACTCTACTATCGTGGGTACGATTGAGAGTGGTTAGGCCATACAGTCCACCACGGCCTAGTGCGGGTTGGCGGACTTTGCATACCATAGAAATTCTTACAATATCTATGGTATGCAGGTTTCCTCACGATGTTTTCCTTCACCGTTATAGTGCATCGAGATTGACTATCCATACACACATGACTCAGAAAAGTCGGAGGTGTGGGATTTGAACCTGCAACCACGGTAAACATGTTGGCAGCCGCGTCTAGTTCGTTTGCAAACAGGCCAACACGCACTAAAAAAACATTAAAAAAGTCTAAATTACCTCCTTACCTAGTATTAGTATACTCCATTACTATACGAAAGCACGTGAAGTTTTTGCCGAATATTCATGTACACGCCCCCGCATCACTATTCTGTGTGAAGCTCGTGGAAATTTTGCTCAATTCCCAAACTACATTCATAGCTAATGTACGTGTTGGTACTAAGTTTTTGTTATTTATTTTACTGATGTATTTTGTCATTTTACTCGTCTTCCATTCACAGGTAATTATTAATCAACGTGAAGTTAATTGAACAGTAACACAAAAATTAAAATATAATTAGCTACCTCTAACAATACCAACACTTTTACAAATTAATTGTATTTGTTAATCATCTATAATTATACTTTAATCCTTAAAAGCGTTAGGAATCTATATCTAAAACATCTTGGTGTTTTTGATTCCAAATATGTATGTTTATATATTGTTAAATTCCTCATAGTTTTCAACCCCTTTTAATCTATATATTTTACAGTAGGGTCAGGACTATCTATACAACTGCCTATTGGATAAACCAAATATAATTAAACCTCATCTAACTCCATTTAAATCTAATCATATACCTTCTGTATCATTGCCTATTAGACAAATCGATATAACTGTACCTCATCTAACTGAATTCAAATTAACCCTAAAAACTTACTTTTTAACTTTCCTTAGAACTCGTAATTACACTAACATCGAACCGAATTCAGACAATTAAACGTACACTTTCGTAAGAGCTCAGCATTTTGATGCCAAGTTAAACTGAACTAAGCAGCGTCAAGCCAAACATTGGCAATAGAGCGGTGCGCAGGCGAATGTCAAAATTTACACAAGCGCTCACAGGGCATGCAAACAGACTCGGCCAGCCTCTGCAAGTTTTATCAGTTTGCCGAGCTTAAGCACGTTAGAATTAGGCTGGACTTACACTGAGCATGTAGGTACAGAGAACATCTATTAAATATCAGTTCGTGTAGAGCCTCAGTGATCGAAAAAAAAGGAAACTGTAAATCGCGAGGATTCGGATAATATACCCTTACTGAGATATTTTTTGTGACCCGCGGTTATTTGTTTCGGATCTGCTTATCTGTTGCGCCATCTCACAATCCACGACACCCCTATCTGTAAGGATCAGCTTTACACAAAATGTACTGAACCTCGAACCTCGGCCAGTTTCTTTAGAAAAATAATTTGTCTCTAACCCGAAAAAATATTAATCAGAAAAACTTAAAGTTGTAGTTGGAAACCTTGTAATTCTACAGAGTATCTACTGACAAGTTGCCATTATTAATTTAAATCATATCTAACTTTCCTTATCAGCATTTGACCTGTTAACACCAGTTTCAAAGTTAACCTCAAAGTCAGGAGGCGAAGTTAAGTGTGTTTTAACCCTTACAATATTAACAATCTTGTTACTCATAGTTACTTACCTTTCTATTTGTTGAGTACTCAGCGTAGCGCTTAATGAGTTGACTTATTGAAACAGTTTGTGTAAGCACACGAAACATATTACCTAGACTGTATAACTAATATTTAGAATTGACATGACTGAGGTATAAATGTATATTTCATACTACCTGACTTTACAACACGTGGAGGCGACGCAACTGGCTTACATCAAATCTTTCGACAGTTGGACCGGACATAGTGTGACTTAATATCTTATGTATCAGGATGGCGAGCACAGTGAAATGCTAAGCATTGCTTTGTAATTCATGGTATTATTTGGTTTTGCTACTATCATGAGCGGTCGTATCGCTTACCATCAGGCGAATGGCATGGTCGTGTCACCTTTCATAGCAATAAAAAAAATGGTATTTTTATACCATGGTGAAATAAATAATGCGAATGTGGATATATCCGTCCGATTTCGGGCATGCTAAAATAAAAAGTCATTTCGAAAATCAGTAGATTTCGAACTATTAATGTTCACTTAACAGTGAACTTATTTATATACTCATATTTACGAAGCGGAACGCCACAGCGGGAGACCTGTCTGCGCAGAATATTTTCGATGTCAGCTCCAAAACCCCCGCTAAGCAAAACACAGGATTAAGTGGTTACGGCAGTTAACTTCTTAACTTGATAATAAAAATATCCGTATGTGGTTAAAAGAGGGCAGTCACAAGCATTGTATATTACTTAGGAAAAAAAATCAAGTGGTAGGAGATTTCACTTTAATCAGGGGCATAAATGGACCTACATGATATGCTACCGATATTTTGTACAAAAGGAGTTGAATAATGTTTTTATGTTATCAGGAGGTTTTGTCAGTTGCTTGTTGGAGCTGATACAGTAACTATTTACTATCCATTTTATCTAAAATATTCGTTGAGTTATTATAGGTTATTCTACGGCTAGAAATCTGTTATCTCAGGCGATCGACGCAACTATGCCGACTTACCTCAAGTGAAATGTTTTTTTTTATTTTGATGTCGACTCGACCCTGGTTAAACCCAAAACGCGACACTTGCTTGGGTGAAGCGCACTACATACCAAAGCCGCCGGCCCCTCGACACAACCCGGCGGCCTATAAGAAAAGTATCATATCGGCAACAAGCGCCCGCACGTGTTGCTCGCCGACATGTTGGCGGCATGACAGTGACGCGAGAGCTCTACTGACAGCTCAGTTGCCCGGCGATGCTCAGCAACGTCGTAAAATGTTCCTCATGTCATGTCGAGCCGCTGAAATGTCGCCAACAAAGCTTTCAGACTTGCAATGAGTGCAGTCGCCGACTATCCCGCTAACAAAAAGTTGCCGATATAGGCCGGCGGATTGGCGGCTTTGGTGTGTAGTGCGCTTGACAGGCTTTCCACTATCATCTAGTATCTAAGGTGGTTGCTTTTAAGATCAGTATCGTTCCACCAGCTATGCGGTCCTGCCACAATACACCTTAAATAGTGAGTGTGCATTTGCAGTACTGAATTTTCTATAAATATATTTGTTCATATTAATGTTATCAATGTAGAATATAAAATAATATGATCTATATGGCATGACATAAATAATTTTCTTTCAGTAAAAACATTAATAGAGATTGAAAAACGAGTTAAGTACCTTCGTGCAATACTTTCGTAATTGTTGCGCATAATCCGGAACTTTCACAAAACGTCTGTTTTCTTCATCTCGCTACAACATTCCCTAAATATACGGCAGCCTAACAAAAGTAATCGTAATTCTCAGTGGGGTAGCAATACATTTACCGGCAGGATACTAGTAAATATAAATTATATCGGGGAACGTGTTATTTATTCATACACTGTTAGGTGTAAGCAAATAGATAAATTTGAATACATAATGCCAACATTAATTGTTTTAGCGTGGATTTATTTATACTCCTTAAAAGAAGAAAAATGTGTATACAGAGTATTAAAAGAAGAGATATCCAGTGATTGAGACATAGTATTGCGTCACCAGTTAATGGAATACAAATTAAATTTTAATGTAATAGCCACCGGAATAATTATTTACTCAAAGAATTTATAAACATTTTTCTCATTTACTTGCTATTCTTTATCAAAGAAAATATTGTTTTGAATGTTCATATTATATAACATCCAATTTTGTAATTTAAAACTCGTAGCGATCATCAATGATTTTAATAATTTCTCCACCTATAATTTACAATGCATAAGCATAATTAAATTTCGTATTCTTGATATTATTGCTCTCCAAATTATAATGCAAACTTCTATATTTCATTTGTACTTTAATTATTAATGAAAGGGTACAAAAGCGCGCAGTCGCGGGGATCGGCTTGCAACACGCCAAAAACATTACCCCGAAACATTGAAATATACTAGAGGTGACACTGAACAAAATGTAATAAAATTGCGGTACTATACCGCTATCTGTCCGTCTCATTCACACTACACAGTCACTCCATTTTCCCTCTCGCTTCCGTAATGTCCCGCGTGTTCGGTACATGCGCAGTGCGCACAGATTTTGTTCACAATGTCTGCTCTAGTTATAAAGTACTTCATCGCAATCAAAACGTCGGATTCATGTAAATCGCATGCAAAAACGGCCTATATCACTTACATCCCAGATTACTGTAGTGCGAGCATGTCTCGTATTTAAAACCGGCTCCAAATTGCTTACATAATGACGTCAGTTGAGTGAGGTATAACCGTTAATGAATCCGAAAACGGGTTAGAGTTTTAAATGCCGTCATGAATGCAAGCTGTTTCTCAATTTCGGTAATTTGGCAAGATTTTTATGTTCAGCGGCTGTGCTTTGCAATAAGTGTTACGCTTGTCATGCGTTTACTTTTGTCCTTGGGGTGATTAGGAATTAAGACTAAATTCTAAATTAAAATGTTATATGCATATTTTTATGCCAATTAACAACATGTCTAACAGCCAGACTTATCAGGCGTTAAGTCATGGAAACTGTTATACAACATTTTCACCCCTTTCTATATAATCTACAGAGTATTATTGTACGAGTATAGACTTTATACTGAACCAGAGACGAAAGTAACAAATGAATTTGTGTAAAAATATTTCTCTACACTAATGTGCTGTATGACTGAAATAAGTCGTTACCCCCCCCCCCCCCCCCCGTACCTAAATTGCGCTCACAACCCTGTGCCATCAGGTTTTGGATATAGCGAGTCGATGCTGCAAAAATACCTCCAAAGTAACTTTTCGCCATTATTATGGCGGGTTTAATCTTGTCATGTATCAGTAAAATAAACCAATTATTCCTCTTACCATAACGGCGTAATCATTGTTTATTACTATCTAAAATTGAAATTGAAATATAGACAAAGTAACTGGTTGTTACCTTCATCCCTTCACACAATTATGTTCGTGATATCTTAAAGGTTTTTTAGGTATTTCTAAGTATCCAATAATATCCAAAATCAGGGAGGAATTATGTAAAAGTAAGATGGAGCAGGAAACCAGCAAAGATTAATACTCCGCCTAAGCTTAAAGCCAAAAAAACAAAAGAAAATGATTGTAAAAAAACACGCTGTTATTATTTTTTCTCAAAATTTTAATAGCAGTTGCGATGAAGTTGATGGCAAAAGATAGCCGAAAGACCAATATCTCATGTATAGTAATTAGTATTTTGTGATGCGGGATATTACAAGAAAATAAAGAATCGTTACGTTCGTCCTTGGTCTCCCCTATATATCTATTCTTGTATTCTTTCCTGGAAATAGGTGGTTAATAATTTTAATTGGGGTAATAAATTAGGGTGAACTGGAAACTGCACACTCCGGAGAGCAACCTAGCTGCTGACATTGTGAAAGTTCTGCAAATGGATTCGGCAGTATTTTGTTGGCAACAAAATAAGTTCTGAAAAAAAATCTGCTTTTGAAAGTGAAAGTAAGCGAAAGTTTGTAGGCGAAATTGACTGGAAATGTAAATCACGAATTTAGGACTAGGTATAAAATTGTAGATAAAGTTTATTTGACTGTTTTATAGCTGACAGTAATTTAGTTTTAAAACACTCATACTATAACAGTGCGCTAAACTAATCTGGTAAGAAATAATCGTGAATGAATTATTTATTATAGAATGCTGTCAATTAAAACTTTGGTTACGTTTCAGTAAGGTTCTATAATCTATAGATAATAATTCGCATAAATAGGTACTAAAAATATAGTTTGTAACTAGGCCATAGAATGCGACAATATCTATCATCAAACAAGCATACAAAACCACAAACACAAAGAATAATAAATAAAACCCAATAAGACAAAATATCTATTTTACATTTGCTACCGATCAGAGCAACTTTTGCTCCATGATCGATCACTCGTTTCGTATTGTTTCCATTTAACGTCTCTCGAACGAATGATTCTCGAGTTAAGAACGACGAAGTTTCGATGAGATTGTATTGGCCACATCCCAAGTTTTAAGAAACGAATCAGCGGGAGATAGTTCTCCTCAAATAGACAGGAGGGATGATAATATTTCAAGGAATCGATTCATCGAACTTGGATTGTGTCAGATTGAGTAATTATAGTTGATATTGGAGTAGTGGAATGTGTCTCACGAACTGAAATTAATCTACAATGTGTTACAAAGATTGTAATTGTGAGGATGACATTTCAATGATGTTAGGCAAATCATATATTGCATTTAGTAATCAATTTTAGTAATCGAGTTTAAATAGCCAATGAAGGCCACTTTCCTTAGGCCTGAAAGAAGGCCTGTGACCACGAAGAATGCATTGATCAGTTTAGAGTCAGAATTTTCAACCTTCGTAATTTTAATTTTAATAATTAATTAGACTTAAATAGATCAGACAATATTTTATGTAGTAAATTCAACTAAATACTTTTAAGTCAATAACCTATACTTAATAACCTCTTTATTGCCCCAACTTCATCGTCAGCAAAGGCAAGAACCACCCGCATCCACCTGCAAATGCAATCCACTTTTTGCTTGCCTATCGAGCGCTCTATAAAATAATTTGCATGGAGAGACGCCACCGGCTCATTCCTGCCAAACTCACTTCAGCCAATCCTGGGTAGTAACGAAGCACGGCAAATTTATTCATAGCTTCCTTCGTTCTTGTAAATATGACGCCGCCACACAATCGGAATTTCGTTTTGATTTTAAAACTAATCTACCGCCGTATCATCGTTGGCAAACAAGTTTACTACTCCGGGGCGATTTGAAAGTATCTAGCAGGGAATTGGATATTACTAGAGGATTGTGTTTAGACATAACAAAGTACTGTTTGTGTTTGTTCTAGTGTATGAAATAAAGACATAATATAAATATCAGTTTATGTTTTCTTCCAAGAACTGTGCTTCGAACGCAAAGTCTTAGATTCGTGTTATTAGGCTAGGTCGTTGAAATATCAATTGTTTTTACTGTAGAAAACCCAAAAGGCAATCGAGCAATTCAGTTACCTTTTTTCCATGTGTATTGATTTAATAGTATCGTCTATAAGAATGCCAAAACAGAGCAGATATTATAAAAAGCCAATCTGAAATAATTAGCAGTCGCGTTTCATTCAGTGACTGAGATTGATAGTAATAACATTTCTTTTCTTCGTCTTTACAAGCCCACAATGCTCTCAAAATTTTGTGATGCTGGACCTTTCCATCTTTACTTTATATGAACAAACCGCTCACTTTATGGTAGCCTTAGGCTACAAATATCACTTCTGATATAAGCTATTTAATAACAGAAATACTGTATATATAAATATAAACATTAAAATAACATCCGTAATCACCGAATCACAAAAAGCTTTCAAACAATAAGGGAGAAAAAACATTCTTTTTGCGTTCAATATTTAAAGGAACCCTTGTAATTATTCAGCAAGACGAATGATGTTTAAGATAATTCTACGCACGTAACATTTTATCTTTTTGACAAATTGCCGTTAAACGTACTCCGTAACTCAGGTATCTTAATGACGTAGTACCTACAATTTGAAGTGGATGTTGGGCATTTTAGAGGTTCCGTCCCTTTTTGACTATTAAAAGCCCAAAGCAATTATTTGATTCTCACTCTTTTGTTTGAGGAAATTGTTGTCAGTGTTTCTTTTTGTTTGTAATTTAGATCTTTTGATCAAAGGACTTGTATGGTATGATTAGTTATCTGTACCAGTCCATATACTTGGAAATGCAGGGCACGGGCCTCCTATACAGTCGAGAGCATGATAATGAAAGGTTAGACTATATATGTATATCATTAATTATCCGCAAAACAAATTAAAAAATAAATATTTGCAGTTTGACTTATATATAACAATCTTACTTACTACAAACGTGGTAAAAAAGCTTCGATCAATTATACATCGAAGTAAAAAAGGTTCCATTCAAATAAAAGCCTCCGTGGCGCAGTTGGTTAGACGCCGCCTGTGAAACGAGAGGCCGCGGGTTAGATCCCCGCACCGAAACAAATATTTGTGTGATCCACAGGTATTTGTTTCGGGTCTGGGTGTTTGTGAGACCGAAAAGTCTCTCGTAGTTTCTGATACCCACGACACAAGACTCGATCTTAGTGTGGGGTCAGGACTATGTATGTGACTGTTGGGTGTATTTATTTATTTATTATTATTTATCTTTGTGTCCATTTTAAGTGCCATCTAATTCAAAAAGACATAGCTAATCGAATGCAATAAGACCTTTTCATGGAACCCCGAAAGAGCGGCGAAGAATATGTACCGTATTCAGATGCTTTTGATATTTAAATGTTGAGAACTCATAAATATTTAATGTAATATCATTGTGGGCACTGACTGAGGTGTAATTCATCGTTCAGTATTAATATTTATTTCATGCATACGTTAGTGGTTGACCGTCATACGTTTCTTTTACATCTGTAGGATGATTTAGTTCTTACTAGTTCTTTGATTAGTCTCATTTATATACATGGGATACATTAGAATTTAGTGGTTAGACCAAAATATGAAGTTGGAACTGAAAAAGTTACCGTTAAAATTCGAAATCTGATAATTAGTGTTTAGGCTTCGATTTATTATTAAAAACCGGTTAAGGGCGAGTTGGACCAGTCCACTCGGGGTACCGTACCATTAAATACCTCTCGTACCATATAACTGCGGGCGAAAATTTGTATCCACACAAAAAAAGGTTGTCATTGTGATCACAATTTTGGGACGTTAAGATTTTGTATAACTTCGGATTTCAATCCAAATTGAATCTAAAACGCCATTTATGTTGCGTTCTGATAAATGTTTACACGATGCAACTGTTGTATATCCTTACGATATTATTATTATTTATTATTATTTAAATCTTTATTGTACACTATTACACATGAAAATACACAATACAGAAACAACAACAAAAAAAAAAAGTACAAATGGCGGTCTTATCGCTCTACAGCAATGTCTTACAGACAACCATGGGATGGATTTAAAAGAAGGAAAGAGAGAGGGCAGTGTAACTAATAAATAATTAAGGCTTATTAATAGAAATTAAACATATTACATAAATACACAGACATAGTATACATATATAATATATATTCATAAATACATACATAAATAAATAAATATGTGTCTATATATACATATATATATATAATTATCAATAAAAACATATATACTACAAATAGCCAAATGATTTAGTTTAAGAGAACAATACCAAAGTCTAGTTAAGGAGAAAGGTAGTGCTCTTTAATCAACCTCTTAAATGACGACAGCGTTTGTGCCTGTCTCACCACAACAGGAAGCGCGTTCCACAATCGAACTGCTTTGACCGTAAAAGAATTGTCCATAAATGTCGTGGTGTGCACAGGCATTCTCAGTTTAAGATTCTCAGACGACCTCAAGGATCTCGAATGTGAGTCATGAAGAAAAATAAATCGTTCTTTGAGATAAGAAGGGGTGACAGGATTAAACAAAATATTGTAAAGAAGAGAAAGGATGTGAGTATTCCGACGAAGTCGTATAGGTAACCACTTGAGCTTAGCACGAAACTCAGAAACATGGTCATACTTGCGAAGACCAAATATGAATCTTATGCAGAAATTTTGAAGGCGCTCAAGTTTATTAAGTTGGTCTTCGGTGATATCAAGATAGCTGACATCGGCATAATCGAGGATGGGGAGAAGGAGGGATTGCGTAAGCGTAATTTTCGTGGAAACGGGTAGAAAGTTGCGTAACCTTCGCAAGGACCTTGCGGAAACAAACAGCTTCCGGCTTAATTCCGAGAGCTGTGGACCCCAGGAGAAAGATTTGTCTATGTGTATGCCCAGATTGCGGACGGAGTCACTGAATGGAATCGCGATACCATCACAATAGACACTTGGTAGTTGGGACGAGTCAAGCTTCGATATCATCCTGGGGCTGCCGACAACAATGACTTGGGTTTTACAAGGGTTAATCTTTAAACCATGAGCTTTACTCTAACTACAGATATGTTGAACGTCTGTATTGATTATCGCAATCGCATCCGACATCCTGTCTAAAGGAGCTTGAGTATAAATCTGGAGATCATCAGCGTAGAGGTGGTAGGAGGAGCGAAGAAGATTGGTAATGGAGTTTATAAAGATAGCGAAGAGAAGAGGAGATAGCACGCCGCCCTGAGGTACGCCAGCAGATACGGGGCACCAGGAGGAAAAACTTTCCTATATTCGTATCTTCGAGGCGAGAAACTCTCCCCGTGTAAATTGGGCTTTAGTCTAGAATTACTTGAATCAGCTTACCAATCCTTACACCATGAAAGTAGTAGAAACACTCCTTATTTCTTACACCATAAAGTTCTGAAAGTGGTAGAGCCATGCTGTTTTCAACCATGACTCGGCATGATTGGGCAGGCTCGTCCGGAGCGGTACCACTGTCTCTCAAGACATCAACGTGAAGCGACAGCTTTGATGTCGCGTTTCGTTCGGTGAGTGAGATTGCCGGATGCCCAAAACCCTTTTCCTCTTCTCATCCATATTCCTTCTCGCTCTCCTCCCGATTTGATGGGCCAGCGACACATCCAGGATCCAAGCGTTACGTATATTCATGGGCGGCAGTGATCACTAACCATCAGGTCACCTGTTTGCTCGTTTGCCAGCCGTATGCAATAATAAAAAAAGGAAAAAGATTAATCTGATATTTATTCTTCTCAAAAAAGTGTTAGTGACATCATGCTATCCGAACTAACAAAGAAAATCAGATTCAGGTAATGTTGTGCACATTACCTATAGAAAATTCCATCCAGCCCCATAAAAATCGAATTTTACGTTCCATGTAATATTGAGTTAGATCCGTATAATGCGCATGAAGTTATAAAAGCCAGTAAGGTTGGGTGGAGCGCAGATATCTCGGTATTTATTCTGCCCGCCGTGAGTGCACCGATTGGGCAGCGTGACCCGACTCCTAATGTAAGGATTGAGCTGCCAACATCTCTGGGGGCATCCATAAAGATGCTTGGCGGATATGATTATGACCCTTTCTTAGACATCGGTTTGTTTTAAGATTTTATGAGATATATAGATATCTGGAATTTAGCATGTCAACCAAACGGTTGATTTAAAGCTTTAGAGGGCAGGAAAGGAACGTAAAAAATCTGCGTGTAGAGATCGTAACAAGATTTTCTATGGTATGTGTAGCCCGTCAACCCACACTAGGTGGTGGACTACGGCCTAAACCCTTTCAATCGAACTCTAAGTTGTAGGAATCTCGTGCTCAGTAGGTGGCACTTATGAGCTAGTACACTAGCATGTCACTTCCTAAAATTTTTTTTATAATTCCTCCTTAAATACAAAACCATTATTTTCTCCTTCCTCAACCAAGACGTTAGAAAACTAGAAAATATTTTCGAGCCAAGCCTAATAATTCGTACCAGTGGATGCGCAACTAAACAAGAGAATACGATCCACTGCCCGTGAAATAGCTTGTATACAACAATCGTATTGCATCCATTCTTAGGTACTGCAGTTGAGTTTAATACTGCGGCAGTAATAATGGATATATTATTAAAACTTTGTTACTTAGTTGTGCACTTTGGAATTACTGTGAGAATCCCTAATATGGGCAAATATGATCTCTTTGGTTGGCCGGGCATAATTGTGTTTAGCTATTAACAGATTTTCGTTTTTAAATCTTAATACTTTATGAGAATGTCACTAAATACCATCAGCAGCACCATCTGTTCCACTGCCGTCAGTTTACTGTCATAAAAAACATAGTCAATTCTAATACAATTAATTCTTAATGTTTACATTCAAGACACTTTTTGTAAATCTTGTTACCTTAAATTTAGATTACTTTAACTATCGTTTGTAAATATATTTTTGTTCAACATAGTATGCAATAGGTGAACAATATAAGAAGATCAGAAATTTGTTGTATAGATACTTAAGTTACTTATTGTATCATCTGTTGGTGGATCATTTAAAGTGTACAAATAAAATAATAAAAAAATATTTGGTTCGTAAGTAATTATAATAAATGTGGGAATACGGAACTATTCCGGTTCGGGTCAAATCAAACAAAGATTGCTTAGATATTCTCCTGTTTAGTATTAATTGTTCTTTTATACGTCTTAACGTCGTTAACGTCTTCCATAGTCTTCTAAACTATTCTCTCCTATTCCGTCTTTTCATATTTGACATCTTAATCATTCTAGCTCTTTTACTTTTCAGTACTTCCATTCGTTATCTCTTTCTTATAAACTACGTTCCATATCAGTCATTCGTCTATCGTTTCATTCTATTCATCTTTCATCATAACATTCAAATTCTACATTTATTTTGAATGCTATTGACAATACTTAACAAATGAACTAAGGCAGCACCGCAAAATAGTGAAAAAGGAACCAGACTCGTCGCGAGATGCATCTTCAATACTTAACAGCCGGTTGTCAAGGCGTTGTATTACGAGGAAAGTATTTCTAGAATTTATATTAAATAACTGGGTGCGCTATTGCTTGCAAAGTAGGAAAAAAAATCAAAATTGTAGTAAATCTCGTAAATTGACTCACTTGTTTGATAGGTTGTAAACACGGAGATAAATATATAATGTACCGGGTATATCAAGACTGCGACCGAAAACGAAGCCAGTTGGTAGTTTTAGTGGTTACAAACACGATGCAAATAAAAATTTCGGCAAAATAGTGACAGATATTTTTTTAGAATTTTTAAAAAATCATCGTGTTTGGGTGGTAAATACCTAGTTTGTGCGAAAATACTAATCTAAACCCTTACGTACTATTGCGTGTTTAAAAATAAAGAGGTGTACATCATTATATTAGGGAAACTATGTATATATCACACAAATACGAAGATAAGTAAAAAATTACAAAAAAAAAGTAGTCGGTGTTTTTTGCGAAATTTTTACTTGCGTTGTGTCTCAAGCCATTAATACTACCACCTAGCTTCGTTTCCGGTCGCGGTCTTGATATACCCTGTATACATTATACATACGTAAATAATAAAATACTTGCATACTTTAAAAAATTATAGTTTTACAAAATTATTTCCAAAATATATTATTTCCAAGAATATGTGGCGCAGTTGTACTACGGCATGATTACGGGGTCTGGACTATGCATGTGACTGTTGGGTGTATTCATTGATTTATTTAATCTTCGTCCAGACCTGATCGCCCATCCAAATCAACATACTTTGCCAATGAGACTTATGGAACTAATAGGAACTAAACACTAACCAGTATACTTTTCCAATAAGAACTTATGGAACTAACAGGGGCGCAAGTTGTATGGAAGCTTCCGACCTGATTACCGACGTCGGCGCAACTCGCGGACAAAAGCGGCTTGATTGTAATTTTAGCGATAATGACACCCCACGTAAAGGCCCAGATTTGGGAGTATTTTGGGGGTTTAATTAGGTTTATCCAATATTTGTATACAGTACTGTAACTGCTTATTTTGTTACTTTTGGTTTATTTTTTTACTAGTGGTAGGATTCGTATCTCTCCGAATACCATCTCTTACTAACAGATGACTTCATCCCAATTTTATTCCACTTATTACCATCAGTCTGATGCGTTAAAAAAGAAACGGACAAAAAAATCCTTTGTAGTGATAGAAAAAGCCTTACCAAGTCGAAACATCACTTGCCTATATCACTAACAACGAAAGCCATAGCCCAATCAGACCCATTACAGCAACGCTTTCACAATATTTACGTAGTTTTGGCCAGGCGGTCACACAACCACCCACTCCCCTAATTCCACACCTGTCTCCGGATACGGAAACGTGTCAGATATTTCAGCCGAACCGCTTTTAATACGGCCGCAATCGAAAACAATGGTCAAGCCCGCCACATTGTTTCGGAACATATGTATTGTGGCCGTTTTATTTATTAAAGGGCTTTTTAAAGCCCAATTTTACTGCGTTATAGTGACACCGGTACAAGGGATTTGAATATATTAAATCATTTTTGTACGTCATTGTGGATAAAAATAGGATTTGCGATTTCGAACGTTTTTAAATATAAATAATCAATATACAGTTTTTTTGTTTATTTTTTAAGTCACATACATAGTCCTGACCCCATACTAAGATCGAGTCTTGTGTCGTGGGTGTCAGGAACTACGAGAGTCTTTTCGGTCTCACAAACACCCAAACCCGGAACAAATACTTGTGGCTTACACAAACATTTGTCTCGGTGCGGGGATCGAACCCGCAGCCTCTCGTTTCACAGCCGGCGTCTAACCCACTGCGCCACGGTGACTGTCGAAACAGCTCATCTACCTGAGGTATTCTCTACCAGTCGAACCTAGGGTGATGCAAAGATGAAAAGTATATCAACCGACGACGATGAAAAGTATATAGAAAGTATATCGAATAAATATTGTCTAGCGTCGGTAGATACTCTAACTGAAGTAACTACTAGGTCGACTACAAAAGATAAAAAAAATTGGGAGGCCGGCATACTTATATCAACCGTCGTCATATTCCTCGCTAGCCGATAGTACTTCTGAAAAACACTGCACTTAAAATCAGGTACAACGTAATCTAATTGCCATTCCAGTATAAAATAATTAATACGAAGACTGAACTAACTGAACTGACTCAAGCTAATTGAACGGCTAAAAATTATCTCAAGTTAAATCTACATTTTAAACGAGATAAAAATGCAGAAAATCTTCCGCATAGGCCTAATGACTGCAGCCTGGAAACGTTAAAATATTCAGACAGATTAAGATTTGAACGGATTAAAAACGATTTTAGCTAATGATAATTACATCAGGATCATTTAAAAATACTCTACGGACGTAATGGATTGTTCCCTGTTTTAGTACTGAAAAGAGTTTATCCACCGGCCTTAGAACACAAAAAAAGCAATGCGAAGCAATTTAATCGCGGCAACTCACTCCCCGTACTGACTTTATCGGGCAAATTACCCATTATTAGGGTCTCTGTATTATGTACTTTATTTTGTTCCCAGATACTTATACTAATTCCGGCGCTGAGTTTTTACTTTGAGTGCACAAAAGGAAATGTATTTAGTTCGGGCCTGAGGTTGTGTTTTGTTACATTGTGATTAATAAAATATATTGTAATGATTAGCGGAAAATGTAACAGTATTTTTTACTAAATATTCTACCGTTGTATTTAATTAAGCGCTGGAATTAAAGTAAATAATGGTAAGTAATAATTAATTAGTAAGTTGAAGTGGCAATGGGCGGGGCACATAGCGCGGAGAACTGATGGCCGATGGGGCCAAAAAGTTCTCGAATGAAGGCCACGTAGCGGAAAGCGCAGCGTAGGACGTCCACCCACAAGGTGGTCAGACGACCTGGTAAAGGTCGCGGGACGTCGCTGGATGCAGGCTGCCTCCAACAGGTCACTGTGGAAATAATTGGAAGAGGCCTATGTTCAGCAGTGAACTTCCTTTCGCTGATGGATGGATGGATGAAGCGCTGGAAACAATGCCTACGTGTCAAAACAATATGTAGTTAATTCATTTTTATGTATCAAAATTCACGACATTATGACATCCCTGATTGCGCCTTTTAAATACATTTATAGTTTAAAAAAAATTGTTAATACGATAAACTTACTAATGATTTTTATTCTTAACCCAATGAAATCGAATATTCTTTGATGTGTTAAAAGTCTATATCAGCCTATACCTATACGTCCCATTCCAGGGCATGGGCCTCCTCTATAATGAAGAGTACGATTGAGAGAGGTTAGGCCATATAGCCCACCTAGTGCGGGTTGGCGGACTCTAGACACAATAAAAGCCTGACAATTATTATATCTTTTAGTAACAACCAAACAAAAATTTCTAGAAAAATACTTCTAAAATACCTTAACAACCCTAACATCGAAACAGTAACATTCCGGGTATCATTAACTTTGAATTAATGATCGTTAATGTAATCCAATCCCGTCATTACAGGTCATTAAAACATTCGTCTGGTGCAAGTTCAAATAATTGCTCGTTTTTCCGACATTCGATTCCAATTAACATGCTAATATTTATTACCGGGCCGGCCTGGTTTAGGTATTTTCTGTTTTTATTTTTAGTTTCCTAATTGTGTACAGTAGGATTACATAGCTGAGGTCTCGGTTTCGAATCCCTGGTCCGGCATAGAATGTTAGGTCTATTCTTTTATTATTAGTTAAAATCTCATGCCACAATAGTGATTAATGAATGAAAAAAAATATTTTTATAGAAATCAGTGCATAAAATAAAAATCACGTAGCAATTACATAAAATAACATTTCCACCATATTTTTTATGAAAACAATTCAGAATGTACCCGACATGCGTCACTGAATTCCACCGAATGTCTATAAGTCGACCATGCGTGTCTTTCAATCATAACAACTTACAAAAACACACGGCTACTCGACTGTTTCGACTTTACATCAAAATAAAATTTTATTTAGTCCTACACAAGATTTTTTTGGATCATTTTATAAACTAGATTCGGAATGATCAAGCAGTAAAACTTTTTTTCTTATTGTGAAAATTGTGTTTAATATTAAAACATACTTCTTTATTTTTTCGTTTTAGATTCGTCTATGTCTGATATATTTTAGGATTCTAAATAACAAATTTTATTTTTTTTAATTTGTTTCGAGATTCTTCCGTAAAGACCCGGGATTAATTTTTAGTTTTTTTTTTTTCACTACTTGATATATTTAGCTTAGTTGTTAAAATTGAGATAGATCCTTAACAACAAATAGGATTGCAATTTTAAAAAAATATTGCAACATACCTTTTCCCAAAAACCAATTAACAATATACAACATCAAACTCCAATTCCAAATATCTAAAACCCGAAAAATCGAGCATTGAATTTTTTAAATATAAATGTTGAAATGCGGAGTGTTCGCACCCGATTCTATCGTCTCTTAGGGGATGAGTCCCCGCGCGAAGAGATTTATTTTACACATCCCACAGCCCCTGTCTCCCCGCTGGACACTGTTGATAAGTGGCCATGTTCACTGCTTCTGCACTTTGTTTGGTATTGCTTTAATATTTTTCTTGTAATTCTTTATTTTTGTTTATATATGTATATGTGTATCAGCCCATATACGTCTCACTGCAGAGCACAGGTCTCTTCTACAATCGAGTGTACGATTGAGAAGGGTTAGGCCATTATAGTCCACCATTATTTGTTTACATAGTATTTACTAGGGTCAGGCCCGGCTCTGCCCGGGTGCAGATACTTTTTGAGTCAAGTCCATATCAGCAACATATTATTTCCCGTACTGTTTTATTTATATTTAAACTAAATACCGTGCTCTGTACTGCTCTTCTCGTCCCGTCCAGTTATATCCCGCCCTGTCCCGTCTCATTCCCACCCAAGGCATGTAATCCTATCCCATCACATCCATTTCAAGTTTAATAAAGTAACAAATATATTTGAATTCCTTGCTAATCCCACGGGAACACTACATATTTTAAAATAAAAAGTGGCCATATATGTTAATCCAGGTTGTCAGCTCCCTTCATACCTTCCATTAAATTCGTTAAGTTTTTCTTATTAATGTTTCATGTACGGACATCGATTGATTACATATTTTTTATATGTATAGATAGTTATATTATATATATTAGTGATATTAGTGACTTTATGACTGATAGTCTATATTAGTGACTTTAGTTTTAAGTAGTCTGGCTTCATGTTTAAATACGTAAATTTCAATCTAAAAATGAGTTCATTTTAAATTCGATATTCCACCTAACAATTCATAAACCCTTTGAAGAATCTATCTTAGGAACCGACCACATCTGGTGGTAACATTCATGTCTTTCTATACTAAACCCATTGGTTCAGTTGTTGCTTCTGGTAATTTTGTAGGCGTTAAGTAATGTTTGGAGGATTCTAGTCTTTTTAAATCCACCTGCGTACCAAACTTGTTACAACGTGGGAGATTAGACCCCAAAATTCCTATAGACAATTAGCAGAGGCTCTGATCCAACAGGAAATGCGTAAGGTATAATGACAGTTAACTTCGCTAAAGTGTTAAATTTGCATCGACTAATCAGCATACATATTGTATATTGGAGTAAAGAAGTTTACAGGAGCAACACGTCAATTTTAATTTCCACTTCTCAAATAAAGTATATTCCGAAATTAGATAACATGATATAAATCTGGCAACCCTATTCGTAGATTTTTACACCGCGCTCGCGAGTTCCAACGCGTCGACCAATCAACCACGAGAGACGTCTTTATTCCGAATCACAAAATGGCCGCTTTACGAGGGTTGTGTTAAAAGTTTTTATATGTTTTTTACTATTATATATTCTTGGAGCATACGTCATTCCGTGTGTATTGCTTGACTAGTTTCCTGATTCTTTGCTTTATACTGATCGTAATACTTCGGTGTATTAGGTTTCGAAGTAAGTAGTGTATGTGCCTCTTAGATATCTGCCATTATGTAAAATACGTGATTTGTGTGGTATTATTAGTAAAACAACTGAAACTTTAGATTCAACAGGACTGATGTAAGGTCTAAAGTAACATCGACGGTAGATAACAACTTCGTCGGCCGGTTTTCTTGACTCAGTCACTTCATCAGTCTCTTCCCCAAATAAAATAAGCAGTTTCCTCCTTTGCATATTATTTAAAGTATCAAAATTGCATATTTAACACAAGAACTCTTTTGCGGTATAAAGCCCTCCAACAACAATTATTATAGCAATAAGTTAGAAGCAGTGTATCCAATGAACTTCTGCAACGCTAGTTGTTATCAATTGTCCACCTCGTAGATGGATGTCTGTGGCTACGCCTATGCGTACAGCTGCCTGTATATACGTAATAATATTCTTATTGAAAATTCTAGTCCATACATACATAAACTCAAGCCTTTTTCCCAGAGGCAGAGTTGCTACCAGGACACCCACATTTCGCCTTGTATGTTCCATCCCACGATGTGATAGGGGGCGAGCCTATCGCCATATCGGGCACAAATTTCAGACTCCGGGCTGATAATAATTAATAGAAAAATTCAATATCACTCTGCCCGACCCGGAATTCGGACCCTAGACCTCACCTTTGTAATCGTACCGTAGTACAACCCCGCCATCGAGGTTCTAGTTCTATTATTAATTTTAATATACTGATATTAAACTAATACTGCCCCGCCCTCACACCCACCACTGCAACTCGTGTAAGCTAAGATCAACAGTGGCACGCGTATTAATAACACTGAGCATTAAAGCTCAGCGAGTCTCCGGGAATGTCCAACTTGTATTATACTTATTACAAAAACTATAGGAAGCTGCCCAAAAATTGCTTCATAAATTCATAACCAGAAATAATCAGCAAAACACCAAAAAATTAAGGTTACCAAACTACAGTAAGATGGTTAGAAATATAAAATTCATTGCGTTAGTATCATCACCAGCGGCCTATTCATCTGCGAGCACTCAACAACCGGCTATGACGTCACCGATATTTTGATATATCTCCGCAACTACACTTTTTCCATTTATAAAAGCTTTTACAGATCCTTTTAAAATGTTACGTGCGCTAAAAGTGTAAGCGTTTAGAATTCAACTATATTTTTTCTGCTTGGACTTATCGAGTTATGAAAGGTAGCGTATGCACTGCTGCAGCTCTCTTGCTGAAGTTGGAAGACAGTTAGTTAGTTACTTTATCAGGTCGGATTAGAATATTCATAATAATACGTATTTTGTTACATTTTGATTTAATTTTAATACTTTTTTGGTGTTATAATTTTAATAAGAAAAAGAATTACAATGTCAGTTTCCTGTATTTAATGGATTACATTAGAATCAGTATGTCAGCTATTGATATTTACTAACTTTAGATACTTTGTACCAGAGTTGATATTATGATTAAATATTTGAAAACGTCATCGTATTTGTATATTTTTAGGCCAATGGGAAATGTCAAATTAAAATAAGCCCTTCACTGCTTTTGAATACTCCCATCTAGGAGCATCTGCGCCACAGCTTTGGGAGTCTCTAAACCTCGTCTTTAACCCGCAAATAACAATTTCGGGAAATACAAACGAAACAAAAATATATTTATTAACTACATACCCTCGTTTTCGCAACCGTCTCCAGCCCAGAAAAAATGGCGGAGATTTTTTTATTACTTCACGACACGTAGACAATTTTCTCACGAGAACCGAGGGGGAGGGGAAATTATATAGGGGTGGATGTGTGATCATCCATCATATTCAGTTTGACAAGCACATGTGTTCTCTGAATTGAACAGTTTCTCTTCCCTGCCAGTTGGTAAACTGTCCTTGTGGTGCATGCGATGAGCGGAAGGCTTATTTATTTTTTTATTCTTTATTGCACCATACAAAAAGAAACAATTATAAATGAAAAAAGTACGAAAGGCGGCCTTATCGCACTGGGCAATTTCTTCAAGGCATGGGATGGATATAAAAACAGGAGATTGAGAGGGCAGTCAAGGTATATTTTTATGTCATGGTATCGAGAGGCTTACGAATACTTTACCACCAGCTTTGGCGTCTAAGTTACTCTCACACACTGAAGGAAACGCAACTGCATACTTGTTTTTCGTCGGTTTTCTATAAAATAATGGTACCACCCCGGTGGAACCGATCCATTTTTACTGCGGCTTTATATACCTTCGCCAAGGCTCTACCTCTTAGGAACATGATGATTTTATAGAAGTGGAAAAAAAATTAAAATACAAATCAATTACATCAGTTTTATAGGGTATACGATATTGAAATAGTAATTGGTTGTAATATTTAAAATTCCTACCTTCTATAGTTTTTGGTATTTTTAAAAAAGTTATGTCTGAACCCCTGTGTTCTCTTCTATGCAGATATTACTAGATTATATTGTTTTATCGTTTAAATAAAGTTTTTTAAATTACAATCTCATAAGCACTTATTTAAATTAAAATAACAACGTAATTGTAACAAGAAGATAATATTAATAATCACTTGCTTATCTGTTTTGCCCAATTATCCTTTCCCTTCCATAGGAGGATTAACTGCAGTTACTGAATATAACTACATTCAGATACTATAAGTTAGGGTCTGTGTGTCACAACAGTGTTAGCTGAGGTTCCAATTATTATTCATTAAGTTGTCATAGCGTTCATTTGCTACTCTTATTTTAAGAAGTCATCGAAAAACGCAAATCTTTTAACTTACACCGCAGCGCACGTCTCCCGCCCGATATGTTTGCAAGTAATCTTTCATACACCATGACGGGATTCCGATTTTAAATATAGACTTTTGTCTTTATTACCCACATTATAGCTCCTCCTTATATTTTTAATGCGCGTTATGGGAAATTTGGATCGGTTGATTAATATGCTGTTGTTTACGTTACATGTAGTTTCGGATGATTTGGCGCATACTGTTTTGTTCAGTGGTACCATTTCGGTAGACCAACGCATGAATATTGTAGTGAACTAGTTCTCCCGTCCAATATTCTTCGTCTGGCTTTTTACTAATGGCTTTATCGTTCTTTGGCCTTTGTTTAAATGACTCGACGTCTCGACGTCTGTCACGGTTTCTAGGACATCATTAAAATTGTAAGACTTTCACAGCTTCCTGTGCTATGCCACGAAGTAACGTCTTCATTATCATTAGTCATCTTGTTCTATACTGATCATAGGCCTCACTAAAAAAATATATAGCTGTCAGATCCAGTCTGTGCATTAATTTCAAGCGGTTTTTATCAGGTCTTCTATAGTTTATAGCTCATTATGGATCTTGGGGTCGTCGGTACGTGGTGAGCAAGTTCAACAATTGTAATTACTGTTATTTGAAGGCAATTTCGTCTTTCCGCAATTCTCCCCTGCCGTGATGTCCTTTCTTTCTCTGAACCATAACTCTACTTTCCCGACATGTCCTGTCCCATAAAACGTATAATTCATAAGAATTAACGCAAAACAGTAATACACAAACGTTAAACGCCAGTTTAAATTAATCTACGTGTCAAATACAAAATGAATTCGATAGCGGGTGGCATGTTGACTTAATCACTTAATATCGGTACACGTCGGTTCCAATAATGTTTTATGAAACATAATACACGGCGCGGTTACCTCACGCGTTGACTTGGAATTCTCACCGCGGTAGGGCTGTCGCTTGGGAAATGGAGGTTTATTTACATGGTAGATCGTATGGATCGCATTTTTACATGAGTAGTCGAAAATAAAGTAGATATTGTCAAAACGACACATAATACGGAAAACCTTTTATTGCTTTAATAACAATGGCCGTCAAATATGTCGCAGAGGATTCAATTGCCAATTTTCTAATTGCCAAGAGGACAAGCCATTACTTAGGCACCATACTTCACGGAGAGTTTTCCGTTCCACGGCTTATCGTGGGACGGAATTAGTTTTGTACCCTTAAATGCTTGCGTTCTAACGCAAGCATTTAAGGGTACAAAACTAATGACGGCAAAACTTGTGAAAGATTTCTAGAGCAATTGAATCAACGACCTCACAACCCAAACACTTCTAAACAAATAAGGTAATTTGTTTTTTTTTTATTTTTTATTTAGCAAAATATTTCGATATCTCACCTGCCAACCCTGAGCCCAATTCTGCACATATTAAAAGGGTGTCAAGCGTTATAATTTGACTAATGTAAGGAACGCGAAACGTAGCGTTATAGAACACTGAAAATGCATTAATTTAAGCTGAAATGCGGTCATAAAGCCTCAGCGCCTACAATAAACGAACAGATGTTCATTCGAAATTTTACATTAACACCTATGTACGGATATAATTTAATTTTATACCTGTATTTTACCGTCGGAGCAATTTGGATCTTAATGTGTGAATTGTAAGACCTATATTTAGTATTACTGTTGTTATTTATGTAGCTATAATTTATTTTGAATGCGGTGAGATTATGATTGGTGAAAATATACAAAGGTAATTTCAGGCTTCTGTTTAATTATAAGCTGTGTCAGATGTACTTGTGACTTGGCTTCAACAGCTATATAGAAGGTAATTTCCATTACTGATAATATTTTTAAAGTAACGTATAGACTAGACGAAGGTGAAACAAACTTATTGGCTGAAGACAGATAGAGATCAAACAAACTTTGTTCGTAGGTAGTGAAACTCTATTTTGAGGGAAATTTTTCGAAAACATGCATCTCTAATATCTATAATACAACTATCACCTATTTCACTCCACTTCTCAACTACATCAAAATAAATTACGTTAAAAATACCACAAAAAAGCACTTTGGGTTCCACATCATTACCTATACAAATGTTTACATGAAAATTCCTCGCAGTTTGGTTGCTGTAATTTTTTCCTTTACGCGCAAGCACTTAAGGGCTCTCCACACCTATTCCTGTCACGTAGTAACGATTTTCAAGTGGCGCATAGTACTCGAGAATTCTTATTTTGCACAGATTTCCTAACAACGTATGCCTTTTTGCAGACAAGGGCTTGGAGACAGCAAGTAATGGTAAATTCTTTGAGTATCGCATTTGGGTTCAAAGGGGGAATCGAAATTTCGTTGAAAGTAAGAATTTTAGGTTTACGATAAATATTTTTCTTGTTGATCGAGATACGATACAAATACAAGGTAGAGATACAAGATAGCTATAGATATAGGCGTCCGTACAAGGTAGACCGAAGACCTGGTAAAGTTCATAGACAGTCACTCGATCCAAACTGCTTTCAAGACATTAATCATATCTACATATACAAATGACTGCCTCGGTGGCGTAGTTGTATTACGGTACGGTTACAAAGCTGAGGTCTCGGGTTCGAGTACCAGGTCGGGCAAAGTGATATTGGATTTTTCTATTCATTATCAGCCCGGAGTCAGGAATTTGTGCCCGATATGGCGATAGGCTCGCCCCCTATCACATCGTGGGACGGAACATACAAGGCGAAATGTGGGTGTCCTGGTGGCGCCTCTGCCTACCCCTTCGGGGATAAAGGCGTGAGTTTATGTATGTATGTACATATACAAATCTTATAAGCGGCCTACTTTCATGAGTAGATTTCTTATAGCCAAGGATGATGATGATCAAACAAAACACACTTATAATTCTTTCAAGATTGCATTTCCCTAATGGTCTTCAAATCGAAAATTGTATAGACCGGGCAGTTTCATGAAGATTAAGTGGGAAAACTAACCCTGGTATCCGCGAATCCTAGGTAGAACGAACAAGCCTTGTGTTACAACAATTTTGGTAGAAAAGAAACCATACATACATAAACTCACGCCTTTGTTCCAGAAGGGGTAGGCAGAGGCGCCACCAGGAAACATTTCGCCGTGTGTTTCGTCCTACGATGTGATAGCGGGCGAGCCTATCGCCATATCGGGCACAAATTCCTTACTCCGGGCTGTATTATGAATAGAAAAATCCAATATCACTAAGAAAAGAAACCAAACAACAAACAAATAAATAATTCAAGTCTTTCTAATCTCACCTTTACACGCAACAAATTTACCTTCGTTCCAATTGAATCCAAGGCCAGCACTAACCACATCAGTGCTTTTTTCGCTGGCTCCCGTAAATCCCTTACTGTCGGTGAAATTATTTACTTGTTTAATATAGTCCCGAGGAGTATTCCCGTCACGTCCCGGCCCGGTGCGCGGTGGCGGGACTTATTCATGACGCCTGTGTACGAAAGTGGGAAACGGTATAATCTCTTACGGTTTTTCCCGTAATAAATGATGGCCGTGTTGCAACGTGGTTTGAGTATGTGGTTATGTTAATCACGGGTTATACGAGTATTGTTGGAATGTTTATAGGAATATTATTTTAAATATCGCTCTATACATTTATCTTAACGCTTAACAATCTTTCTGCACGCCATTCGCCTGATGGTAAGCGATACGACCACTCATGGACAGTAGCAAAACCAAACAACACCACGAATTATAACGCATTTCACTGCACTCGCCATCCTGAGACATAAGTTAAGTTAAGTCTGAATATGTCCAGTAGTTACTCTGGCTAAATGGCTACAATATCCTTCAAACTGGAACACAAAAGTGCATTTACACTGCTGTTTGGCGAGAGAAATAGATATATTGCGGTATTACGAGTACCTAACCAGGCGGTCTCTCACATGTGGTAATTGCACAAATCCAAATAGATTGTCCAATAGCGAAAGGTAGTCATCTCTTACTATTTGACACAGTTATGCTAACCCGATCAAAACCAGATATACACAGCATGAACCCAAAACGTGAGACACTTGCATGTGTCATTATGATGGGCTGTTCAGCACAGTCGAGCACATACGATCACCAGCTACAAATCAATTAATATATCAATCAAGCCTGCAAACATTTTTACAAAAATCAACTCTTTAGATAACCAAGTTAATGGTTTATATTAATGAAATCCTTACGTTTGCTAGCAAGTTAAATCGCGTGAAGATTAAGATGGCTGAGAACTCGGGAGGTGATTGTGGATGCTCATTACACCACAAATTAGTCCTCAATAACAACTACATTGAAGAAAACATTACATTTCTTGTAAAAAAAAGGATACCGTTACAAAATGCTACTAGGAGATAAGCAACCAATTTCTATTTATAGAATTCCAGTTCCCCTATTGGCTAAACATTAAGCGAGGATTAAAGTAAAAGAAAGGAAAACGTTTCTTTGTTGTCTTGTTAGCGAACACCAAGGTGGATTGCTTAGTCAGACTCTAGGATAGCTAGTTCCCAGAGAATTGAACACGTCGTTCGATAAACACTGCTTTTTTATTTTCAGGATTTCTCTTCATTTGATCTGTTAAAATATAATATAAAGAAGATATAATGATTCGTAGTTTAAAAAATACATGGTGCAATTCCCGCAGTAGTGACGTACGCACGTGCCGCGATTTGGGTTTAGCTTGTTCAGTAACGAGGAGGCATAATTGTGTCGATATCTAATCGTTTCTCATCTCCGGACCATAATTATGTTACACTGCACTTTGGAAACCAATTTGCTGCCCACAAACATAATGCTTCATTGAAATAAAACTATTTTATACGGATTTTATCGCGATATGGTTTAATTTTTAAATTTTTTAACTTCCCGACGTTTCGATTACTTTACAGCTTTCGTGGTCACGGGGCGGGTCACATAATGCTTCATATTCGCCAATTCACACTTTTACATATCTCGTATATAATATATACGTAAACTCACGCCTTTTTCCCAGAAGAGGTAGGCAGAGGTGCTACCGGGACACCCAGGTTTCGCCTTATATTTTCAGTCTCACAATGTGATAGGGGGCGAGCCTACCGCCGTATCGGGCACAAATTCCTGACTCCGGGCTGATTATAATTAATAGAAAAATCCGATATCTATTTCCCGATCCGGGATTCGAACCCGAGACCTCAGCTTTGCAATCATACCGTTGTACAACTGCGCCACCGAGGCAATCAACGTCGTATAAACGTGTTAATTATCCAAAAATGTAATAATTCCTGCGCTTTTACATTAATTAATTTCGCTACACCCCACAACAAAGTTTAAGTTCTTGATAATGTTGACAACGCGGAATTTATACAAAGTGATAAATTACTAAATTATATGTGATGGCGTTGATAGCTGAATTTATGTATAAGTTACTAGAAATCTATGAAAACTAGGAATTTTTCACAACTCCCAGGAATTTATACAATTCCGAGCATGTTAAGGAAATGTGTCAAATTATAATCAATAATTATAATTAGAAGATTCTGTAATACAAACAATTCCTGGGAAATGTATACACATTTCCCACAATACATAAATAATTAA
The DNA here is from genome assembly GCA_905220455.2 of Deilephila porcellus. NCBI lineage: Eukaryota > Metazoa > Arthropoda > Insecta > Lepidoptera > Sphingidae > Deilephila > Deilephila porcellus. Next base: position 10,250,815 of record LR999986.1, on the reverse strand, counting down.
TACTTGTGTGAAAAAAATAAATAAAACGCAATAGTATACTTCGTATCAAAATACCCGACCGCAACGAAACAATCTTTAGGTTAGGTTAGTTTATTTCAATTTTTTAATACATTTTTTAATATATGTATTTTTTTATTTATCCACTTTTAGCGTTCGTACTAATTGACATCCAGAATGTACTACATTTCTGACCGGTATTTACGAAATGTATAGATTTTCTAGGAATAGTATAAAATTACGGATTACATACATTTTCGTTAACATATACGCAATTAATTTATGTAATTACGAGTATAATATATTCATATAGTAGTAGTAGTAGTTGTTGTATTAGGTATATTTTAGATTTTGTGACTCCATTAGTCTAATAGCACTTATTATACAAACATGTGAATCGTAATGTCCTGGGTTCAGTTCCTTTATGATATTTTGTACGGGATACCGACTATTTCTAAGATTATATTTTATGCTTCGGTTTATTTTTAATTAAAACAAAATATGTCTTAATAATTATTTAGTTAACTTTCGGTATTAAATGCGAAAGTTCCAATCGAGCTGAACAGATTTTAATGTGTACCGGGATTAACTAATGGACAAAGTTGGAGATTCCATTAAGCTATGGTTTCAATACATTGATACTGATTTTCTTTTCGTTCTCTGTTCTCCACAAACCCCAGTAGTATTGCATACAGAATTCATTTGTCAAATACAAAATATTTTTTTTTCTAGAACTAATAATCTTTCACAATATATTTTGAGTTTTGTAGCTGTGATGAAGAAACGGCGCTAGAAACTTCTTTAGTGACATAAAAAAATATTTGTTTGACCCTCAAATATTTGTTTCGTGTCTGGGTGTAGTGAGACCAAGAACTCTCGATAGTCTCGATAGTCTACGACACAAGACTTGGTACCTCAGCATGGAGAGAGGTTTATGTGTGTGACTGTTGGGTGTATTTACTGTTATATTTTTTTATACATACATACATACATACATACATAAACTCACGCCTTTATCCCCAAAGGGGTAGGCAGAGGTGCCACTAGGACACCCACATTTCGCCTTGTATGTTCCGTCCCACGATGTGATAGGGGGCGAGCCTATCGCCATATCGGGCACAAATTCCTGACTCCGGACTGATAATGAATAGAAAAATCCAATATCACTTTGCCCGACCCGGGACTCGAACCCGAGACTTCAGCTTTGTAACCGTACCGTAATACAACTACGCCACCGAGGCAGTCATAAACTCACGCCTTTATCCCAGAAGGGGTAGGCAGAGGCGCCACCAGGACACCCGCATTTCGCCTTGTATCTTCCGTCGCATGATGTGATAGGGGGCGAGCCTATCGCCAAATTGGGCACAAATTCCTGACTCCGGACTGATAATGAATAGAAAACTTAACATCACTTTGCCCGACCAGGGATTCGAACCCGAGACATCAGCTTTGCATTCGTACCGTAGTACAACTACGCCACCAAGGCAGTATTTTTGTATAATATGTAGCTTATATGACATCATCATAAAATTATAAAAAACCTACACAACAAAATAAGGAGTATGTCTATTAGTGTTATTAATTACAAGCATAAAATAATTAAGGTAGAAGTTAATACAGTGACGTCAGCATGATTTATGAAGCGAGGTGATCGCGGAACTTTGCAAGAGATATTACTCACTCCAGACAGGGAATATATTGTCCTCAACGTTTTTATCACGCAATAAACAAATTATAATTCGGATTTATAAAGCAATAAGATTGTTTTGTATGATTGCCTGTTTGAAGCAGAAATTTATGTTTCTCTTTTGTATACCAACTGTGCCTTGAAAACGCAATATAAATACTTAAAAGTTACATTTTTATTTCAGGTTAAATCAAAGTCACCACACATAATTATATTAACTATAACGTTGAAGGAAAACATAATGAGGAAACCTGCATACCATAGCGATTTATAAGAATTTCTGTGGTATGTAAAGTCCGCCAACCGGACTAGGCCAGCGTGGTGGACTATATGGCCTAACCCCTCTCAATCGTACTCTCGTTGGTAGAAGAGGCTCGCGCCCTGCAGTGGGACGTGTATGGGCTGATATAACAGTACACGTAATTAATCAACGCGTAAACATAATATACAAATAATCAATATTTAAATCGGGAATATGGCAATACAACGTGCATATTTACAGTACAGTGTATAAATGTACACAGTAGATCAACTTCGGCAAACCGAATGATCAATTTATACCAATGGTAGTAAATTAAAGAATCAAAAAACAAGCATATTGGTAAAAATATTAAACCTAACAGCCAAATTGTGGAATTAATAAAATATACAGGGTATATCAAGACTGCGACCGAAAACGAAGCCAGGTGGTATTAGTGACTTCAGACACAATGCAACTAAAAAGTTGGCAAAAAAAATCGACACCTTTTTTTGTACTTTTTTACTTATCGTCGTATTTGGCTGATAAATACGTATTTTTAAACACTCAATGGTACGTAAGGGCTTAAATTATTATTTTAGCAAAAACTAGGTATTTACCACCCAAACAAGACATTATTTTAAAAAATTCTAAAAGAATATCTGTCGCTGTTTTGGTGAAATTTTTATTTGCATCGTGTCTGTAAACTAAAACTACCACCTGGCTTCGTTTTCGGTCGCAGTCTTGATATACCCGGTATTTATTCACATCAGAGACAATGTTTGTAAGGCTATAAATATATTATTTTCATTGAAGAATAAAAACATATTTCTGGAAGATAAAAATGAAAGCTTCCTAGATAAGGCCATTTCAGTTATTATAATCAGTACTAATGTGATGACAACATTACGAGTCCCAAAAAATGTGGTATAAGGTTCACGAAATAACATAACAGCTGGTGCTAGAACGAATTATGTATTATATAATTTAAAATATTAACTTGTATTAAATGCTTCATTTTTTGTTCAATATAAATGAGAAGAGATAGCGTTTCACTGATGAGTATCATTTATATAATAGGGGATAGTTTATTTCACGACGTAGGTGTAATGTAATTTTAGGCAAACACTGGAGCTTCAATAAATTTATTCTACCTTTATTTATGTTTTTATTCTGTTCTTAGACTTAATAGCTAGTAATTTTAAATGTATTTTGAGACTCACTGCGGCACAGATGGTTAAGAGTTAAGATGAAAGCTGTGAAAGGAAGGCCGCGGGCTCGATCTTCGGGCCGAGACCAAAGTATACGTGGACCACACTTTTTTTCATGTCTGAGTGTTATGAGACCAAAAATACACAAATTTTGTCATTACCGTGGGGTCAGTACAGTCATATGAAAATAATACTATACAGGATTATTATTAAACTTTTTACCTCATTGTTATAGTAGCAGTGTGTATGAGGTGTAAATTGCGACTTATTGAGTTCATGTCCCAGATTACCTTTTGCTGATGAATTCTCAATCTGAAATACGCTGAACATATTGAAGTTGTTTTGTCTTCCCAGTATACAAATAACAAATAACACGAGAAAAGCTTTTAAGACATATTGATTTACTGATTATTTGTATTCTCTGTGGCCTGTTGTTTAAAACACAGATCCTTTATTACCATTCATGAGAACTAATATATCTCGATTCCTATTGCACTTATTGCGTAGCTAATACAATCTTGGATCGTTCAAGAATAACTTGCACGGAAATTGGTCCACGAAAAATCGGGTTGAGTAAATGATACGTTAAGCTGTATGCAAAAACATATTCAGACTCTCACGCCTTTGTCTGTATTTCGGTACAATGCGGATTTATCTTGTTATCCATTAATTAATTATTTTGGGGATATGTTACCCTCTCATTAGGGTCGATAGATATTATATTTAGATTTTCTCATGTTTCACGAAATCACTTTATTTATACATATAAAAACGCCCTGAGGGTAATTCTTCTGGGAAATTAATCAATCACAAAACATTGAGATTGCCCAAATTTTAAATCAAAATCGTGACACACTTCACTTTATACTATATTTTAATTATAATAATTAAATGTAACTTATAATTAAAATATTTTTGATACATAAAATATATCGTAAAATGTATGCCAAGAATATCTAAATAAAGTTTAACATAATTTAAATTAAATTATCAACCGCTATAACATGTAATTTATTAATTTATCAAACTGTTGTGTAAATTCCGCGTCGTCAACATTTCCAGAACTTTAACTTTGTTGTATTCAAATTTAATTAAAGTAAGAGATATAATGTTGACGAGATCATCTTTTTTGGTTATTAACGTGTTCATTATAATGGGAGACGTATACAAATTACAAATATGAATACGGTTACGAATAAAAAATCGTACAACTGTCATACGGATAGTTCTGACATAATAGTATTATGGTCGTCACACTCGTAACTATATAACTGTGCAAGTCTGAGTTTGCACCAGTACTCTGGTACGTGTGTGGGTAAATAACTGCGCAAACTTCATTCAATTTTCAATTCGAGACTGGTGCAAAACCACATTCGAGCAAACGCACTTGAACGTGTGTGGCGGCCATGAGATACAATATTCTGATATGGATATTAGAGAGTAGGAGAGACCCGACAAAAGTATTTGTGAGCCATTCAAACAGTCGCCTCTCAAAGGACGCTGTCAACATAGATTATAATATCAACCCGTATTCCTTGTACCACTTCTGGCGTCAAGCTTCCTCTACCATTGGAAGGAATTCTGGTCTTTGTCTTACTCGTAAACCTAGTGTGAAGTTTAAAGTAAATGATTTTTGAAACTCTTATAAATAAACATATTATGTAAGACGATCTAAGGGGTGCCGACATCAACACAATGTTTTCCTTACCGTTAATTCAGGAAAAATTACAAATTGTAATTTGTGGACATTGTAGCTAGAGTAACTACTTGACATATTGAGACTTAACATCGTATGTCTCAGGATGGCAAGCGCAGTCAAATTTCATTGCTTTGTAATTCATGGTGTTGTTTGCTTTTGCTACTGTCCATGAGCGGTCGTATCGCTTACCGTCAGGCGAATAGCATGCTTGTCTCGCCATTCAGAGCAATAAAAAGTTAAATAAAAAAAGCACATGTACATAGGTACACCCAACTTGATAAAGTCATAACTGTCTGCTCTGCCACTCTATCCCTCGCTTTTACACAATAATATTTAGAAACCTATTTGTATTATTCACAATACGTAAAACATTTATATAAATTGGATGGATATGGGCGAGATTTACAGCGAAACTAAAACCGGGAATAGAAAAGCGCGGTGTACGCAAAGTGACCCTCTGTTACATTTTGTTTAGAGCTTTTCTTAGTGGCAGTTTGTTAGTTTCAGTGTTGCCAACTGCATTAAAATTGTACAGAATTATTATAGTATTGCTGGAGGCTGAGTTCTTCGTATCCTATCTCCTTCTATACATGTTCAAAGCTCCGTAAATACTGATAGAAATGTGATTTTTAATTATGCTGACTTGATGTGAGCTTAATTTTCTATTAATATTCCTATAAATAACCCAACACAAAGGTTCTTTGTCCTTTGCTGTCACGTTAATTACTGGAAACTTATCAGCCTTACTCACATAACAAATTTTAATATAGACAAATCTTACCTCCTTAATTTTTCGTACATATCTGGTTACTACAAATAACCTAAAATAAACAGTAAAAAAATAGGTTCACATTTTTTTTATTGCAATGAATGGCGAGACGAGCATGCCATTCGCCTGATGGTAAGCGATACGACCGCTCATGGGCAGTAGCAAAACCAAACAACACTATGAATTGCAAAGCAATGCTTGGCATTCCACTGTGCTCGCAATCCTAAGACATAAGATGTTAAGTCCCAATATGTCCATTAGTTATTATGGCTACAATGTCCTTCAAATCGTTTAAAAAAAATACTGCGAGCGTCTGTCTTCGATGGCAGGGCATTGTGGCCTATAGAACAATAGAACACCTAACAAACATTTCTAAAAGTAATGAACAATGTGATTGACACAACGAAGACGGCTGGCAACACGGCCCAGGCGCCGCTGAAAAATAAATTGCAACATACATGAATGAGAGCGGCGGGAATTGCATGATAAATATTTCAGACTAGAACCACGGTGCGGCTACGCGTCGCCTTGTATTTTTCATGTTTTTCGGTACTTTTGACGGAATATTAGATTTTTTTGTGGGGTCAACGACCTTTGATTTGAAGTGTCTTTTTGTTGAAAAATAAAGGTATTTCAGGGAATTTTATATTTAATTTCTCTTTTTTAGTGTATTAGAAACAATAGTCCCCGTTAATTGTTTTCTTTTATTTAAATTGTCGATGGCTACATTAAAAGCAGCTGAGTGATGCGAAGAGTTGATGACCTGCTTATACTGTATGGTGAGCGTACTTTATTTGGTGCGTTCTATGGTTTATCATAACGTAGTTAACACGAGAAACACAGCTACAAAATCTCTACAAAACGTACATGCATATATATCTTACAATAAATTACTATAACAAAAACAGAATACGAGCAGAAGGGGATTTAGGATTCTTAATACGGTCCAGGTAGACCGACTTATTACGGGGTCCCTGTAACTCCTGGCGTCCCTGAAACGAGGCTAATTGGCTTAGACCGCCGACTTTAATTACTACCCCCGGATGACCGTAGACGTGGGCAAACTGGCAAACGTACACAAGATTACGTAACAAGACAATGTTTTTTGTTAATTAACGTAAACAATTGTTGCTGGATTTGGTTTTACAATTCTATAATTTAGAGAGAATTATATTTTCAGTGCACATTCAGAATTACATACTTATGTATGGACGAAGGCGTGAGTTTATACTCACGCATTTGTTCTTTATGCGTATGCAGATATGTTACCAGGACACCCACGATTCGCCTTGTTTGTTCCGTACCCAGTATGTGATGGGGGCGAGCCTATCGCCATATCGGGCACAAATTCCTGACTCCGGACTGATAATGAATAGAAAAGTCCAATATCACTTTGCCCGACCCGGGACTCGAACCCAAGACCTCAGCTTAATAACCGTACCGTAATACAACTACTCCACCGAGGCAGTCGGATTGGATTGTATTGGTTGGATTTCATAAAATGGATATTATTACAAATATAGTAATTTTTTAACAACTCTGAAGTGGGATTCGAAAAATATTTTTCTTCGCACTACCACCATTCGGGATAGTTTTTGCTATTCAGAGTTTTAACACTACAAATATTTAAATGTACAAAAGTTGAGCAGGAATAAGATTGTTCTAGAAACGTCTTAACGCTTAAACCGGACGCGGGTGGCGGGGGAGACGCGAACTACCGCTACGAGCCGGAAAAGGTTCTTGGAGTTTACCCGGATAGTTTTACTGGACGGCGTCAACGACTTAAATAAATTCGAAATATTATGGCTGTTTTTGGGGTGACCTGAGAAGCCGAGAAGTATTAGATCTCAGGTCGAGGAAACCTAGTTTAAGTGAGTTTTCCTGCGATAAAATAGCTAGCATAGTAATGTAATAATTGATTCGTATAACAACCGCATTAGGAACTAAACGTTTTGATATACCAAAACAAATCGTTTTCAAAAACATCTTCTATACCCCGCGTTGGAATATACTTTTATGTCGTGGGTATCAAAAATATGACAATTCAATTTCACAAATCCAGACCCAAGATTAATACTTAGTTCTTGATTACATAAACATATTTCGGTCCCAGGATCGAACCTTTTAACAACTGTAAAATACAATGCAATGTGGACGAAGGCCTACTTCTAGTAGAATTCAAAACAGGACTTTTATTAAAATAGCTGATTTATTTGTTGTGCTCTCAGTAATTGTCAATCAGTCAGCTTCGTTTTTTAGCTAAGCTCACGTTCGCGTGTCCGTGTTGTTGATTTATTCTGCGTTGCTTTGAAAAATGGTAATATGTGCGAGTTTTTATTTATAGGTTTTAGCTGAAGCCGTTTTTTACTTTTTAGCCAAAGTATTTAGCTGGATAAATGGAATGGAAAACGCTAATTGATTTAGCGGCTGAAAAAGGATGGATGGTTTGTAAATGAAGTTATGAGAGATTTTTTGTAGTTGAGAGTATGGAAACAAATTGGCCATTAATGATAACGTCTGTGTTAGAGAATATCAAATAGTAAGTACTTATTATTGTACAAAAAATATTACAAAATCCTATATTTAAGAAAGAAATAAAGTATTTTTATTGACACGTAACAACCATTATGCTAATATTATTACGTATTACAAAACTTCACATACAGTACAAGCACCAATAGAAAATAAAAGGAACAAACAAAAGGAACATATTTAGGGTTCTTAGACTGTGTATCTTTCTTACTATTTTAATTTAAGAAACATTTTTTCCGAATTGGTTGATTTCATCCATATTTAGATCCTCACGCCTATTAATATGTTAAATTAACTTAATAGATTATATGTATAAAAGTACAGGTCAGAGAATTATACATATTTCTTTAAGTCCAAAACTGCTTTTCCTCAATTTAAACTTCAGAACTTGTCTATAATTTTTTTGTTACTCATTGTTTTTATACCTTGAATTTCCAATAATCGATGTAAAAAGAACAAATGTAGGAAGTGGTGGAAACGTTTAATGATGAATAATTTCCTGTTTCGGGGGTCAATTTGTCCGCGTCTTCGAGATAAGGCATTGAAGTGGGCCGGTGTTAATTCGAATCAAATTCCAGAGGATTACGGGCCCGCCGTTTGGTAAATTACACAGGAGACGTTTTGCATAAAACCGTGTACGTCAATTTGTAGAGATGTCTGTTCTCTGTTCTTGTTCTCTTCTATATTGGATTATTGCCCAATTGTCATGTTTTCGGAAAAGACAAAATGTTTGGTAACTTGACTAAACTAAACAATTTTTAGAAGTGCAGTCCACTCCACGTCGACTATCAATTTTATCAAACTGCTCAAATTCGGAATTGAGTGAATCACTATGACCATAGGCTACTTACATCCACCTTACCAAAAATATTTAAATACGCAATGCTCTTAATTCATACCTATTTATTGTAAAATCCACATCACTGCTACGTCCCAGCATGAGCTATTTTCTTCATCACTAACCACGGGCGACGCCGCGGGGCGCACTTAGTAGCCTAGGGGTTCGTGGATAAACTACCTACTCGTTAAAAGTAGGGAATGGTATGCAATCACTTTTGTTACGTGATTATTAAGCAGTTTCGCTGGTTGTTGGTGTTTTGACTGACAACTTGTTCGCTTTCACGCTTTTAATGTCAGAAGAAAATGTGTGAATAAATAGAAATATGTATTAATACATACAATGTAATTTCGACTGCCTCGGTTACAACGCTGATGTGTCGGGTTCAAATCTCGGGTTGGCAAAGTGATATTGGATTTTTCTATCCATTATCAGCCCGGAGTCAGGAATTTATGCCCGATATGGCTATAGGCTTGCCCCCTATCACATCGTGGGACGGAACATACAAGAGGGAATGTAGGTGTCATGGTGGCGCCTCTGCCTACCCCTTCTGGGATAAAGGCGTGAGTTTATGTACATACATACATACATAAACTCACGCATTTATCCCCGAAGGGATAGGCAGAGACGCCACTAGGACACCCACATTTCGCCTTGTATGTTCCGTCCCATGATGTGATAGGGGGCGAGCCTATCGCCATATCGGGCACAAATTCCTGACTCCGGGCTGATAATGAATAGAAAAATCCAATATCACTTTGCCCGACACGGTACTCGAACCCGAGACCTCAGCTTTGTAACCGTACCGTAATACAACTACGCCACCGAGGCAGTCATTTGAATATGTAGATATGATTAATGTCTTGAAAGCAGTTTGGATCGAGTGACTGTCTATGAACTTTACTAAGTCGTCGGTCTACCTTGTACGGACGCCTATATCTATAGCTATCTTGTATCTATACCTTGTATCTGTATCGTATCTCGATCAACAAGAAAAATATTTATCGTAAACCTAAAATTCTTACTTTCAACGAAATTTCATGGTGGCGGTTTCATGGTCATGGTGGCGCCTCTGCCTACCCCTACTGGGGTAAAGGCGTGAGTTTATGTACGTATGTTAAAAGTTTAATCAATGATCTTGTTGACGTTTCATGTGTAGGCAACAGGTTTCAATAAATAACCTGCTTTTTTACATACCTTAGATGTTCTTGGGCCGTAGTAACACTTAGAAAAAATATATATTTATGAAATTATAAAAAATATGCAATATGGTTTCTTAGATTTACGCGAATGTTACACATTGAAATAAAACTATTCCCCCGCCCCGTGACCACGAAAGCTGAAAAGCAATCGAAACGTCGGGAAGTTAAAAAATGTAAAAATTAAACCAAATCGCGATAAAATCCGTATAAAATAGTTTTATTTCAAAATATGCAATATTTTTAAAATCCACTAATTTTCAATACGGTGCAATGAGATGTTAAATATTATTTTTTACGTTGCTCGGGGCTGTCGAACACGTGTGCTTGTCAAGCTCGGTATGATCGATGTACCAAAATAACACGCTGCCATGTACACGTACTCTCAATTTGTACTGGAAAATAAATTTTAAACTGTTTATTTATACGAGGAAGCCAGTGTATATTAGATTTTGAAAGGGAGGTTAATTTGTGATAAGCAATGAGAGGTATGTGCAATCATCTCAACAATCAATACTCCATTTAGATCATGTTTCGATGCCTTTAAATTAATTTATAATTATCTACATTCTAAGCCACGGAATCTCTGGTAACCAGAAGCCCACTCCAAAATTTGTCGAACCGATCTTTAGAAAACGGTCTTTATTTAGCAACTTTGAGCGACAAGTATTGATATAGAATTAAATGAAATTCGTTTATTGGTCACGTAGGCAATTAAATAGTTCTTACGACAAGTCAATACATAACAATTTATCGTTATTTACAAAACATTAAATATGATATATTTATATTAAATTAATTTGTTTTGTCTACATTGTACTAGTTTTGTCTACATACCTTACGTTTGGACGTCAAATGCTTTGTTAGTTGATTCATGGTCTCCACTAAAACATTTCTACACCGCTGGCCATTATTGAATGTTATATTATTTAAAAACTCTTTATTGCACATCTAAGGTATGTACTCATTTAAACGTTATTTTTTTAGGTAAGTCTACGATATTTTATTGCTGGATAAACGCTTCTCCAGTTGCACGAGCATCGACTTCTCGCATCACGCAAGGCATAAGGTACGTGGATTTTTATATAAATACTAACCAACACTGGTTATGACGTACAAAATATTTCACCGTATACGTGTCTATACTCCTGTGACAATCCTATCTATTACCTATCTACATGTAGGTATCAAAGGTAAAAGGTTAAAGGTCTTCTCACAGAAAATAATTTAAAACGTGAAGAGGTTCGGTTCAATGCGAGACGGATATATTTCTATCTATTTTGTTGTTTACATCTCGTTATTGCATCGTCCCTCCCTTTGATGTGACGTCACGTAGTATTTGATGAAAAAAGTAATATCACGGATTCCTCTGAAATTCAAATATATTACGCGAAATTAATATTTTACCTCTTTGAATACCATTGGGCGCGATATTGAATGTATTAAGAAATATCTCTTCTTTTTCGGATTTGTGGATTATTGGGGTTTTAGGACTTTAGCTTGGTTGCTAACTAGGTCTTTGGGTTAGAGAGCTTGCACACAAATTAGTAACGTGATAATATACTATTGATTCATAATTCATAACATTTCCTTACAATCTTTTGGTTTTGAAATCACATATTCTGGTTCCACGTCTCGAAAGTCAAAATTAAACAGTATTTATAGAATAAATATAGTTATCATTAATATCACGTTGACTTTACCAACAAAAGGCCAAAGTATGAGCCTGTGTTCATAAACGGTATAACCATACCATATGAAAATACAGCGAAATACCTAGGCATGACTCTGGACGCAAAGCTTCGCTGGAAGGCACACGTCAAAAAGAAACGAGACGAGCTGGAAATTCGCTATAGGAACATGTATTGGTTACTTGGCAAATACTCCTCGTTGTCAATACACAACAAAGTACTTATGTACAAACAAGTCCTGATGCCAGTATGGACTTATGGTATACAGCTGTGGGGATGTACCAAACCAAGTAATTTACTAATAATTCAGCGATTCCAAAACAAAGTACTGAGGGGTATAGCAAACGCCCCATGGTACGTAAGAAACGAAGATCTTCATCGGGACCTCAAAGTGGACTTCGTTAGAAATATAGTGAAAAAGTATGCCGAAGCTCATGAACATAGACTTCATCAACATGTGAACGTCGAGGCGATCCAGCTCCTCGACAACACGGACTTAGTGAGACGACTTAAAAGGACAAAACCTTATAGTTAGTGATGAACAGTTAGTGTAACATAGTGCAGTGAGTGCTAGTGAAACAGAACACGCGAACATTGTGTCTTCCCCTTAATAGAGACAATAAGAAAAATGTTAATGGACATATTCTTAGACATAAGTCTCTTTAGAAGTTTAGGTTAGATTAATATAACTTATTAGTCATAAGACTAGATCGTTATTTAAATGATGTATTACGCCAGAGTACATCATAATATTAAAAAAAAAAATAAAAAAAAAAAATTAATATCACGTTAGTAATTAACGACTCTGGGATTTCAAATAGATCTAGCTGTAAAGAGCTGCTTTCTAAGTTATCCGCCACACGTACATTCTTAAGTGCCTCTTCATCATCATCTTCTTCTTCATCAACATAAAATTAATTTCGAACATAAACATTCAATAAGGCTTTCAACATTGTTCTTTTACAACTCCCTGTATTGTCTACCATTCACCTCAAATGCAAATTATAGTACAAACCTTCGAAATTTCAGCTTGCCTAAAAGACTTACATTCAATCCAAAAATCTTATTCTATCATATATGTATCGTGAAAATCATTTAAACAATACTCTTTGAGCTACTTCGTGTAGCTGTGACCCGGTTATCGGCTAATGTCGGCAGGAAATTGAACATGTCTCGTGGATATCCCGCGAGTATATCTTTGAAATTTTAATGAATTTTGTTTAACAAGTTTATTTCTGACGTGTTGCCGATACGAGGGGGCGTTGAATGATTGGGAAATGTAATAGATCAAGAGACTCTTTAGTCATTAGAAGTCAGTTCTTTAACATTAGCGTTGCAAAGGTATTTTAAACGGCTTATACCTAGCTTGGTACTGTAAGACTGGACTGACTAGAGGTAGAGATAAAGATAATGGGGCAGTTATATGCCGTGTCAAATATCCATAATTTGGATTGATTAAATTCTACAAATGACGTTACTGATGAATGATTGTCGATGTTATTGTCCTTCAGGATCCACTGAATTCTCGCTCTCTTGCGTATCTTAAATGGATTAGTTGAAATTACTACGTATTTTTGGATCTTGAAAGTCATGTACATGTCTCGTTTATGCAAATACAAGTCTAAATTAACTTCATAAATAAATTTAAATTCTAACAAAATTTGTTTAAAACACGAATTAAGTATACTTTAACAAAATTCTAGTTGTAATACCAAATATGTTTATTATTTAGTTATGCTAATGGAAGCAAGCCCACGCTTAAAATTTCATTGCATAATTTCATAAATTCTAAGGAGGTAATTAAACTTTCCCAAACGTAATCGCTTGAGGCCACTAACTCATTAATCTGTGCAATATTAAATCGTATTTCACGGTTGTATAATCCGGCATCATTTGCTTCAGATATAAAATATCAATCATAACCGAAATGAAATTTTGGACGCCCGTCATCAGTGGCTTACTCTTAATACTCTCAAACTGTAATTTTAACTACATATTTCATTGAGTCCGTAAAATCGAGACGTCTTAGTAAATCTGAAAAAACAGCTTTTTGTCGATGAGTAGTGGTTACTATATTCAGGGACGTGATTGCGATATTCTTACCTTGAGGCGCATTTTCTTGAAATGTATAAAGAGGACCAGATTAAAATAATTGGTTAGAATTCCATTGTGAGTTGAACAATCTCATTAGATCGAGTTTGAGTGCATAGACGCTGGTCGCCTATCTCCTTTTGTCTGGATACTCATTTTAATCAAGTGATTGGTCGGACACTCGTCTTGTTTGGTTATGTCCGTAACTTAATGAGGTCTGTGGCGTCTTTATTCGAGTAATGTTTGGGTTTCCAAGGGTTTTCAGTGGTACGTAAATTACTCAATCTAAAGAGACGAATTTATTTAAAGAGTGCATCTACGTCTACATTGTTGAACTTAATTCTCAAATATTATTACCTAAATAACCTAATTACCTAAATATCCATTTTAAATAGAAGGCAAAAATTTATGCATTAATGGAATTCTATGCAAGAATATGTATATCTCAAACACATCTGGAGTCCAATATAAGCCAGAAGTATGTGCAATTCTAAGGCATATTGTAATTGTTATATAGTTTTTATGCTTTGTTTCTATGCCGCTTTGTCGCTAAGAATCTTCTATTAATATTTTCTGGAATCTACTATTTAGCGTGTAGGTATCCTATCACTCGTTATCAACAAACAAGAAACCATCTGCTAAGCAAAAGCTAACCTAAAAATCTACACCGATCTATTATACATACCGTTTATAGTTTATTACACAGATGATAAAAAACCTCTTCAAACTAGATTTAAGAACCAGTTCCTATCAATTGATCCACTATTAGTTGGACATAGTAAAACCTATGAAGCACCAACTGTCATTGCCACTGCATGTTTCAATAATTACGTTAAAAAGCTATTAAAAACATCTGGATTGTGTTCTAGAGAGGAAAGTTGGCATTTGTTAACGATGGCTAAGGGAGTCCCTAACGACTGATTAAAACTAACTACAACTTTTGAGTTATGGTGGCAAGTTTCCTCTTGTTTGTTGCTCGGGCTAGTCGTGTTAATTATTGCTTCACTGTTCCAACGGATTGAATTACTTCTTTGAATGGAAGTTTTGATGAAATGGATATTAATAGGTGTTTTTAGTCATGGATCGCAGTTTTAAGATTTCTATGTTAGTACTGAAATATCAACCTGAGATAATCCTTCGCTGAACAATACAATTATAACGGCCTGCAAAGTTAGATATACAAAGGCTAAACCCGAAACGCAATACACTCGAATGAGTCACTGCTACTAGTTTTCCAGCTTCGTGTATATCCGATGACCGCTATCTATATTTCTTGTATGTATACGATTAAAATCAACAAAAAAAATATTCCCCTAACTTTAACCTAATTAAAACTACACCCGACACTCCAGCAATTATCTAAAAAATTAACTGAAATAATAGCGTCATCCAAACTCTTAAATGGCCAGTTAAACTGAAAATTATCAATTTAATCACCCCACGGCTGAAGAGAATTATGAATTCATCGCATTAATTAGTAAACGAGCAGAGCAAACAGTTTTAACTAGCCCCGGTGTAATACAAGGCCAATTAACGCCTGCACACTACACCGACCGTCTTTGCCTAATTATATCTCTCTCTGAATTATTTATTTGGACGGGTAATGTGAATTGTCCTTGCTAATTTAGCTGACTGGTTTTATTTTCGCGGCATTGTTGGGAGGGGTCGATAAATATGTAGTTATATTAAAGACTTACATAAACTCACGCCTTTTCCCAGAAGGAGTAGGCAGAGGTGCAGGACACCCACATTTCGCCTTGTATGTTCCATCCCATGATGTGATAGATCATAGAGAGCGAGCCTATCGCCATATCGGGCACAAATTCCTGACTCCGGGCTGATAATGAATAGAAAAATCCAAAATCACTTTGCCCGACCCAGGATTCGAACCCAAGACCTCAGCTTTGGAATCGTACTTTAAGATCCCATATTTTCTAATATAATTTCACCTAACTGGAAGACACTTTGCACTAAAAATTTTTACGTGCTCCATGGCATACCATGGCACATATTTAGCAGTTGTCCATCCTATAATTTAACCAAGAGATTCAAGAGTTACTGCCTCTGTGGAGCAGCTGTACTACGGTTCGATTAAAACGCTGGGATCTTGGTTCGCATTCTGGGTCGGGCAAAGTGATATTGGCTTTTTCTATTCATAATCAGCCCAGAGTCAGGAATTTGTGCCCGATATGGCGATAGACTCGCCACTTATCACATCGTGTAATGGAACAAACAAGGTGAAACCTGGGTATCCTAGTAGCACCGCTTCCTATCCCATCAGGTAAAAAGGCATATATATGTATGTTACTATATTACTTATTCAATATAGGTACCCTTTTTCATCACGACCGGCGACTTCATGAGACATTCTAACATAGAAATGTTTATTATTATGAAGCACTTATAAAAACCTTCGCCGTTTTATGAACGCACATAAACGATGTTAACGCTCCCCTTATGAAGCTTTATGATACACGGAGCTTTTATTTCAATTTCATAATTTATCAGAGCGACTCGGACGGGTTTTATTAGGATACTCCGATGGTATTGTAGGGTTTAACTAGTAAAATTATATTAACGTAATGCAGATGTATTATAATATTAAAAAAAAACATCTCCTTTTTTTTATTTTTAAAATTTTTCTGTGTGTAGATGTGGCTAAAAATTATAAAATAATGTAACACTTAAATTGTATGGAACCAGTTTAGTAAATAAATAAATACACCCAACAGTCACTTACATAGACCTGACCCCAAACTAAGGTCGACTCTTGTATTGTGGGTATCAGAAGCTACGAGGGACTTTCAGTCTCACAGACACCTAGACGAAACAAATATCTGTGGATCACACAAACATTTGTCTTGGTGCGGGGATCAATCCCGCGGTCTTCCGTTTCACAGGCGCTTAACCAACTGCGCAACGGAGCCTGCCAAATATACTACGCACAAAAATTAAAGGATATTTTTTTTTATCAATTTTTTTTTGGTGTTTTTTGAGAGTCTGTATCTTGGAGAAAATTGATTGTTAAGAAATTCGGAAACTAAAACTTGGAAGCTTGAAATGTCTATTTTGCAGATCTGTGCTTTATTTCTTGATTCCTTGCTAAGTTGATAAGCAATCGTAAGAAAACCAACGAGAAAAAAAAATCCAAAATTTTTCTGGATTTCAAAACCGTGCATTTACATGGGTAGTATCTTTTTGGTGACATCATTATAAAATTCCCGTAGATAATTTAATTGCCTTTAATTTGATATACCAGAAACCTCCGTGACATGATTTGGAGCTGACTTATGGTAAATCAAAGTAAAAATGGCCTATCACACTTTGACATTGGATTACTCCATGAATATCAATCATGGGGAAAACAAAATCAGAATTTTAGTAACTTCAAAACATGCTCTATAAGATGGTATTAAAATCTTATGATAATGAATAGTATTACTAAGTAAAATTGTTGACTGAAAAAAAGGTAAAAAAACGGTTATTTATGGATATTCGGAAAACACTGCATATCTTTGGATAAAAGAAACAAACCAAGGATATCGTCGGTAACTTTTCAACCTTAAAGTATTCTAAAGACACTCTGAAAATTTCAAACTGCTCCGATTTGATTATCTTAGTGTTCAGAAGGTTTAAACTTACTGTATTCAGCAAAAATCGTCGTATTGAGCATTTTTCGCATGCTAATGGTTTTGTAACTTGAGAATATTTTTTTATGGATTATCCATATTCTTTTAATCAAATCCTTTTTTCTAACGTTTTCACTATTCTCCGCAATTGTAAAAAAAAGACTGGCACTGTTTTACCGCCGGCATTAGCGTCACCCAAAGCGTACTACGGGGAGGTTGCGTGGTCGGATTTATAGTAAAACAGTGCCAGTATTTTTTTTACAATTGCGGAGAATAGTGAAAACGTTAGAAAAAAGGATTTGATTAAAAGAATATGGATAATCACTAAAAAAAATATTCTCAAGTTACAAAACCATTACTTAGCATGCGAAAAATGCTCATTACGACGATTTTTGCTGAATACAGTAAGTTTAAACCTTCTGAACACTAAGATAATCAAATCGGAGCAGTTTGAAATTTTCAGAGTGTCTTTAGAATACTTTAAGGTTGAAAAGTTACCGACGATATCCTTGGTTTGTTTCTTTTATCCAAAGATATGCAGTGTTTTCCGAATATCCATAAATAACCGTTTTTTTACCTTTTTTTCAGTCAACAATTTTACTTAGAAATACTATTCATTATCATAAGACTTTAATATCATCTTATAGAGCATGTTTTGAAGTTACTAAAATTCTGATTTTATTTTCCCCATGATTGATATTCATGGAGTAATCCAATGTCAAAGTGTGATAGGCCATTTTTACTTTGATTTACCATAAGTCAGCTCCAAATCATGTCACGGAGGTTTCTGGTATATCAAATTAAAGGCAATTAAATTATCTACGGGAATTTTATAATGATGTCATCAAAAAAATACTACCCATGTAAATGCACGGTTTTGAAATCCAGAAAAATTTTGGATTATTTTTTTCTCGTTGGTTTTCTTACGATTGCTTATCAACTTAGCGAGGAATCAAGAAATAGAGCACAGATCTGCAAAATAGACATTTCAAGTTTCCAAGTTTTAGTTTCCGAATTTCTTAGCAATCAATTTTCTTCAAGATACAGACTCTCAAAAAACACCAAAAAAAATTGATCAAAAAAAATATCCTTTAATTTTTGTGAGTAGTGTATAAGTGGTCTGTTAAGTTGGGAAAGTATGTAGGTATCGTAAATGAGTACCACGCCGTATTTTACGCAAGTTGTGGACGGGTGATCAGTATAATAAATAATAAATTTAAACACAAAAAAAAATAGTAAACTAATATTTAATATTGCCATATTTTAAAGGGTGAACATATGACAGGCGTTCGGCCGTAAAAATGATAATGAAGTCAATTCTAAAATCTGTATAAAAAGATACGTTGCGTTGACCCCACGTAAATAATAAAGACAGGTAAAAGCCGACTATCTTTATACATCACAGATGTAATCAGTAATAGTGCATGAGCGAGTGGTGGAATACCATCAAAACCCCGTGTCATAGAATCAGATTTTAAGGTAGCAGTAAGGCGAATAAATGGTGATACGTCAGCCGACAAAACCAACAGTAGCCTGGAGCTGTGCGCCGGCAGGTCATTTTGTGCCAGCTAGTCTGCAATTAGTCTGTCGGTTAAATATTTGCGAAACAAATATTGGGTGAATTATACAGTTTGATTTAGCTTAACACGAACTTTTCTTGTCTATCATTTAAGCTGTAAAAATCAATCAAATTTTATGAGCAGTCTTAGGAGAATTCCTTTAAGGGGAAACAGTACGCATAAATTCAAAATAATACATACATACATAAACTCACGCCTTTATCCCCGAAGGTGCCACTAGGACACCCACATTTCGCCTTGTATGCTCCGTAACATGATGTGATAGGAGGCGAGCCTATCGCCATATCGAGCACAAATTCCTGACTCCGGGCTGATAATGAATAGAAAAATCCAATATCACTTTGCCCGACCCGGGACTCGAACCCGAGACCTCAGCTTTGTAACCGTACCGTAATACAACTACGCCACCGAGGCAGTCAATATATATTCAAATATATTGAAAATAATATAATAATTAAAAATAATTCAAATAATATAATATAATCAAATATAAAATTATATAATTCTTATTAGTTATTTCAATTCGTAACACTGACGATTACATAATTTTCAACAGCATATCTGTGCTCCATTTGAAACCACAGCTGCAAAAACTAATATATCACCAATATAATATCGTAAAAAGCAACTTTAGTTATCAGTTCATTTACTAGTTATTTTTCACAATTAACAGCGCATAGATATTGTAATTAAGCGAGTTAATAGACGCTTTGCAAAGGCCGATAGCGCACTTCATTGTGTGGCGGCAATTTATTTAACCCGTAGTGAATATTCACGGAATGGGTCCGTGGTAATGTTCATATCGAATGTATTTTACGACGCCCTTACTAACGATACCTAGAATTTATATTAAGCAAAATATTTTATGAAGTATTAACATACATTACGTGACTGCCTCGGTGGCGTAGTTGTACTAAGCTACGGTACGATTACAAAGCTGAGATCTCAGGTTCGAATCCAGGGTCGGGCATAGTGATATCGGGTTTTCCTGTTCATTATCAGCCCGGAGTCAGGAATTTGTGCCCGATATGACGATAGGCTCGCCCCCTATCACATCATGGGACGGAACATACAAGGCGAAATGTAGGTGTTCTGGTGGCGCCTCTGCCTACCCCTTCTGGGATAAGGCGTGAGTTTATGTATATATTAACATACCTACTTTTAGCTTGCATAAATAATATAGGTAGAAGTGTCACAAATGCCATCTACAATTTTCCGAAATTATGTACATTCTAAGTTGTGGTAGGAAGCTAGCTTGTCGCCATGCCGAGTACAAATTCAAACATAAATCGTCATGATATCCTCAAGGAAGATCTAACAATTGAAGATAATATAGAACTGGTGAAACGTATGAGATTGAACAGGAAGATGGACCCAAGCACCGGCTGAGATTTAAGAAAATATATAAACTTGGCCAGCGCATTGGACTACCACTTAAACTCCTTTAACTTACAGCTGGAGTCATGATCACTACTAGAGCATAAAACTAATATAATTATTAAAGTGCAAAACCCTAAACCACATTCAAAATATTATTAAAAACCCAACCCGAAATAGACCGGCTTGATAGATTAAGGCCTAAAACTCTCGCAATAGTAAAGGAAATTGATGCTCTTCGTACTTTACATGTTGACAATCACTCTGAGTTTTTACTTCAGTGCCCCTAGCCGGAACATTTTGCAGTATCCTAATAGAATAGTAATAGTAAAATTTTGTACGGGAATTTAAACAGCGCCATTGTGAGCGTATTTGGAACTAAAATTTCACACCGGGAAACGTTTACTTTACTATACGAGAATTACTATACGATACTTCAAAATGTTCCGGCTAGGGGCACTGATGTACACTCAAATAGGTAGCAAATGGCAAGCAAATGGTAGCGGCAACAATGGCGCTGGTACTGAAATTGTTTTCGTGTCATTGTTATTAATTGTGGTATTTCGTGCGGGTTATCGCGACCATCTTAGTGAGGCTGGCGCTGAAACACGTGATCAAATTATCACCTTCGCATTATTATGTTTAATGAGTGCTTTTGATCACATATCGTTAATTTAGAATATCCAGGTGTGAGCCAGAAAATCTATCTGATCCGCGGAGAGAAGAATGTAGGGATAGCTACTAATTATTATTAAATACACTGATAAATTTATGACATAGGGTCGTACGTAATACGATTGATATTATTTAATATTGGTGGTGGAAGAGTATTTGTAAAGCAACCACGATACAAAATATAAGTCCTTTAGGTTTCAAAACACACTGTTACCTATCAGTTCGACAAAACTTTGATGACCGGGCTGTCTTTAACCCGTATCGAAATTAAAGAGAAAAAAGTACAATTGAATAACCTAGAGTCCACATCCCTTCAATGCAAAGATAGAAAAAATACTGAAAGTGATTTTGAAAAACACTGAAACCCTAAATGTTAATATTGGCCACAAATTGACGACTCAAAGCCTCATTTTAACCCTTAAAACTATCGTCATAAACATATCGTATAACATGAACGTCTAAGATACGATTTTTTGAGTATGCATGTTATGTAAATAAATTCAATAACTCCGCTCACTGGACACGACGCTGTCAAACGGCACCGCTCCGGGACACGATAATTCAATTTATGCCAGCACTGGGACTCGCCTGGCAGGGTTGCCACAACAAGTAATAAATATATTGCTTCAAATAATCCACTTTTGGTCTTATAAAACATACATGTTTTAAATTGGAGTGGTACTATTAACTTTGAAGTGGTTACCGCTTGATTGTCTGTTGTCAAGTATTGTTACAGTAAAAACCTGCCCAATCCGTCTTATAATTTCACACCAAGGGTTCCTTAGCACGCTATTGCTCTCATGAGATCAAGATTTATTCTTTATTACACTTCTAAAGGCCAAGGTAATCGACCGTTCGGAAAGCTATGAATAATGGGAATGTTTTGTGAAAAACGCTATGTTTAGATTGTATACTACAATGAAGATTTAAATTCTATCTCCAAATCTAGGATTCTATGTTAACAAGAATTTCTAGGTTTGTGGGAACTTCCACACTTATCACTTCATAGACCATTTCCCAATAAAATTACACATCTCCCTATTGTTTTGACATAATCCTTTTCCAATTTTGTTTTATTAATGCAAAGAATGGCGAGACGAGCATGCCAAGAATTGCAAAGCAATGCTTGGCATTCCTCTGCTGTCGCCATCCTGAGACATAATATATTAAGTTTCAATATGTCCAGTAGTTACTCTGGCTATGATGTCCTTCAAATTTCACTACCCATGCGGCCTCTCACACGTAAGAGACCGCTAATTTTTTTTATTAATTTCAACCCTTTCATTTGAATAAACAGAAAATAGTAACAAAACAATTTCAAATATGACAAAATCCCTAAACTCCGCAAGTCAAAACCCTACCACCGACCTAAAATATCTGCTCAGACAATTCTATTTACGTTCCACCAATAAACTAGAGCCGCCATCCAGAATTATCTAATTGGCAACCCTGTCCGTCCCGCAGGACCAAAACTACTCGCGGTAAACAAAAGATACGAAAAGATATCACACCCTTTATAAATTATGCATGCCCTATTCGGAAAAGATATTTCTTCATAACTTGTGATGTCCCGATAGTTTTGAAAGCGATTCCTCAATTTCTATTTCTTTCGGGAATGCTGTGTTTTGGTAGTTATGTTATTGTATGTTTATGTAGAAATAGTATTCTAGAGGATTGTACCTTATGTATCTAACATTCACAAGCGCGATAGTAGTGTTTTTTTTTTATTGCATAGGTAGCACCCGAGCAAACAGGTCATCTGATGGAACGTAATCACTGCCACCCATAATCATACACAACGCTTATATCATTGATGTGTTGCTGAGCGGGAAGGAAAAAAGATGGGAAGAGAAGATAGGTAGTGGGCATCCGGCAATGTCACTCAACGAAACGCGACAGCAAATTAAGGAACTGTATGATTAATGCCGCTTAAATAACTCCTAAGTTGCCTTCATTCTTCATTTGTTTTTAAATACTAGCATTGCAATTCCAACCTTGGCCGGCAGTTGTTTTTGAAGTATATTCTTTTAACAAACCACACAAGAACAATTAAGAACATTTCCATCACAGATTGCTCGAAGGCTTATTTTTCCGTGTAATAAATATTCCTGTTTCCTCACGGTTCGGTGTGCTAAAGCCAAACACGAAGTTTTGTATAAAACAAACAAAATTTAAGGGAAACTTTGTTCATAGAACGAAAAATTATTGCTCCCTTAGACATTGTCATCGAAACTTCGCTGGGCAAGGAGACGGGGAAAATATTGCTACTTGAACGCTAAATACATGTAAAAAAACCTTTTGACTGTGTTTACTGGGGTATAACAATCGATATTAAATCGTGAACAACGTATTTCACGTGAGTAACGTATGTGAGTAATTTTGAACACACATAATATTTTGTTTAAATATACGTTAATATCTAAGTATATTGAAAACGCCGCGAATATTTTAATAAAAAATTGTAAATTTCTTATCAAAACCAATAAGAAATCGATATGCTGGTTCCCTTGGAGCAATTTGTAATTGCTTAAGAATTAAATTACAAAGCTAAGAATCACGTTCACTACATTGCCGAACTTAAATAAATCCATTCCTTATTGCTTAAATAAAAACAGCCTAAAGCGTCATTTACACCGGGAGAGTTTCTCGCGGCGAGAATCGTATGCGGTTATAGCATGACATAACCGCCAAAGATTATCGTGTTCTGACTAATGTTTACACGATGCAACTTTTTTATATCCTTACGACAATCGTATTCTCGATGCGAGAAACTCGCCTCGTGTAAATGGGGCTTAACATCATCGATAACCTTAACACTTGTGTGATCTTAAAATGTTTGCAATTTTTTTAAAATCATTCTTTTTGGGTGGTAAATACCTAGTTTTTGAGAGAATATAAATTTAAACCTGTACGTACCATTGCGTGTTTAAAAATAAAGAGGTGTACATCATTTTTTCAGAAAAATTATGTATTTATCACCCATATACGACGATAAGTAAAAAATAAAAAAAAAGTATTTACAATTTTTTACGAAATTTTTATTTGCATTGTGTCCGAAGTCACTAATACTACTACGCGGCTTCGTTTTCGGTCGCAGTCTTGATATACCCTGTATTAATGAACAAAATATTTATATGAAATAAATTGTGTTTCGGAAGCGGCTCAAAATTTGCGGTTAGATGAATAAAGCTTTTTAATCGTACTAATATACATTTATAATGCTGTTTAGGTGTTTTTCATGCAATGATGCATTGATTAAATCGATTTGTATGTAATTGGTAGAGCCAGAACTGCAGCATGAATGAACCGAATCAATCGTGGTGGTACCACTGACTCCCATTAAACAGACGAGAAGCAATGTTATTACGTTTCCTTATCTTAATTTAACTCGCCACCCAAATTAATTGGGTTTTAATATGATGTTTCTATTTCTTAATAAATAAAAACAATACGAGCTGTGTCACGGGCACTTTATAGTATGAAACCAAGAGTTTATAGAGATACCCCAGACACCACTTTAAAAATGTTTTATAAATATGTGGTAGATAATAGAATGGCAGTGGTAGTCATACTGTTGTCAGTCATGACTCAGCATGAGCAGGCTCGTTCGGGGCAGTACCACTGTCTCACAAGAAATCAACGTAAAGCCATAGCTTTGCTGTCGCGATTCGTTCGGTGAGTGAGATTGCCGGATGCCCAATACTCCTTTCCTCTTCCCATTCTTTTTTTTCTTCCCGATCCCCTCCTGATTTCAAGGGCCAGCAACGTCCACTTCCCGTCAGGTGGCCTGTTTGCACGTTTGCCGGACCTTTACAATAAAAAAATCAAATTACCATAAAAAAAACGTGGGACGTTCAATTTATCTGACCGCTGGTGTCGCATAACAAAACAGACATTACCACGACCTCTTGTTATTTCAATTCTCACTGAACTTCGCCGTTCGCATTCGGAATCAGAATAATATCACCCGTTTTAACATACATTTGATCGACCAACTCATTAACATATAGATAGGGTCGAAAAAAATCCCAAACCAAATTGTACCTTCCTTTTTTGTCCCTCCGGGCGCTTGCCAAAGATAAATGAAGGCTTTTTTGTCGGCCCTGTGACCACTGGGGCGGGATCCAAGTATTCCTTGGGTTCTGAATACATTAGCCAAAACTGGAGGTTAATTATTTCGTTGTCTTTGAATTGTGTTGAATTCTAAGTACCGGACGCGCGGGACGAAAATTAATGAAAGAATTACGAAAATAAATGAATGTAATTACTACAATACATATTTATAAGTGTTATTAAGTATTTGTGTTCATGATTCTCATGCTCTAACTCACACAAAACTAAAGTTAAATATCAGCTTGGGTATTGCGTCGTTACAAATAAGAATGGGTCCACTAAATTACGATTGTTTTAGTTACAAGACTAATCAAGTTTTATGGTATTTTTACTTAACATAGCTTTTCTGGTTCCTTTCTTACGAGTTCAAAAGAAATTAAAGTAGGTAATAAAATTTGCTTTGATATCCATTTATACAAAGGTAATTTGTCAGAATTTTAAGCTTACGTTAGTTAATATCTACATTTTTAAACAAATTTTTTAAGCTAAGCTGCAAACTACAAATTTCTTTAAACGTTGTCCTATTTACATACAAGATTAAAGCCGCACCGCCATTAGAAATATGCCAACACATCCCACTGATAATTGAAAATATCACTAAACTTATTGAAGTTTGGTGACAGTAGAAGTTTGGTAGGTATTGACCTACCAGGGGTTAACTATATTCTACGACACGAAGTTCGAATTTTCGAACGTTCGACGTCCACAACATATAAGATAAAAGTTTTCCACTTCTAAAAATCAATTCTATTTTCTATGAAACTTATCATTCCCTCCACACTTCATCTATACTTACGACGTACGACAGAGGATTCGAAGATTTTGTGAACTATTTACACAAACATTTGAAATTTGTACAGTTTTACGTACGACGTTCGAACATTCATCGTCGTGTCGGAGAGAGTAACCCACCTGACTCGAACTGCCAGCGATGTTTGCTCGGAAAAGAAGTATAAGCAACAGAGCGGTAGTTTCACAGCAGCTAGCCGAACTAGCCGAACCGTTGCGACTTCCTAGCTTTTTTACTTTTATGTCTAAGTGTTATCTTTCTTACTTTGCATACAATGATTGAATTGCTAAGTAATTAGCTTTCCAAACGTTGACTTTTCTGTACTATAGAAAAATAAAAATAATTATTATTAAACTACAATCTTCATTGCTATAAATTTTCCATCAGGCGCAATACTGAGTTTAGTAAGTATCAATAGGTATTGGTGGATTAGGCGAGAAATAAATCGGAATTCCGTTTTGGAGTATCTACTAAATACTTATACAATGAATAATTACTATTATTTACTGAGTTTTATGGGGTCAAAAATGTTCACTTCGTTTCTAATAGACACGATGTAGTTATGAAAATTCTTACTTTGAGACAGAGAGCTGCAATTGAAGTATTGCTTTAATGAGTATTAATAAAAATATCAATATTTATCAAGCTAACACAGGTAGCTACTATAAACAATATTCAGCGAAAGTAGTTTCAACTGTTAGTAGGGGAGGTGATAAAATGCTGTCCTCTCAGGAGTTCGCGAGTTCGAAGTAGTTGAGATTATAAAATGTTTCTCGGAAGAGGATGTTCCCAAGGCGATGATCAGTGACTCGCTCGAACATCGTATGTAGTGATAGATAAGGTCTTACTGCTTACTCTGAAGATAAAATAATTGTAAGTATTATTTATTATCATGCCTAACAAAATTCCTTATTTCTAAAATGCTCATTTTCATATAAATGAAAAGCTTTCCTACAATCTCCAATTTGACTGCCATTTTCAAAATTCCTTTATGAGTGCTCACTTTCACTCCTTTGCAATATCTCATTGTTATAAACCCATTTTGACAATGCGTTGTCTATCACTCAGGTGTAAAAAACGCAGAAATCCTCACCCATTTCCACCAATAAATTGGACAAAGAGCACCCAATAAATCTACTCTGCATTGAAAAGTCCATTGTACTAGGACATCCAATAACAGGCTAATCCTATTAAAACAACAAGGTACCTATTTCCATGCGGTTTTGTCGAATCGGCCGTAGTCTAAATGTTAATGCGGAGACCAGGGACAATACTATGCAAATATCTGATATTGGCCGCTTGTAATGTATGCGTGTAGTAATAACTGCGTCGTACCTTCACAGGCCACGACGTAATACGTGTCACCTCAAATCCACTTGTACCGATGTTGTATTGCCAATTTGAGATGTATGGGATTGTATTTATTGCATCTATATGAGATATTGGGCGAGGGTCTTCTCTTTAATTGTAGGGTTATATCTTTGTCTACTATGTTCCATAAAGGTAAGCTTTAGTTTCCATTGATTGTTTTGGGGAGGAAACTAAGGTGTACCGACTTATTCACGTCTTTTTTAAGCTATAGTGAATTTTCCTACCTGCCATCGCTCAAGTACCGATACATAAATCCTTGTTTTTAAAATTGTGTGCCCTCAACTTTATCTTTTGCATTTTAGAAACTAAATAACTGACATAACCAAGGGATTCGCATGTAGAGGTTAATGTCTAATTCAAGAATAGTTACAAAAGTAAGAAATTATTTACTAGTTTATATACTTTCTCGTAAAGCAAGGCGCCATTCACACCAAACTAATGAAAAAAGCTCCATAGTCCGTATTATCACTGCTAAGTTAACATTTCTATTCGCTTCAAAATATGCCACCAATACCTTTGATCTCTATAGTATTATATTAGCAATTGCAATAAAGCTTTACAGGCATACTCAGCGTAATGAATAATGTGCCCGCGAATGCCATTGCGGCCCAAACCGACCACTGATAAACGCTGGCATCCGATATCAATCTCGTGCGGTTAATCATGGAAATAACCGTCCATTTGCGCAGTAATCTATACCCACTATAATTCAGAATATATGGGATTTGGTATAGTGGATACATCATAGCAAAGTATTGGGTTGTATTGTCTTGCTTAGTCCCTATTGTATGTTGCAGAATTTGCACTGTATTTTTTGAGGAAGGCTTGATTGTAAAATCATAAGATACATGTACTTAAAAAATGTTCCAGGTAACTCTCGTAGATTTATGTGTATGTGTATTCTCGTAAGCAAACAGATTATCTTGATATTAATAACGATCAATCCCCAAGAACAATGAATCATGTTGCATTTGAAAAGTCAATACTTTGGACACACAACTAAAATAATCTAAACATAGGAAAAAGGTACTTTTATTTCGGGGATGAAAACCGGCTGATAGCCAAAAACCTTTAGGGGCAGCGGGTTTGATCATCACACTGAGATAATTATATGTTTGTTTTGTTCTTATAATTATTGTAGTGTTAAAATATAGTCTCGTCGTTTCCCATGCATGACACGTTTCTTATATCTTAAGACATATTTCTTACTACGAGCTTATGTGTGATGTATGTTTGTAGGATGTGTGTAAATTAAATACAGAAAATAAAACAAAACACTTGACACAGACTTCATTTTTTATTACAAATGTTAATTGCACATAAGAATGTTTCATACAAAAATATATTCTTAATTAAAATGATTGCCATTAAAACAAATTACAAAACTTCAATACACGTGAACTATATTTTCCCTTAAAATTTTGAAATACACAATTTAACATTATTACATTAAATGTCCGGCAAATCAGATGTCAAAAGGTTTTTTAATCACTATTATAATATATTCAGAAATTAATTCAGACAATTTACGTTTCACAATAAATTACGTCATATTATTATGTAATTATATGTTTTTAATTGACGAAAATTGAAACATAAATGATAATTGTAGAATTAATTTTAACCTCTCAAACGACTCTAGACTTAGTCGATTAATAAATTCAATAATCGTAAACGTGCTCGGATTAAGTATTCGACTAATTGTAATCGATTTTAATTTAATCTTTGTCTAAGGTGTTCGTCTAGAACTAGACGCGTTTGAGAAATTACAACGCACAAATCAACTAATTATAATCGATAACATATTATTGAATCGATCATCACTTTTAAGTAATCGGACGAATAATTTGATAACGATTGCTTACCCACTTTTAGTTTGCGCCAATATTTGACGATATTTATCTTTACCTATTCATTAACAATTCAACAATCTAGCTAACATGTCTATATACAATTGTGATGGTAAATGGTAACACTTCCTCTTTGACTTCGGGTATAAATTAATGCCGCTGTATCGATACGGCGCATGCCTTTACAGTTATTATCACAATATAATTATTATTATATTTGCCATTGTGTCAAATATAAAATAGTATTTGACGCTTTTTACAATACTTCAATATAACGTTTAAAATTTGCGACAATTTCATTCGTTCTAATACAAAAACAAAACCTTAAAACTTACGATATTCCGAGACCGATAGATCCGGACGACAAAAAATAGACGTATAATTTTCATAACTAATTACGTTTTATATAAGCTACAATGGATAAGCTTCACTACTTAAGATAAAAAAAGTAAATTATGACAAGCCACGAATTAAAATTATAAACTATCTAAAAATTTCGCCTAAGTAAATAAAAATCGACTATTGTCAAGTTGATAATGTTCGAATTAAATTGTACAATTTCTTTTTATTCTATGGTAACTGTTGAACCTATCGACTAATTATGATTAAATACATACGATGCAAGTGTTTTTGTGACGTCATAAGAGAGCCTAGTCACGTGTGGAGTATGTCGCTACGTAGATATTGTGGCATTGACTATGGCTTGACTTATCAATGACTTGATTATCGTCTCGTTTGCTGATTCTAGTAGATAAAAATGCACCATTTGGCAAAGAAAAACTCGATATTTAATCACAAAGTAATTCCACATGCATTGAGTTAAAATAATGCCTATAAAATATTAAGAATGTTTCGAGTGCACAATATAACGTCGAAATGCAAGAAGTCCCGTAGTCACCCAGTATTTAGTTTTATTAACCAACATGAAAGAGTCTTATAAAGAGACTAATTCAAAAAGAGCTTCCTTAAAATTATTCTCGAGTAAAACATAGCAAAAATAATGCTCTTTGCGAACTCATTACTTAGCTCAGATATTAATATTGCAAACTGAAACACCCCCTTGGCCCGACCCCTCTAACCGCTAAAGAAAAACACTCGGCCAACACCAAAGAGCACAGATTAAAAATATCAGCAAACAAGACCACGAAATTAGCACTAAGCGTCCCGGTATCACAATACAAACGGCGGTGGCGCCGCGGCGTTAATCGAACTTTTTTGTTCAAACTTACAATTTACAACTAGCTATATTACATAATAAAATAGCGGTAATGTCACAAACACTTGACTCCACGCTTTGAACAATATTATCAAAAAAAATTAACGATACACGAGTGTTGAATAATAATTTTACGAAATATATTTTGCTTCTTTTTGAGAAAAATATTCTTTTGTGATGGCAATATTGCACATTTGATGTGGTGCCAACCTGCTAAAATAATGACGTTTTGAAATGTCAAAATCGATTGTTGCCAGTATTATGCATCATTCTTTTAAAATATATCTTAAAAAACAAGAAAGTCGGCAATTTAACATCATTTTAAAGAACAGTACAATTTCAAGCACGAACAGCGCTAAAAATGTAATTGTCTTTTACAAAATTTTAATCATACGAAAATCTGTCATTTCTCTTTTCTGTATAAAGAGTGAAAAGGACAAAACATAATTACAGTAACCTTACGCAATCTAATCATTTATATTACAGACAATAACGACCTTACACTTTAAAAATGGTCCTTTTTCGACATACAATTCGTTTCTGGCTGTGACCAAAATCGATAGGCGATTTTTTAGGATTATTGCAGATCGCACGAAGTAGGTAATATGTACAGTAACTCGTTTTGAACCTTATGGAGAGGTGTTAAGTTACATTTTTAACGTTTATTAGAACACAAAATTAAATTTAGGTGTACATTTATTTTAATTAGCCTCGGTATTCGGTGTTAAAGCTTTTGTGGTTTCGGATTTTTTTAATTTGTCAAAATGTGGGTTATATAACTAGAAATTATAAAAACCTTTCTTGTGGTTCTTATACCTAATTAACTTTGTATCCAAGAACGCCAGCCACCACACAATTAAAGTAACATCTCATATAAAATATTCCATATCAAAAACTATTGATAGCTATGACGTATAACCTCCACATTTCGACAAATGATAAAAAAATAATTACAATTGTCTATGATTAATCCTCGGTGGTACCTGAACAAATTAGTAAACTTTCTTACTCTATGGACAATCAGAATTAAATTGAGTCACTGTACATTCAATCAAGATATTAATTTAAAGTTCACATCAAACTTACTTCTACGATCACAGCGCGCGCTATGTGGAATGTTCCAGAAGCGGTTCGTGTTCGTGTTCGTGCGCGTGTTGCGTCTCGCTCGCGCTCGCTTCCGTCTCTTTCTCGCGCACGGGGAAGGCGGTGCGTGACGTCAGCACGGTGACGTCACCATCGTCCGTATACGCGAGTGGCGAGTATACGATACCGCGAGATCGCGAGCGTTTCTCTCGAGGGGTACGCCACTGAAAACAAAAATAAATGTTACGTGTGCTCCTTTGTTTCTAGCGCTATTCCGGTCGATACTAGAGTCAGCTTTTCTGCTCAACCTTTGCAATTTCGACCGGTTCTGCTAATATGTTATATTTGATTTAAAATATAATTAAATATTTTTATTATCCGCTTGTTGAGTATGAAGTATATTTATATTAATGGAAACTGTGTGAATATGTCCAGAGGCATATTATATTATTGACTTTTCAGCCTTTAAAATGTCAGAAGCTATAGATTGTTGACTTGGTGAGCTTTCGCATAATGCAGTTTTATTTTAGGTAATGAAATGTAGCAATATTATTTCTTATGATAATTCGTAGAAATGTTCCTCTTTATACTCAAATTAGGTCGTAATTCCATCGATTAATCAATTAAAATCGCTTGACTATTATGATATAAAAAATATGAAACATGCAACCATAATTCATATGTAAAAGTAACTGAATCAATTGCCATCCAACTCAACCGTTTGTAAGTAATTCTATTACAAAAATACGCCGCTTCACACATCACTGCGTTATAACATATCGGAAAATATGGACACAAGAACAAAAAACGAAAAATACTTCATAAAACCGAACACAGTAAATCCTACCGCCGACGGGTAATTTACTTTTACACTAACGAAATATACAAAATATCATTGCAATAAAACATTTACAAAACTTATTTATATTCCAAGTAATTGAAACTGAATATATGTTTTACATTGTACGCAACGTAAATCCTGTGGATAAAAGGCGTTTTCGGCAAAAATCCGTTTTTTTCGCGTAAAATACAGACGCGGCGGTACTGTCAGAATGATTTAAAAATTCAACGGCTAAAAATGATCGCGGAAAACGATTTTTTTATCGAACGTTATCAGGAACGACGGGTTCCATTCAAAACTAATGTGCGACATGTTTATTTGTATTTGAAATTATTTCTGCGAACGAAAACTTTGCCAGTTTTTTTTTCGGTATTTATACAGTTGTACGCGTGCTGCTACAAATAATATTTTATTGACTAACGTTTTCGAATGTTTTTCGAGTTGTATTTTTATATTTAAATTGGGTTTGCTTTTTAAAAACTGACGTCCGAGGTTCTTTGTTCCGAATTTGCGAAGTGTCAATTACATACCTGGTACCTAAATAAAATTCGAAATCGAAGCCAGGTGGTAGTTTTAGTGGTAACAAATACAATGCAACTAAAAATATTGCAAAAAAGCGACAATTTATTTTGCATTTTTTTTTAAATCATCGTTTGTGTCATTATGTTTCGATGGTAATTACCTAGTTTTTGCGAAAATACCAATAATAATTTAAACCCTTATGTACCATTGCGTCTTCAAAATAAACAAGGTGTACATCATTATTTTAGAAAAACTATGTATTCATCACCCAAATACGACGATAACTAAAAATGCACCAAAAAAATTGACGATTTTTTTTACAAAATTTCTTGTTGCATTGTGATTGAAGTCACTAATACTACCACCTGGTTTCGTTTTCGGTCACAGTCTTGATAAATAATAAATAAATACACCCAACAGTCACATACATAGTCCTAACCCCACACTAAGATCGAGTCTTGTATCGTGGGTATCTTTTCTTTCGAGAGACTTTTCGGTCTCACAAACACCCAGACCCGAAACAAATACTTGTGGTTCTCACAAACATTTGTCTCGGTGCGGGGATCGAACCCGCGGCCTCTCGTTTCACAGGCGGCGTCTAACCAACTGCGCCACGGAGGCTGTCAATATATACCCGATAAAGGACAAAGTTACGCTCAAGAAGTACTGTTCATAACCGCCTCCAGCTTATAATAAAGTGGTGGGTAGTTGTAAATTAATCTGATATCGATGGGCGTCCTCAATCATTTTAATCGCTGCTGAGCTGGCCGCCATTACTGCGCACTGTCGACTAATCACGTGGTTACACTGCGCTTTATTTGTGCCAGTTGTGGACTTGACTTGCACTTAATAGGTGCTAGTGTATGTAGAAATTATTAATAATAATTGGATCAATATACCCACAACGTTGAAGGTTGAATTTTTGTGGGCATTAGTTCTGTAAAATTTCGATATACTTATATACAAAAAATACACTAAAATCGGGCACAATATAAATTAAAATACAATTTTAAATAAGTCTATATTTTCTATTCTTCAATAACTGCTCCAAATTCAGACATTGCGGTAGTTTCTGCTGAATGGCATTTAGTTGTTTTTATTAGGTATGGGAATTATTTTATATAAAATTTCATTTTTATGATTACATGAGGCAAATTTTGTGTATACAACTCACCTGTAAAACAGTAAGGACTACCAAGAACAGCGCGCCGGCCGCCACGCACACCGTGATGACGACGGCGGCGACGCTGGGCGCGGCGCGCGTGCTCTGCTCGGTGTGCAGCGCGCCCCACTCCGCGATGCGCCGCTTGCCCGCCACCGACGAGTTTATACACTCGCCTAGAATAAGGCTTGTTATTAGTAATTGCTTCTGAATTCGTAGTAGACGGAATACACATATTCCCTAACAATCTCAACACGTAGTCCAAGTCTTTTGTAGTGGGACTTTTGTAGTCTTTTGAAGTGAGCTTTTGGTCTCACAACGCCCATATCAGAAATAAGTATTTTTGTCTCCCACAATCATTAATTGTCTCACTCAGGTACCTAATCCGTGGCCTCTTGTTTGATAGCAGTGTTGTCAAACAATTCATGGATGGTTTCGATCATCGGAAGTGTTCACCAATAATTATCGAATGTTAATGTTTCCAAAACTCCATTCAAACGAATAGTAACAATCTCGCTTAATTCTGCCGCCGTACGAAACCATAACACAGTGAAACTCTTCAAATTTATATAAAATTTAATTACTCAAAAAGCATTTATTTTACGTCATTAATGAGAAAGCAAAGAGAAATCCTCTTGGCGTAATGAAACTACTAAATTACGCTAATTAGCAACTTGAAATTTGAGCTTCCGTGCTGGAGTATTTATAAACACCACGAGGCGTAGCGGTGTGGGTGAGATACGTAAGCTGGTATATTCGATAAAATCTAAAGAAAGAATTACTTGATTCAAAATTTTGTTGAGTTCGGATAGGAACAGAGCTGAAAATTGTAGGAATATAGATTTAAAAACAAACTTATATCGCAGTGTCGGTATAACTCGATTCTTACCGGTTTCCCCTTTTATCCGATACCGACATAATTAATTATCATTAATCGTATTTTATATTTAAATGCTCGTCACTTTTGTATCACAATGTTTATATTTGACATAACATAAAAACAAACGAAACCAATGTATCTATGTCCAAGAAACAATTTTACCAGTTTTGTAGTTTCCAATCTCCTGTTATAATACAGGCTAGGAAACATCTAGAATAATATCCGAGATAGTATCTACGATTTTAGGGTAATTTTATACTACGGCATTTATCACTTACCTGTTTCGGGATGGCAGTGGCAGCAATCGGAACTGGGGGTAGAGTTGGCGGTCCCTCGCTCGGCGCAGCACGGCACGCATTGATTGTTCAACCTAACAAAATACAACAAATGTTTAATAAAAAATCAAACACCGTTGCAAGACTAGGTGACCAAAATACACCCTATAATAATATGCAATTCAACAGACTATCACAGACGAATATGGTTAGCTTTCAGGCTGTGCCCACGATGGCAGCGGCGAGCAGGGCGGCAGCGGCAGAGCGGGTAGCGGGTCTCGGTACTCAATTCTCAACCGCGCCCCGCTACCCGCGCTGCCGCTGCCGCCCCGCTCGCCGCTCGTGTTCCGCTGCCATCGTGGGCGCAGCCTCACCGGTCGAGTGTGACGGCCTGCTTTTAACCCGATATACGCAGGCTGAACGCGAAAAGCGACACATTTGCGTAAATCCTTAATATGGATTTTATAGCATTAGGTACGACTGCCGTTATTTAAACAGATTCTGTTTATCATAAGAAATGAACTCATAAAAATTGTCCCTTTTTCTAGTCATTCAACCTTTTAATCACAATAAACCTGTACTGATTTTCAAAAACACATAGAAGTGACAAACAATTCTTTGAATTCATATCGATTAACAATAGCTGCATTATCTTATAAAGACTTGTCTAGCCAGTTCACCTGAAACCATTCACATTCAGTCAATGATATGTTGTACCTACTTATATTATTCCAAATCCAAGAAATTCGTCTTCTTATTAATTTTCTATTTGTATTAGAGGTCGCGCAATGTTGTTTCTATTTTTATATGTTAAAAGAGATTCGGGTATAATTCACATGACTTTTAAAAAACTACTTATAAAGAAAACTACGAATGTCTTATGTCCTTGCGGGTTAAAGGCTAACTGGTGTATCTTGAACTTACAGAACTTCTATTCCCATTTTAGTATTTGCTTCTGTCACAACAGTCCTAGAAGACTTACTGTTAATAGTAATTGTCTTTAACATCCCATAATTTTGTATGCCTGTTATTAGCCATGACAACAATTTAAAAAAAAGGACCAATTCTACTATGCTTCGTTTAACCAAACCCCTACACCTAAATCCGAGTCTAGCGATGGTCTGTGAACCCTTGGCAGCACTCCGCGTGACGTCACCAAGGGCCCTCGCGTCGAAAGGCTTTTTGTGTTAGCCTCGACACTTGACGACGCGCCTGTACGCGCCTATTGTACCTGTTCCCTGCTCTCAATGTGTTTTTTGCCTGTTTTCTCGTTGGAATCATCTGAAATGACCCAATTTTGTTTGTGATTGTACTTAGGTTCAATAGAGGTAATATTAGTTAGATATTGATAACCTACGTATGAATGTTTGTTAAGCTTTCATGCAATAATGATTGAACCAATTTTGATTTTATTTTGCAGTATTATAGATTATGCGTACAAATAAAATATACGATATAATTTATTGGGTTGGCCATATTTCTTAACGAGTAATTTCCTATGATACATCGGTAAGACAATACACTTCTCTAATAGTAGGTAATTATAACAAAAATTAATGTTGCGGCTCCAAACTCTTAACTAACAAATACAATTAACGAAAAATAAAGCACCAACCAGACACAGGGTACATCTTTTTAAAAAAACTTTATAACTATTGGCTCGAAAAGATTTGTGGGCAAACATTGCAGCAACAGAGGTGATTAACGTCATTGTTTCTATTTTTATTTTTACATTCATATTAATATTACCTCTGTTGATTAAGTGGGTTTTAACACTATTTTTTACTGCACAAAAGTCTTAAACAAGTCATTTATATGGTCGCCAAATTTTTATGTAATACGTCATGTACATAGTAGGATAACAATGTATGATTTCTTTTGCACTTAATTTTTTGACAAAATACTCACCTGTCCAATCTCAAAGGCCTGGAACACCCTGTACAACTAAACTGTCCGGGACCGGAACACGTTTTGCACGACGCATCGCAGCCTCTGCACGTTCCATTGCTGGCTTCGTAGTACTGTGAGCCGAGGCACTCCATACACAGCCCACCGTCTAACATGAACCGCGGCGGACACGACGTACAATGGAGAGGGCCCGAGCCGGAACACTCGCGACAATAGTGGTGGCAGTGACGACAACCGTCTGTGCTTTGGTAGAAACCTGAGGGAAAATTCAAATAATAGCTTTTGAAATAAATTATATTACAAAAGTCACTGCTATGGAGTACTATATCTCTAGCCAAAATACATGTTGTAGATGTGAAATAAAATGAAGAAGAAACAATAGAGCATAGCATGTTATAATATCACTCGTCTGTCGCCAATCGATATCTATATCCCACTAGCAACGGTCGCATATGCTTATCTATCAATATCAAGTACATTACAAAAAAACATTAATTTGGGAGAGATGGACGCTGCTTTGTTTATCGCATCCTTAAGAGTATCAATCATTCTATCCCACCACCGCGTTTAAAACCTACACGAACTCTCCATACTTCATCTTTAGAGTTGGATCATTCTATCAGCCCACTGCCCTTGGCAACTCATTATACACCCTCCTCCTTTCAGAATTATTCTCAATCCTCACCTTGTGGACACTCAGGATGGCATTCTCCCGCTGCCAGCCTCCAGCCGGGGGGACAGGACGCGCACTGGTCCCGGCGCGGACCGATGCACGTGCGGCAAGACAAGTAGCACTTGGAGCAAGTCCCGCGATCCGCGTAGTACCTGGTCAAATTAAGTGTCTTATTAAAGAATCCAGCCATATCCAACTGCAGGACACGTGCCTCCCTTATAAACAATAGTTCGGTTAAGAGGGCTTAAGCCATACTCCACCACGGTGGCCTAGTGCGAATTGATACGCTAGCTTTACGCATAAGGATTTAAAAAGCACTTAAAATATATTTTCTAACTACGGAAAGGTACTGCTTTATAATTAATTCTAAAACAACTTTCTTGATGATTTTTTTCACCTCGATTTATCTTACAATTTACATTTAACTTCAGAACAATACATTAACTCCTTTTTTATACAAGCTGTCCATAAGTTTTTCTAAGTCAATATAAAAACTTTTTCAGCAAACACCCTACCTGCTGTCCGAACCAACCAAGAATCACCATAATATTGAATCCCGAATTCTACTTTCTCCATCACACATCTGGTCTTTCAATTTCTAAAAAACATCTGATTAAAATTACAAGTATTTTGTCTACTCACCCATCAGCACACGAAGTCCTACAAGCCCCTGACTGAAGCCTCAAAGCGCCAGCACAAGCGGTACAGTTCAACCGAGAAACACACTCGGTACACCCGTGAACGCAGCGCGCGCACTTCCCTGCTTCAGGGTAGTATCCGCGACTGCACTCCGATTCACATCTGCAAGGGGTGTACACGTTAATAAGGAACAGTACACTTCAAACAAAATTTTCTGTCTGGTATGCATTTTTCTTTGGCCTAGAAAGTCTACTGCTTAACATAGGTCACCTTATTTGTATTACTACACTATAGTAGCACACATTGGCTATAACTACCCTACCACCATGAAAACGATCAAAAACAATTCCCTAATAATTCTACCCTACATATCGTCCTAAATTAAAATCTCATTATCACGACTACGTTTTATTTCACATGGCTTACGACCAGAAGCATTGTGGCAATTTCGAAGTAACAATATAAAAAATGACGCTCCAAGTCTTTAACCATCAAATGTTCGGCACAGTAGGTAATTACATTTGTGTCGCATCGTACATGTCCGAAACTTTTCTCATTAAACTCGTACTAACTAGGCTTTTGATCGTTTTTGATTTTGTTTAACGGAAAATGAGAACGTGGAACATCCATTGTCGTAGAACGATGCTCGTTTTGTAATGAAACATTTTACATCGTGTTTTGGGGTTAATAATTTGTTTTTACGATTTTTCTTTTCCTGATCGTTATAGAATTACCCCGAAAACTATTTTGTTATAGTTAACATTGATTAAGTTACGTCACTCTTTTGCAATTATTTTTAAAAGGTGCTATCAAGTGTAATCTAGTAGGTATATTACGAAAATATATTTCACAAAATTCAAAATTTACATTTCACATATCTTCATCATCACTTTAGCACCATGTAGCGCCGATATCCCAGTTAATTACAAACTGATCTATTACTTCGATCATTACATGCGATGTAACAACTCACCTATACTCCTGCAGCAGATTAGGCGCTTGACAAGTCAGACAATGATTCTCACTATCCCCATAACAAGAGTCGCACTCTGCGTTACATCTCCTGCATCGCTGTCCATCGCTGAATTCTCCCGAGGTGCATCTAGCTGTACCTACTGGCACGCACTTGTCCTTCTTATTGAGCTCCCAGTTGGACTGGCACGTGAGGCAGAACGCGGTGGTGCAGGTATCACAGCCTACTGGACACCTGGTGACGTAATGATGAAGCTAAATCACTGTTATGAAGGTTTCGACAAAGAGATTAGGTTCCTTAAATTATGTAGATGCGAGATAATTAGATTAGACCCAGTATGAATAAAAATATAAAAGTAACATACACACAGTCCAGACTCACACACGTCGATGTAGTTTATGTGTCTTCTTCAAGTTATTAGTAATCCCAGACGTTCTTCAGTCGGTTCGGCCAACAGAAAATCCATGCCAGAAATAAATATTTACTCCTTTGCGAGGATTGAACTCACATTTTTTCCTACACACCAAGTCTGGCTACATTACTATGAAGCCAGCAAGTTTCCACTTCACCAAAAATACTATTAAATAATACGGGTATATATGTAACATATTTATCATTAGTTGTTTACATATTTCAATACGTATCTACTTGAACAGAAATACAACAAAAGTAATTGAAATCAAGGTTGTTTTGACAGTTACCTCATACATTCTTTTCGTTTTTTATCTACGTAATATCCGCTGGGACACGCAGCCACGCAGCGGCCATCGAGAGCGTAATTTGACGGGTGACACGTCACGCACTGGTCGTCCCTCGGTCCTTCACACGTGTCGCACGAGTTGTGACACTTCGCACACGTGTAGTCTTCAGTCTCGTAGTGGGACGCAGGGCAAGACGCTAGACAACTACCCTCATGCAGGAGTAAGTGATGCTCGCAGGATGTGCAAGCGTCAGCTCTCTCAGAACAAGTAGCGCAGTGAGCAGCGCATGGTCGACAAGTCGATGACCCACTATCTTCCCAATAGCCATCTGGGCACTGCTGCAAGCAAACAGCTAAATCTGCTACAAGCAAATGAGCTGGAGCGCAAGTCAAGCAAGAGTCCTGTCCTGGTCCTACACAAGTCTCGCAAGATTCGTGGCACGGCCAACACACTCCTCCCTGATTAGCATAACTTCTCGGCGGGCATCTCGACACGCAGGCATCGTCCAAACGGTAATGTTTGCATGCAATGCACTGAGTTGGTCCTTTTCCATAGCATCCTTGGGAATCGCATTCGAGATCACATTCATGTATGACGCGCCTGTCATTGCTATCGGCGAGGACATTCTCCCCATGCGGTGAAGGGACGTTATGTCCGTCGAGACGGGCTACCACTTTCTCCGGGTCGGATCCGGCGGCAAATAAACTAGGAAAGTTTTGATAGTTGGCGAACGCGTCAGTATTGTAAAAAGAATCACCGATAGTGTCGTAACCGTCTACTGCGGTTGGAAATGAAAACGGGGGTGCTAAATGAGATGGTCTTTTTGATCGTAATCTAATCGGGTCAACAGATGTACCGTAGAATATCAATTGCCATTTCTTGAGTATGCCGGGTTGGTTAACGTGTCTGTTTCCGCCGTTTACAATTTCCAACTTCCATCTGCCTTCAGCGTGTTCGCCCCAGAAATGAACACTTAGGAACGGCCAATCGTCGAAATTAGAACTGACTACATCCCTCGGTCTTTCAAATAATAAAGTAGATATTGTTCCCATAGGCGAGGTAAGAAGTATTCGCAAATTCCCACGAGGGAAAAATCGCAAAGAGATCTTGCATTGAACGTGTTCAAGATAGCGTACTTCGTTGACGGTACCACTGCAGCCATTGACGTCCATGTGCGTAGTCAAAATGTGTCCAAACGTTGAATCAATCGTCTTATCCTCGTTAATTTCTTGCGACTTGCAAATATGTTGAGGTGGCACAGACACCCATTGCTCCGCTAAGTTCACCATTTCAGTGGCATCCATGAGACCGTATCCGAATTTATGGCTTACTTTCCTTTTAACTCCATTGACGATCCATCCGCCCTCTTTCTCCAAAGGTAGAGGTCGGGACGTCAATACTACTAGGTATTGCATATCTCTCCAAGTTAATTCAGGATTTGCTTCTAAAGCAAGAGCGCAGATACCGGCTGCTAATGGCGCTGACGCAGACGTTCCTGTATGTTCTACAGTGCAAATGTGATCTGATCTTAGCCTACCATCCATATCAACTGTGGCAACACTTTTATCGTGACCGGGAGTGCCAGAACTGTAGGTCGTGGCGAGTGTAGAAGAGCATTCTTCCAGGTACCAAGGTTTATATCCGCCTTGGGTCGCACTAGATATTGATAAAGTGAAGATACTATTGGTGTATCCATCGCAATTGCACGAATCTGTATGCCTTCCTCCGTTGCCAGAGGCCCATACGAAGATTGAGCCCTTGCCGCGACGACCACTTGTGACTCCGTAGATGAAAGCCCTACAGGAAAACATATTTCTCATAATTACATTTAAAAAAAAAATACACAATAGTTTATAAAAGATTCAGATTGAATTGCAGAGACTCTAATGGTGTTATTTAAAATTAAGTTGAATATAAATAGTATATAAGTAGGGACATTTCCATTCAGAATTCTCCTAGACGATGCAATGTCATAAAAGCAGTGTAGTAGTATCAACTGACCTTCTTGCTAGCGGCCCTGGACCATCAACCGTCTTGCCATCGTCCTCGGGTCCCCACGAGGCGCTGTAAATGTCGATGTGGTCGGGGTTGAGCCCCAGGGCCCTAGCCTCCACAGCGTCGTTGACCACGCCGTCCAACATTCTGACTCCCCCAATACTAGCGTTGTATGCGATACCTGCACCACGAAAATACATATTATAATAGGGTATTTTACTATAATAATATATATATAAAAAAAACATAGCACATCTTACCAACGCCGCAGTACTGGTTGTAAGCGACGGCTGCCACTTCACCAGCACACCTGGTGCCGTGCTTGTTATCTCCATTGTCTTGCGGCATGGGGTCGTCGTCGTTGCCATTGATGTCGGTCGACGCGAGCGGGTCCTAGGAAATTACAGAATTAAGTACTAATGCATAAAAGAGTTTCAGTATGATCTACTAAGACCTGCTTCTCGATGTTTGGCTCAGAATGTTGATTGACACGTATTGTCGTTGATGGTTCGTGTGTTGAAAATATAAATAATTTAATTATACCGGGTATATCAAGACTGCGACTGAAAACGAAGTCAGACGGTAGTTTTAGTGGTTGTAGACATGATGCAAATAAAAATTTCACCAAAACAGCGACAGATATTTTTAATACGCTTTTATTAGCTTCAGACTAGTGGCGGTACTTCCATACAAGCCCAAAAGCCCGGCTTGCCCTACATAATACGTATATACTCCATACTGAATACAAACTATTACATTCAATACAACAGTCATTTATTAAAAAACATCTAGCATTTAAATTTTTTGAATTTACCGCGCCGCGATTCAATGAGACTAGACGCCTGCGCCGAAGCGCCGCGTAATATTCATTCATTAAAACTATATTGAACTTGAAAAGACGGAGCGCACAGCACATATATCTATCCTTTTCTCTCTCGTGTGCTTTTACGGGGCTTCTAGCAACGCGCGATCTGTATGGGAAAATGATATTACTCGATCGCTACGAATGTATAGCTATAGATATTTTATATAGCAGTTTACTCTACACGAAATGCCCGGCTTCGGCCTTGGTGATGTAAAAACATCGTGCGTTGCATGGTCGTCACGTGATTATTTGTTAAATCAATTATATCTATTGTTATTAAATTAAGTTGGTTCCTTTTAGAAATTATTTATAATATTTTTTTTAGTACAAATAATGAAGTTTTAATATTTCTTTTAATAAATTGTATCTTTTGTATTGTTTACTTCACGTTTACTGGCAATACAGCACATATTTCTACTAACTTCATTTTTATTATGATTTATGAGTTGTGAATGTGTTTTGTTTAAGGTTAATGTTTAGTTTTTTATGTTATTTAAACTTTTTGATACTATTATGAGTTGTATTGTTTTCCGTAATGGTTTGAGTGCGATGGTGAAAGCGTTCATTGCCGGTAAAAAGGTAAATTCATTCAATTATATTGAAAAATAAACCGGCGCGAAACCTATGCCGGGTTTGTACATTTCGTAATTCGTGGTAAATCACAATAGACATTTTTTCAGTTCAGTTTAATAAACTACGTACTTTTATTACTACATGCTCCCTTCAAAGATATTAAACAATCGTGATTCATATGTTTTTAAACGACACGTCTTGTGTGTTAGATTGTTTGGATTATAATGCTTTAAATTTTCATTAAATTAGGTGGTCCTTTTAAAAGGCAATCTATTATTTTAAATTCAGTAAAATATTGTAAACATGAATGCGTTAATAGTAATTTCTGTGTGCAATTTCGGTTAACCTCGAAGTCGAACACGGCACCACAGAATAGTGAAGGCACTATAAATGCAATGAAAAATTACGGATGCATGTTTCCAAGTAATCTATATTAATTGTTTTAATCTTAATATTGATTGTGTGGTAGGTTTGCCGATGTATTATAAATTAATTTTCTTCGTTTATTTCTAAAACAATAATACTTAAACGTAAAAAAATATTCGGCTTGCCCTACTCCAAAACCCTAGGCACGCCACTGCTTCAGACGTATGTATGTTAGTATGTAACGGAATCTTTGAACATGATTTTGACCCCCTTCAAAACGTCGGATTAACTCGATATTTGGCATTCTTAATAAGGACCGATGACAATTCAATATTTCAAACAGTTTGACCCGTTATCCTTACTAGGATAATCAGGATTAGCGATTTTTGTTTTCCTGAGACCCGGAGTGTCTGCTTCAAGACCAATAAAGGAATCTACCAGGCGCATTCGACTAAAAAATGAAAAATAAATAATAGTTTAAAAAAACTAAAAAAATACGCTTTTATATAAAATTTAACTAAAAAATAGA
This sequence comes from Deilephila porcellus, assembly GCA_905220455.2. Lineage (NCBI taxonomy): Eukaryota > Metazoa > Arthropoda > Insecta > Lepidoptera > Sphingidae > Deilephila > Deilephila porcellus. Next base: position 10,206,277 of record LR999986.1, on the reverse strand, counting down.
AAATAAATTTTAATAAATTTGAATTAAAAGTAGTGTAAGAAAAAAATATTTTATTGTAAAAAAAGCGTAGGGTGCATGGTATTTTTCATGATATCCTGAAAAGCACCCCACGTTTTTCTAAAAGCGTTTCTATAAAAACGATTTTTTTGTTTTCTTAAAATATTATTTATTTTAGAAAATTTTAAAAATGATCATGTTTGGGTAGTAAATAGTGTTTGCGAAAATATTATTGCATCAATCTCTATGCGATTTCCGTCTGCGATTTCCATAATCAACCTACATTATTAATAAATAACTAGGGTATTAGGTTTTATTAAATGCACTCACATAATTCTGCGCCAAATCCGGATGGTTGGTCTGGATTCCATCATCCAGAATGGAAACTACAACGCCTTTGCCGGTGTATCCTTTCTGCCAGGCACGTGCCACGTTCATATCCAAGCCGTCTTTTGCACCACCGTTCTGTTGAACAAATATAGTTTTAACTTACGCTCGAAAAGCTACCTGACAGGTTGTAGAAGGTCGCTGGATGCAAACAGCTTCCAATTGTACATTGTGAAATTGAACTGATAGCTTTTCAGATATTAACTTTGTGCAGCAGATGATGGTGAACTTAGGTTCAAAACAAGTGATCCTTTCACATGATGATGAATGTCACTTCACCCATACAACTCACAATCTGCGGTGAGGTACAGGAGCCTTGTCTTTGAAAACTTATAACCACAGGAAGGGAAAAAGGAAAAACGTTTTCAAATGAAAAGTAACGTCTCATTGTCCTTAAAAAGATAGTTAATTAATGATGTCTTATTACAATCTAAGAACAGAATGTTCATGGTTATTTAAGGAGTTGTGCGGAAATGATTCTAGCCACAAGAACATTTGTGCATATTCAAAGATTTATTCTTTTTGTGATAATTGATAAAAGTAATTTCGTGTTGTCAGAATACATGGACCTTTTTCTCAAATTAATGATGTTTTGATGGTATCAAAACTATTTTTTTTAATAATAATGTGGGTTACATCAGTTCTGTACAATACGGACCAATTGTAATTACAAAATTCAATAAACACGGAATTTTGGAATAAAGTAGAATATTCAACCTAATCTATTAAAATAAACAAGCGTGCTAATACAAAACAACACCACCGATTATATTAACACTTAAAAAAAACTGCATAAATTACTCCCACAACAAATCCCAGTAGATTCCTCACCGCGAACAGCTGTTGATTTAATGAGTGAGAATGCTATTTGTTCAACGTAAGGCGCTAATTGCCGCGATGAATTCTCTCGGCAAAAATTAACTTTCACAGCCTAAACATTCATTACACAACAGGTTAACATTTTCCTACATTTAAATACAGACGCCTAGGTATTCTAGACGTTGAAACTTCACCAAACTAGACACTGAAATATAAACTAGTCTACGGGTATTACTAAGTAAATTCTTTCTTATATTTTTCGAAGTGAATTTTTTTGTTTAGTCGTTAGTTTTTATAAAAATGTTTTATGCTTTTAAGAAAGCATTACTTTTAAAATTAGGTCGAAATCCTTATCCTTATCCTTAATAATAATATTATTATAAACGCGAAAGTTTGTAATTTGTATGTATGGAATATGGATGTTTGTTACTCTTTCTTTTGATGGGTAAGGAATTCAAATGTAGGAAGCAGGCTAGAGATGGTTGAGGAAGGCCCAGGTATATGCCCAGTGCTGTTTTTTGATAGCACTGTAGCTACGCCTGATGTAGGCTAATAATGAACTTAATTATCAGATTCCCATTTTATTATATTATGCTATATCGAATCATCCTTCAATGTCTCTTGACCTCGTGGTTTACTTTCTTAGGATACCACCCCTATATTAATAACGCAATAGACAATTTCACTTTTAAAAATTTCACCATCACCTGTGTCATTTTATTTAGTCTCTTTTTCTATAGCCATCGTTATGTTTTATATCAATCCCATCAGTTTTTACATCCTTTTCCACTCAATATTAATTACCAATTCTATCACATACGTATAGCTACCAGAACCGGCACCTGTTAAACCAACCCGACCTATTTGCACCCCATGATAATTGTTTACAAGTAAATGTCCCAGAGAACTGACCCTTACCAGATACCATTGTTCTTTGAACAGTGGATCGGGGAAGAACGGAGACGAGGTTAGCGCTCGGTGGTGCGTGCGATGCGCGGGCAGCCGGCGGGACAGCTGCGAGAACGCCGCGCGATCGTACGGGTTGTAGTCTCGTTTGTATCTCCTCTTCTCTTTCTGCTGCTCGAACCATCGCACCTGGAACAATAGGTTTAGGATTAATTATATTGTTGGGTAAATAGGTATTTTAGGATACTTGACAAATATCTCCTTCCTCTTCTGTTTCCTGTCCCATTTCTAAATGTAACGCATTTACGATAAAAGTGTTTTTAGATGTTCATTGGCGGGAGTAAGAACTTGCCATCAAGTGAGCAGCTTGCTCGTTTGTCTGATCTATACCAAAAAATTTACTTATTTTAAACGGGCGAATCTAAGAAGCAATATGGAATTTGTAATCAGCGATGATAAGGCTGGATAGTTAATCCTAGGGCACACGCCGTGGCGTTTGGAAGATAATATTTCAATTTTATTTGAATATCGTGAGCTTTTATTGTGAATTTTATACATAATAGGCAATCCCGGGGTTTTCTTTAAGAATTTCGAAAGTTTGTGGATATTGCCAACGGGCATTAGGCCTGCATTTTACAGTAATATCTGGTGCTCCTAAACCGTTCAGGAGAACTGACCCTACCTATAAGACAATTAAATAACAAGGCTGGTTACTGAGCCCATCAACATTGTAACTGCAATAACTCAATTACTGCCACCCCTACTGCAACAACTACGTGTAGGAAAAGCGCAAATCTAAAAACAGATCCAACTTCCCACTTTTCTATTTTTATAGCAAACTTGAGTCGTCGAGTGGAGTGCTCTTAAATAAAATGTACCAAACACATTTAAAGTCGAACAACTGTAGTAATTACTGGATCGTTATCCGTGTTCCCTCTGGATGGTCGCCAAAAGGCAATAAAGTGAAAAACAACACAGTAATAAAACTGCTTATTAAGGAAATTGCGTTTGACATCCCTCTTAACTTTGTATGCCCGAGTGGCGTCATGGCAACTCGGAAACTTTTCATGAGCTCCACATATTATGATGTTACTGGTTTTTGTATGTGGTTACGGATGTCCAATGGTTGCAAATAATTTTTGGGTAAGTGTCGTACGATATTGTCAAATTTTTGTGCATCCTTTAATAGATATTTAACGTAAAATATTCTTGTAATACATTAAAGATCTGACCTTATTTTAACTACTACGTCTAACCTAGTTTAATATTCGTATTGCTAAGTATCTTATCTGTTTTTACCACACCCCTCCGCATAACCTCAACCCTTACGCAATAACAATAACATTTAAAAAAATATTTTCCTCTCTAAGAAGCGAACCCTGGCAACCACAATTCACATCTCACATTCCTTTCTAACTCTATCTAACAAGAACAACAATAAAAAGCAACCTCAACACAAGAAACGGCATCAACCACACACGCGACAAACACCAAACCCTGACATTACTCAGTTGGTTCACAAATCACATCCCACGTATACAGTAAAAAATAAACCGCCAAAACCTCGTGTGTGGGTGAGATCTAAAATTATCCAAGCACCTGAACCACGACGGGACAATTCCACTTTTAGACGATTCAATTTCACAGTCGTTGGGAACGCAACACAAGCGGGAGCATGATATTTATTAGCCGAAAAAAGTTACGGACCCCGCTTGCCGGATTATTTTACGGCTAATGTACTGCTGGACGAATTGAATTAAAATAAAATTTATACGGGTGTATTTGTGATAATTTGTTTTTTTGAAGATCTTATTGAAATAAGGTCATTGCCGGGAATAGAATTAAAATTACTAAAAATACACATCGTGAGTACATCTGTCGGTAATATTAGGAATTTTTGTTAGAAAATTAAAATAGATTTTCGAAAATATCAATTCAAAGGTTATTAATTTGATGATAGTAACTACGAGATATATTTTTCAAAAATCACCGAGTTCAATTGCGTTGTGTAGGACTTGTTATACGTCTAGCAAACATTTTCATTGTGCGTGTGTGGGTTTTGAGTTTTCCCTATGAGAATACTGTTAGAGAACTACTGGTTTCAGAAACAGCGTGTGGGCGTAACGACTACACTTTAAAAGGTGACATTTGATTAATGTATCGTGTGTGGGCATATTTTGTACTGTACAAAACTATCAAGCACAGTTAGAACAAGAAAAAAAAATAGCGCCAATAATATTACGGTTTGTGTCCGTAGAGAGTAATACAGTTACATTCAAGCATAAACATATTAAGTATACATAGAAAAGAAAAAGAGGGGAAGGCGGGGAGATGCGACATACGTATTAAATAGGAGTTGTAACAGCACATGAACGACTAAGAACAACCAGTATTTCGCCGAGTAATTTAATGAGAAAAAAAATACAACATTTCCCCTTTTCTCCCAGCTTTACCACACGCAGCAGCGAAATTATGAAAATGCAAAACAAAGTGGCAAAGAAAATAACAGCGCAGTAGCATTTCGAAATATTTTGTCATTGTGCTCTTTCACGCTTTGTGTGTACCAAAAATTACAAACGCAAAAACAGTATTCCAGTGTAAGCTGAAAGTGGAGCTCGGGACGCGGAAGACGCGGCAGCGGCGTGTGGCGACGCAAACAACCATATTATACAGCTGACGTTGATAAAAATCAGTTTTTTCGCCACAAACGTGCGTCCGGCGAGATATTGTTTTTTGCGCGTATAACATCGAGCTGAGCAAACACCATATGTTGCTCAAACACAGTCCATCCTTCAAGTTGGGACTGCAAAAACTCCGCACGGAACGCGGGCCGACCTATGAGGTTTAATAAAGCGCCTTTGTACGAACACAGTGACGTAATAGAGTCCTAAACTAATAAAGCGGGGGTCTATTCCACAAGTCTATGAGGTAGACGGGTTAAACAGATTTAACACCGAAAAAAGCCCGTCTCCGCCGCGTCGCCGACCCTCGTCTTTTGTTGTGCGACCCAATTTGAGCTCCGCTGAACCTATTTGTTTTTGAATCTAATTAAAATTCCTTCTTGCGTCGTTAATTATGAACCCGTAAACAGGTCATCATTATAAAGGCCACCTACTCTTGTTTTTGTAAGGAAGCAGTCTTTAGCCAACTAACTGCATGTGTAATTATGTGAGCTCGGAAGAAATTTAATTATGTTCATAAAAGAGTTCCCGACGTGCCGGCACTTCCACACTTTTTTGTATTAAATCTAAACCCAAGTGATACTATGAAAAGTGTTAGACGTAATTCAACCAATTTGTAAAATCTTTATTGTACACCAGAAACACAACAGAAAAGAAGACAATAAACAGAAAATAAGTACAATTGGCGGTCTTATCGCTCAAGGCTATTTCTTACAGACAACCATATGATGGATATTAGAAAAGAGAACGAAAGTTGGGGCAGCGTCAGGTGTACGAATAATATAAATATTCCATATTCATATACTTACACAATATACACATATACATACAAAAATATATATAATATACATACTTATCTACAAAAACATAAAGGTCATATAATTAAATAACATTACACAGAGGAAAATGTATACAACCCTAATGTCTTCAGTCAACCTGTAAATAATGTTCTTTGACCATCCTTTTAAAGATGGGCAGAGATTTGGCCCTTCTTACCGTTACCGGTAAAGCATTCCACAACCGAGCAGCTTGTACGGTGAAAGATCTGTCTACAAAAGAAGTAATTAGTTAACTTAATTAAATTATAAAAAATACTTTGTATATTTTAATGAGATAGGGGCACGTAGGAAAATTTATAGAACCCATTTTCGTAATACTATTGTTTTAGAGTTCAGTGGCGAAAATTTTAAATCCATTTGTCATTGCTTATTTATTTTATTAAGTACTGCTACATCTTATATATTTAAACTTTACACAGTGTTATTTATGTTAAAATAAATATTTCTGACACATAAGACAATTAGAGCGTACATACAATTTACCAACATTATTGGCTAAATCAATGTGACTTTATAAATAAGGATACAAAATGAAATGAAATGTAAACAACTATTACAGACAAAAATTTCAATGACAATTAAATGCACAAGAACAAAAACAATTAACAGTTAATACTACGTAACAATAATAATTACTAAGACTTTCTGAATAATTATAAGTAAAGTCACAAGCGATGTGAGGAGGGAGGCTGTTTTAAAAGTTCTTATGAAGAATTATCTTTTAATTTTCTTTTGAAAGTGTTTAACTTATCGCTAAATATGTCAAGGCTGGGTATTTGTGAAGCTAAAGTATGATAATCGTTAATGATCCTAGTTAGAGGGGACTGTAGACCTAGGTTTGTTTTAACACAAGGGACGTGGAAAAGCTTTTAAATCTTTTTGCGTGGATATGTCCGAGGGATCCTTAAGGAAATATTTGTGTTCTATATTTGGCAATATTAGAAGTGAGTCCTGTTAGTGGCCCAATGTAGGCTTAGAAACTCTGACTAGATTGGCCACTAGTCTAATGAAATCCTCTTGTCAAACTTACATTCTAATATCTTGGTGGACCTTAGGATTTACTTGGTGGCATGGTATTTGGCCCTGCATGGAAACCGACCATTGTACAAGACGGTGGAAATTTGTCGTAAGAGCTACAGTAGCATGTCATGTCAGTTGTTACTTTTTTTGATGATTGTCTGGACCCATAACCAATGTAGCGGAAAACTGCACAGTGAAGTCAAGAGAAAATATAAAATCACATCATATGTACTACATTACTTATTCGGTCAAAGACCTTTAACAACCAACAGAAAACCAAAACCGCTAAAAATGTCAATACAATATTCTATATATAAAAACAAACATTCTAAGAAACGGCCAGAGCTTCAACTTATGGTTTGCATTCTTTAACATATTCACGGCCTTATTCATAGACAGATTTAGAACGTATATTAGTTATATTCAGTTTAAGCAAAGAAGACAAAACTTTCAATAACTAAAATAAGTTTTGAATATGTTATGAATAAGGCCGTTAGATTGCAATGTGGTTACTATCAGATGCATTGTAATTTGTAGTAACTTTGCCCCACCAGTAAAAAAATATATCTCTAATATCAATTATTTACACGTCTTTTTTGTTCCCAAATTATAACGACCACAAATTATCTAATGTGATTTATTCAAGTTGAAGGCGTCAGGGAAAATTAAACGTCCCGAATCTTACAATAACGTCTGTCATATTCTATAAGATAAATTCGGTTTGATAAATACACAATGACACAACGCAGACATAAAGAAGATATTTTTCAGCTCCAAATATATTTGTACGAAACGTAATGACAATTATCAAATGTAATACAATCTAATTTGATGTAAAGGTTGTCTGGAAGACGTCGATAATAGCTATTGTATTGTATATTTGTACCTTTAATTTTTATTATTTGATAATATTTGTTTAAAGCAGAGATCCAAAACGAGTTTGTGGATTACCATTACTGCCCATAAATACCCATGACACTTGGAGACCGAAAGTGTCATGCAAACATATCAAACATTTCAAAAGTAAAGTGGCAGAAATATAACGACGAAACTAGAAAGACATCAATATTCCATATTTTTTAAGCTATTCATTAATAAATAATTACATAATTAAAAATAACCTATTCCAAGCTTACAAAAATCACAATACACAGCTTTACAAACTGCACCCTTTGTCAAACCAAAGCCAAACTCTTAGCCGTCAAACTTAGTACAGCGCCATCTAGCGGTATAACACGCGACGTCCGCTCATCAACATGTGAAAGGGAATAACGGGCAAGGCACGCCCCGCAGTTTTATTAGCTCAGCGTGCAGTACGCCCCTGTCTCCCCAAGTTGCCCGGTTGCCCGCCCACCACAAAGACGGTAGCCGTCATGGTACGTTGGACCGGCGGGCAACTTTTGTACGCGGTAAATCTGACCGCGCGATACAAAAACACGGTCCACACTCGTAACTCTTGTTTACGGGTGCGATCTGATTAAGTATCAATGCGTTGTATAAATCTTTTATTTGCCTTTATCTCACACATGGAGACGGTGCTTTTTTACTCGTTTTATTGAAGAATTAAAATACAGAGTAACAGGCAGGGCAATGCCAAGCATTGCTTTGTAAATCATGGTGTTGTTTGGTTTTCCTACATTGTCCATGAGCGGTCGTATCGTTTACCATCAGGCGGACGGCATGCTCGTCTCGCCATTCACCGCAATAAAAAAAAACAGACATACATACATAAACTCACGCCTATGTCCCATTGGGGTTGGCAGAGACTATTGAGCGCAAAGTCCTACGGTCCATACGTCATACCTCTTTAGCTTCATCGACATCATTAATCTCTTCATACACACTCGTCAGTTTCGAGGACTCCGTATTTCTCCTTTTGTTTGATAGGTCTTTTATTTGATTTTTATTCAATATTGTGTGCACCTTCTAAGAATCTATACTCAGGCCTCACGGTTCAAAGCCCATATTAGCTTCTTTCAAACCAATGAAGCTATAATTTTCTTGAGTACAAGTCCCATACTGTAAAGTTCCACAGTAATACAAATCTTTGAATTTACTATTCCAGTATCCATGACAAGCCAAAAATATTGGAGAAATCTCGGAGTGCATATGTATTTATTGCGTCAATGTGAAATCTCCTTTCATGCACATTGTTGCCGTATCTAACCTGGCATTTAAAATACTGCATTAAGTCACTTAGTAGCAGTATCAGGGCCATTAGAAGAGTTCACATAAGCCCTAAATAACAAAAAGTGATATAAGAAATTGTCGAAATTAGAACACCCTTCCACATCGCGAGGACGACACAAAGTCATTACACACACACCGTATACTTTCATAAATGAAGCTCCCGGCTTATTTCTTCAAGCCGTAATAAGTTTTTAGCCGGCTTTATTATGAGCCACGTTACAGTACTCTCAAATTATGCGAACAAAAACAATTAGTGTAAAGTTTTGCTCGGCTTGTCTCGCCGGCTTTATTAACGTGTGTCTAATGTTGTGTGTGTAATTAATTTCGAATGGATGATTAAAATAGAGTCTTTATTGAGTCTTTATGGTTAATTTATCGCGATGATGAGAAAGAAAATTTTCATTAGAGCCGAGCTTGTGATATGGAGATCGAATGTTCCAAGACATCTGTCTTTTCGATATAATGGGTTTTTAAGTAATTATATATCTCATCAACAAATAAATCCACGGAGTGTCTAATACTCGGAATAAAATCATGTATGACTTGTATATGTTGAATGTGGGATCGAGAATGTAAGTATTATTGTTTTATGTACGCTATTTATCATACAGCATCACATATCCACTCGCAATATGAACAGACGAACTAATAGAGAATCTAGGAAGAAGCTGGAAGCAAACTGCTGTCAATAGGACCCTAAGGAAATCCTTGAGGGAGGCCAATGTTCAGCTGTGGCCTCCCTGACAAGATTTATTGAATTACTTTGTATTTACCAACTAACACGAAGGTACAAACAAAGCTTAAATAAAAATAACAGAAATTGTTCTTCAAATAACAACAAATGCAATACGATTATTTTGAGAACAATAACAGACAGATTCGCGTATGAGACACGTCGCTAATAACAATATGGACCATTCCGCAAAACGATGTCATTTGGCCGAGGAAAAAAGGTTAAAAGGGCCCATTGAGAAGAGAAATCTCGTTACTATTACAGGCTGCGGCAGAGAGGGTTAATACGCAGCTGAATACGGGGGTCTTTATGACCATCTTGTACTAATTAAAGGTGACGTTTGTATCTTGTGAGACTTGTACGGTGAAAGGGATGAAGGGTTAATGACGGAATATTCTGTGTTCCGAGATTCGGTGCAAAGACAGATTTGCTGTTATAAAACATGTGAATTTAGTCTACGAATAATAAAATAATTACTTTATCATCTTGCATAGTGGCTGCTGACAAAAAAAATAGAAGCCGCGTGTTCATTCTCCGTAGTACCACAAAGTTTGTGTAAACAAAACTTATTTTTTGAGGTCTCTGTCTTGGGAATTGTTAACTATTCCTATATTTTCAGAGAAACTTTACTTATATGACATATAAACTATACATTATATGTAGAGTAATTTCCATGGCGAACCTATAACGTCATACAAAAAACCTTTCAAGGGCATCGAGCAACTAAAGGGATCCCCTTGTACTCAATCAGTTAGAGGCGAAGCGAAAACTTTCCGGTCAGAAGGTCATCCTTTACCATCAATATCGCCCGGGCCCGTAACTTGGGAGTAATTTGTGAATGTTGTTTTGTGTTATGGTGTTGTCTTTGTTCAACAACACCATAACACATAGCACCATTCATACATTTTTTCTCAGTAGGTGTTGTATGCGTTTTGTGGTGCTGTGTATATTTTTTGTAGACCTATGTTCAGCAAGTGGACTTCCTGAGGCTGAATAAATAGATAGATAGGTGATATTTAGAGTTAGCGTATCAAAAACGTTGTAGTGATTCGCTAAAAAAACCGACATGTGTGACGCAGTTAGATGAGAAGCTGGCTTTGAAATCAGAGACTGAGGATTCGATTCCCGCCCGCAGACAGATCTTTATTAGACGCACACTTTTGTTTTGAGTCTCTGTTAAGACCAAATAGCTTCTCCTAGCCTTTTTTATACACGACACAAGACTTCTCTTTCATCTTAGTGGTTATGAATTTCTTTTATTTTTGTGTGTATTTATTTGTTTCTCATACCCAACAATGCCAATACAGTAACAATATGTTATGTTCCTCGCAATAACACCAAGACATTACACCTCACAACCACCGGTATGCCCCGGTGTGACGTCACGCGTCGCCATATTCCCCAACGTATAATAGAAATAAACGTCCCGTTGGCTGAAAGGGCTGCATACCAGGTTGCGCTCTGTGCAGACATTATAGTGTGTTATTTGTATAAACATTTCATTTCAACCACATACAGTCGTGAACCTAAACTAAGATGGAAATCTTGTGTGGAAGAAACCGAGTGACTAGGTATTTAAATTCGCTGGAATGTAATATTCCAGATTCTCATAAAATCACCACAGACAGAAGAAAACCAAATAACACCATAAATTACAAAGCATTGCTTGGTATTCCACTGCGCTCGCGATCCTGAGACATAAAAGTTTAAGTCTCAATATGTACAGTAGTTACTCTGGCTACAATGTGCTTCAAACCTGAACACAACAGTGCATTCCATTGCTGTTTGGCGGGGGAAATAGACATTGCGGTGGTACCTACCCAGGCGGCCTCTCACATATGAGAGACCTACCACCAGTAATTTATATTCAACATTTTTTTTAGCACGATACATACATTTTCCATGTCAATATTCATTTTTGTCTTTACATGTGACGCAACAATTTTAAATACATTTGACTCGTGTTATAATATTCTTTTAAATTGACTGGTCCAAACCGAATGTAAATAATTTACCAAGCAAAGACAACATTTACCGATAATGAATGCAAATATGTCGTTTAATGAGCCCGTCATATTTTGTCAACTTGTAAACGTGTGAACGGGACCCGTGCAGAGATATAAAGCCGATTGATCCAATTAACATATTATCAATGATAAAACAACGTGCAAATACAGATTATTATATATTTGTTTGGGGCGGATGATATTAATTTACAATTCCCTCTGCCTTACATTGTGACTTTTAGATAAAATACTTTAATAGTCCTTCGGAAAGAGAAAGAGTAAGTATTACCTCAGATGTAGGCTCGAGACACAGTGGTCACTGTGTGGAAGGAGGTCTCCTTCTGCTAAAATCGGATCGCATTAACCTACTAACTTTTTAAATTAACTTTTTAATTTCATAATTGTAAAATAAGGGTAGTTAAATTGTAACAGTTACCGGATGAGTAATACCTCTGCCCGCCACGTGACCAAAAACTATGAAGTAATTGAGACGTCGGGAAGTTAAAAAATTAAAAAGCAAACCAAATCCGCGATAATATCCGTAAAAATTACCATTTCCATGAAAGCCAAAAGAATAGAGTCGAATAATCAAACAATCCACGGCACGTAAATATCAGATTGCAAAAAGCTAGACAGCATTAAAAAAATCGTTTAAGTCTAATTTCGGGAAAGCGTAAGTAATCATCTCGAAATTGAAATATACTCAGTGAATCTCGCTGTCCATAACAAGAACAAAAATACGGATGCATGCTTTTTCTATAAAACAACGCGTTTAGCTTTGCTATGCTGGAAAAGACATATCCGTCAGAATACGAGCCCCATTTGCTATAGGAATTTATAATGAATGTTCCAAAAATAGATAAAGGAATATAGAGAGTATATTTAGCTTTACTAAGAGTAGTATTACTTTATAAACATTGACAAAATCTTCAACTAAATAAAGTTTCACGAGATAGATCTGACAATCTAAAAATAAACATCTTAGTATTTTGTGTTAGATGTAGTAAGAGATGAAATAGAGTACAACTGACGAAAGACGCACCGGAGATTCTACATGATTGAAATATCTCGTAATTGCGTATACTGTATACAATAAATTTTATTTTAGCATGCGCATTTATATCACTGTGATTTGTATTTAACTTAAATACAGCTACACAGATACTGCACGTTACTCAAAAAATACAGTCTGCATCTGTAGCAGTCCATATACGTCCCATTGCAGAGCACGGGCTTCTGCCCTCTTCTATAATCAGGAGTACGATTTAGAGTGGTTAGGCTATATAGTCCATCACGCTAACCTAGTGCGGGTTGGCGGACTTTACATATCGTCAACTTTATAATTCGCTAGGGTATGCAGGTTTCTCACAATGCTTTGCATCAACTATATTGATTTTCATCACCCATTGGTTGACTATCAATACTCGCTGAGCCAGAAAATACAAAAAAATATCCCCTCACACTACGACAAACGTAGATGGCAGATATCGCAATCTCTGGGACCACATCAAAGAAAAAAAACCGTAATCCGAAAGACATTAAGTAATAAGTTTCCGTCAAGTTATTTCTAGATGATAGTTTGGACTCGTCAGTAAGAATTCCCTAAGTCTTGGGAGTTTTCGAAATAGATGGAAAAGTTTTGGAACACTAATTGACAGTTCCGAGGTTGAGCTGCGACACGAGGGCTAATGGACTCGCTGTATTTGTGACGGAAAAGAAATACCTTTACGTTTCTAAGTTTACCTGTGGTTGAAAATAAATAGTATATGTGTAGGTGGCCAATGTTTCCATGATGTTTAAGTCCTCCAACTTATTTAAGACCTGCGTGGTGAATCCTAAAAGTAAATAAATAAATACACTCAACAGTCACATACATAATCCTGACCCCACATTAAGATCAATTGAGTCTTTTTCGGTCTCACAAAAACCCAGACCTGAAACAAATATTTGTGGATCGCACAAACATTTGTGTCGGTGCGAGGATCGAACCCGCAGCCTCTCATTTCACAGTTGGCATGTAACCGACTGCGCCACGGAGGCTATAAATAATTATCTTCGACTTTAGGTAATTCTCCATAAAATAAATGAGTATCTAAAACACTATTACTTCTAAACATCAACCAATATTAAATTTAAAGTTCTCGTATACACAAAAGGAATTGACACTGGCAACGAAAATAGCCAAACCGCGGTAAAGGTAGCCAAGCCACTCATTGAACACAAGCCGATAGCCCCAACGACAGTAGCTCACATTACAGCCGAGCTAAGACCCCTAACACCGCCCGCACGAAATCCAATTTAGCTAACACGCAGTCCGCTTGTCTAGCTGGCGAACATCTCATGAAATATTCACTTTATAAATACGATCTGTGACACAATTTCACGGGCACGAAGGTGGCGCCCCCAAGATTCCTCACTCCTACTGTTTGTCAAAAAAAAGTAATAATCCGTCGCGCATTACATATCCCGCTGGATTACATTACTTTTCTGGATTGGAGGGCTGATTAAAAATAAAATGAAGATATATTACGCGAGTCGGGTTTGCGGATTGTTAACGTTTTAGATTTATGCGCTTGCATCACTTTTTTATTGTGATTCAGTGAGGTCGCGTCGCGTTTCAGCCGACTGCCGAGCGAGGTTTTAATGCGTATTCTGTTTTATATACATATGTAAAGAATATTTATTGCTAACTTTTACAAAGATAGAAGTAACGGTACAACATAAACTGAAGACTGTTTTTACATGACAATATATTTACTAAATATATTGTTTTACAAATAAAAAAGAATATGGCACAAGCGACAAAGTGTTTGTAAAGTTATTGCAGTGAAGAAATAAATATGAAATGGGAAATGGAATTTTCTCTTAAAAAATGAGACTACAAAATATTACAAAGAAATCTATTTATATATTATAAGCAGCTATATAGTGAATATTTTGTGGTTTAAAATCCCACTCATTTTCGTCTTCTTTTGTCTAAAAGATAATCGAGGTGTTCCCGCCAATACCAGGCACCGAACTTCGCCTGTTGGGAAGCAGTCTGTTCACAGTTTGCCCTATTTACTCGCCTAAAACCGGACTTGACTTAAATATAATGGCACTCCTTTTTGTATCGTCTATTTGTTCGTTCACCTTAATAGACTATGACTTAAATATGTAGAGCCCCGGCAATGTTTACAATCATTCTCGTATCGAGACAAATGTTTGTGTCAACCACAAATATTTGATTTGGGTCTGAATGTTTGTGAGACCGTAAAGTCTCTCGTAGTTCCTGATACCCACCACACAAGACTCGATCTTAGTGTGGGGTCAGGATTATGTATGTGACTGTTGGGTGTATTTAATTATTGTTGATTGATAGTAACCACTTACTGGCGTAATCGTTAACTTTGCCAAGTGGTTTTAAAAAAGAAAGTTTTAGCTCTTATATATATAGTAAGTTCCTCGTATTTTTGGTACCAACATTTCAAGATTGCTTAGTATGTAGGATGACGATAAAACTGTTTAGTTGAATAAAGAACTAATGTACAAATTTCACCTTACATAATATTTATTTATTTATTTAAACTTTTTATTAATGTTGTATGAAGGCGGACTTAATGCCTTGGGCATTCTCTACCAGTCAATCTTTGGGTGATGCAGAGATAACATGTATGATAACATGTATTTCATATATTCTACATTTATAAATTTCAATAAATATTTTTTTCACATCACACACACCAAAACCTGCAGTAGGTATTTCGACTTATGAATAATTCCGTTGGAACGCAATTTAATTTTTAATATTTACACAACCATAAATACCGACGGGCGGTAAATAAACTATCAACTGTAAATAAATAACAAAACGCTGTGTAACTTCGTAATCCGAATTAAAATTTCAGGTACGTGGGTACTGGACCTAAATCCACAGCGGTATTTCACATTTATGATCTGAATTACACAACGCGCGGACGTATTGGCCGTTTTAATAACAAATGTAGACATAAAGAACCCTAAAATTTAACTTACGGCACTTTTAATAAATGGCCGATGTAGCGTCGAGGAAAGCAAAGACACAAATGGACCATTACGTACATTCATTTAAATCTAAAAGAATGGTTAATTTATTTTTTATTTGCGTTAAAATTTATATTTTTTACTGATGGTAAGTCTCTCATGTGTGAGAGGCCGCCTGGGTAGATACCACCTCAATGTATATAGCAATATAAATGCACTCTTGTGTTCCGGTTTGAAGGACATTGTGGTCGAGTAACTACAGGACATAATGAGACTTAACATCTTATGTCTGCCAAGCATAATGCCTAGTAATTCATGGTGTTTTTTGGTTTTGCTACTGTCCATGAGCGGTCGTATCGCTTACAGGCAAATGGCATGCTCGTCTCGCCATTCATCGCAATAAAGAAAACACCCATTTGTTCTCATTCTGGTAAATTGTGTTGCGGATTTAGATAAGCAAGGGTCCCTAAGAGACTCACCGAGCTTTAGTGATTGGTGTTAATTCTTTGCCGGACAATGTTGACCCTGATTGACAGGAATTCCAATGACAAACACATATGTAGATTGTATTTACAAGAGAATAGCTGATGCTAGCGATCTTAAAATTTGTACAACTTGTTGATTACATAGAGAAAATATTGAACAAACCCATCATACTTTCTTTAAGTATATTAAAATGAATGTCTAGGGAACAAAACAAAAAAATAATTATTGAAACCCTGCTAGTAGTTTTACGTGATGCCCGTACATTATTAAACCGCTTTATCTATATGAATTTGGTATCATTAGTTGCCATTTTAGTTCTGAGCATGATTTGTATGCATGTTGCAGAAGTCTCTGGCTTATGATATTAAATGACACCCAAATGCCACTTTATATGAATTAAGGGTAAACAGGACTATATTCTAGTTAATATTCTCCGCGAGCCACGTTAGAGGGTTAAGTTCATTGACCGCTTAATGTGGTTTTACTGTTGGAATATAAGCATAACCCTGGTATGAAGGCGGGACAGTCTCCAAGCATGACCCTACGTTTTTTTATTGCGATTAATAGCGAGACGCGTATGCATTTTACTTGATGGTAAGCGATACGACCGCTCATGGACAGTAGAAAACCCAACAACACCATGAATTACAAAGCATTGCTTGGCATCCCACTGTGCTCGCCATCCTGAGACATAAGATGTTAAGTCTCAATATGTCCAGTAGTTACTCTGGCTACAATATCCTTCAAACCGAAACACAACAGTGTATTTATACTGCCACACCAACCAACCAACAGTGGGTCGCTATGTCAATTCTCAGGAAAAGCCTTTGCATATTCAGCTGTCTATTAGAATATAATATGTGGTTTGTATACGTTAAATAGGCCTATGTCCAGCGAAACGCAACGGGCTGAGGATGAGGATGATGATGATATTATATACATACAACCTAACGCCTTTCCCCAGAAGGGGTAGGCAGAGGTGCTACCAGGACACCCACATTACTCCTTGTATGTTCTGTCCCACGATGTAATAGGGGGCGACCCTGTCGCCATATCGGACACCTTACATAATATAATCATTATTATCTCTTACCTGTGGTTCATTATTCAACTTCTCGTGATGTTCGTGACTCGGCTCCAAGGAGCGCTTCTTTACTTCGTGATGTGACAGTAAATAGTAGTCTTTCAACGACCCGATCTGAAACAAAATATTTTTCATTCATAAATTGCTTACATACTCGATTGTCCTTTACATCGAAGGCCTGTGAGGAAGTACAGAAGATAGAATTGCCTCAAGCTGTCTAACGTAAATAATAACGTTTATTTACTATCGAGTTGACACTTGGCTTTCATGTATTTTATTTTATTAACATAATTTTATCTTAACTCTACGAAGAAGAATTAAGATAAAATTAATTCTGTAGATAAGATTCTTTCTGTAGAATTTGCTCATGTGTGCATTTGACGAAACAATCATCCAATAAGCGTTAATATCCGTTTTATTTTCTATGTAGGTATCCATAAAATACAACTAGGTAGTCCAGATCCATTTTCCCCACATTTTTTCCCATCAAAACACCACTAAATCCTGTTAAAAATTCAATCGGCCGACTCATTAGCAAATTAAAACGGTAGTCGCTTGGGACCACTATAAGTAAATTATTCTGAACATCTGTTTTTCCAATCACTGCCGTTCACTTAATTAGGTCTTCTGAATTAACAGAAGTGGGGGAACTGGCTTGCATATTCTATTTTCCTCGCGCTGTAATAACGTTTCCTTTAATGATTCCTGGTTCTTAACGAGCGTATTTGAATACCTGTTGCTTTGTTTATTTTAATGTTACGTAGTATGTTATTTCTACGTCAAACAGTACTTATATATGTCGAGTTATTTTATATACTTACAAGTTACATGTTATTTTTAAGTGTGCTACGAGGTTAGTGTGCCCAAAAAGACCACTTGGACTTAGAGTATTTTTAATGTGTTTAAAGTCAACCCTGTGTGATTATTAATTACTAAATATTATTAACGTACATACATAAACTCACGCCTTTATCACGAAGGGGTAGGCAGAGGCGCCACTAGGACGCCCACATTTCGCCTTGTATATTCCGTCCCACAATGTGATAGGGGGCGAGCCTATCGCCATTTCGGGCACAAATTCCTGACTCCGGGCTTATAATAAATAATAATAAATACACCCAACAGTCACACACATAGTCCTGACCCCACACTAAGATCGAGTCTTGTATCGTGGGTATCAGAAACTAGGAGAGACTTTTTGGTCTCACAAACACCCAGACCCGAAACAAATACCTGTGGTTCACACAAATATTTGTTTCGGTGCGGCGATCGAACCCGCGGCCTCACGTTTCACAGGTGGCGTCTAACCAACTGCTCCACGGAGGCTGTCGATAATGAATAGAAAAATCCAATATCACTTTGCCCGACCCGGCACTCGAACCCGAGACCTCAGCTTTGTAACCGTCCCGTAATACAACTACGCCACCGAGGCATTATTAACGTCAGATCTAGATAATATTCGTCACCAAATAAATATTTTGTTGTAGTTAAATCATAAAAGACATTTCATTAACATTAACACACAATTATTCAATCTGATCATAATATATCGATAAAAACAACTACCCACTGATCATATATCGATTAACTTATTTACATCATCTAAAATTTCGATATAACCCTAACAAAATATCCGTAAAAACATCTCTTCAACGAATTACAATAAAGGAGATTAAACGTAGCCGAGCGCGCTGTTAGCACAACCATCATCTGTCCGAACTGTTTCAATATTAGCGAGACAGTTCCTTCTGGGAGTTCATCGAATTAGTTTTTTGTGCTTTTAATGTATTAAATATATTTAGAGGTTGTTTTAGTGGTTTTTATGGTAGGGATGAGCGAGTATAGCTTATCTATCTATCAGTCTATATTTCTACTGGATATAGGCATTTAAACATCGCGCCTTTCTAAACGGTTCTCTGCCTTCTTCATTTAGATTATCGCAAGTATGTTGGTTGCCAGTGGTGGGTAGCAACACCAGTAATGGGAAAGGTACGATATAGCATTTGCGAGCCCACCTGCCAAGAGTGTCAGCATGGCCAAATCTTTCATGATTGATGCATTTATCCCACTTGATGATAAATGTTAACTTTAACCATGATTCCATAAATCCGAAACATTCATCTCTTCCCTGTTCATAACGACGTACAATATTATTAACTTATATTTTCATCTCACAAATTCATTACCCTGGCACAATGAATATAACCCAACCAATCCGTAACATACACATAAACCAGACACAAAATGCATCCCATTTATACCCAATAAATCCTTGTGAACAATAAGACAAAAACGGCCCTACGTCTCGGCTAACAAGACATAAATACCCTCAAGGTAAACAGATTGACGTAAACAACGAGGATGAGGGCAATTTAGCCGATCGGCTAATGACCACTCGGAGACCTCCTCGCAATCGGCAAGTACCCGCAGATTACCCACTATAAAAACATTAGCAGTAATTTATTCCAATCGGTCGGGTGAAATTAGTACCTCGGGGTGAAAAGGGCCGGTATTTTTAGAGACCAATAGGTGGTAATAAATGTGGCGGTCACGCGATACGGTATCGGCGCCGCATCTAGTTTACTGCGATATTTTCTAACACCGATGTATGAGATTGAGTTATTTTATTGGGGCGGTTTAAAGAGTTTATGTTATTGTAGATATTTTGGGTGGAAATAGTAATTGGTTATGTACACGAAATAACTCTAGTTTGTAGGTCAGACTGGTCAGACAGTGGACAGGTCCACTTTCTTATTTAACTACTGCCTATTGCCATTGACTTGTCTCGAAATGTATTGATCTGATGAATTACAGAATTCAAAAGGGATTTGTCGTAACCCATACACAATAATATGCACAAGACGCATAAGGATTTAGCTTAATTTGCAAGTAAACCGTGTGCCACTATTGCATTCAATATTAAAACTTTTTCCCAGAAAGGGTAGGCAGAGGTTCTACCAGGATATCTACGTTTCGCCTTGTGTATTCCGTCCCACGATGTGATAGGGGACGAGCCATCGCCATATCGGGCTGCGTGCACAAATTCCTGATTTCGATCGCAGTAATTTCGATCCTAACCCTAATTTTCGAGTATCAGGGATAGGACAGCAGGTCTAGAATTTGGCACCGGTGAAATTCCATCACGAAACATCCTAGTTGGATACTAGGATGTTACCTATCCTCAGACAGCGCACGCAGCAAGGTGCGGGATTAAATATTTGGCAGGTCACGCAAGGCTCACGAGAGCCCGGGGCGTCATGCTTAACGTCTGGGCTATTAACTAACTACGTGGCGAGCCACTCACGTGTACTGTTTTTAATTTAATTTACATTTATGGAAACCCGAATTGTTCTTGGTCGGTAATTTGGTAGGGGTACGTGTTGATAGGGATAAATGCGTTGGTGTTGGAAAAATTGAGGGGTAATGTCTAAGCATCAGAAGGTAGAACAACATTGCCAATAGGTCATCATATCATCACTATCACATCGGGCTCACCACATGAAGTGTAGTGTGTGTCCACGTGTGGGATTCAGTGAGCGTGACGGTATAAGTCACGTAGATACAAATAAAACAACTGATTTCACAGAGCGCTAGTAAAAACCTACCAAAATCTGACCTACATAAAGTTCACCGAATGTGCGCAGCATGCACCTCATAATACCTTTATATCCATCAGTGAAAGAAGCCTCCGCCAAAGAGGTCCACAGCGACCTATCAAAGACTTTCTGAAAGCTTTTTTATCAATTGCAACAATCTTGTCAGTTGTTTCTCTCACCTTTCGCGTTGCTGTATATTCTCAAAACTACGCACTCATACCAGATGTGCCGAGATAATCAAGGGTATTGTTGATATCGTAACAAATAACACGCTTGCTTGTTCGCAAAACCAAATACACAACAAAACTCAATAATCGGCAATCTGAACTACCTGTCAAAACAGACTAGCTACCAATCAAAATTGCGACATCGAAAAATACACGAACAAGTCACACAAACAGCAATATAGTCATAATTTGTTCACCGAATTCCGCCTACAAGGAAACGGCGTTAATAAATCGCTGCTTGCATGGACGCCTTTACATCCCCTCCCCGCGGCCCCGACACCGCGCCGCACCGCCCCAAATAGAATTAATCCCACTTTACCATTACATAGGTACGGGATTTTTTGCGTGAGAGAGCACTAGACTCACTCACCTATATTGGCTCCGTAATTGATTGAATAAAGATAGTTTTATGCGTTTTTTTACCACAATGTACCACGCGAGTCCATCAGCCAGATTGATTAATTATTGAATGCTTTTTTATTTTTTGTGCTGTAAATAGATGATTCGTGTTCGGTTTGTTTTATTAGCATCGAGCAGCCATGATGTGTGTAATTTATTTTATAAAAATCAAGTAAAGCTCGATCATGGGTAGAAGAATTATTTTCAAATGCGCCGATAACAACCGTTCCTTATCCATTTTCATACTAAACATTTAGGAAAAGAAATAGTCTATGTCCTACTCCGAATCGCAAGCTATCTAATAATTATCAAATTTCATGACTGTGTGTTCATGAACAGACAACAAACCTCTCCACATTATTCCCACATTCACATTAGTAGGTGACAGCAAAAAACTGAAATTCACAAAACATATTTGTTGAAATAAAATTACACCAACACACAAACCGGGGAATGTTTCGAGAGAAATGACTCGTTCGCATCGCGAAACAAATTCACAAAAAATTTATTTCACCGCCCGATTGAGCAGACAATATCGGAGACAAGAGAAACGCGTGGCAAATAAATGATATTATTGGTAGTATATTATAGAGATGCATAAATCCTCATAGACGGCGGATCCGAACGGCACGATGGATGCGTGTATCAGTGTGTGCAATCGCGATTTTAGAGCATATTTATGACTTCTTGAACACCTGACGGAAGATGCGTCGCTTACAGACATGAATCTAAATTTAAGATGCCAGTAATACGCTTTACGCGTCCTAAGCTTAGTTTACTTGAACGATACTTCATTTATTCACGCTCCAATATTTTTAGTATTTCTTTTATTCAATAACATACAATTATCAGGGTCCTCAAAGCGTAGTTAGATTTTAAATCGGTTTCGCGCCAATAGAGCATTTTGTTTGCATTCAAATATTTAAAAGAACTCGCATTACCTATTTGTTGCTTTGGTCGCGTATCGTTGGTAAAATAACATCAGTAGAGATACATAGATAAAAACACTCAAAATTAAACTTTATCGCATTCCCAATTGAGTGTATATTTTAATTGGCAATAGACATCCGAAATGTTAAAAGCTAAAGCTAGTCAAGGTTGGGGGAGTAGAGGGGGTGACATTAAACAAACCGTCGAAGGTTTACACCTCAGGTATACCACTAAATGGGTGTGTACGCGCCATAAAACCGCCTGTTATCTTTACGGCGGTTAACGTGAAATCTAGCTCGCGAAATACGAATATACCCTCCATATTAATATTCATCTACGAATTTATCCTTTGTATAATAAACTTCATCAACGTTGCCTTGTGAAAATAGCAATATATATAGGGATTAAAGACCCATGTATGTGTGTCTTGTTACACGTTCAACCATCGGAGCCAAGCTTAAGCTTGATGTTTACCTGAGTACCTAATGCTTCTTGTGAATACGATTGTCTTCTGTATAACTTAGGGTAGATTACGGGCACGGTAGTAATCCCTCTAAAGTTACTTCCAGAATTGACTCTACCACCCTGTGTTAAATGGTTGTTGTTAAATTAAGTCTTGTATTAGAAATTGTTGTAATTATTTTCATCAAAGATCTTGATCTGTACCTGTATCATTCTAGGTGTACAACAAAATTAACAAAATACTCTCTTCGAAGTAAGGCATCCGTTTCATATCTTTTCTAACTGTGAATGTCGCATGAACCCCTAAACCACAGCATAAACGCATAAAGCAATTTGACACCTTCATCGCCATTTTGGTTGGCTAACACCAGTCAGGACAAACGACAAACGTCATCCATACACAGCACATAAATAAAGCTGATAACACACAGGCAACGACTCGCAGCGGTACTCCGGGTACCTGTTCAAAATGTTCAAATACCCTCACATACATCGCGCGCGTGCCGCGACCGGGTCTATTTTTCACTTGCGCCGCAATTTATGCACCCGTCGCGCAGCGCCACCGCCGATATATGACGCCGGATTAAATTATTATCCACTTAAAATTGTAAGACTGCACATTTGCGCTTCCCGTGCATTATGAGATGGTAAAAAAGGATAATAAGTTTGGATTTATATTGTTGTACGCCTAGCGGTCACAATATGAAATACTAATATAAACTTAAATGGGTTGGGGTATTTATTAATCACAAATTACAAAAAGGATTGCGTTGAATCTATTCACTCTCTCTTAAAGAACGTTTTATCAACTGTCTGGAGAACGCTGACCTAAATAAATAAGTATAAATTAACATTAACAAAACCGTAGAATTGTTTTTCGAAGCGCTCAAATAATAGAAGATAAGATCAATAAAACACTCAGAAATAAAGAAACAAATAAATCAAAGAGAACTCAAAGAAAATTTACAACTAATAAAGTAATAACTGAAACAAGTCTAGTTATTTCCAAGTGTTTTCGTTTCATACTAAATGGTTATGAATTATATTACAGAGCCAACACTCCAACTCTGATTCTAAAAGTTAGAGGCTGATGGATTTTATATTTGTAATGTATTAATAACGAAACTTTTGCTTGTAATTTTGTTTTCATTTTTAAAAGAACTGTTAAGTATTTGGTTTTTAATATTGCAAGGAATGGCGAGACGAGCATGTCATTCGCCTGATGGGAAGCGATGCGACCGCTCATGGGCAGTAGCAAAACCAAACGACACCATGAATTACAAGGCAATGCTTGGCATGCATGAGACATGAGATGTCCAGTAGTTACTTTGTCTACAATGTCCTTTAAACCGGAACACAACAATGCATTTACACAGTTGTTTTGCAGGAGAAATAGACATGTGCCCGTTTTTGTTGCAAAGCAATGTATAATGTCAAATATAACCATAATGAGACAAGTTCATTTCTATAGTTGTTAGTATTAAAAAAACTGGGGTACAGGAATTGATGAAGTTGCTATATTTTGCGAAATACTATTGTACAAGCATTCAAACGTTCATGATCAACAGCTTTCTTGACAATTCACTAGGCAGATTTCGTCTCCCCCTTTAAGCGATATTAACGATCCCCTCCCGCCCCTTGTTTCTTAAAACTTTTAATTAATTGTCGAAGTTGCAAACAGTGGCGCCGGGGGGGCTTCTCGCATTACATCCGAGATTTCCACAGTCATCGAAACAATTCAAATTGTTTTCGAGTGTTACAACTTCACAGCTTGCCGAGGTTCCGGAAGCTAGATGAGGAGCGATGGACTGCGTTTGTTTTATTTTTGAACCTGTGTTTTGTGAATGTAAAGGTGAAGGTTTTGCATTAAAAATCATTGAAGAATCAGTAATGGAAATTAAAGTAAGCTATTGAATACTCTAAAAACCATTTTTTTTCCACCATCCTGTTCCGGAAGCAGTTTTTACTAGTGAAAAACGGGCAACAAACTCTAATTCTAATTAGAGTATTAATATATTCTATTTAGTTAAAACAGGGACTTCTATTTTTCAAGATAGCGGAGTCGTGTTGAATTCTAACAATACTACTACTAGTATAATTCATTATTCTAAACAAAACATTATATATATACAGGGTATATCAAGACTGCGGCCGAAAACGAAGCCAGGTGGTAGTATTAGTGACTTCAGAAACAATGCAAGTAAAAATTTCGCATAAAATATAGACACCTTTTTTTTGTAATTTTTTATTATCGACGTATTGGGGTGATAAATACATAGTTTTCCTAAAATAATGATGTAGGCCTCTTTATTTTTAAATACTTAATGGTACGTAAGGGTTAGTATTTTCGTAAAAACTAGGCATTTACCACCCAAACACGATGATTTTTAAAAAATTCTAAACAAATATCTGTCACTATTTTGGCGAAATTTTTATTTGCATCGTGTTTGTAACCACTAAATCTACCACCTGGCTTCGTTTCGGTCGCAGTCTTGATATACCCGGTATATTATATATACATTAGTCTGTATAACTTAACAATTCGTTAACATCTGTCTGGTTCGCATAAGTGAACTAAACAGATTTTGCAGGTTTTGCTATGGGAAAGATCGATTTATTTGAAGTGTCAGTATTTTAATACAATATATGTTGTACCGTATTAATGGTAAGTATTTAATTTGTAAAATTATGTAGTGAAGCCACGTTTCGAAAAAAATAACATCCCCATAAATATAGAATTTAATTTTATTTGTTTCAAGTTTCATACTAATAATCTGTATAAAATAAAGTAACGATTGTAACTTGGCATATTAAAACAAAACATTACATTGTCATAATATTATAAACACCGTAGTCTGCGTATAGCGTAGGTAGTGCCTATCAAAACAGGCTACCACGACCAAACTACGCAGCTATGCTAACATTCTTAGCAGCTAAATGTTTACACTATTATTAATTACTAAATTATTATTTTACTCATAAAAAGGAATATTCAAACATCGTCTGGTTGATCAGCATGTTCCTGGACAATGAATCCTGACCTCTCCGTATTTCCAAAGCCGAAAAGAGGTTTCTTCTAAATATTACCAGAGAGGCCTGTTGGTAAATTAAAGCCAGGGTCTTCCAGCATGTTCTACCAGGCCTCGTGTCCACCTTATTAGATAAGTTTAATACTAAGTTATCCAGAAAGTTGTCTTACTGCCATTTTACCTTATTAATCCACTGGTTTTGTCTATGTCATAACCCCTATCTTATTAGTAACTCTATCTACCCTAACATACACAAACGGCACGTATGTACAAGTTAGACCCACATTTGATCACATTACGTGCAGGTAAGGTAAAACGTACCCTTCTTAACGTCTAATCCGACACCACCTCGCGATGAAGGGACAAGAGTCGGAAATTATTACTCTCTCGCCTTACAAATTGCCCGGAACGTGGACACAGTGGGAATTTACTCGGAGTAGTGAAAGATACATAATCATATGCTTCTTGGAGATACAATCATTTTCTGTTGATTTATTTATGTTTTAGTATGTTCTTGGATAAACGCCTCCTACCACAATTTGAGCAAAAGCAAGTAATTATTTTAGATGCTAAATACGAAATAGTTTTCCATTTTTTTGGTTGTGACAAGAGTTTTAATATAAGAATGAAAATACGACACAAAGAAAAAGCTATTAAAGATCTTCAATCAGCCCTATGATATCCCCAGAACAAATGGTATCCACAACTTTTTATTTCACTCTTCACCATGAACTAAAAAAAACTCATAGTCACGTTTGACATGAACTTAAAGCTAGAATACTGCCCATTGTTTTACTGGGTTATCTAATGGAATATCACGGTAAAGCTTATCGTCTATTAGACCTTTACGGGTCACAATATTGTAGTGGGTATTATTACGTCCGCGTGACATATTACCACCAGAAATACCACGGGTTCTACCAGTTTAAACGATTTTGTGAGCCATATACACGTTTTTTCGGATCTTGTTGTTTGCAAGACCGAATAGTCTATCATAGTTTCTGATAGCCAAAGTTAAAACTTAAACATAAAATTGGTATATTACTATGGGTTCAGGAGTATGTGTTTGACAGTGGGATGCATTATAATTTATTTACTACATTTAGTTACCACTATCGAAGTTCTTGTTCTAAGGGAGGTCAAGTTACAATATTTTCGCTTGATATTAAGCTCGATAGACCCTGGCAGTTTTGCATTTCAATGAGGCGTGGCAGATTCTACCTGGTGGATGGTTATCTTTAAGGGTTGTACTGGTTAATTTACAACGCGCTCTACAAATTAATATTTGTGATTGGGACCCTTGTCAGCGGGCGGCCACCTAGGCCCGGCACTATTGTGGTTAGACGCAAGTTTTAGAAGACACGCGGAATTTACTATCAAATGTGCCAAAAATTGGTTAAACAAAAACTATAGAGAAACTATGAAGCGATCATTTCACATCATCATTATCATTATAAAATTTTGTTAATAGATCTTTTTTTATTTCCATCTCTCTTAATAGAATTGATAGGTTTTCCAAAATTTTTCGAATTCGTTTGCCTGTAAATTTAAATGTTTACTTTGAATGTACTACAGTTCCGGCTTTTTTATTTTTATGTAAAATTTAAAACAGTTCTTGTGTATTTTTTAACACGAGTTTTAGGGACAAAAATATAAAAATAAACATTGCATCGGCCGGGAATCGAACCCGGGCCGCCCGCGTGGCAGGCGAGCATTCTACCACTGAACCACCGATGCTTGTGATCGAGTTAGTAAAATACGCGGATAGTTCAAGCTACAGTACTAAATATGATTTCTACAAGATATTTTAGACTAGTAATATAATATTAGACGTTATATCCCAGACTTTAAATTCCATTTCCCTGTAACAGCTAAACATAAAATTGTCACGTACAAACTAACATTAATCATATTGACACGTACGTAGAATAGAGTTTTAAACTCCGAATGCTAAATAAAATAATTAAAATGCACATAATATATGAAAATTGGGAACCGGACCACACCAAAGAGTAACGATATAATTATCTAATAGCCGCCACACACGTAACGATATACATAACTGTGATAATTGACGAGATAAAATTTAAAAAGACGACCCTTACTTTCCCAGCTGATTACAACTATGTTATCCACTACACCAAAAAATAAAAAAAAAATCTTCCGCGTTAAGTTCTCACTTCGCGCCCCAGCTCCATCTGTCACCCGGCGCCGTAAACTGCGAGTGACGACATTGTAATCTCTGCCCGCCCCGCAACCGATTTAATATCGAGCTCGCGATGTAATACGCCTCCGTTTGTACGCACACCGTCGATGACGTCACAGTGATTGTGGTAATGGCTGCGCATTTTTAGAATGAGGTCTTAGGCCTATGGGACATGTGAATTTCAAATTTAGAACGTCATGCACCTGATGGTATGTACAGATAAAGTATCGACGGGATATGGTTATATTTTTGTATACCAGTATGTTTGTATTTTTTAAGCATAATGCATCTGTTTTAGCTGAACCTGTAAAAACTATAATTAATTATTCACTTAAAACCGGCATTTTCCCTTCTGAATGGAAGAAGGCTCGAATCGTTCCAGTTTTCAAAAAGGGAAATCACGATAATGTTCAAAACTATAGACCTATTGCCATTTTATCTTGTCTGTCCAAGTTGTTTGAAGCCCTCATACATCCAATAGTATCAGGTTATATCAATAAATTTATTTCTCCACATCAGCATGGTTTCCGCAAAGGACTTTCTACATTGACCAATCTAACATGTTTTGTTTCTGATCTGGCCACTGAAATCGATAAGGGTCTTCAAGTAGATAAGATGCCGTCTATACGGATTTTAGCAGTGCGTTTGATAAAGTTAGCCATTCACGCTTGCTTCAAAAACTTGAGTGTTATGGTATACAGGGTTCACTCTTATCGTGGTTCCAATCCTACTTACATAGTCGACCTCAGGTGGTTTCTGTAAAAGGGCACGAATCTCGTGAATATCTTGCCGTATCTGGTGTGCCGCAGGGCTCCCATTTGGGTCCTCTTCTGTTCATAACTTACATTAATGATATTACAACACAGATCCATCACTGCAAATACGCTCTCTTTGCCGACGACCTCAAAATTTATTCTACAGTTGGATGTATTAGAGATATGGAATTAATCCAGTCAGATCTAGATCGTATTAAACTTTGGTGCGATGAAAATTTCATGGTGTTAAATCCTAGTAAATGCTTTTATGTTCGTTATACCAGAAAAATCCAGCCTTTATTATCATTTTACAATATTAATAACGAGAATCTTGTCGAAGTACCTAAAATACGCGATTTAGGCGTCATTTTAGACAATAAATTAAAATTAACATGTCATATATCCGAAGTTGTTAATGCGGCTTATCGAATGTTAGGGTTTTTGAGGAGAAATGCCAAGTCGTTTCAGACATCTACCAAAATTATTTTGTTCAACACACTAGTCCGTAGTCACCTTGAATTTGCCAGCGTTGTATGGAATCCCATCTACTCGGTGCACTCGCAACGTATTGAATCGGTACAACGTGTGTTTACTAGGTATTTAGCGTTCACTTCCCAGGGAATTTCACATAGATGTCCTTATGAACAGCGTCTTGGTTTCTTTAATATCCGACCATTACGTAGCCGGCGGACCGTGCACGATAATATATTCCTTTACAAATGTGTCAATGGGATTTTGCAGTGCGAAAATTTACTACAATGCTTTCAGTTGACTGTCCCTTCCCGTATTCCACGACAACCCATAAAGAGAGTTTTTCACCAGCCTTATAGTAGGTCCAATATTGTAAAACATTCACACATCTGTAGGATTGCGACGAAATTTAACGTAATTTGTACGAAAGCACCGGATATTGATATTTTCTTCCACTCAATTGTAACCTTCAAGAGGAAAATTAGAAACGTGATACAAAATTAAATATAATACTATTGTTTCTAAATAAATTTATATGCCTAATATTATGTATGAAAGCTACAAGTGTTGCTATTGTGTAAAATTGAATTTGTTTTGTTCTTTGTTTTTATATTTTATTAATTAGTTTATTTTGAGTTACTTTGTTATTTTTTATTCTCATTTTGGTTATTTTTTATTCTCATGTTTCTTTTCTAATTTAATTTGATGTACTAATATAAATGTTGTGTATACCTCTAATTGATGTGTATATCAGTAGTTTGTTCATAAATGTATCTGCTACAAAATGTTTAATATACATGTCGTTGGTGTACCCTTTTCAATAAAATAAAAAAAAAAAAAATACCAGCCTGCTCGAATCCGGATTTATACAATAGAAAAGCTGACCCAAAAATCGACTTCTAAAATAAATATTTGGAATGACCCATTAGAGGTTCAATAAGAAATAAAAATAGACTACAAGTTAAATAAATTAAAGGTCCGTTAAGTACAAGTATGAGATTAAAGTTATTAGTTGTTATCTTTCTTTTCTTGAGACGTGTCTAGTCATAGTAATTATAATAATCAATAAAAATGTCTGCATGACGATTTTAAATGTGTAAATAGTTACATGTTAGATTAATTAATCAAATTTTCGACATAAGTCTAGAATTGGATTAACAATTTCGTATAGGTCGTCACAAGCATCGGTGGTTCAGTGGTAGAATGCTCGCCTGCCACGCGGGCGGCCCGGGTTCGATTCCCGGCCGATGCAGTAATCGGACGTTCTCCAAACATTTTTGATAAATTCTAATTTTGAAATACTTTTTAAAAAAATGAAACAGATAGATTGAAAATATATAAAAAAATATTAAGTTACTCAATACAAGCATCCTACGTTTTTGTTATACGACACGCCGAATCGTTCTGAAACGTAATTCCATCGAATATAATTCGCTAAAAGAATCCCTTTCCGAGAAACAAAACCATAATCGGTCCATATTTCGGTGAACGTCTCAATGTGCGCAAATATTCGAGAGCCCATCAAAAAGGGGAGGCAATCAAATTTATTTGCGTTACGGTTCCTTACCCGTTCCCGCTGTCAAAAAACAGAAATGTACTATACAAGTACTTAATGTTCAATTTAACGTAGGAATTTTGGTTATATTTATGAAAAACATGCTTCAATAATAATATTTCTGGTAATTTTAGCAGGATTTTGCTCATAACGACCGCCTTACACAATGTTTGGAATCTTGTCATAATGATCCATATATGAATCGTGTTCCGGGTTCAGCCGGTGTGATTTCGAGCAAGTCGACATAATAGTAACGACCAGCGAGAGATACGAGTATGAGCATTATACACAGATGTTATGTAACAGTTTTTGAACTATTATAGTAAGTTATCGGAAAAAGGAACTGGTATGAACCGCTGATAGGTCATCTGAATGTTTAGAAGCTAAGGAACAGTCAGACATAATTGTCTCGAAAGTAGAAAGTCAACGTAGCTGGAGTCGATACTGTCTGGTTAGTGTTGAACCTTTCTTATATGCAATCATTTTACAGCGCCGAACAGTTTATGCCTCGCTCAAACCAATATCGATGAACTCGAGACGAATACAAACCGTCTGCATTTATTGCATGTTTTGCTTGTAACATAAGTTTTTATTCGCTTCGTGTGAGCCGTGAGCGGGGGCGCGTCGCGTGCCGCCGCTATGCAAATGAGAAAATTGCACACATACGACGTTTTACCGTGCTGTCTTTATTCTGTCTGGCGGATTACGTAACTATCGTTGCCTTGTTTGGCTATTTTGTAAATAATCTAAAAAGCTACTGATTGAAATTGCAATTTACATACGGCTTGATTCATAGACAGATTTAAACCCATTTTGGTTATCGAATGTTTTGTCTTCTTCGCTCAAACTAAATTTTAAGGCCGTTCGAAAGGGACAATACATTCGATAAACAAAATAAGTTTTCAATCTGTCGAAATACCGAAGATAGAATATTTATACCAAAGAAGTTGATATTCACCGCTCTACACAACTATGCCGGTGTTCCGTCAGTAGCAGGATATATATAAAGTAGGTATGACCTGCCAGATCTTATACTTGATTTCTAAAATTCACTATTTGAAATCAATCAATATTCTGTGTCTGGTAAAAATGACAATTTAGGGTAAACTGGCTGAATATAAAATTTCAATCTAAATTATTTCAAAAACATAACTCCATTCAAGCTAGGAATCAGATCAAGATAGCTAATATCAAACATAAATCAAATCTATCCACTCTGACGTCACAACTCATTAGTTTTGTGCGTCTAACGTGACTGCACATCTCCGCAGCCAACGCAGTGCACAGTCGATATCACATCCCGGGAATACATTACCGACGCGAGCTTTTATGACACGAGCGGCGCATATCGGAAACCGCTCTGCGCACCAGCTCCGTTTTATTTCCGAATTGGTTGATATCTCTGCCATGAACACTTGAATGCGATGGACGTTGATAGGTCGCTTTTAGCCGCCCATGGTGACTGCGCTTTGGAAACGCTTTGTCGTTTTGATACAGTTTTGCATTATCTTATTGGTTGCTTGTTGTTCATTTTAAGAATACAAATGATGGTACTAAATTAGATTATTTTAAACTGTAAGTAGCCCTGAAAAATATTTTTCTGTTTCATGTTTTGGCAACGCAAAAACAGTGCTTACTCGCTAAGCATAACAGTCCATAAAACTGAGGGGATTAGAGTCATATTCCAATGCTCTGATTCAATGTACATTAAAGTTTCCTTGCTTAGAAAAACTCATTCACCAGCGCGCACTGGATGAGATTGGACATATCCCATTGCGAGAGATCTATCCACTGCAGTGTATAAATAACCCGGTGAAATAGAATTGATTTGGTTTTCAGTAACGTTACATATTATCAAATATCGGGTATATCCAGACTGCGACCGAAAACGAAGTGAGTACAGACACAATTCAACTAAAAAATTTGGAAAAAAAACCTTTGTTCCGGATTTTTTTAAATATAGTCTTATTTCGGTGGTAAATACCTACATAGTTTTTGCTAAAATACAATATGAACTTTTTAGGTAACTTTTTCGTGTCGCTTTTGCGTTTCATAAAATTTCAATTCACAACGATGTTATAGAAGTTACACTTCAAAAATACATATTTATACCTCCCGGAAATCCAGCAACTGAAGCGAAATATAATAAAGTGGCGTAATGTACCGTAATACGTCGGCATGCGTGGGACGGGTGTCAATATATCGGCTCGTGTAGGTGCAGCGCAGCGGATGGCGCTGACAGGCGAATCTTTAATATGTGCAGCCGTGTCTGTCGGCTGGTTTGTTGCCCAATGAGCTCTGAATACCCGGACGTTTCAATTCCGCGGAAAAATGGATGAGATTTGTATGGATACATACATAGGGTAGGCAGAGGTAATTTCCGAGAGGATACACGTTAGAAGAACACCTGATCCCGGAATTTTAAGCCAATATTTCCTGAAAATGCATAAACCTTATCAGATAGATTATACGAACTATTACAAAAATATAACAACATTGCTTCCTGTCTATGAACATAATGACTCGTTAACCGACTCCGGCCCGCCAAACTGGGTTACAATTTCCATACACACGTGAAGTACAAATTACACACATGTTCTCATTGCAGTCCTTATTACCGACATTTATAACTAAAGGTTCGTGCATAATTATCGAGTGGGTCTCTCGTAGGGTCACGAATGGAATTTAAAGACACACCCCCATTGCGCACGACATCGGCTCGTTTGCTTTGTCGATACATAATATATTGTTTTCTAGCAAAACTATGCCACTAGACTATGCATGCTAAGATATTTGGGCATTAAAGTTTTTAGTTATTTGCAAGAATAGCTGAATTTCATGTTTAGCATTATGGTAACACCAGTCTATTGCTCGACTTAAGCCACTTTAATTTGTTTAGTCACTATTTCATAACCATATTTAGCTCGTAGAATCAATTATTTTATGTGGAAAGGAAATATTCACATAGGAATACTAAAAATACTTGATTGTACTCCATTCTGTGTAACATTTTGAGTATAGAATTGCAAATATCAAGAACATGCACTGTACATTGTGGTCCATACAGGCTAACATTGTTTTTGCGTTTATAGTCACAATTAATGTAATAGAACATAATCAAAAAGAACAAATAACAAAGATAAATTTAATCAACAATCCAATAAAATATAGTATATGATAACAGCACGCCATTTCATTATTACTACGCTGTGTTCGGAAGTATCGAATTCGGAACCACAAATAGTTCTGTCGAAAATTTATTTGTAGATAAAAGTCAGGTAGCAAATTCTGAATTTGACCTGCACTCGCGACATTGTAAAGTCCATAGAGCGGCGAAATCCGATCGCGCTTCGTGTGGAGTGCGACGGAAAAAAACGTACATTCCCTACGAGTTTTATACGTAAAATCGTTACCCATTTTATTCCGCGTGCACAGTATCAAACATTTTTTGACGTAAATTCACGTGTAGATGTTGCATACAACTATGTTTTGGGTGGGTTAAGTTTTTTATTTTTTTGTTAATATGCTTCCTGACGTGAAGTTAATAGGGTTTTCACGAGTACAGATAATTTAGTTGGTACCTTAAACATCGTTAACTTTGCATTATATTTATCTTTAGAATTACGCACAACCATGTTCTGTTTTTATTAAATCAGCCTACTGGAGCAATGCTGTGGATTTATCTGTTAATATTTGTTTTTCTCTAAGGTAAATCATTATTTCCCTATTAATTTGCCTAGGGATCGAACCTAGCATCTCAAAGTCCATCACTCACTAGACCAATTTGTAACAAGTATAAGTATACCGAACTACTAACTACAGTTTACATACGTAATTTTTGTGTTCATGTACGTGATATTTTTTTCATGGTCGCTATGGTAAAATAAATTACGTTAACTTTTAAACACAAAGAATATTATTCAACGTATTAATAATTATTTTAAGAAATATCAAATACGTCGACTCCTGAATGGGTCTTATATTTCGTCTTGACTGGGCAAGTTTCCTTAACCGACTTAAAGCAGTTTGAAATCAAAAGAATACTGGCAGCGTTGACTATCAATTTATATCGTCATTTTACGCCTTTTGCAGTGACGTTTATCAATCAAAACTGGGTTTGCAATCGATTCTTTTCAACCTAGCAGTTGCAATGAGCCAATTAATTAGCCAACGGCCATTTATTTCAATCGAAACCGCTGTATAGTGCAGAAATAATATGCAAATATGTTTCAATGTATAGGAATTGCGTTTTTATTTTTGAGAAAGTATAACTAATTATATTGGTTCTGAGATTTAAAAAATTGGTAGGATTAGCGTATTGGGATAGCAAGCACTGTGTAAGTTGCTCGAAACCCGTCATGGTGACCCTTGCAAGTGTGTCGCATTTCTGATTTATCCACGGGGGTTGCTCTATGATCTGAAACGAAGTTCGAATGTTCGAACGTAGACTCCTCTATTGTACGTCGTAACCATAGACTAAGTTCGGAGTAAATGATAAGTGTCATAAAAAATAGTATTAATTTTTAAGTGGAAAACTTTTACTGACTGACTGCCTCGGTGACGTAGTTGTACTACGGTACGACTACAAAGCTGAGGTCTCGGGTTCGAATCCCGGGTCGGGCAAAGTGATATTGGGTTTTTCTATTCATTATCAGCCCGGAGTCAGGAATTTGTGCCCGATATGGCGATAGGCTCGCCCCCTATCACATCATGGGACGGAACATACAAGGCGAAATGTGGGTGTCCTGGTGGCGCCTATGCCTACCCCTTCTGGAATAAAGGCGTGAGTTTATGTATGTATGTGAAAACTTTTAACTTACATCGTACGTCGAAGTTCTAACATTCTAATCATAGAGTAGGTAACCCCCCAGAGTATATTCGGTTTTGAGTAGGCAAGCATAATTGCATCAACCGATGAGACGTTTCGATGGGTACTCTTTTTGAGTAGTACTGCCTTTACCATTAATATTGTAATTACTTAGTATCGCCAATTTATAGAGAATACTACCAGTTTTTCACTGAAGATCACTCGCATCTCTTTGCCCGGATTATTCGCTTATATTCCCTATGCTTTACAAATTAATTTGTTTGATACTGCATCATAGAAGAGCTAATTAATTAATCCCCACTCTAACACATTAGATTTAGAATGGCCAAAATGTTCTGTTAATACGATTGGAGTGTTATTGCCATTACGAGATAAAAGTGATCTGATAGGGAACCAGATTAATTTAGCTGATTAATTCCATCTGCTATCCCATTGGTCTTATTGTGATGTCATGAGGCTATGCATGTTTTTATGCGAGTCGAGTCTTGTGTCGTGGGTATCAGAAACTACGAGAGACTTTTCGGTCTCACAAACACCCAGACCCGAAACAAATACCTGTGGATCACACAACTATTTGTTTCGGTGCGGGGATCAAACCCGCGGCATCACGTTTCACAGGCGGCGTCTAACCAACTTCGCCACGGAGGCTGTAACGGAGGCTGTTTTAGTTAAATTACCTGCATAAATGTATTAAAAACTTACTACATTTAAACTAGAATATTGATGATCACGTTGTACGTTACCTAGAACAAAAAAGAATAAAATTAGCCAACAATTAAGAAAGTACATCGTAACATATAACCTAAGTACTAAATGAAAATAGTAGAGGTAGAGTTTTGCTGTTTGTTTCTGTTTTAATCTTAACCAGCGTGGTGTCTTTCAGTCTTAGGAAATTGAAGTGAGGGGACGACTTTGCTTTCGTGTTTGGTTCGGGGACATTAGCTTTACACAACTCGCCATTCGGTCTCCTATCCTTTTATTCATTTTTTTCATTGCAAGGCCCTATAACGCATCTACAATAACTGGATTGTATGTTCAGGTGTGGAGGTAATCATTATCAGGTTAGCCGTTTGCTCATAGCCGGACTTAAGCAATACAATAAAAAAGAAATACCAAAGTTCAGAATGTATCATTGACAGCCTCCATTCGCCCGGGTGGGTGGTTATTCGCCAGGGGCGTCTGTGCGTCAAGTTATTTAAATATAGTATGGAAATTGGATATTTTTCGGACACGGTCAACTTTAGGGTCAGTCGGTGCGTGGAAAAATTAAAATACTTTTTTTGGATACATGGATTTCGGGTGTCCGATCCCTTTTTCTTGTTTTACGCCCGTGTTCCAAATCAAGTGAAGTTCTTAGTTACCTTTTTGTATTTTAAATTTAGATAGGTACATTATGCACTGTATTTTATGGAAAGTAGAATAATTATGTCTTCTCAATTGTACACATAGTCAGAATAAGTGACCTAATTCGTGGCGAATTATATAAATTGTAAAGCAAATTATTTCATATCACTCCGTATTAAATCGACACAATATATCAACATTAAATTTTTGCATTGTCTAAAAAACTCCACCGCAAAAATATTTATTAATCTATCAATACAAATACCAATAACCAATATAAACATTGCTGCAATGGCGATTGTTTAGGAGAAAAAAAAAAACACGTGAAAACAACAATCGCAGCGGGCGGTCCATTATGGTCGATGTTTACAATAATTTTTCAATACAATAAGAGGCACAAACATTTGCGCAGCGCGCGGCGCAATGATTTAATTAATTAAGGTGCTCGCAAACAAGAGGGCTCACACATCCAAGCGACGGGCGATATTGTGTTTGCACTACCACGCCGGGCAAATACGTATTCATTTATTTACTGTGTGCAGTTTGGGGAGTGCGCTAACTACATTCCACTAGTTAGCGGTGCGACAGTACTTACTGAAATGAAAACTATAACGACACCGCAAAGCGGCAACCCTAATTTCCTGCAGCGGGTATACAAATAAAATGTTAAGTTTAAAGCCCGCGCCACAATCGCGAATAGTGCCGCTGACAAACTGTTCCGGACCACCTGAGAGCATTGTTTTAAACGTAATTCACACGAAAACTTCCAGCGAACCAGACATCGCGACAAGCCATTGTGCGCACCAACTTTTACATACCTAACAAGCGACACAAATCTATACAATCCTTTTGTACGTTGAACTATTGATACAATAAAATAATTCACGCACTTTAACATCTCAAATATTGAATTCCCAATGTCGTAAACAAAGAACAAAACTATGAAATGAGAAACGCTCAGACGCTGTGTTTACTACAAGCTCTAAATTTAATCTATTTTCAACGAAACATGCTTTTGACAACCCGAGCAGAAACGGAAAACCTGCGCAATGTAATAACGTAGGCGATACAGACAGCCGTTCGGCAACACAACCACCACACAATGCGCGAACATTTCTCATCAATCAAACATTCGGACACATAATACGTAAGAGCATTCGCACGTGAACGACTAGTGACGTGGAGCACCTCGCGAGAGCATAACAGACGCGAGCATAATACAACCATCATCCACGTCACAGCCTACACAAAAATAACCGCGCATTAAACACGATAAGTTCCCGACATCGCGCCGTACTATTCGCTCACAATATACACGAAATGAGTACAATAAATATAACGGGGGGCGAGACGGAGCAGGTGTGTCGAACGCCGTCCGCGGCCGACGAAAATGTGAAAAACTCATTCGTAAACAACAAAAGGAGAACCGATGTTATAACTCAGGGCTGCGGGCGGGCAGGTGCTGAGTTAAGATAAAGTACTCGCGTTATGCTCTATCCCAGTGATTTAGATATGACCTTCTGAACGCAATCTGCATTAGTAACCGGCGGGAGATTGCGAGGGCCGCCGCCGCTACATGTTTTATCGCTAGTTTACACCTGCGTGATGCGAAACAAAGGAGGGGAAGTGTCTAGGCTGAGATACGGCAGACCTTGCGAGAAACGCCAAAGCAATTTTCATCTTTCTTCTGTGATGTACGGATGGCGGCCAGTTTCTATCACATTTCCATTTTATGCGTGTCGAAATAACGATACAAACAAATTATTGGCTACACGCTTTTCGATTCAGTATTTCGTACGAGATTCTTAGTATTGTACGTCTTATTACTTTTCAGGAAACAGGATCAAATCAGATGTGAAACAAAAGATTGCAGGTTCTACGAATTCCGATAAAATTCAAAAGTCCTTTGAAATTTCTGATTCCTACTTGACAAACACGTACGTTGCTTAAACGCTCTACTTAAGTATGTATTGGAATTGTATTAAAAAAACAATACCGAATTTTTTCTTTATACCGCCTCAATAAAATGGCAACTCAGCACCTGAGGGCAAGTGCACGCCGGTTCAAATATAATATCGGTCGGAGACGTTGCGTCTCCGGGCGGTGTACAAAATCACACCGGCTTGCATAATTGCTTCACCACGCTTCGCTTAAAGGATCCAATATTGATGAAACACGTGAGCAGGCGAACCACCTTGAAATGATACAGTAAAATATGTAACTGCTTTTGTTATCCACAAAAATATAGCGTTATAAAAGCCAAATATATTTTATGTGAACTTTTGTGTGACTTTTTGAGCTAACGCCACGAAATTAGTAGACGAATGACATATTATATCAATTATTTTTGTGATTGATTCCTGATCTCTGGTTATGTAAGATACAAAACCCTCGATTGAGATAAAAAAAAAATACGAGAAGACGGCTGGAATTTCAACGGAAGACCAATGACATTAGTAGTTGTTACTAACCCTATAAGTAAAACATTTCAAGGACATACAGTACATTCCAGCCCGGAAAAACACACGATTCCCCAAGGACGCCCAATAACTTCATTACATACCACAACTTTCCTACAACTTTGTTCATTGAATTATCGTCAAAGCGCTAACTTCCAACTATAAAAGTCATACTATATTTATTATAAGGAAACACTTACGTGGATAAATCAACAGTTCTCTGATAAGTTCAAAAAAGTATAAATATCCATTCATATTTTTATTTGTTATTTGTCATTTGGAATAGATGACGATATTATAGCCGGAAAAAATATTTCATTAAAAAGCAGATAGCCTCTTTATCAATGAAGCTGCACCAATGATAAAGTTATCTCAGTTCGGACGCGGTATGTGGAGAACAGTTTCAATGAGCGGCCCCACATGGCACTTAGGTCGGGAGATTATCCATACAACTAGCGTTCCGAAAACAGATGCTCTGGACAATAATAATCTACAACGGTGTTAGTCACATTCCGCAATATTTTGGTGTATATGAAATGCTAAGTGCCTGTATATTGTATGCACTTTGTGAAACTCGGATCGGGATAATTGTATTTCTGAGCTGATTGATACTGTACTGTCGAGATAAAGCATCAATTGAGAAACGACTGTCACTCGCCGCCGGTCACTGGTCATGAAAAAATGTGTCTAATTCCTATTGCATTAAACAACCCTACGTCAATGTAGTGTGTGGGCAGCTAGACGAATCATCATAATATCATGATCAGCCCTTCCGCATCCACTGCTGGACATAGGTACACAGATACACAACATGCACAACGATTGTGCTAAAAGCTCCAAGAATCCCTCACAAAACCGCTCCTTGGCACCGGATTACGTATTCGTGGCGCACAAGTGGGGCTAAATGAGAGGCCAATCAGCCGCCATCGGCGCCGATGTAAGCGCCATATTGACACACGTCACACGGAATATATAATTTGTACACAATGAGTGGCATTAACGTGGTCGAACTACATTGAACATGAGAGACCGTCGACCAAAGCTGCCAGATTGCGGTGAAGGAGGACACACGACTAAACGTGCTGAAATTATACACTTGGAAACTAAAGCAGTGATTACTTAGATCTAGGTAGTTAGTAGATAAGTTGGCATAATGTTGGGTACTATTGGCAAGGAGTGATGTGTATTCAAATCTAAGGTGGAAAAATACCTTGGGATACATACATACATACATAAACTCACGCCTTTATCCCCGAAGGGGTAGGCAGAGGCGCCACCAGGACGCCCACATTTCACCTTGTATGTTCCGTCCCACGATGTGATAGGGGGCGAGCCTATCGCCATATCGGGCACAAATTCCTGACTCCGGGTTGATCATGAATAGAAAAATCCAATATCATTTTGCCCGACCCGGGACTCGAACCCGAGACCTCAGCTTTGTAACCGTACCATAATACAACTACGCCACCGAGGCAGTCAGAGTCAGAGTACCTTGGGATATACACAATGAATGGCAATGAAGAGCCACAATGAACATGAGAGAGCGCCACATAGTTCCAAGCAATGCTGCTAGCCAGGTAGATTGTGGTGACGCAGAACACCTAGCTAAACGTGCTGAAATTACACGTTTGAATCATTGATCGCTCATACGTATGTTGGTGGTGAGTTGGTTGAATGTTGATACTATTGATCGGGAGTGATGTGTTTTTTATTCTAGGGCTGAGTGACGTTTAGTGGTAAAAATGTTATGGTCGTTGTTGCCCAAGAGAAACATTGGAAATTTTCATTTTTATTTGTTGTCATTTAGCAAATGTAGCAGTCGTAAACTAAGTCACGTCCAATGGCTGACCTTAGAATTATGTACCTTAAAGTTCTAAATTCATTTAAGCTCTCGCAGTCCTATTTTCACTCCTCAGAACACCGTTAAAGATACTTATTCGTTCTGTAACAAAATATAAAAGCTACTAAAATAATTCACACCCATTTAAACCTTGCCAAGTCAAACAGCTGAACTCGCGAACTTGCACGAACAAGAAAGAGCGTCAACGGTGTCAAAAAGTATTTCATTAAACAGGGATCGTAAGTAGCGAACAAATACAGCAGTAGCCAATCCTTTCAAGACACTAAGCACCGGTAGAAAAATAGCAACATTAATATCCACGCGGGCGGGGAAGTTAAATAAAATATCTCGAGGTCGGAGCTTGGAGGGCGAATTTTCGGCTAAGAATTTATAACTTTTCACCTTAACAACGCACACACGTGGAACGCTGTTTAAGTTTGTTTGCCATGAGTTCGCACCTAGAATACGCCCATAACAACGCACAGCGGATACGCACGTAATATAAACACTGCTGTAAAAACAACCAGGCGAACCTTCTACAAGAATAATATTTTGTCTGCCTTAAAAGTTCTTGTACAAGTCGAAATAATATCATTTCCCCGAGTCCCAGTCTTGCGTTGTTTACATTTTAGTTCGTCGGTTCGGAGAAATGCGATTATTGTTGTTTCCGAAAAATCCAAAATAAAAACGTTTCATCTCATTATTTTCGACATGAAATGAATCCCTATTTGTTGAATCGTTAAAAACAAGAAAATCTTAGAATAAATATAAGAAGATCTCTTGACTGTATCAGTCCTTTGTGTCTGAACAAGTCCTTAAAATTATATTAAAACGTTATGTGGAAGTTAATTTTATCTCATTGTTTATTCATGGATCACCAACAAATCAAAACATTATTTTGCTGGATATGATTTTAAGTTAATATCCATATTAATTACAATAAACCACAGCAAGTATAATAATTATGGATACACAATTTGCAACTTATAAATAACCAAACACAATACATGCTAACATTGCACAAAAACGTTATCGATTCTCATACAATCAGCTCGCTACCGACGTGTTATTAAATTTACTTATTAATTTATAATCTCGGTGATTAAACTCATCCTTGAAATGGCAGATAACGCGCAATCGTTCCCGCTCAAACGTGAATAAGAATGCCGTATAAATGACGTAAATTGTCGATAAACAAGGAGAGCTAAAAACAAAATAATGCGACAAATTGAAAGAGAACATTGGGGCAAAGCAAACTCTCTCGCGGGGTAACTTCCCTATTTTAGCCGAGTATCCGGAAAATCCTTGCAGTGAGGCATTATGCTCGGTTTTGGTACGGCTGTGCGCACCGGTGCGCTAGGGTTGTCTATTTTCGAGATAATGCGATTATTTTAAAGAACATCATTACTTTATTAAATTATAAAGTTTGTTGTGTACGAGAATCTTACCGTGTTTTGTGACTAATCGATAGGTTTGTTTTATAAGGTAGAAAAGATGCAGATAGAAGATTGGGTGGTACAATTTTTTTTTGTTATCGTATGTTAGACTTTTGGGGTTGAAATCTTTATCGATACAAAATTAAATATTTAAATACGTCTGACAGTCACATACATAGTATCGACCCTATTCTAAGATAAAATTCTTATGGCGTATCAGAATTATCACATACTTTCCGATCTCACAAAACATCCAGACCCGAAACAAATATATGTGGATTACTCAATCATTTGTCTTGGCGATCAAGCCCGTGACATCTCGTTTCACAGTCGCCTCCAACTAGCTGTGCCACGAAGGTTGTTTTTAATTAAGCCTGCTTAGTCCTTTCTACAAGTTACGGAACCATGATTGTTCCGTCCGGACAGCCCTAAACCGGTTCCGTCCGGTGTCCCACACGGTCCGTTGTACATTAGAGTCAGGGCTGCTGCGAGCTCCGTGCGCCGTCGGAACGGAGCGACGCTAAGTGGACACAGGCGGCGCGGCGCTCGCTTATTGACATTTCATTTTTGGATCGATCCACACGTAATGGTCTCTTGTGTTTGACTTCGGCTTGTTTATAACGGTTTGTAAGAGCTGTTGTAACTGTTGCTGTCTTAATGTGAGGTGACTTACTTAATATCATTTAATTTTATGCGCCAAGTTTGGAAGAAATTAACTGAACTGGAAGGCCCACCAGGATGTTCGTAATATTAACCCACGTCATATAGAAAAAAATTGCTGTTTCTAACCTAGGTCGAATGCAATTTAATAATACTATAGTGCCTGACACACGTGTTTTCAATTAAAATATAGCGAAATTGTTGTAAAATACAAACGCTTCTGATTCAAAAAGTACCGCAAATCCTTTGAATTCGGTCATTTTTTTTATCGGCAGTCGTTTAACATTACAAATACCGAAATATGTGACACTGGTATGACGAAATAAAAATATCATATGCGAACGACCGTATGAAAAATATAAATAATTTATTTTTACACAAACACTATAATTTCTTAGTAATATAAAACAAAGTGCTTTGATCTGAATTTAAATCTTTGTACCCTGCTAGTTTTATGACTAAATAAATCTTAAGAGTAATTGCAAACAATACCCGTGACAAAAATAAAATGTCCCCAAAAGAACAATAAATAATCACGTAGGTAGCATAACTGAATAAGAATAATTTAAATATTTTACCCTTCGTAATGAGCACAAAAAGAAAGTCGAAAACAAAACGATTAGCATATTTTGCAAATGAAAATAGGAGCGTGTATAAAATTGCCCTTTTAATAGTTAAACATAAACTCCACAAAATCGTAAATAAAGAACTGACTTCAATGAAACAAAATATGTTTTTTAATAATAATTTAAAGTCTTAGGGTGCCTATTGTCCCCTTATTTTACCCTTCTTTGTGGCCGGTTAAAAAACACTTTATATTAAACACAGATCGTAAT
This sequence comes from Deilephila porcellus, assembly GCA_905220455.2. Taxonomy (NCBI): domain Eukaryota; kingdom Metazoa; phylum Arthropoda; class Insecta; order Lepidoptera; family Sphingidae; genus Deilephila; species Deilephila porcellus. The sequence goes on along the minus strand of LR999986.1, from coordinate 10,162,094 downwards.
TTTATCATTTTTGCATTAATCCACGTCCCGTATTCACAGAAGTACTTCTTATTTTCACCAAAATGTAAAAAATACCATTACCAAAAGACCATTAAATTTCCCTCAGCGAACCAGAAACTCACGCGACCTTAAATTACAATAATATATGAGTGAAAAGGTTAAAGTGCAAAGCCATTTTATTTCATCATAAAAATAGAACCGGTTTCCGGCGAACGAAAAAAAAAGTATTGTTCACATAAAAAACTCAAGCGGAAAAGGTCAAAATTGGAATCATAACGGCTGCTGGCAAGTTCTATACTCATTATCATAAATTAAATAACAACGTGGTTTAAAACAAGAACATCAATAAATTACAACACTCCGGTAATACAACACGAACAGCTGCGAATAAATGTGCAATTTTATTTTATATTTTTTACAACTTACATTTTCTAATTCTTCATGAATAATATGAATTCATTAATAAGTGGCTTATATCGTATAAATAAATAATGAATATAACTCACACGACCGCAACACTTGACCAAACATACTTTCACTTGCAAACTGCTTTGTGTATGCCAATTTCGTCGGCAACACACATGACGAGGTGGCCGAGAGGTTAAGGCGTTGGACTGCTAATCCAATGTGCTCTGCACGCGTGGGTTCGAATCCCATCCTCGTCGGTATCTTTTTTATATTTTAAATATACAACAAAGCAACATTTTCTAACGAGGCTTAAAGCCAACCATCACAGGCGTCTTAACAACGTCCCGCTCGGTTATTAAACACAGGCTTTAATTAAGTTGCCGAAAATGGATCTAATTATAAGTAAAAAAGATTCCGCCAAAAAGGTTTTAAACCGCGGCAGAGAGTAAAGAAAAAACATTTTTCATAAACATTCCCCGCAAGATAGAGATATTTTTTATCAAAAAATTTCGAAAGAATCTAAGCGGCGTATAATGTAATAGTTAGAGGTCTGGAGGCATTATGTAATTTTTCTTGAAAAGTGAAAATACTTAAAAAGATTTCGCGACGGGCCGCGGTTCGCATTGAGTGAATATACCGTGGAATAATTCCCCTTTGTTCAAAATTAGATAAATTATACCACAAAAAGATTCCTAACAATAGGGAACGCGGTGTAGGGAGGCAATAAACATTGCGAATGTCAAATTCACTCGGAATGCTAAATCGACGTGTCTTAGACGCCGCACCCAGCGCCCCCTGGCGGGGAGCGTGTACACTCGCGTTTACTTCGCAAACTAAAACAATACGCGTCTCTACGTTGCAACAAAGGTATTTTAATTAGCATCCTTGCATTTAATTATTACTACAAAAACTAATGAAAATCTTGATGAAATTTGTACCAACTTGCGAATATTACGCTGGAAATAAAAAAGAGTTATTTATTTCAGTCATCGAGTAATAGAACATAATTACATACAAACATACACAAACGCACGCCCTTCTCCCAGAAGGGGCAAGCACAGGTGCAACTAGGACACCCACGTTGCGCCTTGTATTCTCCGTCCCACGATGTGATAGCGGGCATATTAAGCCTATCGCTATATCAGACACAAATTTCTGACCCGAAGCCGAAACCTCAGCATTGTAATTGCATCGTAACACACCTACGCCGCTTAATACTTAATTACTACGAAGTAACATAATTTTAGCGTGTTTATTAAATTAGAATTAAGTTTGCTAGTTAAAATAATTTTCAACTATTTAAGTAGCGAAACTTACACAACCGTATTTCGAAAGCATGATAACAATGGAATAGTCAAAAGACAATAGATATACAACATTGTTCCACGGAATATAATACTATTGGGATACGAAGTATAATTTACATTATACATAACACGCATAGACTCTTTGAGGGACGCCTATGTTTAGTGATAAACCTATAGCTGCTAATGATGAAATTAAGTACGTTTATTACACACAACCAATAATATTGAAGAGTAATTACATAGGTATAGTTTTTCTTCCAATAAAAAGAAAAAAAGTGCTCATGTTTCCTTCCCCGACGTTGTGCAAGCAAATCATTATTAAACAATAAGGAATCACGTCAAATATAGCGAGATTCTCGTGCGTTCCCGTCTGGAGACGGCGGCGGCGAGGCTTCCAGGATCGCTCGTTGTCTCGGAAATGGCTTTGTTTCCTGCAAGCGGCGGGCTACACTCGCGCCATCCGGCGGGAAATAAAATAAAACGAATATCACATTATAACCGAGGGTAGACGGGGGACAGCGAGCCGGGGGAGCGCGGGGTGCAAAAATAAAAATAACCTCCTCAGATGTTAAGAGACGCCAAACAGTATAAAAGCCTTGTCTCGTGAAATTAAATTGTAAGGAAATTTTGTGCGTTCCCTTCCGTGTAGCGTAATGACTTGTGTTGTTTATGCTTTACGCTTATAACGCGCTATCTATTGTTTGGGGCCGTGTATTTTTCGTATCAATTTTAAAACAAAGGCGGTTGTCTTAAGTTAAATTGTGTTTGAGTACCACCCGAACGGGATCATTATAATGTACTTTGAAAGGGATACAACATGTTTGATATTTTCTTGACGTCTCTTCGGTACTGACTTTCGCTAAATAATTGAGCTCTTTATAATATCTCTACTAGGTATATATATTCTGGTCTGCCGTTTACCTGTGTTATAACAAAGACGAAATAATATGCTTACGATTAATAAATTTAGATTTGGCCATATTTGGTTGTATATTATTCGTCAAACAAAGAAGTTGAAAATCGGTACCTTGAACATCCACTAGAACAGACAAGTAAATAGACGTAAATTGCAAGCGTTCAAAAACTATTGGGTAGAACGAAAAACAGTAAGGATCATTGCACCGCCAGCAAAATCACCAACGATACACAGCGGAACTACATCCGCACATCAGATCAATATCCACGATATCGAATAAATTAATTCATACATCACAGAGCGGAACGTCCGGAAACGCATCGACGCTGTGCGATAAAATTAAATAGTCACTGGACTCGTCCATTTCCTTCGATACGTTCGCGGATTCAATTTTCCCAGTTTTAAATAAACACGGCAAAAATGTCCGGATCAGTTATTTCCCACGAGCCTTGTTACTGCAGATCGCATCGAAAGCGCTGCGTGCTGCGATGCGTCTGCCGTTGGGACTATAGAAACAAATGCTTTTATTTCACGATATGTTTTAATTTGAGAGTATTTGTATGTATGGTTCGGCGAGTAATGCTTTATGCAATAAAACGTTAAGAAAAATCAGTTTTCAAAGATCAATATTTTCCGTTGGTAAAATTAGTTGGGTGAATCAGAGCAATAATAACATTTGGCAGGACTATGGCAGGATTATGAGAACTTATAGTGTCACTGACGAACGTGCGACAACTCCTTCTTTTCAAAGAATTTATTGTTCGATAGAGACTACTAAAATGCAGATATCATCATTGTATTTATTATAGAATAATAGCACCCATAATGTCTTAAAACAATACGCGAACAGACCAAACATCCACTTCCAAACAACATCGCAAACCTGAAATACGAATAAATTGAACCCACTAATCAAGAACATGAGTATAAAAGAATTCGCAAAATACTTGTGGAATGTGGAGCACAAAGTTGAATACTCATCGGGTAAATGCATCGGGCAATGCAGAGTGCGCGGCGCGGCGCGGCGTTGCGTGGATAGTAAACACACAGGTAAAAAATATTCGATGGTTTCCGACGTTACGCGTAGGGATGCGCGATGTAGGGAATGCACATATCGGTATAAATAATATTTTACTTAAAGAAAAACTTTATCAGCTACATAAAGTGCTAACTAAGCTATAATAGCTTTGTCAATAATCAACACACAGCAAGTCATAATTTTGCCACACCATTAAGCTATAGAACAGTTTTCTGAAGTACATGTATTCCTTTTTGTCTACAATTGTATTTAATTTAATGAGTTATTTGATGGTAATTGGTCGATGATATCCAATCAATACTTATATGGGTTCGTAAAAGTAATGTATAGTCAAAACTTGAAGATAACATTTGCCTAGCGGTCTCAGACAATGCTGAATCGCAGCAATTATGCTGTTATAAAATAACCTATGGATAGCTGGAAAAAATTGACATACTCGTATGATTTGTATTAGTTATTCAAAATATAGACCATTAAACCGTGGTCCCAAAAAAGATTTCATTTATTCAACTAGGCGTCTTTAAAAGGCCTAGTCAAACACACTTGAACCATACACGTCACAATCTATATCTCAATATTTCACACTTCAATGACGTTACTAGACCTCGTTTCAGATCGACTACAGCTGGGTGCATCCAGCGCTGTGATTAATATGTTTCCATATGTTTTATCGAAGCATAACCGTTCACAATACAATACAGTATACCCCCTCCCTATTAATAAATAGTGAACAGCCCACCGTTGCAATGCTCGGATGAGTACCGCCTCTCAATACACTGATTACGATATGGCTATGCTCGATACGTTCGCCGTGGGCCTTTTTAACACGAACAACTTGATTGAGAATGCGGATTGAGGGCGAATATGTGTTTTTTTTTTTAACTTATTGAAACATCTGCCGCCAGCTTGTTTCTGAATTAACTGCATACTCAGCGGGATTGGTAAACACGGCACGCTGATGTGAGCTTGGAAATGCACGAGATGTTCATTACAGACGTTTCGGCTTCTTATAATATGTTTTTTGTTTGTGTTCGTTTAATCAGGCACTGAAATTACGTCTTGCAATACCGAAAGCGGACCTTCTGATTTTCTTTATGCATTAATCAATACTCATAAAACACGTAATTTATTATTTTCAACTCAATTTAAAAGATGATAAGCTTTTCTGAAATTTATTATATTATAGTAATACATATAGTAAAAGTGATCACGCGATTATTAGGTTGTCCTTCATTCACGCACCGATGAAAAAACCTGGTTTTTCGTATAAAGAAAATATATTTAAGGACGGAGAGTTACATACACTACTTTTAAAATCAGATCTAGTGAATTATGCTTCATATTACACGAGTTAAACCAGCCCCAAAGGAATAAATCAATTATCAAAAACACCAATACCCTACAGATTCTCATTAATAGCACGTTGAGCAAAAGCAAATTGCATGCCATAATACGATAGAGCGCCGGCGTACTTCCTTTGATAATTGTCGGGTATGGGCGAAAATCTCCACATTCAGCGCGACTAAGCTAGCCATTGTCTATTGGCGGCAACGGTTACGCCATGTCAGAAGCCGTACAGGGGCTTAAAAGTATGCTGTCGCCTGATCGACCGCTAGGCTGATGGCTACATTGTTCCTTTGTAACAAATCCCTTAGATGGGCCCAGGTATTTGCTTGTACATAGTGTACACGGCAAGTGACGAATTGAAGCTTGTGGAGAGATTTTTTGTGGATGTTTTTTATAAGTAACGTATGGGTGTATATTTAAGTTTGAAGTTTAAAATCTGCAATGTTCGGGACAAGAAATTTGGTTTAGTTATCTCTGGTGTAAAAATACAATAAAAACACCAGACAGACGTTTGCACTATAAAGAAAACTACGCCAGTTGTTGCCATTAGACGATGAACGTTACAACCTATTGGCCTAGTAATAGGAGGTAGATGCGATATAAAGAGAAATCAAATTCTACAGAGAAATGTAACTCTAAAAGGCCACAAAAATCGCCCCCCAATGTCTACTTCATTAACTTCAATGAAAAATCAGTTACATAATATGTTAATCAGAATAAAAAAACAGACCCGCTTACTGAGAAATCACACTTATCATTAGTATAATACGACCATTATAAAATGAGCTCTCAATGTAGGGCAGTGTTACTCGCGTGCTTCCACAGTCATAAAGAAATATCCAACTGCAAACACCTAATGAATATTAATCGCTTCCAATAGTTATGTTATCGCGATGGTGATTAAAATTTAAAAGATCATTCGTCCATCGAGCTGTGTTTAAGCGATCCGCGTCCAATGGCTTTTGTCACGGAAGCGCAATTAGTGGACATGCGAACACTTTAAAATATTCATATAATGGGGTTTGAAAATTATACATCTTGCATTTTTTTAATGACGTGATTGGTTATCTTTTTACTAATATACGAGTGCAGCCCATTAAACTTAAAATAGTTGTTAATAAATTGCCAATATTTTCATTACGGTTACCTAAGATAAGTTTATGTTTAAATATCAACATTTTCAGGTACACTCAATTTTGTTAAAGGTATTTTCACTGTTAACTAATAGATGCTTCAATCTAAAACTTACTTATTTTAGAACTAGCAGTTTGATGATCAAGCATTTTACAGTACCTAAAACAAAAGAAAAATCATTAGGACACTTATTTATAAACAACTTATTTTAGAAATCCTTAATATAAAATATATCATTATAGGTTCGACAGCAATAAGTCAACTACAGTTTAAGATACATAATATAAGACATTATAAGCATACTGGGCCTACGTTTTTAAAATTCCCAGCTTTCCATTTACGCCAGCCGCACCTAAGCTCAACAATAAACCGCGAATCACACATCACCGATTCCAACCCTCAGAATACTGAAAAACACGTACAACTATAACCCACAAGTAGTCGTCGTAAAAGTTATCATCTATCCAACATAAATGAACTCCGACATCGCTGATCCATCGTTGGATTAAACCAGAGATCGGCTATATCGGGGGTCTTGTTAAACTGGTCGTATACCAGAAGGTTGCGTGTTTACCTTTACACGTACAGTGTTAAGGGACAGAATGCATTTGAATACTTAATTTTATTGATCACGAGATATGAAGTGCTGAGGAAATGTACGTCGCACGGTGCGGTTTCACGTGACAAATTACGGGAGCTTAACTTGCAGTTTCGATGTAGAGTTTAGTGTGACGGCTTTTCGTGATGAATTAATATTTTAATTTGCTGTATTATAAAGTGTTTATTTTGAAATTTATAGAAGCTACAACAAGAAATATTTTTTTTGTATGGATAATGATTGATAAAATTACTGCTGCAATAATTCATTAATTCTGTGATACTCGTCTGTTCAAAATACTATCACACATAAAGCCTATAATTTTGGCCTCAATACGAGTTTAATTTCGTATCAAAGAAAACAAAGCGAATACAGGTCAAAGCACGTGAAATCTCATTAATATGTACATATTTGCCGATCCCGTTCCTGCAAACAGATTTATCCAGTGTTCGTGTCACTAGCGACTGAAATGACAGGCAGACTGACACGTAGAATAGAGTTAATATTCTAATACCATCCATATTACTGTTGTATTAGTGCGCTGTGATTTGTCAGGTTATTGCTTTACTGGGTACAGATTAAACTCGATCAATATTAATTTAATACCTTCATGAAAAAATCACAAGTAACGAATCATCGCACTCGGGAATATACCCTCGCATTTTTTACCATACATCAATTAAAAAACTATATCATAATAAAATTAAATAATCAGTATCTACATACAAATATGATGATTTTTTGTTAAACAAGTATTGATAAAATAATAAATATTTTAAGTCACGTAATTGTCAACGTTCTGCTAGTATTTTTTTAATATTTTGAATAGTATTTCTGCTGCATATTACTGTATATTACCGTGAATATGCATAATTGAATAAAATTAAATATTAAATTGTATATTACGAGTAGAATCACGAAACCTAATAATTAATTTCAAATAGGTAGACACATCAAGTCCCAAAACGGAATCGTCAATACCCTGCCCTTAACTGCCATCTGACACTTCACACGATTCAGGCGTAATATAGATATGTGAATAAATAATGTATCGGTGTAATCGGCCAATAAATAAGGGAACGGAGTCTACGCTCACGTCGTTTTCATCATTCCCAAAAGATATTAGGAATTAATACACCCTGCCTCCTTGTCAAACACACTGTATATAATATGTAAGTTGTCAGAATTGTGACGGGAAATTAGTTTAAATGATTGGAATCGTTATCTATTGTTACATATTATAATTGTCTTGATTTCGGAATTATTGTGACAGTTAATTTTAATGTTTGTAATGGCCGCATATTACGGAATTTATTTCTTCGCACTTGTGCTTCTTCCGGACAAATTTGATGCCAAGCATAAAATGAAAAATGAAAATAAATTAATTGAATCCATTAAAATTTTCAACATTATTTAGATTCAGTCATGTTTTGATCTACCATCCGGTTCAGAACTCGGTTTTCAATAAAGAACGGGCAAGAAACTCTAGTGTTGCTCTTTTCAAAAACAGTTTACCATATGGTCGGTGTTGTCATTATTGGTAACACAGCTTATTTAATAGGAAAATAAAGCCTCTTAAATACATCAATAATTGAATTATCTACATAAATCCGAACTGTGCTAATTTTATAATAAAAGATTGTTCCTAATTCCTATTATAGAATAATATTGACAAGACTAATAATACACTTACCTATCCGCTAAGTATCACAATAATCTTTTAAGAATAAAGTAAATTTATCCCAACCCACGATCCCTTTAAACCCTATTCGTTAAAAACAGGCACGTAATCTAAACAAAGCCTAGATTTTATTAAGCTTTACCACCTAAACAATTCTCAGTTCACACTATAGACGAAATGTCCCGGAGTAATTCTAGAATAAGAGTAAAATTTTATAGTTCTTACTTAGGCTGAAGGTCCTGCTCTTAAAAAATCTGTTTTATAGAACACAGCTGAAATGAGCAACCCTTTCGTAATGAATTAGATTTCTTTCTGATTAAATGGAAAAAATGTCGCCATCGGAATTGAAAAATTACTTTAGAGGTGCACAGTTTACCTTTACTAATCTACTTCTCATATCTAAATTCCAACGCCAACATTCAAACACAGAATTCATTTCAAATATACAACATATTCAATAAAGTTGAAGTCGGCAGCAACAAATTTGAATATTTAAAGTCCATATGAAATCCACACGGCCGGACCAATTTCCTTGCACTCGCCAGAACATATCAACAATACGGCGCGGGGAGCACAATGCTGCATTTCCAACGCGGCAAGCTCTCAACCGCCATATTTTATTCAAAATCAGCTTACCCAGAGGAATTTGAACGCGTACGCTCACATTTCACGATTATCCACTCGACAAAGGAGGTCAAACGAAATTAGGTCAATTTAATTCCCGTTAAACCTTAAGGAATGCCTTAGACGCTTGATGCACGCATTCAACCTTCCTGTTTGTATTAGGTGGATTTAAAAGCTTAAGGTTGCGTCTATACTTGCAGTGATAAGCGAGACTTATTTTGGAAAATATTTACGATTATAGACGTTTCGATACGAATAGCAGTGGATGTATTAATCACTTAAGAATAATCTAATAGACAGGCTAGATGTACGGTGGTGGCCTAAGACACATATCACCCACATATTAAAGCACTGGAACAGTCAACAGCACAAATTGAAGAAGCAGGAATTCATAAAAAGTTAGAAACACAACATGCACACGATATGGAAATTGAATAGCAATGCACGTTCCAACAGTTTTTCAAGAGTTGTATAATGCAAAAATAATGGTGAATTGACGATGGTATTACTGAATTTGACCTAACGCGGCCAACAACCAAGCTATTAGAGCCGTATTCCAACAAAGAACGGTCACTAAAACATGAAACGAGGTTAGTGGTTCACAAAGACTTCATAAGCAACTTAAGCGAACAAAGTTCTAACGTGAAGTGGGTAATTTATAGGCATTAGGCAACACGGTGCTGTGTAATTTATTGCTGATTTGACTACTTTTGAAGTTGTATTAGTAGTGGATTATATTAGCGGATTGGAGGAAAACACGTGCGATGTTTAAGTCTTTAATAATACCATCACTGAGGTCAAATAATATTGTGGAACCCAGGAAATGGATGCAGGTGATTTAGCACCCCAAAGAAGTGCATTAAAATGGTTGTTATAATCTATGGGTCATTAGCAATTTCGTAATTTCGCACATTTTAACATGGTTCAGTAGTGAAAGTGTTTCTATAATTGTAATTAAATTTATCCATATCTGATAGCTTTTTATATTCTTTGTAATGTTTATAACACGTTGCGGTGGAAATCTTTAGCTCTGTTTAGAATTAGACATGCCAAGACAGATGCTAAATTCGGCCATAATATTATAATGAAAGCAGTCATCATCTCTATAAAACCGCTAATCGCTGTCAGACGCACAGCAGCATTACCGATAAAGAGACGCATAATAAATGCTATTTTTTGTAGTCTGGGAAGGTAAACAGGCGGAACGGTCGGACGGCCCAGTTAATTCGTTTAGACAGTTTGTTTCGATACAATTCATTTCACATTGTCAATCGCACTCCATTCGCCCTTTGGCATCAGAACACTTGAAGTATTGACAGGTGTTAATTAAACGTTGCGCGGGTAGTTATAAATATGTATTCGAAAACTAGCACGTATAAAATTGCGAGCTTTGATTACACATGAAACTTCATTGATAAAACTATCGATGAATACCTGTTTGATCTATTTATTATGATTATTATAGTATCAACGGATTCTAATTAAAGCGTTCTGGTTCATTAAATTAGTTGTTAGAATTATAAAGCCATTCAAGTTTCTAAAGGCGTATTAGATGTCAGTACTAAATGGACGGAAATCACAAATTAACGACTGTTCGATTTGCGGATGTGGATAACTTATTTATTATGTAAAATATTTTATAAGACAACTGAAATCAGCTGCAAATTCATAAAATTATTTTTTAAGAGGCGAGATTTTTGTCTTTAAAAGAGGAGCCTACCTTACTCTAAATCACAAACTAGGCCTGTCTCAAAGATCTCCTCCATCACTTATTTAGAAGCGACCTGCATCTGCAGTTACTGTTAACTTCCCGCAACCTTTATTATGTCTTCTATCCACTTTGTACGTGAATTTCTGAAAAACTAGACATAATATGGTGACAATTATTGACTTTTTTTTAAATCCAAAATCGCAAATACCCCCCAAAACAAACAATACACTACGTTAACTCGAACTCGAAGCAACTCACGTCACGAATACCGAACACCGGCAATACACAATTTTTAACGAAGCTCCATTATTGTGTGCACACGCGCACCATTACCGTACTCGCGGCTTCATCCCGGGGTCCCACAGGAAAGGTCTGCCTTCCTTCCGCCCCGGCCTCCCCACGCAGGACCGCCTTTATTATCACTTTATTACGTACAATGAAAATCATATTTACCCAGATAGAAGACATAATAAACACATGCGCGTGAAGTATTGCCTCGCCGCTCCACTTTTATATGAAATTTTTAGGGTTCCGCACCCCCCTCAAACATCTGGCTTGTACTCCCAGCTTATTACCGACACAAAGCATCACATAACTTTATTGTATGAACGCCATGTTATGCCGCAGATTGATGTTCAAAACTTACGGAATTGGACGTGCATAGGATTTTTTAAGACGCAGAAGTGAAATATAATTTAAAACCTAGGATGGATATTAATTCAAGAGGTATAAGTTTAATTCAAGACACAGTGAACTCTTTCTGCGTAGATCGGATCGCATAGACCAATTCACTTTTTAAATTAAAGTAATAATTTAATAAATTAAGGGTAGTTAAATTGTAACAGTCACTGAGCGGGTGACTAATACCTCAGTCCGCCCGTGACCACGAAAGCTGTAAAGTAATCGAAACGTCGGGAAGTTAAAAAATGTAAATATTAAACCAAATCCACGATAAAATCCGTAAAACTAGTTTTATTTCAATGTGTAACATTCGCGTAAATCTAAGAAACCATTACGTATAAGTTTATTTCATAAAATTTTTTTGAACATTTATCGGCTTACAAAATCGCTTAATATTGCAAAATTCATGTAAATAGTCTATGCAGCTCTAGGCGATCGAAAATCCTTCACTTTTGTTAAGTGAGATAAAGGGTGTATCGATATATGAAACTATATTGGATGCAGCCCAAGCGGAACCACTCCATCGCAGCACAAATCCATACAACGCACGCTCGGCACAAGCGAACAGCGATATCAAAACGGGAGCCACTCAAGCGCGTTATTATTTTGAAAAGGCAAAACCTCTTGATACAGGCGCATGATATATTTACGCTGTCAGATGGCCGAGCGTTTCTAAAGCTGCTTCGCTTGCGCCCACTTTTGTAGTCTCGTGATTGTATGGCACGTCGTGTCGCGCGTCGTCTTGCGTCGTCTCGCGTCGTCTGGCACACAAGGCGCGATGCGCTGACACATTCATTCCTGCATTATGTAATTCTTGTGAGAGTCGGAGCGCATTTTTCATAGCTCGAATCCAAGTATGCGCACGACACACCTGTCACGGTGCCTCTTTTCACAATGGAATATTACATTATGTGTTTGAAAAGAGCCTGAGCGTCGCAAACGGCGCTGTATCGCTGTCTCCCTGTCGGCACTCGGCATCTGCCCCCCTCGCCCGCCCTGTTGTCAAAGCCGCGGATGTAATGACGCCACGATATTTCACTAATGCAAGTAAAATACAGATAATGGCATATAATGGAGCATTGTGCGCGAGAGCCGGGCATAACGAAACTATTGCGTAAATGGCACCGCTGTTTTACGAGGTATATGGAGGAGTTGACCCGAGCGGTTCACTCCGCGACGCTGGCTCGCAGACGCTGCTAACGTGCCTATTGTTTGCTTCTCGCATTTTATGTAACCAGGTTAAATAGCGACTGTAAAAATATACGAGCTTTTATGGATTTCTAGAGCGTCCACAACCGTGTCATGAGGGATTTTATTAATCATTTTAATTTTGAAATGCTGCTAGACTTAGCAATGTGAGTTATCGCTATTTCATTCAATACACAAAATGCCCCCCTTTGGCTTATGATTATCTTTCGATTTAAGTTGTAGCAACTATAGGGCCCATTCCTAATCTAAAATATCCTTCTAAATCGTGAGTTAGCAACATTTTCATTACATTCCGAACAGGAAACACCACAATCTCGTGCTGTACACACTTAAGGCACAAACGTCAGTAAAATTAGAATAACACCCCAATCAGGGCAGGACATTCAGTCAATATAAAAATAAGTTTTCATACACATAAAACACTTAAAGCCGACTGGCGGCTATAAAGTATAATTATTGTGAAAATGGCCGACGCAAACACCCACTAAATGTGAAAGTACAAATTAAGTCGACGCCGTCGGGGCGCGCAGTTCCCCTCGATGCCCCGTAATAGTTACTTAGTTTCACAAACAATGTTTCAGTGGAAATATTAAGTAGTAGCTCGGGACCGCGGCTTCGGCTGCGTGTTTTATAAGCTTTACAACATGTTTTCTGTAGCATTATTTTATTCAACCGTTTCAATAAAACTTATAATATGTTTTGGACCACATATTTCTATCTAATCGTTAAGAGAACATGTTTCGCTAACAAGATATAGGTCATACCAGCCATTTATGACAAAAAATATGGAAAATATATATTAAAAGAAAATATCGTGATATTACTTTTAGATCAATGTCAATTTTCTAAGGAATCGAACTAATATATTAAATTATTGGAATCTATCCTAGTATATTTTGGGTGAATGACCCAAACAAACATGAACCCATGTCATTTATCGACTTACATAATATACAGATGTCCAGATAATTGTACAAAAAAACGATAATATTCATTGGCAACGTTATGATTTCATGTCTTCTTTATTTATTTCCACTCTACGCAGAAAACTTTGACTAATCATGGTAAAATTTTGGTGCAGTGTATTAATCCTATCACATCCAACGGCATACCGATATATTATGTATATATTAATATAACAGTAAAACGATTATCAAAATCGTATCTAAGAGCTTTAAGGGCTGGGTTGTATAGGTATAGCATCCAATTATAGTCCAGAATTCAGTATTTTAGTATAAACTAAATATATATTACAATTTCAAATAGAAAGTAAATGAATTTTGGAAACACATAATAAAAGTCAATCTTTCGCGGCCATAAGTACATAAAATTTTACGCCATTTTCATCAATAAAACTTTACAAATTTATGATGTCATAATGCAGCATTGAAACATTCGGAAAATGTTATTTTTGCCATTGAATTCCATGTCGCATTGCAAATTAAAAAAAACGAACGGAAAACCCAATTTCACAAATTAATATGGCAATAAAGGGGTTTAAAATTGATCCCATTTCGCAAACCGCACACCGCTAGTTTCATTGTTGGAAGTAAAGCTATTTGTGTAACTCCGCATTCACTTATTATGAAACAATTTATTGTTTTTTATTTATTTTTTTAATAATTTGTGCAGCATGAGGCAATGTTAGCATTACGCTCGCCGCGGTAAAACTTTATGCAACTGTCAAAGTAGCTTGAAATTTAGAAGTCGTTTTAAGCCACGCCTTATGAAGACAATGAAGTTGTTTGCCTGTAACATTATTTTACGACAGTCAGAAACGAGCGGTTTATGGCATTGGTTAATTTATTTTGTATTTTTAAAATTACTTTTTATATTAGAAACTGTAATAACTTCTTTGAATATTTTTTTGAATAATTGCTTCATGAAATTACTGTCTGGCATATGTAAGATTTTAATCTATATCATTTTGTCAACTTTGACAGCCTCCGTGGCGCAGTTGGTTAGAAGCCGGCTGTGAAACGCGAAGCCGCTGCTTCAATCCTCACGCCTGTACAAATATTTGTGTGATCCATATGTATTTGTCTCGGGTCTGGGTGTTTGTGAGACCGAAAAGTCTCTCGTAGTTCCTGATACCCACGACACAACACTCGATTTTAGTGTAGGGTCTGGATTATGTATGTGACTGTCGGGTGTATTTATTTATTATCTTTTTCCAAGAATATTCCTGTTCATATTCCATGCCAGATCCAAACGATACACACCACATAATACATTTTAGTCTTATGTCCTGACTCGTGTACATCAGAAATTAATAAGAACTTCTCAGTCCTACACCAATTCTCTAAAAAAATATTGGATTAAGACACAAACATCTTGACTCGGGATCGAACCATTATCAATGCCTCTCGTATCACGCTTTCCCCGCTTTCCACAAAAGCATTGTCTTTTACGAGTCAAAATCATACTAGGTTTTATCTCTCCAGCTATTTACCTAGCAAATGTATTTTCCAACTTCAACTCTCACTACTCGTTAAAAAATAAACTTACAAGCGACAACGACAGGAGGCACAATCCGCCATTTGAACGTGTTAAATCGACAATACAAACAGTCGTTCCGAGCAAAATGTGTAGTATTGGAGGGCACAAACAGGGAACACTATTGAATACTTATAAAACGGATGGGTGGGCCCGCTCTCCTCCGAGAGCCATCGACGTACGCTACGTGACGCGAAACGCAAACTTTAACTCGCGACGTTTAGTGGCGGTTTAGGGTTGGATGGATTGGTGTGTGGTAAAGGAGGCTGCGGGTACATTTGTAGATGTAAAACATTTTGCAGTTACTACTTTTCTCAAACAATCACTGGCTATTGGAGGCTGTCATTTCTCACTCATTTTGAGTTATAATGTCCTAGCCAGCATAGGTAGCAATATTACTTGTAGGAAGTTGCTAGATGCCGGCTACTTCCAAAAATCCCTATAAAAATCCTAGAGGAAATCTATATTCTATAGGCGACTTCTTGGCAGAAAAAAAAATAATATTCCTAGATTTGCTGATACTTCAATGCAAGAAATAAAATTTTATTGCTAAACAACACTGTCGCAAAAAGCTAGCCCCGCTATATTTGCTTGCCTTCCCTAACGCAGTTCCATTAATATTAGTCATAATTATGATTACTACAAACAGTACTTGGTAGAGAAATTTCAATAAACCACGTCGCAGGACGCTATAAATCGATAATCACTTGACACTTAGACCGCAGGTTAATAGCTTTATGAGCACAGTGATCCAGCCTTCAGATGAATAAGTGCCTATAATAATAAAAAGAGAAAAAAAAACGAAAAATTGGGAGTTTGTTTTCGCAATTTGGAGGCCCAGTGTTTTATAGCTGCGTTTTAGTGCCCGACAATATTACACGCAGCGACTGAATACTTACGAGATGAAGTTTTGTTGCGAGTTGTAATAAATTCAGCGACGCTGAACAGCCAAGTTCGAGACGTGAATGAAAGTGTACTGTGAATAATTTAATTGAGAAAAAGTTGGGACGATTGCTTTCGGGTGTTGTGTTTTATTTTTTAGGGTCTGATTGATTTACTGCTTACAGATCGCTACTTTAGACGATATTGTGTGGCAATTGCTGGCTCATTTTTCTTGGCGCAGATCATCAGCGAACAAGAAATGTTGTTAGATTCTCATCTAAATTTAACAAACATCTAACCCGGGCCTGGACTACTTCCCTTGGTCATATCTGTCATATTATGATTAAAAACATGTTGAATCGTTGAAAACAAAATAACGCGACTGCTAAAATAACAACCATAACAAAAACAGCGTAATCAAATCCATATCACGACATTTCATTTCGACTCCGTCCCGCAACCAAATACAGAAATAGGCTCTCGAACAACAATTGACAGCGACCACGAGCGCTTACAATAATATCGTCAAAACATACTTAATCATAGCGTAAATGGGAACGTGAACAGCACCGCCATTTGTATTCCAACAAGCGGCACACACAAGCTACCGTGTCGGGATCGTACGGGTGTTCCGACACAGAGCGAACGCGTGCCGAAGTGTGTAAAGCAGACTACAACAACAAGGCGAGAGCACTTGTAGGTCGATTTGGCGGAGCACGTCAAACACAGCGGTTCACGGTCGGGGACGGAGTGTTTGGTAACACTCAGCACTGTGTCGACAATGACGGGGCCTACACTGTTTGTTCACACGGGCCGGAGTGGCGAGTTTGCTCACATACTCACGCGTCTCAAGATTTATTCAAGACTTCTCGGCCGAGCGCGAGGTGTCGGCACGCGGAAAATGGGATAGTTTTGCGCTCGGTTGAGCTAAAACTTTTTGACGTCGCGTATGTTCAAACATCGTTGATGTACTCCGGTGTTTTTTTTAAACGTGACTAGTGTCGTGACTACCTCCTCCTCCTCATACCATATGAGTCAACTTTATTTAATCATATTATATGTACAACATCGTAAATTAAACTATGTATTCATAAGTAGCGGAAAATATACTTAAAGTCGTAATAACAAGCAACATAAATATTTTCACCTACACATAATATAACACTATGTAACGCCACTGAAAACTAGCTACATTGTAGGCAGCGTGTCAAAGTATTAAGAATACTGAGAAAGCAAAAACATCCACGTCACGAAAACGTATAATAAAATAGCTCGCGAGCTTATGTATAAGCGACAAACACCATCCCATTTGCCTTTTACAAAGTGCACGCCGCCTACAAGCCGACGTATTCGCGCACTTAAACAGCTAAATAATAAAACAGTTGACATTCACATAAAAAAAACTCGAACAAACTGTACGAAACGCAACATTTCACTCGGCTAACATTTTACGGTAGTGTTAAACTATGAAACTACCGGCGGTTTCGACGAAAAACTCGTCGCGTCGTCACTCCGCGTCACGGCGACCATAAAAAACTTGAGTGGAGACTATTATATTCGCATCGTGGACGCTTTTTACGTATCAAATTTAAGTTTCAACGGAGTTTATTTTTCCCTTCCGTTAACGAGTTGTTAGAACTCACGCTCGGGGACGAAAAACCGATTTTCGCTTCTTTACTGCCGAGAATTAGGCATCTAAGCGGCCTTTTATTATTATTCCGCTAAACGTAATGCTCAATTAGGGTTGGATTATTTTGCAGTTTTGCTTTCGTCTCGCCTTCGTCTTAATGACGAGTAGATATTATTTTTTCTTATTTTATTCTTACTTAATTAATGGTTAAATTCAGGGCTACGTTAGTTTCAACTAAAGCGGAATGGACCAGCAAGGTCTTAGTTAATACTAAGAACATTACTAGATATTCTGTTGCATACTCATAAAAGTAATATTCTAGTAAAACTCAATTCGACTGCCTCGGTGGCGTAGTTGTTAGAACAACTACGTCACGACGGTACGATTAACGATATAATTAACGATAATATGATAGGTGCATTTTATTTTTTATTTTATTTAATAAGCATACCAACTACATTACGCATACAATAACTTAGACTCAGAGTAATTAAAAAATGACACATTACACAGCATAACGTATTTTATAGGCATGCATAACATTATAAAGTATTGATTAGTCAAATAGAACAGTAGAAAAGACACAAAACATACATATTAACTAGAGACTACAACTTAAAATTAATAAATACCTAATAAAAACATTCTCTCGAAGGGAGACCACGCCTCGGCAAGCGTATTGTAGGACGCCCTCCAACCAGGTGGAGCGCCGATATTCGTAAGATGGCTGATAGCAGTTGGAGACGATGGGCTCGAGGATGGATCGAGCCCAGTGGCGTGCCATAGGAAAGGCCTATGTCCAGCAATGGACGCGGAAGGGCTCATGATGATGGTGATGATGTCCAACATTACTATACAAGTCAAACCAAAGTGTAGTAAAAAAACCTCTCAATATCCCACTTCCCTCAACTATAATCAAAATATATTTTGGCAATAAACACTAACATGTCCAAATTAAAAAAAAATGATACTTATCAGGGAATAAATTCGAGTATTTCGACGACACTTTCACCCGGAGTCCCGAACGCATCACACTATCAGTTATATTTCGCACGTCGTAAAGGGAGCTACAGACGATAACGCGACGGGAGACGGGCGACACGATACGAATGTGATTCACGGGAATTCTGAATATTCCGCCGGGCATCGAGACTCGGGAGCGAAACGTGTAGCTTCACACTTCCATTGCTGTCTGAACGAAGTAATATGCTTGTAATGGTGTTCAAAGGTTTCAAAAGGCATCATACTAAAAAGAGCACGTATGATGGAAGAAAATTATACTACATTTCATTATGCGTGATTTGGTTCCTAAAAGGTTATCATCAGATATAACGACCAGACCAGATCTTACGACGAATATATGAGCAAAACGCTAAAATATTTTTGGAATAATATAGGCTTGTACCATCCATTTCAATTACTCGTATAACGAAGGCTCGAGCAGTATATGACCTTTTTTTTAATGCTAAAATATATTGCACCGACGCCACGAAAATGTATGAAAAAGACAATTACAAGAACTAATTTGACAGATTGTAGGTCTTCAACGGGTTGTGTTTCAATCTCCTTTCTGTACACCCGTACAGTACGAAGTTTTATCCCGATAGATTTTTTACAGCATCCTTGCTAACTAACTAAACAAGTTTCCTTACAAAGAGGAGGAAGCGCAGTGTTTTCTAAAGACGACGCGACTTGCGACTATCCGCGCAGAAATACAACAGTTCGAAAACTGAATCTCATAGTACTGGTATCTCATACTCTAGTAAGAAGTGAATTGCGTGAAAATAGACCACAAATTACACTTTTTGTTTGTAAAACCATAATTAATCATCTATAATAATAATTAAGAAAAATGAATTAAATTTATTTTTAGAAAAATTCAGGTAGTAGAAATTAGAATATGTCTTGGTAGTCGCCGAATCGCGACAGGCATAAATCCCGTTGTATGACTCATAGAAATATGTCATGTAAAATGATCGGCCAGTCCATAATCGGTTTTAAACACACTGTCATCATTATATCGACCAAGGAAGTTACTTATCTCTCGGCTCATTCTCTATGTGTACACTGCAGACATTGTCCCGTTAATAAAAGGCACAATTTTGGTAGGCATGTCCAACAATTTAATCCCAATTTACAGTTTCATTTAATTCACGGACGTGATCTCAAACAAATAGCGCGATCGACTGGCGCTGCCTGTAAATATTTGAATTAAAAACCCCAGCGCGGTCCTCCATCGGCCGAAATGTTTAAATAAGTCCCGGCGCTGTTTCACTATGGCCTATAACAGACACCATGGTGAAAAAGCTTATGTCAGTGAAACGCAGTGGCATTTAAGCTCTTTTAGAAGTGATAGTATTGTTGGGGATTTAATTTATTTTATAATATATACAGAGCTATCTATACACGAGCGGATATCCCTAACAGGCATCTTTGTCGGTAAAACTGATAATGTCCTTTTGCGAGAAAAGGCTCCGACAAGTCTCTCGTATGCCTCCGGATGCCTGTCTGCTGTTCTGAAACGCGTCCGGTGTGTAATTATATAATGCTATAATATAATAATATGACTATTGACTTATATTTTTTATGGTGGCACTATTAAATGATCAGACGCACCTAAGAACAATGAAAACAGGTTATAAATAAAATGTAGGTGTATTGTTAATTTGGCTTAATTTAATTTTTTGTAATGGGAAAGTATGACTATTCAAAGTAGAAAGGTGTTATACCCAATGTTAGTTTTTATCACATGAGCCTTTTCATCCACGGTGTGCACGGCATAGATGCGTTCAGAGTATACCGGCCGGCGGTGAATTCAATTTCATCCGATCATCGACGCCGTGTTGCCAGATAAAAATCTAATTTGGGAAAACGCGCCGCAGTCAACAGTTTTTCTGGACACGTGACGTTTGAGCCGGGCTGGGTTGTGTTGCAAATGCGAACTCAATCCCGGCCATTGATATGGGTACGCGTCCCGAAAAGTTTTGGAAATGTCCGAGCACCCGTCATACAAAGTTAAAACCCTGCGGCATTGTTGAATTATTTATATTATTTATAACCGACCGACTATTCTTATCTTTAATCTTTATTGTATCGATTTTTGCGCTCAGTCGAGTATTTCAATGAAGCAATTAAGGCCAAGGTGTAACTTGGCAGTTCTTATGTAAAACTAGTTAATGACTCGTCGCTTTTAATCTACTTTACTTATTCATTGGCTTAGCGCTTAATAATTTTAACTTGCCCCTTAATATTTTAATTTGGGCCTGGTAATTCTTAGTCAGTAATCTTATTACATTTTGGTTTACAAAATTATTTCGTTCGTACTTGTTTGATATTATATCGAGATATAATCTGAAATTAAACTTTAGTGTTAAATAATTTTAATAATTTGTGAGCGAAACGGAAATTTGTGTTCTGCAATAAAAACTAACAACTTACCGTGTCAAAAGAACATTATTCAATAAAGTAGCGAAAATTAAGACCTTTGAAAACATTTTAAAAGTAATTTTACGCAGTGAGTTGTGAACCTGACTTAGTTTGAAACAGTAGCTATAAAACTTATGGGTGACCTGAAAATGTACAAATAAATTAAAATAGAATAATTTTAAGGAAACATTGGCACAACATGGTATAAAATACGAAGTCCATTTCAGATTTCCGGATGCCGGGTGCCCAAAACCCCTTTCCTCGTTCCATACTTTTCCTTCCCGCTCCCCTCGCCGATTTGATGTGCCGGCAACACATCTATGATCCAAGCGCTGTTGATATTCACGGGCGGCGGTGATCATTTACCATCAGGTAACCTATTTGCTCGTTTGTCGGTCCTAATAAATAAAAAAAACTCTATACACAAGCACGTAATAAACTTGAATTTTGTCTTTTGGGTGCATATTCGTGTCTCTCTAGATGTACAATTAGCAACATCTAGGGAATTGGTGTGACCCTAGTTTCTACATCTGTATCTGTATCAACACATATACGTCCCACTGCAGGGTACGGGCCTCCTCTACAATCGACATGTATAACAGAACAAAAATGCATAAAAGTATAACAATCTTTCATATCCCGTCTGCGTTCCTATACCGGAAGAATGGGCGAAGTTTATCCTTCTCTCGTATGAATGTGTGATTATGATTTATGAGGAGAGTTAAAAAGCGGATGTTCGGAACAGTTTCAAAGTCCCGCGAGACATAATATTACCACAACGTATCAATCAAAAGTTTTGTGCAACTTTTAAGGAAATTAAAAATAAGGAAAATTACTTTACACAAGTCGGTTAAATACATGTCCTAATACATTAAAAAACAACAATATTTTTTAGTGTAAATGCACTGTTGTGTTCCGATTTGAAGGACATTATAGCCAAAGTAACTACTGGACATAATGGGACTTAACTTTTGTCTTATGTCGCAGAATGGCGAGCACAGTGGAATGCCAAGCATTGCTTTGTAATTCATGGTGTTATTTGGTTTTGCTACTGTCCATGAGCGGTCGTATCGCTTACTGTCAGGCGAATGGCATGCTCATCTCGCCAGTCACAGCAATAATAAAAAAATGTAATTAAAGCCCTAACATAGAAATGTATCTTGCTTTTCCCACTATCTAATGAACCTTTTTTTTAGATCATACCGATTTATTACTTTCCTGCTACTTCAAATAAATCGAAAAAATACAACTTTTCCTTTGAAATTCTACTTCAATAAAAATGCTATTGATATACAATTTAACAAAATAAATAATAAAACAACCATTCAGATCACTAAAAGCGTTGCTTAAGCTGCAATCTTTGATAGTACAAGCACGATCCTCCGAGGTCCATTACCAATGGCGATCGTTTATCAAAGTGCCGGCAACACAAATGCGACACGAGGAAGGAAGCAAAAGGGAAAAAAATGCCGCCATATTTATTTCTCAGTAATATGCAGCTAATAAACATCGGACACGTTGTAATGCGGGAAGATTCGGGATTATGATGCTGAAAATAGTATGGGATATAATATATTTATTATTTTATAAAAAAAAAAATGGCTTTTTTGAAGAATTTTACAATGTGGTACTAAGATACTTTACAAAATCTATGTTTGCAATAAAAGTAATTTAAACCAAATTACACATTTCCAACACATTAAATAACCACATCTTATCATTCTGATTATCGTGTACAGTTTTGTATAAAACGGCTACACTTTAGCCGCCAATTGTATCAATAAAGCAACGCATTTAATTTTACAACACATTTAAGAATCTGACCCTAAACAACACAACCCAGACAACACGATTGTGTGTTGTTCTCGACAGATCAAGCATCAGACAAGACCGAGTGGTAAGCAAACCGTAGGTAAGGTAGGGCAGAATGGCTATTAATCACGGGGAAAACTTAATTGGACGTCCGACAGACAGCCACGCGAAGAGGTTTGATATTACCGGTCGGAAACCAAGAGTGTCTTGTTTCGTCTTGTAATGAGCGTCTGATTTTGATAGAAGGTAACCTATGTATACTGCTTTGAAATGTTAAAGTAATATTTTTTAAAATCAGATATGCAACTAATTACTTATAGCAGTGTGTTTAGATTGCTATAACTCTTTAGGTGTATTCTACATACATACTTGAGATGTACAATAAAGACTATAAATAAATACATACATAAGGTCACGCCTTTTCCACTTTATTCTATCGGTGTTGTTTTACTGGCACTACTATCGACTGCTTTTTATTACCTGACGAAATTTGACAATAATTTAAAATAGGTACCAATGATATATGCCTACGCATTTTTATATTTCTGATCAGGCCTAAGTCACACATCTGATACTAACTACCTACTATACAATCAAGTCAACACAATTATGCCGGCATGCTATTTAACTTTACATGATGCCTATAGTTATTATAGCTCTTGGTGCACTATCGACTGCCCTCTCTTTTATCTTCTTATTTCCATCCCAAGGTAGTTGGTAAGAGATTGTCTCGAGCGATATTTTTTTTTTTATTTGGTTCACAAAACTAGATACAATCTTATGATAAACTTATAAAATTAAATACTATTACAAATTACATGGTAAGAAGACTATATCCTACTCGATGTGAACACAGCATGTTTAATTTAAGTCACAAGATGTTTAATCTCGCCTTTTCTAAGAGTATCGAATGTAATGTTGTTTTTTTTTTTTGTTAAGCTTTAATATAGTGGACAATAAAGGATATAAATAAATAGTTCAAATAGCGCCTATGCTTCACATTGTAAACGATTAAGCATTTAACGAAAACTCGATTGTCAAACAAGAAGCAGTAGGGTTGGTCTTAGACCGAGACCAAGTGTTTGTGTGATCAACAAATATTTCCTTTGATTGTCGGGGTAGTGGGATTTGTATGAACCTTGTAGTTTCAGATAACTAACAATACACACACGTGCTACTGTGAGGCCAATACAACTAGGTACATAAATTGATTACTGCATCTTTATTCCACTAGTAGTTAGTCCATCCCATGATTGGATGGAAGCCTATAAACACATAGGACGTAAATCCATATCCGAGAAAATAATTATCAGGCAGATCAGAAAACATACACAAAGAGGATAGTTTTATCTCGATTTCGAATTAATAGTAATTAGTTCCATAAGGCGTGTATCAATTTAATTTGAATATAACTTTAATTACCGAAGCTAATATTTAGCTAAACAGCAAATGAAAAACGAATTAATACACACAATAAATTTGATTACGCAATTTACACGACAGAATATTGAATTAATCTTCAAATCGTAATGAACTATTCACCCGTCGATATTCAATGAAACAGCGCTATGAATACTATGAATTTGTAAGTTGGCCGCTTTATTTTAACACCTAACTGCTAAACCAATTAGGATATAATTTAGCGAAGATTTATTTATTGAAAAATGATCATTATTGCTCGTAAAATATCTGTATTGGAACATGTGTCACTATTATATGTATAAATCTGTTTGAAAAGGGTAGATTCCTCAATACTGCCTCCCCCCCCTGCAACACAATCAATAGAAAACTAATTCAAATAGAACACTAAATCAAAGTTGATACATCGCACAGGTTTTCTGTTATAAATTAATACTACTCTAGTCTAAGTGACCCTATTTAAAAGTATTAACAATTGGCAAACAAAACCTCTACTACTTAAATAGCATAAAAACACTTCATTTCATTTAACATTACAGATTAATTCTCGTGCTATTTATTCTCTTCCTCTACTATACTCAGGAAAAATAATTCACGTGGTATATGTTTTAGTAACAAAAAAATATACTAAAACATATACCGTGTGCACATAATTCAGGCATGCAATCACAAAGAGGTACATCAACACTACGTAAAGTTTGGAAGATGGCCAGAACGGTAACGTATGTGCGTGGGATGGGAGCTTTATGTATGTAACTGCATAACATTAGAGGAGTAATCGCAAAACAACTGGGCTAGTTTGAAGTTGTAGCACGGGAGATGCTTTTGATGGAGAAAAGTGGTATAACATTAAAAAGTGGCATTTGACAGCCTCCGTGGCGTAGTTGGTTAGAAGCCAGTTGAGAAAAGAGAGGCCGTGGGTTCGATCCCCGCACCGAAACAAATACTTGTGCGATCCACGGGTATTTGTTTCAGGTAAGATACGTTTCAGGTAAGGTCACAAAGATCTAGGTTTGTGAAACCGAAAAAGTCTCTCGTAGTTTCCGACACAAGACTCGATGTTAGTGTGCGGTCATGACTACGTATGTGACTGGCAAGTGTATTTATTTATCATATGAGAGGGTTTTATATCCAGCAGTTGAACCCTACAGGCTGTGCCCTACAGGATGACGATGATGATGCCATTTTCGCTTCGTCCACTGTCATCAATCTCTTCATGCTTTCTCGTCGTTTCAGGGTGCTTCTGCACTAAGCCAGTATGGTGGACAATGGCCTAAGCCGTCTTAATAGAGCTCTCAATAGCGGAGTTTTTTGCAAGCCTAAGTACGTAGTCCAATAGGACGGGGTGTTTGGCGTTGAAAATACATAATATATTAACATACATACATACATAAACTCACGCCTTTATCCCCGAAGGGGTAGGCAGAGGCGCCACCAGGACACCCACATTTCGCCTTGTATGTTCCGTCCCACGATGTGACAGGGGGCGAGCCCATCGCCATATCGGGCACAAATTCCTGACTCCGGGCTGATAATGAATAGAAAAATCCAATATCACTTTGCCCGACCCGGGACTCGAACCCGAGACCTCAGCTTTGTAACCGTACCGTAATACAACTACGCCACCGAGGCATAATATATTAAGACCTTCCTTATATAAACCTTCAGTTACAAGTTGGAACACCCATTATCTAATAATAAAAGTAATAATATGTGAGACGCGGTGTACGCCTTGAGGCATAGCATAACATGAGGGATAATATGTCTTTCATATGTCCAGGAGCATTAGCAAATAAGCAAAATTACGTATCCTACCCTACCCACATCAATGTTATTTGTTTTCTAACATCCGTATGCGTTAGATGGATAAGCAGATTTTTGCAGTCCTCAGAGTGTAGAGTGTAGTGTTGTGTTTTACAAAAATGCTCAAGAATCTTAGACCCCCAGTTACAAATGTGTGCTGTAAGTTATTTTATTTTGTGGAAAATAATTGCAATAATAGAGAGACTCACCTGTCCATGATTGACGAAGCCGTGTCGTGTGGCGATGTCATCCACATGTCCTGCGCCGGCAGGCACGTGCACCGCGAACTGGTTGTGGTACAGCGTCTCCCTCCCATTCCGCACACCCCGCACCCCCGCACACAGCGCCAGCAGCGCCGCCAGCAGCGCCAGCGCGCGCCATGACGTCACCATGACAAAGACACTCGCACACGCACTACACACGCATCTGCCGCCAACACGCGACCGCGTCAGCTGCTCCGCCGTCAGCTATCACTCATACAGAATACACCACTAATGTACTCGGATCACAAGCGTCTTCCGAACGACGCGAACACTGTCATCCCAACGCGAATTACCTGTAAACAATCAAATTACCCCTTTAACGTTGAAGCATTAATTGAGAGCCGTTAAAACTCGCGTGCTCAGCTGTCAAACACGCAACGTGAAGATAAGATATTAAATTTTAATAAAGTGTAATTCAATTCACATTGGCTGCTTACTTTAACTTAATTTTGTACGTTCGAACGCACTCCGTAAATATAAAGGGAACTTGGGGAGGTAAACGTATTCGACAGCGCGGGCTGTTGACGAGAGAGGGGTAAGATTTAAAACGAGCGGGAGGAGGGAACAATAGGATATAATATCACGCGGCAGATACTAAATCGTAATAAGCGAACACACAGACTGGAAACAAGTTAAAAAAAAACGCGACAAATTCCAAGATTATCCAGATAAGCCACGCAGGCAAAGTATGGAAAGCCTGACCGTGAATATATCAAAAGTATTTGTGAAATTTATTTGGAAATTTATCCGACATCCGCTTCGCAAGCGGATGCTGGGTTCTCCACTCGGAAGCGCGCGGCAACGGGCTGCATTTTTGCTTTCACGCTGTACTGGACACGGCAGTGGCGTCTTGAGAGCTCGTGTCCAATGTGATGCACTATGGACCAATATTGCATTTTATATAGAAATATTCCATACCACGGCATTATTTTCTACCGCACACTTTCAATATTTATTACAGTCGTAGCACCACAGGTTAATATGTCCTACATACATATGTGCACGACTTAAATATAATTGGAATATTGTGTGTTTATGCACGCCACTGATCTTTTATATTAGGTTAGCCGTTTCCTTGTTTGTCGGACTAAATACTATGGAGAATAAAAATGTAAATAGTGTATTTTAATTGTCGCCTAAAAATAGTTCTTAGACTAAATCGGAATACAGCTATTTCCTCAAAGGAAACCGAATCAAATTAATGCAAATCACCACTTTGACTTATCGACCTATGCTTTAAAAATAGCAGCTGTCTTTATAATTGACGCATTGTTTTACTTTACGTTTAGCAATTTTACGCATATAAATAACACAGTTAATGAAAATCTAATTTATTTATATTTTATTTTTATTTATTTTTATTCTTTACTGCACACACAGAAAAAACAAAAGGCATACAACATTTCACAGATATAAATAAAGAGTACAGTTGGCGGTCTTATCGCCCTAGGCGATTTCTTACAGACCTTTGGATGGATATAAGAAAAGGATAAGAATAGAGGGCAGTATAGAATTTAAAGAAAAAACAAGCTCTTATAAGGGAATAGATAAACAAATTATTTATAGTGAATATATACACAATATATGATACATAATTCAATAATACACTTAATATACATACATATATAAATATTTCTATAAATAAACATACATACAAATATACATGCTAAATATAAATTACTTATTGAGACGAAAAGAGACTAATCCATCTCTCTCTCAGCCATAGCAAGACCACTTCTGAACATAAGCCTACCCCAATGACCACCATTAACCTTATTATTATTCGTTTACTATGGTGGACAGCCTCGGTGGCGTAGTTGTACAACGGTGCCATTGCAAAGCTAAGGTCTCTGGTTCGAGTCTCGGGTCGGGCAAAGTAATATTAGATTTTTCTATTAATTATAATCAGT
Organism: Deilephila porcellus; assembly: GCA_905220455.2. Classification (NCBI taxonomy): domain Eukaryota; kingdom Metazoa; phylum Arthropoda; class Insecta; order Lepidoptera; family Sphingidae; genus Deilephila; species Deilephila porcellus. Next base: position 10,133,798 of record LR999986.1, on the reverse strand, counting down.
CAGGAGTCAGGAATTTGTGCCCGATATGACGATAGGCTCGTCCCCTATCACATCGAGGGACGAATATACAAGGCGAAACGTGGGTGCCCTGGTTACACCTCTGCCTTCTCCTTCTGGAAAACAGACGTGACTTTAAGTAGTTTTTATTTACTTATATGAAACTAAATTGTGTGACGTAAATAATGAAGGCAACCGTTGCAAGATCAGCACACTCTCAGTGCATACCAGTGACGTCAGATTCCTAATATCCTGTTCGACATGAGAACAACCATAAACTGCGATACACATCTTTACACTTCATTTTACTGTGGAAATAATGTACTCGTACTAGGAACCGATCCTAAGCGGTAAACTATGAGGGTGCATACATTTTATGAATATAAGCTTCAAGACAATTTGTATTAAAGGATTTTATGTATGAACAAAAGAAGATCAATAAATACATACAATAGTCACATAGGTCATAATCTATCAAGTAAGTTTTGTTTTGTGACTATCACAAACTTCAAAAGGCTTTTTGATTTCACATCACCCAGACCCGACAATATTTTAAGGATTATAATTATAAATATTCGTCTCGATGCCCCAAGAGACTGTATAAGACGTTATTACTATCAAAGTCACTCTAGTTTTAAAATTATTGATTTAAATGAAAATGAAATTAAACAAGATTTTAAATAATTTAATCTTCGGAGCGATGGCAAAGTTAGTATTTTACTAGTAAAATATAAAATAATATTAATACCCATTTTAATGTGATATCGCCCTAGACTAATAAATTTAAAAAAAAACTTGAGGTAAAAATTAAATCTTAAGATATTTCTTAAAGCCTCTAAATAACGATAAACTATTATATAACTCATTCAAGCTTAATTTCACTTTTCATTTAAATAAATCTTATCATCTTAGTGATACAATAGAAGAGCAACATAAAGATCTTTATTAAATTCCTTTCTACATAACATGGTGTTCATTGACTTGTATTGTACCAATAGACGAGACACGTCAAAGAAATAAAGTGTCCCGTATAAAAAAAAACTTTTTTATTCCGACTCTGCAGCGATTAAACTGCACCTAATGGTAAGTGCAGATTCGTTCATATAGTGCAACCATAACATTAGTCTCCCATTTGACACAAATATGTCGTGTTCAAATCAATTGAAATAAACATAAATCGAAAAAAGTGAATGAGACTGCCAAGAAAGTGGAGCGATTACATTGGTTGTTTTTTTTTTTCGACTTTCCTATTACCAGGAAATATTAACACCATGTTTCTGTTGTTCGTGTCACACAGCATTAAGCGCTTAATTACAAAATTTAATATAATAACTTGCTTGTATTTTATGCATTTTTAACGTGTTGAGATTACAGTTTTTATGGGGCAAAAATGCATTTGCAGTATTATGACATCTTAGTTGTAATATACTTCTTTTTACCATATTTACATCCCACTAGGCAATCAATGGACTATGGTTTAAATGGTTCTCTTTTCTAGCGGCTGACTGCTTGACGTCAGCAATTTCTCAAATTATACACAAACAATTATACTTGAATGACGTACGTTAAACTGAAAGTGGAAATCTATAATCCCTACGTAGTAATTCCTTTAAAGACGCATGCTTGATGCCTTGCTAAGTAGGTAATATAAACTACAACCCTTGAGTAATACATATTGAGAGGTATAAACCCGACTTTACAAAATCTTAACAAAAACAGAACACGATCAACATAAGCCTTAACTCCCCAAAGAGCGTCAGTTTACAATATTCCACATAACTGCCGGTGGCGTCGTAAAAGATAATAATATTAATAAATCTTCGTTTCGCTAATATCGTTCTCGGAGGGCAGTATTTTTCGCCACGCACTCGCCCTACGGGATGAAATTTAAAGTGTTCGGGCCTTCGGAATTAATTCGAAGCTACGGCGGGTATAATTCTATTAGCAGGGGAGATCGGGGCATTGCGGGGGGACCCTTATATTTACGAGTTAATAACACGAAGAAATATTTTATTTGGAAAATGTTGCCAATTTTCGCGCCTACGCGATCCTAGTCGCAAAAACTACTTTCGCGCTGTCAAATTTACGTCCGCCATCTTTTCGCGTTATTACTGGGGCCGTGAACATATCTTTGTTTACACCATGTGAGATATTAGTGCGAGTATTCAACGGCGTAGTTATTGTTTTTAATAACCTCAGGGTATTATTGTTTATTAGGATGATATGCGATCATATAGGATTTCTTTTTTTGTTTTTTTGGGTTAGAATTTATATTTGTAATAAATATCTGACTACACCGTTTGTATTTCGTAGTAGTAGAGTAACAAAAATAATATATTTGAAATTCGTAACTACATTGCTGATGTGAAACGAAGAGAAAAATATTGGAGGACATTGAGACTTAACCAAATTGAACAAAGACAGAACAAAGACGGAACTGAAAGATACTGAAAGCATACAAACCAAAATGCACAGCACTAACCGTATGTTGCATTCTATCATTTTGTTGTGACAGTATAAAAAAATACACGAACTTGTGAAAGACCAACTAAATCGAAAAGAAATGCTTCCGATTAGTTATTATACTCGTAATCTCGCTATTATTAATTAAGTGGAATTAATCCACTTATATTTACTTGGAATAACATGACAGTTGAACCTGGACACGACTGGCATAAAACTCAGAAGACTGGTTACGTGAGAGAGATTATTTTCAAACAATGGATTTATTTATACAGATAACAGACTGTGATGATTATTCCATTATGTTAAAAAGTTTAATAATGTGGAACGTGAAATACGTACACATTCCTTTATATGCTTTTAGGAAATAATAAATTTGTATATAAAGAGCTAAGCTATAACGTACAGAAATGAAAACCCGTCGGAAATAACCTCGTATCGTTTAATATCAAATATTCTTCGACATGCGCACAATACACATTCCCTTTGTATGCTATTGGCAATTTCCCTATATTCCATTCCACCACATAAATTCACGTTACCGTTCCACCGTCTTACATAATCTGTTTAGCTCAGATACCGAGATAATGACGTCATTTATTCACAACTCGCCGCGTCGAGAGAAACAAAAACTCACTCCCCACCGGCGGTAATACTACATCGAATCGTAAACCAAGTGCTTATCCCCAGACTTCAGCGCGATCCGATACATTTCCATCTAAACGAATCGCCGAGCCTACACAATCCGCCCTGTATTCCTGCAATTTATATCGCCCTAATACACTCGGCGATACAGACTTAAAGATAAGTCACGCGGCATTATCATAATCGATACCTTGCTTATTCACTGAGCATATTGAAAAGACAGGGCTCAAGTTTATTAACCTGCCAAGCGAAGTGGCACTCTCATTATAAGCGGTGTCGATGAAATTCTCGTGGCGCCTAAATCTTGCCCGAACACCTCAATAATTAGCCGGTTATTCGCAGCAGTCGAGCATCGCGGCATGAATAAAACATCGTTTACGAAACACAAGTGCCATTATAACGGCTAAGTTGTGTTGAGCTCCCTCCCCCCGCGCGGCTCCGACATCTTTCATTAGCACGGGGAGGAGCGCGTTGTATTGGCAGGTCAAGATAGTTTGGACTCGATTTACAGGGCCTTCGAGTGCACGGGCCAAATCAAACAGGCTCCGTGCAAACAGACGGTGACGTGGGAAACATCGACCGCTATTACCGTTAAAGGGATTAATTAGAATGCATTGTACGCCCTTATTCTTCATCGATAAGAGCCCCAAATCATCTTAATTACACGGAATTATACAAACAAAATGTTTCGGGATTACATAAGCGACATTTAAAATACCAGCGATACTTTTACGTGTAGTACGGGTTTGTACTGTATTCGTGAATTATACAGCACTAATAAGATTCCACGGTTTATGAGTTATTTCGCAGACTCAATCTAACTGAGGCTTTTGAATGTGAAATGTGCTGGTAGGTTTTATTTTAGACATAAAACAACGCAAGTTTAAATTAAACTCGTGGTTTACTTTATACATATATTGTGGAGGTTGTGAGACAATAAACGAAACCTAGTCAATAAAACTCCAATTAAAATTAACGAATGCTTTCACTTCAGTAGTCACGGGATTTTTCCTCCTGGTGCAGTAAATTGACTGTATTGTGCTCTATTTTACACTACACCTTATCATGAATGCAATTCTGTCTGGTTGAATACAGCCCCGAATGACGACAGAATTCATTGACCCCAAAAATAATGGATTCTATCTTGCTTATCATGATTACTTATCTAGTAGTATCCATTTAAGTCTAATTCAATCACCAAGACGACTATGTGTTTTTCATTTCGTAAACAAACTGTAGTATCGGAAAACCTGTAGTTCTGCAACTCAGCGTTCATTCAACGCGTCTAATTGTACGCTGAACACTAGTAGAGGGAATGTGCTGTACATTATCGATAAAGTTACGCAGCGTCGGCTCTTTGCGAGGCACCGAGGCAGGGCCTCGAGGCACGGAGCTAGGCTTTTGTTGTGGGGGAAGAATTTGTTATCATCTGATATAAGCTTATTTTATTAATTAAAGGAAAGAAATACGATTTGGATGGAAACATAACGTCTTTTACAATAAAAAATCAATTGAAGTAAATGGTCTACTAATTACATGTGGATGCTGAGTATTAAAATTTATATTAAAATAGTATGTGATCGCAGGAAATAATTTTCTAGCGTCCAATAATATTTTGTTTTAAAATAATTCGTCTAAACTCTAAAGAATAACATGTAGCATCTTGTAAGTGCAGCAATACTCAAGTTAAGTATTTTGTTATTTTCCAATAAATAAGGAGGTCAAGCCTCGCCATTGGCTCCTAACTCCGGCCCTGTTAAGTTACGAACAGCACTGCTCATAGCTTGTACAACTACCCTTACGTATCGAAGCGAATTTAAATTTAAAATATCCAGAGCTACATATACCGTAATTAACTTCCATAACTTTGTGCGAAACTTTCTTTTACATTATGGAATGCTAGAGCCATCCTGACGTAATGTCAGTTCGCTCTTTTAAATTATCTATAAGGTATCGAGATGGCAGTGTTTTGTTTTATATTTCATTACAACTAATGGGTTTCTCTGTCTAAGCGTATCCCAATTTAAGTGGAATGGCAAGAATTAATTGTATGCAGAATTAATTGGATTTCGACGTTACTTCTTTTTGATAAGAATCTATATCCAACAGAGAATTCCCTATGATAATAATTATTATCTCATCAGACTTAAGCGCCTAACACTACAAATTATCCCAATTAAGCTTCTCAAAGGTGCATCAACCTAACATGTCGAATAAGTAAATGAAAACGTAAAACATCGCCGCTCATAACATGTAACTAAAAGTCGCAGCTTCAAATTAAACAGAGCAAAACGAGAGCTTTTTATTCGCGCACATTTAAATTTGGCTTCATTTTAAATGAAGTTTCGGTCTGAATGTAATTCACTGTCTGTCGCGAGTGGAAGTCTTTAGTTATGTTAATATTTGCAAAAGCTGTTAATGGGGAGAAAAAGATAACAAAATTCAACCCACAATTTATTTTCACCTACTGCAAAACTGTAGTTTCACAAACAGTTGAAACTTGGGTCAAGCACAATGTTTGGTATGTATTAAGCAGTTTCGCCAATAAAGTTTGATCAAACGCTTCGCACGAGTCATGCACGCACCATAAAAACGGCGCCATATAAGCAACAATTTGATTACGTGTAATCGTAGTGGAAAATAAAAATATTCCAAAGCCGTAAATAAACAGTTTATTAGCCGTAAACATGTTGCAAGTGGGCAGAGCGCGTGTCAACCGTAGCCCGTTAAACAGTAAAAACAATAGGAGTTATTTAGTCGGGTTATTATGCTGAGGCACGACTGCCCGTGCGTCCGGCGACGTAGCACAATACGCTACGGCTACGAAACGCTACGGACTACTACGATTTCACACGCTGCGCTACTCTGTGACAGTTTTTTCAAATGAATGAGGCTTTCTGAAAGTGTTAACAGCTTTCGTAGATTGTCGTAGCTCAGTCCATACAATAAATATAATTAATTAAAGCGGAAAAATCAACGAGAAGTGGTTATAATTAACGTTCATTATGGATTCATAGTTTGTGATACATACATGGGACATTTATTATTGCAATCAAAGAGTATAATATGTAATTGAACTGAACAATGTGTACATATAAATTTACTTTATGTATATATATATTGTATAATATATGTATATTGTTTTTGATTCTATAAAATAAAATAAATACCTACAAAAGTGTATAAAATTAACTTAATTATCACGGTAAGGAATTAAAAATAATTTGTAAAATATTCTAAATTGATTTCCTCGTTTTTACTTACTTCCTTATACGTTTGATGACCTTGAAGTTCCAAGCAAAAACAATTATTTAAATTAAGGATCACTGAACTTTATACTACGTTAAATATATACTCAAAATAGATCGAGAGACTTTTCGGTCTACAAACACCCAGACCGGAAACAAATACCTGTGGTTCACACAAATATTTGTTTTGGTGCGGGGTTCGAACCCGCGGCCTTTTGTTTCACAGCCGTCTAACCAACTGCGCTACGGAGGCTGTAAAAATGCTACAGGCTACGGGTGGGCTATATGTCACTGTTGAATGCAATTATTAACCAGATTAATCTTAAAATCACTTGAGCATTAATAAGGCTCAAAAACCTTGCCATACGCGACACACATATCCGGATTATAATGTTAATTATGCAAATAAAGCGGTAATTATTACCCCGCTGATGAATACTCAACTAGTTATTGTTGAACACGACCCGGCCGCGTAAGATGAAGCGGCATATACTCTGTGTTAATTATTTACTTAATTTTAAGTACGTCGTTAATGTATGTTGGTATTAATATGTACGGGTGTAATATATAAAGGTAGAGTTAGATATAAGAGGTCGAAAATAGATATCCTCGAATAAAAGTGTATATTTTTGTGACTGCTGATAACATTTGATCATAAATTAAATTAATTTTCACAGATCGACTGGGGTTATTACCGATTTAAGCGACTACACATATTTAGGCTTACTAAATGCTCAGTCAATTTTTCATTTCGTTCAGGCATTACAATCACATTTCTTTATAAAACATAGTTTAATTTATTTAAGTGGTTTTTATATGCGAGATGCTTAGTTCTTATCTATCATATTTGTTATACTTATACTCCATACTAAAAAACAATGTGTTACTAACAAACACCATACAATACTACATACTTCTCAAACAATTTGATCCAACAACTCTAATACCATCTCGATATTTGATCCAACAGACAGCTACTTAAGAGCTACGTATACGCGTAGGGTGTAAGAGGCTGATCTCAAGCACTTGCAAGCGAGGGACCGCGCTTCCCTCTCATCGCGGATACAATGGACCCTCGAGTAAGTACTTATGGTCCATCCCCTTATAACCCGTTCCATCCCCTTGTATACCGGTCCATCGGCCGCAGCCAATACGCGATTCCCTTGTGTTGTTAATTAAACATGCGATTTAACAGGTTGCAAATATACAATATATTAAGACAGTGTATAGTCCCAAATATATGCTTTTCAAATTGATGATATCCCGTTAAAGTAGAATGTAAATCGTGGATCTGGGATTTTATGAATGACATTCGGAGCAACGGGTACCAAAAACAGGTAGAAACGGGTATAGAAATGTAGACGCAATGGTTCAAATTATTATTTTAGCAAAAACTATGTATTTACCACCCAAACGCAATTACACATACTTGTTTTTAAAAAAATATCGCATTTTTTTTTTAATGTTTACTTTGTGTTGTGTCTGTCGTCACTAAAGCTACCACTTGGCCTCGTTTTCGGTAGCAGCCTCGATACACCCGGTATATTGGATAAATCACGCATACACACTGGTGGTAGGTCTCTCATATGTGAGAGGCCGCCTGGGTAGGTACCACCGCAATGTCTATTTCTCCCGCCAAACAGCAGTGTAAATGCACTGTTGTATTCCGGTTTGAAGGACATTGTAGCCAGAGTAACTACTGGACATATCGAGACTTAACATCTTATGTCTCAGGATGGCGAGCGCAGTGGAATGCCAAGCATTGCCTTGTAACTCATAGTGTTGTTTGGTTTTGCTACTGTCCATGAGCGGTCGTATCGCTTACCATCAGGCGAATGGCAGGCTCGTCTCGTCATTCATTGCAATAAAGAAAATAAAGAAAAGAATACATACAAAAATCATATACGAACACCATGGGTGTCAAAGAGTATTATAAAATGTATTATCAAAAACTACGCACATTCGTCAAAGTAAACACCGGTATTAATGTACATATAACTACATCAAACATTAATATTTGCGTTCATTATAGCACGGCATAATAATGAAGAGCTCTCAACAATTTGTGATAGTAATGAAGCGATGTCGACTGTATTTCGCGGAACCCACACTTAAATCATTTTCCGAATTACGATAACAATTTGTTTACATATTACTTTAAGTATACATCACTATTTTCCGAAATAATGTTTATCTAAAATGCATATTTTATACGGGCCGGCTCAGCTCCGTCCTTTTGCAGATACTTTTTGAGTCCAGTTCAAAATAGCAACATATTATTTCCTGTATTATTTATATTTAAACTCAATGCCGTCCTCTGTACTGCTTTTCCCGTCCCGTCACTTCCCGTCCCGTTATATCTTCTTCCATAACACAGGACAAAAATAGACTAAATGCTACTACTTTTAATAATAAAAATACTCTTTATGGAACATAACACCGTAGTAACAACCTTCAAATCAGTAGCAAAGCGTCTTCATTATACGATTCCTACAGGCTTTCCTTTAGTGCGTGGTTTTTAATATGTTTTCATTCCGACTTCCCTTTTCAAAAATCACTCATATTGTTAATGTTCATAATTATTAATTGAAATATCGTCGTTAAAAAAGTAATGGCACAATCAACGCCCTAACTAAATAGCCGAGGGGCGCATCAACTTTTGATTCCGATCAAGCTTGTTCATAACATACAAATTAATGTCATTCGAAAAAACTTTCCGCGAAATGGTCCCGACTTCGTATAATTTGTTTTATGGTTCAACGTTACGATTGTCTGGCGAGATAACCGATTTATTTATATAACAATTATGTGAAGGGTCTATTTCGAGTGACAGCTGACGTCGGCGTCTCGGCCCGGCGTGACGTCACGAATATAAAATAGGCTATTTGGAAATTGACACGTTACAAGATTGCTGTATAGGTATTGTGTTTAAATTATAAAGTTATTTATAAGTATGAGGAATTGCTAAAGGTGGCAAGAAAGTGTTAAATGAAAACCGCATCCAAAAGATCACTGAGGATTTTTTGATTGAGACTGAGGTATCAGTAAGTAGCTTTTTGTAACGTAAGACAATGTTGATTTATAAAATAGACCATTCTTTACCGCCTTATTGGTCTCGTGTGCACTCGTCTCGTGTTTGTAAGCCGTAACATTATATCCATTGCATCAAAACTACAACCCACAGCATGCATATAAAATATCATGTTTTTCTGTTTCGAGGCTTGATAAAACTGATAGATTTTTTTCTATCATAGGCCTATCACATATGTTTATATGTTTTTCCTGACAATAAAGTCTTCTATTAATTCTCAAAGGCAGACAATGTATTTATTAATCAGATTACCTCTGTGCGCTGATATGCACTGTGAGTTGTGATACATTAATTGTGCTGTTTGTCGGTAAGCCGCTCGAATATGAAAAAAAAGCGATGGTCATAGACAGACTACAATAGTGTTCGCATATCCATTGCCTACTCCATGCACCATTTAGACTACAATATTCCGAAAACAGTTTTATTGATGAGTCTTCTAATGGATTTCCAAAACCAGACGAAATGTCGGAGATTTATGAGAGGTATGGGGTACTAGCTTAAATAATGCATAAAGAAGGAAAGTATTCTTCATTTGAATAGTCTTTAACGATATCTTTTAAATTATAAAGTAATGCTATTAAAAAAACTAAACTCCCTAAACAATACGCATTGTCTTTTTTTTTCACAAATAATCTTTGTTCCTATGTTTTCGTTCTCTTTTTTAATTTATTATCTAAAAAGAAATAAACAAAACAAATCAAAAAACCATTAGGTTCTTTTAAATTGTTACTGCGAACCAAAATTAACCTTTCAATGTTTAATGAGCACGTGTCTCAAATATTCTATTAATAGCATTTATGATTAACATCCGCTTTCGTGAATTAATTCCTGGGGGACACGCGTTTCGATAACCGTACTCCATTTACCATTACAGTAATAAATCCGAGTATAAATCTCAGGGGAACATAAAGTAATGATCATACATTATATATAAAAATCTTGGATGCCACACACATAGCTGGCACACAAACTTTACATACTGACCGAAAAAAGGTAATACTTATGAAACAATATTTTGACCTCATGCGCTTAATCTCCTTGTAAGTCAAACTTCATTTTTATTTTTCATAATTTTCATTATAAATTACATTCCGTTATTGTTGAAGTTTTATGTCCATTTTGGTAAAACCTCTTCACACATGGTCGTGGGAAGGCCTAAGACCCTAAGGGTCTATTGTTTGGAAGGGTATATATGTATTTCGGCTGATAATTCGTTTTGGTACAGGTTCTTTTTACATATTTTCCCTCATATTATGTCAGAATAATTGGAAAGAAACACGCACTAATTGCCACTGATTTATTTTAAAATTTAACCAATTACCGCCCATGCCGGTACAGGAAATTAAACAGCTTAATTTGATTCTGTAGCGGTGTGTCCATCGGCTTACGTCTCTTTTGAGAGGCGCTGTAAAATTAATACATTACAGCGTCGCCGCCGATTTTCCAGTCTTCGCAATTTAAAGCTTTGTATCACTACAATAATCTGCTTATTGAAATGTGCAAATATTGATGCATTTTTTCCGATTAATTAATATAAAATGTACTTATGTACAATAATTTGAGGGATTATTTTGTAATTAGCAATGTCTATAATGTCATTTACCAGCAACGTGTTAATCAGACTCACGAATTGCATACAATTCAAAGACCCGCATTTTTAAAGACTATCTTGTGCGTACTATTTCCTGTTGGTTTAAGACTATAATGCAGTGGCACCCAAAATAGTATCGAGCCTATACGACTTCTTAGAGACACTAACTTGTCAAATCACCTACGCTAGTACGGGTTTTATAAAGCAAGTATGTTTTATTTTCACGTTTATATGTATAATATATTCTCCTTTGATATTTTTTTTACTTGTATTGTGAATCATTGCTTCTTGCTAAATTTCACGATCGCTAACAGATAGAAAACAGAATAAAAAGCATCATATTTCACAACAAACATAATTCAAAAACATATCCTCTTATACATCAATCACTAACACCACTTTAATAATTTACGTATCTGTTATCAAAAATGTATGTAATCCGTCATTGTATACAATTACTTGGAAATGTATACATTTCCTAAATAGCGGTCGGGAATGTCGTACATTCTGGATGTCAATGAGTACGAACGCTAACGAATACACAGGTCTAGACAAGGGGATACTTAGGTTAGGCTAGGTTAGGATTTAGATAAATTAAACAATAACAAAAGTGGATAACATCAAAAAATATATATTAGCAACATTATTAAAAAATGGAAATAACCTAACCATCGATTGTTTCGTTGCGGTAGGGTACTATTTCATTTTATTTACTTTATTCACAAAACCATAATTTTTTACATATTGTAGGAAATATTTATATTTACGAGGATTTTTTGTGTTACAGTATCTTCAGATTGTTATTTTACACATTTCCTAAACATGCTCGGAATTGTATACGGTTCCTAGTTTTCATACATTTCCGGTTACATATACCAAATCAAACCGTATTCATCATACCAATGTGACGCGTGTATATTGAATGTTCCCCGAGTCGCGGGTAAACATTAATTACAACAGTGACTACACTCAAAGGATATTATCATGTTGCAAAGCTTCAGTTACTTCGACTGACACGTCAATCATTTAAATTAGATCGTCACAGCGAATTAATTCATGAGTTGTGTGCCCTGTGCGATGCATAATGTGACTGTTATAATTTCACAAATTACGAAATTTTGTGTGTAGAATAACATATTAGACTTGAAATTTTTAATATTAAATATATTATATTTACGAGTTAAGATAAGATGATTATTTTAAATAATATAACAATTAAGATAGATAAATGAATGCATTAGTTTGATGGTATTAAAGGATGAATCCAAGGAGACGTACGAAAGATTTATGATAGATGAGCGGCAGTGAGACGAATCGGGCATATGAAGATCAAGTTAAGGATAATGAGGACTTGAGGGAGGGGTACTCGTAACACACAAGCTTGAAGAAGCTGATGATTGACATTTAAAAGATTTAGTCCGCATTTAGAATTCCACGGCTTCTGCCTACCCACAGGAAACAATGTTAAAGGTTAGATTATATGTAAGTAAATAGACGGTACATAAAACCCTACTTAAAAACATTAATCAAAAATATGACTATCATAAAGTTCCATAAAATAATTGACCAGCGGTGCTTTTTAATCTTTACCAATCCGGCTACAAATTAAAAGCTTCACTTTAATACAGTGTTCGCATTCATTCCAAATCATTCCCAATAACAATCACGGCACAAACAATTGTAGTATATTAACTGTACCGCAAAAACACCGCACATTGTTACAGACCGATGTATTTTTTAAGGTTTGTACAATAGATTGTTAAAACAATAGCTTGTTCCGCGTACAGCTTGAACCAACACGCGCATTCATATTTCTATTGGGAAATCATGGAAAAATATTGCAAGATAAATACGAAACTAAGTCAATAAGTTCAAAGGCAAATACGTACGTTTTAAATGCGAATACACAGAACGGAAAATCCGACGTTTGTTTCGATAGATATTGCACGAATTGTTTACTTAGTTACGTTTTTTATTTGAAACGTATTTGCACAAATATGCATAATATGAGTAATCAAAACAATATAGGACGAGTGGGGTGCTTCGAAATTCCGTAATTGTAAGGGATTATGCGTGCAAAGGAAGCTAAGATTAATTTATATTGTAATATTTTTACATGCAATCGAAATTGTTTCTTTTTCTCCTCACTTATTACAGTAAAGTAGTAAAGCTTTTATATTAAATTTAACCGTGGTCTGTATTTTGTAAACGTCCACTACTCGCCTTGTGGGCGCAGTTGTACTACCGTACGATTATAACGCTTAGGTCTCGGGTTCGAATCCCGGACCGGGCAAGGTGATAGTGGATTTTTCTGCTCATTATCAACCCGGTCTCAGGAATTTACGCCCGATACGGCGATAGACTCGCCCCTTATCGCATCGTGGGACGGAACACACAAGGCGAAACGTGAGTGTCCTGGTAACACCTCTGCCTATCCTTTCTAAAAAAAATGCGTGTGTTTATGTATGAAACCATCCACTAACCTAAAAATGATTTACAATTAGACTGAAAGGATTTCAGAGCTTGAAATATACAAAACATTTCAAGCTCTGAAATCAATTAAGACAAAAATACACAAGAAGACACAACAAACCCACTAATAATTGACCCTCTCATTTCCGTATGTAGTGCACAAAAACGTTTGGTCGGTCTCATACAGGTACTTTCAGTCCGAACTCCAAAGGCCCCAGAGCTAATATAAGCGGTAAAGCAATTGGCCTCGCTTGGTGCACAAAGTGAAGACGTTGAGGACCGAGCAGCGGCGCGCTTTGATGGCCAAGTGGACAGTCTGCACTACAAACAGCACCGCAGTCAAATACAAACGGAATGCGCAAAAACACTTTAATGCCCGCAAACGGAAATTTGCCGGGGATAGTGGCTACCACGCAAATTTTACTAATGTTTTTTTACTCTACCGCCAATTTAGAAGCCTTTATGACACTTTTATGCTAACTTCATCAGCAAAATGCACCATGACCTCTGCTAAGCATAGGCCAAAAGTAAATACCAAAGTAACATCTTGAAAACGATTTGATTCAGCATCCCTTTGCAACCTGTTCAGTAATAGGAGATATTTAACGTTAACTTTACTGGTAGTATTTTATCTATCTAATCAGCAGGACTGTAAATTTGACAAATATCGAGCAAATTTATTTAACTACGAAATATATTTAAAGCCGCCAAAAAGGTTTTAGTGTCCTAACAAAAAATATAAAGCCTAAGTATAAAAAATAGGTACAACGAAGGCAATAAAGCGGCAGATATGAGCCGGTTTATTTAACAAAACGAAGAACACTTTGTAAAATCCGTATTTATAGGCTTTTATCCACTTCATTGCACGCAACTTAAGTAATAGATTTTCAATGGAGTAAAAATGTTTTCAACGAACGAAAGCGAAATGGTTTAGACGAAACATTTCGTACTCGGTTGGTTGAAGGAGAAGAGAAAAAAAAAACAGTGCCAATATTTTGAACAGCATCCTAATAATGTAGAGGGTAGACGTGATCTTTTCGCAAATTGCAGCGATTACCGCGTAACAGCGGGGCGTCGGTTTAATTTGTCTTGGGCCGACTCGATGTAAACCGGCCGCTGACAAAATACCTGTCAGATAATGTTTAAGCTGTGAATTATTCGCCCTTTTCCAGATCAATTTTAAAATCCTTGTATTTTAATTGCGAACTGTTGTCCACGACGACTGCTTTAACAGCACTTTAAGATATATTTTACATATTTACCTTGATAGTCGAGTCATCTGATAGTTTTACCTGGAAAGTTTTCGGGGAATTTTGAAAACGGGTGATTCTATAGATTTTGAGGTGCTCTGTCGGAATGTCCACTTTGCGACCTCATATCTTTGCCGCCGCATGTACGCCGAAACTATTGATTTTACGAAAAAATCGTTTAGATATAAATTATGAAAAAATTATCTAGTTTAATTTTGTATATTATAGATATTTTGTTCATAAAATGTGTCGGAAAGGGTATGTGGTCAAAAAAGTGCTTTTTGATGCTATTTTTCCAATATGGCGACGCTAGCGGCAAAGATACGAGGTTGCAAAGTGGACATTCCGAAAGAGCACCTCAAAATCTATAACATGGGTGATGTTATTTTAAAAACTCCGGGAGAACTTTCCAGGTAACCTCCTTTTCTGAACCAAATGACTGGACTATGAATGAAGAACAAAAATTTTGATACTATATTTAATTCACACTAATCATCCCAAGAAACTCAAACCTGCACAATCAAATGCCAATTAAAATGCCACAATGGCGTTAATTTTTAACCGCACACGGCAGGCGCTAAACTAACCGCTAACACTCAGTTAATTGCATCATTCACTTACGTCGGAACGCTTTGAAGTCGCGGCCGCAGCGCTGCAAAGGGCTTGATTATCGGCCGACAATCACACAACACTCGCACAGGTAATTGTCCGCTAATGAATTAGCGATACCACAATAATAATGTAAGTTTAACTATTCACCCGGAAAGCTTGACGGAGTATATGCTACTGCGAAATTATGTGAATAATGTCTGAATCCATTTTGAGACATACGAGTATTCTTTGTCTGGTAGAAAATAGACGCCATCACTGTCATGTTGGTAATCGTTATTATAATTATCCATTATCATTACTGTCGCCATTATGGACCCATAATAGCCTACTATTAAGCATAGGCCCCGTCAATTACATGCCAACGAGGTCGAACATAGTAGAATCAAATAAATGACGACATTAATTAATATCTTTAAAAAAATTCGTATTGCATCCATTTGGTGGATGCATTTGTTAAATTTGAAGACATTTAAATAAATTAATTGTTTATAACCAACGTATTATACCGTCTGAGCTCTCCAACACAGAGTCGCGCAGACAACGCTCGCCTAAACAATTCTAATTCCAACACGATGTTCTAACTCAACTATAATCTTTCATTACAAATACATAATGATGTCAGTAGTCTTCGCAGGCTCAATAAACACCCTTTAGTTTATGGATGTGTGCCAAGCTAATGAAAATGTTGCCACAATTATAATACTAAAGGTCACTTTGTTACTTTGTCCCGAATAAATTATGCCCCTTGTATTTTATTCATGATACTTGCAACGCGACGTCTCCTGAGTGAAGGCTGTTGAGCGCCTAATTTCGTAAAATAAAGGTTAGCGTTTTTGTGTACAGGCTGCCTTAATAGGTTTTTCTTTGTTCACTTGGGAAGGCCTGTGTGTCGCCCCTTTAGTAATATGTTTACTTTTTGGATGAAAAAAATCTGTTTAATCTTTCTGCCTGTTGTATAAACTATAATCAAGATTAGTTGTGAATAGAATCTATTTATACGTAATTTAACTTTATGTTTTGAGAAAAATCAGTCGTATATGCTTATAATATAGACCAAATGTTTTTGCAACCTAGTATCATGCTTTGTTGATTTCATATATGAAAAGGGCGTAAAAACGTAATAATATTCCATTAAAACACAAACTTAATTATAAAACATTTGTGACTTGTCCAAAGAAATTTCTCACTCCGAACCACACCTGATACTCTGACAAAAACAACCTGAAATTCAAACCTATCGTAACAAAGCATATTTTTTCCCTCTACACGTGCATTAATAGGCGAAGAGCCAGCAATCGGCACGGCTAACAAGATCAAAGCCCGCACGGGTGCATTAGCATGACATGAGGGCACGTTGAAATGCGGACGTCTGCACTTACCGTTCGATTTGAATTAGACGCCTCGCCGGCACACAGGTACCGAAGCCGCCTTTGTGTCCGACTCCTAGACTGAGTAAGTGACTGTGACGAACGAAAATTATAACGTATGGGAATGGGTGTCTTAGAATGTTTCACGTAAAATCATTTTATTTTATGTGTTTCTTGCAACAATTTAGTTTGTGAAAGTTTTGAAATGTGTAATGACTGGCTAGACTGCAAATGATTTCTTAAAAGAATAAGAACTAAACAGATTTAAAAAAGGTCAATATGGTATAGACACATTCGTACTAGGCAGCTCTTTAAGATATTTAGGAGACACGTTTAGAAAGTTGCATTTGGGGTCTGTAGTTCTACCAATCTTGGCTAGCATAAGCATGAGTTAACGTCTGCAGACTTTTAATAATATATTTGCGTATCTTAATACCGTCTTCGGAGAGTCGATGCCAGACTAAAACATTTTTAATAAAACCGTTGAAAAACTAAAATAAGAGAGACATTCGGTAGACAAGTGCCGAGGACATCACTGCAAACACCATTTCCTCACCGCGATCACAGCAAGCGGCGACAATTTCTTTGCAAATTGGACACTGGAGAACTAGTTACGTCACTCGCGCGAAATGCACTGAAGCCAATTTTCTTCAACATTAAACTCCAAATGAAATTTCGCTGCTACGTTACAAAAAAACGTCCTTTATTTGCAGACAGGAGCGTGTCTCGACGGGACGGGGCGAACAAAAGTCAAAACTAATATCGCAGCGAACTAAATTCTTGCGAAGCGATTCACGTCGGCGGGTGTATCGGCGCGGCGTGTAATGTATGCAAAACGGACTAATATAACGCCAGTCGCAGCGGCAGCGCAGTAAATTCGAGAACAGTTGACGTTTATCCAAAGTTACATCCGTAACAATAACAGTAGCAGTTACGATATCCGAGCGTACGCCGTCCATTTGTTCTGGTTGCGAGACCGCGCGCGGAACCCGGCTCGCGTCCTCGCGTCCCGCGTCCTAATGTAATGGAAAACTTTACACAAACACGTTCGAAAATTGCGCGGATTAGAAGCATGGCTCTGCGAAGTGCGACACACAACGCAGAGCACAGCACGCCTTAAAACATCATTAAAATTCACGACACAACTAGAGCTCGTGTCGCAACTTGCAGTGCAACTTCAGCTATATTTACTATTAGCGCACCCGACGCCCGCCACACGCGGACGCTTCATACGCTATACACCGCTGTACCATCGCTTGTAATGTGTTGAATACGAGCACTTTTAGTTATATTCACACAAATTGCATAAGTGCCGGGGCTGAAGATTTCCGGATTGGAGATTGCGGTTCGCAATCTTAACAAGATGTTTGCAGACGTGAGTCAGCGATCTTCGCAGAGGTGACCAAGTCAGCTATTTTAGATGTCCCTAATACCCGGAATTGCAGTCATAGACGTCGCAATAATATAGACAGTAATAACAACAGGTCGTTGATAAAATTCGAAGCATAGAAAAAAAACTTACCGCAAATAAAAAATCCAATCGGAGAGGCTCCCGAGCAGTGTATTGTTGAGGACTAATGATGACAATCAATGCGTTCTTACAAGCCACTTATCTAGCAACTGGATGATTATTAATCAATCATTATTATATTACATCCGATGAATGACAAGTAGGTCAACAAGAACTCAGTTGTAACCTACCACGAGGACGACTCATACACTTTATATTATGTTCTAGGCCGCATATCATATCTAGTTCTGTATTCATTTACAGTCTCGTTATTTAAATGACAGAACACAGCTTTGATCCGAGGTCCTGGTATTTATAACAGGTTGAGACGATTTCTATTTAAAAAAAACGGTTAGGCAGATTAAATTTAAAAGTATTTTTATAATTTAAAAATATTAAAATTAAGCCTAAAGGTACCACAACTAACATGCGCCATAATTTTAATTATTACATATACATTAAAATATGCGAATTTGTTATGTGATGAACAAAGCATATTTTTAATTATACAGGCACAGCAATGTGACCACAATATACATATCTACCTGATAGTAATTTCAGTGCAATTCCTATATTATATTCCAATCCAAATTATATAGCATATGTGTATAAGTAGGTGCTTAAACTAACACGTAGAACCGTTTCGTAGCAACATCTGTATTCGGGTGGAATTTCCGATGGCGTGATACGTTCATTGTGCGACTCCGCTCTGTGGCCGGGCTTCGATGGAAACTAATTCAGCGTGTAAGTAATAACGTACACGCTGTATAGTATACATGTGGCTATGTATATGTAAAATAATTTTAACGGACCTCTACGCTATTAGGTCCGGACGGCAATACGGTTCTTACCATCAGGTGCATTGCTGACTACAGTCGAATTGAGACTGGATAAATAAAGTCATAAGAAAGCATCGAACTATTTCCAAAACCGGAACCCAAAAGACCAGCTGCCAGACCTCAAGACACTGTGAGCTCTTTCTGCGTAGATCGGATCGCAACAACTAGTTAACTTTTTAAATTAACTTTTTAATTTAATAATTGAAAATTAAGGGTAGTTTAATTGTAACAGTCACCGAGCGGATGACTAATACCTCAGTCCGCCCCGTGACCACGAAAGCTGAAAAGCAATCGAAACGTCGGGAAGTTAAAAAATGTAAAAATTAAACCAAATCGCGATAAAATCCGTAAAAATAGTTTTATTTCAATGTATTTCCAAAACCATTATAACTAATGCAATTTTATCAAATATTTTTTTATTGCTAGAAGCTTCAAAAGGGGTCCAACTATTTTTTTAGGAATAATTATTGGAGATGTTCACTAAAAATCATGCGAGCAGATTTTTCCTCCACTTACTCTCAAAAAAACTGAAAACAAACTAAGCCAGCCTACATTTCCCCACTTTTAAAGCGTCATAAAAATATGCAATCATAAAAGTAAACCGAATGTCAGGTGAGAGATTGATAGCTTAATTCAAAGTCACACGTTCAACCGAGCAGCCATTTTGTCGCTCGGGACGGCGTTTTATATTCGGCTAAGTAACGCCGCGCTGCCCGGAGGAAATGGGAAAGTTATCGGTGTCTAAATCCACGCTCGTGGGACCTCTCAACGTTCTCCTAATAGATATAAAATTCACGGCCTCCGATATAATTCAATTTGTGCGTGTGGAATTGTAACGGGATCTTCTTTGAGATTTGTGTGTGCTAATCACTGGTTTGTTCTTGGAAACGGGATATATTTATATGTTTATGTAGGTTTAAATATAGGCGTAAACTATTGGACGACTATCAGTGCTATTAAATCTTTTACGAATATTTTATAAAATGTTATTCTCAACATATGACACTTAAGGGCTTATTATCCCGCGTGTAAATTCCAGTCCCGATTTTCACATGAGATCTTTCAAACCGATAAGATCACAGGAAATTTATTGCTTCACTTTCAATCGAGTCCAAGACTTCATTCATCTCAATAATTTTGTCATTGAGACTATAAGGCGACTTCTACAAACACATCATAAGAATGTTAAACAAGCACCGCACACCACAAATTTCCAAACTAACTATAAAATATAAACACCTAAACACTACAACAATAATTCATCTAGGCTGCTACACATGACGAGATCGCGAGCGTCAACACTTGGACGTCCGTCACAATCACAGCGAGCATCGCCGGTGACGTTGCGGTGCGAGCGTCCGAATCTCCGCAAACATTTAGCACGTAAATCATACGCACGCGTCTAAACCACATTCAAGCGACGAATGTGAATTTAATACACCAGTATAATGGCTTCCCGTTTTAAGTTACAATGTCCTCGCACGCGCGCTCGCGTTACGCCTCTATTCACATATTGTGATATCATAATATCATATTCCCCCTTTGAGATATTAGATAGTGTAATAATGTTCGCAAACGACGATATAAAATACTTCTCTCGGGGGGTATCAAACACATTCCATTGTTGTAAAGGGGCGTACATTTTTTAACGTTGCTAGTGCGCCTTTGCTTGGAAATATCAGGCGTGCTTTGTGTCTGCGCTCCTTTTTGTGCGGACTTTCAAAATAAGACGGTTAGCTTGTAAATATATTAATATTTTAATAGTATACGCACATAATATTGAAAAAAGGGCTTGGAACCCTAATGGATAATTGAAGGTAACAGAAATGTTTGAACCCGAAGTAGGCTGGCCTATTTCGTGGTGGACCATGGCCAAAGTCTTTTCAATCGAATACTAGGTTGTAGATAAGTCCTATCCCCAGCAGTGGGTAATTGGAAGCTTATACAATTAGTACCTACGTCAAAATTACACATCTCAATTCCGCCATTTTAAACCTAGTAATTGTGTCCGCATAAGTCCGTCTAAGCTCTTAACATTCCACCGACCATTCCATAATATCAAACCACCACTAGAACATAAATGGATTCAATCAGATTATATTTGAGGTCAGAGGAGAATGGGGCGAAATTTGTAACTATCAAAGTTGAACAGCGGGGGTCACATAACGCGTATCAATAAACGGCACTGCCGTTAACATCGTAAATTATGGATTGGGGAGATGGGGGAAAGGGAGTCCATAGGTCGCATCCTTAATATTAATGCTATCAGCGGTAATAAAACGACCGAATACGCTTGGGCGAGAACGTATAGATGTTCTCCCAGTGATTTAAATCAATATTGTTAAAAGTAGGGTCATTTAAAGTAAGAATGTAATCGGTTTTTCTGAATACCTGCCCTCATCCTATGAACTAATACTCAACATATCAAATTATTTCAAGTATGTCAATACAGCAATACTATAGTGGTATCTAACGCCGAAAAAACCCCTATTCCGTGTTCAAAACTTATCAAAGGCACCCTTTTAAAATTCAGTGAAACCTGCGAAAAACACAGGGTGAATACTGTCGCAGGAATTTTATTTAAAAACGCTTACACACAGGGAACTGTAAGGTAGGAAGGAAAGTGGCACGTTATTAGAAACGTAACTGACGACGACGCCCGGACGGTATTCCGTTTAAAACCTACGTGTTACTTGTACATGATATATGGTTATATTAAACTCTTTGAGGCTTAGTGAATAGACACATCATGATATGAAGAGACGGAGATTGATTTTCAGATTTCAGATTATTGGCAAATCCTGTTGCTCACTTTAAATTTTGAAATGCTCTTTAAGCCTTCAACCGTAGTTTATAACCTTAGAAAATATATCAAGTCAAAAATCCTAGAGAGAATTCCAAAGTTTTGCCAAAACGTCCAATTTACAGCTATCAATCAAACCCTGGGTACGTGGTGGACTAAGGGCCAAACCACTTATCACAATGTAGTGTTTAAAGACATCCTGACCATAGGTCTTCCACAGTCCGATACAGATGGCTAGATAAAAGATAACACACAATTAATGAACAAAAACGCTGATTTATAACGTTAGTTAATTTAATTCCCTGTCATTAGGTGTAATTTCATGTTGTTGAATGGCATCACGCAATCATTTTTCATACGGCACGTTATTGAGGTCGGCGCTTTTTCAAGCTCTGGTAATTTTATGAATATCATATTTAAACATGTTTTATTGCGCAAGTTGAATTATTTTTTAACAACGCATCATACTACATTGCTCGGATTTTTGGTTGCGTTTATATAGAAAAAGAACTCCCTTAATATAAACAACTCCTAAAAATATTATGAATAAATATTCTAAAGCAACACAAAAATTCAGAGGAGTAAGGTAGCTATTAAAAGTTGCAGGAATTCGTTACATGCAAGCCACTGCTATTAGGTTGCTATGGAGATCTTTTGGCGAGGCCTCTGTGAATGATAGTGAAGATTTTATACCTATTTTTAGTTATAAGAAGCGATAATGAAATTATATTTGCTTGTATCTGTAACATATTTACGCTGAGAGCCAACATTTCTGCCGATTAATCGCCAATAGGGTATTTGGCTCAATTTTTTCATTGTATTTAGCAAATGGTATTCATTTCAAAAATGTAACAAACAAAGAATTTTGTAAGTATACGAAGAATAAGATAAGTTAGAAACGTTTTAAATCTGGCAGTTGTAAAAGAAAAGGGATGCAAAACAAAACTATTGACGACAATGGTTTTAATATAATGCATTAATGTGCGCGTCTGAAAGAATCGGTAAAATGGCCCAACTACGCTCCCACTCTTTTTTAAAATACTAATATTTGCCTTACGTTACAAGCCACTTTTATACTGTTTCGACAGAAAGGTTTTATATTAACGGAATTTGTGTTTGTATGCAAAATAATTAAAAAATATAGTCATAGTCGAATATCCTATTGGATGTTTTATTTTACCTACCAAGTACCAACCTATAAGCATTCTATAGCATATGCATTTACGATAAAGTACAAGCGAATTTTACTGACAGCCGTCAATATATTTCAAGCACACATGAAGTGAGTGCATCCGGCACCCTAGATTGCAAACTGACAAGCGATGTGATTAAGGCTCAGTTGCATAAACTAACTTTGACGATAGCTTTAACTTTGACAATGTCATCGCCATACATTTGTGACGCATTTGACATTGCTAATGTATGGGATTGACGTTTTGAAAGTCGAAGTTACGGGCAAAGTTAGTTTGTGCAATTGACCCTTAGAGTCTGATACAGAATAAGCAATAGGTTAGCACACATTGCGTCTGTTAGAAATATGTATGTCTTCTACCTAACAGACTTTAGTACCATTAAGTTATATGTAATAATTTAATCTTTATTTTGCGTTATGGTGTTCTGTTAATGTCAAATGCTCATCAATGCATTAATGCGACCAACCTCTAATACGCGGCTCTAGAAATGCTAGACCAACGTGTAGCAAAGGACCGACTTTGGTTAGCGATGCCATGTTTTTATTCAAATATACATATATATGTAAAAGTATCTTTAACTGTACTCAATCCATATTGGAATACAAAAATTCGCAAAAAGGTGAACCCCTTTTTGGTTGAAAAAATAAGGTCCGCCGAGTTGGAAAGAAATAAAGAGCTCTTCAAACCCGCGTGAATATGTGATGAAGTGGACCGCGGTAATAAACATATTTGACGGTTTTTGTACTGAACGGTCTCGATAACCGATCCTTACGATGGCGTAATAAAATACTGCGAAAAATAAATAATAGAGACATCAGTCTCCGCATCCTGGTGCAGGGCGTGAGTCTTCTCTCACATTATGCGATATGTCTTTCCTTAATCTTAAGCGGAATATTAAATAGGTTAGGGGATCTAAAACAACGTCTGCGGATGTAACCATAAACATAGATAATAATAAACACACCCAACAGTTACATAAAAAGTCCTGACCCCACACTAAAATCGAGTCTTGTGTCGTGGGTATCAGGAACTACGAGACTTTTTCGGTCTCATAAACACCCAGACCAATATATTAAACCAGCTTATGTTAACTACAGAACGAAAACCACTCCAGTCCATATTTCCTCGCACATCCCCTAATCTCACATAACACTGCGCCACCGAGTTGTCCAGTGCAGTTACGAAAACGCTAATGTGTAAACAGTCTAAAACAAGCTGAAATTTATGGGACTAATATCAGAAACGTTCGGCCGCCGTGCTAGATTAGTCGGACGCGACGCGCCAATAATAGGGGACGCCATTCGCACTGTATAATCAACATAATGCCCTAACACCGTTTATTAGTCCGGTTACAACCGGCCGGCGAGCTGTGTTGACACTCCGAAACGGTCAGAACTAATCGGCAAGTTGAAGTTTACAATGGGAATAGCGTTGCGGTGCGCGACGATTTCCGTTCGGACGCCACTTGACCGATTTTGCGCATCTTGTGTTGTGAATTCTGCGGCCCTTGTGTCGACACGAGACGGCGCTTTTTGGGTACGCCACTTAAATGCACAGCTTTGTGTTGCGGTTATGTGCGTTTACGTATTGCAGGGGTATTTTAGGAGATTAATGCGACTCTTGTTAGGCAATTTATTTACCTAAAATAATACTAATAAATTCGATACGTTATTAATCTTCAAGATTTATCAATCGATAACTCTAAACATGACCGAATTGCAAATCGATGCGTAATTATTGCCCACAACGATCACTTAGCAATTGAAACTAGCCGTATGACCACAAGACGTGTCTTGCAAATTAAACCTGCAAAATTTTCTCACTTGTTAAGCATTCCGTTCAACTGGAAGCACTTAAAAAGCGTAAATTTAATTACACAGCTCAAGACTTCCGCGCGACAGAAGCCGCGTAGCAAATACATCGCAAGAAGAAGCGGAGCGGTGGTACGTGTGTCCGTTTTTCTATTTTGTCGGTACTTAGCCACGGCGGCGGCCACCGGCCGACGGGCGTCGTATGTCACAAAGAGAAAAGTATTTCTCATTTGTTCGAGAGGGGAAAAACAACAAGAATGCCGCACGTCCCGCCCTCAATCTCCTTTGGCGAGGGAACAAAGGAATATTATTTCAATTAAGCCCTACAACAACAAACTTTGCGAGTGTTTTTTTGCAAAGTGGCGGGTATTTTTTATCTTGTTTAATTACCGACTTTAATAGACGCTGTTGTGCGGGTCAAGTGGTAATTAAATTAAATTACACGTTATTGTTAATCTATCGTTATTGTTGGACGTGTAAACTGAGTGCCGAGTACGTCGTGCGTTTTTGAGATTAATTATCTTTATTTCAGTTTGAATATATTTCAGGGTACTTTGTTCCGAGATAAAAAGCGAAATAGTGGAGCCATTGCTTACGTGAGAAGTTTCACGGCGGGGTCGTCCAATTTACATTATATTACAGAGTAATTCCCGGCAGTGCCGTACACACTCTCAGTCCGGATCCAATCTTTCGTGAATCTTTGAACCGTGGCTGAATGTAGTTGTAAAGTGGACGATCTACGCAATGTCCCCCGCTCGCCGCCGCCTCTCACTTCGGTATAAAGTCTACGATACGAGGGACCCTCCATTACTTCTACATCGAGTGTGTGTCAAACTATGATAGTAAATATTCGATAGAACACTCAAATAAAAAAATCCTATTTTAAGGTAGGATTGGATTATGAAGTATGACCACAACTTAAAAATTTCAGCCCAATAAAAAACCTCGGTAAAAAACGTAGGTACACAAATTTAATGAACCAACCTGGTTTCCTCATAATTCATAGTTTCCAGCGGATTTTTATATGTATGTAAAAGCTATCCTTCGGAAAGAAATTGGTTTCATTTAAGCGGAGTGTCAGTATACCTAATATACGAGTATAACCGAGGTACTATTCTGTTAAACCAAGTTTCGTCGCGTCAGCGTTAATCCCGAACGTACCCCGCACCAATAGTGAGTAGGGTGAGTATGTTGTTGCGAATACTTTTCAGGACATTTTAATATTTTATAGAAGTCCTACAGGTTTATATAATATCGATAAAAAGATACAAATAATCAATTAAATGTCTGTACTTACTGTAAACCAATTTTGTCTCACGTATTGCAGGTTTTTTTTAAGCCTATTCTTAATGCGTATATTATGTGTTTAATCTCTATGGTCACTCGTGGTCTATGACACTATCCCGCCAATTTGTAAAATTAAAAAGTTAACGTAATTAGTACGCCAATAAATCAGCTTTCTAAGTAAACGGTTGTTTAATTCAGTATAACATATATATAAGTATAACAATTCAAGCCCTGTCCAGTAAGCTAGCCAACGAGCGTTTATGGAAGGTGTTATCATCCTATTATCTACATATTCAACCTTTATTCAATGTACCAACATAGGCCCATGATTAATTTCTTTAATTAATTACCAAATGATATAACCAGAATCATCTGTATTACCTTTCTGCCATAATACATCACTGGTGGTAGGTCTCTCATACATATATGAGAGACTGCCAATACTGCCTTGGTAGGTACCATTGCAAAGTCAATTTCTCCCGCCAAATAGCAGTGTAAATGCACTGTAACCGTCTAGTCATTAATCGCAATAAAAAGCGTTCCCAGGAATGAAAGAAAAGACTTGAGACTTGTCCTATACACCTAGTATGAGTGGACACCCTACAGTAAGATGCATCATGCACGGCTGATTAACAGAACTTGGAACATTTCTCGCTCGAAGGAATATTAGTGGCGCGGCGGCGGATCCACTGCGACGTCCTTACTATCCCGACCTGTACCACGAAAACTTTATAAAATATTCATGTTACGTAAGTGGTAGTGTGTTTTGATAGTTTAATACTCGGTTTAATTTTGTTCTTTTATTAATATTTTGGAGCGCATATTTTTATAATTAAACTATCGCGTGTTTAAACAAAACCTGCTTTAAGCTTCCACATTGCATACCTATGGCTTAGTACTGTGTTAATTAAATCTCGTATAAAATAAACATTATTATGATACACCAATGTGGGCAACGAATATATTTTAATTACTACGAAAATAAGAATACAAATACGCTTATATTTAAAACACAGTTGTAAACCATAAAAATACTCATTCGCGAATCATCGAAAATGAAAATATAATAATGATCAAAATAATAAAGACATTTTGTAGAGTATAAGTCGTTGAAGAATCCAATCGAATCCGAGTTCCGAATTCCAAGCGGCACAATGGATGCTCTTTAGGGATTTTGTAATTGTATACAAGAGTGAATTGTAAAAAAAATCAAGAGACTTCAATTTAGTCTGGATTGTATGTTCACGTATTTTTATCGGTGGGGTATGGACAGAAATGTAAATTAGCGTTCCACTCAAAGTTTCACGGAATCCGACGTCCTTTTTGTTTAAAAATTTTAAAAATAATTCATCTAGAACAAAAGCTGTAGCACAATAACACGAAAGCGTATAAAAAGCGATCATAAAACATTCCCCGAGCATATTTCGTAGAATTAAACCCCAAAAGTTACTTTAACAACTAAGTATAAAATAAACCAATTTTCTTTTCTTTCTTTATGTTCTGTTTAAAAATACGTATTAAAGTTTACAACGATGTTTTTTTACGTATCGCTTTGGCAATTTCTATCATTGAAGATTGAAAAATATCTAATACGCCATACAAAATGGCATACCGTAACATTCGTATAAGCATATATTTCTAAAGAAATCAAGCATACATTCCTGTGAGACGTTCTAAACGGTGGGAGAATAGGGAACGGCATCGTTTGTACTGACACGAGCTCTCAGCGTGTTCCCGGTACTCATTTATTTGGATCGGGAAATACCTCGTGAATCTATATTTCATTACAATCACAGTATTATGTTTGGCGTTGGTTAAAGAAAAATATGGAATTTGTAGCTCGGTTGGTAGAATGAATAACATCTATTGGAATTCAGAAATCTGTTGAAAAATAATGATCGATTTGTTTTTAATTTGAGTACGTATCATATTGAAGTGATATTATTTACTGATTTCAGCCAACAAAATAAGATCAACTGATAACTGAAAGTAAACCACTAAATATCGTAATGTAATAAAAAATTAAGAAACTTACCATCAGAAAGTGGTTGTTTTGTTGAGTTTCGTTTGCCAATTCAGCGTAATATCTGAAAAATAGAAATAAATACAATTAATCTTCTTCGTTTAATTACAATATTAGGCACATTAAACATATAGAATACAAAGAATAGGAAAAGTGTTATACTTAAATACAAACGCAGTAACATCTACAGTCACCTCATTCGCAACAATTATTTTTTTTTTGTTTTTATTCTAACAATTTTGTACAGTTCACCCACTAACGCAATAAAAATAAATCACGGAAGACAAAAAGCTATCTCTGAGTGCACCACCACTACAACTATAAAATAAGTTACTACATCAAAAAACATTAAGCGGGAACATGAAAAAGTTACGTTCATTTTAAGTGCACGTGCACTCGTAATGAAGGTTAAAATTTCAGCGCACGATGCAGTGGCTCATACGTTGACCCAGTAACAGTGTTGCCAGATGTCAGACTTATACCTCGATTTGTGGGTATTTTTAAGTCCATCTCATTATTTATAATCGTTAATTGGTCTCGTGATTATTCTCAAAATTGAAAAGGTACATTCATTTATTCATCATCAGCCCTTCTGCGTCCACTACTGGACATAGGCCTCACCCATAGCACATCATCATCTTCAATAGGTACAATATTTCGTAATTACGGTGTTTTTTTAAAACGTTAAAACATCACCTCAATCAAAGAACAATTTATTTCAATTTTGTTTTTCGTTGCTTATGTGTATATCGAACGTTTTGATTATATTTCCTTTTAAAAACGAAATTCTGTCCGAACTCTCCTACAAATATACGACATCAT
This sequence comes from Deilephila porcellus, assembly GCA_905220455.2. NCBI lineage: Eukaryota > Metazoa > Arthropoda > Insecta > Lepidoptera > Sphingidae > Deilephila > Deilephila porcellus. Next base: position 10,104,774 of record LR999986.1, on the reverse strand, counting down.
CCGATAAAACCAACCAACTTAACCTAGCAACCCAACAACAAACAGCCAAAAATAATTCCACATAACACACGAAGCGAACCGAAACCGCCCGCCAATTATAACATCCAGCGCTAATGAATATCGTTGCAGATACGCCTTTAATTTCGCCATTACCGCTACAAACACACCAGTCAAATTGTCATATTTGCCAATGTACATGTTTAATTACGACATTCGATGCCTTTTCGAGCATGTAATTTTGTCTGCGCATTGACGTGGATATCGTCTATAATAATTATTAATTATATTGTTTTGATGGCGCTGTTGTTATCTGTTGACACAATTACGTATTGCTTTATTTCAAACACTCACAACTCTTATACAAAGGCCGCTTCTCCTTCACGTTTTTGAAGCTATAAGTTACGTTGACGAAGGAATGCGAATTGGATGGAATAATTTTACGGAAGTATGGCATAATTTCTGCAAATACTGATGGCCGATGGGCCAAAAAGTTCTCGAATGGGACCACGTAGCGGAAAACACAGCGTAGGACGTCCACCCACAAGGTGGTCAGACGACCTGGTAAAGGTCGCGAGACGTCGCTGGATGCAGGCTGCCTCCAACAGGTCACTGTGGAAATCATTGGGAATGGCCTATGTTCAGCAGTGGACTTCCTTTGGCTGATGATGTAACTTCTAGATGGATGGATGGGTGGCATAATTTCTATGACATCAATTAGCATATACCTAGATATCAAACTTTTAATTGTGAACTGTTATACATGGTAAAACAGTGTCTAAAAGCTTAAAGAGGCAAGTATATTCCTACGTAAAATATTCTAATATGTGCCACTAAACACTACACTTATCCTGCATTCACAATAGTTGCAAAAATGAAGCAGCTGCAGTACAAGCTCGCACTGTTAACAAACACAATTCCACCAGGAAACTTTATCAAACAAGCGGAAAAACTCGTGCCAATTACACTTTCAAATTACTATTATCACAACACGGGCGGACAAAACCGAATAAACGTAAAAAAAAGATAATGCTGGAGCAAAATCCAAGCGGGGCAGATAGCCGTGAAACTCCGCTTACATCGTCCGAGGATTCTAGCCGTACGGAGAACTTCGGCATAGCTCTGGTATTAATTAAAAATATAGAAGCTGAAAGTCGGTGTGCCATTAGTGCGACGTTTGGACTACTAGATGCTGAAGTTAGTGTAAACTACGACGAACTAATAATTGAGATATGGTGCTGTAACGAAGTTCTTATAATATGTGGCTTATGATGAAACATTGCAATTCAATGAATGGAAATAAGATCCTAAATGTAATAGTACGCCGTTTGTTTGGTATCCACTTAAATATAGTAGACTTTTAATTTAAATTCAACTAAAAGGAAACTTGTGGAATAACTGACAAATTCAAATCGTATGATATTCTATTACACGGCACTGCCGTAGGTACATGTAAATTGATGATAGTTATAAAAGCTTGAAGGAGAATTTCCAAAAATGCTAAAATTGACTCAGCACTTTGTTAATCTCATTAATGATGAAATGATCTCAATTAGCAATCATGTAAACACAGTTTAACAGAAAATAACACTTTTACCATATTTATGTGTTGTGATTGAGTATAACTGTAAGCAAGCTCCTAAATATAAAACGACATCAAATGTGACGCCATCACACATCAGCCACAACGGCACAACAAATCAAGCGAATGATTTATAACATGACACAAACAACAGCTAAATCAATTCGATTCTTGAATGTGATTCCGTGCGGCACCGCAAACATTGCACTACATTTACACAGACGCGGCTTCATTACCAACAACTATTCATAACACTCCGAACCGAATGCACTAATTAAGTATTTGACAACAAAAGCGTCGAAACCTCATTTGCAAGTGAGCGCGCCGGAGCGCCGAACCAGAGGAGGCGGCGGGTGTTCCGACCCCGCCACAAAAGAGATGTTCATTACGCCCATCTCACGCTGATGATTCCACAATCTACATAGCAAAGAAGCACTGTACATTATGCAGATATACTACGTATTAAAATCGTGCTTTGGTTGTAAAAAGAGTGTCGGCCGAATGGTTGCACGGGTGTCGGACCGAACCGCAAACTTTAAATCAAAATGTTGGCGTATATATTCTCTAAGCAAACTTTTAATTGCGGCTCCCAGTTATACAGTTCATGTCTGTGCGAAAATTCGTGTTAGAGTTTAATGAATTTCGTTCGCGGAGGTTTGGAATATTCGCTGGTTATTTGCAGAAGCGTTATGTTAGCCTAATATTGGTTGATGCTTAATGCAATAAACATCGGCCGTGATTATTCGCGTTCTTTAATTTATATGGAGCCAGTGGAGTGGAAGTTTCGTCGGTAATGATTCACAAAGGGATCGCGTCGCGTCGCTTCTGCTCGTGACATATTCATCGCATCAAACACATTAACTCTATGATGTATTACAAAATCACTCTAGTATTAAATTGATGGACATGTACGATAGATAATTGCTACATCTAAATGAAATTCAAAAACTGCAAGGAAATTTTAATGACGTTACACCAAGAAAACGGAAGAAATAATGTAAGTACATGACCCAAATACATCCGAAGCCTTTAATTTCCCAACATTTACACTTAAAAGGCTCTGCGTTTACAATTCATTAAATTTTCCGTTTATAAAAATTATATTTCCATACTAAATCGTACCAACAAGGTAAGACCCTAAACCTTTCAAAGTTTTCCCTTTCCCTAATGCCTGGGGACTTTCATTTTTTCTATTCCAGAGGTTTCGTAAGTGCCGGAAATACCTTTTACTAAGTTTTATCCGGCCGATGGAGCGTAAAATAATCTTTTCTGTATTTTTTTTACATTTCAAAAAATCATTAGCTCATTCGCGGAAATTAGTTTTTTAAGGGAAGATTCGAGTAGGGTGGTAGAATTATTTGAACTTTTTATCGATTTATCGACCTTCTTGTTTTTAGTACATAGTTTATGCATTTAAACTCCTGTTTGAATATACCCAGGAGAATTTTCCTAAAAAGGTTGTTTAAATTTCTCAGTCGCAAAATCCTATTGTTTCCAAAAATTTCTTCTGGAGTCCAAGCAAGTTTTAGATACAGATGAATGAAAAAGCATAACAATAAAAATCCAGACCACCGCTCTAATTTATTACTATCAACGAATCTCGCCGCTATCTATTCGCGGCATTCCCTTATTTCACAGGCCACTCGGCGCTAAAGCAATGTCTTTTAATCTGGACATAAAATATTTGAGGTAGTTCAATCAGGTTTGGGATTTTGTTTGATTCTGCGGCAGTCACGCGCCCGTCCATTGTAAATATACGTGGTTCATTTCGACACATTTTTTGGTATACGTGTGATAAATATTAGGTGCTTACTTTGTTTGCGGCTTCGTTGGCGAATTTCGAGTCCGGTTCGAAGTTACAGACGTATAGACTTTTGAACTTTTCTTTTTATATTTTTGAGGAGATCGTAACCCAGTTCGTAGATATTGTCTGATGGAAGTTTTCTTAAAGGACACAATAGTAGCAATCGAGTAAAACACTATTTTAGTCTTGCAAAACTCATAACCCTACAATGACCCCATTTTGAATGAACCCATTTTTAATGTAGATTCTGTGCAAAATGTAAAAAGGCAAATTTTGAAGTCATGTTTAACTTAAAAAATTTAGTTTTTTAACACAAAATATTCAGTACAATACACGCTTTCTAATTCACCAGTAGTTTGCAACTACGTCAAGCTGACGTGAAATCCCGGAATTGTGCATTTTAATCTAATTGTTACAACTGGACCTGTAAGCACTCGCCGAAACTCACGCCACCTCTTCTTGTCTCGAAAGCGTAAACTATACAACCTCTATTACAACTGCTCTCAAATGTCAGCAGTCGTAAAGTTGAGACACAACTTGATGTTTCACTCCAAATAGTTATCACGAGTGGATACCAGAATAGAGCACTACTGGAGTTGTAAGCGCATGCCGTTGTTTGTCGAGTAGTAGGAAAACTGCGTGATTTAAAATTCGTTTTACCTTATATATTGCAAATGACAGCAAGCTATATTTAGGCACCGTTGGTTCACTGAAATAGGTACTAATATTGACGATAAGATAAGTTTTAGCAACCTCCTTGTTTCTTTGGCAGCAAGTGGCAGGGGCTTACTGAATACAGAATACAGTGAATGGTAATTATACCAAGGACTAGGGTAGGAATGAACCGACTTTATCTGAATGGTACAACTAGCTGAAAAAACCTGATGTGATGAGACGGTTTGCCTGTCGTGTTCCGTACGGTGACAGAGATTGTTTATGATGCAATAACTCTTTACTTGTCCCATTTACCTTCTCTTTCTCCTTCAGTTTTAATAGACCTGCAACACATCTACGATCCTAGTGCTCCAGATGTTTGTTTGTTCAATGTATGCACGTATAAAAGGAAAGGGAGCTAAGACATCAACATACATGTAACACTCTAGAAGCATGCCATAAAACCACAACAATAATTACCATGAAAAGTACACTCAAAAATAAGTGTCCCGAGCGACTCAAGGCGATAAAACTTGCGGGCGAGGCGAAATCGCTTGAATTTTTCAGACGTCGTTTTATACCTGGTTACATTCAGCGCAGTACGGTCCAGTAGTGAAATTTGCATAGTTTAAATGCACAGTCTTCAGGTGGCCAGACGTTTTAAATTGAATCTCTCGCGCGGCACACAGATGGAATAGTTACGTCCCACGGGAATACTTGACATGCAAAAGCTATCACAAAATAAATAATGCAATTAAACTGCGAGGAAACCTAATCCTCTTAAAGGTATTTGTTTATTTATTCTCTTCTAGTCGTGCAAAAGACGTGACTTTTCATTTAACGTGACAATTCATTTAACTAAATGATTAATGTATCCCGAACCATTGTAACGATATCTAACAAGAAATAAAAAAATACTCGTATATTCCCGATCTCATCCGTACTAAGTTTACCTAAATTACAACACAAAAGTTTGTGTAGGCATAGAAAGACATGAAGGAGCATCAACGTCAAAATTGAAATAAATTCCTCAATAATATGACACAATCATTTAATTCATACATAACAAGAACGACGGGATGAAGTCAGACGTAAGAAAACGATATCTGCGAATCAAATAAGCAGTAACATCCCAGAATTTGCAAGAAACTCAATTATAATATGAGGGAAATTATTAAAATGTATTTTTAAATTCCCAAGTGAGACTAATTTATCAGATGTTGCTTTCAAAGAGGAATGAATAAAATTTAGAAATATTTTCAAAGCTACACATTACGATATACATGTAATTTATTTTTTTAAGATAGCATTAGCAACATTATCGGATCATTCTTAGTTTAAAAAATCCCTTAAGGTTTCTATTACACTCATTGACTGTCAGGCGAGACCATTATAAATTATACACAAGGAAAAATAATTTAATCTGTACCCAATATAATCGAATTCTTACATTTGTCACTAAAAGTAAAGATTAAAATAAAGAAATGAATTACAAACCCCAATTTCATAATATTAAAACTATAAATCAAAGAACACATTCGAAAATCATCACAGGAATATTCTAGTAAAACCCACATCCAATACCCGAGATGTGTCCCTAATAAGAGGGGGTAAAATGTGACGTCAGACACATCTGTTACGCATGCAGGCTGATAACAGAATGTCTGGAGATTGCAATATTATACGGGCTATACAATACGCCGAACTACACGTTCGTACAAGAACAAATGCGTGGTATTGATAGGAACTGCCGCAACACAGCATTGTTGTACACCATTATCAGTTTAACAATGCACACAGCTCATTAGATAATTTCCCATGTATTATGTTAAGTATATAAAATGAAACTAATAGTATAGAAAATACTGAGCTAGGTGGTGGTTTTAATGATAAAAGGGATCATATAACAATTAACGCTAAAGCAGACGTGAATGATGAAATTAAGTCGGAAATTTCACAACATTTTAAAGCCTTAAAATGTTTCACAACATTGAAAGCATAAAGGTTAATTAATTACGGGAAATTAAAATAAAAAGTAAACAAATTTTTAAAAGGGAACAAGATAAACAAAATCCATTTGCACGTCCGTAGTGAAGGCTCATTAAACAAACTGTCATTTGTACAAAGACCTGGATAGGTAGAGTTAACGAAATTAATTTGTTTAGGGTCACGACTGACAGCTGTTGAATTAAGCTTGAATTAAACATTTGAAATCGAGCCAACACTCCCATTGTTCCCTCGGCAAAATCTTCGCTTTTCATTTACGATATATTAGAGGACGTCGACAATAGTTCGCGAAACACCTAAGTAATGTACACGGAAACACGTGCTCTTTATAGACAACCGCCAGAGATTCGAATTTAATTTTACATCACAGCAAATCGGATAGCTAGTTGCACTTGAAATATTAAACGCTCATCAGAACGACATTCTCTATGTACATTGATGACACGATCTGGCCCGACCAATTATATTAGACACACGGACGTGAAAGGATACACCCCCGCCAATCAGGGAACTAGACGGGCCAGAGAGGGGGCGGGGGCCAAAGAACGCTGGCCAAGTTTCAGAGAGCAATGCATTCCGCATCAATACAAGTGCTTCGTAACGGTTGGTGACATATGAGTATTGCAATTTCCGAATGCGGGGTCGTTAGTTGGCACAGAGCGAGATAGCACTCGATGGACTAGCCCTAGCGATGATTTACGGACCATTTGCACATCCGATGCTCGCGTTGTCACCACGACGCGACGCGACGGTTCGTTCGGTAGAATTAAAAAGTGTCAATGGATGTTGACCCGCAGTTTCGCTTTTGTTTCGTGCCGTGGCCATTGTGCCACAACTAGCATGAATTGTGCACTTCCCTTCGCTACTAAATGAACCGACGCTCAGCTACGAGAGCTAAATAGTTTCTCGCGTGCGTTTTCTTGCGCCGAATTGAAAATAAAGTAAATAATTGATAGCAACAAAAAGCCCAACGTCCGTCGATTAACCAATGTAATTTAACATCAAATTAATACCAAATTACCAAGATTGAGCACGAAAGTAAAATTAACAATTTAAAAACAAATATGATTATGAATTATTTATTTATTTATTGAAGTAATCAGTCGATTGCTCATTGCATTTGTCATGCAAGATGATTTGCGTGGTCATTATCAGAATTTGCATTAAGTTGCAGAAACACGAAAGAAACGTCTTTAATTTACTATATCACATAATACCTGGCAAGCGAACGTCGTTTCATTATCAAGATTAATTTGATCGATTGACACTGGGATAGTGTGCATTTTTCCGTATAAAACTGATCCTAGCTTTCAACAGCTATCAAATTATTCAGCAGTTAATACTTTGCAGTTTAAAATGCATCTAAAAGGACTCATATAGGTAGTTTCTACCTTAAACAGTTGCGTTATCAAATTCTGAACCTCGTGACTGTATGCTACATGATGCCCGTCAGTTTAAGTTTACAGTCGAACCGCGCTCCCCCTCGTCCGACGAAACATACAAAAACGGAAAACCACTGGTCGGTCAGCTGCCAATCGACGGCGCGTAAAAACCCGGCAATTAGAGTAGAACACGACTCGCAAATACACAAGATATGAAGGGCATCAATTAGAAACGGGCGTCAAGTTAATTAACGTGACACTAATGCGATTGTAGTGCGCTTGTCGCTACGTTTTTTCGTAGGGGCTGTGCCGTGAGCGATGCGTCGCGCTGACGCTGTCGCTAACGACTGTCGTGTAGTAATTGGATTTATGCTGTTCGTTTTGAATGCTGTAATTGGGTTTTGTTGTTTTTTTCAATGCCTTTTGTGGTACAATCGCGGAGGAAATGCAATCGGTGATAGTGTGTCATAGGGATGAAGGCATGTTGAATGCGACACGTACCCGACAACTGACGTCGTACAATCAAAGAGAACAAATATTTTGTCATTGCTCTTTTGATTTGTGAAATAGTTCTGGCTTGTTATAGTAGAGTTCAATTTTTGACTGTCATTTATTTCATTAGATTTATGTTACTGTTTCAACAATAAGTAGGCTTGTATTTCTAGGCAATACCATGCACTGAAAAAAACTACAAAATCTCCCTTTGTTTTATTATGTGTTTCGTTAACTTCTTTGTTTTTTTAATAATACACACACAAACTCGCGCCCTTTTCCCAGAACGGGAAGGCAGAGTTGCAATCAGGAGAGAGCAAGTAGAGCCTAATGGTACGTGCATTATTACCTTTAGAAATTGGAGACAGCAAGAAGAGGAGGAAAATATAGTTACAATTACAGGTCCTCCGATTATTTTAAAAAGTATAAATAGCATTAGCATAGAAGATACTTTACTCGATTATTATCTGAGATACATTGAAACCGCAACGACCAAGCCGGCCCATTCTTACTGCAGTACACGCATAACTCTATCACAAAACCAAAAATATGGATTGCGCTGAATACCAAAATCTTACAAACCACACATTTGCATGTACAAAATGGAAAACAATCACAACGTTAGCTAAAATAATTTCACAAACAATCTCCACTGGCAGATACACGACGCAAACTTTAAATTCAGTGAAAGAATAAATTCTCATTGTTCCCCATGCACGCTGTTTGAAAACTGAGAAATTTATTGAAGAACGAATAATGCAACCAACGAACAATTTCCAACTCAAGTTTTACCACCGGCGCATTAATAAGGGTCCGCGACTCTCAACAATAGAGGAAAGTTAATTTCTTCTATGTGCACAATAGACGTATGATACAACCGCTGCTTCCCATTACAATGGACCTTTTTATTTTTAAATTATCTATTTAATGGGTATGCCAAACTTTCCACAATTTATAACATTAGGACAATGATATTGTGAATGAATTAAGAGGCACATAACCGCGGGGTAGACAGTTTTAGTTGTGCATGAATGGGATGGAGAAAAAGCATCACAGTCTCCCAAACTACTATACTGGCGTGAAGTTTTGCAAATTGACAAATGATTGAAACCTCAATGTCACTACCAATTTGATTAAATCTAGACTTCTTTTATTTTATTTTAAGTGAAGTGAAGTTATTTCAATAAAACTTAAAATAATTATGTACCTACTTTAAATTAAAAAAACTTTAGGAAAATTTATTCAAGTTGATAAATCATTCATCATTCTGCTTAGGCATTATCCCGGCCGGTGCCAGGGTCTGCCTTCCGGCTGAGTCAGCGCTTCTCTGGCCTACCTCTCGGTCGAGGTCCGGGAATGTTGATGCTCAGACTCATATTGCCAACGTGCTCCTGTGGCTTGCTTAGGACGTGACCATACCTTAATAAAAAAGCCATAAACTATCCAATATCCATAAACAAAAAATAAACCCATAATCCATAAAAAAGTACTATCTAAGTATAAGGTTATATTGTTTACTTTATAAACAAAATTGGCCCACTTATCCCTTGTTCTATTGGTCCCATGGCAAAGCAACACACGCAGTTAAAACAAAATAAAACTTCAGCTCCCCCGGAAGCCATGGCAACGCCGCCGGCACATAAGTTGCCAATAGTCATTACAATCGTAACAAGAAACAACTTCGACAAAGTAATAATGGGGAAAAAACCTAATACGAACACATCGAATTTTCCCTCGGAGCGATGTTGGTACGTCATTATTTACCGTGCCGACGGAACCTTAGGGAGGGGGAAAAAAGTTGCTAATAATAGCGGGGCAATAGACGCGGCGATAAGAAAACTCGGCGGGAGAATGTCGACCAACATTAATTACTGCGACCACAAAGGAACTCGCCAAAGAACTTGATCAAACGTTGCCGGTCGGGCCGGGCCACGGCGGGACATTTTTACCAAGCGCGGCATCTGCGCTGCACCCCGCTCCGGTTATAATTCTTACACAACTCGAATCGCACAAAAACTCGCCGGCAACGAGTTTATTCATTGCTTTTGTGTCTTTGTTTAAGCGGTCGCTATAGTTGCCGACTACTACGTTTGGAACAATGCTAAAGTTCTGTACCATAGTTGAGATTGAAAACGAGACGAAATTAAGCGTAAATTAAGATTGCAAGCGGATTTCCTTGGTTAAACATTGGAACGTACGTAATTGAACAGCGAGCGTTTTACAATTAAGTGTGTTAAACTTTTAACTGTTTGTGTACTGCTCGGCTATTTGTGTTTCGCAATGTCGAATAACTTTTTTCATTCAATTAATTCAAGTAATCTATCCAACGCGGAAACTTTAATTGAACATGGAAAATTTACACAAATAAGGAAAGAGTATTGCCTAATGGAAGACACACATATACAAATATTGTATATTTATTTATTTCTTGTCCTTTTATTATTCTCGCAACCATTATTGTTTCTCCATGCAGTGCTGGTGCAACGTGTTTATCACTAATGCATATTTAATCATGTCAATTTTGCAATAAACTATCCCACTGCTAAGTTCGAACCTACTCTACGATTGAAAGGCCCAATGCCTTACACTACTACGATAATCCTATGCATTTCTTAACCTGCTTCGTTAACATATTGTCATATATAACCTTTCTCACTAAAACAAGAGACAATGAAATCACCTTTTACTTCAAAGGCTTCATTAGTCTGTCTTGGCACCATAACTTAAGATTTATGTATAGATTCCGTATTCTGTACTAGCTGCAATAGGCCATAGTCCATAGCTTACTTCATCAACACTCAGCATAAACAAGCTAATTACCAGAGCAACCTAGCACATAATTTCTAACCTAGGCTTAAACCTCGCAAATCAATCGAGCCATAATTTTATTAATCCCAGAGCACCGGCTCAATATCTCAATCAAACAATGGCACTCCATTCGCGTTATCTGCGGAGACAGCGGCCCAAATCAGCTTTTCATTAATTGTATGACAGATTTATCTCGCGCCTTACGAACTCCGACACCGACCCTAATGTAACAGCGACGTTGATCCAACGGTAGATTAATTTATTAGTTGTCCGGGAGTGTCCGGCGGTGTCCGAGAGTGTCCGGGGTGTACGGGCGGCAGCTCCAGTCGGCTGGAAATTGACTTAGTTATTAGTGTCATATTTCCCCGGACATATGTCGGTAGTGCGAGGTTTATGTTATGGCGTAGTTTATTGGACTGGCGAAAGATTTTCTTGCTTTATTTTACTGAGTAATAAAAGATTGGGGAAGTTTGTTCGGCGCCGTGTTGGTTTACCCACATTTTCTTCGCAACGTTTAGCACCTACTAGTGAAATCTTTGTGGAGTCACGTTCATGCGTTTTCTTGTTTATAACATTTTTGTTTGTAAACTTTTTTATATAAACTGCATTGATGTTTTAAATTAAATTCGTAGGATTAAGATAATCCACGTATATATCAAAAAACAACAAAATTCGGACGTCCGAATTTGTGCCGCATAGTTAATTAGAAGCTTGCCTACACTAGGGACATGAGGATGCATCCGTTACGATTTTGATAACCTGGTCTTCAATATACCTGCGTGTCTAAATCATCGCAGTAAAACAGGATTTACAAACCAAAAATGATTCTATTCATTTAAGTACATATATTTATTGCTTTCTTTAAAACATTATTATTACCTAAGGCCACCTACACACGTCAACCAAGCCCAATTCATACATTTATGTTCATTAATAGCGAAAATGTCATCTAAAGACTATTCGTCTCATTGATCAAAGTAAGATAGTATACTATAACTAATATAACTAATAACTAATACTAAAATTAACTACCTTTAATTATGTACGTCTCAAGAGACATATTATGCTAGGCATTTGTCATAAATAAAATTGTTTACTGAATACTTAATGTAATTCGTCTTTCTTTGATGACCTAGGCTATTTACGAAGCGTAAAACCTAATTTGAGCTTATCTTAATAAGATTTCAAGTGGCAATTATTGCTGATTGGCTCAATTATTCTTTTATATTTATTTTATTAGAATTAACAAGATATAAAGAGTGTTGTGGACGTAAAACGACAGTTAATAGCTAGCTATAGATGTAAGCAAATCTTGTATCAGCCCTTATATGACTCTGGTATGTTTTTACCTCTATTTATTTAAAGCTTTATTGTACACCTCTGACATACACAAAGAACACCATAAAAAACCGTATGTAAAGCATTTTGTCCGCCACGCTTAATTTAAAGAGAGTCGGATGGATTTTATGAGTCGAGACTACTGGGACTAACTAACACTTTAGCAAAATTATGTGGTCTTTAGCCAGAACAAAAATAAATGAAAATCGCATATACCTGTATTGTGTACGTACCATGTATTTTACTATTAAAATACATGGAAACAAAAACCAACATATTTTATTAACTTATACTATGTATTTAATTTTTAAGGAATTGTTACGAAATTCTCACAATGTAATAGGCACCTAAACTAACGCTATACCACTAGGCAACGTGTGTATCGTTAAACCTTCCTTCTAATAGGCATGTAAGCGACTCACAAAAACTTTTACTTAATAACTGCATCACACATCTAATCCGACGAATCCTCTAAGCACGCTAGAAAAACCCCGTTAATTCGCCAATCGGCCAACAAAAGCGGTAAAAAAAACGTCCCTTGCAAAACTGTTTACCGCGGGACGTGATCGAATGTAATCTCGGGCCGCGCGTTACATTTCCGGTCAATTACGTGATTTAGCGGGCGCGGCCGTGGAGAAACCCGACAATGGACACGGAATTCTTACCCGCTGCGAATTATTACTGAACTAATAATTAAGGTACGGGTGTTGTACGCGTTGACGTACTATAACATACGTTCGGTTAAAATGATATTTTTCTGTTGGTATTTTATTGTAATTTAATTGTATCTATTGCAAAGACCTGGCTTCGGCCTTCACACTTATATCTATCCAGCGTTGTTTTTGGTAAGAACAAAAGAGGGCAAGATCGACCGCTTGATTTGTATGCGTGTTTGTATGGATGTGCCATATTTCGTCACGGATTGCATAAAACTTATTACTATTCTCGACTTGTGTTATTAATTCACGAAATCGTCTTTCTACATCATTTCAGAACAACAATTCTGGAGTAGAAATCTACCTACCAATGGCTTATTGTCACCGACTACCACCGTCAGCATGCTGATGTAGAAAATGCATTTAATCATTTGTATCTTCGTTGTATTTTCAAATCCCGAAACCTTTATAGAAACTTCGAACATAGTATTGAAATAAAACTAAGAAACCATTATTCGAACATAGTAGTTTTCAAAGGTTAAAACCGTATACGGGCCCCAACACTGTCATTCTATGAATATTCTCAGTTTTTATTCATATTTCAATATACAGTGACTTCTGACATACACACAAATAGCAGTTTCTAATGTCAAACAAAATCAAAATGAAATTCCCTATTTGTCTACCAACGCACAAGTATAGCTGGAAACACGAAAACCGCTCATAATATTTGCAATACCCATTAAACTCTTCACAGACGTCTTCCGTCAAATTAACTATGGCCAAGTGGGGCGGATGTTTCCGAGAAATCAAATCAACAAGCGCTCGTCCGCGCTGTGCATAGTGAGTAGGGGGAGGGGGGACTGCGGTCTCACAGTCGATACGCTGCACCAACGGGTAAAACGTGGACAACTTGCATTGTGGGCATACGGTGATAGTATGATCGAACTCTCGGTTTTAGTTGTCTCTGGGCGAAAAAATACCCTCGGATTCAGCCACTTTCGGTTGAAAAATATAATTTCAGTTTCGGCTTCGGCTTTAGCCAGTAATCAACATTTAGACGAACACTGTGGGATAGTTATCACACTGCAAACGATTGAACCTTTCGGTTGGATTGTACTTATTTCGTAGTTAGACAAAAAATATTTGTTTGAGGGTTCCGTGCTTACAAAACCGTTCAGGTCTTCGGTGATCTCAGTTGTTTAACAAAACGCACCAGCAAGCGGTTTTCAGTGAGACAGTGATAACTGGTACCATATTATGTGAGCCATGTGAACCATAGCTTTAACAAACTTCGGCAAGGCTCTCTAATCTTAATCATAGCTATTATTAGAAATAATTAAATAACCAACTAAAAGACACGCCTATAATATTCTTGAATAAACTAACGAATGAAATGAAACACTAATAAGTTTAGCCGAGTGTTTGCACGAGAAATCTCACGAGAGTGTGAAATGGGACGGCTGTGTTTAAATCGATTAATTCAGTCTCCGTCTATTTTAGACTTCATTAGCCCAGTTCGCCGCAGCCCATTGATTAATGTTAGTTAAGTGTGCACTTCGAACACCACATCATTAAAAAACTAGTCCAATTTATATTATGTTTACTTGGGGTTGCTGATTTATACTTTATGTGAAAATATTAGGCAAACATTAACAATAAAGGTGTCTTATGCAAGGTGCCGGTTGGAGCCCCATACAAGTATAGGTAATTAACATTTGTAACGAGTAAGAAAACTAATTTATAAGCGATGTTTTAATACTACATTTTTAATTGGTGATCAAGAGCATATTCTATCGCATACTTAAATGCATGGTTCGAAAAACTTCGAGAACCATAGGTTCCTTATACGCAAAGTTACAACAGTAATAATATAAACCATGAAATCCTCTAGATCAGAATTAGGTCGGACACCTATTTCTGATTGATCCCGTCGGACATTGTTCCCACCGCAGTCACAGAGATACACAAACTGAATCCACAATAAGAGGCGGGCCATGAATCAGCGCTGCTGAGCGGGCGCACTGTTTATGAGTGCAGTTGATGTCTCGCAGCAGCATAAATCCTCGCGGATTGTGCCAAAAACAACGCGACCTATTACTCTCGGTTCGAGCTAGTTTCCCGCTTAAATTGAACAAGGAAGTTTGCGCAAACACGTTATGTCCCGCACTCCGGACATCTTTCGCGCCAATCGCCAATCGCCGATAGCCAGTCGGACATCGCGCGGATTACGCTTTTGAAACTCTTCAAAAACACGGATTACTTACGGCGAACGCTTTCTGTGAGCATTGTTGATCTCTCCGTCGCACATACTCCTGTTTATTGATGTTTTGGCATCTTCTTCACACTTTACGAGCATGTTTATCCTCTCTGAACAAGTGCGGTTTCAACACATGGAATCTGTTTTTTACGGAATATAATCCTTCTGCACATAAACCATTGCTTTCCACATTTTATCATATTTTTTTAAACCTATTATTTCTTTCCACTAAAAAAAATACAAAATACAACGGCACTGTTTAAAAGCAACTTAACATCACTTTATGTAAATCTTAAAATATTTATTACATTTTCATCTAACCTTCACCACCCTTGGGTACTCAACACTTATCAGGCAACTCAGGCACATCAGAATTGGCAAGTATTTATAATATCGGCGATCAGATTTTTATGGTCCAATAAAAACAGCCGGCGCCACCTGTAGCGGGAACACAGTGGGTGAGACGTGCCAGCTCACAAAGTGTACCTTTTTATCACGACTGGGGTTGAAATTTCGTGAGTATTCCCGCTTGGCGACGGCAAAGACGCCGCAAAAATGTGAAGAATGAATCCCTTCCCGGGCTTAAGCCGCGCCACTCTAATGCTATTCGCATAGAAATAATACTGACTTGTATTACCCGGGGTTAGAGTGTCGTACAATTTGGCGATGGCGTTTTTCGTGTATGCGCTGAGTTGAAAATATGTTGTAGTTTTTTTTTATAGTTTTACAATTGTAATTTACTATAACACCAATATTGAATCATGGAATCCATAACTTTAACTTCTAGCTCTCGAGTATGATATTTTTACAAGAATTCCTTCCATAAAATGTGATAGGATTATTGAAAACTCGTCAACTAAAGTTTTAAATAAATGTTTGTAATTTTATATATATATTTTTTTATTGCCGTTATAGGCAGACGAGCTACCGGCCAGCCAGTTGGTAAGCGGCTACCGCTGCCTTACCTTTGCAGTGCCAGGGGTCCAGCACAACAAAGTTGCTGCCAACCTTAAGGAGAGTACTCTCTTTAAGCCTCGTTTGAAGAAGAACAGTTTAATTATACAAATCAAAATATTCGTAAAATATTAAATGGGAAATCTTACCACATGCGACCACGCTCTATATAACTAAATAGAATATGAATTCTCACACGCTAGCGAGGTGAGGTAGAATGTAATTGGTGTGGCGACACATATCGAGGCTTTGACGATAGAACGCAGCTGCGACCACGGTGGTGCGGTGCGGTGCGGCCGACCACGAACACCGGTGATAGACAGGAGCGCGTGTGCGCCGGTTATTGACGGGTGTACCTAAACGCGCATTGAGACTACGTATACCTCAATAGGTATACGTAATTCAAAAGCTGCATTTAAATATACGAAAATAAGCAAATATTTCATGTATAAATTTTATATTCAGTGAGAGCAATTTGGCCGATAGGGCCAAAAAGTTATCGAGTGGAGGCCACGTAGCGGAAAGCGCAGCGTAGGACGTCCACCCACAAGCTGGTCAGACGACCTGGTGATGGTCGCGGGACGTCGCTGGATGCATGCTGCCTCCAACAGGACACTGTGGAAATCATTGGCCTATGTTCAGCAGTGGACTTCCTTTGGCTGATGGATGAGAGCAATTTTAAAACTTTATGAATTCACGAACGGACGGAGTCGGACTATTCAGTCCGACTCCGTTAAGGAGTTTTTGCCTTAACTCCAGCTCAATACATCAAGATGTCATTCTCTAAATATAAAACTACGTTGCAACCATGGATAATAACGTCAAGTTTAAATGGTAGTAATCAATTTTACATAAAATATATTGGGACTGTGTAAATGTTTGATCTTTCTAAACCCAGCAGTATTTTATTTTTGCCACAGTGAAAAATAAACATAATCCAATATCATTTTTTGATTGTTCTTCTTTTGTAATTGTGAATGACGCGTCGTGCAGGAATTTCATTTGAACGTTAAATACCTAGTTATATTTTTACATCAGAGAACATATTACGTCAGAAATTATATTCGTTTCTTATTTTCAGCGGGAAATATACGAGAATAAAGGTGAATAATGCTCACAAATAAAGATATGTTGATAACACGCGGAGCGCTAGTAATTCAAAATTTAACGACGGAATAATAAGCACTTCAAGTGGTAGTTTTAAATGGCAAATGTGATTTTTAAATAGATTTAACGGTAAGCTTGGGAAGTTGAATAAACAGCCAGAATATTTAAGGCATATTATTCTTCGCTAACTGTTGTTAAGAATGTCATATGATTTAAAATAGCTTTTATGGTTATACTATAAAGGTTATAGGCACGAACAATTAAGTAATATCGCTGTAATCTAAATTCTTAACTAAAACTATTTTAACATGCCTTATTATACACATCCATACATACGTATGAACGGGTTAAAAAAATGTGTCCAAGTCAGTTTCATTTGACGAATGACGAATTTCTTATGCACGGTTAAAGGTAGGTACAGCTCTTTCACACAAGACAGTTTTTACAGTCAAAACCTTACATCTCAAATATAGCATCCTCATAATATTGAATTACGGTGTTAATAAACACCCTGCAACATTGCGTCGAGGCTAGGTATCGGATGCCGCGTGCTGGAACCCGATACCTCTATGTATTCAATACTGTTGTACTCGCTCATTTGTACCGCGCGCCGGCTTTGTGAACGTCGCCTTTGACTCGAGTTTCGGATTCGACTCTCGATTATTTACTCAATGCTCAACGATTAGTAATGTTACGGATTCACACAATTTCAATCATTAATCATATGTTAAAAACATTTCAAGCTTTGGAACAAAGTTTGAGTACATTTCGATCATTGATATACGTTTTTCTTTCAGTGCTGTAGCAATTGCGTAATTTACAATTTATGTACCGTTAAGACCAGCCACTTCACATTGTGTGATTTTTTGAAACCACAAATACTTGTACGCCACCATAATAAAAAAAACTACATTAGACCAGCATAGTAGAATAGGCCTAAATAAATATTAAACAACACAAACACACATTAAAACAATCAAAGTTGCCATTAATTCAATCCAAACTGCAAACAAGACACAATTCAGATATCGTGATAATTGTAGACCCAACGAAAACGTAACAAAAGGGGTTGATGAAAGTTTGATTAATATCGGCTCGTGTGGTATCGTAATGCTTCGGGAGAAGAATGTTTATACCTTTTAGGTGGTAAGTTTTAATGAGAGAAGTTTAAGGTGAAACTAGCCGGCAACTTTTAATTATGGCTCCTAACCGCCGGGGCATCGGTGCTAACTAACTTTACAACTTTGATAACGATTATATGAGAGCTATGAGCGAGATACATTCGGAGAAACTGCATATCCATTGCGGTGTTTCTCAACGTGAATATAGGTATAAATTTTCCGTTTTATACCTATTGGTATAAAGGTCAAGGAGGAGGAGTTACCGGTGGAGGCAGATCACCCGTTCCACATGCAACCCTGATGCTGACCACGATCCTCAGACATGAGGGACTGACCAGTGAGAGCAAAATTATAAGCCAGTCTCTCCTACGATCGACAGACATTAAGCCTGAGTGTAAGCGGCAGTGTAACTGCAGATTATTAAACTTCACACGCTTTTTTTTAAATATCCATGTTACGAAAATGTGAAAACAAAAACAAAATATAAAATGTAATACCAAAACAAAACTAAAAGACGTCTAGTCACATTACATAATCTCGTTGTTACAAAATATATTTTATTTCAGAACTAAAATCTTCTTCAGAATATATTTTTTAAAATCTCCACATTCCAATATCTATAGAAATACTAAACTAGATACGTGATTATTGCATTGTATCTATTTTCTATATTGGATCAGTGAAAGCTTTCGGTAAGGTCATTGCCCTACGTACGTGATACAAAAGTCCCGACACCTGTATACAATATAAGAGCATTATACTAAATACTAATATCGAAGCTGAAAAGGTTCTTTGGAAAAATCCTATACTGTTAAAAGAGCAATTTATATATGGGTGTTAACGTGTGCTGTATTTTCTTGGAAATAACGCTTTTGATAGTATTAATAACTTAGCTTTATTATGAGCCACAAATGCTAGTTAATACTCTGGATTTTCTGGAATTTGTAAAGCGGTTTTAGTATTACTTTTAAAATTATTATTAACAACAAAACACTTTAGAACAAAACTAAACTATAAGATTTATAGTCTTGAATGCGCGTTCATTTCAACACACCGGTTAACTTCAAAAATTGTAACAAATTATATCCAAAAATTATTTACACACAACAATTAATAAAGCCACAAATCACAACACACGCTGATTGGACCTTTATTAAAACACACGATATATTTACAAAAAACCCGGTCACAATAAACATCCGCTGGGCGCTTTCCCATCCGCTCCTAACAGCGCCACTGACCACGCAATTTCTTTATAAACACATCCGAAAAGAATACCACAGTCACGACAATACAAAAGCCACGGCGACCTTTGAATATGCAAAGAGCTGAGGTTCCCAAAGTTAAAATTCAAAAGCAGATGACCAAACTGTTTATATATAGTATGTACTGGATTGGATAAGCCAGAAATGCAATATGTAGTCCCCTATACATTTGGGAAATATTTAAACTCGGCGAAATCTGGATGAGCATGTGTTCGGGTCATATATACCATATACATATATTAGATATGCGTGTAATAACCATATGAAATAAAATATTATACTTGTACATCGTTCTGAAATTTGTTTGAAGACGTCTATATTTAATAGTGCGCATCTTTGGCCGTTGATGATAATGAACAAATATTTGTCGTACTTATAATTCACAACCTCTCAATTTACAGAAAACTTCAAGCTCTTCGCACCACGTACTGATAATACATGTGTATTTGACACACCATTTAAATCAAACAGAATTCAATTTGAGAACCGCATACAAACAAAATTGAACACAAGCTGCACCTAACCATACCGTTTTCCACACAAAAAAGCATACATTATCCGCGCCCCCGTGGAAATAACCAGTCAATTGAATAGGCACCCCGACACAAAGATTAATGGTTGCCGAAAATGAAATACATACGCGTATTAAGAGGCTTGTAATGGAAAAATTGTGAGCGCCTCGGCTCGTAAATAAATAATATTGTTCGAGTTACGTACCGGGCGAGTTGCGCGTTCGATTTAGGGGAGGGAACTTAATTCAATAATCGTGTTACTCACGAGCACGGCTTTATTCTTCGGAAACGCGGCGGGAAATGTTGCTGTACTTCCTTTACGACTACATAAGTTTCGTATTCTTACCACGAAATATTGTAGTGTGACGCAATTTGCGAATTATCCGTGATCTGCATTCTGTGTGCGTATTGAATGTTCAAGGAACATGGTGACAAATATCAAATTCTTGTCAGAATGGTAATCGGGGTTTTTATCTGTAAAACAAAATAACAACGCAACCTACATCTGAGAGCTAATGGAGATTTTATCGATTGTATGTCTGAAAGTATCGATAGATTAGACAATCAAGACTACTTATTAATATTACCGCAACCATCAAATAATACCTCCTCCTCCTCCTAATCCTCGGTGGCGTAGTTGTATTACGGTACGGTTGTTTTTTTTTTTTTTTTTAATACTTGTCCCTCCGATACCGTTCAGAGGTTGTTTCTACAAAAAATTTAATGACTAACATACATTTATTAAAAACGACTAGAAAAATATAAAAGTTACAAAAGTAAAAATATCGCACATAAAGTGCTTCGTCTGATGTTAATCTACCTATCTGAACGATTACAATCGTCCGACAACTACATGATACTACTATTTTACAGTAAAACTACAAGTATGTACAAATATCACATTAATTTTTAAAAACATTAAGACTTACATACTTGTTGAAGAATAAAACATTGTAAAATTTACTTATTTTTGGATATAGCATGTCTTCTTCGTCAAAACCACATTCCTTGGCAACTAGGTTTTTATAATCTTATATTATAATAAGTAGTTGCCCCATCTATTTGTTCCTATTCAACACTTTACACGCTATATCTTTACAGTATCTTAAAAATTTACATCTTATCTCACCGGTCTCCAGTATACTGCTTAGGTTATCTTTACATATTTTAATATCAATTTCATTTTCTACTTTCAGACGTTGATACAGATATACTGGGCATTCGGTCAACACATGCAAAACATCTTCAATGGCCGCTGGGTCACAGATGCATGAGGGGCTCTCCTTGCACTTGAAGCGATTCAAGTACTCAGAGAATCCCCCATGACCCGTGAAAACTTGCGTGAGAACCGGGTCCGTTGGCATCTTCCGGATTACGCTGTATGCTTGTCTGGCGTCAGGGAAAAACAGCTTGGTCACTGAAGCTGTTTCTCCCGCCCGATAGCGCTCGTTCCACTCGTCAATCGACGCCTGTCGGATCTGTCGCTTGACGAATGATACGGGGCATAGGTCGTAGTCGGGCTTCTTTTTCAGCGTTTGGGCCGCTGCTTTTGCGAGTTCGTCTGCGCGCTCATTCCCAGCCAACCCCACGTGCGCCTTAACCCAAAAGAGGTTAATGGTTTTATCGCACTCTACGGTCTTACTCAACAAATTGTTGATGCCAAATGCAATGGGGTGGAGGGAGTTTCCGCTCGCGACGGACTCGAGCGCGGCCCTCGAATCGCAGAAGATGCTGTAGTCTTTACGACTGCCCTGTAAGGCCATTTGCACAGCTTTCCGCAGTGCGAGCAGCTCTGCCTGGTAAACGGTGCAGAACGATTCCAGCTTCATTTTGGTGGCTTTCGTCTCGGCATCGCCGTCCCATAAGGACACCGATGCTCCGACTTGGCCACCAATTTTGCTGCCATCTGTGAATACCTTTACGGTATTTGCAGCCTTGAGGTTCAGCTCTGCATCGTTCACCACGCATTCGAACCGCAACGCTCTACGGTGAGCCGGGTGTTTCGAAGTAGCAAAGGGCACAGGACATTCCACCTCTCGGTCACCCACCACTTGCTGAGTATGTCCCTTTTTCACTTCATAAAGAAGCGCCGCTTCTCGGACACGAATGTCTAGCGGAAGGATCCCGGCAAGCAGCAGGGCCGAGTTTAGCGAAACGGTCCTGTAGCCCTTTACCATCTTCTGTGCAAAACCCCGCTGAACCCTAGCGAGCTTCTTCTGTATCCCGATCTTATTGCTCGCTGGCGCCCAAGCACTGGCCGCGTATAGTATCGTGGGTTCAACGACTGCCGTATACAGGGTTTTCACCACTTCAGGTCCCAGTATTACGGTACGGTTACAAAGCTGAGGTCTCGAGTTCGAGTCCCGGGTCGGGCAAAGTGATATTGGATTTTTCTATTCATTATCAGTCCAGAGTAAGGAATTTGTGCCCGATATGGCGATAGGCTCGCCCTCTATCACATTGTGGGACGGAACATACAAGGCGAAATGTGGATGTCCTGGTGGCGCCTCTGCCTACCCCTTCGGGGATAAAAGCGTGAGTTTATGTATGTATGTATCAAATAATAAACCAAATCACATGAGTGTTCAAGTTAGCAACTACATTCGAGCCACACTTCTTACAAGAAACTTCTTACGGCTCATTCCGTCTCACAGTCCATACATTACCATCTACAACACTAAAGTATAAAAGAAAACACGTCACAGAGATAACTCGAGTGATCCGTTCATAATCTGCCGCCGATCGCGCTAACTGTATTACCAACTGCGCCGAGCGCCGACACTCAAACATAAAACCCGGCGGAACTACAGAACTCCGCGGCTAAGGTACACAATGCTGTTTATTTCGAGCACACCTGTTCACTACTATTGACTAGGAACTCGTTTTTAATTCGCTTAAATGTTCTATAAAATAAATCATTCGACATCACTGTAGTTTTTTTAGCATCGGTAACAATCTAATCAGGAATCTCATGCAGTACATTTTCATTCGTACTTTCGAGTACCCAAGTCCAAACATTGAATAGAGCGCTATAAAGTGTTAGTGCTAGTTTAATTTAGGCAGTAGACGGAGGCCGTTTTATAAACAAAACCTTTTTTTCCTTAGATTAGTAAAAAAAATCCATATGGTTGAATAATGAGTTTGGAACTCATGGTAGTAACTAAAAAGGTAGAAGTGTCGTATAATACGTCGTTCTTGTAAGTAACCATCGTGTAAAGTAATCGCTAAGATATCGTGTTTTTATTCTCGCATAGAAAAAACTTATAAGACAGTTATAAGGTGGTGGTTACTGGTGGTAGGTCTCTCATAAGAATAAGGCCGGCTGGGTAGGTACTACCACAATGTCTATTTCTTCCGCCAAACAGCAGTGTAATGCAATGTAGGGTTTCGGTTTGAAGGTACATTGTAGCCCGAGTAACTACTGGACATAATGAGACCTAACATCTTGTGTCCCAGGATGGCGAGCGCAGTGAAATGCCAAGCTTTGTTTTGTAATTCATGGTGTTGTTTGGTTTTGCTACAGTCTATGATCGGTTTTATCGCCTACCATAAGGCGAATGGCATTTTCGTCTCGCCATTAATCGCAATCCAAAAAAACAAATTTTAGTATTACATTGATTTTCTATTAATTTCAACTGTTTAATAAATACGCATTTATTCTTTCTTTTTATTTACTTTATCTAAATCTTTAAACGAAACTTAACGTTCTTAAAATTTAGATTACTATCACTTAAAACTCTGAAAACAAATAATTATAACGAAGTACGAAGACTAAGTAATTATGTGTATAAATCTTAGCTCAAGAATGAAACTAAAAACAATAAGAATTTACACAATAATATTGTCTTTGTAGTACGTAACCGCAAGGCGCAACACACCCCGCAACTGAAACAGACCGCTGCAACGTGTTTTAAAACATCCAATGTCGCGGGAACTAGTTCTGTAGCGAGTGATGCGGGTACTTGTAAATTTATAACCCTGCAACACCAACAGCGGGGTACTGCCGCGGGACCGCGATACAGACAAGTTTCTTCAACTACCCGACACTATATAACTTTTATGTGCCGAAGCGGGTAGAAATTTAATCTAAAATCTAAATTATAAAACAGTAAAATTGTATTTTTATAATCTGATTAATGATAACTTGTGCATTTACATTCACGACTTTGAATAAGGAATTCATGATATAATATGAGGAAAACAGATGAAGTCATTGTAGCTTATATTTCTACCTCTTCTGGGAATACAGGTGTAATATATGTATGCACATAATATGTATACAAATTGTGCGTCAGACATATTGTTGTTGTGTACCAAAATATACGAATATAGCTAAAAATCATTGTTGATTGACACCCTAATATTTCTATGTGCTAATTGAAATCTAATTAATAAAACGACACTTCATTTCAACCCTTCTTAAAATGATCTGACACAGCGAAAATTAACATTGTAAAAATAAAAATAAAATCCGCGAAAAGTTATTCATAACCCACATGCCAAAAACGACACGTGTTTGTTTATGGGAATAAAATAAAAAAAAGCGTTAGAATAATAATAAAGCGGCGGCACACATTCCGACATGCGAGTTATTTTGTTATGCGCGAGATTGACACGTCGACGGCGCTGTGTACATTGCGCGGCGTCAGTCATAATGAACCGAACAGGCTGTGTATCGAAAACACTATAAAACTATGCAACTTCATTAATTCCACACGTATTCCCTTTAATCAGAGGTAACACTTGTTACTATACCGACCTAAGATTCGCTACTGTTATTCCTCTACACTGTACCGTGTAGAGGAATAACACTAAAAATTAAAATGATATAAAAATGAGGTCAGAAAGAAATGATTTGTCCATGTTTATACAACAGAAATAGTTGTCTAGCAATATTGGGTATATTGAAAAAACAGTTCTAATACAATTTCACACACGCGTTTCGGTATTAGATTGCGACACCCGTTGACGTTACGTCATAGCTCGCTACTTCCGCACATGACGTCTTACCCGTACTACCCGTACGGGTCAGATAGAAATGATAAGTCCACACTTATTTAACAGCAATGTTTCTCTGGCCATGTCATAGCAATCCAACGATGAAAACAATTCTAATACAATTTCACACGCACGTTTCAGAATTAGGTTGCGACACCGCAGCCTCGTGTCCCCTGTCAGCCGGCGACATGCTACGTCATAGCTCGCTTCTCTCACATGACGTCTGCGCTGAACCGTGTAGTGTCGTACGGGTCAGAAAGAAATGATTTGTCCATGTTTACTCGCATTCGATTTATTTTCACATTACACACATGTATTCTAATACGGCATTGGGGATTTCCTCGGGGAAATTAGATAAATACACGCAACCGTACGAATGCGTGCCGCCAAAGTAATACGTGTATAGTAATTTGATTCATACTTTAGTTATATTTTATTTATGTGTTCGGTAACTCAGTTACGTTCAGATTTTTAGTGTATTGTTTTAAGAGCAACTAATTTTAACAGGTCATTGTGAAAATTCTTGGGGCAGGCTTGTGTTTAACATTGGAATTATTTGGTTGAAGTAGAAGTAACGAGTAA
This sequence comes from Deilephila porcellus, assembly GCA_905220455.2. NCBI lineage: Eukaryota > Metazoa > Arthropoda > Insecta > Lepidoptera > Sphingidae > Deilephila > Deilephila porcellus. The sequence continues at coordinate 10,079,255 of LR999986.1, read as the reverse complement.
TTTTGAATTTTATACGAGTTGCGATGTTTTGAATTTTTCTTTGTTTCTATTTTGTGCTCTAGACCCGGTGAAATAAAGTTAACGTGCGGCACTGAAGCCCTAGTACTGGCCAGACGATTATAGACGACTTCAACTATGAATGAAAACCGCACGAGCGTACTATTCTTAATGGATGTAGGGTTGCCAAACGCAAGATTCAATAAAGAATACATAAAATAGTAAATATAATATGTTAGGTTACCGATGAGCGATACATACAGTGATAAATAATATTATTTGTATTTGTCTGTAAACGTCATTAAAGTTGCTAGAATCAGTGCGACTAATTAGTTTTTACATTATGTAGTATATCGATTACCGCCCACTACTAAGCACGGGGCTCTTTCACATTCGAGAGTTAGATAGAACAGAATAAAAAATCTTACAACGATTTCTACGGTTTTTTCTCACGATTTTCTACTCAACATTTACCAAAGTAAAAAATACAAAATGGTAATTTCAAAATGTTTATATAAATAGACTCTACGCTTGCGGCAACCCTACCTCGCGATATAGTTGCATTATTGAAGTGATATCGACGTGTCGTACTCGGCCCGGTCGCGAGTTGTTTTCGCATTACAAATACATTACAACGAAATAGCTTCTCGTTTTTTGTACATTTGTACACTATTCCAGTTTGCTTTAAGCTTTCTTGACAGTTTTACTTGGTACAACGAGTTTTGTGTTTGTTTAACGTAGGTTTATATTTTTGTTGAACATTTGGAGTCTTTGCCGTAGTAGGGTTGCAGCCGAATGTGAAACAAAATGTGCGATACCCACACTAAAGCATAGCATAATGTCAATTATGTAATCATTTTGTCACGACAGTACAGAAGACAAAAATCTTCCTGAGTAAAGACAGACCTAAATAGGCCTGATGAATTGATTTCTCACATATACTATAACAGGAGATTCTCTCTCTCTTAAGCCACAGGAAGTCCATTGTTGAACATAGGCCTCCCCCATAAATCGCCACATAGACGTGTTGGAAGCGGCATGCATCCAGCGACTTCCTGCGACCTTAACCAGATAGGAGAATACTCATCTGTTAAACAGATAGCTCATTTACAAATCCCACCCTAAAATAATAAAAAGTACGTGAGCACACTACCAATTTAAGTACAGATATAAATCGGGAAACGACCAATTAAAGGCCCTTCTACATAATTTAGGCCTCGATAAAATTACCAGTACAATTTTCTATCAAGTAATTTCGAATAATTAATTCACTGTATAAATTCTTACGAAGGTCCCGGGAATCCTAATTAGATCAACCGCTTTATCTCTTTTAACAGATAATTCTTACACTGCGATATTACATTGGTTCTTCAACTGAAAACCCAATGATTTTTATCTTATTTCCTGAAATACTTTATGTATTCCCTGGCTCTATCAATATTATTTTAGCTAGGTCAGGTCTGCTACCCATGTAATAATCATAAGAAAAATATCCTTTTTACTTTGCTTGACTAACTCGTCATACCTTTTACTTACCGTTCGTTCGCATGTAGCAATACCTTTTTTTCTAAAATAATCTCTATGCCAAACAAAATATTTTAATCAGCATAAAAAAAAATTACGTACTATTTTTTCACAAAATTTGCAACAAAGAGCACAATTAATATAATAAAGTATCTATTATCACCGCTAACGAAGACACCGAGTCACTTGACGGCATCATTAAGGGGTACACCTGCGCCCTGAGCCTTATCTGTCATATGATATCGCTCAAGTAGACACATAATGATGGTGGATGGTGACGTCATGACTCCCAGTCGCACTAATGAACATGTAATTACATCTCTAACGTTGATTACACGCCATCAGGGGTGCCGCGTAACGACTTAATCGCCTAACTTTTTAATGTAAACATCTAGAGGTACGCGTGGGACTGTGCCTTTGTGTTTTTACCTCTAAAATTAAAAGATAAAGTTGCTACAGTTAAGTAAAAGAAAAGTCAGGGAAAGTGGCTAAAAGCCTGGCCGTAATCGTTTTACTAAAAGTCAAGATTAATAATAATCTTGACTTAGCACCCGTCACCAACCTTCCTGACAATCTATCTATCGTCATCATTTTCAGCTATAGAAAGTCCTCTGCTTAACACAACCGCTCCCTAAAGACACCATACTGGCGTGATGTAAAGCGTCTTCAAGCTACTTCCTACCTTTACTAGGTTCATTACACCATTAACTTTCAACCAATAACACACGTGCGTCACTCCCCTAAGCCTACCACATCACACCGAATCACATACACCATAACACCTCGCCAACTCTACCCGATGTAATGCTGTTACACACCATATTAATTCACCGACACCGTAGCATCGCGGACGTGGTGCTGTATTAAAGCTGTTGCTAATTAACATAACAAGTGTCGTCTAATTGGTTTTCACGTCGGCAGCTCGCGGCACAAAGTCGCTCGCTCACTCGTAACAGATTGCCGTCACGTCATTTGTTTGGGCGGGCGGTTTCCAAATGTGTACGCGCCCCTTGCGTGCGTTTAAGGAATTCGCTATGATAAATAGTGATGAAAATTTGGAATTTAAACTTTGATCCATTAGGCATATGAAGTTTTATTATAACTAGGTACTAATTGGAGTTATATTTTTTGTATAGTCGTTGCAAGAAATCTTTCATCTTCATTACCTATATTTTTTTAGTTTCAGTAAGTCTATTGGACTTGAGTTGAAAATAAACTCTAATAGAGGCTCATAATTTTAGGAATGGTTTGACTATACCAAAAGTCTAATAATGTTAGGCCTATATTCCATAACAAGGGCGTGTTTAAAATCACGCTTATAACTGTGATTTCGTCTACTCAATGACATAGGAGTAAACAGCTCTTTGTAGTCAAGATAGTGGCCGCAATTGACTTACCCCAAATAAATCTAAAAACCCATACTTAAAACAGAATCAATACCAAAACCAATAAAATCCGTTTTTTTATTCGACACCTCAACAGTTTGGAAACCAGTGACCGCCCCTATACCAACCCTCCACGCAAATCGTCTTTGTGAACGTGCAAAGCTGAATCATCGCGCTAAGTAATTTGTGTCGCGGCTGCTGTATATTTTTACAATGTTTGCGTTTCATATTCCGCGCCGCAAATTGTGATTTACCGGCGACTTTGCGATGACTGCGTGTTAAATATATATTTAGTATGTGTTGATTGCGTCACGCCTGCTCTAGTTAATTATGACGATGCGTGACTAAGCATATGCGATAACGTTTTTATTGCAAAGGTAAACTAACAAATGGCTTTTATCAACAACACTTGTATCTTGGTTGCATTGCCAGCCTGTTAAATGGGTTGAAAAGAAAAGGGTCTTCAGCAATGTCCCTAACATAAAAGTAAAGTAGCATCAGCAAACACCAAGTGGTACCACCCTGGTCGAACCGATCTTAGAAATCTATATTGTGTTTATACCACTTTGCAAAATTTCACATTAAGGTTTGAAATAACTGCCTCGGTGGCGTAGTTGTTCAGTTCGAATCCCGGGTCGGGCAAAGTGATATTGGGTTTTTCTATTTATTATTAGCCCGGAGTCAGGAATTCGTGCCCGATATGGCGATAGGCTCGCCCCCTATCACATCATGGGATGGATTTGGGTGTCCTGGTGGCGCCTGTGCCTACCCCTTCTTGGATAAAGGCATGAGTTTATGTATGTATGTTTGAAATAAATAATAATTAAATTGACAAGAGAACGGTATAGATAAGACATAAGCTCTTTACATTCTTTAAAAGAATAAATAAACAAAAACCTTTTTATGGCGATGTTCACTCGAACACGTTTCTTAAGAAAATAAAATATACAACACTCGAAAATAATTTAAATATTATTGACACACATACACAGAGGTATTATTTAATCGCCGCATCGAGATGTTGTAAGACCTGTTACGCCATCTACACTTTGGTCCAATGTTAGCCCAAACATTGATCTAATGTGTATATAAAAAATAGCCAACGCCAATGACGGCCGTTTATTTTGTTAGTGGTGGAATATTCGTACCCGTAGTAATAACAATAACTTTTTCTCTTCACATAATATTATATTGGACATATTATTACTATTAGAATACTTGTTGTTTATATCACGAAAGCATATGGCTAATGACGATGAACAATGAGCTAAACAGATATTTTTTACTTTTATTTGTAGTTCCTAATTTCTTCACTTCAACTTATTGCAGATGCGCTGTAGTTAAGAACCTGTCACATCAATACGTGAGTATGCCACATTTCGGGTTCACATTTACCAACAGGTGCATTGTATCTACTTCACTTTATCATGTTTTGGATCAAACTATGGGCCAATGTATAGAGCCAATGTTAGTGTTATTATGTGCGAACGAACTGTCGAACAACGACGGCGTCGAGCGCCGGCAAGTTTTAAAGTAGTCTTCAAGTAAGACAAGTGAAAACTTCATACACGCGCTCCACTTAAATTGAATAACATTCAATATTCGACGAGCTGAACACGTGTATTCAAAACTGTACACGGGAGAAACAATTTTATACTGTTTATACAATGTCTGAATATTCCGGTTGTTGTCCGCATTGCCCTTGTAAAATAAACGTGCGATGTTCACAGTTTTCAATATTACAGAAAGACAACATTTTTTATTTTGTTAATATTAAAACTATTTATATTAAATTCACATAGGCCCGAATACTCAAACGCCTCTTAAATATTATGTTGCACTCAACTACGAAAGTCCTGCTTAAATGTACTGATTAAGTGGGATGAGTATTCGGGCGATAAATAAATAGGTTGACAGCACTTACTATATAAACAAATAAGCTTACAAGTCACGAAATTCATTTTCGTCCTGTCACAAAAGTAAACAAATACCCTCATATTGAGTCCAGACATAAAACAATGTTACAAAATCACGACGCAATCCATATTCGCATGGCGATTGTGAACAAATAAAAAAAGAAACAACCCCTTCAGCTGAAACCTCGAACATCCTCATAAATAATCCGTACGGCGCGGCCCACCGCTCATTATTATGGGGCACGGAATCATTCCCTGCCTACGACTTGTACAAACACGCTGAATATGTATGTATGTCCACGCAAATGTAATCCCGGACATTTCTAGAGGCCAGATTGACTCGATCGCTCCACGGAACGCCAGTGCGGATCGGAATTGTGCCGTGCACTTATTAACATTCTGTATGCACTGTTGGTATCAGCCGGTTATTGTGTGGTTTAACCAGACTTGGACAGGCAATATATTGTAACAATAATTTTTTTCCAAGTAAATGTCATTTTTTAGTCTGATAAAGTAATTATTTATTATGATATGATTCAATAACACGTTATTATTCAAATTATGTATGTAAATTGTAAAACGATCGAGCTTGATGGTGGAAAAACCGCCATTGAATACGCACCGGCCGGCGACCGGCGATAGATAGATTCTCACAGGAAATATTCTATTTGGATTACACTTCACTTACAATCTGTTGCACTTCTGCCAACATTGAAAATGATCTATCATTAAAAATATCTCAAAAATATTATTCTAATATTTGTAATCAATTTAAATAATATTCGAGTCGAAGCAAAACACTTTTCTAAATATTTTTACATTACAATTCCTTTAATGCATAAACAGCAATCTTTATCCAATGTGTTCTAAAGCCAAGATTAACTCGATAGCGCCATACAAGAGTTCTAATGACACGCTGAGAAATTGCACTGGCTTGAATAAACCAAACCTCGCAGTGCTTAACGTTATATCTGCTGCATAATGTATAGTATAATGCAACGAGTGCGCGGAATGGTTAGTCGATGCGTGATTAACTGAACCGACCAGACAATGTGCTAAATGTTTAATATTGCTTTCAAATAAATATTATGTCCCATTTTAACGTTTTATTTTGTATCTTTTATGGCTTATAACATTTGATTTGAGAAGTAATTTGTATTTTATTTAAGGTATTTTTAATTTTTTGTACAGAGTAGTCAAATAGAAAGCATAGAGGTCCTTGAGGGAGGCCTGTGTTCAGCAGTGGACTTCTTGTGGTTGAATAGATAGATCTATAAATTGATAGAGTAGTCACACAAAAGTGACTATATGTATCATTTTTAATGGTATTATAAAGTAATAAGTGCAGTGTACTCTTCATACCCTTCATCATAACAGTAGACCAAAAAATAATATAATAATACTAGAAAAAATCATCTTACGCTGGTCTACACTATTATGGCGACCTGCTGACTAGCCCAATAAACCACTGAGCACGCATATTTACAATATTCCTAATATATCACCGATAGTCGCCACAAAATGGATGGCTTTCCACTTCATTAATCACACAATAAGTTTAGGTTACACAAACTCCGATGACAAGGGGTCATCTTTGCTCTTATCGGACGGTGAGTAATCAAATTTCCTGGCCAAACTAATAACATAACGAGATTGAGATCGCGGTCACGTGTGTCAACAACAAATAACAACATACTGCGGCCTCGTTATACATCGTAAAAAATATTATGTGTGCAGAGTTCATGTGTAATGGTTGAGGTCAATCATGTTATATGTCGGTTTTGCAACGAGACAAAATGTTCATGACATCGTTTTAGAAACATTGTTTTTGAAGTGTTAATTGAGTATTTTAGCACTGAGCAAAGTGAGAAATAACCACGTTGTAGAGTAAAAAAAACGGAACACTAGATGCCAAAACTGCCGTTTTATTCAGGTTCAAGCCACTACGTCAAAAATTACATCAGCAGGAGAAACAAAAACAGACAATTTTCCAACCGAAAATTATAAAAGACGCTTGTAAAAATGCAATGATGTTCCAAAACTACCTTCAATCTTCATATCTATACCATCCCTGAAGGTTCTACCTAATACTACGGGCAACAAATACCCAAAGCGTCAAAGGTGCACGCTTATTTACCTGCCAAAGGTAACCGAACGTTTCACGCCCTCCACCGCAACCGAACGCCACTTCCTAAAACCGAAAGCCACAATCACAGCCGAAGCTAACGCTCAGTTCACAACACAATAAATCCAACGACACGGTGGCCACAATCTAAAACCTCAATCACGTGTGTAATTGATTACCGCTTCGAGCGTGGAGTCGCCGAAACCGTTGAGGTTTGAACATGGATTTTCACCTCGGAGAACAACTAGAATGGGTACTGTTTGGCAAATATGACACAAATAAATATCATGCTTCTATTTTTTAGTTAATTTTCAAAAACGGGCTTTAAAGAAACCAAAAACATGCAGCGATTTCCTTCACTTAATGACCATTGTAACTTTATAATTATCAATGGCTGATTTGTCCTCGTGCAAATATTTCGACATTATTTTTCAGTTGTTCGCTAAAAATAACACCATGGATAGAACCTAACAATTTCGTACCAAAACCACAGACGTAGGACATAATGACATGCCGCATTACAATAAACAATGAGCCGGGTCGCGACCTCCGCTGTGCCGACAAGCCATTTTAATCATAATTGCCCCGTGACGTGACTGCATCGGGCACAGCGCGGAATATTCAACAGTAGCATTGAAAAGCAATAATGTAATTAAGAGAGATGCTAATTAACGTCGACTGTTTGGGTTATAAAATTAGAATAGTGTCATGCGTTGTGGGAATTTCCGCGGGGACTCGGAGTGACTTTTGACTGGATGTTGAGTTTGCGCTGTAGCTTGTTGTGTCCCAAGCGGGCTTAGTAATGTAGCAGAATATAGCTCTTTGCAAGGCAGGTACCCGTAAGCTACAACGAATAAAGCTGAATATGCTAAAAATATTTCAAAGTAGTACTTTTTTGCGCGAACCTGTCTGAAGACTTCAGATCCCTTAAGAGACGGAGCGACGTTTTTCTGAAATGCATAGCAATACGTACTTGGGGACAAACGAAAAAAATGGATGAAAGTTTTTAAATGAAGTAACAAACCACGAAAGGGTATTTAAAATATCGATTGAACTTTTATTGCAATTACAAAATTGCATTATCAAATTTTTAAGGGAATTAATAATGAAAAACATAAAAGTCAATTTTTAATATCAAAAATCAAATTTATGATACATGATGACACTATGGAGTTATCATGTAAGTGATTGTATTCATATAAATGGTTATCGGTAAAGAATTACACAACGTGAAATCCGCTTGTAGATATTATGCACAACAAATTATTTATTTATGCACAACATAATTAATTATTCAAATAAAATTAGATTGTAAACGGATCACGGGTCGAGGATGTCATTGAACACAATGAACAATATGCAATTATTACTTTGAATCATCAACTGGTGATACTAACACGCAAGTATAAAAGAATAAAGCAATATTTTTGCATACAATTACTTATTAAATTATAAAAGCTTATTCAAATACTATATTTAGCTCATTTATGAGCAATATTTTCAAGATATTTTTGTGAACTACAAGTACGTGTTTCGGGTTTGGTCGTTGGCGACCAAAAAATGTCTTGTAGTTACAGATACCCACGACACAAGATTGTGTGATCAGGACCATGTAATAACTGTAGAGTGTAAGGGTGTTCTATTTATTTTAATTACGCTGACTTGCTCAACTGTTTGGCACAGATTATTGATTGAGGCCTACAACAAGACACTAGAAGGTGTGTACCCTAATTAAATTTACACAAACATCGAAAAAAGTGACTAAGGTCGGGTCGTCGTGTCTATGTCAGAACGATTTGACTAAACGTCCGCCACTGATGACTAAAGACGATTACACAAATTGTCAGGCAATTGTACAAATTATTGTTTAACGACATAACTACTGGCTAACAAAATAACAAGTTTTTACGTATAATGTACTGAATGGAAGATTAACGTGACGCAACAGAAGTATAATTATTAGAAACGTTTAATTTAAAAAATCTTCGGTAATTTTGTTATATTGTTTTACTGTTATCTATACAACTTTGAAGCAATATCCTATTTATAGCATTTAAATAAAGCCACTGTTGGATAGATCAAAAGTCTAAGTAATAAAGTGGCATTAAAATTTATGTATTTCTGTGGACGAAGAAAAAGACATGTGGTAGTTATTTATATATTTATATTAGTAGTCTTATTAAAACTACTAGTAATAAGCTTAGAATATGTTTCAGACTAACTCGTTAAAACTTCTTTGAAAAACACTTAAGAATAATTTGCAATATCTTGCAATTTTACAATTGTTATTTACATAAATGGCATAAATTAAACATCATTATATAACTACAAAAATTAAAATTTTAATTTGAAAAATAAATTAATAGACTCATATCGTTTGCATACAAACTTGTAATTGACTTAAATGACTGTTTCAGTTTTAATGTTTGATGTTTAAAATTAGTTTTATTATTTTTTAAACTGTATTTTTGTTTCCTTTTATATAACTTTACTTCATAGAATATATTCACCGTTAAATAACAGTATAGCCAGAATGTGTATAATCTGTCTTTCTATAAAATGCCTAATAAGGAAGAATTATTATAATTTTTATCTCAGCATTCTATACGACACTTACGTAGAGCCAAGACAATTATTACATACGCCGAAAACTTGGTTCTATAGTTTAAGAATCAGGACCAATACTATGAAACTATTCGCTGATACTATACATTTAACTGATTTAATGGCAACCTTTGCAAATTAGCCTTTTATAATTTACGTGAAGTATAGTGTAATTTTTTATGTTATGTATATGATTAATGGTTTCTTATACGCAAATTCGGATTTTATCGCGATTTGGTTTAATTTTTACATTTTTTAACTTCCCGACGTTTCGATTGCGACGGCGGACCGCCCCGTGACCACGAAAGCTGAAAAGCAATCGAAACGTCGGGAAGTTAAAAAATGTAAAAATTAAACCAAATCGCGATAAAATCCGTATAAAATAGTTTTATTTCAATGTATTAGATTGCCAATAAATTAGACGTGTTCTATTATATTCTAAAACAATTAAAAAATACCTATGTCAGAACTACAGTTATAAAAATCGGGAATATAAATACAAGATGTTCGTCGAGTGAAGGCACCATTCCAGTTTCCACCATTGAAAAAGCAGCGTCGAATCGCTTACCATTTTGTTAGTAATCAAATTGCTTTTATGATTAAATTTTTATTTTTAAAATGATTTTCATGTTATTTCTGAGACTACCATGATTTTATACGAAAATAGATTTTCCGTATAAAAATTTAAAGTAGAATATATAATTATCGACTCTATTATTTAGTCCGAGCCTACCTGAGACAGTTTTCTTTACACATTGCCAATAATAAACATGACTGCAACACCAACGAGGCATCTTAGCCAAGTAGCGGAATATAGACTCAAAAAAGAAATTTTAAGCTTAATTAGCATTCAAATGGTAATCTGCAATAACGCGCATGTTTAACAATGAATATTCACGAGCACCAATAACAAAATATGCAAATCGCATCCGCATTCGCAGCGAAATATATCTAATTTTAAAGATAATTTAAGATCCGCAAGTAAATTAACTTGATGTTCCTGCTCTATTTGAATATGGTAATGCTGAGTGGATGCCTGTGTTGAACATTACACTTCCAACGCCGTGCTGTTATTATCTACTTTTTTTTTACATCAATTGCATTTTTGTTTTCATTGTCATCCTCAGCCAAAAAATGTCTACTTCTGACTGAAGGCCGCACCCAAGGTTTTGCACGGTGACCTTCTGGAAGCTGCCTGCATTCAGTGCCTTATAACAGGTTCCAAAAAGACCATCTACCAATGCGGAAGATGTATTTTAAACATCAGATACTGTAATTCAACATAATGTAGTATCACGTATAAAGAGTCGATCTATCTCGTTTACATTGATAGTACCTACTTTAGATTATGGCAACGATTGCAAAATCTTTATCTTCCACATAGATCTAATAAAATATAAGCTAACATCCCTACTTACAGCTAATTTTACACTAGTTAACTATTAACCCACACGTTAAATATCCTTCTACACATTTTGCAAACATATCTCTTAATCGATTTTTACAACCACCTTGACCCATTCTCTTAACCCGGAATCAACGTCAACCAACTGAACTACAGGCCCTTTGTACCCTTAACCCTTCTTCACAACATGTTTGAAATCCACTCGGCCATACATCATTGTCACTGTGTACGTTGTAATAAGTCATGCGGATAAATGCGAGTTGGTATCGAGTTGGAATTTAGCTATTAATGAAAGTTTCGCGCTAAAACACAAACTACAGATATGCCAAGGAATGTGTGAACACAATTCAGACGACATAGTTACCAGTGTTTCGTTTGAAACTTATTAAATTATACATTCTACTTGGGCTTCAACTATGTGTGGCGATAAAACGGACGTGTACACTAAACGATATAAAAGCTACGTACAGTGTTACTATGTACTGCCGTTTATGAGTTGGAGTATGTGTTGATACCATACTAAAATGTACTGGGAATTTAATTCCCACAATGAAAGATATGACTTCATCTGCCCTTATCTTACTATTTTATGCGACTTTTATTCAGGTTGTTGAAAGTTGGTCCATAGTTTTGCTTACGGTATCCGTCTATCAACGCTACTGAAAAATAATCCAATACCGGCCAATATAATATGGAAGCATACGATTCAATGATCATATACGGCTAGTAGAACAATATCGCGATACACCAATTTATGTTATCTACAAATAAAAACTTCAAAATGGTACATGAAATATGGGCACTACGCCTATAATTCTCTTTAAATTTGCATATGTACTTCAAACGGTACGAAATAAATATTCATTTTGATACATAAATATTTACACCAACAGTGAATTTGTAGCGCGCCGTGCATACCTCACTTAATAATACACTGGCCTTATTCATATACAGATTTAAAATCTATTTTAGCTATCGATTATTTTGTCTTCTTCGCTCAAACTGATTTCTAAAGTTGTTCGAAAGGGTCAAAATATTCGATAAGTATAATAGGTTTTAAATCGGTCTATGAATAAGACCATGTATGTTTTCGCTAACATTTTACTACTAGTTGTATACAAATGCATATGGACCGGAATTTCACATACACAAGCTCGCATTGTATCCCTGAAATGGTAGGCAAAGGTGCCACTTATACTACGTGTAGTGGGCTGAGCTTATTTGCGCCCTAAAATATGATGCTGCTTCCGAACTCGAATTCCAATCCTTGGTAAGCCATATCGAGATTTTTCAAATCGGAATGTACAAAGTAAAGTCCTCGAATGCGGAATTGAAACTAGGACGTCACAATTCAATCTAATACACTGTTACGAGGCTATTCAAACGACTAATATTGTACAAACAGAAATGTTTCTAAATATAAGGCAGGCTTAGAAGAAGGCTACTTAAAAGGCTGTGTTAAATATTATGTCAAATGGTGACAGATAATTAATAATAATAATTATGTCCACACGTTGCCGAGTGCTCTGTCTCAACTTCACTGCATATTGCAGTGCGGGTGTAAAAAAAATCGTCAGGAATTCAATCTCCTAAAAGACGCATATAACCATTTATATAACTAAACATAAACAACGGACACAATTTAACCAGGAATTTCGATTAGACGTACAAGAAAATCCGCCTAATACACCTAATGTCTACGTGAACCGTCCCGGGGGAGTGACAGTGGAAAAATTCACCCTGGCGGGCAGTAATCAGTCAAGTTTTAGCTCGCATTACCGTAATGGGTCGGCTGGAGAATGCCGTTTTGTCTTCCTACATCTTACGTAACGTCGGAATCTTAGTGCGGACTGATATACTGCTATTAAATTAGTAATTGAAGTGAGCAGTTGTTTGGTTGCTAACAAAACATGCGAGAGTATGTTATGGGTTCGAAGACATGGCACACAATTTCGAATCTATGTATGTATTATATAGAATTTATTACAGCTTGTTTTAATGTAAAGAAATATATCGTGAATAACCTTAAGAGTTGTCTAATAAAATGTATATATTGCTAAACAACACCCTAGTAATGTTGACAACTAATTTATAATTACAATGGTTTATTGTTAATTTAATTTATGAATAATATGAATTAACCTGGTGATTACTCATTAATTACTAAATAGATTTCATTTGTTTGATGTACGTTTTAACAAAAGACTAAAATATTGATTACAATATTTTTATCTGACTGCCTCGGTGGCGTAGTTGTACTACGGTATGGTTACAAAGCTGAGGTCTCGGGTTCGAATCCCGGGTCGGGCAAAGTGATATTGGATTTTTCTATTTATTATCAGCCCGGAGTCAGGAATTTGTGCCCGATATGGCGATAGGCTCGCTCCCTATCACATCGTGGGACGGAACACACAAGGCGAAATGTGGGTGTCCTTGTGGCGCCTCTGCCTACCCCTTCGGGGATAAAGTCGTGAGTTTATGTATGTATGTAATATTTTTATCAAATCCCCATCATAGGAGTTTATTTTTAACACAAACTCAATTTACATCTCGATATTAATTCATGAAAACCTTGGCTCCCGCATTTAATTTATATTTGATAAAAAAAAGTCCAGCTAGTTTCGTTTGTATAAAAGTTGATTTCTCAACAAGACAATACTACCATATATTTACACAATCATATAATCTACTCTATTTCGCGACACACTTTTTCGTCCGTCCATGATCAGGGGACACGTTTCGCCGCACTTTCGACGCGTGTGTGCCATTACAGACTGCCTTTAAAAATGATTCTCCTCCGAATGATGACCTTATTACATGAGGCATAAAGTCCAATCCTTAGCGCACATAACGAGGTTAGTATAATTGGAAACGCACCTATAGGGCTTACCCGCAGCCCGTGGATATGAAATAAGCCTGGATGGAATTTGACGCCGAACGAACACGAAAGCCCGGCTCGCTGTAATTTCGTGTGTAATGCAAGGTAATTGGAAGAATTCGGGAGGAAATAGAAGAAGCCTTATTTGTTCGGTTATACGTAAGAAAATAGTATGATGACAATGAACTTGTTTGATGTTGACTTACTTATTGTGGCAACTGGGAAAGTTTCAAATAATAAACCGCTGCACTTACCTGAAACAAGAATACAAATAAATGGTAAATTAAAATGAACGAGCACACTAAAGACAAAACTTTTATGATTTTTTCTCAAAAAAGTCAAATCATTTTTTTTTTAATGAAGCATCTTTGTTCCTTTTTGATTAACGTTGTTAAACATGACCTGGGTCGACACGGATTCACTGATGAAATCATAAACTAGTGGGACAAATTTAATAATTTCTAAATTAAGGATTTTTTTATATGTTGGTTGGTTGGTTAGATACCACTAACACCCATAGGTTTTACCTAATTAGTAACACAACACCACCAATTCCATATTGATGTAAACAAGCACTTCGTGCACAAACAAATAAATATAATTAAATTCACATTAAAATTTTATCAACAAGTTATCAATCACACAAAAACACCAAACGCTATATAAATTAAATTTGCAGCAGTCAAAACTCAGAGCGCACTTACACTACGCTTTGATGCACAATTTATCAATATTGAACATCACTTTGGCAATAAAACGTAATGCAGAGTAAAGTTGAGCGTGTATAATCATTGGCAGCTATTTGTGCAATTTAAAACAGGTACAAATTAATTAAGTGTAATGGCTGTCGGTCAAGCAGACGCGTAATCAGCGGAAAGTAAAATGAAACTCAAGCATGCACAAATATTGGATACACATCATTGGAACGTGTTTTACTTTAATGTGTTTTGATGCTAGTCTTATAATAGACAAACAGCTGACCTACTTATAACACTCAAATTCATTTAGCTTCATTAGCACCGCGAAATTAAGCAAAAAAGAGTAATACCGGCGCTACTGCAGCGTTCAATAGTAACGAAATGAAAAGGTTCCAATTCTGCTCCTAAATTTCAAATGAAATCCAGTGTCAAAAGTGTAGCTGGATTAACATCTCCTTTACTGGCAATAATTGGCGACAAATTGATAAAAAATGATTCTTACTTCATTCAGAGAGAATGGAACTTGAAATCAGGCATATCGTATAAGCTCATTCATGATATTGAACACTACACGCCATTCAATTCCTAGCTAAAGCTACAAAATCAACACAAACATTTGACTGAGTCCGTGACATTTGTATCGGATAAAGACAGGCCCGGACTGAGCATCGACAATGACGTTTTTACAAAACACCTTAGTGAAATAAAAATTACCCGTTCCGTAATTTAAATCCAGTACACATCATTAAATTCCTAGGTAAAGCTACAAAATCAACACAAACGTTTGACTGAGTCGTGACATTTGTATGTGATAAAGACGGGCCTGGACTGAGCACTGACAATGACGTTATTACGATGGACAGGCGTCAACCCTCGTCGGCGACGCGACGTGGGCTCGTAACATCTAATTCGCGTCTATAATTGCCTTTACATGAATTATTTGGAGTTGCGTAAATAATTTCGTAGTGTGAAACTAAATATATTTAGATATTTTTTTATTATAATGGCAGGCTTAAAGTAAATACACTGCTTCTTATGACAAATGAAAATCTCTAAAGTCTTGGCTTGTATTAAACTACAATACATGACAGGTTTTCCCTGCGGCCAAAAATACTTCTCCCTGAAAATCTGATAAGTTGAGTGTTCTTTAATATGCTTTGGTATTCAAGACTTAATATCATTGTTGTATGTATAGTTATTTTCAGATGTTGCCTATGCCAGGATTTACAACAACATAACCAATCTTTATCTTATTTATCCACATTTGTCAAACCTCGACGATCATTAAAACAAACCACAATAAAATCCCCAATACAATTTGCTCTATCCTAAAGAGAATCCCTCCCGCCACATCTACGTAGGTAGGCAGCCTTGTCCGGCGGGAGTTAGTGTCGTCTGGTGTCACAATTTTAAGCCGCTCATACAACTTTTGACACGGCTTATCTGTTAACGTGGCCACGTGCACTCCAATTTAGGACTGTGGATATTTTCGACACCGCCGCAAATCTTCCTTATTTCATCTTTGTGAGTAACTTTATGTGTGTTTATAAATGAATATTAAATAGATACTGTAATAATATCATCATTATTTTCAGCTATTATCTATTTAGCTTGGGCATAAGCCTCCTTTGTTCTACGTCGGGCGAATCGCTGCCAAGTAATCTCGGTCATTTACCTAATATCGTTAGCTCACCTGGCATGTCGTTCCAACACTCCGTTTATCGCATATATGATATTATTAATTTCAACTGACATTTTATATTTGCAAAGCAAATATTCGCTACTACTTATCCTTTTTAATGCTCAAAAAATATCGTACAAGTTGAATAGAATAATTAAAACCACACTCAGTCCCTATTCATACATTTATGTACAAGCCGTGCTTAATTACAAACCACTTGACTACAAGGAGTGGAGCATTCCAGATAATGAATAACCAAAGGGGTGGGCTCAATAAACGTGTTAAATTAAGCCCACCGGCCCACGAGCACGTTTCCTTTCATGTAATTATATCATCTCAATTAGTACACACACTTCAAAAGGCACTTGAGTGATATAAGGCGTCTTAACGAAGCTGCTTTCAATCGAGAACGCCCGGTGAATGTTACACGCATGGAAATGTTGGTTTCTATCTCATACTCATTTTACTTCGAATAATTCGGTTTCATTAGTAGTAGTGTTTCTGAAAGCATTTTTAAAGGTGTTTATTTAGGAATATTTTTTTGAGACTAATATACACATAAAACACTTATGACACCATAGGACATAGTAAAGTTGATAGGTCATAGGTAATATATAATTTTCAGCGCGTTTTAATACTGTAAAACACGGTAAAGAAAACGAAATGGAATAACATGTCTTAAATTCGGCTACGTCTGTTGGGTCCACATCACAGATTACAACATCATTCATAAATTTAATAAAAACAAACATAAAAACCTCATGAAAAGAAAAACCATAACATAATTTAATGCGCAACTATTACCAGGCGCTGCATAAAAACGACGTCATAAAACCCAGATTGAAAGGTAAATATTCAGAGTTTGCACAAACCGTGGCGCGGTTGTCAGAAATGAGAAAGATAATGCGCGCCCGGCAAGCACCTATAATCTCTTTTCGCCTGAGTTCATCCGATGCGATAGCATTCATTACAGTAATGGAACACATGCACACCTATGGCCAGTGTTTACCCACCATAAAACCGCACATGCGCTCGATTGGAAACCGATTCTTAGCACGCAATAACGTTTTCCCTGTGTTATCGTATGTTAAATTAATACCATACTGGGTGTAATTATTAATAAGATGATATCTAATTTATCGCTTAATACATGCAACCTAGCTATATGATGTCACTTCTTCTTAAGATTAAATATAATCTATGGTAATCTATCATAATAATATTACAAAACGTAAAATCCACCTCCATCCTATTTATTTTCTTGTCGATCGTTTTAATGCCACCAAACTTAATAACATCTCCATAACGACATATTCCCACGATAATATTGTTATGGCGTCTGGTGGCATTTGTTAAAATGCCATGAATTCGCCACGCCTAATACAACTAAAATCAGCCATGATATATCGTGATCTAATCAACATTGAGCGCTCTCCCGTGCAGCTATTAGTTTAAAAGCAGTGTCTGTTTAACAACAATAAATTTGTATATGAATACGCAAGGAGATAAAATGCGGAAACGCTACAAAACAGTAGGGTGACTGAGTAACGAACTTATGGTAAACGCAATCCAAGCTTGAAATGAAATAACCTAACACCTCAAACATGTCGGAATGTTGCTTTCAGTAGAGAACACACAAACCAAATAAATCCGTCGGTCGTGAAGTGACATTCCGTTGTTTCCGTCCCGTTTTGTTGCTCTCCACAAAAGCGTCCTCGCAATAATAAGTTTGTTCCACACTTTCATACCATGACATAGATTTTTATAAAGTCTTTCATATTTCGTGACCTTAAAACACTTGAGAAGAGAACTAGTGCCTTCTCAAAGCGACAATGGTACATGAAATACACTTGTGACGTACTAGAGACAGGAAACACTCTTTGAACCAGGCCGAGGGGTGGAAGGCGTTGTGACGTGAAGCCAACAACTACAACTCGCCGTGTTGGAACAAAGATAAACACGGCAAAACGGCACGACCAACTTTATAGAAGTGCAATCAGAAAATTTCATTAGTCACGGCGAGTTGAAGTACAACTCCGAGCAACTTCGTGACATTTAATAGAACAATTTTTCATACTATTAACTGCGAAAGTTGTGTGTTAAATTAAATACAAGCGTTGTAAGGATTTAAAGTTATTGCATTTACTATGCACGCTTACATATCATCTACATTTTTACCGCTTTTAATCCCATAAATGAATAGTAAATCGGGCATAATGAAGTTTTTAAAAGAATGGCTATGTTAAAATTGCAAAACAGAGAAATGGGAGATGTTTAATTATTTACGCTTTGGCGAATCTCAACTTCACGAGCAAATAATGAAAATGAATTGATCCTTGACACAGGTCAATGCCCGCAGCCTGTGAATCCTTATGGTAAATCATATAAATAAGTATACAATAGCATAGTTGAGGGAGGACCGAGCTAAAAATAAGAATATTCAGTGTTCGAACCTAAGTCACATGCTTTTGACTTTTCGAAGTTAAGCCTGCCCCACACGTACAAGCGCGTTTTTTTTTATTTTGCACAAACGAATTTTTCCACCAGTCTCAAATCGAAAATTGAACGAAGTTTGCGCAGTTATTTGTCCACACACGTTCCAGTATACTGTTGCAAACTCCGACTCGCACAGTTACATCGTTACGTGTGTGGTGGCCATTACAATAATATTGTTACTTAATTAACGAGAACTCTGTACACGAGCATATAGTGAAACTTGTATGTAAGACTACTCCAAAAACATTTTATAGTTGACGTTCACCAACATGAACTTGGCTTAAATTGGCATTGAGGCGGACTTTACCTGCGATATAGTATGCAATATGCTCTACACATCCAACTAATTAGGTACGAGAGCTTAGTTAATAACGCTCATGTAGCATTGACTGATAGCCTGCGAGACTTGTGTATTATATACAGTAAATAAATTTGAATAGATTTAATCATAGTGAACGGAATTAAACAGTCCTTATGACAATATAATACAGATATTACATTCCAGTAAATAAATTAAAATATGTTCATACACCCAACAGTTACATACATAGTCCTGACTTCCCACTAACATCGTGGTTATCAGATTTTTCGAGAGACTTTTCGGTCTCACAGATGCCCAGACCCGAAAAAATACCTGTGGATCACACAAACATTTGTTTTGGTGCAGGGGCCGAGCCCGCGGCTTTTTGCTTCACAGACGGCGTCTAACCAAATGCGCCACGGAGGTTGTCAAGAATTTTAAGATTGTATGATACTTACAAGCATCGTCAATAGATTGGATAATAAATAAACCGAGGTAAAATTATTATTAATGCACGTTTATTTTCACACTACTATACTATACTATTGTCATCATCATCATCATCATCATATACAACTATATGCATATACTATATATGCACATATACAAATATATGCATATACTATTGTATGTATATTTAATTAAAACAATAGCAAAATCGTCATAAATCCTGCATTTAGGATACAAAACATAAATTATAACAATTTATTCCAAAGGCAAGAAAAACTAGTGACCTTTTTAGACATTATAATATTTTAAGAATAAAACGCTTTTTCATAACTATCGCGCTACTAGCAAGAATCTTAAAAAACGCTACGCACCATCATTACTCCAAGTATAGTAAGAAAATATTAAATCAGTTAAGTTATACATTGAAAAATATATTTAACATGTAAAGTTTTGATAAATATAAACTTAGATGTAGAAACACACGCGCCAAACGATGTTTTAGATGTAGATTTTGTATGTACCTACATTAGGTGGAAATTATTTTTAATAAATAAATACCAAATTCCAGTAATTACTTATTATGACACACACTTCAAATTAAGTTCCCAACTACATTTTCCTCTTAAACGTGATGACATTATTAATGGAAATATAGGGAGGTATTAGATAACATACGTAATAAAAAGATAAAACATCCAACGGGTTTTTCCAGCACATATCGTTATAAGCACCAAATAAGCTTTATTACGCGTACACCTAACCTGACATTTGAAAATAATATACATATAAGAAATAAATAAATACACCCAACAATCACACATAGTAATGATCCCACACCAAGATCGAGTCTTCTGTCGTGGGTATCAGAAACTATCGGAGACTTTTCGGTCTCACAACACCCAGACCCAAAACAAATACCTGTCGATCACACAAATATTTGTTACGGTGGGGGAAATCGAACGCGCGGCCTCTCGTTCCACAGCCGGCTTCTTACCAAATGCTCCACGGAGGCTATCAAATACAATAGAAAGACGACCCAGCGCCTTTTTCTCGATTCCCATAAGCTCCGAACATTACTAATTGAAAACGTGACACTAGCCACCATCTGTTATGGTTCTATATAAATAAAACGAAAGAGGTCCTCCGTCGAGCTTCACGATAAAACTATTGGATGGATTTATATCTTTTTTTTTTCGTTTCCTTGGATATTTCACATATGTTAAAAGATAATACAAAACCTCGGGATGGAGGGTCCTTATCTTACTCTATACCTAACAGTGGATGAAGTAGTAACGTGGATCATAAGGATAATTATAATGGATCAGCGATGTAATTAACACCATGACCTATTTACTTTAATTTAAATATTGTAATGTACAGTCATCCTGTAGGTATGTACTGAGATCTCAGTTAGGGCTTAGTGCATACGTAAATGATCTGTTAATGCTAATTGGTAGTTCAACGTCCAAACGCAATTACCTCACGCTGAGAACTAAATTACTGTTACAGGTATGTTTAAGTTAGATAAATATACATAATTGTGATATCACATTGTATAATATACATCGTTTCACTATAATATACATAGTTTCACACGCCTCGGTGGCGTAGTTGTATTACGGTACGGTTACAAAGCTGAGGTCTCAGGTGCGAATCCCGGGTCGGGCAAAGTGATAATGGATTTTTCGATTCATTATCAGCCCGGAGCCAGGAATTTGTGCCCGATATGGCAATAGGCTCGCTCCTATCACATCGTGGGACGGACCATGCAAGGCGAAATGTGGGTGTCCTGGTGGCGCCTCTGCCTACCCCTTCGGGGATAAAGGCGTGAGTTTATGTATGTATGTTCTCTATAATATACGGATATTGCCAGAGTTATGAAACTCCAATCATTATAATAAGTTAATTATGGTAAAAAAAATAACAGATACCAAGAGAGATAACACGTTATACCTCGGACTGAGAACAGCAGTGCATTGCTACAGATTAATTATCCTACCTTCCGAGTTTCGGGTGCTCCTGTATATGGAAAATCGTGTCGTTTAAGGCGAGTGACCTGCCCTTCTGACCAGTCTTGCTAATAACTCCTGCTAATAAACTACGTCGGAAATATTTTTGTATAATTGTTGATAGTTGCGTTTTTATAGGCAACTAATTACCAAAAATTACAACTGACGATATTCAACAAATCGTCCCTGGTTACAATAAAAGTAACATGGTTTCCTGTGTCGTGACTTCACCTTGTTAACTCACAACGTTGACAACACAAAACGAACTGCTAAATATTGCAATTACAACGCCATAAAGTTAAAAAACAAGCCCCTTGCGAGGATTTAACCTTGGAGGATTCTGTACTAACAAATATTTCATAAAATTATAATGTGGGGCCCAGGAGTACATTAATAAGGTACGCTTTGCCTTTTGTAAACAAGATGTTTTCTCTTAACACTGTGCTAACATTACGTGGACATTAATCGCGATACACAATGTACTACAATCCAAAACTTCTCAATGTAACAGGAGACTCGACCTAAAACGGTGCAGGTAAATAAGTAAATAAATACACCCAACAGTAACATACATAGTCCTGACACCCCCACACTAAGATCGAGTCTTTTGTCGTGAGTATCAGAAACTACGAGAGACTTTTCGGTCTCACAAACACCCACACCCGAAAGAGATATCTGTGGTTCACACAAACATTTGTTTCGGTGCGGGAATCTAAACCGCGGGCTCTCGTTTCACAGCGGGTGTCAACCAACTGCGCCACGGAGGCTGTCTGGTGTTTTAAAAATATCATATATTTACAAAAATAGTGCTAAATTCCAAACACGCACTCCACTTATCTGTCAAGTTCATTTAATATTTGCCAACAGTTGCGGAACCCTAAACCGTCCAGATCAATATGAGCCAGTGTGTTTCCGATAGCGGAGTGTAATTGAGACCGTTAGCAGTGTAATTTACTCGTACAATTTTTCTATACAGAATAATTGAACCTTTAGAACGGTCCCGCGAATTAATTACATGTTCCCGCGAACGCTACCCTTTGGCTTTTAGGGGAAATTTAATTTCGTACGCACGTGATGAAAAACGTGATAAGTAATTTAGGTAAAGCGCTTTCTTGGAAAAGTTATCGAATATATTTTACTGTATACACTGTAATGGTACAGACACTAAAAATAACATATCTGTTCTGTATACAGTATATAAATAAAATTTCGTCTCTTATTTTATAAGGACTTTTTTATACCGATCTTATAAACTCACTCGCCAAATGAGATGCAACATCAAAGCAGCTGATGTATGTATGTATTTCAAGTCACTTTTCTACTTGTGACATTGCGTAGTGACATAACAATTCTAATAATGTAGTCGTAGGAGATCATTATCCTACCTTCAAGTTTTAAATACATAGAACTTATTATAGAATCTAGCGAAAATAGCGATATTTATTTTATTCAACAACCTTCTAACTTGTATTTTTTTATTTCTAAAACTACCACAACGTAAACAGAAAGCAAAATAAAGATGTCCATTCCCGCTTGAATTCAAATTAGAGTAGATCGGCGCACCTTAATAATTTTCACGTTTAGACCCAACTGTTGTAAACTGAAGTCGGGGTCCCCCCCATACTATGGGAGCTCATTATTACTGAACAAATTACAACTTGCGTGAATTAAACAGGACGCGTCTCCAAATGCTGTGGTATTAGTTTGAAGGCCCTCGTTACTTGGCAGGGTAGAGGTATGTAAATTCTAATATAAGGTATAGTTAAAGATCATAGAATAGTCCGGGTAATAAGCAAAATTTTGTAATTCCAAATTTTAGTTGATGTCAAGTTTTCATCTCAAAATGATGGAGACAAAAAGCTGATATTTAAGAGAGATAGGATATCTTTGAATCCTTGTCCCATAACCTATCAAGAAAATCACCGATTTCCATATGTATTAAAAAACAATACCATGTATATTAAGGTTTCATCAGTGATCAGACAAAAAATGACCTAAATTTGTCGGAAAAATAATCCAACATATTGATAAATTCTCTTTAGAAATTATGTGAATGTAGCAACGCGAATATTCATCTAAAGTGTTTATTTAAACAATGAAGAGCACAATCGGGGCAATCGCGACATTTTCAACCAAATTGTATTCTCATCGCAAATACCATACACATTTTATTACAATGCAAAATTAATTCGACTTTCAACAACACCATTCATCATTAAAACGCAACAACTGCATTAAAACCAGCCAGTGAACATACAAACAGAATGAAAATTAACCTCACAACACCGGGCGACTTAAATCAACCCGTACTTCGCAGTTCATTAATCAAAAACGTAATTAATATCACTTGGCAACATCGAACAAATTAAAGTGATATCAACGACGACAGTTTCGGTGCACATTATATTTTACAGAAAACGTTATATTAATGAATACGTAAATAAACTCCCATTTCTTTCAAAAATCCTTGATAATCTCATCCATCGTCAACTCAGCTCCTTCCTTTCCAATAATTGTCTTTTAAATCCTCTCCAATCTGATTTTCGTTCTGGGGACAGTACAACTACCGCACTGGTACACATCACGGATGACATTAGAGCTGCAATGTAAAATGGAAAGCTAACGGTACTTATATTGTTAAATTTTATGCACTTAACACTGTTGATTACCCACGATGTCTTGCCAAGATGGTTGTCAAGCTAGGTTTCAATCGAATTTGCTGTTCAAAATGCTATTGTAAGAAGTCGGTTAAAAATAAATAAAATAATTAAATAAACTCCAATTTTCATGTTCGGCCGTTAAATTAAACACTGTTGATCACTTTAATTCATATTTGAATTGTTTTAGTTTTGATTCGTTTAGATTGAACGATTGCTTTTAAAATTAATTGAGATACGTCAACTTTATTTGTTAGTATTTCAGAACTTAATATATTGGCTAGCAATTCGTTTTAATTGTACTAGTAATCAATATCAAAACAATTTTGAAACTCTGCCTCACATCTTATTCAATTTTCTAGCTGCATCTATATATTTATTATACTGAGACGACAAAGATGATGATGAGCAGTTCAGTCCAGATGGCGCATTCACCGAAGTGAGATGATTATTCCTCGTAGATCACAACAATCATACCGGCTTGATTGTATCCGATCGTATGATTCATCAAAAGGCTAATTAATGCCAGTCTCGATTAAAGCCAATCACATGAAACAGCTTGAAATAATCTAAGCGAGGCATCACGGCGAGTTAGAAAATATCTCATGAGTGATGTGGAGGGAAATCCGCGCGCGCAATCCATCACGCCGCGTCAGCAGAAACAAAACGTAGCGTCGACATGTGTCGCAGTTTGCGCCCCGGACGCGCGGCCGGCCGTACTCGGAGAGCTGGAGATGCTGATATAAAATCTATTGGTATTGAACATTTCATATTTAGAATCGATGATGTCATTAAGAACAAGATTTTTTAGTATGTAGATAAATTTTCTCGCAGGTGGTGAGTTATTAAATTTAGTATACATTTTTTTATTCCTATTTTAGTGATAATATATGTATTTGCCCTACAGTGGGAGAAAAATGACAATAGACATATAATAATATTTTGTAATCCAGATAATTCTAAATGTTTAGCTGTCTACAAAGCTCGCCCTCTCGCATTATTTCTGGATTGGACATCAGAACATCGATTTTTCTCTCATTCATCATCTGACACACCTCATTAATTTTTGCATCCATTCCTCCTCTAACATTTAAAGTAGCAAAGCGGCTCTCCTCAGTCCGCTTTTCGCCAACATGGGATACGAGACGTGACGGGTGGCGAACCGCGTCGCCGCCATATTGACAATTTTTATTATTATTAATATTAATGATCGTCATAGCGTTCCCACGAGAAGCAAGGGAAAAATAACTGTCGAGCCTGGCAGAGCCCCGCATGCCAGACTAAGGCTGGTCTTTATCTGGGGGCGCCCAACCCCAGGACAAAACGGCTCGCTAACGACTAGGCTCGCCCCTAGTCATGCATCTATCGGCGCGGCAGACCTTAGATTGGCGGTTAGGGATAGGATAAGGACTAAGGCATGGTTTGGGTGATTGGGTAAAGAGGATTATGAATTTGGGAAAGGAAATGGTTTAATGGGACACTACTAACTCGGAAGATATAGGGCAGGAGTTAGTGGTGGCTCGGGGAGCCGGGGTCGCGTACCCGTATGTTATGAAATTACTACCGGACAAGTAGCTTGTCATAGACACCCCCTGACTTTGAATGACTGAGAACTTGACTGAGAATGCATGAAGAGAATGATGAAAGTGGATGAAGCGAAAGTTGTATGTCAGGATCGAGCAAAGTGGCGATCCATAGTCTCTGCCTACCCCTATGGGATACAGGCGTGATGATTATGTATGTATGTATGTATGTATGGACATCAGATTCGCAAATGTGACATAAACAACTGGCCACGGTTATAATTTAGATCCGAAATTTCAAGCCACGCATAATAATAATAAAATAATAAATACACCCAACAGTCACATACATAGTCCTGACCCCACATTAAGATCAATTAAGTCTTGTGTCGCAGGTATCAGAACTACGAGAGACTTTTCGGTCTCACAAACACCCAGACCCGAATAAAAGATAAGATATATATAAAACAAATGATGAATTTGTAAATAACAATTACATAAACTGTATAATCGCCTGCATTAAATCCCAACAGACCTCAAAAAAGGATGTAAAAATTGACGACTCTGGGAGGAAAGAACGCGGTTCCCGGTCAGCGCGCGAACAAAAACCGAACGACGCGATGCGACGCGACGAACGCGATTAAATATGATGAACGACCGATGGTAAATAACGAAACGAGCTAACTGTTCCACTAACGATGCCGATACGAGCGCGGCGCATGTTTCATTCCGCCACTTCATTGGATTCAGATAAGTGTAAAAAGTAATGTTTCAACGTTTATACACGCGCCGGTGTAGTGCGCTAACTTTAATGAACGATTAAAGTATAATAAGCTCACGGAGCCGCAGACGGAATTTTAACACAATAAGTAGTGTATGGAGCTTCTTCAGTGGGTATCACACTCGTCAGTATAAGCTCGAATTCATACTAGTAGGTATAAACATATAAAAATATGTAAATAGTTTATACGGATTACCCTGTTACCAAAACTGATAAAGCAAATTATATCAGTAAAAATACTGAAACAAAAGACGTAAACATGCTAGGAAAATAGTTGATAGCGCTTATAACTCCAGGCACTGAAGACAAAGATCTACTTATATCCTCAAAGCGAACAATAGACGTGAATATATGTCTACACCATTACGGAATAGAATAGAAAGGCTCACAAGTACTATCATCGAAGGAAGTGGTCCGATTATCGCCTCGCCAAAACTCCTCAAAGGAAACCTGCCGACCCTATCAATCACTTTAAGTAAAAGCATCAATCGAATAAAAACAAGCGTTCGGAACGCCCCGGGTAAACAACATAAAGGTGCGGAAGCTGTTGAGACAACACAATTGCGAGACGTTACCGACAATATAAACGGCGGACACGCGGCGGAAGCTTGGCGCGGTGTATTTTTCTTGTCAGAATTAAACTCCTTAATGAGGTTGGCGAAATAATTGCTGTAACACAAGAACGGTAGCGCGAATGGACGGCATTAATTAAAAACAGTACCGCCACTGGGAGACTGCGGTCAGGCGAAAATGTAACATAAATAATAACGCGAGCCCAGATGGAGAGCAAAACGTAAAAGGCCGCGCACTGCTAAACTTTCGGATCTCCCTTTCATAACTTTTTCTACGCGTGGAACCTTTTCGCCTGCCATTGTTTATTATGCCTCATTTGACTAAAATAAGAGACGGCCGGTCGCTTCTGTCCTTTTATTTAAATGTGTGTATCTTCACACTTCAGATAGCCTCATACATTTATAAAGGAACCTTTAATATAATTTCAAATATAGAATTACACTAACCTTAACTGCTTTAACCATCAGCGCCCACACATAAATAACACCTTTAAAATTTCTACTCAAAATTGGCTACTATTATGTTGAAATATTTCGCCGCTTCGCTTCTGCTGTCTCGCTTAATCTCAATCATTCGTTTATCGCGGCAAATAACCTCAGCGAGTCGTCAGCTTTTTAGTTGAGATAAAAGTGAGCGTCGCTTTAAAGTGGTAAGAATGTATCCGTCAGGTTTAGTCTCACATTACTGAAACGACTGGTGGTGCGGGACGAGGGGTGTGAGGCGAGGTGCGGGGCGTGCGGTAGCTTCACCTAGTCGTTTTCCTGCTATCAGTCACTGCGACACTGTGTTTGACAGGCGATCCATAAAAACGTCGCACGTTTCGCAATGGCTCCACGGAATCCGGCGGTCCTTTTGTTTTCCCTGGAGATTTACTTGGAATGTCATTTATTTGGTATATTTCTTTGGTTTGTCGAACTACACAACAGTTGACGTTGGCTGTTCTTAGCACAAATGTTTGTGACGTGAACGGTTGATATAAAATTATTTAAGGTTCTTATTTTTCCAATCGCAATATTGATAAATAAATCATAAGCAACATACATATCGCTAAACAGTAAAATAAATTGGTGTAGCGACAGAGGGCACTGGTTACGATGATTGTTAAGTTAAGGAAAGCAAAGCGCAAGGCTTTTTCTATCCGGAAGAACATTTTTGGCATGGAATGGATTATTGCAGGAAGGGTTGAATCCCGAATGCGGCCGGTCATAAAATAATAAGCCGCATCTTTTTTGCAACATATGTTACAGAAGTATGCCACGCTGATCCCAAAAACTATTTTATTAGGACAAGGACAGCAACAAAACTATAATCAAAGAATATTGAACGTTATGACCACAAGAAAAATATCAGCATCAACTACCTACATAATTAGAGGTATTACATAAGTTCCCGATTCTTAGAAGAAGGCAATCTCGAAAACTACCCAACCAAATTCAATTCTTTTATTGGAGGTTACGCTCAGTAAAGTACACGCGGCGTTCGATGGTCTTTATTCCCGCGGGTTCAGGACTTCAACACGGATAGCCAATATTTTCTAATTCCGTAGGTTTTATTACTTTTTCTAGAATACTTAAGAGCTCTCCTTGAACCAGCAAAGTAATCGTAATGAACTGCGGAACGAAATTTATTTTTAATGGTGAACGAGGGTTTATTTACAGCAATGGAAGACATAAGTCATAACTCTTATAACTTGGCTTAATTTTGTTCAGTATATTTTTATATAATTTGGAATGATAAGTCAACACTTTTATGTATTTTTCCTTTTTTACTTCTAAAGGTTAATTTAATTAGTCAAAAGCACAAATTGTGCACTCAATTAATCCTTAACTAAATCAGCAGCTGTTTTATTTTTGAATTTAACATACACAACAGCATCCATAATCATAAAACACCTAACATTAAAACATATAAATATAATGTAAATTTTCCCAAAACAGTAAAACACGAATGAAGTTTAGCAAAAACTTAGGGCGGGCGGATGCAAAACAAGCCGTTTGATACTTAATGTGTCTTGGGGGAAACGTCATCCCTTGCCACTTAAAAACTCGTAAACCAGGCAGAAACGGGGCGGGGCGTGGAACGTAACAGTTGTTTGTTGTTACTAATTAAGAATTTAAAACGGAACTTTGCAGTTAGCTTAGATGTTGACATGGTTAAGTGCTAGACTGAGTCAGGTTCGAATAATTGCAAAGCTGAGGTCTCTGGTTCGAATCCCAGGTCGAGCAAAGTGATATTGGATTTTTCTATTCATTATCAACCCAGAATTTGTGCCCGATATGGCGATAGGCTCGCCCCGTATCACATCTGGGAAAGGCGAAACGTGGGTGTCTTGGTAGCACCTCTGCCTTCCCTTTCTGGGAAAGAGGCGTGAGTTTATGTATGTGTGTATCAAAAATAAAGTTTTATTACTTCAACAGAGGTGTGTATCACCATCATTTCCATCACTATCAGATAGAGCAGCACTACGCTCAGCAATAGGCCCAATATCCGCTGACATAGTATAATTGTATACTATATTTTTTGAGAAACTTAATTAAAACATAACTCAACAATCTCATCCAGTTAATAAAACCACGTAAATTAAGTCATAGATAAATGGCGAAAGAAGGAAGTAATCGAAAAACGTCAAGTCCTGCAGTAACCTAATAGTGGTCAATTTATAAACCATCCACAAGTAGACTCGACTAATGGCTTGCGCTGGGATCTGGATTTGCGCACGGTCCAAACTATGAAAGATGGCGATAGCTCTATTATATTTTTGTATTCTCAGGTTGTTTTTTTTATTGTTATGCTCGAGACAAGCATGCCATTCGCTTGATGGTAAGCGATAGGACATGGACAGTAGCAAAACCAAACAATACCATGAATTACAAAGCAATGCTTGGCATTCCACTGCGCTCGCCATCCTAAGACATAAGATGTTAAGTCTCATTACGTCCAGTAGTTACTCTGGCTACAATGTCCTTCAAACTGCAACACAACAGGACATTTACACTGCGATTTCTTTTATATATAACACGACAAATTACTTTACAAGTGGCAAGAGCAGTGCTGTCTAGATAGATAGATTGGACTATCAGATGACAGATCCACCGGCGATCCACTGGTTTACATAAATATACTTGTATTATATTTTCATGATTGTCTCTGACTGTCGTTATCCAGGTTATTTTACAAACAAGCATCTACTACATAATTATCTTCTTTTACAAGATTTAGGTGGAGAAAGTAATTAAAAATAAGCAGTAGGATCGTCTGAGCAAACACTAACACCAGGTCCGACAACTTATATCTTTTAATACATGCAGCTCATAAGTATAATAATTATACGCATACCATATTTCAGCAACAATACTCCAAACTTAAGAGTCAAATATATTCGTAATAAAATTACCCTAAAATCGCTGTAAGTTCCCGTTCGTACCAAAATAAATAAACCTTATTCGGGACGGGTTAACATCATTATCTGACAGCAGTTTTACTCTGCCACCTGGCTCTATATTGCATTATGACTGCCACTACACTTTCTATAAAAACATAATAAATTCTTTCAAACTGGATAACTCGATCGATGTTTTGGACAGAGATTTATTTTGAAAGCTGTAAAAGCTTTTTGGGTGTCGAATAAATCTTCGATAGAAATAATAATGATAAAATATTTGTTTTTATCTATATTGTCTAATGCTAATATACATAAATTAGATACTTGTTTAGATATGCACCAACCACAGGAAACAAACGTTTTTTGTTTTTGCCTATTACCAAATTTTGTGTGAGTATAAGAAATTATGAGAGCACTTTTAATCTCATACAACCCGAAAAAAATCCAAAGCCTACATCGTTGAATTATATTTGAACTTAGGATCGCACGTTATATAATTCACGAGCGAAACTATAGGGTTTAGTAACCATTATAACTTTACATTATTATTCTATGTCAATCTACACGTATCCCGTCACGAAGGCACAAAATCTTTTAAAATTTCTTTCTCGCACCCAACTTTTAACTTTTACATACGCAAATACGTTCGTGAAAAATCAATCGCCGACACAATTCCACTTTTAAAAAACCACAGTGGCAACATTCAACGCGAACAGATTTCGGCGGCGCGCAATTATTGCTCGCGATGAAAAAAAAAAAAGAAAAAAGAGAAACACACACTTCAACATGTGAACGAGATCAATATAATAAAAGTGAATGAATGGTGCGGTTGAAAAATGTAGTCTGCTGAATGTACGGATAAAATTGCTTTAGCCAGATCAGGTAGAAAGGGTAAATGGGTGAAGTAAAGGTGATTCACGGGCAAAGCCGACGTAAGGGATCATTTACACTGCAACCGAATAACGTGCGCTCTGTCCGGGAGATCTCAAATTAACACATTATACAAATGCCGCTGCACAATATTCTATTTAAATCATGTCAAGCGAACATTTGATTCTTTGCGTCGTTATGTATCATCATCTTTAGTCACAGGAAGTTAACTGCAGGAAATGGGCATAACCTAACAATTTCATATTCTGGGCGTTTAGACAAAACTTGCTACGCTTGGAAGAAACGTTGATGAGCACAGTGCGCGTAGCTTTTCGCGCTGATGACGCTACTGCCGACATCAAGCGGTTGATTGGCTACTCTATGATGGTAACCCTGCTATTGGTGGCCAGAAACTCGTCTGTTAAGAATGTGACATTAGATTGGTTTATGTAAGGTATTGGCGCGAGGCCCCTACACCACTTAATTTTGAGTATAATTTGAAATAGTTGTTTGAATCTTATCAGAAAATAAATAATTAAATTCGTATTGTGAAATATGAAATTATTTGACATCAAATTGACACTAGGTGTTCAGAATAATGTTACAAGCATAATGTCTAATAATACAACACGTATTCCGGCAACGATAAGTGGTATCGTTTTACAACAACATGTTTTCTAAAAGAGCGTGCTCTAGTTACATACACTAAAGATAACATGCTCTATCTATTTACGAACACATGTTCGAAATCTGCAATGCCTTTTATGTGCCGAAATTGTATGTATTGCGTTCACTAAACGTCCCAATGTGGTTCAATATGGAAATATCTTATATGTATATGTAGATCTAGCTTAGCGATTGTCAAATTTTATACACAAACTTGCGATTTCTTTTATAATTGATTTCAGAATTTAAAAATCTAAGTATTCATTCACATAAAAAGTAACAATGAAATCGCAAGAAATAACAATGGTGTATATGAGCCTTAAGGAGGTACTCTCGCGGACCTATTCTGTAAACCGTTCTTCCTCTCAGTCGGATACCCTTGAATAGACGTGGACGCTCAGCGCTACTCAGCGAGCCATTGTCATGAAATATGGCCGTATGTAGGCCACCTCGTATCAAAATTATATTCAGAATACGACCGTCTAATATGCTCATTGCGGACAAATGGACTGTGGAGAATAGAAAGATTAACATTTATGACAATACTCAAATCTACATATAGAGGACTCTATCAGTTTATACAATCGAAAGCGAAAACTCAAGTCGAATACAGTAACACAAACAATGAAATAAAACATTTAATACTCGATTGAATTTTGAATATACAAACGAATCAGTGCATATAAAACATACATATACGGTATGCATACAAAAACAGAGCGTAAAAAGCGAGTGACGAAATTCCCCGGTGAAAATAAAAGAGCTCAGACTGCAAAATAATTGCTTTGTTATTTAAAAACCGATAACGGCAAGTTTTTGTTCGGTGAGCGAACAAATCCGGCGGATCGGAGGCGTTTCGCTCAAGTTTCATCGGTACCATGCAAATGGAAATCAATGCTTCGGGACGCGCCATCGTCCGCATCGTCCTTTCACTTTCAAACGGCATTCCTTTAATGATGCTCCGAGAAACACGAGCATTCAAATCTTAATGTCTCGACACTAAATACGTTATTATTTCAAGACACCCGGAAACTACTCGAGCGTGAACTGCGTTTATGCTGATTTCGTGTTAATTCCCACAGTACTTTGAAGGTTTGTTTTTTTATTTTTTTTTATTTCAATGAATGGCGAGACGAGCATGCCATTCGCCTGATGGTAAGCGATACGACCGCTCATTGACAGTAGCAAAACCAAACAACACCATGAATTACAAGGCAATGTTTGGAATTCCACTGCGCTCGCCATCTTGAGACATAAGATGTTAAGTCTCAATATGTCCAGTAGTTACTCTGGCTACAATGTCCTTCAAACCGGAACACAACAGCGCATTTTCACTGCTGTTTGGCGGGAGAAATAGACATTGCGGTGGTACCTACCCAGGCGGCCTCTCACATATGAGAGACCTACCACCAGTTTTCAGAGGAGTAATTTAATAAGGAAAGGCATTAAGTAGTTTCCACTTTGCTGACTTGCGAAGATCTTAATTAGAGACAGACTAGAATTAGACTGACAACTGACATACAAAGTAGTATTGGCTACATGCAAAAATAAATTACGCGGCTTCATAAAACGTTAATTCGTATTACAAAACTAAAAAAAAAATCATCAACGAAACAAAACCTGTCCCTTTTTTTGTCATGGTATTTTTCATTTCACATCTACAGCACTAATTGTATAATTGGATCGAAAGTACCACGTTAAATACTGTTTCCTTCGCAGTACATGTAAGTAAAGTGGTCGCGTGCGGATTACATAATGTGCTTAGAAGCCTAACCAATACCGCGGGGCTATCTAATGATCGCCAAGTGGAGCGTGTAATGGAACAAGGACGCCGACTGCGAGTAACAACAGCGGTATGCAACTCATCAACCGGAGTGACGTTTAAAAACCAGTATCCGTGACTATCTATTTTTGGAACGCGCTTGTGCGAAATGGAGGTAATCATAATCGGAATTTAAGTTATGTGCTTTATTAAAATGGGTATTTTGGATTGCACGGATATATGGAGTAATACTTTATAAGCGGGTCTGAATCATGGGGCATACACATCCCTGACTCGAAATTATGAGTGTATTATTATCAATTACTGCCTCGGTGGCGCCGTTGTACTATAGTATGATTGCAACCCCGAGGTCTCGGATTCCAATTCCGGATCGGGCAGAGTGTTATTGGATTTTTTATTCATTATCAGCCCGGAGTTAGGAATTTGTGCCCGACATAGCGATAGGCTCGCCCCTATCACATCGTGGGCCGGAACATACAAGGAGAAATGTTTCTCTCAGTGTCTCATCCATTTGTTTTTTTTTATATTTTACATCTGACCAAGAAATTATGTTTACGCGATGAAAATAATTCAAATTCAACCAAAGCATCTATTTGTATTTTGCCTAATCATTGTAGACTCAACATTTGAGTTTTATAAAATGAAAATCCTAGTCATGATTTGGTAGTGGCCAAAGTTCACCGTGACCTAACATGTTCGAGACAAATGGAGTTAGTTATTCTAAAGGTTAAATGTGAGTATGAAACATACCAAAAGGTTAACGTTTGTCGAATTTCACGATTTGACATCGCATTCCTATAATTTCAAAAGCTTCTCAAGATTATAAGATGTATTCACCCCTACTCATATTACTGTAACTTGTCAATTATGGTAATTATTTCGTATCCACATTCCTCAGAGTTTGATATGAGCAATAGAGCAATATCGACTAAGAACAATACCGACTAAGAAAACTTTTAATTTGATTAAAACTACTAAATAGATTAATGGCGGCGCAGGTGGCGTAGTTGTACTACGGTACGACTACAAAGCTGAGGTCGCGGGTGACGGGTTCGAATCCCGGGTCGGGCAAAGTGATATTGGGTTTTTCTATTCATTATCAGCCCGGAGTCAGGAATTTGTGCCCTATATGGATATAGGCTCGCCCCCTGTCACATCATCGGACGGAAAATATAAGGCGAAATGTGGGTGTCCTGGTGGCGACACTACCGACCCCTTCTGGGACAAAGGCGTGAGTTTATGTATGTATGTAGATTATTGTACTGCAACGCGACCACACTTGCCTATCGGACGGCCAGCATAACTCACATCAACATTCAATGTCAAGATGAAACGGCGTCTGTGGCAATACTGCGATTGTGTGCCGCGAAACTTATCGCCAGACACACCCGCCGATTAGTTTTCATGTTTGTCTTTCATAGACGGTGACAATTTCATTTCACGCAATTTATTTTTATTGTGCAACGTAACAGTTAACATAAACGTTGGGTTTCGCTACATAGAAAGTTTTGAATTTTCTGTATGGTGTTTATTTCACTTTTTATTGTATTATTTTATGTTTCACACGTTAGTATGCCCTACATTATGAGATTATTTTACGCAGTCACGTAAAAGCTTAGAATTCACAGGAATGGCACGACTCGATGCTGCTTAGACTTAACCGAATGTGGGAATTTCCATGTCGTCCATGGTATGACTGATGCGATTGAATAAGAAATCTAACGGGACTTAATGACTACTAAAGTTTGCGTGATTCGATTTTTTTTTACTAAACATGGACATTACCGTATCTATAGTGAAATGCTATAATAAAAAAAATATTTGAAACATATTCTACTAAATCCAGCCATAATCCATTGCAATGAACTATCATTATTTTAAACGAGTGTTTTGACCTTCTCAAGTTGAACTTCCAGTCATTATAACTCAACTTCACTTAATAGTTCGCAATTTATTCCAGGCATATCAACATTAAAGCGTTTAGTACAGCTATTTGATCTAAAGAGAAACTGTAATGCTCACATAAATTGTACACATATCATTAAAGTTTCACTTAGAATGGAAATACCTCGGCAATGTACAGCGCATCATTAATACAAGCTTCAAGAACTCACAATGTTCGTTCCATTGAAAGTTAATACCCACCTCTTATGCAAATGCACGTACGTCAGGCCAAGTCATATGATCGACAATAGTCCATTATAATAGTCAGATGTACTGAATTCGTGTACAGGGACGAAGTTAGGACACATTCAGTGGGCGGGTGGTATCGTCGTTCGTAAATTCATTCAATTGTGAGAAAACAGTCCAAACTAATTAAGTATAAAGTCCACCTACTCATCACATTCACACCACTTTATCACACGATTGACGAGTGATATCGCGGATTAATTTTAATGGTTAATTTACATACAGATTTTTATTACGAGGTTTCTGTAGGACGTGTAACAGATTTTACGATGTGCTCTTGCAAGTCTGCATGCGGGTAAGTTCTTCTAATAAAAATACTGTTTTGAGCCCTGAAATAATCTCTGGGTACGTCCACCAGGTGCGGTAGTGTCGGAGGCTTGTACAGGACGGTCCATTACTCCGCGAACCTCCTGAGCTAATTAGAGCCACGTGTAGAACAATGCGAGCGCAGATTCCTTGTCCGATTCACACCATACCACCGCTTTGTACTTTATTTGACATCTATCGAATGATTACCGATTGTCAGATGATACCGTGGATGGATTTTGTACGTTTAATTCATTTTTATGACGTCAATATTAATTTAAATATTAAGAATATACTTTTGCCCCGCAATGGAATGCAAGCCCTATGAAATTCATAAATATTAGCATTTAAAAAATGAAATTTAAAGCCGTCGTATCGTTCACATGTTTATTATTACCGTAAGTGCATCGTAAATAAAATTTATTTGTATTACTAATAACAGCTAGTGACATTTTAACTATCTTTAGAGTCATTAACAGAACA
This sequence comes from Deilephila porcellus, assembly GCA_905220455.2. Classification (NCBI taxonomy): domain Eukaryota; kingdom Metazoa; phylum Arthropoda; class Insecta; order Lepidoptera; family Sphingidae; genus Deilephila; species Deilephila porcellus. Next base: position 10,042,572 of record LR999986.1, on the reverse strand, counting down.
CTTTTCGCGTAGTAAAATCCAATTTACCTACAGCGATGACTAACTTTTTATCACTTCGTAAGATGACGTCAAACTAGCTTGTGCAGTTCAATAACTTCAAAGACAAAGCACAATAGCCTCAACACGACGCGAAATCACGTCTCGACGAAATTCTACGTATTCCTGCCAAGTATTGGAACCTATCACCGATCGGCAAAATAATGCGTGAATAAATTATTAATTTACAGGTCGTATATTCTCGTTCATTTGGCCTATTAAAGTTATTAAATTAACTGTTATTATCATGCTAAATTAAAACCATTAGGAAGTCGAAGTTAATTATGGTTTCCAAATAATACCTTAATTTTAATAATTACAGAAAGTCCAACAATGATAACATACAAATAATTAAATTGCTTACTTTGAAAATTAAATCAACTAAAAAACAATATTACAATTCAACCTTATATTAAAATCATCCATCCATCCATCCATCAGCCAAAGGACGTCCACTGCTGAACATAGGCCTCTCCCAAAGATTCCCACAGTGACATATTAAAATATTATAACTTAATTTTTTACAAAATCTAGTATTCACAAATGTGATCAATCGATAAGAGCACTATTCGAGGCGTTAAATCAATCGGAGCGGACATTCATTCGTTTCAGATGTCGCCGGACGGACAGAACTCGCATCGTGATAATTCTCAGCACCGCATTGTATTACCTCCTATCAAGTATTCCTTGAGGCCTCGGGGTAAAGCTACCTTTATCTACACATATATATCCCACATTTATTTCCCATTGTTGAACACGGTCTGTCTTGTCTTTTCACGGTCTTGTCTACCTAGCGTTTTCTCAAACTGAGCCAGGATTTTCGACTCGTTCTTCACCATATCGTCTGATCCTAGTGCATACTTCCTCGCATGGTTTTATATTGTCCCTATCATGTACGTTTGGGAGGCTTCAATGTACGTTACAGGCCTAGCGGATGTAAAATAAAATAAATACACCTAACAGTCATATACATAGTTCTGACCCCACACTAAGATCGAGTGTTGTGTCGTGGGTATCAGAAACTACGAGAGACTCTTCGCTCTCACAAACACCCAGACCCGAAACAAATACCTGTGGATCGCACAACAGTGCGGCGATCGAAACCGCGGCCTCTCGTTTCACAGGCGGCGTGTAACCAACTGCACCACGGAGGCTTTCAAAACTGCACGAAACTTTGACTATTTTTAAAGAAAAAACCCTAAGGTTTCCTATTATGGTTTCCATCACAGTTAACGTGAGCCATAATTAACTAAAAACACTCGTAACTTCAAAAAGCCCGACATGTGTGTCCTGACTGCGTGTTTAATAGCTACAAAAAGTTTATTACTCGTTTTAACGTTACTTTTTGCTAAAAAACATTTTGTAGCATTTATCGTCCGCGGACTTGATGGAGGTCGTCACAAAAGCAAGTTTCTTAGAAAAACACTATTAAAGATTTGACTTGGTTTGAAATACATTAATTATATTAAAAATAAGGAAGTCGGTATCATTCAATTTAAATGTATTCAAAAGTCAGCAATTAGTAAAAATTCGTAGAGTAACAACAACTTAAATTATGAAACTTCATCAGTGATCCATTAGGATTTAGATGAACGGACAACCTAATATAAGTCACAGATATATAATCGATGAATTCCTCTATAAATGGGTCTCACTGGAAATTTTACAGAACCCCCTACAGATATCAAAGCAACCCTACTGCATAAGAAAAGAAATCCTTATTATGTAAACAATTCGACATTTCAACATCAACGCTACAAACAATGTCGTGTGATTATCACGAGGTCGAGTTTTGTCGTCAAGACAGATTTATGCCGACATAAGATTTTAGTGATGATTAGTGCAGACGTTTAATTCCGTCAAATGTACTAGCGTCAGGTATTTTCCTGCTGCGTTGCCTTGAACTTTAGTGGCTTATTACAAGATTGAAGACATGTCCTTGTTAGTGATAAAACTAATGTTTTCAACCACAACCATTCTAAAAATATATTGTCCAAGTTACTCCTACATTTTAGTTTCATGCATGGTCCCAACTGTCTGGTGGCAACGTGAGTGGACTGTTCACCGTTAGTACATGAAGATTTTCAAGTCACGCACTTTATATGGTGTATATTTTTTTTAGGTAAAACGGAAAAACAATAATCTATTGGCGGCAAGCATCAGGAAAAAGTTGTTCTAAAATATAAAATTTTCCACAATGACCACGCCAAGACCACACGTGATGAAACTTGAAAATATCTTCTTATCATCAACAAAAACATCTAGTCTTTATTTAACATTAAAATCTTTTAATACTAAACCAAAAAACCCGTCTGCCCTTCATTAGGTCGTCATGTCATTCATTACATGCATTAAACTATCCAGACGGTGACTTTTCAATTTCGTACCTTTAAAAGGTGTCTTTTAGTCCATATACGTGGAACCGTGGGGGAGTGAAGTACGGGGTGAGAGGGTGTTCTACCCCTCCCGCGAGGGATCATCAATCAAGTTTAGTCTCACATTAACGTAATGACCGTCGGCCTGAGCGGATGTCGCCTTATATTTCCTTTTTTTTTTGCCCAGAGGCAATTTCGTACACGACACTTTCGCACATTTCCGACTTGATGGAAATCTATACAGGAAAACCGCTCGGGGTCCTTTTAAATGCATGTAATCAGTGCCGCCCTGAGTGCTCGGTATCTCGATACATTTACTTCAAATGTACGCGAGATTTATTGTTTGAATTGTTTTTAACCCACAATGATGTAGGACCGGAGTGACGTCACTGTTATGCTGTACCAAGATTGGATTTTTGAGACACAACAACACGTACGAAATAAAATGTTGAATTGACTAAGTAAGAAACTCATTTCTGGTGTTTTTATTCCAGGTCACTTGTCAGGTATCAAATGAAATGATGAGTGATATCTCCAATAATGAATGAACAACCTCAAAATATCAAACATTCATAGTGAAAAGTTCCATTAAAATTACCATCACAATACAATTCATTGACGCATAAAGGAGGCGAACTATTCATAACGTAATGAACATTATTCAGTATTAATAATAGGATCACAACTGGCGTAAAGTCCCTTACACTGTCCTAAACCATTATTCTAAAACCCGGAATATCCGCACACGTATCCGAACGCCCGCCATTAAATGTATAAAGGACATCAATTTCCACCCTTTTACATTTTATTTAGCAAAAGCGTTTATTACCGAGGCTTTACTCGATTAAGACAGGTAAGCCTCGGTAAGGAAGATTAGCTTGAGAAACAATCGTTTAATACCCGGATAAGTCGTGGACAATGAATTCTAATGGAAACTGAGTAGACATTCCATTACTGAACGGTACTCATACTTCATCGTGTTGTGGAATGAGCTGAATGATTTTATTGTTGCCGCAGTGCTTCCAGACCCTAAACAACGGAATTTTATGCCGTAATTAACTTTAAAAGGTAGACATGATGGTATTGATTCGGATGAAATTGATGATGATTGCAAAGGAGTTATCAAGATAATTATTATAATAGAGATCGTAGTGTTGCTGCTTACGGCGACTGCCTAAAAAACATAAATCTATATTCTTCCCCTTCATATCCTTTCCATCCTCAAGATCATCACTTTCAAAGATGGACAAGAATCCTACGAATGGGCGAAGTAAATTACTCTCCATCAGATGAGCCATTTTTACCACTCTCATACCTTCAAAAAATGTATTCTGAAAATGTAAACAACTTTAATTGCATAATTATTTAGCTCCTATTGTTAGCAGTTCGCACGCGTGATGCAATTTATTCCAAGAACCTCTAATATTCTTTTAATTATCTATTCCATCACACTAACGACGGGCAATTAGTTAGGTACAATTGTAGAGCTACATATTGACAAAAAAGGTAGTTAGGTTTTAATAATACGTATAATCATATAAATCCATAAACATCACTAGTAAAAAGGTTGCCCTACTTTAAGGGAACTTAGTTTTAAGTCGTATAATTTAGATAGGATTTTATTTAAAAGTGGCCAATATTTTGTTGGAACTTTTAAGCCTTTTGAATAAAGGCCATTGCAAAAAGTTTAATTCTATCTGAAACACGAAGAGTTTTGAAATATTTGCCTTTAACTTAATTATAACCAACTTGCCATCTCAGACCTAGATTTTTCCAGCGGGGTTTTACCAGATTTTACCTTCTCACTCTAGTATAACCAACCTCAAATTCGTTTCGCATGCATATTATATGCAAACAATATAATAAAGTACGTCAATGGTTGGCATAATATTGGATAAACAATTGCTTCCTCCGTGTTCCGGGGACACCGCTCTAGCGCTCTCAGCCAGGTGAACTTTATCTACGCGCGGGCCACCGACCATTTTCACTTGCCACGAGGAAATTTCAACCGGGAATTCATTGCATAATTTACTGCTATATTATAAATTAGGTTTACCCCGCACCCGGGGCGTATTTTAAACTGTTAGCTCGGGGAGCAGTGTTTGTTAAAGACCAATTTGTAATTTTAACTTAACGGCCATGAGGAAAGGCGATTAGTTATGCGCCATTGTTTTGTCTATATCTTTTGTTTTTAGAGTAAATTTTACAGCGGCGCCTAATTGTGTAGTTCATACTCAACGCGCAGTTTATGATGAAGCAGCTTGATTACGTTTCTCGTAATGAGTGGGCGTTGATGTTGGCAGTGCGTGTTTGGTAAAGAGTATGTGTACCTACAGAAGTCGGCGGGGTATCCGCCGATCGACACTGTTCAAACAGACAGTATCGCTCGTCCGACCACAATTTGTAATTACGGTAGTCACGCGCTCGCAAACAAATAAGCGACGCCGCGGTCGCAATACATTACGCCGATAATTATGGATTAGCCCACTGAAACAACTCTAATGTATTTTGGTCATATTAATGTCGCCATTAAATCAAAACCGTTGCGGATCGGATTACGTGGAGAGATTGTGTTTGTGTATGTTTTGAAAGATAACATTTGCCGCGAGTGCGGAGTGACGCGTGCTCGGTGCGGCCGCTCGCACGCCGGCGGTGTTCACACGGCACACAATGCTCACTAACACGATAACAGGAAACCGATTTATCCAATAAAAAAATAATAAAAGATCGATTACGCGGACGACGCGACGCGCGCTTCGGTGCAAACAGCACGAGCGCAACTTTATCCCTCGTCAAAACACGCGCGCATTGAAAAAAGCCGGCATCGTATTATTTATTCGCAATCCGCCATATGTCATATCGCAGATAGAGAAAAAACTGACACATACACAAACGTGCGCGCATCGTTTTTTTTTTTGGCCTCGGTGACATATTTGTGGAAAATAGAAGCGTGACCGCGCGATAACAATTATGCACCGGGAACAGGGAACACGATATGCAAAACAGTTGCTGTATCAGCACGTTTAAAAAATGTCCTAACTGCGTAGCTAACAAACCCAGGGCCGATACATAGTTACATACATAGACATATATTCTCATCGTTCCCTCACTGCTGAGGATCGCGACCACATGTGATGTTCCTCCATCGTGTTTGGTCCTCGCGTGGCATGGACCGCGTGGCATAGGCTACATACATAGATACTCAGTCATATTTCCCTTTTTTATTATTGTTTTTCAAACCGTAGGTACTAATATAAGCTCAAACTTGTATCCCTGAAAGGTCGAGCAGAAGTGTCATTAATTACAAATTAACGTTCCTCTCAAGATATAATAGATGGCGAGCCTACCGTTATGCAAACAAACAGCATAAAAATGCACTTTTAATATACGCATCCTCTAACATTGAAATATATTCTAACACAACCAATCCACATGAACGCGGAACAAGCCTTATTACTTTCTTACAATTTATCCCCGGGTGCAAACGCACGGAATACTCATTCGGAACAGCAATATCAGCGTTTATAGTCGCAGAGTAGGCGCTGGGCGCAGCGCAGTGCAGCTAACACACTGCGCCTGATTTACTAGGATCGACGTAATGTTCTCGCATTGTTGACGCTCTAATTCGGATGGATTTATACGGATCGCAGCCGAGTGCGCCGGACCGATTGTGTCTTGCACTAAAGACTCGTGATCGTGTTTGCGACTGTCAAACTAAGTGTGAATGCATTTTGGATTGCATAATAGTATTAAGTAATATGTGAATGTTGTGTAGTTTATTCGTTTGTGCGTTAGAAGTGCGTGGGACGTTCGTGACGGACCAGATATGTGGTCGTGAAACACGCAGGTGCGAATTCCAGGGAATAATTATCTCGCTAACTAAGAAAAAGAGAAGAAGACGCTTTTGTCTGACCAAAATTTTGACATAGAGTTTCAAACACGTCTCGATTGTCAATATATTGAACGAACGCATAAACTAAACAAAGCAAGATAATTGTTCATCCCGATACATTCATGGCGTTTAGATCAAATGGCCCGAATGTTGATGAATGTGCCGTGAAAAAAAAAGCGGAGCGCGTTCGACAGCGCAAAATGGAATTTATACTCTCACGTCATATAATTCATTGTTTTGTGATGGATGTCGTCGGAAATTTAAATGAAACATAGAGAACGATATATTTTACCAATACATTAACCCACATCGTAAATCCACATACGGTTTAAGCCTTTTAGAGATCCTCCAAGCTGGATATTTATTCTTTCGTTTCACACAAACGCTATTCTTTTTACGTAATGGGATCACAGAAACTTTCGTTCCTTAGGAAATTGCTGCGGGCACATCAATTACAAAATTTCCTCTCTAATCCTACGTTCGAGGACAAAACCGCAGTAGGTATTGAATTTCATTCAAGTTATGTTTTCGTATGAAAGTATCAAACTGCCAACGTGACAAAACGGAAAAAGCGCTGGTCACAATAGAACAATTAATAGCAGCATCTATAGCCGAAGAAAGAACATTCATTGGTCTCTTTCAAGGATTCCCATAGCTACATTGGAATTTGCCAACATTCAACTATTTCCTGCAACCTTCAGTATGTTATCTGTCCGTCTTGTGCGTGGAAATCCGAGGAACTTCACTCGGGAACTTTTGGCCCCAACTATCGTTCCTCCATGCGTGCCCTGCCCACTGGCACTTCAATAACCAAAGCACGTACGTCAATAACAGGACAACGCATATAGGTATTTTTATCACGTTTATCAGCGAAAGTTATTACAAAAAGCATTCAGCACATATCACGCGCGTCCAAACATATTACTTAATAATGCAAAACAGACACACACACATGTACACAGAGCGTTATCTGTAACAACGCGGGCGCCATAATTCAACCGTAATCGGGACTAACTAACGCCAGTCCTAAATCTTCCACACTCCCATGGGATGCGCGTTGTCGTATTGCCTACTATCCTCGCTTCAAAATATCGGGACGACATTCGAATACTTACAGTATCTGTATGTAATGTGTATGTATCAGGCCTAATTCTTGAGAGGGACAGGCAGAGAAAAATATGCTTCTTTTATTTAGAAATTATTTCCACCCTAGTAAGGGATGGGGAGGATTGAGCAGGGAAGCGGAACCTGGCACCGGCAGGGTTAGATAGAAAGACATGATCAATTTCCGTTCCCATTTTTTACACAGGTCAAGGTTATAAGTTCAGTAGTTAGTGTTCCGAACCTAGATAATAGAACCATATATTGCTACGATTCAACAATTAATTAATTCAAGGTCTAAAAACACTTATTGTAAGTACAGTATTATGCATTAATGATTAAAGTATGATGTAAGCATTCATGGCAGCACCTCATTCAGCTATTGTTAGCATTATCACGAGCCAGCGATTAAAGGCCACGTGATTATAAATAAAACACTGTTTTTTGAATTGCAATGACTGGCGAGACGAGCATACCATTCGTCTGATAGTAAACGATACAACCGTTCATGGACAGTACCAAACCAAACACCATTAATTACAAAGCAATACTTGGCATTCCACTGCGCTCGCCATTCTGAGACATCAGATGTTAAGTCTCATTATGTCCAGTAGTTACTCTGGTTATAATGTCCTTCAAATCGGAACACAATAGTGCATTTACACTGCTGTTTGGCAGGAGATAATTTATTCTACATTATTATCATAAAGAAGCTGAGGTTCGAGGTATGTTAGGTTCTAAATATGTGTAGGAGGAAACGTCATTACATACATGCACTTTTAATATTCTTTCCGTGCGCTCTATGTGTTTCAAAAATTGCTCAATAATACCTATCATAAAGTTAAAATAGCTTTAGAAAAGTATAACAACAATGTAATAATACTAAAACCACATATCTAAATTTTATATTCATCTCGAGCGCCGTATTGTATACTGGACATTTGGTATAAAGTAACAAAAAAAAACGCTATGGATAAAATTCAATAAACCGCCCACAGAACCCTTTGAATACCTGACGTACTACACAAATCCCCGTTAGCAGATCCCTCTGCGATCCACATACGACATTCCGCAAGCGGCATTAAGTTAAATTAAAAAACGATAGGTAACGCTCGAAATTGGAACGCACAACGTGTACGTACGCTTCAATAAAGCGTTTGCATTATTCAAAAGGCCGGATGAATTTCGCAAGCTACGGGCCGAGTTTAATTTCACCAGTAATTCACCCGCGAGTCGCGAGATATGGCCAATGGAAAAATAAATTCATTACTTAATATTTGCTACAAACAATACGTGCGGACGCGGACGCCGACGTATAATTATCAATTCTGATTTATGAAATTGTAACCGAACCGCGCGCCCATATGCGCGATTTACTGATTAATGTAAATAGGCATTAAACGGTCCGGCCAACGCTTATCTCGCTTCTACGGCGCTGAATAACCACGGTTGATGACCTTACCAAGGAGGAACTGAACAATACCTCAATGGTGAAATTAAAAAAAAAAATTTTTTTGTTCACTTATTATTTTATCCAAGTCCAAAAAGGGCGCTTTATTTAATAATTGCAATTAAGGATTTTCGCTCCGATCTCCACATATTACAAAAAGCAAGAACATTCATCGAATCACTTGAACAACATTATTTCCTGTAGCGCTATGCTGCAGTACATTTAACAATAAAGGTTTGTATAGGTATTGCAGGAGTCGAGAGTTACGGTAACACTATATTTTGTAAGGACACAGAGGACTTGCGTAACTCGCTAACCGTGTTGGCACTTGCTTGCCAAATGGTCTCCTACGGCCGTCTGATTAACGCGTTGGAACACTTTGATCCCTCTGGCTTGTTGCATCAACGCTTCACAATACTCGACATCAACAAAGCACTTGGAAATCGTAATAAAATTTAAAGGCGCCCCTTAATTGCTTCCGAAAGTTTCATCACGAGTAATAAATGGCCCGTTTTCTATATGGAGAAATGTTTGTTGATGAATGGCTACAGTCGTTAGATCGAGGTAGACGTACGCTCAGGCTGACACTTGATTGGCCAACATACAATGTGGATTGCTAAATGTGACCGAGAGATCGATAGGTTTGTAACATAAAATGCTTTGGTTTACGTTTACCAATCAATGTCCTTGTACTACCAGTAGCACTCATTGTCGACTTTTAAGAGAGCAACCAATCCGATAGATGTAGCTTTAAACAAAAAAAACTAAACTGGCCAGAACTCCAATTAAAAATCCAACAGCGTTGTTCGATGTTGCACAATACAAGAGAAATGCGTTCGTTCTAATTGCATTTCTCGAAGATAAATAGCATGCATTTCTTTGTGAAGGCGCCATTGAGTGCGGAAGATCGCGTCCGTGCTCGATTTGACATTGAACGATTGACGCAGCCGTCGCTGCCGCCCGCCGCCACACCGACCGTCAAATATACACTAACAAGTGGCGTGGTCCCGACAGCAACACACATAAACAACGCAAACCAAATTCACACTGTGCTTATTACTGACGGGAAAGGCAAACTTGTTACAGCGTTTCCTGACAAAGGAAAAATCGGCCCGGACACCGTCACAAAAAATTCCTTTGTCACACGATATTGCGACACCCACGTCTTCGGTCCCGGTCGACTCTTTTGATCATAATCCTGATTGTGATACAAAAAATAGCGAATGTGAAACAATGCGAGTGAGATACGAGCTCATTGATTGGTCAACTATACATGACATCAATTAAGTAGGTGCCTTATTTGTCGAATGGAACGAGGTACGTTTGAAACAGAATAGCGGACCCATTTCAACACAATGAAGGTAAGATTCAAAAGGGGACGACCTCTCTAACAAGGTGTCAGCTACCTGACACTATTGTGTGACATCCTGCATTGAAGGACGAATATTCACGTCCCAATAAACGTAGGCATTATAAGGTTGCCCGTTCAAAGGGCCCCATATCTAATAGGATCTATTTATTCAGCGCGACTATTGTGCGCCATTATCATTGGCAAATATAACTTTAAAACGAATTTATAGGTCACGTCTAATGTCATTTCCATTATGGAAATTAACCCGGATATTGTTGAGGGGCATTTCTAATCACAGTTCGCATTCCGACGTGTCCCTGATGAGATTGAGAAGTAAAATAAAAGTCCTCTCTTCCAATACGTGATTCTAAATCACAATTCTAAAACAAAAGTTCACGAACATCACGAGCGTAGCAAAGGTCTCGCTTCAGAGAAATATAAAAGTGACCTCAAATTGTATAGTAGAATGCTTGAAGAGTCAACGATATTTAAATAAGAGAAGTGTGTTTAAATTAGCGCGTAGGTACGAGTAATTTCGTGACTCGTCGAAAATGCCAACACATCATTGCACACACTAAAACGATATTTTCCCTTAGCGTGGAACTTACAAAGTATTCGCCTAAATTTTGCCAAAACATTATTGACAGTCGGTTACACAAAGCTGTCGGTCGTAATAATCGCTGAAATGGTAACATTGTTTCAGAAATAATATTAAACAATGGATGCTACGACAAAACACGCAACAGCTTAAATTGTATAAACGCCAACTTCACGAACGATGCCATAAAATTTGAAGAGGCTATAAATTATTTATAGCTTCTATTATTTAATAGAGAGTTTCGTAATAATGAAAAAGTGGAGTTTAAAAATACATTATTTATATAAACGCTCTTAGCAATTATGGAGGTGAAATTTCTGACACGGATTATAGTAAATCATTCGCAATCAATACGTAATATGATAAAAATAATAATTCATGATTCTCATAGCAACAAAATTGCGTTGCGAGTTTTACCTACAACTCAACAAAACAGAAAAACAATTAAGCAACTTATGGTACACGTCACTCACCAATGCGACAAGAAAGCGGCGGTAATGACCACATACAAACGGAACACAACACATTAAACGGTCAAAACATAAGTTGGACTCGAGCCGCGTTTCGGACTTATAAGATAATGCTAAGTTTCAACCTGTGTAGGTAGTGAAAGTGAACGGTACAAGCGTTTGGCCGGACTCTCGATTTCGCACGCCTTGAGACTGCGCGTGGCCGCTGTTCCGGTAATGACGCGTGACCAACCGAAAATACCCAACAATACGCAAATATGCACCGAACCGGATCATCTAACTAGCTTATGACTGATGGCACGCATTATCGAAAGTCATGTTTATAGATGCGTTCGATATAAGTATCTACCTGGAGTTGCATAGCTTGAATGTAATGGATTTAACAATATAAATGTGTATATAAATCTATACTGCGCTATGCACTTTGAAGTTTACCACAGTCTAAATGCGCCTGTAACCTCGACACCATAACGCAGTGATGTCTATAACACAGTTCCAATACACAATGACACAAAGCTGACCTCGTACGGCAATCATTATGAGGTTTAAAACACGTAGACTGATCGAACACAATAGTTTTAACATTGAACTTCATCAGCATCTGAACGTAATTTCAAATCCCATGGCACAATTGCAGTTATGCGAGTAATAACAAAGTATCTTTCAAATTGTTCTGGCTAAATGTAGTTGGGATTATCTCGGTGCTCATAAAAGGCAGCGACATGTTAATTGCACACTAGGGGAGGCCGGAGGATTACACGGCATTAGCGGCGGAAGAATAAAGCCCGGCGACGTCGGCGACGAGGAACCGGCTTAGCTAACGGTCACGGGCTGCGCGGCCGACTCACATCAAATACTCTCCAGCGTTTGATCAAATTATGCAAACATTATGTTAACACGATCACGTAAGCGGTCACGTTTTCGATTATGCAAAATTTTCGCAAAGAACAACGCACCAAATCTTGTGCATGTCCTCGTGCGATGTTTACGGGGCATACAATGTCCGATTGATGTATTAAGCTGGTCCCCAAGCATGAACACTACTGAATGGTGGGAACAATTTACATTTCACACGTATCTTTAAACAATTTGTCTCTGTACAACTTTGTTGGACAAAGACTTCTGTAGAGAAAACTTCAATATATTAATTATGTTCATCATTCAGTATGTGGTCATAACTATGAACAATGTATTAAAATACAATAAATAAAATTTCACTTAATACGTTCTTCCTAAATCACTTACCCTTTCAATAAAGTGGTCTTGGTAATTGTAACTGCATTTATGTTCTATACTTCACTATAGTTCATTAAGAATACAGTGAATTTCAACTATCATGTCAGCGTAAAACCCTGCCACAACACAATGTGAGACAATTGCTCTTTGATAAGTATCAATATAAAATAGGTCAGTCAATTGGTACGTTGCGATACTTAATATACAATGAACAGTCTACAATGTAGTTTGCGACTAGTCATTCTTCAAAGTTTTAATAACATCCTATAAAACACTCGCGATGAATAAACTAAGTAGTTACAACTTGTTATTACACCCCATTCTCTACTCATAACAAGAAAGTTACAATCGCGAGTGAAGAAGTAATAAGTGAGGAATGAATGTCGAACATTCCCGACATTTCGCACGAGGTGGCCCGAGGTGATAGCCGCCTTTTGCACCAAACGAATCAACTTTCTATTTTATTGTATTGGCGCTAACGCGACATTGATGCTGGCACTTATTGCACTTGGTGACTTTTTATTCGTGTACGGCGTCCGCGAAATTGGTCTCAACCTCGCTCGGTAAAATTGAACTGCTCTCGCAGTGACAGCTTCAATCGGAACACTACTTTCAAGAATTCCAGAATAACTCCGCTTTGTTGAAATACGTACCTGCAACAAAATATGGTTAATATTAGTTAAAAAGTCATGGATACATACATAAAAGGAAATTGCTGTTAAAAAATCGTTTTCAGAAAACGAAGATAATTATAGAAAATAATACAAAAGCGATGTGATATAATTAAATCTCTGAGAACGAAGTGAGAATCGCTCGCAATCTTAATTGTTATAAAAAAAAACAACGGCAATCGGCCAACTATCTTAATAAGTAAAAGTAAAATTTGCACGAATACGTCAGAGAAAGAGAAACATTATAGCGGCTTGCGCAATCCTCCTATATACATTTGAGCGACGTCCTTTCACTTCCTGCTCGAACGGTTCATTTTAATTTGTCAATAACTGAACGAAAAAACAATGTGTATTTAAACGCTGATGGGAAATATTAAGGCTATATATCTCTTTATTGCCGGCCAATGAAACGGAATCCGCTCGGCGCAGCAAATATCGAACGCAATCAAATTGAACGCGCTGGACGTGCTTTGCAGGTGTGGGACGAGTCACGAGGTGTTTTTGACATCCCAAAATAGTACTTTTGTCCGAAATACGAAGTGTTCAGTAAATATAGAGCTGGCACTTATAGTTTTTTTATCAATTTAACAGTCATATCTATTGGTTACGCGCATAAAGGAACATAAAAAAGGAGGAAATAAAATAGGGCCTGACAGAAAATATCTCACACCATTTTTTATTGTTTCATAACGAATATAAATGTATTTATAAGGATGAAAAATATCCAAACCTATACAAATTACTTTAATAGACATAATTAACACACGACACGTGAAAATGGTTTAAATGACATGTGTAAATAGGTCCGGGGGTGTAGGGAGCGATACGGGCTCGACGTTTAGTTGCAAAACAAACAGACCGCTTGGAGTCGTGGAGCTCGCCTCACGCCTGTCCACTGCACTCGTCCCAAACCCAATAAGCTACGGAAGGTGTCTTACTTCTACGTTGAACTTGAGTTTTTCTTGATTAAAGTGAGCTATGACGTTACAGGTCTCGGTTTAGGTCTTGGATTTCATAAGTTAGTGTGGAATCTTAGTTAATGATCGTTCAGTAGGATGGGTAAGGGGAATACGAGAGACCCAAAATTAACTGATAGTGATCGCAAGATTAACACACTGATGTGGACCGGTCATGTCTACCGAAGGACAGATAATCGGTGGAACAGAAAAGATTTGGAGTAGGGACAGAGCATAGGTATACTGAGTGTAGGACGTTCACCTGCACGTTGGATCGAAGATTTGAGAAAGATGACGGATAGTGGTTGATTGCGGGGACTGCTTAAGACCGAAATCGCTGCTGTTTACATGAAGAGACCAGTCCAGCAGTAGAGAGCGATAGGCTGAGTTATTTATATACAAACTTTGATATTAATGTAATGTCACAAATTTTGCGACACGATTTCTTATAGCTATATTTATAGCTTGTTATTCTTACATCAAAAACACATTATCTGGAATAAAATAACTATTGTAACCAAGGCCGGTGGACTGTGACAAAAACTCCTTAATATTTGCTCACTCTTAAGAATCTTGAGATTAAGGAAATCGCTTGTTTTTTTATCGTTAATTGGCGTGACGTATGATAATTATTGCATGCTGCTACATCAAAAATAAGAAAATATTTTTAAAGTAGACGAAGTGTGTTAGAATTGCAAAAATTAGTGGCAACTGCAGTGCATTTTATAATTTCAGCACTAGAATAACGCCATAATATTATAGTATTAACAATTTATCAATACATGTAATATGTATTGCAAAATCATTTCTACTAATATCTACTGTCTAATTAAAAGTGACTAAAAAAAACAACTCTAAATGCCAAACGCCCTATATCCAACATCGCAATATTACCTTGAAACCACATAAGGCAATGTCTTTGTCACACGTATAATGTTACCGAAATAGCACCTACCTAGTTATTATTTCAACATTAATTACGAGAATAATTGGTGTATAATTCCATACGATATCGTATAACCATGAGCCTTCGCGTGACCTCGAAAACTTGAAACAATATATCTAACGCTTTCATTTATCAAACAGTATTTGGTAACACGAATGACATTTGGGGTTTTTATCACGCCTGTACGATATTAGCACATTTGCAACTATTACACATCATCGCATTTGTCTCGGCAATATGACAAAATTAGAATTTACAAGAAAAAAATATCAATCTAATAATGCAACATTGAATATTTTTTTATCGCTAATCTAGTTCTAGATTTATATTACAACTTTTTAATGATGATGATAAAGAAGATTGGTTATTGCTACATTTTAAATACAAATATTTATAATAGAATCATATTTTAATGACACTGTTAATATTTTTCTTTCCTACTACATTTATTCATTTACCGACTACCTCGGCGGCGTAGTTGTACTACGGTATGCTTACAAAGTTGGAGCTTCGGGTTAGAATCCCGAGTCAGACAAATTGATGTTGAACTTTTCTATTAATTAATTTATCAGTCCCCATATAGCGATAGGCTCGCCCCCTATCACATCTTAAGACGGAACACATAAGGCGAAACATTGGTGTCCTAGGTACCCCTTCGGGGAAAAAGCCATGATGTTTATGTATGTAAGTACATTTATCCAGGATACTATCAACTCCTCTTATTCACACAAGAATATATGCAAGCCAGCACGGCAATACATCAACGCCTATAGTGATTTATCCACAGCACCACACAGCGCGTCACACAAAACAAACGGCGTAAATCCAAAGGCAGCGATAAATTTTCATTTCTACTCGAGACCCTCGGCGTATATCAACAGTAGTTCATGAACATCAAATTGGATTAAAGCCGCAATCTAACTAGTCTGAACTGTGATCGCAAGTTAGCAAGCCCTCGGGCCGTGGGTTCGGGCCGAGTTCTCGACGGCACATGTGCGCTTCAAGAACCCACTGGCATAATTGTATAAATCAAACCAAATGTACGCATCGAGCTATCGCACCACATGTTGCTTGTTCACTTTAATTTATACGTATTTCCAAATATTGATCTTGGTTGTTTCGCAGAACGTTTTGGCAAGGCAAATAGGAGTAACATTGTCTTTTCAAATTTTGTACTAACAAGCTTTTATATCAAAGATAATAAAAACAGTAAGAAATAGAACAGAGATAATATTTTAACTTATTCAAACAGTGATAAAATTGATTTTGTTTAATATTCTTCAAAATTAAGTTGTAGAACAATGAATTACAGCATGACATTAAAAAGGAAACCATCAAAAACACATCGCATATAAATTCAGAGCCAACTATCCAGAACAACCAACAAAACCGCACTAAACGCGCTAATATCTCGTTTTATCAAATTACGCACAAAAGCGATACATCACATTGGCAGCAAATTACACGTTGGTGTTCGGATACACGTATTAGTGCGGTGATAGTGCAGCCAGAGCGCCAGTAGGAACAGAAACCGGGCGCGCGTCCAGACTTTCGTGCCAATACACCGACCAAATTCTTACTAACTGTTATGTTGAGAGATTAATGGAACTGAGAATTTCACGCGTAAGGGGACTCTTCGTTAGGCTAAAACGTATAGTGTGGTCAGTGCCAGGTTTGAGGCCGAGACGATGTTACAGTATATAGGAGTACAATCGTAATATGTTACCGATACCAGAGACCAGACATATTCTTGTAGTACAAAGAGAATAGTCGGTGTTATTAAGGAAAATTTACCAGATTTAACTTTATAAGGTCGATTTTTTATAACACGAAAGTGGTATAAAAGAAAGCAGATAACCTAATCTAACCCAACCTAATGAAAGAACTGTCGCTTAATACCATTGTGTGCCTGATAGTACAAAGAAAGGAAATCATTGGGCATTAGTAGCACTAATAGCGTAATGAGCGGCGATAATGTCGATATAGTATACGCATCATACAGAAGAAAAGCATACCATCAAAACCTATATAGTAGAGAACAAGTTCATCTTAACATGGTGTAGGTGTAACACGTTTACACGTTCGCAGCCACAGAGGTGGTGAAGCAAACACTAATGCAATTTACCAAGTTATTAACATACGTAACAACTTTTGCCGCCAATTCGTAACTTCGCTTCCGGGGAATTATTTCAATAGTGTCTTCGAAATCGTCTCGGAAATTATTCATCAGGGCAGAAAACGGAATAGAAAACAAGAGACAATCGGAGACTATGAATATTTTAAATAGCGAAACAAACCAGCCAATTTCCATTGTTCCCGTTAGTTAATTGAATTAAGCGAATTTGCAATAGAATTTTCAAATCGCGCGGGACTTCATTAATAAAATACAATATAGTTAAGGGTTAACTTATTCTTCTACTTGTTAACCTCAGGGCGAAGGAGATTCTCGAAATTTTTGGGTCTGCTGTAATCTCTTACATACGAAATTAAATTATAACTTAACTTATGTTAAAAAATAATTAAGATTATACATTGCTCATAGGCTGACTAACAAGTCATTCTAATTAAAGAGATAAAAACGACTATTAAAATAAAAAAGTAGCAATAAAATTGTTAAGAAAGCAAGCCGATAGTCTAGAATTGTAATTACTTTGCTTGTGTTCATTATTCTACTAGAAAGTAATACTCAATTGTTTTTGTAATATTTACGCGAGCCACCATATCAGAAGCTGATTAATAATAACAGTGATTATTTCTTCATTCGTTAGCCATTGAGATGATAGAAATACATGCTATGAAAGTACTGTTTTTATCAACTTAGGTCTGGTAGTCTACGAATAACTTATGACAAGGATATAAACGTTGCCATAACTACAATAAAATTGAAATACTAAGGAACACACGTTATCGTGTACCCCGACGAAATAACTATTTACTACGCGCGGTAATGACGAAATTCGTCCTAATTTTATACCTTATCAACTAATATGATTGATTGATCGATAACCCTAACAATCCGGCCGCATTATACTCATCATCATCATCATCATCATCATCATCATCAGCCCGTTGCAGTCCACTGCTGGACATAGGCCTCTCCCAAGGAGTGAGTGGAGTGGAGACCGCGTCTTGGAAAACGTAGCGTGGGACGTCCTTTGGCCAGATGGCGGGACGACTTGCATAAAAGGGCCGGCAGCGACTGGATGCGTAAAGCAGCAGACCGGGCTCTGTGGCGTACCATTATACTCGTATATCATTAATGTCCAATTTAGCAAAGTGAAAGAGGTTGTGATAGGGTTGCACGCGATCCAAAGTTTAGCCCAATTTGTATTTTAACAGATTACTTACGGAGGCACAGCAAAGGAACATTGGAAGCCAGGGAAACTGGTTCAATAAAACAAACATGCAAAGCAAACAGAAGCCACAGGGGCCCGAGTAAATCGGTTTAAGTGATATTCCTTATGATTGAAAAACGTACTCATTTAATAAGTATACAAAGCTTAGGCACATTTATATTTTAAAACATTAGTTATGAAGGTAGAGTGAAGTAAGTCGGGAAGCCAGGGAAATTAGTCCAATAATACAAAGAAAACGAAAGGCAGCAGGGCGCGAGTAAATCGGTTTAAGTGATATTCCTATCGATTGAAAGGCGCACTCGTTAAATAAGACGGATGTAGGTCGCGCGAACAACTTTACGGTTAATTACTTAGGCCTGACGCGTTGTGCTCGAGTCTATAGTGGATTTATTGCATGTACGGGATTTGTTCCGCTTTATCCGGCTAAGGAAGGTAGAATAATGGGATTTCGGGGGATGTCTTAAAAATTGGGCTTGATTACGCTACGAATTAATGGCGAATAAGTGAGTTTAATTTCATATATTCACTCATGAAACCATTCTTGAACTTAAAATTATACAACTTAGCCTACCTCGGTGACGTAGTTGTTAGCGTAGTTACTACGGTACGGTTACAACGCTGAGGTCTCGGGTTCGAATCCTAGGTCGGCCAAAGTGATATTGTATTTTTCTGTTCATTATCAGCCCGGAGTCAGGAAATTGTGTCCCATATGGCAATAGGCCCGGCCCCTATCACATAATGGGACGGAACAAACAAGGCGAAACGTGGGTGTCCTCGTTGCTACTACGAGAACCTCTTCATACTGGCCTACCCCTTCTGGGGAAAAGGCGTGTGTTTATGTATGTATGTAAAATTATAGAAACAAAAACATGTAAAAGAATGGAATTGGAAAGCTACTGTTCAAAATTCTGATAATCACTAAATAATAGACTAAAATGGCAGTGAAATCCATTCCGGCGGTCAAACGATAAATCATAAAAACCATAATTTTCTGCTTAAAAATAAAAACGAAAGTTTTACGTAAGGGTGAAGCAAATAGACAAACAGAAAAAATTACGTCATTTCACAAAATCTAATTTAAGATACGATTAACACAATAAAGCCTACACAATAAAGTCCAGAGATGGAACATACAATGGCAAACAGCGTAAAGCTACACGGTGGAATTATCATTGGCTCGGGGCTACACGAAGATAGTTTAATGATCAGGCCGACTGACGCGCCACTCAATCAGAAAGTGTAATTGGGACTTGGCACACACCGCCTTTTACGATCAAATTGCGCACGGGGCGAGCATCCGTCCAAATAGCTCCCAACTACCCTTTGATAAGGCCTCGTTAGCCTTCACTTGATTGGATAATAATAAATTAATTCTAGATTACTGGCACTAACTGACAGGAAGCTCGTGGTTCGGATAAATCTACCCACTTGCCCTTATAGTTCCAATGATGTGTTAATAACAAACCAACAGGAGACGACTCGGTACATGGCATTGATTATCTCTATTGGTGCGTTGATTTGTGATTGATTAATACGTTAAAGGAGCCTTGTGTCTTAATCGAGCTCGCACGCTTAGTTAGGCAATGGTTGGCACGACGTTTATTTGGCCGCATAGCTTCTGCACTAATATATTTACGACGCTCTATTAGCACATTAAAACCTTATTAGTGTTTAGTCAACAGGTGTATAACATAGCATTAGGCTGAACGGGTGCTTAATGAAAATTTGTAACCCAAAGCAACAGCTGTTTTGAAATCAATTTAAAATATTCGTGTATTCTTTTAAAAGGTCTTGTAAATAACTAATTATTATGCACATTATGGCTGTAGAGTAAACTATTCGAAAGAAGCTTATTTAACTCAACAGTCATTGTTTTACCGTGGATGTACTTAAATGAATTTAACAATCAAGTTAGAAAACTTTGCATGTTTAACCATAACGTAACACATATCTTAACAAATCATACAACTTGCATAGTAAACAT
The DNA here is from genome assembly GCA_905220455.2 of Deilephila porcellus. NCBI lineage: Eukaryota > Metazoa > Arthropoda > Insecta > Lepidoptera > Sphingidae > Deilephila > Deilephila porcellus. Next base: position 10,022,150 of record LR999986.1, on the reverse strand, counting down.
GAATCAAACAAAATTATCTCTTCAAATATGCAAGGCAGCATGACCGAATGTTAATATTATTTCACTATTTGTCATATCATTAACGTAATAATAAGTCACGTATTCTGACAATTGCATGAATCAGTGGTTCATTGGTACGCTAAATTAAAACCCAATAAATAATACATACTTAATTAAGCTTATTCCGAAGCCTTTTGAATAAATGCTTATGAGTGTAACCGGATATAACTGAATAGTGAATATTAAACCTTTAAGGCTTAATTCGATTCATATTATCTGGTAATCAGATAAACAATTTGTATGTTTTTCAATTCGTTCTGAGAACTAATAGGCGCAATCCCAGTTATATATTTAAACATAGGCTAAATACGAGTGCTCAGTGCTTCTTTTCCTACGAGTTCAGAAACACTGTGCACTAAATATAAAATATTAAAAACATATGTTGTTATTACTTAATTAATTGATATGTGCTGATCGCAGTAGAAAGCTATGCTTGACTTATATTCATTATTTATTTATCCTAGCCTAATCATTAAAAAACTACCGAAACTTCAAAGAAAATTCAACACAACTACAAGAATTCCACTGAAACATTTTCCACAATACAATAACGGCAGCAAATACTAAAGTTAATAAAAGGATGTATAAAGGTGAGCAGACCAAAGTGAAAATCCGTGTTGCGATCGAATTAGGGTTCAAAGTTATAGATTTCTACGTGACCTGTGCTTGGTACAATGTTGCGAACCCATTCACACCTCGCACGAATTTCACACGTACCGAGGGACGAGCACTTACGTCACAAAGCTCTCCTTTAGATTGAAACGCATCATTATTCGCATTATGCGTTGACGAGTAATTCATATTTTAGTAGAAGTAACTTGTATCGATATTTAAATTTTTAAGCTTGTAAAGACGATCAAAATTGCTCAGACAATTATTCAGGTCATTTATAAAACCTATGATTATCAGAACATGACGCCTATACTGCCTCCATCTAGCCTAAATGTATTATAATATTTAACAAAGCATTTTACTGCTATACAATTTAGCCGCATATATCACTGTACCATTCCAAGAATAAAAGAATATTAGTTTCCGAAGACGACCCTACTCAGCCATACCTAATTTACTCACCAAGATCGTATTTTCCACCAAGTTACAGTATTAAGCTACCCAAATTCATCAAGTATAGAGAGCCAACGACACGGACAGAATCAATCTTCATACATTTCACCGTCGATTGGACACTAATGGCGACAAGAGCCAGCAATATCTCCTTACAATGGCGCCCGCTGTGTAATTGCTCGATGCTAGACTGCATTCCCATAATAAAATTGTCATAGGACCGCCTATCGCTCCACTTAAAGATGAGATCAACTGTATTGAAAGTAATTGCTCACTGTAGATCTTTTGAATTAGAAATAATATACACGTTAAAAATACTAAGTTATTAATGTGTTAAAATATACTTGATTTATATATTTTGCTGCTGGTTCACAAAAAATTGACGAACATTTTTAGGAATTGACCAATACCGGCTGAGTCATGGTTTTCGAAGCGAAAATCTTTAAGAAAGTAAGATCAATTAGTAACTAATTGTGTTATTACTAAATATTACAACATCATTACTAATTTTATCAAAAACAGAGGATTTAGACCGGTAAGCCTTATCGTATATCTAGATTTTTACCATGTTTTGTTTTTAAGCCTTCTGTTAGACTTGAGATAATAGTGTATGAATATTAGGACATTGTTTGAAAAAATGTAAGATCCCAATTAAGTTGAATACAGTCCTGAACATACGAAATAGTAGGTAATACGAACGAATGAAATGTGAACAAAATAATCCAGCTCGGGCGCAATGTAATTCATATTGCAAAAGAACTGGCGTACAAAGCGCAGCCGGCAACATAAAGGTATTTCAAGGAGCTGAAAGAGCCTCTATAAAATTAAAACAGTATAGTTGTGAAGCGGTTGAAAGAAACGACGCGTGCATATCAAAGTGCATTCATTGTAATTCAGCACAGCACAATAAACTTGCTGCAATACCGAGTGAATAACGCTGAAGCACCCAACTGCCATTGACACTAAACAAGTTCCGTCCTAACTTACAACACTACTTCGCTCAACACTTGGCGAGTTATTCGAGCCGACACGAACAACTTAAATGAGACAATAAGTAACTAATTGTCGGAAAGTTCTGACTTAGGCTTGTGCGGAACCCAAAGAGAAACGCATCACCTAAACTATTTAAACGTCACTAAGAAATCCGCACCTGAATACCAAATTGATCGTTTCGACAATTTTAATATGAATTTATCCGACACAATACATAAAACACATTGAAATTTTACTGATTAACACGACGACATTTTGTAAATGTAATAAAAAGGTGTAAAGTCAACGTAAATGCATTGTGGCAATCATACAAGACGTGTGGGCGTATTTACAGAGCGTTGTACCACAAATTATGATCGGTGAGAACGAGAACGCACAACAAAGGATGACCAAACAATCCAATTTCATACTCAAACCGTTACACGGTGCGGCCTTGCAAAATGGCTCGTCTGCTTTGGGTTACGACATCCTTGCCTCAGCGTTATTGTGCATTGAGCCTTATTCCATAACACCTGGACATATATGATCCTTTATTACGATCCGTATCAAAGGATGTAAAATGTTCCGTTGACTCATAATAATGTCAACTGCACAAGCATTTTTATCTCACCAGTAGGTAAATGTCAAAAACAGAAAAGCGGTACGATACGAATGTAACTTTTGCTCAAATTGGCATGATATATTATGCAACTAAAGGTAAAATAAATATTATAAAATCTAAAATAACATCAAAACTCCAAGACAGCGTGAAGGACAGGTAAATACATGAAGACAAGAATGGATTATAGAAGGCAAGCATCTGCAATAAATCATCCAACTAACTTAAGATAAAATTAGCAAGACTAATGGTACGGGCTGGATAATACCGCGAACAATATCTCTATGAATCTATTAAGCCTTTCCGCCGCGCTTCGATTCCAGGAAGCATCCTTTTTCGAGGGTTAAAAATAGAGGATGACTGGACGGGCGGACAATGGGCGCCTTCCGAGCATTCTCCGTCTCTGGGCAGACATGACGTTGATAAACGATGGCCGAGCTCTTAAGACACTTGGACAGGTGATCCGACGCGAAATATCCATTCATTGTGTCCCGGTAGATATTTGGTTTTAAGGAAAATTGGCTGGGCGGGACCGGCGAACTAATCTTTTGTCGTCGTTATATTGATGAGTTCAGGATGTGTTTTGCTGTACGCAACGTCTGTTTATTTATGTACATTTATTTGGGTTTCCTTATAGTACTACTTTATTTCGCTTTTGTGTTTTATGTAATCATGTGATTAGATTCCCTGCTTAGACAATGGATTTTGATAACTTATTGTTAAAAAGCACTCTGGCACAGTTTTAAGGCATTTTTAATTCTGTACCTAAAACTGCACTTTTCTCTTGTTCATTGTATTCGTATTTTAATTTCACAAATGAAGAACTTTTACACTATATTCTTGTTTTTACACTAGTTTTTTGTAAACATCATCCATTTTAGTTTACATCCACAGTTTTGTATGTACCGCACAGTTAGTTTGAATTTAATTAACTTTGTATAAAAAAATAATAATCTCTACAAAGTTCTAGTTGAACTCGCAAACCGGGGATTCAGTAACAATACAAAATTAAGCAGATCAAACCACATATTGTTTAAGTTTAAGGTTCATAGTTTATACTATAATCACCGCCTGTTTAAAACATTTATTATTTACAGTTTACTATAGTCCAAAAGTATATTTCTTGTATATTACGGACTCTTTTTTTTTTTCATAGATATTCATTCAGCATTATCATTTTGTGGTGGCTACGTATTCCGTTTAAAGAAAAAACCATTCACAAGAAGTACAGACAGCCAAATCGTGTGGCTTTATTAATAAGTCCGGTTGTAATCGTTTCGACTCAATACACTACAAGACAAACATTATATTAATAATCTGTATACATTTTCTGACATCTTTATTGCCACTTTAGAAGTAAATTCTCAAAGTCTTGCAATTATAATTATCTACAAACATTTCCGTAACAAATAAATCAACATTAACACATCCAACATCACTTGTAACTACTGCGGACACATTTGTATTGTCTTGTGTATCTCCGTTTATTATTTAAACCTTGGAACTTAGACTGAAATGGTGTTTACCATCACTCACGTTTAACTTAGTGTAATCAGAGGTATCCAAAATTAAACAGCTGATGTTGTCTCCGGACGTCGGAGCGTCATTAATAATAAAGTACCGAAACAATCGTGATTAAAGGAGCAATCAGCGTGAGTGGCCGTCGCTGTAATTATTAACTCTTCTTATACACTCCAAGATTGGCTTCGTATCTTGCTGATGTTGGTTCTGTTAAAATTTAAATTATTTTTAGAACTCCCTTCGGGTTGATTGAACGTTACGCAAAATTGTGATCCTAATTGTCTTAACAAATATAAGTTAATCAAAACGGCTTGTTAATTGTATGTTTTACATAAATAAATCATACAGTATGACGCCCATTTACACCAAAATAATATTGACACCATACGCAATATTCGCAAGCCATCTGTATCAAGAGTGATGAAACATAATTGTATAAAATAATAAATTGACGTGAAACAAAACGTAAACATTACAATTGACCCAAAAGGAGCATAAAATATGGTGCATGTAAATGACTTTAGTCACCAATAACGTTGAGTTTCGCCACCAAGCTGGCCAAGCAATCAATTTCGTCAGTGTTTACATAACAAGCACACGCGGGAGAAAGCGAATTCGTCGCTGATCAGCCTGCTACTCGAGATCACATCTTCAGGTTAAACACCTCCAGCTATCGATGGTTAGTGAAAGGGATAATCGCAATTTTCGAAAGTACATGTGTATAATCATAGTTAACTATAGATAAGTAGGAAGATTGTGATGCCGGTGCGGAGATCACAAATTGAAATAGCCTTTGAGTTTTAAAATTTGTATGTATGTTAATTATCTCCTATTGTAGTGGCAAAGGAAATATCATGAGTAAACCTGCAAACCAAAAAGTTATATACAAAATCTCTAAGGTTCGTGGAGTCCACTAACTTGTACTAAGCCGGCGTGGTAGACTCAAGTTTAAACATAACTCAATTGTAGAGGAGTCACGTGCCAAATAGCACAAGGACTGATAAAAATAAACTGTATTTTGCCTTTTTCCTTTTATAAGTTAGATATTTTAGCTCAATAATGCTCTTGTGGCGACGGAAAGAACAGATGATGCTAATCAACGGCACGCACAAAACATACATTACATCTGAGCACAAGGTGAAGTGTATAATGGACGCATTCAAAAGAATGTTGAAAAAGTAAGTCGTATACAACCATACATAAAGTCCATAGAGGAGAGTTCAAGCCGTCACATCAAAAGAAAAATACTCCGACGGATATATTTTGTCCGCTATTTTTAGAATTTTTGACGGCACAGCGGATGGAACCCAAAAAGAGGGCAAAGAGGAAAATGATACCATGCAAAACCTTAACCATATACTGCGAAATATTTTTTAAACCCTGTGCGAGTCGAAAGGCTGCGCTGTCACGTGAAATACTTTCTATTTCAAACGCATCTGTTTCCTCGTACGCCATTTTTGAACATTCATGTAAGATCAATAGCACAAATATATTTCTATGGACATTCTCTTCAAACGTCTTGAATAAACTTTGGCGAAGTGTAGCAATGGTATAAAAATAAATATTTTCCTTATGAAAAATATTTAATTATTAAAATTGCAACGGAAATCCACTGTGGCTGAAGATGAAGTTACGTATGATAAAATCACAATGATCTCACTAATCTTACCATATATATGGTAGGATTATAGTATATTTCCTTCGATATCTATCCAGTAGTCATCAACTTGAGTAGAACTTGAAGCGATCAGTATCATATTAAAAATTCATCCTCGGCCTGAACACGTGAGTTTATCGAGTGAGGTATCCGATAATTCGCATTCCAGCCGCCACGGCTTGATCCCAAACATTTCTTATCACTAGTAGTTTGGGAACAAGTTGAGCGCTGAAGTATTCGCGGTTGGCTCGGCCAACTTCGCCACGTTACTCTATAATTGATAAAGTTTAACATATAGAGCGGTTGGGGGTACAAATATTGGTAAAACTGCTCCCAGACGCCGTGGCGTTTGACTTTCGACGAAGTTTAAACGCGTTTAATGGCTCGCGGGACGGATTGCTGATTACACATTGAAATTGCAAATTGTACGGTGTTGGCTGAGTCGTGTGACTGGCGATCTACGACGTGGTGTCGAATCGATAACCATCTGAGACGCATTGATGGTAAGGTAATGTGTGTTGCACGATGTGTAGCATACAAGAAATTAATATCACTTATAAATTATTGTATTTGTAAAAACTGGAATGTAATCTTCCAATAGAATTATTTTATGTTTAATTTTATAGATTAGATATAGCAATAATCCCTTCCAACTTCCTCCCGATTTGGGGCGGAGGGTTTTTCTAAAGACCCGTGGTAACATCCGCAGCTGGAAGGCCAGTGACACCGGCAGATCCCTTCGAGTGCCACTGAGATACCGGAATAAGCAAGAACTTTCCTCTGATCAAAAAAGATAGGTTGAATACAACGCCAGTCTATGCAAATGAGTGGTAAAAAAGAAGTAGGTATACATTTTTATTCGCCGTATAATATTTTTTATTTTATAAGTAGGTATGTTTTATATTCATACTTGTTCTCTTTGCTACAAGTACTTAAAAAGGCATTGGCAAAAATGTGGTCGACTTTGAGGCGACAGGCGCGGCTTCCGTTACCACATTCAGTCAATATTTATACGCGCTGTAAATTATAACTTGTTGCTAGCAGGCTTGTTTTAGCAAGTACCTGTATCGTACCAGTAATTACATAAACACAGTAAGACAACATGTATTTTAATATTTTATTTTTGAGTGAAGAACAGTATACAGACGAGAATAAACGAACACGTCTCTCGATTGATGGTACATTACGCCTGCTTCTAAAAAGGAGCAATATCAAACAGAACTAACCAAGCAATGCAAGGCACTGCATTACATAGATCGCCACATGACATAAGGTGTCAAGTCTCTAAATGCGTAGTAATTTCTCTTACACATTTCCATCCAAAACGAAACGGAACATTGTTGAAATAATATACCTAGTATTATTTATATCGTCAACAGTATTTAAGAATTTAAAAACTCACTCAACCCTATCTATAAAACCAAAGCACTGACACACACCAACAAAACCCAATCTCAGGATGATTAATACAAATTCCTACATCTTCTTGAATAATTCAAGGCTCGTCTAAAGTACAGTAAATAGGTAAACGTTACTTGACAAACCCGCGCAAAGACGTCTCAGTGGGGCAGGACGTCTGCAATTTCCTTCGGCGTGATGAGTCGACAACCAGCAGATAAATCGGGAATTTCATTTGCACAATCACACTTACAAATGGATTTAAATGCGATGAGTTTAACATTTGCTGGGATTTTGCACTGAGAACTGAATAAGCGCGTCGACGCGACGTACCAGTTTTTATTTTAGTAACAATGATTTACTGTATATAAACTCACGTCTTTTTACCCTAAAAGGGTAGGCAGAGGAGCTACCAAGACAACCACTTTGGCATTGTGTGTTCCGTCTGTTGTGATTTATTGCAGTTGTATGCTGAAATTTGAGGTCCTGTAGCTAAATTTAACATTCGTGCCTGCCCGGATTGCGACTAACGTCCACGATGGCGAAAACCACGTCATAAAAAAAGTTATTTTACATAACCATGCACAATTACCCTGTTTATATAAACACTGACAACACTGACTTAGTCAGCGTGTTCACACATTCAATCGATCTGTATCGATAAAATTAACACCAAGTTTTTGCAAGCATTGGTAAAGCTTAAAATAACACGCAGTAATGCGAGTTCATTTAATTTAAAAGTAATTAAATACTCTGCAATCGCTAATAATATTTTCATTGCGGTCATTTACATAGGAGTGGATTACAACCACGTAATAACAGCCGCATTTTCAATAATTTTATTTTCATGAGCGAATGAAATTTTATCTGATAAACGAACTCGACGGTAGAACGTTATAGAACACACTTTTCTGATATCACTCCGTTAGAATTATGTAGATTTGCATGTCAGTCGTGACTCGTGATTAACCACGATTGGGAACAAAAATCTAAAGCCTCGCTATGCTTCAGACAGCATATCCAAAACAAAATTGTACAAAAAACCGTTAACCGTAACAAGTCGTATACGTAAATTAACAACAAAGCAAATTATTCCTGGCTGCATTGAATTATTAAGAATTTACGCCTGGCTACGCTATCAAATGAATATTATCCTACGCGCTGGGTTCGAAAACACAGCCTTTTGTTTTATATCCAGCTTCTCGCTTGCTAAACCACTAGTTTTGTCATAAATTCATACATTTACATACATAAATATTACTGAAAACCAACACGCAAGCAAGTATAAAGCAAACTTTGCAAATTACTGCAACGTCGACCTTGAAACGGTTGCATGCGGTCCAACGGAGCACGCGAGAGAGCGTCACGTCGTGTCGTCACCGCTGGCGTCACGAGGGCGTCACGTCGGCGTCACGTCACGATCACAACACGTGACACGCTCGCGTGCACCTACGTGACGAGAGGCTGTAAATCTGCCTGCGTGCCCTGCGTCGGCGACAACTTCCTCAACGTGTGGACGCGACATAAATTGCATTTGCCATGCATACCGCACTTGTGGGTGCGCCAAGTTTTCTATGTAAATATGTAAAGGGGACTTTGTTGGTGTTTCATAGTGTTGGAAGGGTTTTATGAAGCGTCGACAAAGACGATTGTGTGTAAAGTGTTGTTTGTTGCACTAGCCCTTATCAACTTATACAAAGGAAAATGAGCATTCATGGTATCGGTAAAAATATCGTTGACCTTGATACCGATATTGCTTAAATTTCATTATGGCATTTTTTATGGTTTGTCCTTAAACGTTTTCCTGCTTTATCCCGAGCGACAGATTTTTCATAGTTAAAAGGTAAGTAATTCTCCTTTTTTAATATTGCAAAATGATTTGAACTTCGGCAAAACACATATTATTTGAGTAAATATTAATTCTAGGAACCATCATGTTTATCGAATTCCTCACACTAAACTAACCCAGCAAGAGATCAAATCAAGACTCTCGGCTCACAGCTCATATGTACATTGCCATTAAACCAATAAAAAGCCTAATAAAAACCATACAAATAGATATGAATATTGTAACGTTTCGAACACAATGCGCAACTGTCACGTTCATACAACAAAATCTGCGGTTTAGGCACAAAAATTACGCAATCACAAAAAACATCCACATCGCACGGTTTACCTGAATAAAAAAACGTTATCGTCGAACAAATAGAGACGGTACGTGGCATTTGCGGGCAAACAGGCTGCGGCTGCCGACCGAGCCAATTGTAATGCTATGGGTGTCAAGAGCGCCGCGCAGCCTTGAAATCTTCGATTTCATCAGCCTGTGTACACGATTACTTTTTAATGTTTTTAATCGACGCTCAGATTGAATGGAACAAAGCCCACGACCGCAAAATTCGCAGTCTCTGGCAACACGACTAATAAATGCCCGGAAATCTTTGTGTGAGACAATGTTTTGTTGTTTATTATCATACGGTCTGACTGGAAGGTAAACATCGAAATAATCTGCATTTCTGATAACTCTGCACAACAATTTCACAGAAATTAGTCAGACTGGAGCAGCCTAGTAATAATTTTGTAATAATTCGGGAGAAGTAAATGACAAACAGGTAAGCAATGGTAAGAGTATATGGCAAATCATTCTGGTTACATGCATGAATGTCTCGCTGGGCCAACACAAATATTTAAAAACAGAATGTCTAATTTTTTACACAAAAAGTAATTAAAAGATTTCCAGCACTTTTACACTAAAGTCTCTTTAACTAAAAAGGCCGGAAATCAGAGATATTTAGGCGCAATGTCATGCGCGGTAGTGACGCGTAAGAGCTCTGACTCATTGCTTACCACAGACAGGAATCTAGATACCGCAAGTATATACGCTTGCCGTGTCCAAAGTAAGGTTATTTCACTTCCTTTAACGTTGTTTCATTCAAAAGTCGTTCGATAGGGACAAAACATTCGATAACTAAAATAGGTTTTAAACTAGTCTATGAATTATACCGTAAATCGGTTTCGTGCATCGTATATCATCACTAAACCTCTGTTGTGAAATCACTATAGAATATAGATAGATAAAGACTACCAGGTTTATTTTCATACATTTGAAGTGACTCTTGTCTGTACTGCTTACTAATGTACTGAGATGCGTAAGTGCGATTGTAAACATTACAAGCGCAGCTCGCACCTTACTTGTCTCTTGCTAACTGTAGACTGTGACAGTATCCTAACTGGTTGAGAATGCAGGGCGTAGGAGCTGTTTTTGTACGGACCATAGATTATCTCTTATTGTCGATACTGTATCTGCATTCACAATACAGAGTGGTCATTTCATGAACTACGTAATAGTAAAAAATAAATTAAGCCTTATTCTCGCGTAGTGACATCTATAAGATTAAAACGTTTGATCTCTTTATGAATATAAAATGTAACCGCCGTTCATTTCAGTTCAGCAAATATTTTTCAAATGCCATATGTTTGGCAGCCCTTATTTTCCCTGTGATATATTTACACAAAGGATTTTTATCAATATGAATTATTCCCGTTTTTTGGCGTCTAACTTCAGCGATGTTGAATATTTTTTCATACTTTTTTGGCAATAACTCAGTAACCATTCAGCCTGAAATGTAAAGAATCGTTCCACAATATATCCATAAAATATGATCTGGTGTTTCAAATATATGTTTTTCATTATATTATGGAAATGTAAATTCTGTTTGACGAATTTTATAATTCAATGCAAGTTGTATAATGAATAAACGCGATGGTCATATAAAAACAAGAATAGGAACTATAATCCCGGCCCATCTTATTTATCCACTTACCTGATGGCGGTTTAAATGAAATGCATTACAAAGCAAAAATCACAGCAATAATGTAACACGGTACCACAACACAAAAACGCGATGAGAGCAATTATATAATGTTAATCTCTGTAATTTAGACTCCAACGTCATGCTTATTGTATCAATTGGTCAATTTGATAAACATAATTTAGCTGAGATTTCATTTTGCATAATGCGTGACGTCACGCAGACGTCAAACATCAGGCAAATCCTTCCTGAAGCTTATATAATAATACTGGCTGCGATTAAGATACGCACGTATGAGGAAAACGCGCGCAGGAAGATTCCATAACATTCCAACACTACGCGACAAATAGGTACCTATTCAATATTATGTCAACTTAAACAATCCTGAATTTCCACTCATCCATCACTACCCGTAGTTTTAACCACAGAACACGCGATCTTCCCGGCGCAGTATGAAGGACCAGTTATGCTGGCCGGCATAATTGAGTCGAGTAGGTACTAAGATAATGGTAATATAATGGTCTGTTGCCAAAAGCCAATCTTTCTGGACCCCATCGCGCTTGCAATACAGTACAGTACAGTGCACTATTCCGAGCAAGTTTGAAAAAGGAAACAAAAATATTACAACAAAGAAACTGCATATGAAACTATCACACTAAAACCAAACTGGCAAGTCAATAACTTTACAACACCACGAAACGTTTGAAGGGTTAACGTCAAAGCATAAAGGGCGCAACGGTTATCACAACCCGTCCGTGCAGAGTGCATCTCTATTGGCGATATTAATTTACTAACATGCCGATCCGACAATGCACCGGCCACTGGCAAAATTCCAATTTCGCCGGGCCAGCCAGAATACCGCCGGAATATATTTAATGTTTGATAAGAAACTGGCGAGCCTGCCCACCGGGTCAGCCTTTGATCTGGAAAGAATTCAGCGATATTCGGCGGTATGCTATCAAACGGGTTACAGATATTTTATCGGGGCCGCCTAAAAAACGAAATGTCGCTATAGACCTCGGCTCTATGAATTCGTTTCATCAAGTCTCTTAGAAGGAAATACCTGACGATACACTATGAGATGCTGTTCATGTTCTTGCTAAGTTGAAATATGTTAGAACAAAAATAGGTTTAAGATTTCAATACCTACCTTGAAACTCGTAAGCCGATGAGGCGGATTTGAACAAAAGATACTGTTAAATGACATTTGTGCTGCATCATGCTTAAAGGAGAATGACAATTCATAGTATCGGTAAAAAATATCGTTAACCCCGATACCGATACTGCTTAAAATTCATTACAGCATATTTTATGGTTTGTCCTTAAACGTTTTCCTGTTTTATTCCGGGCGACAGATTTTTATAAAATAAAGTAATTATCATCATATTTTACGATACGTCAGCCATAACTACAAATCGGGCTACCAGAGTGAATGGATTTCAAGTTCATTTCTCCATGAACTTCAGGCCTGATCGCAATTATGTTTGTTTTTATTGAAAATATATATTTTTCCCTACACAAAAAAGTAGGTTTCATCGAGAGACAAAAATCTTCGCACCGATACCAAGTTTCATAGTAAAATATCGTTTGATCATTCAGCACTTCAGTCTGTATGTACAATAAAAAGACAAGGAATCTTCAACGCAGAATTACCACACGTGCTTAAGAAATCTCCGTTGAGAATGCATTTATATATTTACTTCGGTTTTTTTATTTACCAAGCGAAGTACGCAATCTCGCTTGCGTATAAAATGAAGTTATTATTGACCACACGTCACTGCTACGCGAAGTACCGTAACGAACACAGTTACCGACACATTATAAAACAAACCGTGAATAAAACGAGATTATTCAACGAATTAAATATACTTTTCAACATTAAAACGCAATGTTTAATACATTACATAAGGTCACACAATTATTGATACGAAACGGTAGACAAATATACTAAACATATTATGGCAGTCTCAATTTCCGATCTAGGACATCCTTTATGAGATAAATTGAACCGAAAGTCTAACACAAACTGAATTGCTCTACCTGGGAATCGAACACGGCACTATACATATTCGGCCCATAAAAGCTGCTTCAGAGCAATGAGTAGTTTTAATACACAACTAAAATATAATTACGTCTATTAATGGACAATAATATATTCTCCGTCGACAAAGACCTTTCATATTTCCTTGATGACTGTTTTATATTTAATTATTCCAGGACCACCTTAATATCATGTGCCTAAATTCAAATATTAATAATCTTTCTCAGCTTCATTATAAAGGGAAGCCTAATTAAATATAGACCTCATTTTACAATATTATCTAATTAATTTGCTAGACTTCATAGAGTATGAAAAGGCGGTGAGGCTTGTAATTTATGCTGATAGACAGTAAAACCCTTTAAAAATATAACTTGTTCCTAGTGGACAAGTACATACATCTGATATTAAATATTTATTTATTTCACATTCATAAAATAAGAGGAATACACAAGGTCTACACACATTATTTTCAAATAAACTCGAATCAATAAATCTATACATCCATTAAAGGTCAAATACTAGTCTACAATTTGCACAAACACGAAAGCAATCAACCGAATATTCAAAATCCATACAAGAACCTTCGAAAACGGGCGACGAATTAAAATTTCACCGATCTTTAAGTACAAAGAGATGGGGAAAGTTGGCAGGCGGTTCGGAAAGGTAAATCCTGACTATTATAGATCTCCGGTGGCTAGTTCACGTTTAACTTTCTTTCGATCGCTTTAAAATACGTAACAGGAAGTTACTCCGGAAGAAGAAGCGAAAGACGAGTTTCCACAATCCCGTGTGCGTCCTTTGTGATCGTTACTACGCAAACATATATTTTAGCTTTGTTTCAAAGGAAATGTGAATAACTGGTGTAGTTGTAGACACCATAAAGTTCCTATTGGCTGTCAGTGGTTTCTGTTTTTGACGAATAGCATCTATAGTTTACACAATACAAGATATTGGACAATAAAACGCACAAGAGAAGCTATGCTACTGTATTCTGTTTGGAGACCAACCATAATTTCTAAATTTCTCATGATAAATACTGTATCATCCTGTGAAACACTCGCGACTACCACATGCAAAGAGATAAGAGACTAAAACCAAGGCTTACATTTATAATCATTAACAATTGTTGACGGCTTTAAATCACGAATGTTTTAAAAGTTTCACTCACCGTCAATCAAACTCGGCATTTAGCATCGGCTAAACAACACAGCAATCACACTTAAACTGCAGTTAATTCTAACGATACATCAAAGAGTATAAAAGTTGAAGCGTTGATAAACGTTAACCAGCGATTTACCCGCTTAACGTTCTTAACTGGCAGTCGGCAAAGACGAGGCGATTAGGGACGGCTTACACGAGTCTTCGGCGGACACATACTTGTAATTTATGCCACAGGCGAGCAAACAGATAAATCTGTTAGATTAAATCAAGTTCCTTTCCGTGACTTGAAGCGTATAATTAAAGGTGCAGTGCGCTTGCAAATGAGGTACATCAACAGAGATTCACTAGAATTACAAATTTCCTTGTATTATTTTCCTTTACAACAACCTTTATGTCTTTAATGTTTTATTATCGGTATCAAATGACCAATGTACGTAATGAATAATTTGAAAAATATATGTCGCAAGTTTTAATATGTCGCTTGTTAACTTACTAATTGTAATCGGTGCCAAACTTGTCTTAGCAACACTCTGTGGCAATACTAAGAACTATCGAATATGTTATAAAATTAATCAAATCTGCAAGCACGCGTTTAATTCACCCTATAACCTCACTCAATCCTTCAATTTACTCATGATACGCTGTACTAATTCTAACACAGGCTACCTACATATTAACACGAACATCAGGCCGTAAACTGAACACGACGCGACGCCGGGAACACGATACGGCCGCTTCTGAAATGCGCTCTTTCATAATTGAAGACCCGTCTGTAATCAGTTTCACAAGACGTTGGTCGTCTTGGCCGAGATTAACACGTGAGATGGTTACGTAACCCGTCGAGATGAGAACCATGACCTTTGCTGCAACGCACGGTCCGACGAACCACGGAGGCTCATTTAATACCACTTACATAACTCGCTCAATGTTAAATGTGCATGCCGGATGGCGAGGCAATTTCTATCTCCTATACGGACACGTAATTAAACCGGCTAGGGAGAACGCCGTTGTTATTGGCTTGATAATCTTGTAGGGATCGGAAGTTCAAGTTACTACATAATTAGTGGAATGTGTTTGATTTTAAATGTAGGATTATGTCGACTTTTACTGTGGATAGAATTTGAGCCAAATTTACACCTTTTAGAAAACTATTTGTAGCATTATTTCGAAAATATAGGTTAAACCTTTGCACCGTTTTTATTATGTAATTATATGTAAATAAATAAACACATAATAAACCATAACGCGATGTGAAATGAAAAACTTAGAGCAAGGCTAATTTTCAATACATGCGGCCTTTGTTCTGCAAAATTCAACGCGTTGTGAATTAATTTTAATTGAATATTCGATTTGAATTAAATCGGCAGTAAACGCGATAATTCACCACGTGTATAACACCTCTCACATACATATCGATCTGTAGAAAAAGTTGTTCAAACCATTTGTGGAGTTTTTTCACCTCTAAATCCTACAATAGAATAACTTATGATTTTTAGTGACAGAGAATCAAGACTAGACCTCTATACGTTGTTCCTGAACCTGTGTGGCGACTGTAAAGGCTCCTTAGCCAGTGGTCTCTGTTTATCTAAAAATAATAAATAACCATAAATAAATAATCATTCAATATTCAATACATTTACTCCATTCCACTATATGTATGTATATTCAGATGGCAGGCCGTGGATTGTAAGGTCATCATGGAATTTGTTAGGTACAAGAAAAGAAGGAGTTTCCATATAAATAAACTTGACGTTTAATTGTCGTTCCTATGTCAGTCAACAAAAATCCGGAAGTAACATGATGGATTGCGAGTACTAAAATAATTTTCTGAATTTGGGAATGACGAGACCGAATATACTCTTGTCTTAAGTTCTAATTTCCACGATACAATTCTTGAGTGTTAATGTATAGTCAGAACTAAGGAGTAAGATATTTTATTAGACAATATATTTTATGCATGTAAGACATATTTTAACGTATCTTTACTTTTACTCGCCCCTGCTTATAAAGTTTGTTTAAACACGGCTTAAAACCTATTTGGACTTTTACCAAGTGCATAAACTTTAATACAGAAAAGAAATCTATTCTTACCTAGTCAATGCATGAACAACTTTTATAAGAGAGAATTTTACATCAAACCTCTGCTGAACCCGATTCAGTGGTTGAATATTAATAAACTAGGGTTGCACTTCAGCGAGCGACAATAATCCCATCAGAAGGAGCCGGCGGGAGCGGCGGAACGGCGTGACTCGAGGTCGGGCGGTGTCTGTGACGTGACGCGCGTTTACACTCCGAAATGCAACCTACCCGCAGTTTTATAGAAAAAAGCACTTAGTAGCATTTTTTTGACAGGCAGAATAGAAAAGAACAGCGTGGAGTAATTGAGTTAGTAATAGTAGTCTGTTAATTAGATAACAATACACCCCAAACAATTCCAAATATATATTGTATAAATACATTATATTTTATAAAGAGTGACGAACACAGTTCGGACCCGTAAGATACGTATTTTGTTTTGTGAGTATCAGAAAATGCAAGGAACTTTTCAGTTATACAACACCAGGAAAAAAAACGTACAGTCGTATATCACACTATTTCGATGCAAGATTACTTGAGACTACCCATTATTTATGGTTGATATCATTTACATATGGGTTAAAACTTTTCCTATTCTATGCGGTTTTCGAGCCACACTCTCGTCCTCCAACGCACCGTTGAAATTTAAAACGCCCATAACCGGAGCCAACTTAACGCTTATTTAATAAACTTTATGAAATTTCGCCAGCGAGTATGAATATGGGAATTTAAGTCACATATTTTTTCCTCCGTCGGCGACACGGAGCAATTAAAACATACGTTTGCAACGTAAATCAATTTGAAAGCGAAGTTTTCGACACTCGACGGTGTTAAGTTGACCCTATTTACGCGGGAGCTATCGTAAAACTTGAGGGAGTTTTAAAAGCACGATCGACGACAGAACATTGTACTAACTGCCAATATCAATTTAACGTGCGAGAGACGTCATCAGGCGACTTTGGACGGGAGCCAAGCGGCACGGCGCAGCCAAGTCACGACTGCGAGTGGGAAAACAAGCCCCTGCTTACTCCATCCACGGGGTAAATAATTCTTCAGCTATACGTGCTGTATTTTCTTAAAAACCACATTTCTATATTTTATATGAAAATTTTAAAACAAACGGTGGCGTAACCACGTTACCGACAGTCGCGGGATAAATAGTTAATAGGAAGGACGCAAAGATTTCAGCTTTGTATATGTTCGAGGTAAGTTCGAATGTATCATTATCTTTACAATGAGACGTATCTTTACCTTTTGTCACAATGGAATCTGCTACAGCCTGTACCTACAAGTTAAATTATTTACGAATCCAAATCTATTTTCTGTTGAATAAGACCTATTACAAGAACGAATAAGCAATAGACCATTTAATAAAATAGAGGACAAGCTAAAATACTATGGTGTAATCCTAAACTCACATTTTTTTTTTTTTTTTTATTGCAATGAATGACGAGACGAGCCTGCCATTCGCCTGATGGTAAGCGATACGACCGCTCATGGACAGTAGCAAAACCAAACAACACCATGAGTTACAAGGCCATGCTTGGCATTCCACTGCGCTCGCCATCCTAAGACATAAGATGTTAAGTCTAGATATGTCCAGTAGTTACTCTGGCTATAGCTCACATATTTTAAAATGAGGATTAGCAGAGGAAGCGAAGTGCAAACAGCGTTTCCAAGTTAATTAACGCGATGAAGTATTTTCCGTTGCCATGCGCGTTACAATCAGATTACAAGCACCGCGATTACGTACCAACTTAACCTGTTTATGCACTCGGAACGCGCCTCGCTCGAATGCGCCCATGCTCAATTTATTTTCTACCACTGTTTATGCATACAAAATATTTTTTATTCTTCGGGAACTGAATATAAAGTTTTATTCAGATCTGGGTGACATGGAAGAAAGTCTCAAGTACGTTTTTATTCCTGCGCTACAAAACACAAGCTCTGTTTTAATTATTTATTTATTTTACTTGCATCATAGCTGTATATTTGTGTTTCGTTTTTATGTTTCTATAACCTGAATTTGAAGCTTTCTAAAACGTTTTCCTCATTTCATTTGATCATTGACTTATTGCTATTAGAACCACTCATTCATCATCTCTGATTCTCATTAGGTTAACTCTTAACCGCGACGACACTAATTTTGTATTAAAAAATAATGAATTACATAAGCAAATAACGAAGAAGTTGTTGGTACAGCTGAATGTGAGCAGAACCATTTTGCTCACAATATAATTGCACCATTCAATAATACATACTGTAATTACATAAATAAGTATAAAATAGACATTGTGTACAGCTGTATTTGAACTGCTATTATGATACCACAAGGTCAAAGTAATCGAAACTACACAAGGAAAGTAAGTGCTGGTCGTATACTTCCCGAATATAAATATGAAGTGGCCTGTAATAAATGGATATACTGCTTTAGTTACGGCCACTCAATTGTTGAGTTGGGTACGAGGCATCAAATGAAGTTACGCTAAATTTGGCCTTGTATTCAAAGTATATATTATGCCCTTGTATAGCGGTCAAACCATAACTATAGAAAGTTTTCAGAGGTTCCTTTAGCAGGAGTATAACTTTCTAGAAAAAACATGGTTAAAACACGTATCTTATCAGATCAAAGACGAAATCTATTTACAAATGTTGATTGTTGAAAGTTTGACGTCATTATTAAAAGGTCTAAAATCTAACATTTATACCTTCCATAGTAAATGGTTTTATCGTTGCATGGATGTCTGGAGGTGATCGCCGTTAGCGATTATACCGCCAATTTGCTACACTTAATTTAATTTCATTTGTATACTGTAGTGTTGCTATTGAAGTATTATTGATGACTAACGGCCTTATTTATAGCCAGTTTTAAAACATATTTTAGTTATAAAATGTTTTGGCTTCTTCGCTCAAACTGAATTCAAAAGTCGTTGGAAAGGGACAAAACTTTTGATAACTAAAGTAGGTTTTAAAATTGTCTATTAATAAGGCCGTATGTCGTCACAAAGAACTGTACTGCAACTTGATTAATTACAAAGGCGAAAAAAACATCGATGACGCCCATACTTTAATATGTAGTTTACATGTGCTTAGTACTATAAAAACTCAATCACAAAACAATGTATATAGAGGATAATAATAATTCTAACGGACAATAAACACAGTAACACATAATTTTGCAAATCATCATACAATCTGTTCCTAACATTGAACAGAATAAAAACAAAGTGAATAATAGACAAAACTAGGTGAAGGCAATTGGGTTAGTTAGACTAGTAATAAGTTGATGTAATTCAAATAGAAGTTACTTTTTTGACCAAGTGTAGCAAACTCCGATGTCTGAAGTGTTTACGCACGAAACGATACGAAGAAACGGAAACGTTGTAACTTTTAATAAGTGCGCCGGCACTCCGGAAGGTGTAAATTTTAATCACAGTAAAGTGCTGCACATAAATATTTTAAACAAAATTTCGCGACACATTTTCTAAGAAGTTAAATTGTGGCGTTAGAGCAGCGAAATTCCTCCGAGACAGGGCAACGACTTTATCTCCGCGTGGGGGTACTAATCATGGACATTTTAGGGGCGCACTCCCCGACCAGCTACCCAATAAAAACATAATGACGTGGTTAACATCCACACTGAATGTCGCTCCATAAGAAGTCGGTGATAACGTTAGACCAGCTAACTAAGCGCACAAGTAATGGCCTTATTCATACAGTTTTTAAACCTATTTTAGTTATCGAATGTTTTGTCTCTTTCAAATGACTTTTGAATTCACTTTGAGCGAAGAAGATAAAACATCCAATAACTAAAATAGGTTTTCAAACTGTCTATAAATAAGGCCGCAAGAATTTTGTGAATAAGTCACAAGCGACGGAAATGTTGAAACCAATGCTGGTTGTACGCGGAACGTTAAACACGGCCGGTTTGTAAGAAAAAAGACATATTGCATTATTAATATACACAATTTCGTCGAGCTATAGTAATGCTCATATTTAAGCATTTTGCAACCTACGTAAAATATTTAGTACACGTTCGAATATTTTAAAAGAAATTATGATGATGATGACAATAAGTATCTTATTTAAAAATCATAAACATTTTAAACTCCATCTGCTTGGACCAGTACATTTTCTCCCAATAAATGGGGTACATAAAAGAAAAAATGATTAGCAATTTCGCCAGCATCGTGTCCCGTTCGGTAACGAGCCGTCGGAAGGCGAGTTTTTACGGCTGCACCGCCCACACTAAGTAGCTTTAAATTTTACACTCTTTGCCCATTATTCAGATGATCGAACCCGAAGATTATTGGCGTTTGGAGTAAATTACTTCCTACGGAGGCACGCAATTTCTGCCACGCGAACCTTATAAATAAGCCAGTCGGACAAGTCGGTTACGCATATAATATAAATTCATATGCGTAACCTACTTACGGCTCGCACCGGAATAAAAACCACTTAACACAGAATGCAACAGTTGAAATATCAAGTGTGCGTTACGTGAGCGCAGGACCTGCCCCCGCCTGCCCCCTGCCTTAGTGCCTTCATATCAACTTTTATACATAATGCCTGCGGCACATTCGTGACACTTATTATTAAGATACAGTTTAAAATTTCCTCAAAGTTATGAACGGTAAAAATTCAACGTTTTCTTTGAGTACTTAAAATTATTCCAAAAGTTAGGTGATGTTATTTTACTAAATCAATAATTGCAATATTAGAAAATCAAACCAAAAAAATAATTTTATCGTACGCAGTTGACGTTTTGTATTTAATATAACTTAAAATCAACAATGTTGAAACAACATGAAAGCAGAACAAAAATACAATTCAATTCTCAACCAATAATACCAATATTGATGTGAAAATAATATTTATAAAGCAAAAGGTAAGCAAACATTTTCTATGGATAATGACACAAAGCCGATTTGAAGTTCGCGGCGCGTACAAACCCTAATAAACCTGAATTTGACACGCGCTGCCTTTTAGCCGTAGACGAGGGAAAGGCGAGCCCGAGAGACTTGCACAATATATAACAACTGACAGCAAGCTTTTTCTCAGAAACGAGACTTATAAGGAGGCAAAACGACGAGTTATGACGGCCTCTCCGAAACCTAAAATGGTAGAAATGTTTTAAAATATAAAATTAATTTTACACAGCGCTCCATATAGCAAAACAGGCGGGAAGCGGAATGACGTCACATTACTTCCTAACGTATACTTTTACTAGTACGATATGTTGTTTGTTACACGGAAATGATATTGGGAGATTGAGAGGATCTACATGTGTGAAAAGGATTTCCTTTATAATTAATGTAAAAATGTGCATATATGGTACTAAATTAGAAAAAATAAAACAAAAGCTATTTTAAGAAGTCACAGTTTTCCTAAATACTTTCTGAATCTTAAAACGATGTCAATATACAGGTCGTTTAAAAACACAAATACAAGGAAACTATGTCAACGAGTTCTTAAACAAAATACGAAAATTGTATCACAGATTAATTTCTGCACAAGGAACACTTGATACGCGGAAATGTCCACAAACATTAACAATCTGAATACTAAACACGTTAAATCGAGAAGCGCAACAAATAAAGATATTGTAACCGCAGAATTAGCTACCCAAAGCGCACACGTGCGACGTGACAATGCATACGATCTGCCACTTTACACAACCCCACTCCACTAAATAACATCAAATTAGCATTACCCCGATCAGTTTCTTTCCAACTGTTGTTTATTTTAAACGGTGCTGTTTTTTATTTGTTCTGGAGGAAGGTTTTTCATTCAGCACTTTGCTCCGCTACAACTGGATATTTTCAGCCTTTTTATCTCGCTGGAGTACGGAAATTTAAATAAATGTATCATTCGCTTTAGCACGGGTTAGCAAATACAGAAAAGCGAAATGTTTGTTTCACGATAAGATGAGCACCAATTTGCATGCAACATATGAACACGACAGATTTTTGCGGAAATCAGTGTATTGCTGGTACCGTACAAGATAGGAATTGCAATAATTTCGTAAACAAATCTTTTATGATCCATTTCTTCTTAAACGATATTAGGCATAGACTTGAAAAATTACATTAGAATCACTACCAAGTTCTGTTTTGTCAAAACCGTTAATACAGCGCTGTTAGATAACAGTACCCTATACACAAACAAAGGAGATCGGTCGATTTGGTCCAACCGTGGACAAGAAATTCATTATTACCAAAAAATTTGGCGTATTTTTTTAGATTTATTTCTCTATTTACTTTTATCCTACGCCATTGGAATTAGATTTACAAAAAAATGAGGATATCATGAAATATTTCTACCATTTTTGTATTTGTCAGCAACATTCATAGAGTTGACATCTGTCACGAGACTATTATCTGTCAAATTGCATTGTTTATTTCGTCGTGTACTCATGTGTATTTAAAATTGAATTAATTTGAAATACATTTATAATTTCGTTTTGTGGCTGGGTGTTGTGTTTATTCTCTACGGCGTCCCTTGCAGTCAATTGCTTACCTCGATCCAACAATACTATAGCATATAAATAAGTTAAAATGTTTATAATCGTCATGTAAGCAAAAACTACGGGAAATCATTGATGGGCGCCTGAAGCCAACAACTACGAGACACCGATCGTAAAGGCGCAAAGGCTTACATGATCTGTAATGTCTGAATGGATTCATCCTCAATCATTGTTTTATTTTTTCATTATTGTGTACGGTAGCTTCAGATATTTTTTAAACTAGCGCATGACAAAATGACTAACTACATACAATAAACCTGATATCAAAATAATATACTTTTAAATATTCAAATGTGTTTTTCTGTCTTCCTTGATAAGCTTACGTTCTTTATAATAATAGTATATTCATACTCATCCCAAACTTAAAATATAAGCCAACTAAGATATTACGTATTCAGATAGCAGAAAATGGTAGATTTTGTAAAACTTTAAGAGGATAAATCTTAAAAACCCCGTATCCTAGCTCAAGAAGACTATGTTATATTTGAAGGATAAAAAATCCTTATTATTTAATTCTATGTCTCATTTGTCTCCACCATGTTTCCACTACTAGGCCCAATATTCATAGGAAAACGACCGATCTCCTTTAATTATACACACCGTGAGTAACAATAAGTTTAACAGTCCGTTCTAAGTCCCAGTTTCCTATACAAATTTCTATTTAAACTACAGTCGAGGTGGTGGCTAAGTTTGCGTGGTCAGCTATAATGACGCTGCTAACAGCCGCTGCAGCACGGAAGATTCGGCCAGGGTCCGTTGTTCTGCGAGGAGCTCATTCACGGCCGCAATATCTAGAGCCCCGCAGGCGTGCTGCATCGTCCTCAATTGCTTAATCGGCGAAGTTCCTCGATACAGGCCCGCCGACGCGGAAAGTTCAACCACAACTGATAGAGCATGCTCGTTTCGCTTAATGTGCCTGCTTCTATTGCACCCTGCTCGTGTAATAGCACACGTTATGGACTTGAGATAAAGACATTACAAGCGCACTGGATTATGTGAATCTACGGCGCAATGCGATCCAAACAAACCATAATAAGTAATTGCTTTGGAACAATATTCACTTCGATCGCCGCATTAGAACTGTTGAACGCAGCAGTTAATCGATCCTATCACCAGCCATTGCTAAATAGTCACGGAAATAGTGTGGTACGGCAAAATAATCAGATTTCGTATTAAACCTGTCCCGCCCCGTACATTGGCGTTCGTAGGGTGACCTAGATTTCATTAGTAGCAATATGGGCCAGGCCCAGTAACGTAGCAAACTTAAACACATTGCACAACCTTGCACAGTAATGAACATAAATATACATGCATTTCTCAATGAGAAAACTAATACACCAGTCGCACCGATGTGACAACACTTAAATGTTAATATTAGATGTATAGCTACAATTGCATAGATGGACTATTATCAGTTGATCTCTCCTTTTTCCTTGTGTGATTGCGCTTCAACATAAAGGTTTAGTGAAAAATATCCCAGGTACTTTCCCCTATGCCTTGTAAAACACGTTAAGGTATCTGTTCCATTTAACAATAGCAACACTTTGCAGTTGTTAAGCCACATTAACTACCAGCTCCATGTCTAAGCATTGGCCAGGCCATGGTCTTATAAATTAATGCTTTCTTAATACTGCAACAGATAAAAGTGATATATCTAAGCACCCCTTTATAAAAATAGAAGACCCATCTCCAAGACTTAAATCTTATTATTATATAGAAGCTAATAATAAAGAATCCATACAAGTCTAGTTTCTTTTTAGATAGCATTTTTATGGAGTAAACAAAATGGTCAATAAGAAATTATCGTGAAGGTTATTTCTTTTTATATTCGCTGGCGTCTCTTGGACACAATCCAACATGTCTTATAGATTAAGACTCATTTTCCGACAAAACACATTAATCCCAACATGGCGATCGTTTGCGTTAAAGCACATTTTCCAGCCACCGTATTCTTTCGCAGTCTTAACTAATTAATTAAATGTTTAAAGGGAATTCTCACAAATGCCAGAAGCACTTTCATTGTTTAATCCACCTCCACAGTTTTGTCGTAAATATGGAATAATGTGTACACAAGTTGAACAAAAGCTAAAATGATTTTCAATTCAGAACATAAACATAAACAAAGCGATCAGTTATCGAGCTTAGGGCACAGAGTCCCGGCGTCGGAGCCCGTCGTCGTGTCAATGTAAACAAAGGAGTCTAAACAACACGGCGCGTAATCGACACGAGTTAAGCCCTGGTCTGTGGAACGGTACGCGCGGCACTGCGTTGAACGCAATGCGATGTCAGACTCGGTTTTGTATGAAAAACGTCATCATTTGTCTTTTGTTCTCTTGCGGTATGCGTCAGCCAGCGCGCACAGTGAAGGGTCAACTCTATGATGATATTTTGGTCGCTTGATAGAAACTGACAGCGGTTTGCGGTAGCGGCACAGATTTATATGAAAAACGTCAAGTATTGCCTTTTGTTCCGTCGCAGTATGCGTCTGCGTTGAGGGGCAAGCGGTGATGCGGGGGGTGGATATAACGCACGGCGCGCAGTCATTCTCGTCCAATCGCCGCGGCGTGCGACATTGCGGCATGGATTTATTTGTCGATAATATGCCAGAAATAATAGCAGGAACCCTTGTGTTTTATATCAAGATAGAAAGAACACATTAACATTTCATAATAATAGGGAAAAAATCTCCGATGGTAGTGTGCCCATTTTTTTTTTCATATTAGCACCAAAATGTAACCGCAATGCATCTGATGTATTACAATTTTAAATCCAATTACAATATCCACCAGCAAAAAATAATCAGCTCTTGCTGTCAAACACTATTATGCTAGCCTGCTCGAAACACGAAATATTTGCATGTGTCATTGACGAGTTTACCACCTTCGTGTACGGTGGTCGGAGCAATTACGAAAATATCACTAGTTCATCCGATGAGCATATTATAATAATATATTACAGTTGAATAATGCGCAAATAGAACCTCGTGTTGCTATTGGGTGTGGCAAATGGATAAATCTAGGAAGTGTTTCTTAAATTTTTCCGTATGTATAATATTATAGAAAGCAAATTCGCAGCTTGTACCATACGACCCTTGTTAATATTGGTCCGTGTTACTTTACATCTAGCTTCTCCAGCCCTATTTTTGAGCGGCCAATCCTTAGTTCAATATTTAATTGACTTTCACTTTGTAATGGAGGGAAATAGAACATTCTTTGTTTTTAACTCCTACTATTTAGTTCCTTTTTGATAAAGCTGCGGATTTCAACAAGTTAATATGCTGAGATCTATAACATCTTCTATATCAAAAGAATGGTGTGCAAATCCAATTACCACGGTCTACATTTACATAGTGCGAACCAGTGCGAACGGAGTGCAACAATTTTTTAAGACTGCCTCGTTGGCGTAGTTGTACTACGGTACGACTACAAAACTGAGCTCTCGGGTTGGAATCCCGGCTCGGGCAAAGTGATATTGGGTTTTTCTATTCATCATCAGCCTGGAGCTAGGAATTTGTGTCCGATATGGCGTTAGGCTCGCCCCTGTCACATCATGGAACGGAACATACAAGGCGAAATGTGGGTGTCCTGGTGGCGCCTCTGCCTACCTCTTCTGGGATAAAGGCGTGAGTTTATGTATGCAAATAAAGTTAAACCTAGGATCAAGAACTGCTGATGTGCTGGAGGTTGTGCAGATACATATATACCTACTACCTACCTATACCTACGTGTATTATTTGAGCTCCGTATTGTGAATTTAGATAAAAAGTACAATTAAATGATTATTGTAAAAAGTGTCCATCAGTATTGATCCAGGTTTTGCTTGTGATAATTTATAACAAAATAATTTATTTTCATAATAGTAATACAATTTGTTTTTAACAAATTACGGTACAACCGGTGATAATTTAAGAGTAGGTATCTATATAAGTCCAGTGAAATATAACTTGATCAAAGAATATGTTTAGTAGCAGAAAAAAATAAAATAATATAGTTAATAACACACGAATTAACATAAGAAAATATAAGCCAATTTTGTCACGTATCAATATTGAGAAAATGGTCTTATGTGCCTTTTTACCGACTTCGTTTAGAATGACGCACAAACAACTTTTTAAGAAATTCTATATATTTTTGAACTCAAATAATTGTTATCCATTGTCATGGAGACCCGTGAAGACTTCAATGCAAAATTGTCATAATAACATTTGTTGTCATGTTTCGGCTCTCCCATTGGTCAATGGCTTTACGCACAGAGTGAAACCTATCTGTGAAACCTCCTTAGTTGGTACATGAACTGCGTTGCAGCGGTGCCGCTTACCGCAGTGCCGCGCGTACCGTTCCACAGACCAGGGCTTTACACAGCCAACGTTAATTTGCCACATAAATTTACTAAAATAACCCCTATCGCTTAAGAATTAAAGTTAAAATGATGAAACAATGCAAAATGTGTAGGTCGGTAAATAGAGCGGGGCGCGGGCGTCCGCTGCACACTTCCGCTGACGGCCATCACTGCTGGCAAAGACGTTGATATCGGCGACACTTAGCCGGAGGAAATTGTACGCTTATCACTCGAACACTGATAAAGCACAATGGCTTACGTAATTGGACAGTTATGATGAATTGTTCTTAGTATATCAACAATCGAGCTTAGATGGGAAAATACAACTGTCTTCTTGTCCTGATGCCCAATAAGACGTTTGTGTTTAACGTTAGTATTAATTTTAAAGCGAAATTGAATATTATTGTTCAACACATTGATAAAACTGGAATAGATCACAGGTAATTTAGATATGCGCAGACCAAAATATATAGTTTATACCGACGTCAGTTCATTTCTCTCTATTATGCAATCAAAATCTGTTGCTAAACATTCCGCCCGCTTCTTCGAAGCTACGTTAAACATTACAAGCAAACGTATTTCTGAAGCACCCGGCAGATTCAAATTGACGTGTAAAAGTGCCAATTGTGGCCCATTTCCGTAACGAATCCAATTTCACTTGATTGCTCCTTCAAATTGATGAATCGTAAAGAGCGAAAACAATTTCGTGAAATATCAAATCAGAGTAAAGATCACTGTACATTTTGTAGCTAGAGCAAATTTTATAGCGAGTCGGTAAAACATGGCCATTAAATAAATTTACGATTGATTCACCAACAAAAGCATAACGTTGTAATTTTACATCTTTCCTCGTTCGGTTGGTACGAGATATACATATTCCTATATCGTACACATCATATTATACACGTAGCATTTACGACACGCGGTCTACCTTTTGTTTGAAACGTAAAAATATTCTATACTTAGATGTTTAACAATAGTTCGAGCTTTCATTGATTTCGAACACCAATTGGCGAACTCTATAAGCACTGGGAGTCCCAAGTTGTGTTATGTCGATTTTTGCTATTCGGATTAATATTTGTACAGGCTGTTGACTTAGGTGTCGTAATGTTATTCACAAAGAATCTAGTAAACTTTCGTACTTATCACAGATATAAATAAAAGAAGTGGCATGTCATTGGGTATGTAATATGAAGTAATCAAAGCCACTTATTAAAGTGCACAATACTGGAATAATAAAAGACACGTTTCGTGCTTCAAGAATAAAAACAAATAATCACACGTAAAGCAACATCCTCGATTACTCGTAAAAACTTTACATTACCTAACAAGCTCATATTGATCCACCTATTGTTAGTATTGTTACCGCTTTCATGAGAACTGGGTAGAGCGTGAAGCTTACTTGCTTAGTAATCTTTGCCTTTTTAATCAAATATACAGTCTGTAAACTATTGTTACAGACGGCTAAACACGCAACGACATTATCCCTAGGGAACTTATAACTATCCCGGAATAAAAGTGCAGTTTCTTTCAAAGTTCTACACACGTCGTCTCACCACTACAAGTTAATAAAGCAACTTATTGTACATCAACATTAGCTGCTGAAGCATGTTGCCGATCGCAAACGTCTGCCCGCGGGCCCAGTAACGTCAGCTCGGCTGCTATATCCGACGCGTGTCATCCTCAAGCATCCGCCGCGCTCACATTATATCACTGCATAAATATGCCGCTGATGAGGTGTGCGATTTCAGCTAGGGCGGATTTCATGTTGAGACGGAATTATGTAACAGGGATGTGCCTTCAAAAATACATTTTAAGCTCATTTTTGTGATATGTTGGTAATTATGACCGTGCGACGTTATTGGGAACGGAGGAAAAATATTTATGGTATTGTGACTATGAAAGGGCATGTGATTAACCTCTGAAATAGAATTGGCTAGCTAGAAAATAGCCACGTTGTCAGTCATCTCCTGCGATTTGATTTTCGAGGCTATAATATAATTTATGGACCTTGTTAGTGACCAAGATACTAGCTCAGTAACGTCAGCTCGGCGGCTATATCCAGCTCGTGTCTGCCTCAATCGTCCGCCGCGCTCACACTATATCACTGCATAAATATTCTGTGGATGAATTGTGCGATTTCACGTCAGGACTGAGTTCCGTAACAGGGATATGCTTTTAAAATAACATTTAAGCTCCTTTTCGAGATATGTTGGTTAATTTGATCGAGTGCCGATATGGACGGCAGATAAATATTTATAGTATTGTGAATATGCCAGGAAATCAAATGATTAACATCATGAGGTAAAATAGTCTACTAGTAAAATTTTTAAATTCAGTTTTACATAACTCAGTATTCCATCATTTCAAAATAACAACGGCTCAAGATAAGAACACAAGCCAACAAGAATACTACCAACATCAAATACCGATGCGCGCTCTACACAGCTCCTTTCCTGTTAATCACTGCGCTGAATCTGGTTAACATAAAGTCATAAATAAAACAACGCGTCACGTATGATCGCAATATTCAGCGAATTTCACACCACGTCGATACCGGACGCATATAAAAGTATTGAATACGTTGAATAAATCAATTTGTATTAACTGAAAAAATAACATATACGTTTAAGCGTTGTGGAAAACCACAGTAAAGGTGCGTGGTGGCAAAATTTTCACGTATTCAGGGCATATTTATCAACATAATTCATATTTGTGTCTATTAATCAAATTGGATATGAATAATGAGGTGCTTCGACTGGTTTTCGTTTTATTTTTTAAAGCACAAGGGAAACGAGCTAGCGCCTATTGTGAGGTGATGCCTTGGCCCCGTATTCAAAGGGCCTATGGATCGATCAGAACACTAGGTTGATTTATCAATTGTGGCGAATGGTAAATGTAGATTAAAATATAATAATTTTAATGCCAGTTAGCATGCCAGCTGCATTTCAAGATTATCTAAATTAATCGTCTCAAGTGCCAATAACGCTTTCTGCATAATTTGACTTACATAATTATGATTAAATACAAAGAGCAACAAATGGGTGCACTACCGAAAGCGCCTTACATACTCATTGCAATCTGTAATGAAAGGTTAGTTTTAGATAAATTAGATTATCTAAAACTACCATTTCACTACATCACATCATCTTTACATCTATGACACCTTCCAAACCAGTTACAATACTATAAGTCTACACAAATAACTTCACCATTTTTATTTCAATTTAATCGGATCCAGATCCTTATGCTACCCTATTGATATCCTCCATACAGAATATTCAAAAGTTAAGCATTAAACACATCTCGTCCACAACGGTCTATCGGATTGTTCATTCGAGCGACATTTACTAAAGAACTAAAAGCTCTTCGACATCCATTGTTAGCTCGATTAATTTCCTCCCAGGGGATTGGAGCACTGGATGCGCAATAGAAATGGAAGCGTCGCTCGGAGCGATTTTCTCGCTCCTGCATTCATCTGAACAATTGGCATTAGTGTCAAGTCAGTCATAGACGTTTACCTTGTTCCATCCACTCCGGGATATAGACCGTGCATTGTGTGATGATGGAACACCTCGCTATGTGCATTATGATTACCGATTGTGGTGCAATCATATAAATATATAGAGTAGGTTAAATATACGACAACGTTAAAGGTTAAAGTAAACTAAACCTTGGATGAATGTAATGCACAATTGCGAATATTTTTCAAATTATAGAAAAGTAAGGCATGGACCAAAGCTATGACGTATTTCAACCACGTACTTTGCGGACTGCGCTGCAAAATTCGTGCAAATAGCAAAAGAGAACTCCATTTAGTAATTTGTTAACGCGTTCATAAAGTTATGGATGCTACTTTTCATAAGCATAAAAGTTGACTGCGGATAACACGGCACGCGCATGCAATAGCGGTTCATCTCGCTTGCTTGCAAATGAATAGATGCCATCAAACGTTACAGCGTGATTGTTTTAAACCGTGTCACGGTTCGCACGGCCCATTTCTCATCTGATAGATATACAAACACGTGTGTAACCCGCGCCCAGCGCCCCTCGCCCCGCCGTGCCCCGCGCCCGCAGACAACCGCACTCGGATTGATTAACTGTTGACCTCACGTAATGAACTTGTTGCAATTGTTTACTCATCCTGTACGTACCTGAAACAGAAAACGAACACTCGTTACAATCAATCACCGAAATTAGATTCCTAACATTGATGATAAACAAGACGGATACAAGTTATGAGCGCTATTAAAAGAAAATTGCAATACAGATAACTCCCACTCAAAAGCGGGAATAATGTAGCAAAAGAAAACTGTACAAAGATATTCGCGCTTAATTACTGTTTGTCATTTTTATTACACATAAAATTGTTCGGATTCCGCTCCATTGTGATGTTTTACAGCGCAGCAGATATCAAACGTTACAGCGACGCGCCGCGCTCCGCAGCGCTCCAGCGCGGCGTGCAGCGGCGCTCAGCGCTCCAACGGGAAACGGGTCATTAAGATAAAGCAACATCGCAATAACGAAGCAACAAAACAGTCGCGAGCTGACCGCTTCCCCGCACCATCATGCGCAGATACACGTCATCGGGCACAATTCGACAATTTTATCACATCGTAAAGCGACCGAGCGAGGGGAATACGCACACCGTTAATTACCGTATTTTCCAGCTAAATGCGGGAATTAATTTAATATTCATTCGGTCCCACATCGGTGGCTATCAAAATCTGAGCTCTGTTTCACGGACGCGACCATGTGGAAATCATTAAATCGAGCCACACGTACATATGTACTATATGTTCTAAATACGCGCGATCGTAACGGTGCGTTGAATAGATACATCGAAGACCCGAGTACTCACCACAGTTATGTAACTCGGTGCATTATTACAAAATGTGCACTATGCGGTTAATAAAACTATACGTAAACCCCTTTCTACCTAGTGCCGGGCTTTCCCGGCCGCTGCTTAGTGTTAAGTCCAATGCGAATATCAACATTTCACGTTCCATTTTAAAACAATTACGTAAATGGTGCACCTGACTTATGTAATTCAATGGACACTGGGTATTTCGTCAGTGCCTTGTTGAAACACTGCGGGACTTGGCTTAGTTAGAGCTACAACAATCTCTGCAAAGGATTAGAAATGTCGCAATAGAATTTGAGAATAAGGTATCGAAGTTACAACATTTAATCGTGTTGATTTAATGCTTGTGAATAGGAGAGATAACTAGACTACTGTCCTTTAAATAAACACGACCGACATTATCTTGGATTTCAAACAATTTTCGATGTAACATTCCACACTTTGGTTAAGTGGGTTAGTAATGAACAATATATCTTTATTATATATCATATTTACAAACGTAACTGTACAGGGCATTATCTTTACACGCATGTTCTCTTAAAACGAGTTTTTGTAAAATAACGTTTTAAAAAGCCGAATCAGATGATTCGCATTTTAAATAAGAGATTAGGTGTATTTACAAAAGTTTTTGCAACACCTTTTTTATGTCTTCCGTCACTCTGATCCAAGTTTATGCGATATCTGCTGATAACGCACAGACTGTTACAACAGCAGTACGCCAGTGCAGTCATATACAATTTTAAGGGCCTCGTTCACCATCTTCAAGTAAATCGTTGACTAAGCTAATCATCAGTAAAAGTCATCCGCAACATCATGTGTCGATTTCACCATGCTCCAGTAATACTAATCCTATGATTACATTAATAAGTAACTTACTGGCTGCATCGTCTGCCGATTAGCGTATTTACTTAATGGCTATAATAAGGTTAAAATCTCAACCTCCTTTTTTATTTTTTAAGAAAAAAACACGTTGACACTTTAGCGGGATGCAGGGCGAGGAACATTTGACGCAATATTGAACGAATGATTCGTTCAATTTCTTATGTCATTCACTTATCCAGCACTTTACTTTATTTTCACTTGTGAAATCGACGGAAGATACTCTGCACATTTGCTTGTCAAACAAAGTTAATCAAAAAGTAAGTAATCAACGGTTTATTTGAAGATGGTCAACGAGGCCCTAAGTCTAATGTCGACCTGACTAACAAGACAATAGGTATCAATATGGAAACAAAAGGTGTAGTAATGGTATCCCAACATCATACGATATCTCGATAAGTTACCACATTTTTTTTCATTATCCCTAACACAAACCTTACTTACTATCCAACAAAAGCTAGACCATATATTAGTGATATATCCATATTCCATACCGTCTTATAATAAATGGTCCATATGAAGGGTGACATACGATTTAAGTGCTATTTATGTAAATATGTCAGAACACACAGAGTAGCGTCGTCACGAGATTAACGACGTCACCGCCTCGGGCGCGTATGCGATACCCTCTCTTACTTAACTTCATTTGTTTAAAGGACAAATGAACTGCGCTCTTAGATCACTTTAAGCTGCAGTATTTGCATGCAGAAAGGTAATTAAGATAAACAATCAATTAGACATAAAATCGTAGTTTAAAGCTGTATTTATATCATCGTTATTTTATCACTCGGGTTCTAGCTTAATCATGCTTTCTATAAAAATACAACACCTTATATTCCTTTAGTTTTTAGGTTATTGGAATGTTTACCAATGTGCCCAGCAGTGCAGCATTCGAAACATTACAGAAGAAACATACTTCTACACCTTTGATAATTTGACGTGATTAATAGGTAGGTACTATGATACTAATAACAAAAGATTTAGAACGGAACTAATTTTATGAATATTAATTATTCTTTATCATTGAACTTAATCTAGAATACACTTGGAAAAATAATGGTTTTGCATACGATAATTACCGGAAGTTCCCATTAGCTACATCTTTTTATCCGTCCCGTTACTCATACTGAGAAATATAATAGTAAAAACAATGAGCAGATGGTTTATAAGCGAATACATCACTTATACAATAGGCAATTAGTGCGAAATACCGCGACGATTCTCACAGAAGGAACTATTGTGACATCTGCTAGAACGTTTTTTTAATCAGCACACCGCGGCATGGTTTTACAATTATAACGTACTACGTTTTATGTTATGAAATGTCGCATTGTTCCAATTGAGGATGGGATGGGTTTGAACTGACTGAAGTCATGTGAGTTGAATTAATTACATATTGTTGGTTGTCAATTTGCCACGAAACCATTAAATGCTTATAGCTCATTTGATGGAATACATTTGTCGACATCACCATACTGGATGATCAAGTATACCAAGAAACCGATGTCAATAGATGTCAAAAATTTAAAGATATCTGAGTCACAATAATCACATTATTATAAGCGATAGGCTCGCCTCCTATCGCATCGTGGGACGGAACATACAAGACGAAATGTGGGTGTCCTGGTGGCGCCTCTGCCTAACCTTCTGGGATATAGGCGTTAGTTTTTGTATGTATGTATAAGTAAATATTCCAATACATTTATCCATGCTGTGAAATAACAACTAACAAAGCAGTAACTATCCTAATAGAGAAACAATCAGCACGGACCACATTCTGATGCATTCTTCCCGGGACAAAGCCGTGTGTACCAACAGTTCTGCACACACGTAACATTGTTCAGCTTCCAGTATCCGCATGCAAATACCTTGTTTAATTTCCAATTGAAGCAACTTAATCCATCGCAGCGGATCCGACCAAGTAGCAACAATGTTAACGTCCTCATCACTCAACAATGTAAACGTGTCTAATCCGCGGATCAGCAGCCCTATTCTACAACTGTTTAAGTAATTGTTACGTCACATAAGAGCGCTTATAATTTCATTGCCTTTTGTGTTGGGCGTGTAGTTATCAGTCATAGCGACCCGGTGTGGAATTTACTAGCGTTATCTCCAATGTTATGACAGGCATTGTTGATTAACAAATGAACAATTTAAATAATAAAGTTTATTTTTATGAATGGGAAAATACTGTCTATGTTATTTTAGTAGTAGAATATTATCGAGCCGAAACCTAATTAAAATTTCCATATTGTTAAAATTTATTTCAATAGAAATGATAACGAATTAGATAATTGCTAAGTAAAACTCGTTAAGAAACAATCTCTTCATATAAAAGAAGAAACGTAAGCGAAATATATTAAAGACAATACAAGCACTTGCAGCAATACATTAACTTCGGGATGGCTTGCAGAATAAGCAAGTAAAATACACTAAGCTCCTTTGAAACTGCGGCGTCCTATCCACTTTATAGGTCATTTCATTTATTCCATTCACTTATTTCCGTCGAAGGGATCTTCTCTTACGACCGAATGGGTTTCACAAATAAACCTAATTCTATCCGAACAATACGATGTTTCTTTTCAATTTAACAAATTAAACGGTTCGTACACAAACCGAGTTGATTAATCCACTAACGAAGCCAGGGCGACAGTCTGCTCGATCTGGTGGGCCAATAAAACGATAACTTAAATTGTCTGCTACATTACTTTTACCGTTATCGCATCTTT
The DNA here is from genome assembly GCA_905220455.2 of Deilephila porcellus. NCBI lineage: Eukaryota > Metazoa > Arthropoda > Insecta > Lepidoptera > Sphingidae > Deilephila > Deilephila porcellus. Next base: position 9,986,435 of record LR999986.1, on the reverse strand, counting down.
TTGTATTCGCATAATCGTCATCCGGCTTATCTACATTATTTGAGATTTTTCCTTTGGCGTAGAAAGAAAATTTAATTTAGTTTCATAAATGTTTTACTACAGCAGATTAAACTACATTGCTCGTTAACCGCCAGTAACCTCCCACCATAATATTAAAATCTCTTTTTTTCATTGGTTATCTCCATTTTAATATTGCAAAAATGAAAGCGAAATCTAAAGTGGCTTATGTAAAAAACTTGTTTGTATTAATATTTGTTGTTTTGATCATATTTGCATTTTTAAATATAACGTAAGAATCAAGTTTGAAACTGTATATTTGATTGGCACACTCAAAATTGTTCGGCGCAACTAAACTGGTTCACAAAGGCTATGTTGATGCAAACGTGACTTATAAACTGTCGGTCAAATGCAGTTATAACTTCATCGAGCGCCAGTCGGCTGGCGAAGTGCGAATTATTAATATATTTAAAATATTCACAGCAATCCGGATCGCGGATAATGTATTTTAATATTCCCTGTGCCGCGCTAAAATTGCGAAATATTCGGTACGTACGGTATTTTCCGGCGCATTTACCGTGCGCGCTATACCGTGTTTGAATAAAAGGCCATGATTGCAGCCAACCTTCATTACCGAACCTAACAGATGTTCGATAATAATATAATTATATCAATTTAGACACACGCTGTGCACAATACCAACGCTGTGCAAGCTTACAATATAAAAGAATTATGTATAGAGAGATAAAGCATTGTATTCCTATTTCTGGACGTTGGTTGTGTAAATTATGATGCAGTTTTGGATTCATTTGTTCCTTTATTCAGAGCAAGTGAAGCGTTTATAACGTTTTTAGTTATTTTCAAGCGTTTTTCTGACGCCTTTAATATCCACACTATTTGATAGTCACAGATTCGTTCTCTGGATGAGGAAATTTAGGATGGAAATAGAGAAACAAAAGGATTGTTGAATCTCCGGCAATTACACTCACAACACAAAACGGGACAGCAACTCTTCATATGTCTTCCATATATATATATATATATATATATATATATATATATATATATATATATATATATGGATATATCTTTTATATTTACTTAATGGGTTTATTCATTCTACTGTAGTAATGAATATTTTACACATTAATTTAATGTTAGTATATCTTATTAACAATTAATTCCGTATTACAACACTCAATTCCTATACAGCAAACTCGACATTTCCATGACATGTTATAACTCGCTTTGTGTTACCTTAGCTCAAATCGCGAATCGTATGAACACTGCTCCAACTTTAACTCCTCAAACTACGTCCTCATTAGAAACAGACTAATGGCACAAATTGATATCTGACACATCAAAGATAGCTATTGAATAGTGCTAAACTAGGTTGTACTTGAATTCATTTAGTGCTTACTTAAATATTGCAGAAAATTCAAGTACCATTCATTCAGTATTCTTAGTGCTGTATACCTGGTACCAGCAGAATTACCAGCGCTTTGTTCCTTGAAGTATTGCTGAGCTGGGGCCTGATTGCGGCTACAATATTCTACATATGTTTTTGTAATAATTACTTGTATTTATTTCAATTATTATGATTTTTTTGTACTTATTGTAGCCCCAATAAACGTTTTATAAATCTATCTACCACTGTTGAGTAAAGGAGTTCATGATTATAGTGCGAAAATATGGATCTTATTCCTTCATGGCCAATGTTAGAATGATATTATCAAACTAATATTGGCCTAGTGACAAATATAAATAAATGCCAATCATAATGGATATTTCCTTAACATACAAGCAAGCTATCGAACTCCGAAACATGAAATACCAGTTTCGGCTGACATTTACCGACAAAATCGCTTCTATTACATTATGATTGCCACATCTTTGAAAATGGCGAATTCAGTTACCCAACAATCCAATAAGGTTACGTTTATTAACATGAAAACGTCTGTCTGAATGGAGCGAATAATGAGTGTGTTATCCATTCATTACACATGTTTAACTGTAGCTAGTAATTTCTTAGTCAATTAGTCACATCTCGGGCACAAAGAGGCATAATTCATTCGTCAGCCGATAGCAGTTTGTTTGAGCTCGCGGTTGTAAGACACCTGTTCATTGTACTGAATTGTATTGTATTAAATATTATTCAGAAATTAATTATTTGCGGAATTCGCACATACGATTGCGATTACCACATCTTCAATCCAAAGATAAAAAGTCCAAAGATAAAAAGACGATAAAAATAAAAATAAATTTTCATCCCAACATTTGACTTATATGCTCTCAGTGTCCCTTTATTCCTCGCTATAACAATAGAGATAAATCCACCTAAAACTACGTACAGCCGAGACAATTAGTAAGATATAGAAACCATAAAAATTGTTATCAATCACCCCAATCCAAACAATTATTTATCGACCACGCCAACATTTTCTACAGGAGCTTTTAAGAATTACAAAAAAGGTTAACATTATTTAAGAACTTATAGTAGTCTCCTTATGAAATAAAACATACAAACCACTTTTCAAGAATAAATAAAAATAACATTGCGCATTAGTCATTTTATTTTAAGTAATGACATTACAATATTGCATCATGTATATTTTTGAGGTTTTCCTTATATAGGTAACAAACGTCCTCGTAATTATTAAATAACTTGCTTAAAATAACGTAACATAGGTACTTACCTAACCCCCACTGAAACTATAAGGTAAAAAACGAGGAAACTAACATTGGAACTATAATATTATTATTCTCTATAAAACACTATGTACACACGATACAACCTAAGTAGGTATCTTCTAATAAGATATTATTTTAAGTAGTTAATTTATCTTCCCCTTCAAAGCAATACAATGCTTTACTTAACGTGAAACTTTTATTCTTAATATTAACAATAACTAAAGGAAAAAAGAGAAAAACCTTAATTATACTTCCACGTATACACGATGTATATAATATAAACGATAACCTTTAAATACAAACGATAACGCTCTTGTTATGTGGGAAATTTCAAGTCGTGCCTTCACGCTATGACACTTAGAGGACAAACAATATCATCCATTTACTACGAAACAAAGATAATATTTTATTCCGCTAACAGTTTCCTACAATCAAGGTAAAAAACCGATCATAACCAAATTATACATTGCAAAATCACTGTTATTTGTTTAACATAAGTAAAAGTCACCGTTTTGGCCTTCACGCCGGACAAAAAACATTTCGCGCACTAAAATTCCATTACGTTGCTCGCATTCCCAATGCTTATCTAAAATAATGTTAAACTTTTCATTGAACACAGTAACATTAAAACACGTAATACGGTCTAAGTACGTAGTAAAACACAAAAGTGTCCGCGTAATTTGTATGCAGAGGATCGGGTGCTTGCGTCATAAAGAGAGGACTCCCACTGCATTGTAAATGTTACCTTGTGAGCGAGAAATTGTTTTATTGTACAAGTTTAGGAAACTGGCGGGTACGGAGACGCCGACGCGCTTTCATTAACCAGTTTGCATCGAGTTGGAAATGTTTTTACAACTTACCTATGAAATTACGCACCCGTGTCACAGACGATGCTTTACGACACACACCATGTGCGATTCGCTACGGAATTGCGTCAAAAACTTTCGACTTACACACGTTCCCTCCTAAAACGTTTCTCAAATCACGGACATCGACGAGTTTAGGGAAGTTTGTAGAGTTACTCAAATTTACTTCGGTGCATTCTTTGAAGACGCTCGTAAGTCTAATGGAGCTGCTAACCTCGCAACTTTGTTGGAAAACTAAAACTTAATTAAATAAGTAGTTACACACACATCGTGTTCCGGAACAGTTAGGTACACCGTACAATCTACAGCGCAACATGAACGCTGAACTCTTTTTCCGACGCTCAACTAAGTATTAAGTTGCATTGTAACGAAAAGGAGAACTTTCCGAAATATCATTGCGAGAACAAGGGAACTTTTGAATTAACGAAACTGCTGCCAAAAGTGTTGCCGCGGGATCTAGAGTGTAAACTATTTTCTAACAAAATATGTCCGTGCGCTCTGCTTCGGAAATTGGCAAAATGCAACAGCATATACAACGGAGGGGGCGAAAATTGAATACAAGTGCGCTTCAGTGCCAAACAACACTTACAAGACTGTCGTAGAGAGGATGAGTTGAAGCGCAGTTTGTGAGTGTAGATGCAAATCTCGCGGGTAATGTGTAACTGTATGAGAACTTGCGAATGAGCCGCGTGTCGTTCATGCAAGAGTTTCCTGACCACGGAAAAACAGTGCCGGCTCGTGACAGGCGTACGTGACGAGCTTGTGTAACGAGGTGTCCGGCGTGGACGAAGGCTGCGGGGGCGGCACACACCGCCGACGACGTCGCAAACTGCCTCACTGACTGGCTTTAATGAAGTTTTGACTCCGCGCTCCAGTTTTGCAGACATCACAACTTCTTGACGCAGATTCGAGTTGGCACGCCGAATCAAAAAATAACTTCCTTTTTCCGTTTACAAGCTCGGCCTTTATTAAATTTCATTTCTTTTTAGATTAATTAAAATACCGTAGATATGTCACAGTATAAAAAGTAAAGGGCTTATTCAATATACAATATTCAAGGCATTTAACCGCTATCAACGTTCAATAAAGACACCGCAAAATATGATAATTCAGTGGCGCATACGACAGGGAGTATTAATTTATTGGCCTCTCCACGAATTGAAGCAATTTTTAGCAAGCGGCTCCATGAATATGCAAGGAGGTGAAGATTTGTATGGATTCCGGCAAAGGAGTAGGGTCCTGCCGCTCGCGCCACCGGCACCGCCGCTACGTTATTACCTTACAATTTACAACCGTTTACCGGCAGACAAAGGGAACCGTATATTTACTCTTAGAAAGAAACGGAGGATGTTCGAGAACTGATGGCCCCGCCTCGCGTTACATACACACTCGAGACTCCTTAACGTGAACACTGAACATCTCGCGCTCACTTTCTTGCTTACAATAGCGGAAAACCGATCACAATCGGTTGCACAGTTTGTATTTTTCGAGGGAATAGCCTTCAACTACATTTGATAAAATTAAATCGTAATGGTTCAGTGCGAGTTTATTTCTTTCCTTGGAAACGACTGAGCATAAAAATTCAATCGGTCGCTTTGTTTTCTTCTGGCGAACGGCAATTTCATTACAAATCAAAGAAACGAAATTCCGTCAATGGGATCAAAAGGAACCTAAAAACATTAAAAATAAACATTCCAGTGTCCGCATTTAGATACAATTTTTTTATAATGTCTCATAAATATGCAAGAAGTAGTGGCCTCGGCGAGTCGGCGGGCGCGCCACGCTCACCGTCGTCTGCCGCGGGCTAACCGCGGTGCTGTTTTTCTCTTACAATTTACAACTGTTAAACTGGCAAACAAAACGCCGCCAGCTTATTTACACATCGGCACCAAAAGGAAGTCAGAGCAAGCAGTTGGTCAGCTAATACAGGAAACGAATATAAATAATCTAGTAATACGACTAGCGTCCAAAATATTCCTTTATTGCAACTGAGAAGAGTTGTAGAAGCCCGTGCCCAACGCCATCAAACGCTCCCTCTAATAAGCGATCCGGCTCGCAATGCGGTAAGCTTTGCTTGCGGAGTAAACAAAAGTTTTATTATTGAAACAACAGTGCCACGTTTTCGCTGTATACAGTAACAGCTGTCGTCTTAAATCATGGCAAGTACGCCAATAAGCAAATTAGGCGTCAAAACACAAAAACCGCGAGTGGAGCTAGAATCTGGGTGAATCCGCCGATGTTGACCGACCAACTTAGGAGTTGTGTAATCCGACAATTTGCCGTTCCTAACTCGCAAACACAACAAAACAAAGCGAGCATATTCCCGAAGCTGAAAGGAAGTTCACTCGAAAAGGCAACTAGCTGCGGGGAAACCTTATATTGTTGAATTTACGATATGTTCCTGCGTTCCACTTTCTGGGGTCATTCTCGCTTGTATCTCGGCGATATGTCGTTGAAAATAATAACTGTACACATAAAGCCGGATTACAATATAGGTACCCTTCCGCGCTGCAATTTCATATCGAGTTTGCGAATAAATACTCGCGGAGATATCAACTAATTGTTATTGGAGACTAATTTGGTACGTGACTTGCAGCCTACGTGGCATCGTTTTGATTATTGTAGCAAATTACTGCTTTTTGAGTTATTAGAGGTAAAAGATTGAGGGTTTAATGACTACTTATTTTTATTCAATTTACCAGTTCTTTTAAAGTGTGTCGATTGAGTTTCATAGTCGGTACACTGACATTATATGGTCGATTTTCCTTCTAATTGTAAGAATTTCATTAAGCAGATTATCTAGATTACCAGATATACAATGTATGCAAGTAGTACTCGCGAGTGCACTATCAATAGCCTATATCGCGACCTAGATCCGTTTTATTATTGGAAGCGAATTAATTATTGTCAATTTAGTATCAATTCCAATAAGGCTAATGGTTAACCCGGGGAGGTCAATTACTATGCGATTACTAATAGACGGCGGATCATTTAAATAATTGTAAACATTGTTAAGCCGCTGCACCGTGAAGTGTAAGGCGGGCCTACTTCGCCAAATATGTTTCACTTTCGAAACAACAAAAGAAATGAAAGTGAAAATAAAACTAGCGCTCATCATGCGGAATGCGAATGAGCCGACATCAGCGACAGTCACAATTGAAACGCCATTTTTAACACTCACGCCGTGAGTCCATTATTCTGGATTGCTGGTTCAAAACACAGGCTCGGAGCGACCACATTTGCATCCTAGATATTTGCATTTTTTCGACCGTAGTAGCCAATTGGACACGAGATATTCCTGCCGTGATAACCAAGTGTTCCGCAATTTGCATTTTACTGTTACTATAGGGAAAATATTTTTCAATAGTAATGAAGTTTTAAATGAAATAGGTACAAAAAGAAGTTGAGTGATAAATTTTAAAGAGAATTAGTGGAGACGTCGCTGCGGATCGCATGGCGTCCTTTCCGCCGCGGTCTGTGATTGCAACTTGTTAACTAGCTAACTTGCTTAGGCTACTTGTACTGCGTTTACAGTGTTCCTGCGCTCGACTGTTCGGCTCACTTCACTACTTTGTTTTGTATCACGCTTTTGTTAGGCTACAACCAAGTTAACACAATGTAAGTCAAGACATAGACAGAGTTTCTGCTAAAGGTTTATGAGTCCTATACAAACAAGACCAGCATTAGAATACTTAATCCATAAATGGATCTTTATGCACAGGAAACTTCAGTGTGAACTTCAGTGAAACAAAAGAAAAAAAGAAGACAGTTCGTGTTGCTGAGAAAGTTTCTTGCGTCGTATTTTCTTCAAATCTGTGACACGTTCCAAAGCGGTAGTAGTGTTAATTGGCGATTCAAAAGATCTGGTAAAAAATTACTTGAATAAAGAATGTATTGATTGAATTGATTGTTCATTATGAAAAATCACTTTTACTTTAATACAAATAAAGCTTCATTAGACAATCCAACCCACCTTTAACGGGTTGTAAAAAACAATGGAGGGCCACCACAAAGACCCCATTGAAGCTTATAAAAGAAGACAAAGGCGGGTATGACGCGGTGGCACGTCAATAAGGGTTAATTAGCGCGATCCCGCGGCGGTTGCCCACAAATGCGTTCCATTCGCATTAGCATTAAAGACATTTTCGTGACAATTAACTGTAACCAAAGACGTTTGAATTAGCTCCAAATTGAATACTCCGCTGCACAAAGGAGAGCAAAGCGAAACTATCGATTGTAACTCGGTGAACTCCGCCATCGACCGCGACAACGCTATTCCACCCAAATTCTATGCACAAACTGTAATTTGGATAAAGGAAACATGGTACGTACTCGAAGAAATAGACGCTAAGCGACGTATCGCGTGATTAGTGCTAGGTTTACAAATGACTCCGGTGTACACTCATACACTGAGTCGATGCTAAACACGGGTCGCGGCCGGGATCCATCTATAACTAATGCTAAAGTAACTTTTCCTATGTGAAGTTCATCGATTTTCGTTTTGGAATGAATACATTACTTTTTTAGCATTGACCCACATTTCAATATCATCAAACTTGATCCTACTAAAATAAATAGCTCAAACTCGTCGTCTAATTGACCGCATGCTTTTAGCAGAAAAAAGGTTGTTGTTCTACGATCTCTAGCATATCATCGAAACTTTCAAAAATAACCACATCCGTCACTCAAGACAGGCATCAAACAAAATTAATAACCAAGCCATTGAAGACAGATCGGTGAGTTCAAAGTAGCATGACGAAGATTATACTTATATTACTCTAACGAAATTACAATGAAACGATAACTCAACATGCGGACCGACGTAAGATTTTCATCTTGCATTATTATGCAAGCGAGACTATTGTCAAGCTTTGCAAGTCTGCATTAAACAGCAATCCTTTGTAAGAGAACTACTTATTTGCAAATAACTTCGGTTAAGTTTCTTTCACAAAGTTGTTTCATCGCGCTCATGAAGAGTACAAGTTATTATAAATGTTTGCATTATTTGTGTTACTCGTTTAAAAATAAATTCGTAATTCAGTGGGTGGCTAGAAATTCAATCGGAAACGAATTCCATATGTTCAATAAACTATATAGGTATATGTATAATTTAACATGTCGTAAGATACTTGTATCCGTTCGGAAACCGACCATCGCGCATGATGGAAAACTTATTACAGTCGCAAATGCAATGCTTTTCGGGTACACACGCACCCAATTTTGTTCAGGCCGGCATAATTGTGTGAGAGTCTATTTGGATGACCCTACAATTACTATCAAGTGCATGGTAGACATTTTATCGTACTACTATAATAACTTGTGTAAAACATAATAAAGTATTTAAGTCTCGTTGTCATAAATAGCCAAAACAATAAAAAATAAACGAATCCAAATAACTATTATCAGTAGCTTTAAATTCAGACTAAAGTATCAACTATTCGAACTAAATGCATCGATCTACGAGCCCGCATTAAGCCAGCGCTGTGGACTACAACATTTAAATAAACTACCGGTTAAACAGTAAAAAGATACGGAACGTGAACGATTAGAATTCAAAGTGGCTATATATTATGATATTCATGATGCATAGCCCGATCACAATAGGAAAAAAACAAGAGCAGTTGGCAAAAAAACACCTATTAAGGCATTTATGGAGATCTTGTCGGAAGGCAACATTATGCATATGCCAACGTTCGTGAACCGACTTCAAATGATCGAATTAATAACAGCACGGCACACGTGCCGATGTATAATATATATGTAAAATCTAGGATTCGTACATAAACGTATGCAAACAATATTCGTGACAAGTACTTATGGCTTCCGTATACATGACGTACGATCAAATTTCGAGCAAACATTTAATGAAGTACCTACGTGTATTCAATTCCAACTAATTTGAATAAGTCTACGTATACATTCATTACTTGAACGTAATCTAAGTCAATGAAATATATTTGGATCTTGTACACATTGTCTTGACAATTTTAGAAGGAATGCTTAGATTACGGATGCATACGGAATAATACCATTTGATATTATAGACTATAGACGATGTCTAGTTAATGGTTGTACTAAAAGGATCTGGCCATAACGTAATTATTAAAGTGTGCGCTGCAAAAATGTCGGACGCACAAATAACTTTTATAGGGCTATTTTGAACGAAGTTATGTCTTCACAGAACGCCATAAATCGACGAGAGAAACGTAAACGAGCAACGATTACAGCCGCGGGCAGTTAGAACTCTTCAGAGACAATAAAACCGAAATATGACAGCTGACAATTTATCACCATTACGGTGTAATACTTACTTCAGCGGCGAATTTATTATCCGCTGAGGAGCCGCGCAGATTTTGCGGAACAGGACATTACTCAATGTCAAGGTTTCATCTTGATAACAAAGAACCCCTTGCCCAGCTGTGAGCCCATTAATGTAATCGAAATACGTGATGAATATGGGAAAATAATGGCCGCCAATAAACATCCCCACCAAGAATTACTCTCATGTTTCTATTGAACGCTTATTGCGTAGATCGGGACTAGTATTGTGTCGGAAACGAGGAAAGGTTATCACACAAATGCCAAATGATATAATTTTGTGTGCTCGTTTCCAATGTTGATAAGGCATTTCTAAATAACCAATACGATTTGGAGCCAATAATGCACTAAGGCACTTTAATTAGAATAGCTACGCATATAATGATACATGTAGACTGTAGTGTAGAAGGTCCTACTACACGATACAAAAAAAAATGGAAAAGGTCAAGGACGACTTGACTTGAAAAGCATCTCAGATTATGATAGAAGGCAAGTACGTACCGCTACATTGAACAGGAATTTAATACCGAGTATGATACTATAAAAAAGTTGTTTAAAAAGTTTCATTATCATTTAAGCATAATTTGTATTATAATACTCTTCCTCTCCCAGAGTGTAAGCCTGGCAATATGCTACAAGGAACTTACTGTGTGTTTTATACAGTGCACTAAAAATACACGGCTTCCTTTGCATTGCGGGGTACTTGGGGGCATTATCCACCAAACCGCTGTGCTGCTCACTGCTACACATTACATATTCCCTCGAAAATTTTCTCAAGCATGCAAATAGCCTTACGGTGTTTTCCTTTGCTGTGGTAAAATAAAAAGTGAAAATAAAGAGATAAATTCTGTGTTAAAATTCTCCACAGAATATGTCAGAAGTCAGTTTTAGTTTAAGATAGAGTACATAGAGTTATTTAAGATAAATCACTATTGTTTAAGTAAGCTTTCAACTTTTATATTTTCAATCGAAAGGAGTTCTTAATAAAATTCTAACTCAACTTACAAATAAGAAAAAACCTCAATCAAAAATGATTGAACTGTAATACATCAAATGCATTAGGACACCCTAGTTGGTATGACGAAAATGAATATATTTTTGCCTACATAGGCAGACGAGCTAACAGTCTGCTTGATTGTAAGCGGCCACCGCCGTTTATAGACCTTCACAATGCCAAAGGCACAATCAAGCCGCTTCATACCGTGATTTGTCTTCTAGAAACATCTACTAGCCTCTCGATCTAGTTACTACTATAAAAAGTATTCTTTATGTCGACTTGCCCACTAAAACTAAGCGGCCGAATTATATCGTGATGAGGGCAAAAATCGTGCATTGCTACTGCATTGTACCAAGAGTTTTGTAACAGTCACGAAGTTCAAATGCTGGCTGGAAGGTAACAGGCAATAAGCCATAAAAAATGTAAATAGCTCGATTGCCACGTTCGACATAACACAGGCATTGTGTCTACCTAACAAGGCCATCCGTTCACCGTCTACTGTTAAATTATCGAGTCAGTTTATTTTTTCTACATCCGCCTTATAGAGTTTATCGGCCAAAAATCTTACCACCGTTTATATGTAATTCAACGAAATGAATTAATTATTATTGTTTAAGATCCGGTCGCGACGTTGTTTAACTAGTTCTGCTACGGCGCTTACAAAAACTACTGGGCTTTATATGATTCATGCAAGTTGGTTTTTAAACAATATTACAATGACACAAGGATACGACAAACTTCGAAAGAATTTCCAGTCCAACGATACGTATTTCCGAAACGAGTTAATCAAATATATTGGTGTATATTTAAATGAGTGCGAGATTAGAATCACACATTTTAGTATTTCGCCACCTATGCCACAGAAACGCTCAAATTATATAGTTTTTCTTTTACTCAGTAATATTCCAAACACTTTCGAATAAATACTATTCAAAATACGTAACACTTTTGGTTGGATTAGGTACTTACATAAAATAATGTTCATCTAAAAACCACTTTCAAAATGTAAGAGACTTCGCAACATCAAATTGAAAGGGCCATTCGTCACGTTAAGCATCACATAAGTTAAAAATAGTAAGCTTCTCTCTAAATGAAGAAATATTTATCCACGAAAAGTCCAATAGATACCTTGATTAGTTTCGCCTATCTGATACAGAAAAGCACATGGATTGGATGAGATCCATTAAATTCTTGTAGCTTCAAGAATTCGCAAATCTGTGCCAATTATGTTTATTAAGATTCTGTTCTGCAATCTGCTAGAACTGCATTTCCCAAAGTATGGGTCACGACTCACTGGTGGGTAGCAAGCGAATACTTAGTGGGCGTTGAATATATGTATATCTTCCTCTTTCTAGTACCGCATGTCTATGTAAGGTCGGTTTTTCGGCTATGATCAGCATTACATAAAACTAAATAACTTCAATCGAAGTCCATGCTAAAGCTGTGAAAATAGAAAACAAATACAGGGTCTCAAAAAAATACAGTTCTTGTAGGTTAAGGTATTAAAAAACTTTATTGGAAGTAAATGTTGTTTTATCGATACATTTATTTCACCCATTAGAACCAAAAGGTGACTCCTGAATTTATCAGGGTTTCTTACGTGTCAGGTAGCTTTGAGAACCACTACGCTAGAAAAATGCATATTTGTCTGATTTATCATCATCATCAGCCCGTTGCAGTCCACTGCTGGACATAGGCCTCTCCCAAGGTACGCCACAGAGCCCGGTCTGCTGCTTTACGCATCCAGTCGCTGCTGGCCGTCTTTTGCAAGTCGTCCCGCCATCTGGCCAGAGGACGTCCCACGCTACGTTTTCCAATTGTCTGATTGAACCATATTAATTGACACGAGAAGGAATTAAAATGAATGCGTATTTAATGTTTATTAAAACACAATAAAATATTACTTATACTACCTACAAAGCAACGCAATGCGATTCGTACTTGAGGTCTCATAACTAGTTGCATGACATTTATGCATATTATATCATCGAATTATACACAGGAAGTTAAACTGGTTCGCTCGTTCACTCACGTGACATTCATTTTAGTAGAAACTTATATTGAACTATCCAAAGATTGCGAAATTACATTTGGCTATCACGATATGTAAACTAGTTTCGACAATATCGCTACACATAAATTTGAACTTTCGCAGTCGTAAATCTTATCCTAGGCGCTGCGATCTTGATCTAGGTTTATTACTATGTACATTAAAATCAATTTGAGTTCATAAGTGTCTCGTTCTAAGTGTGTGTAATAAGCTTGGGATCCGATATTCCAAATAGATACTATTATAAAGACTATTAATTTGTGTAATCGTTATAACCTTGACGATTGCAACATTACTAGCTTCGAAACTAATTAACGAAGCCACTGACTAATTTAATTTCAAGGAATCGTGCATTAATATAATGCAGATATAACTTAACTTTCTACTGCTAAATACAAGCGGTATCCACCAATATAGAGATAATAAGTACCTAAATTCAAACTTACAGTGCAAAAAATCTGGTTCACAATAAAGAATATAATTTTAGCTGTACTGAAGAGCTACAGACAGTGCCGCGTGCTCGATTGTTAATCGGTTTTATTCTACATAACATGAGAACTGACGAGAGCCGTTAGAGCCCCTATTCCACAACGGACAGCGTCAGAGAGACGCCGCTCGGCCCGTTTATCGACAAACTTGAGCTATACGTGTGCACTCGGCCGAAAACTTCGAGGTTCTTTTACGTAATGCGGCTCACAGAACGCATTTTCGCGTCGATTCATTACGCCCAGGGCGATAGTAAAACTGACCTCCTCTAGAATACTGACTTTGTCTTCGTCAAATGGGACACTTAGCGAAAAACTTGAGTCGGTAAAATCGAATACCTCCAAGAAAGTTTCAATCGTAACCTAACATAGTTACGTGCTGTAATAAATATTTGGATGTCCACTTTATAGATAAGCGTAAAAATTCGGATTCTTTCTATTTTAAGAAACCTTTCATCAGCTGTACATTAATCTTCCCACACAAGCATTTCACGGCGGCTTCAATCGAATCTTAATACGATTACGACATAACATTAAAATGTATACTTTATACTTTGCAAATCTGACCAAGTGCAAATTTTAAATTTCGATCGTATTTATTGTATGTAAGTTGTTTGTTGCTAAGACTTCTGCAGTATGCTTAATATTTATGAAAATCGATTCACATACTTGGGAAATTAAAACTCTATAGTGTCAGATTGAGATTTTAGGGCCCAAGCAATATTTTTCTTCACCAAAGCAATGTCATTCCAATTTATTACTTCATAAAGGAAATCATTAAATCCTTTACTTTGATGTTAAGCTAACAGGTTTAAACTTAAAACGTAACTCGCGGCCCCAATTGCTCAAAATAAATAAATTAACGCCTGATTTCAGCGACAAAAATTAGTGCAAGCGGGCGCATAATCGAAGAACATTAAAGTGCACTCTGAGTGAAATATAGGCGGGACATAACGACAGTCTCGCAATAAAGTTAACCAGTTAATTCTTGATACTTTTGCTCGGCGCCGTACCGAGCTAGTGCCACTCGAATATGAATGCGCAAGGGTTGCGTGAGCCGGTTATTTGCTTATATAACTTATATTGCGTGCATAGTTAAACACAACAATGGCACAACAAAACAATTTCAATACATTCGTGACAAACGTGATGTATTTTCGTAAATAAATAAAGTGCAAAACGAAATGTTGCCGGTGAAGATGCTGTAGGCGTCACGTATGTCTACAATTCGCACGTATTGTCGACATTCTTACGTAAACCGTGTACTGCGTCTGTCCAATTTGCGCTTTTGCAAAAATATTACACAAATATGTTGAAACAGCAATACTTATTTGTACACAATTTTGTTTACCATTTTATATTTATCATAAGGTATTGAAAGCAATAATCGGATGACCTAATATTAATTGTTCTCGGATCGCACTCACAATGCGTATTGGATCCATTCTACACATAGCGGTTGTGAAACTCGAGTGCCAAACACGCCAACACCAGGCAATAACACACGCCTATCGAAAAGGAACAAAAGAGATCTGTTAACACTCCCACACCCACTTGAGCTTAATAGAATCCCAAATCCATTTATTAGTTTGATATCATTAGAGGCAAAAAATGAATGAGTTAGCGCAATTGTCGCGGTAATACGCAATCATTTATATCTCCAAGCTCATGGTCATTAGAAAATGTAAGGTTTTAATATTATTTATGTATGGTACCGGATATGTGGCGATAAAAAAAGAACTCAAACGAAAACGCGCGAAGAAAACGGAAGACGGTTCTTGCCCTTCCTTCTTCATACTTACAACACGTTCAGAGACGGTGGCAGATTTAATTAACGGCCCCAAAGGATCTTATAAAAGTCTAAGAATAAAAAAATCTATAATCCGAGTAGCTTATGTTACGACGAGCGTACGCTATATAAATCGTTTTGTTTCCTACCTCTAAAACACCTGAAAATCAACCAACGTAATTTATATTTTTTAAACAATTGTCGTACCTGCGACTAATCGTCACAGGCACAAAAACTAATCCAATCTCAGAGCATTAGTTCGCGTTGTTAATCGTTAAATTAAATATTTAATTTCCGATTGCGAAAATAAATCGATGCAGCTGCAACCTAAGAGTTCGAGTCTAGTATTCTGCTACATGTTCAGGCATTCAAACCAGTATTCATTGATTCACAATGCAGCCTTATTGTCTGTGTTTTAAGGTTCAAAATCAATCTATCCGAGTGGCAGGGGGTAGTGGATGGCAACAGTGTTTGTTTTTGCACACACTGAGCTGTTTTGATTAACATGTGAACAGAATTGAATAGATGTTCATATTGAGGTATTATTGAACACATTGTTTCATAGATACCAAGTTCACATTGTCTGCAATGAATGAGTTGAGAATTTTTCATAACCTTTGAACTGTGTTAGCATTACAAATTGATAATGATAATGAAAAATATACTGTTATTTGTAGCAAGTCAAATATAGTTATTCAATCAATCTAATGTGAATAAATTATCTGTTTTATAAGCAATTGCATGGTATTAGAAAGTGAGAGTTGACAATTAGCTTATTAATTACTATCAATAATAATTATCAATGTTGTTTAATAATAATCTTTGTATAAATTAAGTGATGTATAATTATTATAACTTACTATATAATTGATTTGGTTAAAGTAACTATTTTATGCCAATTATAAAACACTTATGATATGCAGCTAATCCAAAATAATACATTTATTAAATCAAATAGAATAATTTAGAAAATCTATAAGTATAGAGTATGAATTCTTTGTAATAAACTATTCAGGAATAATACATTCCAACAGGAATCTAATTCTCAATACCTGTACACTTTTAATAAAATAATATTTTATTAGAATCCTATGAGAATAGCAATGAATGGATGGAATCTAAACTAAAAATAACAAACCTCTAAATTGAAAATAGTACCCAGCATTGTAAATGCATTTGCTAAACTTGGTTAGATAGCTAGCTTAATCATTACCAAGCTTAGCTTATGCATAAGCTAGCTTAAATAATAAAAATAAAAATACATAACATACTGAATGATACAGTAACCTTCAGTCAAAGACAGTCTTAATTTAAGAGTGTGAAAATATAAATATTTGGCTTTTATTTTTGTGCACTCCATAAAATAATTTCTTAGATTTATTAAGTTAACTGTTAAATGATGTCATTGTCAAGAAACTAGTTACTTTAACAAAAATGTCACACAAATGAGAATGATAAATTAGTAATGTTTTAGTGACCCTTGACATCTCTATCAGTACAGATATCCGCAACAAAAATGAAAGGTTAGACAATGAGCTAATTTTAAAATTTGAGAACTCATTTAAAATGTTCTCAATCTAAAATAATGTCAATGTCTTATTTATAATCATAATTTTTTAACGAAATAAAAAAGTGCTCATTAAAAATGATGAATCTTTAATTGAAATCTTAAAGAAATACTCTTATAAGATAAACTTGAAAGATTATAATTTATTTATTTGCTGTAGTAAGAACATTTATTAGAAATATGGCTTGCAGTAATTTTGTTTTTCTTTTTATGATCTACCCACATTTCAAAAGGTATTTCTGATGGTTCATATTCATGAACCTTGTTAACTTGAAAGAGTATGTGTAAAAAACCGTCAATTATGCGTGATGTCGTAACAGCTGTGATCAGTTACTCCGGCATTACTTCCTAGATATCAAGAGCAAACAACTTTCGCTGCGGCTACGGCGGCGGCGCGCACGCACTTCGCGGTCCCGACCAAGGCGCCTGCGCGAGAGCCTTGCTCAAACATATCCACAGTCTATACTCCCGCATCATGCACCTACATCTCAATTACACCTACTTTAACATTACGCAAGCCCGAAAACACGTCCTGAACTAACCGGACCAAGGAAATTACACCTCATCACTGCACCCGCAAAATAACTCACATAGTACACTGCAAGCTGCACTTATAACATTTCCCTGTTTATACAATGTACATACGTGAATAAAAAAGGAAATACTCACCAATTTGTTTATCGCACCAAATCCCAAACAATATAAAAACTGTCACTAACACAAAACACAGCCTATTCACCTCTTGACATCTGACATTGTATAAAGAAACTCATCGAAATATCACAAATATATGCCACCATTAAGAAGTCGAAGTAAAAGCGTTATCATAAAAACAATACGATATAACAAAAGTTGTGCAAAACGATCGCAAAATAACGATACAAAACGTAAACAGTCTACCTACTTTGACAGAATCATGCGATAAACTGACAGTTTGCATTGCGGTTGCCAATACCAAGACCACTTTCGCCTTCAAAACATACCAACTAAAGAGTATTATTATAACAAGTCTTATGTCATATTTTTTTGTATCCTATAAACTTTTGCTAACTTACTAACATTTTGTAGCCCTAATATCAAGCCAAGACCAGTACTTTTTTTTCACTAATATACAATATCTTACTTTTTGTACTCAGGTACTTTTTAATATCCTGTGTACAAGTTATTCAGTATCATATTAACTTGAATAATTGGAAATATAATAGATCTGAATATAAAGAAATGGGGGCATAATACATCAAAATCATTATTTAAGCTATGAAATACTATTATATTGATTATAATAATATTGTTTTAAAATAAGTATTTTATTTTCACTACCATTTCTGAACTGATATTCCAATAGGTTAGATATTTTTTGTAGACTGGCAATATTAAATATCTAACTGTCACTATTCGTCATCATCACCGATCTGTCATTTGATTGATATCTCTTGTTATTTCTAAAAATACATAATTGAAGGTGGAGAAAAACTTTCCTTTGTGATTGTGATACATAATAAATCGTAAGGTGGCGTAAATAATTAAAGCAAGATGTCAAAGTTCGAAGATAATCCGTTTAGCGACCCGACCATAGACAACCCATTTGCCGTATGTAGCCCTTTAGTGATATGGGAAATTATATTTCTTTCACTTTTGTTGCAATATATTACGTTGTTATTTATAGGACCCCTCTGTGCAGCAAGTTGCGCGGAGTACGAACAATGCTACCCGCGGCCTGGACGACTACAACCCCTTCGACAACCAGCAAAATGCGAATCAATCGACGGTAAACACTTCATATTAGTCATTTGTGTTGCTCATAGGTACTGCGCTCTGTAAAACAACGGTATCCACAGTTATGTAGAAACCGCACGGTGCTTTTAATTAACCATGGTTAACTTTTATCGAACACAGAGGCATTGATTCACATTAACATTATTCATGTAATATATTTGCAATTAAAATTTAAACCTGTTTTTAATCCGATGATAAGTTCAATGAATTCAAAAACATCATTAGTAATCCATTGGTTATTTATGTTATTACTACTATATGAGTTACAAGAGAGCATGACACTTTGAATATACAATTTATTTAAACACTACTATTATTAATATATTTGATAATTCAACATTGTGGCCTACAATAATAAATATTTTAATTGTTCACACAAATTTTTAATTAACTGTTTAAAGATTAAATACAACAAGGCTAATTATTGACTGATGAATACATTTAATTTAAATAAATATAGTACAATTTACATGCATAAAAAATTATACAAAGTAATATACATTCTAAC
The DNA here is from genome assembly GCA_905220455.2 of Deilephila porcellus. NCBI lineage: Eukaryota > Metazoa > Arthropoda > Insecta > Lepidoptera > Sphingidae > Deilephila > Deilephila porcellus. Next base: position 9,967,391 of record LR999986.1, on the reverse strand, counting down.
ATATCATTACCACATGAAATGGTTTATTAAAAAAACTGCTCATTAAATGATTCACAAATCTCATTCTTTCCAGCCCCCTCAACAGCCGTCACAGCCAGCAATTATGCAAGCAGTTTCACCACCAGCCAGCGGCCAGTATACTAGACCCTCTCCACCACAGCAGGCTCAAGCCCCACCCCCCAACTTTACAACAGCTGATTTTCAGGTATACACAGACCTCTCAATATTCATAGTATGTACAAAATATGTACTAGTCTGCTTAAGATGCATACATCAACTTTATTCATTTCGGTCATTGTTTTATGGTTTTCCATAATTACTTATTAAATATTTTAGGAACTTAATGTACATATTTCCATTTTCCTACTTACTGAAAATTGTAAAGATCAAATACCAACTATTGGATGAACTAAAACTAATAATCAACAAATTCCATTTGTCTTAAGATATGACAATATCAAACTCCTTGATGCATGCATGTTAGGCTGGCGTTGCCATATGTATGAGAAGGTAGTTCTATAATAATTAGCTTGTGAACAAAATCAACTGTTATTGATTTATAAATGTAGAGCACAGTCTATTTTGTTAGTTAACCACCATAGAGCTAGTTGATAAAATATATGATAGACCACACTTCCTGTAACAAAAAATTAATATTTTATCCTAATTGTGGCCATGGTAATCTGTTTGCTGTATGAGCAAGTTAATGGTGCATACTCAAATGGCTGGTATTACCAATCTTTGGATGAGGATATTTTAATTATTATGTATGTACACTATGTAACAGGAAGTATACTAATGATTACCTATTGAGCTTAAAAAGATACATAATTAAAGAAAATAGGAAAATTCCACATCAAAATTGTTTTTTAATTTTATTGGCAATTTTCTAACAAATAACTTAAACCTTAAAATGCCATGTAATTATAACTCAGTTTAAAATTACTAGAATTCAATATTTTTATTTTCAATTAAATTTTATTATTCTTGTCATAAAAGATTATGAAATACCTCGCACACATTTAATATCATTAAATGTTATGGATGTATTGTGTTAATGCATTCACAATAGGAATTAGGATATTAATAACATGATTTACGAGTTAAGTGTACAAATGTAAATTCAACTATTAGCCTATTTTTATTAATTTGTTTACAAAAACAGGTTTAATTTGAAATTACATACAGGCTGTTTAAGGTATACTAGGTTTACCAATTTCTAATTAGACTAAACAACGGAATTTTAATAGTTAAACTTGTTATAAAAGGTTTTCTAGTACATATTAGTATATTTATATCTGTTTTAAAACTGTAGTGTTAGCTACCTCCATACACAAACCCGCCATAGTAATCCATAGTCACATTCGGGGTTTATCTGTTTGCAAGCAGATTAATATGTGACTGTACGATCCACACTTCTAGAGAATAACTGGCTCACAAAATGACCTTTGCAAGTTGAATAAGCAATTTTATGATTAAGCAAAAACATTGACTTTTCAGATTTATTTTTGTACCTCATACTTTGCTTCATAATAAATTTCATGATTTTATGTAAATAAGAAGTAACCTGCAAGATTTTAGGTTTTTAGGACCCTAAAAATAACAAAAACGCACCAATCAAACGCCTGAATACTCAAACGCCACTTAAATATTATGTTGCACTAAACTACGAAAGTCCCGCTTAAATGTACTAATTAAAGTGGGACGTGGGTATTAAGGGCAACTTAATATTTAAATGGCGTTTGAGTATTCGAGCGTAAGTCTAGTTAAAATTAGATGCTAAGTATTAAATTTGCATGAAACTAACAAGCACTTTGCTTTTTCCCACATCGCACCTAAGGAGCTGAAGGTAAACATCCAATGCTATGATTCACTTTAAATGTAACTCTATCAGTTGGTTATCAGCTTTCAGCATTATCTTACATTTATAAAACACCTTTATTGTTTTTGTTATGATAATAAAATACGTTCAAACATGAAATATGATTACAAGAAATAATTTGCCAAAGATATGTCACAAATGAATGCATGCAATTTTTTTTTAACAAAATTAGCTATCAGTGATGCTTTGATATGAAAATTATTGTTTATTTTTTATGCTTTCTTGCGTTAGTAATATGGTGCAACTAATTTTGTATTTATTTTTATTCTCTTTACCTTCTGTAGAAAAGAAGTTCTGCACGATACTTACGGTTTATTTACACTTTTTTCCTAGTAATACTATCTTATTTACTAGTATGTGGGTGTCCTAGTGGTGCCTCTGCCTACCCCTTCGGGGATGAAGGCGTGAGTTTATGTATGTATGTATGTAATACTATCTCAATGGCCAGTAAGATTGGTATATTTTCCGTGCTATTTTTTTTCCCAAATTCTTGTTTTGAGTCTATCGCATTCATTTCATCGAAGCATCTTTCACTATATCTAGAACTTAGAAGTTACAAGGAAAAACATTGCATCTCTGTTCACTATTATAGGTATAATTTCAACAATCTAGCAACAGATTTCATGCCCACACGCAGAAAACAAATTGCCGACGCGTGGGTTTCACTTCCTGCTTGTGATTACGGTGTGCTCCTGTGTATTTTTTTTATTAGTGACAAACGTGTCCGTCCTTTTATTATTTGATATTCACCCTGGTAACAATTTTCAATATTAGCCGTATTATTGGTAGTAATAAATTGAAGTGTTGTGTAACCATGTATGAAACTGATATCCAGAGAAGACAAGAGGAATTAGAACGCAAGGCTGAGGAATTAGCGCGGCGGGAAGCGGAACTACGCGCGGGCTCCGCTGGGCGGCGGAACAACTGGCCGCCTCTACCCTCCTTCTGCCCCATCCAGCCATGCTTCTACCAGGACATCAACGTCGACATACCACTGGAATTCCAGAGAATCGTTCGCCATTTATACCACTTGTGGATGTGTACGTATTATCATATACTTTTATCTACAAGTGTCAGATGACGCTTGTGACGCCCAATTCCAGTTAGATAACATTGAGTTTAGTTTGTCATTTATAAATGATCAATAAATTAATAATATAATGGTTTCAGCTTGTGATAATCATATACAACTGGATCTTCATTTCTGAACTAATTATATCTTAAGCATTTGTAATTAATCAGTTGAGGAACGTATTTTCATAAGTGCTTATACATTGTTATGCATTTGACCCGATACAATTGCCACGAACTTAGTTAACATTTTATTTATGAATTACATAAAAGTAAGGAAGCTTCCAAAATATCGCTATGGCAATCTTTAGGGAGAGGCCTCTGTTCAGTAGTGGATTCCTTCGACTGAAGACAGAGCGAGAGAGAGACATAAAAACGATCTTTCTTTTCAGTCCACGCCCTAGTCCTTTCCCTAAACATCATCGCAGCGATGTCGATGATGTTCGCCGGTGAAGGGTTCACGATATTCGGCCTGTCCATCCTGTTCTTCATACTGCTGACGCCGTTCAGTTTCATCTGCTGGTACCGGCCGATATACAAGGCGTTCCGCAGTGATTCGTCTTTCAACTTTATGGTGTTCTTCTTTATATTCCTGATACAAATCATCATCACAGTGGTACAGTCCATTGGATTCAGTGGTGGAGGCTCATGGTGAGATATATTTCAATTTACATTTTTTTTTTATTGCAAAGCTCTGGCATTTGCAAACAGGTCACCTGATCGTAGGTAATTACTGACGCCCATAAACATCCACAACGATTTGATCATGAATGTGTTGCTGGCCCAACAAATATGAGTTGTATACAAAAATACCTTGATACCAACAATCTTTCTAAGAAAATATGTAGATTTTTTTTTTTATATAAGGCTGTAAAATGTAATGATTTCCCAACAAAAAAGCTCAGCTGTATTATTTTTGCAAAAACAATATTATGCTGTATGTTTTATCAATTCTGATAAAGCTACATTAGGTATGAGTAGTATACAAAAATACCTTGATACCAACGATCTTTCTAAGAAAATATGTAGACATTTTTTTATATAAGGCTGTAAAATGTAATGATTTCCCAACAAAAAGGCTCAGCTGTATTATTTTTGCAAAAACAATATTATGATGTATGTTTTATCAATTCTGATAAAGCTACATTAGGGCTATCCAGGTGTCTTGTGAATAATTAATTAATCGTTTTGACATCAACAACAAAATCAATAATTATAACAACCCCCTTTATCAGATATGGATGAATGATCACATGAGTAACAAATAGATAAACGGAAATCTTATTATTGTTTATTTATCAGGCAATAATAATAAATATATTTGTATATATTGATTACATCAATCTAATTAATTTGTTCCAGTGGATTGATTACAAGTATCTCTGCTTTCAAGACTAATGTAGCTGTTGGTATAATCACGCTGATGGTTACGATTGGATTCATCACCTGTGTGGTTGCTGATGTTATGCTCATGGCTAAGGTATGCTGAAATTTATATAAAATAAAAATGAAGTTGCGTTGATAATTTCCCTATTATACTGGAATGGCAATTTGATTGTACTGCACATCAAAGAAGTCAAGTGTCACTCTTGAACTTTCTCTAACATGATTACTCCAACTTATAAAAGTAGATGTTCAATAGCTACACCTTTGAATGTCTAAACAATAATTCTTCTTCATACCACTGTAATAATCAGCATGTACATGGTAATTATTACAGTGCTAGCTGAATATTTCCAATATTCTTCTACCAACAAAATTCTCTTGTAGGAAAGCCATTGCCTCAACAATTAAATATCTCCATAATGTATTCCATTTGATAGAAACACACATAAATTCACGCCTTTTCGCAATGAATGTAGGCAGAATTGCTACCAGAACTGTTTGCCTCCTGTGTTCCGTCCCAGGATGTAATAGTGGGCGAGCCTATCTCCATATCGAGCACAAATTCCCGACACCGTGCTGATAACGAATAGAAAAATCCAATACCACAATGCCTGACGCGGGATTTGAACTCGAGATCTCAGCTTGGCAATCATAACGTAGTACAACTGCGCCACCGAGGCACTCATTCCGTCAGTTCGTCAGTCAGTCTATTTAATAGTGTGTCCTACCACCTGCACAAGAAAAGACATAATGGAGGCCTCTGACGATGCCATAACTTTAGCGACCTACTGGGCCGGGAAATTGTAAAGGTTTAACGGTCTAGTCATTTTGAGCCATTGACTCGAACGAACGATAGGGTAACATTAATAATAATAATAATGAGTGAGTGAGGTATAATACTCGGGACCTCAAGGCATGCGTACAAGGATCAATTGGGGGTCCTATCTTGTGGAACCTGCTCCTCGACCCACTGCTCAAAGAAAAAAAAAACGAAAATCTGAAAAAAAAATCTGCTTGACAAACGGTAATGTGTTGCTGTCAGGTGCACCGCATCTACCGGTCGACGGGCGCGTCGCTGGCCAAGGCGCAGGCGGAGTTCACGACGGAGATCCTGCGCAACCCGCACGTGCAGACCGCCGCCTCCAGCGCCGCCGCCGCCGCCGTCAACGCGCAGATCGCCAACGCCAACCGCTACTAACAGGTATTTTAGGAGACTGTCCCGCCCTCACACCCGCCACTGCAACAGTGGCACGCATTTTAATGACACTGAGCATTGAAGCTCAGCGAGTGTCCGGGAATGTCTAACTTGTCTTTAACCCGCAACGAAATCAATCAAAAAGTTAAATTAATAGGAGTTGGAAATAAATTATAAACAGGTATGTACAGAACGCGATTTTTTTTTAAATTAATATTAGTAGTTAACCCCAATTTATAAAAATTAAAAAACAATCTTAAAAACGTAACCCCATAATCAGCTGTGAATGGGACACTTACAATTGAGTATTTGATTAAGCAGAGTATATTGTGCGGTTATAAACATCCGGTACTGAATCAGCCCATAGTCGCCTACTGTTAAGTACTCTAAAATTGAAACTGTGATTATAAGGGGTATATGTTGTTAAAAAATATTATATTGTCTTGTTATCCTGAATTTAATGCATAGAATGGACTACCTACTTAAGTTTTTTGACCTGGAGAATTTCACACGAGATGTCTAGGAGAGCGAGTAGATAAAATGTCCCTTGGGAAAGATATAAAAATATACAAATGATGTAATGAATATAAAATCCCTTATTTTTCTTTACGAATTCATCTATTCCCACTTATTTATTGGCTATGTTGTTAAATTGTATATTATTAGTATAGTATTAATTGATATACAGTGGAATGATAACATGTTAAAACTACATTCTCTTCACACTAGTATTTGTTATAACAAGCTGGGTAAATAAGTTTCAATTTACAAGCATTTCGTATTTTTGCAGGTGTCCCAAGATAAAGAAATTCTGCATTATGTTGTGCACACACGAAAATACATAAATACAATAATTTGCAACCTACATTGAAGAGCTTTTCCTCACACTCAAAGTATATAAAGTTCTTTATTTCATGTATTGCTGTACTTATGTGTTAAATAGATATGAATGAATTGTTAGTACAATACGAAGTTTCTTTTAAGTTCATAAATGATGCTCCTAAATAACTTTGAGATGTATTGATCGCATTGACTAAGACTATGGCTATATGAATTTTAGTCAGCCGGCCACAATATTACGGCTGTGTAAATGATATTTGTAACAAATCATTTAACCTATTCGTAACTTTTTTAATGTATAGTGCAACATGATATAATGAGGTTAGTCTAGATTTTTTCAAAAATTACCTAATAAGATATGACTTTTAAAGCTAAAATGTATTAACATTTTTAAATAAAACAATAAATCTCTATTTTGTCGCACTGTACTTATATTATAGATGTTGATTTCGCATTTTACTATTGCAAATATTTAACATTAAGTGATACCAATAAATTTTAGTTAACTGCTAGCTGTATAATATGTTGTTTTACGATGTGAGCTTACAAATGCTTTAAAACATAATTTCTATTCAAATTACCTGTCAAGGCCATTAGATTTGAACACGAATTATACATTGATATGCATATCTTATTTGCATTAAGCTATATCTATAAGATTTATAAAACTAGCAGACTATACTATTTAAAATATTTATTTTCACGGTTCCTTTTATTTATTTCACATCTTATTAATGAACATTCCAAAACTGTAGTTTATATTCCTATTCTTTGGCATGATAATGAAATTTAAAATTGTGTATTATCGATTTCAATAGATATCTTAAGAGAAATCTAATTAGTGTATTGGGTTTAGTAGTCGTCAGATTGTCGTATCTTGTGTGACCTCTCTTGCCGTGTGTTGAGACTATTAGATGCACAAGACTTCACATTAGCGTTTTATTGTATAAAAATAGAATTTAACTAGTCAAGTGACTAATAGCTTTGGAAACTGACAAAAGTTTGATATACCCGCTTATGAATGTATGTAAAAGCACGAGACAGTCCCGTCATCCGCGCGGACGTATTCTTAGATATATTGATATCGTGTAATCTGGGCCTAGTATAATGTAAATTATTTACCAGACCGTCCTTACCCAGATGAAATGGTAAGAGAAGGCATGTACATTTATCTAAATGTTTAACTGTTTTGTAACGATTAAGTCATGTTATAAACTTATGATTAATAATAAATATAGTTTCAGAATGTTTCAGCATTTTATTTTGCATACCCAACATGTTCTATACTTCACTAAACGTTGATTAAAATTATCGCATTACAAAATACACATTCACTTATGTAGATAACTCTTGAAAATAGTTTTTTAACAGATACACTGAATGTTCAGAAGATGTCCTGTAAGCTGACATTAACTGTAAAGCCCATAACAGACGACGGAACATGGTCCAAAGCGAACCGCGAACTTAGTGCGCTCCAGACAATATCCGATCGTGTGGATGGCAGTTCACCGCACATTATGATTATTAAGACCCGGACCATGCAATAAGTAATTATTTACTGTCCACTGTATGGTGGTGAGGCCGCATCATGTTCAGTCGTCTGTTACTGGCTTACTGTTAGTTGAGGTGGTGTGGTGATGGTGTGTTATGTCTGCGGCGCGCTGGCGTGCGCGTGTGCGCCGAGGCGCGCGGGGTCCTGGCTGGGGTAGTGCAGGCCGAGCGGCGCGGGGGGCGGCGGCCCGGGCGGGCCCGGCGGCGCTGCGCCCCACGGCGTCCAGCCCGCGCCGCCGTAGTGGTGCAGGTTGAAGAAGTCGTTCGGACGGTTGGGTGGTGGAGGCATCTGGACATAAACAAATGCATTCAAATATTATCTACACTCTATAAATAAACTAATGGTATGTCAGGAACCAATGCACAATAAATATTTGAAGCTGTGTGTATTCATCACATTTTAATAAATTAATATCACACTTCACAGGCAGGAGTCTGAGACTTGTTCTCAAGTCTAAAAAAGTTCACTTATATATTTAAACAATTATGTAGTTTCCAAAGCCATATGACTCAATTATAATTTATAAATTGTATATGTTTGTATGTTACCTGAGGTGGGAAGGGGTGTAGATAAGCTGGTGGTGGGGGTAATGCACCAGGGAGTCCAGGCACGGGCTCCAATACAGGTGCCGATTCATTCTTCTCATTTGTATTTTGGCGACCTACAAAGTAAAATAGGTAAAATAAAAATATTAATGACTATTGGAAAATTTTATCTTTTGCTGGATTTGATTATTTCCCATCTGCAGAAACAAAAACAAAGATATCACAAAACTAGTGTAAATATGAGTCAAGAACATAGAGAAGTATTCTTTGATCCAAAAACTATTTATAAAGATGTAAAATAAATGAATTAGATCCATGGTAGACATTTGAATATGCTTGGTAAATTATTAAAATATGTGTTTGTTTACCTTGTGATTTACCCCATTTAATAGTAAGTCTCTTCCCAGCTATGACTAATCTGTTGAATGTCTTCTCAGCAGCATGTTCAGCTGCAGTGCGAGTTGTGTACTGCACAAAAGCACATTGTGCTCTAGGCACCAGCGTCAGGGACCTGAAAGTATTTATATGTTTTAACACGTACTGCATAACAAACATGTCTATGGAAAACATATATAGTCTTTTTGGAATACAATATTGATATGCTATTACATGCCTAATGTGTGTTATTTTCATATATTAGACTTCATCTGTAATGTTATTGTATCCTATTTGTTTTTATCTTAAAGGAAATCAAATAATGTAATCATCTTGTTAGTTTTGTCTCCAAATAAACAGCCAAGGTCACAATTACATAACATCATTTTCACCACTCCAACATATTTACAATTTCATCAGTTTATTACTACATGACATACAGACTGGTGATCAGGAAACCATCAATACTAGCACATAGAATCCATAAATTGTTATATTAATAATCAAAACTGCTAGAATAATCATTACACTAAAATTTATTTATATAAATAGTAGCTTTTACCTTATCTCACCATACTGGTAGAAGTGACCTCTCAACTCATCTTCAGTAATATTATCAGGCAAGTTGCCTACATAGAGAGTGGTCACAGTCCTATCTTCTGGTGGAGGTAATGCAGGCATAGCAGCAGCACGGCGCATCAGCTTCTCAGCTACAGGGTCATTCACACCGTAATATCTGAAAACAGTTTAGTGTTAATTTTCACAAATCAGAATTATTATTAAAAAGAAATACCTATATGAAGTCTGTCTATGAAAATCTTATGAACAATATATTAGCTAATACAGAACAGCTTACAAATTATAGCTAGCCTGCTGAAATCTGATTTGCAATATATTTATACTACTGTTCTTAACTATTCAGTCTATTCACATGAATTTGTGTAGTCTCTACATATTTTCCAGAGATATTGTCACATACCTGTCCTTGATATTTTGATCTGCCAATGGATCATCAGGATCAGTAGGCTTCTCGTGTCTATAAGGACACTCTTCACCTCTTCTACACTCCCCTTTGACCCAAAATGAACAAACATGGGGCCTATTCCTCTTGTAGTAAGGTGCAGTTCTAGCCAAACGCAGCAACAGGTCCGAGGCACCTTTGGACTTCAATGCTGAGTTTGAAGGCTGAGTTGGATCAGCACTCGATAACTGACTATCCAAGTTTTGGATATAATACTCCTTATTAACCTCATTACGAGGCAAATCGTCTTGTATTTTTAAAGCTGCGTCTCTCACTTGTATTGGCAGTCCGTATTCCAAGTCCAACAAACATGTTTGACAAACATTTTTTAACTTGGAGCAAGTTTGACATATCTCAGTTTTCTTGAAACGCATTCTGGCGCCAGGACACCAGCGGAAGACCGTGAAGGGGCGAGCACATATTTTGCACTCTTTCCCATATTTTTCTTTAGTCTGTAAGAAGAATATAGAGTACATAATATAATCATATATAATAGACCTGTAAATAATAATTTATTAGACCACGTACAAGGATGAACGGTTACACGGTTATTGATAAGCAATAAAAAATCACACGTTACCATTCTAATGTAGGGGTTATCTCCAAGACAGGTTTGGCACAGAATGGGAAAATCCTGAAAATAAGAAAAGGAATATTTAGATATTGATTGCACATTTGATATAAACACTCGCAAAAATGCTCAATTTGATGGAAATAGGTACGTACTGAATCTTCCCAATTCTGACGATTATACGTATTTGTTGATTTTGAAACAGCCATTTTATGTCACCAAGTATTCTAAATAAATTGTAGAAGTATTATAACGTCCACGATATTTTTATAATATCACTATTCACCATTTAACAGCAAAAATATAATCAACTAAAGTTTACAACAATCGACAAATACGCAACAGACGCCATATTAAATGAAATTTGGCATTTGACAATGATTGCCAGGATAAATAAAACGTATGCAGTAGGGTTGCAATTTGCTACTTTCGACTTAAAAAACATCAGCAAAATAAAGCAATTATTTTCTTGAATGACTTGATCGAAACAAAATAAATATTTACGAAAAATACGCAATAAGTAGGTTCGTTTGAAACTCAAGACTATTTTATAATATTTTCACTTCTTTGTGAAGTAACATACTTACATATAACACAACATACTCACGCCTTTATCCCAGAAGGGGTAGGCAGAGGCGCCACCAGGACACCCACATTTCGCCTTGTATGTTCCGTGATCCGTCTCATGATGAGATAGGGGGCGAGCCTATCACCATATCGGGCACAAATTCCTGACTCCGGGCTGATTATGAATAGAAAACCCAATATCACTTTGCTCGACCCGGGATTCGAACCCGAGACCTCAGCTTTGTAGTCGTACCGTAGTGCAACTACGCCACCGAGGTTGTTTGTGAAATAACATTACTGTAAAAATAATTATATCAAAAAATATTTCAAGAACCTAAGAGACAAACACCCCTATTAGTAAAAAGTAACAAAAACATAAATGTCAAAACAATGATTATAGAATATAGAGGATAACGCATAAGGTCACTTGACACGGGTCACTTTGATATTTAAACATGGCGGCGGCTCCGCCCCTAAAAATAGTGATACGCTAGTATCAAATTTTCTATCGACATCGATGCATCAACAGTGGCATAAATACGACTGAAAAACTTTGATTTTACGTAAATATCAGTGTATAAATTTGTATAACATTTTTAATTGTAGCTTTACATGTCAATTGGGTATAAACAGGGGATTTTAGGATTTGACGGTAAAGTCATTAAAAATTAAATCCGATAAAAATAGGTCGATGTTTTGATATTTTTTTCATAGTATGATTTATTTCATGGGTAAGTTTTACCTGATGATTGGATTGGATTTGTGTCAAATAATACACACGTGAGATAAAATACAACTTTATTTATATCTAGAATTTGCTTGCACCATTGCAGTTGCAGCATTCTTTGCTAAAATCAAAAATACCTATCAGGACATTTAATACATATTAAATAAAATAAAATAACATAGGTAGATTTTTATTGCTATTATTTGACGAGGAAAATCATTATGTCTCACTTAAAATTCAATCAATGAATATGAAAGTGTTGGTTAAGATAAACAATTATAGTAATTAATAATAAAATATAAAACTATTTCTGTTCATTAAAAGGTTCTTCAGGACATTAGACAATATACTACCAATTGTCAAAATTATCTTGCATGTCATTTTTGTTGATTAACAGTTCTATTATTAATAGGATTATTAGGTAAAATATCATAATTATTACAATTTCACTTATATTGTTGGGAAGCTGTTATCTTTTAGTCTTGGTAAATTAATTTGTTTTATGCATGCATGATGCAGTCTTTTTCAAAATGTAAAGAACAAATAAATGTATTTATTGGAGGGTTCCAATAGCGTCTTCCGATTTTTTGTATCCATTTTGTCCTGGTTTGTATGTTTATAGGTAATCTTAAAATATTTTTAATTTCACTTTGTTTATCGTTCTGAATATATATATCCTATTATTTCTTTTTTTGAAAAATAAACATCAAAATATTTAAAAATGATAATATCGATATGAATAATTTCGTATCACATCCCTAAACTTGTGTGTAAACAAACAATACGGTTGTTATTCGTACTACTTGTATAAATAACGCTTAGAAGAGTCAAAACTTAATCAACAAGATCCTTAAACAATTATAAATGATAAAAACAAACCCAAAATGTAAATTTAGACACATATTTGTTATTATTTCGTAAAAACAGTTACTAACCTATGAAAAGAAATGTTGGGGTCCTTTTTGCTTGAACTCGACTCGCATCCTTTCACATAACACCGAGGAATTTTAAAAACTTTACAATTAATCTAATAAGCAAACTTAACAAACTTAAGACACGAGATTAACAATAAAAAAATCGAAATTATTTGATTGTGCAGATTTGTTTACTCATAATGACAGATAACGCCACAGTTTGACAGGAAAGAAAAATGGCGTCATTTTGGGCCAAGGGCGGTCCCAGTGTGGTTAGTGAACAAAATATTGCCATATTCGGAACAATGGAGTTATTATTTGTCTCTTTCATTAAGGGACAAGTTAGCTTTGTGTAAATGAGACAGATACATAAATGTACAATTCCGCGTCGATACTCCTAACATAACTATAACTTATTATATAGTACTACATTTGTGCGTCATCCTCTTATATTCTTTAATCATTGTGTCAAAAGCAGACATTACAATTTTCTTGATAGTCTGTGATTACAAATTACAATTTACACAAGTCAAAACATAGGAAAGAAGAATAAAAAACGTTGCATATTTATTATTTATACTTGTTATTGTGTTACAAACATAATACGGTACCATAATAAGAATAAAGTTTGATTTAATTTAACTAAAAAGATGTCCATTACTACTCTGGTAAGTTAAGTTGATAAAATATTGATTATCTCGCCGGCAGCATGGTTCGAAATTACAGGAATCTTCGTGTTTAGTATTATTTGCAGTTAAAAAAGGAGAACGCTCATGAAGATTCAATTTGGTGCTGTGGTTGGAGTCAAATTCAAAAGGAAAAACCAAAGGAAAATGAAAACGAAAACAGTGAAAATACTGAGTAAGATAACTATTAACTATCTAAGTTATTAGGCACACAACTCACTAATAGTGTTTTTATTTATTTTGCTACAAACGTATTATTATTTTTTTCTTTTATCTTCCTGAGTTGGAGTAATGCATTAAGAATTTTGTTTGAAGTTTTTTGTGTCTTATTCAGTCTATTCCATAAAGAATAACATTCCAACTATCTTATGTGTATAAAGCTTTGCTACCTTGTACAATAATGTGTGATTGAATGTGTGCTTAAGATTTATCTACTGATAATATCACTATAATTACAGAGAACAGAATCATGTCGATGAAACTCCAGAAAACTATATTATCACTGGTGGACTGGATGACATCATAAAGATATGGCAGTTGGAGAATGGAAAATTAGAAGTGAAACACCAGTTGGAAGGACACTCACTCGGTGTCATCTCTGTTGCTGTGAGCCCTGATGGAAAAAGTAAGATTCTAATAGTACCATAAACTATAGTTTATACTATCTCTGACACCAGTAAATGTGTGTACTCTGAATTGACAAAGACCACATTTTTTTTAAACGAATATGCCAATATTTATTCATAATAGTTAAAGTTTTATAGGACATTTTTGCTTTCAAAATATTCTATACTACAATTTCCAACTACCATAACATTTACTAGACCCATTGTAAACTTCTTGATATTGATTTTAAACAAAACATATAATAAAATACTTTTAATGTTGTCTTTTGTGTTTATTTAGTTTTTACATATATATTATGTGTTATTAATTGTACCAAAATTATTTCAGCACTGGCCAGCAGTTCTCAAGATTCTTCACTCATCTTATGGGACATAGCTTCTGGTGAAAAATTAAAGACATTTGAAACTGGTACCACTGATGTGTGGACTCTTGACTTCTCTCCAGATGGCAAACATGTAATATCAGGGAGCAATGCCGGCAAAATATTGATATTCAGTGTAGAGAGTGGAAAACAAGAACAAACACTGGACACTAGAGGAAAATTCACATTGAGTGTTGCTTATGTAAGAGATAATGTTTACTTATTTTTATTTATTGTTATCTATCTTTTAGTCCCTGTACAAATATTATTTTGTCCATATCTCTCCAATAGGAATGTATATTTTTTCTTTACTTCTATTTAAAAAGCTAATTTGACAGGTAGCCTTTTACAGCATATCAAAGGATTATCAATACTGCCTATGAGCATTCATATTTGTGTATGTAAAAGAAAGATAACTCTGCCACTGTATTTCAAAGCAGACTAGTTGTTTTATAACTACTATACTTACTATTTATGTTTACATATACATTTCATTTTTTGTTTCAGAGTCCTGATGGTAAATACATAGCAAGTGGTGCTCTGGACGGTATTATCAATATTTTTGACGTTGCCCAAGGAAAACTGGTCCACACTCTTGAAGGGCATGCAATGCCGATCCGAAGTCTTTGCTTTTCTCCTGACTCTCAGTTGTTACTCACTGCCTCTGACGATGGACATATGAAACTTTATGACGTGTAAGTTATTGTATTTCAACACATTTTGTAATAAAATTATATTGGAAAATAATATATGAAGTGACCACAAACTGTGGCAGAAATCTTGCATATTGCAATATTTAGGCTAATTTAATAATAATCATCATAAATAGTAACTTTACAAGTAATTAGAAGTCAAATTATAAGGGTCTAATAAATTTTTATTTTTTCTTAAAAATTTATTCCAAATACATATTATGTATTGAGTATTATATTTTATGTAATTTGTCAGTGTAACAAGTAGTAAACAAAGTCTAATATTACAGGGTACATGCAAACCTAGCAGGCACATTATCGGGCCATGCATCATGGGTGCTCTCAGTGGCATTTTCACCTGATGGCAAGAGGTTTGCATCAGGCAGTGCTGACAGAACAGTGCGGGTGTGGGACTTAGATAGTATGCAGTGCCAAAATGTATTCAAGGAACATAGTGATCAGGTAAATATGTAGGCAAATTATTTTTTGAATGATTTCTTGTTTATATAGTGCGTGGTGGCCTGTTGGTAACGGACCAGACGCGGCTGCCTACATGTTCAAGGTGGTTGCGGGTTCAAATCCCAGGGCACACCTCTGACTTTTCGGAGTTATGTGTGTATTGATAGTCAATCACCACGCACTTTAACGGTGAAGGAAAACATCGTGAGGAAACCTGCATACCGTAGCGATTTTAAAAGAATTTCTACAGTATGTAAGTCTGCCAACCCGCACTAGGCCAGCGTGGTGGACAATATGACCTAACCACTCTCAATCGATTCCCTCGATTGTAGAGTAGGCCCGTGCCCTGCAGTGGGATGTATATGGGCTGATATAGATGGTTTCTGCAGTCTATTTCAACTTATTGAAATTGTGATATGAAGTTTGAATTTGGTCTTTTTTCTACACCATGTTTATGATTTTGGATTATATTGATTATAATATGCTTTTGTACTTTTAGGATTATAATGTTTAATGTACTTAAATACTTTTTAAAATTTTGTTGCAGGTTTGGGGTGTGAAGTTTAATGCAGAAAGCAATAAAATAGTATCAGTTTCAGAAGATAAAGCTGTGAATATTTACGATTGTCCTTTATAGTTCAATATAAAAGACTTGATAGCAAAGAAATAATTATATTATGTGTTTTATACAGATGCCTGATTCATTTTGTGAAAAAAAATAACATTTATTGAAGTGTTTTCTGGTTATTAAAAATGTACTATGCATTTGGTGTTGATCTTTTTATTTCAGCTCTTAGTACTTTTATGTATAAATTAACATTAAATCTGTCTAGCACTGGATTTACTAACATGTCTTATGTAATGTTTATAGGAGTGATGTTGATTCACCCTGGCTTTTAGCTAAAGGATTTTATGGGTAGATTTTATGTACTCGGGATAGAATCTGCGTTTTCTAATTCAGCTTGGTGGTGCTAAACCATAGATGTAGTATAACATAGATCGGCAATGTGAAAGAGATAGAATGATTTAAATCATACATTAAAGCGAGACGCATGATGCGACCATGCGTTTACACGGAGAGCGTTCTATAGAGATTTGTGTGAAAATATGTCATTTAAGCGAACGACAAATTTCGCTTATTTTCTTGATTTATTTAATATTTCAGTACTGAGCTACTTTTATTAAATGTAATTTATTATGGTGAGTTGTCCAGTGCCTGGATGTGATTGATTTTAGTGTAAAAACCCGAATAATCATAGTTTTTCATAAGATCGTATCACTTTTTTCAATGTTGTTTAGTGACAATATTGTAGAATTGTAAGACAAACCTTGTATGTATATCGGTAGAACAGAATGTCCTTATTCATTATTTAAATGCGTAGAAAGCATCCATTGCCTATATAAAATGATATCATATACGTGAATTTATAATAATTTCAACCAACATTTGCTAGAGATTGATTGACAGTTTCGATCAATAATATTATGTCGATAAAAATAGTCAATGAACATAGAGGTTTCACTTCATTTTATAATCTCGTAGTATAACATCAATTCTATAATAACAGTTATTACTTCACTTTATTTATTCACTATTGATATTTGCTAAATATTAATTAATATTTCGTGTGCGTAATTTACCATTTCTGAGCCGGTTTCAAATTAACTGTGCCACGGAGGCTGTCATTCTAATAAAACAATAGAACATTAGATATTATTATAAGGAATGCTTTACAAAACTTGTCAAATAAAATTATTCTCAAATATGACGATATCTTTATTTACTTGTGTTTACGTATCTGTGTTGAAATAAACACAATCATTATTTTTCTGTTAAAATACCATGAAATGTCTCATATTTATCTATAAAATTTTATTTTATTGGTTGGGCCGTTAGGTATATCGATATGATAGTATCGACAGAGCATGGCGCAGCATTATCTGTCATGCACACATGCAAACTTCACGCACACTATCATATTCTCGTTTTGGTTTCACTCAAAATGATACATTGCCGATCTATGTTATACTAAATCTATGTGCTAAACTCATCAATAAATAACCTTTTATTTTGGGTTTTTCATAGCCTAAGTTATGAAACATGTAAAATGAATATAAATATGGAATACATTAACTTGTACGTAAGACCAGAGTTGTGTAGTTATGTTCGACATTAAACTCCAGGATAGTTCGTTACGTGAAGTTCGTTACCTAGAGTTTCAACGGAAGTGCAATTGCAAAGCTAAGTGCGAATTGCGCCAGACATAACTAAGCGAAGATCTTGCAAAGTAGGGCAATAACAGGATGTTCCAGACTTAGTAAATGCAGCGTCTTGAAGGAAGTTAAGTTCACAAGATATAAAATTAGAAATTAAAATAAAAATGAAACGAAGAGGCTGTTCTCTTTCCTGCACTTATTTATGCAAACATACAAACAGTTCATCCGATGGCCGGTGATAAAAGGTAACAAAGAGTAGGCTAAAAAGCTGAGCTTGCAGGCATTAAAACAGCTTTTTTTTGAGGAGGGTCTATGTTCTTTAACCTGCTTTTCATATATTATGTTTCGAAAATAAATATATAGGTAGTACGTACAATTGCTTGCATCTCATCTAAACTTTCCAGAGATTAATCTGCTTTTTGAATTCGGTATTTCCCCCGCTTGTACATGTTGTCCACAGATTAAGTAGAAAATGTTGCCACTTGTCAGGATATTGCCGGTTGACACTCTCTTTAGCCAAGTATTCCACAAAAAAAATCGTAACTATCTATGTTTCCCATATATTATATCTCTTTTACACTCATTACAAATGTATCAGGCTATCTTGCTCGAAGACTATTGACATGCTGTAAAGGCTGAATGTCAATCAGTTCACAACTGTCATTTGTCAAAGTCAAACCTGAAACTCTGAATGGTCTGAATGTTTTGAAAAAGCGAAAAACCTATTACGACGATATTTATAAAAATAAATTACATAAATTGCACGGCATATTGTTGGCGAAATGCCGCCCAGTTTAGTAGTAAGTTCATATACTCACATTTATTTTGTTTTATATACTTACTCTACATCTGTGTACGATATTAAATAATTTCATTTTTCAGCATTCTATATTATTCAAAAAAGAAAATGCGCATGATGATCCTATTTACGACTGTGCATGGGTAAAAGCTAATCCTGGCGGAGATTCAAAGTGAGTTACGATTACAACATATGTTATTCTAATGTTTAACTTAGTCCGTCCAGTTTTTCCTTCGAGATCTGTGCATATAATTTTTCAGTTAATGAATGTCGAGTATGACACAAACACGTTAATTTATTATTATTTATGTATCCCAATACCGGATAATATCATACAAAGAATTTAAATGGACTTTTGAAACTATATTTACGAATTTAATTTATTATTTAAAGCAATCTCATTTCTTCACATTATTTACTGTCATCTATTACGTCTATTTTGCTTTTCTTACACTGCCTGGTAAATATTGGTTTCTGGACATATAATACATTTATTACTAGATCAGTTATTGGTCATTGATGTCCCTTTGCCAGTTACTATAAAATAAAAATATGAACATTTTATTGTAGGGATGCTACTAAAGAATTTATAGTGACAGGAGGCTTGGATGGTCTAGTCAAAGTATGGACTCTAGCAAATAATAAGTTGGATTTAATCCACACTCTAGATGGGCATGCAATGGCTGTTGTTTCTGTTGCTATTAGTCCAGATGGAAGCAGTAAGTTTCAATTTATCTGTAACATAGTGTTGTTTACTATTTATTATGGTTTTCTAGTCAATAAGTAGTTCTTTAGTTTAAGTAATTCATTACGTAGAATACTTGGAAAGATGACACTTTATCATGCAGTGCCATAATAACAATCTCTCCACCAATGTTTGACTGTATTTGACACATGGGATAACTTCATATGGGTTGTATGTTCACCACAGTCAATGCATATTACGTTTTCAGTCGGAGAACAAAATAGTACAGCTTATGATTAATTTGAAATATACATATTATACTCACATTGATAGAGTTCACTCAATTCAATTCAATCAATTCATAAATATTTTTAGCGATTGCAAGTTCGTCACTTGACTCAACACTGATACTGTGGGATCTGTTGACTGGCAAGAAGAGGCATGAGGTAGAGACAGACGCTACTGATGTGTGGCAAGTAGGGTTCTCTCCGGATGGAGCCGAGGTGCTGACCGGAGGCCACACAGGCAAAATTTCTGTGTACAGTGCTGCAGATGGACAGTTAGACGGTATCTTTGACACTAGAGGCAAGTTTGTGTCTAGTGTTGTGTGGGTAAGTGCACTCATTTTAGTATTTATTTTGGGTTTGCAATTTTTTTTTTTAATGGTAAGTAACAAACTATTTGTCCATGTGACTTGAGTATATTTTGTATCAAAATAATATATGACTAGTGTTATAGCCAAAATACGCATTCCCTCTACACACACACACACAGCATGTGTATGTATCATTGTTAACATATTATTAAAAACTGCATGATACATTTTTCGTAAGTTATTATGTTTACTGTTTCGGTATACTTAATATTATTTTCTTTAAAATGTTATGAAAACGATTGTTATATATTCTAAATTATATAACCTGTTCAAAATGATTAATGATTGAAACAGGGAAGTTTCCCTAGCGCCACATTTCTTCGATCACCCAAACGAATGAATATTCGCAGAGCCCGAACGGAAAGCGCGTGGCGGCGGGCTCGGTAGATGGCGCTGTGTGTATATTCGACACGTATAACTGCAAGCTGCTTCACAACATCGACGCTCACACACAGGCTGTGAGATCCGTCGCAGTATCCAAAAACAGCCAGTACCTCGCCACTGCGTCTAATGATGGAAATGTTAAACTGTTTTATTTGTATGTATTTATTTTTTCCTCCTTTATATAGCTGTACTACTTGGAATCATGTGACACAAAAATCCGCCAAGATTTTTTAAAAGACAGGGCTTTGACCTTATTTTCTTAGATAAATTATTTATTCTAAAGCAAATATCGATTTCGAAATAGAAGAAGTTTTTGTCAGAGTCTGGAATATAATCCAAACTTACATAATTCATAGTCTACTTATTTGCAATAAAAAAATCTTATCAGTTTTGTTATTTTATTAATAATTTTTATCACACATAACTTCGAACACAAAACATATTTCATAATGTCCCTAACATCTAAATCTACCTCTCACCCAGGGAGACAGGTCGTCATCTAGACACCCTAGACCACAAGTGCTGGGTGGTATCGGTGCAGTTCAGCCCGGATGATACGCGCCTCGCCACCGCCGCTGCTGACGGGTCCATACGCTTGCTGGACGTGCAGAACTTCAGGATACTGCACACCTTCCAGGGACATAACGACGTGGTATAGCGCTCTTTTTATAGTTTTATAGCACAAGTAGACGTAGAGAGAAGTGGCGAAGCGGTCAAATAACTCGATTCCCGCCGGCTTCCCTTTAGTTGGTGCTTGGGTCGAAAATACTTTCATTTTAGGACATTATAGCCAGAGTAATAAGACTAAACATATTATTTCTCAGGATGGCGAGCGCAGTGGAAAGCCTAGCATTGTAATCCATGCTGTTGTTTGGTTTTGCTACTGTCCATGAGTGGTCGTATCGCTTACCGTCAAGCGAATGGCATGCTCGTCTCGCCATTTACTGAAATAAAAAAACATAGTATGTGCGAGATTGAATCGACTTTTGAAAATTTTCATCCTTCTCCATTGCTAGCGAGGTCTGCTCCCAAGGTTAACTAATAACTTGGAAAAGAAACTAGTAAAAGAAGTGGCGGGTTCGATTCGCGCACTGAAAAAAGTGTTTGTGAATACTGAATTGAGACCCAGTACCCACAATGAACACAATAATTAGGCAATTGTTTCGGGTATTAGGAGACTAATCTTATATCTTGCTATTTCTGGAGATAATTTACCAAAGATTATGGCAACAAAATAAATTGTACTATGCTTTTCCTACTAAGGTTTATTGAAACACATACATTTTTAAGCCAAGATAGTATTTTCTACCTTTGCCACGACTTAGCTTACTCCATTTTTTCAGGTTTGGGGCATCCATTTCAACAAGATCGGTGATAAGTTATTATCAGTATCCAAAGATAAATGCATCAATATTTACGAGTGCCCAATACCGCCGCCGCCACCGCAGCAAAAGAAATAATATATATCTAGAAGTATATTTATATGGTGTTGAAGATTCCTTTTAAAATCAATGATTAATTGTGTAAAAATATTGCCTGGACCACTTTTATTAATAATTAAATAATGCATCGTATGCATGCCAAAGAGAATAATATCGCCCCGATTTATAAAATTAATTAGATACAGAAGAATCCGTACGAGTGTTTAATCGTTACTAAAAGACTAAAATGTATTGTTATTTATAATTTTCTAAATATATCATCTTATGAATAATTTATTGTTTCATTTAGAGTATTCCAAATTTCTCAAGAATTGTTTATTAAAAAGAAATATACACGCTCGCATTATTATGTCAGGAGGAGTCCCTATGTAGAAATAAATTCCAATTCCAGGATATAAATTCCAGCGCTGCAATTCATATAATATTTCCTATATCGAAAAGCTCGCATAAACTGGATGACCCGGTTTGGGTATCCAACCCACGACTTCACGCTTACCAGCCCATACACTCCGCCATATGCCCCTAGACCCATGGAGTGACAACAATTTTAAAAACTCAATTTGTACAATAAAAGACTTAAAAAAGGTTTGGTTATTGGTAGTACGTTGATAAAAGGACGGGACGCGTATACCGAGAGAATCGCGGGTTCGAATCCCAAAGCATATCACTGACCTTTTCGGACACTATACAGGTGAAGGAAAACATCGTGATGAAACCTGCGCACCATAGAGACCTTACTGTTAAGATACAATACGGATGGTAATAAAAATAGCTGTAAATAATTGGGGGACTAGATCTTTGCAAAATCACAAAGTATACGATGGATGTAAGTTTAAGAATATATGACTTAACACGTCCGCTTACCGCAGTATTTAGGCAAACACATGCTGCCCTAAAAATAATTGTACGTTCGATCAAGATTTTAATTACATAAATATTATTAGAAATGGGACGTTTCTCAAAAACCAATATGGAATATGTATTCATAAATATATCCACAATTCTGAGGAAATCACGAACTGCTAGAGCATCATTATTAATATAAGTAAATAAAAACCCTTGCATGTTTTGATCTTTATTGATAACAATGGATTACCTACATTTTCTTGGTTATCAAATATTATAAATGAAATTTCTTTTGATCCAATCGATTCAGTAGTTCAGACAATATTTAAACCTTATAAATGTTATTATAATCTTTTGAGTTTTAACGTAATGGATTTAATAATAGTTTAGCCGTACTAACATTTATGTCTACATCTACAAAGTTTCTATCGAATTACGCTAATATAAGCCGCGCGGGATGTTGGAAGTCGTATCATCGGCGCGTCGTCTGTTGTAAAAGGACAAAAGTGTCCCCTACGGTAAGCCGGATTCTGGTGTACGAATCTTGATTAATTTTTGGTAAGAGGATAGACCGCACGTCACCGACGCTCCTTTGCCTAACATCACGATCCACGAGGAACTAAAAGAGCGTATTGATCTTTCGCGATTAATATGGCACGTTATGAATGAAAAGGTCTTGCGTATCTAGAACATTAATTAAAGCATGTTTTTTGTTAAGAAATTACAAATTATCGACTTGTTTGAGTGGGTTATTAAATAGATTTGAACTTTGTTGTAATGTTAACCTTTACATTTTGGAAAAGAGCCGTGGTTGTTCAACGCTTTTTCCTGTTATGGGTATACAAAAAGCGAAGCGAAGTGGATGGTAGATGATCCTGTTGCCCATAATCACTCTCTTTATTCGAAAACCGTAAACAGGTTGCAACCGTTTGCAAATGGAAAAGGGAAAAAGGAGAAAAGAGGGAAAGGGAAAAAGGAGAAAAGAGGGAAAGGAAAAACCCATGAACCTGTAATAATCTCCCTCATCGAATGAAGCGCGACAGCAACATTTTTACTTCGTGTTGATTTTCAACTATAGTAATGGACCATTCATGTAGTCTAAAGTAAGTTTCTTCACGTTTTGGTATCTGTCGAGGCCTAAAGTGTTACCTTCTATCTATAAAAACACAAAGTCGTAAAATATTTTTTTAAATAAAAAAACCGCACTATTTAGTGCCGTTTCACCGAACGTATACCGCTGTATTACATAAAACGTGGCATTTATCAAAAATATTTACATCGGTAGCAAGTGAATTGGTATCGGCTTAATTTGCGGGGAATTATGCGGCCGCGAGCCCGCCGGGAAATCAACTTTACATTCAATTTACCACCGCCGTGCACAGATAAAAACCAATCACTTCATTTTTACCTGCCCGTTGTTACTATAGATACAGAATAAAGCTCCCGTATTCCCAATTGCGAATGTTTTGCTTTAAAACTTAATCAGGATTACGTTTGAACTTTGAATTATTTCCTAAAAGGTTGAAATGCCTGGATACCGGTCCTTTGGGAATCATTTGCGGATGCATAGCGGAAAACGCTACGAGACTTATTAGAGCCTTACCGATTGTTGTACATTAATAATTATCTCTGTCATTTGTTTCTGCTAGATCAAAAGTCTGAGGATTTTATAATCATGATCTATTTACTATTAAAACAATTTGTCAGTAGCAAAATAAATCTGAAAATATATATATTAGAAATGTTTCTCATTCATAAATCTTCTACATTAACTATTTTGTAGGCTATTGTGAATCATTTTTTGTCGGGCCAAATTAGCGCGTCCATTTTTTTGTCCATTTGCAATATTTGGCAATTCGGTCGTTGTGCCGTTGACAAGCGGTATTGTACATACGGCGGGTGATAGCCATACCCGGTCGGAGATATCGGTGTCGTAATCACGGCCGGCGGCAGCGCCATTCAATGAGATCAAATCACTATGCGGCTGTATGAATAATTCAGGCGCGGTCCACCTGCGACACCCACCTCAACCCTCCCGCCATATACACTACCCATGTACATATATACTATACAACACAACTAGCTTGACTTATATTGTTACAGTTATATAACTTTAATTTTTTTAGCTATTTTATTTGTATTACGGACGCAGTTGCTTGGACGGCGGCTGTGAGATGGGAGGCCGCGTGTTCCATGCCCGCACCGAGACAAGTATTTGTTTAATCCACAAATATTTGTTTCGAGTGTGGGTGTTTGAGTGACCGTCTTGTAATTTCTAATACCCTCGACACAAGATTTGCTATTAGTGTGCGGTCAGAATTATGTGTATAACCGGTGGGTTTAATTATTTAGTGAAGATACTTATATGGTACAAATTGTTAGTGGGAAGGCTTGTTTGCTATGTATTTAAAAGTATAAACCAAAATAATGTTCAATAAATAATTTATTTGCGACTATCCATAATCAATAAATAATTGGTTAACAATAACGGCTTAGTGGTGGTAGGTCACAGCAGGTGAGGAGAAGGTGACGTGTCCGGGGGCAGCGGCGTAGGCGACCTTGGCGACGGGAGCCGCGGCGTAGGTGACGGGAGCAGGTGCGTAGGCCACTGGGGCATGAGCGTACGCGACCTTGGCGACAGGAGCGGCGTAGGTGACTTTGGTGACGGGGGCAGAGTAGGCGAGCTTAGCAATGGGTGCGGCGTAGGCAACCTTGGCTACGGGAGCGGCGGCGTAGGCGATCTTGGCGGGCTCAGCGATGGGGGTGCCTTCGTATCGGACGACGGCGTTGAATCCGTTCTCCTTGTCAGCGGTGTATTCGACAATGCGGTGGACGCCGTCGGGTTGGACGAGAGAGTAGGAGCCGTGCACGGCGTATCCGTCACGGGTTTCCTTCTGTTGCTTGATGTCGCCGCTGTGGTTGTCCTGGACGGAGTACTCGAAGTCGTAGTGGGCGGGGGCTTCGGCTTCACCGTAGGCCACCTTAGTGAGGGGCACCCCGGGGAGGGCGGAAGCGGCTACAGCCAGAGCAAGAACGACGACGAACTGAAATATAGAGACTTATAATATTTCTTTATATAATAATATTTCTTTGAATCGGGTAATAGAACTTATCTGAAGGGTATATGAAGTAAATGATTTTTTACATTCTGAAGAATTAGTCAAAAATGAAAATTAGATTTTGCTGTATAAACATTGTTAAATATTTTCGGAATAGCTAAGTTCTCACCTTAGCGGCCATTGTTAGTGTTATGATTGTTGATGGTTGACTATGTCTGTACCGGAGTCTGCACCAGTTTTTATACAAAAGCTGTGAGGCTCGGTGACACAGAGCTGGCCCGGGGCGCTGGTAATTATGCCTCACCACTGATTGAGAGGTGAAGGTCGCGCGACGCACCGCAGGCTATTCGCTTTCGTGTGTCGTGTGCTGGACTGATACTACTTAGAGATTACATACTGAGATGTAGATAAATCTTAAGACATGTCATATTTGTTATTACTACCATGATTTCTCGTATACTTAGTTATGTTCGTGATAAATTATTTATTTAATCCTTTTTTGCACTGTATAAATAAATTACATAATAATAATAATAGTATAACAAGTGGCGGCCCGATCACTACAGGTAATTTTTAACAGACAACCATGGGATGGATATATAAATATGAGAAAGAAAGTTATTAGTTAAGATTTTTTTCTTAAATTTAATCTGAAAACCTTTTATAAAGCCCGTAAGAGCACATGTCATCGAGTATCAATAAAACACCAGTTGGATTATACAAGATTCGCCGGCTAAATAAACACATGTATTTCATTTTGCGATAGCAATGTGGATCATCGAATTACAATGTCCTTAAATGGTCCACCATAAAATAATTTTATCGCTTATTGCTGTATTTTAAAAGTGTTAAAAGCGATATGTTTATCTTGTCCAGGAATATTGTAACCCTCGTTTTAAGTGGTAGAGCCTTGCTGTTGGTCGTTAAAGTTACTTTTCAAATAGTCCATAATAAACAAACAAATCGGGGTGGTGCCAATATCATGAAAAATATTATTATGAAGTAGTAGATCTTTGTTACTGACGAGTAAGATTGTCGAAGACCCAACGGCTGTTGCCTGTTGTCTGGTAAGGCATTCACATCTGCCCGGGTAGCCATCACCATGCATGAATATAGAAAACCTATCATTGTAAACTACGCAATTCATTTTAGGAAGACCTGTAATATCCGATTTCGAATAGACTGCCATTATTATTTTATCGACTGCCGAAACATGCTTATATCTTGCCCGTGAATACCTACTCTGTTAGATTACACTGTAGTTAACATTGGATGCATTGTAGAATGAAGGCACTTTGATGTGCCCGCATAAAAACAATATGTTACTGTAGTTCGTAACCAGACGGTCCCTTGCATACGATAATCTTCTATCTAGTAGGCAAGCTTATAAATTTCTGCCATGAAACTCATTGTCATCGTCTTTGTTCTTTAGCCACAGGTAAAGCACTGCTAAAATATATGAGAGTTAATCTAGTTGTGAAAAAGGATTCCATAAGTTCAGTAAGGATATTTGATAAATTGAACGTATTTATCATTTAACTCCGACAAATTATTTTAATTTGAAACATATTGATCAAAATTATTTTTCAACGTCTACCTATACTTGATACTTATTAGATTCTCTCTCTCTTTCTATCTATTTAGCCATAGAAAGTCCACTGCTGGTCATAGGCCTTCCCCAAGGATCTCCACAAAGACCTGTTGGAAGCGGCTTGCATCCAGCGACTTCCTGCAACCTGAACCAGGTCGTCCATCCACCATGTGGGTGGTCGTCCGACACTTCGCTTGCCTGCTCGTGGCCTCCACTCCACAACCTTTCGGCTCCATCAGTTCTTCGTGCTATGCTTTCGGCCCACATTAGAATAGCGATAATTGAATGCAGTACATTCGCTGAATTATTTAACATTCAATTAATCAGAACATGTCAGGGTACTTTATATTCGCAAGCAAAATACTTCAATGACAACTGTATATATTATTGATCAAGTTCATTAAGTATTTCGTGCGGTATTATGAATACTGAATATATACATATTACGTTACTTTCTTATTTGAAATCTGAATACATACCATTCAGATTTCAATTAGGAAAATATAATTAGGCCCCTAAATTAATACAGAATTAATGATCTAAAAATCTGTATGGATATTAATTGCTTTAAATACTGTGCATCAATAGTATTGTCATTGCTACGGATTCTTACATGAATAATTAAAACCCACCCTTAAAAAAGGTCACAAACGCATCTGCTAGTTGAGTGACTATAGTTGAAAATTGTCTCCTCGTTTATTTATTTATTTTTACACAAAACGCGTTACAATTTTGAAGATGATCATGAATCTTATAAAGTCCGGGCATCTTAAAAGATGCAAAGAAATTATAAATAATATTTTGTTTGACAATATGATTGTTCGAGCATCTCTTCACACTTCAGATACGTACATAATTTATTCGTTGATAAAAGTAAAAACAACGTATATATGTATATATATATTATTTTAAACAGAAGAAGTAAATTAATTAAATAAGTCAATGTATTTCGTAACAAAATTTACGAAAAAGAAATCACCAACCCAAATATTACGGATTATCTTCGAGTTGATTGCATATACGAGACTAAATAAAAACAGGTGCGCTACATTGTAAACAAGCGGCAATGTCAGCGAAGATATTATTATTTCAAAAGCCAATAATAAAACTTAAAAGATTATCCGTATACATAATGTTAATGCGAGTGGAAATTACATCAGCCGATGAGTGGGTCTATCCGAGCTTTTAGTAAAAGACGCCCTTGGTGCAAATTGGCGGATAATTATTTTTAACTTATGTATAAGTATTCTTGGAATTTACAAGCCATTATGTTGAGATACAGCGCGATATCAATCCTGCACATTTATCTGTAAGAAATCAGGTTTTTAATATGAGTTTATTGTATTTTAAAGGGATAAAACAATATCCAATTATAAAGAATTTAAGTGGTTTATTTTAATAGCCTAAGATGCTGAATCTATCATAATTAAAGAATTAGGGTAGGTAATTATGACTTCTGTTACATTAGTACAACATGTGTTTAGTTGAGTTTGCAATGACAATTATAAACAAATCGATTCGATTAAATTACAAAATTAGCCAATAGTCTTTAATAACAGCCTTCCATAAGCATTTAATATGCATAGATAAATAAATCAAATCACCGCAAGTGATTTTAATTACATAATTCATACGCGGCGCAATAATAAAGGCAGTTGCATTCATTGAAACCGTTTTGAGGAAACGGGTTCTTTCGCCGCCAGTTCGGAGAGACCTCAAGCTTTCTACCTTGAGCGTCGCATCTGTGACTGTAAAAAGAATACCGCGGGTTCCGTTAAACTGGTCCGTTTATGGGCAAAGAAATCAAAAGTAGTTTTTGATTAAATGTGACCGTGGCCTTGGCCGAAATGCTTTGAGTGTGGTCCGGCGGTAATATGTGTAACATACGCGAAATGTTGATTGATGGCAAATGGCGCGCATGTGGAATAACCATTACTGTCGAACTCGATACGATCACCTGCATTAACTAGATGAAATAACTTTTCAATTGATGCTGTAGAACAAATAGCATGTATCTAACACTAGTATACCTTAAGGAATATTCCTGTTAGGAGAAATATTATTTATATATTTGATATATTTTTTTTATCAGAATTAAGAAATAATTTCTTCTATGAATACATAAAGCTGCCCATCTCGCCTTTGATAGTGGGTATGTATCACCGCACAGTGTGAATAATTTAATAAAACGAAGTACTTCAAACAAAATCTGAAGCTGCCTTATTATTTATTAATGCCCAGAAATTAATAGGTAACTAATTTTAGGGAACTGAATTTCATAGTTTCAATTTTCCAATAGAATTGTTCCAAAATACCGAACAGCTTTGGATTAAAATTCGAAGCCCATCAACTATGTTGCATATTGTTAGAGAATCGTAACCACATTCTTAGTAGAGTTATCAGAAATCATAGAAAGTATAACAATAGAAGTGCATGTCAAGCCCTAAAAAGTAGTATCTAAAATAATAACTAATGACGGCCTACTACAAACATAATCAAAAACGAGGAGAAAACAAGTAATTAATCATGGTAGAACTATGGTAGATTGAACATTTCGATAGGAGCGGATATCGCATTTAAACAGGTCGAAGCCGGAGGCAATTGTTTGTTATTCATACCAATAAAACAGTTTGAAATAATAATAATTTATTGAATTAATGTTTATTTAAATCAATTTAATTAGCCGGGTGTCTAATTCTCATGGACGTTATATTTAAAGTTCATGCTGTTGCTTGTTTTCTTTCTTTATTAGGTGATTGCATTTGCCCTACATTCTAAGTACAACGCTGATATAAATTGTCCAAAGTTATCATTAAAGTTGTTCAACTTTTGAGTATCAAATCCCACACACAATTTTGACCTTAGGTTTTCACAAGAGCAAGTCCATTATATAACTGAATAGTGGAGCAATTTAAAAAAATATTGGAGCAATAGTTAATAAGCGACTTGTAATTATGTGGTACGACCAGTCCGCAACTTCAACGAGACATTAAACAAATGAAATAAACTTCAGACAGAAAACTGATAAAACTAATTGATTAAATGGATATTGAAGGAGATTTACAATTTTTGCGATAAGAATGTTTAATTGAATTCAATTGAAATCAATTTTATGTATTTTTTTCGTGTTTATAGTAAAAGTTAACATCTTGTTCTACCCTCTCTGTTTTATAACACTTAATAGATCCACACATTTTGACTTGAAGAGCCACAACTTTGTGATCAAATCAAGAGGTTTTCCCATACTTTGTTCATATATTGCCACCGCAAAAAGTTTTGTTAGGTAACAAAAACTCATCATAAATTCTTTGTAAAAAAAAACAAATACCATAACACATTTATAGTGGTGTGGGAAATATATACCTAAATACATATTAATAATACTTAGTACATATTCGTTTGATTACGTCATGTTCATTGTATGGTTCTTCAATTTAAATAATATAAACTAAAGAAACTAAATTAAAGTACGACTACCTATTTGTAGATATTTATCGATTTTTACTAGTACTAAGTAATCTGTGATTTTTACTTTAAGCTCTGATTGCGGGAGTTACCTAGCTGCACTGCGTGCGTATGTTAAGTTTTCCTTATTCGTGAATCGCTTTTTGAAAGTATGATGGAGAATATTTTTCTGCTAATTAGTTCTGAGAATTTGATATTGAAGAACAAGTATTTAATATGTAAATCTAAAGTATGTCAAGCAACATTTTATAATTGAAAGAAAACTATTTTTTACGGATTTTATCGCGGATTTGTTTTAATTTTTACATTTTTGAACTTCGATTACTTTACACCTTTCCTGGTCACGGGTTTAATAATGGTATAAATTGTATCATCATCCATAATCTTTAGCACCGAGAACTTCTCTTCTTAACGATACTCCATTGCCAAGGATCATCACAAAGACATTTTGAGACCTATAGAAACTCATATATTGAAAAAAAAACACACTTGTAAGTAAATCCATACAAATAAGCATTTATTTCATTGTCTTAAGTACAGTAAAGTAGACCGCACAGAATCGGAAGTAGGTCAGATGCATATTGTTTTAAGTTTGATAAATGCGATGTGATTCTATTCGTATGAAGACTAATGCTAGCATATTTAATTATTACACTCAACAGTCAAACGAATAAATCTGTTATGTATGTAATGTTATTGGAAATTGTGAGAGATATTCAGATTAAATTTATCAAATTTAGAATCAAAAACTCAAAAATATGTACCTATTTATAGATTAACTAGGTGCGAAAATTCATTCGTGGCTTCTCTTTTTCTCCAGTTAGCTTTGGGCGCTGTATCGCAATGTCAGTCATCAACATACAGACATATGTATGTGTAAACCATTAATCAATCCTCCGTAAGAGGTATGTACAAGTATTCCGGTCAAAGATTGATATCATGATAATAAGCAATTAAAGAAATATGCTACAGTGTATAACAAGTCTTAAAACCTGGTAAAAACGTTTTTGAAAAGATATTAAGGATATATATATTATATTTGCAATATATGCATGCATGTACTGTTTTTGCGTAATTTCATCAATTAAAATTACTATAAGATAAGTTTAATTAGCCATTAAATTGTTTAGAGGTATGTTAAAAGATCCTTCAAGGGAATGAACTTGAGCGGGTTACATAACGTTGGTCGAGTTTTGGGCTGCGGTCACGGCGCGGTGCTGTGCGTGCGTGCGTCCCGGTATAAAAGCACCGACCCATCGGACATCGGCACATTAACTCACTACTCCTAAACCAATCAACATGGTCGCCAAAGTGAGTATGTCGCAAGATCATTCAGATAAAAATTGGAGTTATTTAATACTTAGTTGAAATGTACTGCACGTGTTTTAAATTGGCAGTTGTGCTTTCTCTGTTTTATCTAAAGTTTAATTGTTTTTACAATTAATTTCTCTTGCTTATTTAAACAGCTATAATAATTTAAATTATTGAAAGTGGTAAAACATAATTTTACTTTACTTACCTATTCCATATTTTATAGTTAATGATGCAAGATAATTGATAATTATATCGTGAAAAATTACTTAAACTTATTTTAAATGTATCCCATTTTCAGTTCGCAATCTTCTCCTGCCTGGTGGCCGCTGCCGCCGCCGTCGCCGTCCCCCTGGTGCCGGTCGCTAAAGTAGCCTACGCTGAGGCTGAAGCACCCGCTCACTACGATTTCGAGTACTCCGTCCGCGACGAGCACACCGGAGACATCAAGGAGCAGAAGGAATCCCGCGCCGGAGACGCCGTGCACGGCTCCTACTCGCTCGTCCAACCCGACGGCGTCCACCGCATCGTCGACTACACCTCAGACAAAATCAACGGATTCAACGCTGTCGTCCGCTACGAGGGCACCCCCATCGCTGCTCCTGCCAAGATCGCCTACACTGCCGCTCCCGTAGCCAACTACGCCTACGCCGCCGCTCCCGTCGCCAAGTATACCTACGCTGCCCCCATCGCTAAGGTCGCCTACGCCGCTCCCGTTGCCAAGCTCGCCTACTCTGCCCCTGTCACCAAAGTCACCTACGCCGCTCCTGTCGCCAAGGTCGCGTACGCTCATGCCCCAGTAGCCTACGCGCCCGCCCCCGTCACTTACGCCGCAGCTCCCGTCGCAAAGGTCGCCTACGCCGCTGCCCCCGGACACGTCACCTTCTCCTCTCCCGCTGTGACCTACCACCACTAAATTGTTAATGTCTCTGTTATTTAAACCCTAATTTATTCTGAATACAACGTAGTCAATTTTATCAAAAGCTTTTATTTTCCTGAGGGTCGATCGAGAATTGCGCAAGGAGGCGTCAAAACGGCGTATCCGATATCAAAACGCTCCAAACGAAGTTAGAAAGAAGCGTGCGGGTAGTGTCGGGGAATCAATTGAATTATGTAGCGTTATGAGGCGGCGAGGCGAGCGGGTCCGGTTACGCGGCACGTCCAAGTCGCCCTCGGCGGACCCGCCTGACGCATTGCTCCTGACACCTATTCATTCACCTAGTTTAGCCGACGCTTCTGTAATTATATCTTATACACTCAATGTTCGCTCCCCTCGCTCGCCTCACTCTCGAGTAGGCGCGGGGGATGAGGTATGCCAACATTGATTGTTGGCACCGACTTTGCAAAAAAGTGGCACAATGTATCGACACCTACATTAAAAATTGCAAGCAAATATAAAGTGACAGGTCTGATGTTGGAAGTGGTTGTTAGCACTAAACGAGGGGCTTGTGAAGTGTGTGATCTGAATGTTATATTGCTGCCTCTGCGTGACTCGCGGGGATGCGAAGGGGTTGCGCATTGAAGTGTTTTAGTAACAAATGTAGTTTTATAACTAATTTATGATGGCTTAGCGTGTGTGGGGTAAACACCTTGTAATATTATGTTGTACTGGCAGATAAATACAAAAAACACTTAACAAACGCGACCATATGTTTAAATGTAGCTACTTAAACTAGAAATAATACTACAATGATATGTTTCTCAACATTTTTGGAGTTGTAGATAAGATTGCTTTCAATTTATTCTTTAACTTCTTTAACGCTCTTTAACTTCTATTTCTAGGCGTGCTCGATACACTTGAAATACAATGTACATAAATCCAATAACAAAGAATCTAAATTATTTCAGGTCTATACTTACGATGTTTTGTCAATGTGAAATTAGGTCAATAGACTTATAAGCTTCATAGATGACGATCTATGAAGCTTATACACCATACTTTAAAGGCATAATGTCTGTGAATATACAATCGTTTCCCGGTATCTACATTTAATAAAACAGATTATTCCGTGTAGGTACGTAGTGTACACGCATAAAATATTCTCTCTGTGAATGCTTGACGTCCGAAATAATAATATAATCAGTGCGAACAAATGTTTTGGTGAAGTTTTACAATCCGCCCACAGAGGTTGCACAAAGGGTTGTTTCGTGTTAATCCGGCTATTATCGGATGATGAACTATTACCCCTCCCCCTCCCCGCCTGAACCCCGCGGTACCCCCTCACGTTTGTTTAACCATTACGAGGGGTATTACACCGAATGTCGTCGCTCCTCAGAGATTTGAAGATGAACTGTCATTACATGACGTAGAAGGGTTGTGTTGTCAACGTTGTAATGATAAATACACATGTTTGATGTTTTCATAAGGATGCTACACATTTTGTAATTTAATAGTCAATATACTATCGGTCTCATTTACGTTACTGCAATGTGTTATGATCATTGATAATACTTTACTTGACTATTTTCAGCTAGAATATCTGTATTTGTCGGCGTGGTGATCACCATATAAAGGTGAAAAATCATCACGATTACATAAGTAATTGTATCGATTTGTGTATACAGCTTGAATATATCCGGGTTTTATGCAGGTCTTTATAGTTGTGTCAACTTTGGGAAGATAACAGGCAATGCTTTGTAATTCATGGTGTTGTTTGGTTTGGTCCAAGAGCGGTCGTTTCACTTACCATCAGGTGAATGCTTGCTCGTCTCGCCATTCACTACAATAAAAAAGAAAAATCGATAACAATTTCTCGTGGGCCCCCAATTGGATTGTTTTGCTCTTGCTATCCGATGCATTGTAGACAAAAAGGATATTATGGTAAACGAGTAACCAAAAACCAAAACAAGGAGGTGGGGTATTCATCTCTAAGTAGAGAAGATAGAAAGCTTAGTTATGGTAGAGCCCTAAAAATGAATAATAAATTAAGTCTTGGGTGGTAGATATCAAAAATACGAGAGACTTTTTGGCCGCACAAACACCTAGACCCAAGACAAATACTTGTGGGTCTCACAAACATTAATTGTCTCGAGGCGGGGTTCGAACCCACGGCCTCTCGTTTCACAGCCGGCGTCTAACCAACTGCGCGACGGAGGCTGTCATAGGTCATTTATTTTCGAATAAATCCTAATATCCAATCAGAACCGTTTACAAAGCTGGCCACAACGCGTCTGTACCTCACAGTATTTTAATAGTCAAGAGAGATAACTTGATAAAAAGGAGAGTACGCGGATAGCTCTAAAATAGATCGACCGATCTCTTTGGTAAAGGTAAATATAAGCAGAACATGCAATAGCATCGCACTTCATACTACTTACTTACAAATTCTTTTGGGAATTCAAAAATAAAAAATAAAAAAGTTACTACCGATAAAATTAACTAATTATGGCGGTTTGTATTCTATGGGTTCCATCTCTAGCTTATCAGTATTCATTTGTATTTGTTATATGATCTTGTTTCTGGTACATAAAACAGTGGCTGTCACACTACAAGTCTACAACTGTACCTGACGAAAACTTGAGGGTTACTCTACTGGTGCTCCGCATTGTTCCGATCACAAAAATATATTATAATTAATCAAGAGTACTTCTTTATTCCGACATATAAAAGAGGACAATCAAGCGGCTACACCGCTTAACCAACAATACATATGAAGTTGCTTTAGATATTAAAGCGATAGTTAACGAGTGCTGTGATCGCTGCACAATAGCGATGCGATGTTCGTCACGCGATCGTCTAAATGCGCACACACCGCCACGTGCCACACAATTGGACATTTCATGCATTTTGCCGGCTGCTGTCGCTTCCGGCTAGGGCTGCTGTCGGTGAGGTCTTAGTTTTAAGAGCAATCGTATAGAATGCATGACTGATGTGAAGCGCCGGCTTCGCTGTCTTGTTCCGTTCGGTGAGCGATATTGCAGGAGACTTAATACTCCTCTCTTTCTTCCTATTCTTACACTGACGCGACGAAAGTGACTATAGTTATTGTAATGCAATCTAAGAAACCAGTTTTTGCCGATAACACAATAAAATCCGGATGTACCTAAATGTGCTGAATTCGAAACGCGACACATGTGACTGAACATTTGAAGCTAGAAAGTTTTATATAGAATTTTAATGTAGGTACGCATATTCGAAAACAGAATGCGCAATAGTCATAAATTGGTAGCTACTCGTACATTGGTACATCTAAAAACAAAATATTACACTTAATACTGAAATCTACCCAGTTTTTAATTTAAAAACATCACTATCTACACTTTTGGTCTCTATCTATTTATTGTTGGTCAACCCTATTATACCATCTGGTTTGGTGCGCACTTGCACGGGACAGTTATCATTATTATTCTAAGGTTTCTAATGCTACTTCATCGCTACTGTATTTATTTCGGTGGTAATTAATTTGTTGATCTTTGAGGGTCGGAAGTGAATGAAGGTGAACTTCAACCGATATTTCTCAATTTCCTTTAGTAATTTTATAAATAGCTGTTGATCTACCTACGATTTTTGCCATATGAGTACTTTAAAACATACATTTTATCTATTTGTTCATTGAGATAAGCAGTTTCAAATGCAGTGTAGGTAACGGACTTGGTTTGGTGTCTCAAGTTTAAAGACTTGAAAAAAAAACGCCGTTGATACAACTGAGGCTGGATTTAGCGATCTACTATTATGGATTTCGTTTTTAGTTTTTTTTATACTGATTAAAACTCAATTTGATCATTTTCAGCGCTTATAATGTGTGAATTCCATTACATTCAACCTAAGTTATTCTGATTTGACACTATAAAAGTGTAGCTTGTGAATTAATATTTCTACTTAACATATCATTTTCTTGGAAACCCTATCTATCTATAGAGAAAAAAACAACGAATGCGAAATTCCGGAACGATAAATACCTCACAATCCCATCGAAAGCAACTCTCAAAATATTTACGGGGATAGAACATTGCGCATTCTAATGTTCTGACTTGCTGTGCAATCGCCCCGAGCGGGCTCCAGGGAGGCTCGGCTCGTCGGGGAGGCTCCGGGAGTTTGAGGGGGTGGGGTGAGTAGGGACGGGGTGGGGAGGTGGTGGGATGGCACTAGTCTATGTCGGAAACAATTAGGCGGTGCGCACGCGTCCCGGCTTCCCGTTCGCCGTCTAATTGGCGTATCTCGGATCCGCTCATGTATTCGCATTATAATTGACAGTGACGATGCAAGCGTATTATATTGATATCTGTTACAGCGCGTTATGTGGTTTACTGGTGTCGCGCTCATTGTGAACGTTTGTTTGCTTTGGCGCGACATCTGTTTTCCCACGAGCGATGCGTTGATCGTTGTCAATGGTAACTGTTATAGGAATAACAACGCTCTATTTTGGATTGGATTATCCTTTATCGCCTTGAAACAGCTGGTATGGCCAGCCTGGTCGTGTGATGACAATAAAAATGATCAAAAATTAATTACTAATGTATGAGAGCGTTTATGGCGAGTTGAGCAGATTTTGTAGCGTAGAAGACCCCCTTCCCTTAAAGGCTAAGACTAGAGCCTTTTCTGAATATGATTTTGTAAACATTTAGGTGGCTTCGTTTCCTTTGTGAAATTTTACATCCCTTACTTCAATATTTGTCCATTAATCTGTCTAAAAATTTCAAAGGTTATGTCCAATCAAAACAATGATGTCTGCACCCGCACTAAGCCAAAGTGGTGGACAAAGCTCTATCATCAAACATTAAAGAGAGATATGTTCAGCAGTGTGACGTATAGTTGATGCTCGTGTAGTACATATTATACATATTTAATCCACATTGGCATTCACTAGATTCGACCATCTTAATACCTAACCAATCTTTGCTAGAGTCTAGTACTAATCTGAAATATGTAGCCATTATAGATCTCAGTCTCAATAGTCTCCATTTCTACGGTATGTAAGTCCGCCAACCCGCACTAGGCCAGCGTGGTGGACTATATGGCCTAACCACTCTCAATCGATTCCCTCGATTGTAGAGTAGGCCCGTGCCCTGCAGTGGGACGTATATGGGCTGATATAGATAGATATAGATATAGATCTCACTCTCATTTATACCACTAAGTTAATTTGGGCATGGAGAGTGTGGCAACTTATTATACGCATTCTGTGACATTTCGCACCTGATTATTACGATTAATTTATAACACCAATGTGTACACGCAGGTCACGTAATAATTACGCAATATGTCATACTCATTGCGTAAAGCGTCAAATGTTTTATATCATTCGTATTCATAATTATAAACTAATCTAAATTAGGTTATTTACATCTACTGAGTAATGCATGTTGCCCAAGATAGATTTTTAAGAATAGGTACTATCATGAATGCGTACTACAAAATACTTAGTGGCTCAAAAGTTTGTGGGTACTACTTTCATTAGTCTTCTTTTTAAACTAATGAAATACCTACATTGGGTTTGATAAAATATAATTTACTCTGAATTAGTATTAAATTAGTCAATGCTTTGAAAACCTTGTCATAAAAGTATTAAAAGATCCGTGATGTTTAGAAGAGCGACTAAACTCCCCCTTGCCTGACATCTTAGCAAAGCTACCAATCGGCCACGTCCGACAGTCGTGAGGCGCTAATAAATTCTTGGTCATACGAGTATGATGCAATAACATACAAAATACTTTAATACACATTTGCAATGCCAGTAATATTTGATACAACCCTTCATTAGCAAAACTAATGATTCGCTAAACAGCGCCCGGGGGCGGCCCTACTATTCCCATGACATCTGTTTCGTTCGAGACCAAAATCTATTTATTCATATCGTATTGCTAATTTCGGGATTAGGCGGCGCGTTCCGTCGGTTATTGAATTATCCATTCCGTTTGCGGGGACTGCGCCGTCCCTCGGGATCTTTTACTATGGTGACGGGACGGCACTCGAACTAGCTTCTTTAACTGTTTTAAGATTTATTTTAAAGAAAATTGTTGGTTTTAAATATTGTAAATTATGTAAATAAATAAAGTAATGTAGCGTATATTCAATATTTAAGATTTTATATTTATTTTAAATTAAAAATGCTTTATTGATAGAGCCAATTATTTTGCAACCATTTCAAAAATATTATTTTGCTTTTTGTTAGTATTATGTCAATGTTCATATAATATCCTAAAAGACTGTATTTATCAATGTAGACAATACCTTCTAATGCTCTGAATACACTACTTAAAAACTCCGAGTCAATATTAACATTCCAGCTCGCAGTACAATGGTAAGGGTTTCGGGTAGAAGTACCGCAAAACGTCGCCAAAACGTTTCGCTCGCTCCGTGAATACATTATTCTGTTTCGCGTTTACGAATAATGTTTAGTAAGCGCGTGCCCAATTAAACGCCGGCGCGTCGCACCGAGCCGCACTGAAACACTACACACTACACACGCGGCTGTTATAAACTTCATACACTAAATAAAACTAATTTTTAAGGATTTTATCGCGATTTGGTTTAATTTTTACAATTTTTAACTTCCCGACGTTTCGATTGCTTTCTAGCTTTCGTGGAAGTGAATTCGCCCCGTGACCACGAAAGCTGGAAAGCAATCGAAACGTCGGGAAGTTAAAAAATGTAAAAATTAAACCAAATCGCTATAAAATCCGTAAAAATTAGTTTTATTTCAAAAGTTATGATTGAACAAAAAGAAAAAGTTCTAAAAAAATTGATACCTGCTTTGAAATACCGAGCTGTTATATAAATAAACAACTATCGTATTCATATTGTATAGCAAATAACGTTTTATTAATAACATCTAAAAATAACCGCAATATCGGAAATAATCCGGTGTTGAGGAAACTCATCAGAGCGCGGCGCTATAAGTCCTCTTTCAAAGCACCGACGATAGTTTCCTAATCCGCCGCACAACAGAACGTTATTAATTTCATATCGCTCACAAAAGAGCATGTTGATACAAATATCTGAACAAAAGCCCGCGGAGTAATTAATGTACAGTCGTATTGGTTGAATCCCGTCGTTAGGTCCCGGGGGAGGCGCAAATCGACACAATACCGTAGTTAGGGAGCGAGGGCGCGTATCGGCGGACGTTTAACGAGCAAATTATTTAGTAAATGTTGCCAAATAATAACATTAATGCGGGTGCGTGGGGGCCTCTCCACTGATTCCCTCGTTCTCTGCGGATAGATTAGCGTGGATTTTGATTTTTCAGCGAATAGGTTCGAGTTTACATTTTATTCTTTTTTTTCTATGTGGTTAATTTAGTCGGTTAGACAGCCTATAACTGTGTGACTCGCCTCTTCTGGGCTATTGCGTAGGTAGATGTATGTCTGCTACACAATTGGTCATGCAATTAAAAGACCACTGGTACTAACATAGCAAATATAATTTACTAATATGCTATGATTTCATTGAATTCATAAAGGATATTTTTTATTTATTTTTTATAATCGCTGAAAAAGATGTTGAGCTTTGAAGTTTGACGTCTATTCTCTGCATGTCGTTTCTGAAGTCGGCTTTCTGTTGTTTAGCAGTGGTAGAGTAGGAATCATAGTCTCTACTCCTTAAGGATATTTGATAAGAAGTACATTGGAACAATAAACGAGCAGAAAGCAGAAATCGACGAGCAGGTAATTGTCGTAAGAGCAACTAGATGCAGGGCATATCCAACAGATCGCTGTGGAATTCTGAGGATGGAGACTGAGGTTCTTGAACTAGCATTGGATTTTCCGAGATTATTTTGTGAAAAAAATATCTATTTGAATTTTATATGACATTCGTGCTGCCTTCCTTAGTCTGTTAAAAAAATATTTAAACCACTGTATCTTCATCATAGGCAGTAGCCATACTCATAGCTATGTAGCATAAGGACATTGAGCATAATAATTTCACACATAAAATCATGGTGAAACACAGGAATAACAAACATGTATTAAGGAAATAATTAATTTCATCGAACGCTAATTACTTAATGCTATGTTCATTACACACGTAGCAGCTTTATTATGATGATTATAAGACTAGAATTGCTTCGTTCTTGTAACAAATATAATCTTATAGCGTTAGGTACACTATCAGCTTTTGAAAATTAGTAAACTTGTCGGGAGATCAAACACCGTCTATTTTTATATACAGTTTTTAAGCAGGTCTCAACCAGACGTCATTTACAGTCCAATGTCCACATACAAGTATTTTTACAACTCAAAACTATAACGATTAGAAAAACCCCAGTCACATCCACATTATCTCGCGGCTCCGGGCTCGGAGAGCTCGGTGAGGGTAGGCGCCCTCCGAGGCTGGTTAGCCAATGAGAGCTCTCGCGACGCACTCGGCTGTCTGGCAGAGCAAACAGCGCTCCTGAATGCCACATAATTGAGTGGCCGCCGGCTGATGCGCGGTGCGCCCAGTGGCTCTAATCCATTGTCCTCGCCATTAAAATAATTATGAGCTAAATGCGCAAATTAATCACCATTTTATAGATGTTTTACGCGTCATCGCACTGCTTCTGGTTTCTTTGATTCGAATTGAATCAACAATGGAGTTGAATACGTAAGTGGTTCGTGAATTATGTCGTAAGTATTAAGTGTTAAGTATTTGTCAGCATGAGTACGGAAGGATAATTATCACTATTAACACAGAGAATACTTAACAAATTGCACAACTATAAAAATCAATAGAGATTGGAGATAACGATTTACGTAATTTAAGTAGGTATGTTTGTTCACACATGCACTGAAGATAAATTCAATAGAGTATTGAACAAAAACTGAAAATTCCATAATCGAATTTAAATATTAAATACATTACTAAGAATAAACAGACCTTTAAATTAAGCCTTTATATACAAATGAAAGAAAAAGACCGTTAAAAAACATCTATAAATTAGTACACAGTGTAAACGTCTTTATTGTCAATAATCATTTTGTTCTTCTCACTCCAATACTCGTCGGGCAGACACCACTTCATGCCGCTGAGACCGTTCCACCAAATCCTGAATTTCTTGTTTGCTGGTGTTTTTTTATTCTCATTGTTGTGTAAGGCTTCACACAAACGGCAAAGAGGGTGGGTAACTTTCGTCTCAGAAGTATCGACCTTGTAAAGATTGGTCCATTTGAAATAAGACTCGTATATCGCTGGTTCTGTTATTGCTTGTTTAATTTTCAGGGCTAGTCTGTAGGGATGGAATTGGCGTGCGTTTATGTACGATCCGTCTGGTAAAAATCTGAAAATAATAAGTAAGATATGAAGGAATAGTTTACTCTGCATTTATTTTCTAGTGGAGTCTATGACACCAATTAACAATTCTAACAATTCATATCTTTTACCCTTTGCCGACTTTAAGGGCTTTTGAGAAGAGCTTTATTTATAAGAATTTGTTAAGCTACATGAGTGTTAGTACCTCCGTTTTTTAATGATATAATGTTTAGTTTATTTTAAACCAAATAGTGAATTTGGCTGTGTTGTATGTAGATATTTTATGAAACAACACATTCTGAAGAATATTCATATGCTAATACCAATGTCATTGTTATTCGATTTACGAGTTATATTTCTGCTTACCTACTATAATTCGCTCCACCGTACACAATAGGCACAGCATAATTATTGATGCCATGCAAAACCTTTTCCGACACATAATCCTCGGCGAACGAATTCTCGAACGCCATGTAGAAATAATAGTCCTTCTTGACCATTTCCTCGCAATCATCACGCGTGCATTTACTTCCGGTACACCTGCCGTAAATGTCGATCGCCAGGGAAAAATGGAATAGGTGTTCCTGAAGTCTCGTTACGTATTCATCTCGCAGGCTGTCCGCATTACAATTGCTAACAAGCCAAGCGGCTGCCTTTGTTTTTCCTGACAAAATACTCTTGATTTCTGGTTTCACGGGGCTCGAGCTATTTTTCCACACAACGCTCCTGCTTGGCGCTATAATATGACCGCTGGAGTTTTTGACCGCAATATAACTCCAAACGAAGTTAGAATCAGTTCGGTAAGTCAATGTCCAGTTGAAGAAATCATCGAGGAACAATTCGCACGCTGGGTAATTGTGGGAGGATT
This sequence comes from Deilephila porcellus, assembly GCA_905220455.2. NCBI lineage: Eukaryota > Metazoa > Arthropoda > Insecta > Lepidoptera > Sphingidae > Deilephila > Deilephila porcellus. The sequence goes on along the minus strand of LR999986.1, from coordinate 9,924,430 downwards.
CCAATGTGTTAAGGATGTAGATTTGTGACGGAGATCGAATCCTTGGTGTTACGTTTCCAAAAGATTTGAAGATATTCTCGTTGAAGATAATTGCTCGGAACTTTGAGACGCTTGATAGCCTATGTCTGTTGATAGTAAAAGCACAATCAGTGATTGGACACTGAAGATGTTTAAACACAGCATTGCCTTCGCCAGAATCCAGTAAAGCAGTTGCGAACCACGACAGAATGTATATTGGTGGCTTGAGATTTTGTTTCGGTTCTATTTTGCGATTACTGAAGGACAGCACATACGTTATACTATCCACGAACTTCACTAGGTCGTGCATAATCCAAATATGGATTGCTAGACAGACCAGCATTGTCACAGTCAAATACACTATATTTTTCACGGACCATTTCGATTTCAACAATAATTTCAAATAATAAAACATGGCAAAATAAAATATAGAAAACTGCTTATTGACATGTGTACATATAAAGTGATATAATGACATCCTTTATGATACGTTGTCTATGGTTGTAGATAGTTTGCACTCGATTTGGCACCGGATGTAAGATGGGAAAAGATATTGTAAATCAGTGTTATCCTGCGTGGGAGTATACTTGCATTAGCAAGCAATTGTGTCTCCGGTGGCACCACAACTACAAAAAAAAAAGAATTTAGACAACCTGACAAAGGTCTGTAACACCTCACTAATCCGAGATTAAGATCGTATCTGGTACAGAACACGATAAACACTTCACATGTAAATACACTTGGAGTTTCGTGAACAGTTAGTTTGGAGTGTTGAAAAAATATTGACGGGCAGTCATCGTGTCCGAGGTTCGGTTATTGTGGACGCACCGATTATTGTTGGCAAAATAAATGTATTGTTGTGTTGTAAAGCGTGGAGAGCAAAAACTTGGCGGACAATGGTGTTGTAATTGAATTAAGCGCACTCGGAAACGAGGTGTGACCGGCCACGTCCGGTCTTAGAATGTGCCATATGTCGCTTGCAGATTCCTTGGCGGACTCTTGCAGATGTCCATTAATAATGGCTTGTCTTCTATATCTATATCAGCCCATATACGTCCCGCTGCAGGGCACGGGCCTGCTCTACAATCGAGAAAATCGATTGAGAGTGGTTAGGCCATATAGTCCACCACGCTGGCCTAGTGCGGGTTGGCGGACTTCCATACCGTAGAAATTCTTTAAAATCGCTACGGTATGTAAGTTTCCTCAAGATGTTTTCCTTCACCGTTAAAGTGCGTGGTGATTGACTATCAATACACACATAACTCCGAAAAGTCAGAGGTGTGCCCTGGGATTTGAACCCGCGATCACCGTGAACATGTAGACAGCCGCGTCTGGCCCGTTACCAACAGGCCACCACGCACTTAATTATTTAGGCGCCATTAATTAACCGATGGCTTGTTATATTATTTAAATTAGTGACGTTACTGCAGAAAAAATAATGAATTCCTTTACGCCTAAATAAAATTTAGAAAAGTGAAAAAAATCAAAGAAAGCCGTGTTTTATAACTTAAAAGCCCGACTTTATTAGTTTCAGAACTTACTAGTTTCAGAAGACTTAAGACGAACTTATTAGTTTCAGAAGCTTTTAACCAAGTAGACTATGCTTTATTTTATACAGGGTATATCAAGACTGCATCCGGAAACGAAATCAGGTGGTAGTATTAATGACCTCAGACACAATGCAACTAAAAAATTTCAAAAAAGCAACAGTTTTTTTTGCTTTTTTTTACTTATCGTCGTATTTGGGTGATAAATACATAGTTTGCCTAAAATAATAATATACATCTTTTTATTCTTAAATACATAGATAATGATACGTAAGGGTTTAAATTACTATTTTCGCAAAAAATTAGTTGCATTGTGTTTGTAACCACTAAAACTATTACCTGGCTTCGTCGTCTTTATATACCCGGTATATTTACATATTTTCAATAATATAAACAGGATTAAAAAAATTAGATCATGAAAGCTCTTTTAGTCCTTGCAACATAACTTTAAACCTTAAGTTACAAACATTACCTACTAAAATATCACACGGCATAAAACCTATTCTCCGGGTATCTTTCACATAGTCAAGGCCGTTGCACCAAATATAAATTAAAAATCCATTAGTAATGCTGCGGTTGTTTGTGATTTTGCCGAACCGACGGCACTCTGTAATAAAAGTTAAAACCAGTAACGCCACAGTAAAAACTAACTGCGATCGGTTCACGCAACAACGGTAAATAAACGCATTGCCTTCCGCCGCACGTGAATTATTTAACAAATAAAATGAAACGAAGCGCCGTTCAATCGTGAATTAACTTCATTTCAATTTATACGATTTTTGTTTGCCTTAAAGTACGTAATGTGTTGTATATTTACAACTCGTTGACATACAAATCATGTGAAATGGGATTTGTTCATCGCGGTAAAAAGCGGATTAAACCTATTAAGGAATTATTTTGCTTGCATCGTTGTTTTGTAGATGTTTTCGTCGCAATTACCTCTTGGTGGAATTATAATGCACATTTTATTAAATCACTGTTAATCACATGTTTTTGACTCTCATTTTAATGAAAATTAGTTTATTTAAGATGATCTCACCAACGGATAGTTAAACAAATTTGCAATTCATAAATTTGTGTGTTTTAAGTTTTTATTGGTTGATAAAGCTTGTGTACGGCATAACATCATGAGTTGTAGCGTGTAGACTGATGTGTGTGTGACGATGTTTTCCCATCGTTTTTAGACCACATCTAAAGTTGGTGGATAGATTTCTCTGTCACTAAGATAAGTCTTTTTCCCAGCAATGAACTTCTAAAGATAATTAATTAATATCATCTGTACTATGTTAATAATCAATAATGTACACCCACTCACGGAATAGTACGAGAATATCATTTCTACTGTGCCAATAATATGATCCTCACTTTACACTAATGTAACTCCCGTTACGCCAAGTTTGCTGATTCATTTCTAAAAAAACACGAAGACATTAAAGCCTTAAGCTGTTTAAATATTTATGCTCTATTTACGTATTGACAAAACAAAATGTGGCACAATGGCACAATAGCTCCATTTGTTCATATGTTTAGTGTAAAGTGGAGAGAGAACAGTCTATTGACCACTCGAGAGCTTCCGTGTGAGGGGACAATAGAAGGGCCGGGAAGGGACAGCTTGTGGCTTTTACACTACTTAAATGTTATGTACTATGTATTGAGTGCTGGGTTGGTTTCAGTCAAATAAATTTGTTGTGATAAAATAATAGAAAAGGAAATATTTGAAAATAATAGAAATATTCGAAAATATTATTTGAAAATAATAGACTAGTAATTGCATAGAAAGATGATTGGTATATGCACGTTGGTTATTTTTGCTAAGTAATTTAATTGTTGAGCAGACATTTTTGCCAGTAGTTACATAATGATAGATGCTTATTTATATTATGTAGATTGCTCAAGAAATACTTATTTCCATATGTTTGTATTGAAACAGAGCAAGATTTAAATATGGATAATAATTTTTATTCATAACGCGTCAATCATTATGCTTGATGTACCTAAATACATAGGTACCGATCTCTTTAATTCGACAATTTAAAATATATTTTCTTTCTTTTTCGCAATATTAATACATTTTAAATGAATTTAAAGAAATGGAAGTTTAATATTTATAAATTTAAGTATTAGTTTTAATTAGAACCGTAACTAATTCAAGATAACTATGTCCACTTGCAAAATGTTCATTAGTTTTCCACTCCGCGCTCCGCTCCCACGCATCAAAATTAACTCAAACTATTATAAAGCAAATCATACGTGTTTCCTCAACAATGCATATCACATAATGGTCTAATAGAGCCATAGTCTGTCCCACAATGGGACGGAAGGGCCGCTCGCCACATGCGCTAATCTACTTAGCTGTTAATCTTAACGCTTACTCACCACACTACAATTGTCAACCACCCAACCGAGTTAATTCAATCAATACATTCACGATCTGTCACAACTTTTGCGAAGGTTGTTAAGGTTCGTTGTAATGGAAATAGGGTATGGTTTTTACGAGTCGAAGAGCTTAGTGATTTGAAATAGTGGGTATATGAACTTGTATTTTGAACGAAACTGTTTTTAAGGAAGTAGGAGGTCAATGAATGCAAAGCGGTTCCGAGGCCCAAGAAGTCATTCTGATTATGAAACAGTTTTTTGATGATATGTGAAGTTGATTAATGCTGAGTGCTTCCAAGTACCCACCACTTATCTTAGGAATCTTTAGTACATACATACATACATAAACTCACGTTTTTTCCTAGAAGGGGTAAGCAGAGGAGCTACAAGGACACCCACATTTCGCCTGATATTTTCCGCCCACGATGGGATAGGGGGCGAGCCTATCGCCATATCGGACACAAATTCCTGACCCCGGGCTGATAATGAATAGAAAAATCCAATATCATTTTGCCCGACCCGGGATTCGAACCCGAGGCCTCAGCTTTGTAAACGTACCGTAGCACAATTTCGCCACCGAGGCACCGAGGAATCTTAATAGTGGGAGCCTATATTGACCAGCTGGCTCTTTTGGTTAAGAAAGATAATTATGAAATGTTGATTGTAAATCTAAGCTTTCACATTGATAGTGTAATGAGGAGATAGCAAAAGTAAAAAAAATGGAGGTTGTACTTATCAGAGGATAAATATATCAGCCGTCACATCGCTGCGAATTATATAAAATAGTTTTTGCCACAATTTTTTTATGAAGCTGAGTTTGTTAAAGTGTAAGTAACTTAATATGAAGTAATTGAAGACCTTAATTCATTATAAACAAATTCACTTTATTTCAGTACACAAATGAAAATGTATGGATAAATTATGTTTGTAATATCAGAAAGTAACAAAGTGTTGCCATTAAACAACAATTGCTCCCGTATCTAATCTACGCATGTATCTTAAACTTATAATCTACAATCTACACTTAAACAGATAAAGGGAGAGGCCAAAAAATATTTATTGTGTTTACACTAAACGTAGGTGGTAATCCGAGCGAAGTCGCTGCAAGGGGCTGCATTGTCGCGACAAAAAAATCACCTTAATAATATTATTGGGCTCTAATTTCATTTGTTATTGTTAATCGTGGTTATAAAAGTGTCAGGGGATCTCAATGGAGGTGCCAATTTGTATAATGTTACAATACTTCAACCGGTTTTGTTACACAATGTTGGAGAAAAAATTGAATAATTTCTCGTCCTAATAAAATATGATTATTCGAGTTGCATGCTTCGTTTTTGTTGGGTATTTCGGAGAGGTGATTAGATCGAGTGGTTCTTGAGGTCACTATAATATATCTATTGAATAGCTAGTTTTGCATCGAATAAGATCTTATGGAACAGCTATTGTTGTTGATATTCTAAATATAAGATTAGCTGTGCAGTTGTGTAAACAGAACACACTTCAATATGATGTGTGAATGACTGTGACGAATTTAGTTGGTTCTTATAATGAACTAGGTTTTACCCGTGACTTCGTTTGTTTTGTTTTCCGCTACAGATTATATCTTGAACTGTATCCGTTTACAAATCAGCATTGAAACTGTTGAATTGATTACCTAAACACTATATCGGCAATGCAGATAGCTGGTACGCTCTGGGTAACATTGCTACGGCGTCCCCTATCTACCATACAAAATAATGCAAAAAGCAGCCAAAAAATAGACTTACGGCATCCCTTCAGTTCTGGCGCCTTCTCTATTCATTTCAAGAACATATTTCGCGCCTAAATTATCAATATTTCTTGAATATATTTTTTCGTTAAAGACATACTGTGTACAAGACATCTAAACAACGTTACAACGCGGTGTTTATATCGCGTTGGCAATACGCGTGCGATAGGGCAGACGGGAGGCATCTCCCCACTCTCCTCTGCCCTCCCTCGTCTCCTCACTGAGTCCGCGTAATTAGCCCAGCCTCCTCTTTTGCTTCACTGAAAACACAGTCGCAATCCGAGGACAACAACGTTTATATGTGGCTTTAGATAGCTGATATTTTTCTTATTTCTTGAGAAGGCCTATGTTGAGTTACTTAGTAGTGGAATACTATGGCTTTAGAAAGAGAGAGTAAAAATATACATATCTGCCCTCATTACGATTGTCGTTTTATCCTTCTCAGGTTCTGGAAATCAATTAAACAATGAACATATTAACTCCACCAACGATTTCTATTTATGATGATGGATAATTTATCTAACAAGTAACAACCCACGCGAGTTCTTCGCAATTTAGATTAGACTATTCGTCATGTTTCTAGTTCTTACTGCACTTATTACTAACAGGTTTATTATTCTTGTAGAGAGTATGTAGAGAGGATGGATGAAAGGAGAATAACTAAACAAATATACAAGACGAGTGTGGATGGAAGAGTCGGTAGGGGTCGACCTCATCGAACCTACACCATCCAAATCGGTGATATCCTCAAGAAGGGTCAGGTCAAAAGTACCCTGAACCGACGAGAATGCATGAAGAGAATGATGAAAGTGGATGAAGCGAAAGTTGTATGTCAGGATCGAGCAAAGTGGCGATCCATAGTCTCTGCCTACCCCTATGGGATACAGGCGTGATGATTATGTATGTATGTATTATTATTCTTGCCTCGCTTATTATTGTATAAGCAATCTATAATTCATTTCCACTACACCCAACTATAATTTTGTGGTTACAGATTAACAAAACATTAACTTCCTAATTCCTACTACCCTTTGCAAAGCCTATTGAATTAAAATACATACAAGTGCACGCAAAGGATCGTCAACTTATTGACTGACAAACCGCCATGCGAGGGGACGAGATTATCTTCAAATAAGAGTATTACAGCGGCTGGAGGCCCGTGCTTTGTGATCTAAATAACTAAGACCGCACTGTACTAACCACAGGACAAAACTACACCACATTAAGATATCAGATACCGCAAAAATCGCCTTCAAAAATGATATTTTCCCCTCTGTGCCGTCCATGTTTCCTTCCAATCCCTAGGGGCCGTCTGAGCTCGATAGGGCTTTATTTGCAGATTTAGAACCACTAAGGCTTCGTATATCCACGCTCCTCGTCTTTTCAAATACCAGTAATTTAGGATGAGACGGCCAAATAAGATTTACGGAAATGCGCCCGGTTTATTTGATGTTTTATATATGTTCAAATAGCTTTGTACTTGTCAAATGTTTGTTTAAGCTTAATTGTGTGATAATATGAAAATTGCAATAAACTTTGTATATATTATCTAATAATGGAAGTCGGAATCGATGACGTCGTAATTTATTTCAACGTATCAATGACATGATTATTTAGTGACGTTTGTAAATATATTGTTATCATTATTGCATATTCATACCATAGCGTCGTCTACATCTGTACCTAATATAAAAACATTTTACTGCCTGAATAGCCGGGTAATTGCTATTCTAAATACAGCTTTGCATAACATCACAATCATCGACAACAACTTCAAAAACTGAGCAACTCTACAGCCTTCATTTTGTACATACAATTTATTCAAAGCCGAATGTACATGAGTAAGTTTTTCCTCGAAGGAAGTCAGAATTTGTTTCGCCGGCAGACATAAACAAATTCGGCGAGGTTGAAACTCACCCGTTGGTGTGGAGGGGCGGGACGAAGGGGGGAGGTGTGCGATTTGCATGAAATTATCAGGAACCCCTCGCGTTGTGACGCCGCGCCGTGTGCTCTGAGCATTTGGTACCTTGAAGCTAGTTTTCCGGAAAAACACCGGGATTCCTACCAAGATAACAAATATTAAGGCTCCTTAAAATACTATCAATAAAGGTTTGAGTTATAATGAAAATGAAAACTATGAAAGATTCCACAATATCACCAATTACAATATCAGTCGATAACAATAGCTTGTGGAATATGTCTAATATGTAGGTATAATATGTATATATTATGTATATTATGCAGCATACTCTCTCCGATTCAAGGCGATCTTGAGCTTTCCTCATTTAAATTACTTCCTTACTATATTGAAACTAGAAGCTATAATACGATTTCTACCGTAAATAATTGAAATAATTTGTGTAAGGTTTCCCAAGAGCCATTTAAGCTTAAGAAAAATATATGTTTTCCACCAAAAAATCAGAGAATATGTTCATTTATAATATAGTATTCGGTATATATTTATCTATGTATATATTTATTTCTTTATATAATGTGTATTCATGTTAAATATTTATTAATTTTTTTATTTATTATACAAACACCCACTTTATCTCAACTTTACACTTTCCAAAGGTTGAGTGGGTAGAGAATGCCTATGGCATTAAGTTCGTCTGTATACAAATGTATATAAAAAGTCCGGGAATATGCTCACGTAGAGTGGCAACCCCGCATTAATACCTCCTTTGTGACGCCAAAATATTTTCCGAACAGTTTTGCCCACAAAGTCTGTAATTGAATATGCGTTCGCGACCAGCCGACATTCTCCAACTTATTATGCATGGAGGGAAAGTTTATTTTTTACTTTACATACGAACACGTACCTTGCGCTAAATATAAGGGAATTTTTCGCAAATCTTTGTGCGAGAATTTTTGATATTTTCTCCTTTTTGTTCCAGAGTTTGGTTTTGTACGAGTCATCATTATGTTGCTGTGACTTGCTATTGTCATTGTGCATTGTTGTTTTGCCCCGTCTGATATCTTCACTTTAAAATTAAAAGACAATAAAAATCTATATTTTTTTCAGAACACTAGAGAGGCTAACGGGCAAGCGTGAAGCGATGTCTGAAATGGCATATTGCATTTGCTTTGCGTTTACTAATGTACCTACACTAGGGAGATCGTACGAGCATTTCATTGTCACAGGATGTATAATCGAAGGTATCTAACGAGTACCTAATCTTTATGCCGATTTCTTAACTGATTTTATTGATTTTCTCACCATTACCGATTTTCTTGCCTACACAGTATTTTTTCTTTCGACAATATTATTACACCATTCGACTTTAACTGAAACGGATTAGCCGAAACTGGCTGAGTTGCTCTACCCTTGAGAAGGGCGAAGCTTGAATTCTTCAAGCTGCCTTAATATTGTTTGATATAGTTGTACCCGTGAAATACTCTATAAAGGTACGCAATTTTTTTCAAATTTGACAGGGTAATCGCTGGCATATTAGATTGTAAAGCTTTACACAAGTCACCAACTTAGATCAGTGTGGTGAACTGAAGAAGCTCTCACGTAAACTTGTTAGAGCAAAAAGAAAACCGAAAATTATTGATGTATTCAATAATTTAATTTATTTAAATAACATGCAGAAAAAATCCCACGATATTACGATGTATTTACATACGCCCCATGTATTTCCAACTGAAATTATAATTAACGATAAAAATAAATCAAATCCAGCCAGGTCTCCGCCTCGCATTGTGGGTACAGTTAAAGCAAACAATGCAAATATAAAAATAAACAGCGTGACACAGTAACGCGGGCGCGGTACAGCCGAGTACAAAAGCGTTTTGAAGCGGTGGGCGGGGCGCACCGCCTTTACGAACTCTACTCTCCGACAATTACAAATACGATGGCCAGAGAACAACTCTATTATATTCCAACGTTCGTTCTTGTTTCAAAATTCATATTTGGAAGTCACTAATGTTTTTTTTTTTCATTTTGTGTGTAAAAGGTTGTAGATATGAGAATGAGGTTCCAAAATATATAAAATATTAATCATTTGAGTTTCTGATTAACCATTTCTGTGGGCTTAAATATTTTTTCTTGAACAAAAATTATTCATGTGTTTGTCTTTTTACGGGCGCAATAAAGAAGGTACTACTACGCAGTTCGTAGAGCCAGTCTTCAAATAGGTAACTTAGCCGAATTAATAACTGTATCAGAGATCTTTAAGGTATGGTACCTTAAAGATTTTCAGTGATGGTGACGGTTTAGGAAATCTATTTTGTTTGTGACTGTAAACTAGATAATACTTCAGCACATTGCGATTTGCAATGTGTAGGCTAATAATATTTTCCTTTCTCTTCATATTGCTACAATAAAGACGCCTTGTCATCTTATGATTTATGACTCTTTAAAAGTTATCGACCTTATAAGGTTTAGATAGAATACTTATTTTTTTATAGCAAAAACATAAACAGATACATGAATCATCTAAAAATATCGGTAGCTATAGCGATTTACAAATACTAGTATAATTCATTTAAACTCTATTGACGTATGGCGAAAGGAAGTACAAATAAAATTTAAAAATTATCTATGCAACTCATTGTTTGAGATATGTTTTTTAATAAGGACAACAAGCATTTATACTCGTAATCTTGTACTCGTAGTATTAACATGTCCAATGTAATAAAATATGACGAAAGAAAAACTGTTCTTATTATTTTGACAACACCATGACAACAACGCATTCGGACGCCAAAATATCGTAGACGATTTATACCTACTTTTACTGTGAAAAAGACAGTTGTTGTTTTAAGCCTCCATTACCAACCTCAAGCAACCGAGGTGTTATAATTTAATCAGAACAAAAAACCTCTTTGTAGGGCTTTATCCAAGAGCGTAAAATAATAAAATAAAATACTTATATGTGATTATGGATGCAATGTGCCGGCGCGGTCGGCAGGCCTACGTGTTTGTAGCGCTCGTTATACGCGTTGTATGCCAACGGCAATTGTTTTCCACCGACCAATCGCTTGTTTAAAACTGCACCGCACGTGACCGGCGATTTAAATCAAACATCGGCTACACCGGAGCTGGCTTTAAATGCTGCAAATAAAATTCCATTCGAAATTCGAATGTTGCAATTTAAAACCGCGCTTTTAAATATAGAATGTCACTGGCACTATGTGTTTAATGTTGTAATCGATTAATTACTATTTAGTATCGATTATAAATTAATTTGTTACAAATTACAAATAAATATCTTTATGTGTCTACTGTCTATATTAGAGGAAACATTGTAATTATAATGATCATATTTACAAACATTAAACACAGTTTAGAATGTTATGTACCAACCTAACGCAATTCACTTGTTAACTATTTTTAATAAGAACCATCGGTAGTACCGATTTAGATAATACCAATTATTAATGTTTGCCAATAATTTATCTATCTCCTAATGTTTGAGCTTGCTGTCTATTTTTTATTCTGTATCTATAAAGGTATGTCCCACTGAAGAGCATGGGCCTTCGCTACAATGGACAGTGCGATTGAGAGGACTTAGGCCGTATAGTCCACCACGCTGGCCAAATGCGGGTTGGCGGACTTTTACATACCATAGAAATTTAAGCTTAGGTAATTATTTTATTAATATCATGTCATAATCGTTAAATGGCGATTTCGTTGGGGAAACTTGCTTTTCTGGGCTTAGAGAGGAAAGAAGTGAACTTTTTAAATAATAAAAGTTCTCAACTTAATATTGCTTTTTATCGATTTAGAAAACAGAAGTCCTAAATAGAAATGCTTAAGGTAAGACGAATTTATTTTTAATTAATTTTAACACAATATATAAACAACATAGGTTAGTTACCTACGTGAAAAATAAAAAATATTTTCGCCTTCCGAAACTAGATTTGAAACAAAGAATTCTTTACGTCCGCAGCCACGTCTCACGATTCCATTCGTTTCCGAAATTCATTCTTATTTTTTTCATAGTCTCTACACCAAAAAGGTTCCATTCAATATACATAAGGCTAATATCGTGCGATCTCTTAACATCTTGTGATTTTTATGATTGAGAAAAAAATTATGCCTCGTTCCTGTTGGAAAGGACAAGCTCACACATTAATTTTGCTTTGATTATAAGTACCTATTAGTAGATGTGATCTTTTAAAAAATCATTTTTTCATCAGATACTTATAACAGACCTTCTTGGGTCAAAGGACATTATACCGAATACCACTATTTATACAGAGTTTGTCATAAGTACAGACCAAGTTACCTTTGTTAAAGTCTTTAAAATATATTACATTTTTCGCATTGAAAAATATTTATTGCAAAAAAGATCGGTAAGTTAAGTACTTACATTAGAGATGCCTGCTGTTAATGTATAAGTTGATGTTACTATTAACATGTTAGTGTCGCATATCATCTGAGACTTTAATTTTTGTTACTTTATTATTGTTGCTGTTAACTCCATTTTAAGTTTTACATACATACATAATCTTCACGCCTGTATCCCATAGGGGTAGGCAGAGACTATGGATCGCCACTTAGCTCGATCCTGACATATTACTTTCGCTTCATCAACTTTCATCAGTCTCTTCATGCATTCTCGTCGGTTCAGGGTACTTTAACATTTTATTATTTTAAATATTTTTTTTTACAATTACATTGATTTGATTTGATTGATAGATGATCAAAACGCATCATATGGCGCGTTCATGTTGAATGCGCCTTTAGCTTAACACAGAACGATCAACTTTTTCGTAATAACGATTTTAAGAGGCTAGGTATTTGATGTCTTAATTACCTACCGGACCCGAATGTAGATATGTGGGATAAAGACAAGTACGTACAAAGAGATTTATCGAAATAGTATAAAATTTAAAAATCACTGAGTTATTTTTATGCGCACCTAGCTTACCGCACACCTGGAAAAAAAATATAGTCCACGTATTCTTACCACGATAAAGATAGGTAACCTCCAGGCAGGGTTGGGCAGTATTTAAATTACAAAATACTCTCTCGCATGTATTTAAAATACAAAATTTTGTATTTTAATTACAGGGCTTAATAATATTTAGTAATTCGTATTTTAAATACATGCGAGAGAGTATTTTGTAATTTGTATTTTTATTAAATCGAAGCATGTATTTCGCTCAGCCCTGCTTCCAGGTGTAGGTACCTACTGAATGAAGACTTTCTCAGGTTACAAATGGAACACAATATCTAGGAGGCGTATAATTAGGTCACAGTGGCACTGGGCGCCGGCAATCGATACCAACCCGCCACACCGAATAGACACGACGACACCCCGCTACCAAATAGATGCTTTAAAATAAATAAGGTTATGCATAATGGACTTTTTGATGAAACTACATTTAAAACATAAAAACATTTCTTGCTTTTGTAATGTTGGTTTTAAAATATAGGTAGGTATTAGCTTCTAAATATTTTTTTCTGTATTCGAGTTTTTTTATAATTTTAGCGACTCAAATACTTCCAACCATAGGTGGGTAGCTGCTACTGTTAAAAGGAAGGGCTTGAGGAGGACCTATGGCCAGGAATGGGATAATGTAGGCTAAATATAAATAATTTGACGCAACAATGATACCTATCTATACAAGTAAGATACAAATCTTGTATTTTTGTGTAGGATTAGAAACTAAGAGAAACTTTACATTATCACAACACCCAGACGCGAGCAAAAATTATTTGCGCATTTCCCTACGTGCTTTAGTGCGGGAATCAAACCCGCAGCTTCTCGAAGCACAACTTGCGTCGTAACCAACTGCGTTACAGAAACAGTAATATAATGCTTTTTTTAAACGTTAATTAAGTTAATTCAATTCAAATAGGTAATTAAAATAGATGTTTTATTTTTTTACATTAAAAACATTTTCTTGATACATCAACTGGAACAGAAAATTAATAATTAAGCATTGGGACAACAGGCGCTGCAGGTTCCGCCGCAGCCATTGTATCCTCCCAGTACTTAGGTAAATATTTCCTGCAATTTACTTATTCCACAAAACACTGCTCGCTGTATAAAACACAAAGGCACAAGCCGTGGAGACAGTGTACAAAATGGCGTATTTAAATGGGCGTCAACTGTATTGTTGGGACGCAGTTACACCGATATCGCTCGCTGGCCCGCTCGCACTCGCGCATACATCGCACACCGGCTTTATGACAGACCATCTTTATTTTCCGGCCGCATTCACACAGACTATAATGCAATATGACCATCAACCACCCAAATTAATTTGAACTTTAATATTAGTACAATAAAGTTGAATTTGAAGTAACGTTGGTTTAAGACCAAATGCCATAGTTCCTGTAGATTGGCAGCGCATGAAACTGTTGCACGGTGCTCCATCCCGCTCTAACTGAGGGGGAGGAGTATTTTTCTATGTGCATCTCTTTCGCTCTCGCCTCCTCAGAAGTAATGTGTTGTTGCGTGTTGTGATATCTCTGAAATAACAGGGAAGCACTCGCTACGAAGTTGTCATTTGTAACGGTTTTGCTGCGGTACGGACAGCAAAAACATTTCAAATTTTGTCGCAGTCAACGTGCTTATTATAATCGAATGTTAGTAAATATTTTTGGTAAATCTACTTACCTAATAATATACCTACGTAAGATTGTGGTGCAATTTTATTATATTTAAAAGACGAGCTTAAAGACCGCACGTTGTCTGTGGTCTGCTCGTTGTAGATAATATTGCTTAGCTTATAATTGAAAAATAATTTTTACCAGGATTTCGCTTCTGTGGTTGTAAATAATCCCTTACTTAATATTACAGAGTGTATAATAATCTATCCTACAAAAAAGTGGGTTCTCACACCTATGAACATCTCTATATTTCAATAAAGCAGAATAAAGCGTCGTTATAAATATGAGCTTAGTGTCTGTATCTATATCAGCCCATATATGTCCCACTGCATGCCACGGGCCTCTTCTTCATAGAGCACGATTAAAAGGTGTTAGGCCATATTATAGTCCAGCACGCTAGCCTAGTGCTGGTTGGCGGACTTTACATACCATAGAAATCTTACAAATCGCTATGGTATGTAGGTTTTTTCCAGTCATTCCTTCGCCTTTATAGAGCGTGGTGATTGATTATCGATACACATATGACTCAGGGTTGTGCCCTGGGATTTACACCCGCGACCACCATGAACATGTTGATAGCCGCGTCTAGTCCATTACCAACACGTCACAAATGGAAGCTAGACCCAATTGAGAATGAGAGCCATACAACATGACCCTTAATATTATTGTATCAATGATAATACAATAAATAAATAAGTTTTTGAAATAAATTTGCACGTAAGTACTACAAAATGTACTTAATTAAGTAATATAAAGTAATCATCACTTAAAATGGTGCTTTAGAAATTAAGTTGCATTTAAAATATTTAACATAATCTACGCAATATTAACTAATGCTAGTTGTTATTAGTATAGGTAGCACTAAACAATATTTGCATATAAACTAATGTTAATTACTTGGGTTATCTACCTATTAGGTATTAATAAATTATGCAAATCTTCGTAAAACTCTCCATTTATGATTCTTAACTGCAAAAAATAAATTATTACGAAATATAATGAAGATCGATATTCAATATCTTTATATTTACCAAATTTTCAACAATAAATTAAATACTTTTGTGATTGTTCCACATATAAACCAAAATATATGAAATTATAGGTAATGCCTGGTACTCCAGAGAATTATATACAGTGAAAGCCACAAATTAAAAACTATATTTTCCTAAGTATGTCAACAAAATCTTTGGAAGAAATGTAATTTGATACAGGTAATAGGTATGTACGCTAACTTAATAAAAAAACTCCGAAACAATTTTCTCCCTACAGTCTTTTCCTTCGAGCGCCTAGTCTGAATTACAGATATTTTTAAACACATAAACTAAAATGTAGCTAATATTTCATGTTTAAAATGTCCAGCTTCGAAGCACTGTAGCGACGGCCAGAATGCTACATGAAGGCGCGAAGTGAAGTTGAGGAGTTAAAATATTTCTTCGAAAATTTCTTCGATATTAATAATTTTTATAAATTCACACTAAAAAGATTCCAGTTACGAGATCTGAATTAAAATTTTAATAATTACGTATTTTTACTAACTGTAGGAAAGATTAGCACATTTCTAGTCTTGTACTCGTAAACTAAAGCAAAAAGCAGTATCATAATTTAAAATACTCGAAGCTTTGTATATCTGGAAAATGTTGTTGCGATCAGTACTGGCAGCTTGAAGACGGGGCGCGTGGAGTCAAAGCCACTGGAGTGGGGCGTCGCTAAACAAAAACACGTATACAACTAGCAGGCGCGCGCTGATTGGCCGGCGGCGGAGGCGGCGGGGCGGCGGCGCCGGCTCGGGGCCCACCGCCCGCCGCCGCCGCGCCGTCCGCACTCCGGCACGCGCTCTCCGCCCGGCAACATGTGTAGCGGAGCCGACGGGGGCCCTTGGCCGCTCGCCAAAGACGCGCCCAACGTGGCTGCCGCCGCGCTCGACCACTACCGCCTGCAGCTCTACAACTATGCCGTGGCCGAGCGCCTGCGCCTCTACCCGCCCGCCGTGGCGCCCTGCTACGCGCCCTACGGCCCGCGCCTCGCGCTCTCCATGTCACTACTGCAGCAGCGCGCGCTGCAGCCCGAGGAACCCAAGCCGCAGCACAGTTACATCGGACTCATCGCCATGGCCATCCTCAGCTCACCCGAACGCAAGCTCGTTCTCTCCGACATCTACCAGCACATCCTCGACAACTACCCGTACTTCCGAACGCGCGGGCCCGGCTGGCGCAACTCCATACGGCACAATCTCTCGCTCAACGACTGCTTCGTCAAAGCGGGGCGATCAGCCAACGGAAAAGGACACTACTGGGCGATTCACCCGGCTAACATCGAGGACTTTCGTAAAGGTGACTTTAGAAGACGGAAGGCGCAAAGGAAAGTGAGGAAACACATGGGGCTGGCGGTGGACGACGACGGCGAAGACTCTCCGTCGCCGCCGCCGCAGTCTCCGCCACCGACGGCGCTTCCACTGCCGTTCTGGGGCGCGGCGCGGCTGCCCGGCGGTGGACAGGCGCGCAAGCGGCAGTTCGACGTGGCATCACTGTTGGCGCCCGATGAAGTGCCTGTGAAGCGGCAGCGGCGCGATAGCAGCTGCGATGAAGAACCCGAGGAGGACATCGACGTGGTGGCGAGTGACCAGGAGGAGCGCGCGGAGGAGGAGGTGCGCGGTCCGCTGGTGCCGACGGCGCAGTACCCGCTGCTGGGCGGCTGGTGGCCGGCGCTGGAGCCCGCGCTGCTCCAGCAGCTGCGCCGCCACGCCGCGCCGCCGCACAGCCCCGCGCCGCAGCAGCGCCCACCCGACACGTAGGCCGCCGGCCTCTCGCCAGTACCTGAACACGCCTTGTACAAAGTTGTGAATATCCAGTATTATAATCCCGTCGGAACTATGTTGTTTGCGTTGCCTAGTGAAATACTCGTCGACTGCCTGTACTCGCTTTACTCTACCGACCTGTTTTCCGCTGTATTGTTTCCACTCTGTAGATAAGTTCTTTGTTTTCTCTTGTTGTCTGCGTGTTCCGAGCGGCCGCGTGGTGCTCGCGCGGTTGTTCTTTGCACTCTCGGCTAGTTTCGGCTGTGATGCCTGATGCGTTCACTTCGGTACAGTGTATTATTACTTGTAAATTATTGTAAATGTAATGTTCGTATAAAGTATAAACATGTATATGTAGGACAGTGATCGTTTATAGTAAGTAAATAATAAAGTCTGAAAACGACCAAGCTTTTGTAGATAAAATCTTACGCTGTAATTAGTACATACGTGGGGAGACGGAGGAGCGGCGCAAGTTCAACTGGCCGCTGTCGATAGTGACGTCACACGTGTGCATACTGTTGTTTATTTACTAGAAACATAAATTATAACGATTCTCTAAAGTTCTCCGAATAAATAGATATTACAAATTATGTTCAGTTTCATTTCTCCCGGCAGAGAGCATCAACAACGATTTATTCATTCCATAATAATAATTACAAATATCGAGGTACAATTTGCATGGTTTGCCTATATTTTGCAAGTAACAACTACAGAAGCTTCTGAATGCAAATAAGTATGAAAATTTTGCTGCACTCAAATAGGAATTGATAAACGAGAACAACACCACACTAATATGTGTTGTGTTCTAATTCTGTGTAGGTATTACTTTTCTCTGAAGAAATCTGTAATCCAAACAGAAACAAAGACATTTACCTAATTTAAGTCTTGGAACACTAGTCTAAAACTATTTTAGGTATTATTTATATATTTATATAGAACACATGGATCATTTCCTGTTACAAATATTGCCTTACAAAAATAAGAAGATAGTTGATACATTATCTAAAATTCGGAAAGATTTTGGATTCTCAACCATACATATTTTTAATTGTAGAGTCTTCGACGCACATAAATGCGGATGATACATTATTATACATCCTGAGGAATATACAACATAATAAAAAATATATTTATAGAAATTCATCGTAACATGGTGAATAGAAAGCTGTCTATAATTGTGAGTGCTTGAGTTACATCCCTCATCCATACAAATAATTGTAAAATTAACAAATAATTATTAATTCGGGTCTAGGTAGTGTCAATTGTAGCTTCTGACACCATGTATTTTATTATGGGATTATGTGCGTAAGGAAACCTTCATACCGTAGCGATATTGAAGAATTTCTACGGTAGGTAAAGTGCGCCAACCCGCACTAGGCTAGAGTGGCGGACTATATGGCCTAACCCCTCCCAATCGTACTCTCGATTGTAGAGGAGGCCCGTGCCCTGCAGTGGGACTTACATGGGCCGATACAGATATAGATATGCCTAACTACTGGGTGTATTTATACAATATGGATTGCCTCGATGGCGTAGTTGTTCTACGGTATGGTTACAATTCTGAGGTCTCGGGTTCAAATCCCAGGTCGGGCAAAGTGATATTGGATTTTTCTATTTATTATCAGCCTGGAATCAGGAATTTGTGCCCGATGCGGCGATAGGCTCACCCCCTATCACATCGTGGGACGGAACATACAAGGCGAAATGTGGGTGTTCTAGTGGAGCCTCTGCCTACCCCTTCTGGGATAAACACGTGAGTTTATGTATGTATATTACTTACCACATACCTTAACTATCTTTCTGGGAGGTCGTGAGTAAGTGTCAGTGGCTGACACTCTATTATGATTAAACAAGGATTATGATAATACTCTGTTTAAGCTTAAAATGCTTCTATTGAAATAATCACTTAAATGCGTTTCCACAAATAGTTACGTAACGTTTGCTCTTTGTTTCGACTTACTTAGTAAATAGTTAGTTTCTTCCCACGGTTAATTCTATTGTCAACCACAGTGTTAAGGCTAATCACCTGGTTAAATTTTAACCTGAGTTATACTACTAGGAAAATGTTTAAAGCTTACAGTAATGTTATGTGAACTGGGTGTTAGATATTGCTAGAAAACCTAGAAAAAATATATATTTTAATACAGACTATAATAAGTAATTGTATAAAATTACGCATAATGTTAATGAGTCTTGTAATTTTTCTAGAAGAAAATTATGAGAAAGTTTGAAGAGTAAGTTAACTATTTAGATTTACTTCTAGAGGTATATTAAATATGTAAATATTTGGTTTCTTTACTAAGCTATTCATATTTTAAACAATAATATTATATTCAGTGTATGTAATTAAATTAATTAAACAATTCACAAACGAATCTTTAAATCAGAATCAAAATATTTAAATGCAACAAGTGTAACTACTGGACACAATAACACTTAACAGCTTATGTCTCAGGATGGCGAACGTAGGGGAATACCAAGCATAGCCTTGTAATTCATGGTGTTGTTTGGTTTTGCTACTGTCCATGAGCGGTTGCTCACCACAGGCGACTGGCATGCTCGTCTCGCCATTTATCGCAATAAATAAAGTAAGAAACATAAAGTCTACCAAGATGTACCTATGCACAGTGAATAAAAGCTAGTTCCTATAGATCTCTCTTTCTCTCTCTCTCTCTCTCTTCAGCCACAGGAAGTCCATTACTGAACATAGGCCTCCCCCATGGATCGGCACATAGACCTGTTGGAATTGGCCTGCATCCAGCAACTTAAACATAAGCTTAAACCCCTATAGATCTAGTATCAGATAAATATATGACCAGTCGGAAAATTATAGAAAT
This sequence comes from Deilephila porcellus, assembly GCA_905220455.2. Lineage (NCBI taxonomy): Eukaryota > Metazoa > Arthropoda > Insecta > Lepidoptera > Sphingidae > Deilephila > Deilephila porcellus. Next base: position 9,904,518 of record LR999986.1, on the reverse strand, counting down.
AGAAGAAGAAAATTCGTAATAAACAATATTAATATTATGTCGGCACCTCGTAAATAAAAGTAGGTAAACACTCTTTAAGTGGTCCTTGCTTCGCTATAGATAGATAGATAACACTTTATTGTTAACCACATATTACATAAAAGAATACAGTTTTCATTCTTTCGAAGTACCAACTCTTCAAAGCTGCTATTTTTCAGCAACATTACAGGAATAACGTATAGGGATAATGCTATGGTAATTTGGCTGCGAGCCTCGTCCGGTCCGGTTATCGCGTCGGGCGTCAATCACAGCCGCCAATCCCGCGCCTTGTAATTTGCGGCCAGATCTTGACACAACACGCCTTGCACGTCACTTCTGCCATTTGTTTCAACGTGCACGTGCATTGTTATTAACGATTTGATGGCAAAAACGATGAATGGATAGACGAATTGGAAGCAAACCTGAAATGCCAAGGTGGAGTTAATTGTTTGTGAGTTTTCTAAATGTGGATTGACATGGACGAATGATTTGTGTTAGACTCTATGTAATATATTCTATAATCCTTAGGAGAAGTATTATGAAGAGCGATAATTCAATTCATATTTAATACTCACATTAAATAGAAATAAAATGCATAAACTCCCTGGGTGTACCTACACCGCTTCCGGCAGGACGTTCTGAAAATCGCTACAGGAGGCTTATGATCAGCAGTGGGCTTCGTGTCGCTGAATATAGTGATTATGAATGATGAGTATTACCCTTTATAAGTGTATATAGCTCATAACATAGTTCATTCATAATGTCGACAAAAAGTAGCAACAGTGTGATGTAATTCCTTTACGCTTTGTAAAGTATCAATTATTATAAAATACAAAATATATCCTAAAACTTACATACATTCATACATAAACTCACGCCTTTATCCCCGAAGGGGTAGGCAGAGGTGCCACCAGGACACCCACATTTCGCCTTGTATGTTCCGTGCCACGATGTGATAGAGGGCGAGGAGCCTATCGCCATATCGGGCACAAATTCCTTACTCCGGACTGATCCAATATCACATTCCCCGACCCGGGACTCGAACCTGAGACCTCAGCTTTGTAACCGTACCATAATACAACTACGCCGCCGAGGCATGTTTAGGCACCTATCTCTTTAGCCATAAAAAAACCACTGCTGGTCATAGGCCTTCCCCAAGGATCTCCACAAAGACCTGTTGGAAGCGGCCTGCATCCAGCGACCTCCTGCAACCTGAAAGCAAACCTCGGGCAGTCATAGGCATCGAGTCGAGGCATATCCTAAAACTAATCTACAATAATCGTAACCTGTACCCAAAAGCTTAATTAATTCGCGATAGTAATTAAAACACTAACTACTTTTCACACTAGGAAGCAAAAGCACTGATTTATTAGAATTAGAACACCAAAAATCTCAAATGGTTTACCAGGAAACACTAATGAGTTCCTAACATACATAAAACGCCTTATCACATGTTTAAAGGAAACAATAGATAAGCCCTAGTGTTAGAATGTGAATAGAATTAGAAAGGAAGGGACGAATGCGTCAACTTCCTACTCGCCAGTACTATTGTATCGTAAGCCGGGATTAGATAAAATCATTGTGAAATACTTTTAGGTTACTCATTGTATAACATTCATTAACTTTAACGCTTTGTTTGTTTTTAGTTTTTGTGTGCGTTTTTATTAATTGAAAATTGTGTTTAGATCACAATCTAGAAGGAAAACGGTTACTGTTCGTGTTTCTTTGCTGTTTTGTAATTATGTGTTGAGCAAGAAATGTTATCTAAAAACGAGTCATTATTAAGATTTTATTTATTACACGCTTTTTATTATTTTTATGCTGATATAGTAAATGTGAAAGTGTGTTTGTACGTCTGTTTTTCTTTTAACTGTTATAATATATTGTAGGTAGGTACCTACTACATAATATTAATAGGTAGACTTTCCTTTGATTCTCATCACCGTCTCTGTGCAATAAAATAAAATGTAGGTAGGTATAGCTACTGTGAACTTTCTATCTATTAGGTATATGATAATGGGAGGGGAGCCATAATTAGTATTCCCCTCGTAAAAAAGGTATAAGATAATTATTAATTAATAATTTGTAGAATGAATCTCAATCTGCAAGATTATTTTTTTGATAATAGGTATTATTCAGAGCGCCATTATTACGTAGTTAGATTTTAGTTTTGAATACAGTTCATGGATCAGATGATAACATAAACCCCTTTATTTTCTGAAACAATACATGTTTTTGTTGCACAAATTTGCATCGAAATTCTTGGCGAACGAAGTCGCGAGTAAAACCTAGTCCGATGTCTTTAATAACTAGAAGAAGCTTTTTGTGACTACTGCGTCTACTGAAGATTATACCAAAAATAAATTGTTTGTATGTAGTTATGAATATGATTTTTACGTCACAAGTTAGTATGAATAAGTTTTACAACTCATTCTGGAGAAAATGGTGGGGATTGTTTTGGTGCTCCACGTATCGAATGACTCAGCTTAGATTACATCGCTAAGGGAAATATAGTCTTCTGAAGAGATTTTATTTACTAGAGTAGGTATGGGTAAATCCATAAAACAGCTAATTTCCTCCTAAACTAAATAGTGGAGAAGTTTCTAGCTTGTCATATTTAATGAATCACCTTAATAATCCTTAAATTATGGTTTCTTAGATTTACGCGAATGTTACACATTGAAATAAAACTATTTTTTACGGATTTTATCGCGATAAAATAAATCTAAGAATCTAAGTCTAAGAAACCATTATGCACAGTACGGACTGCAAATTGCAAACAAAATACGTCGGTTGGAGAATTTGAAAACTAAGAATCGCGATAAAATCCGTAAAAAATAGTTTTATTTCAATCCTTAAATGTCTATCATTAATATTATGAACATTTCTATTTGGGTAGTATTAATTAATATTCTGAAAATTTCCATTTAAGTAGGCGTAGATATGATAGGTGCCATTTAGTAGCCTTTGCCAAGCTTAGCGAACCGTGGGTTGAACTAATGCTCTATCTACCGCATCAAGGCTACAGGCGTGAGAGTTTTGATCGGCGGTAAAATCGTATCATTAGTGACCTATTTACTCGTATAATATTTAGTAAATAAATAAATACACCCAACAGTCACATACATAGTCCTGACCCACCCACCCACACTAAGATCGAGTCTTGTGACGTGGGTATCAAGAACTACGAGAGACTTTTCGGTCTCACAAACACCCAGAATGAATAAGTAATTTCAAGGTAGGCAACGCCCTGGTTGTGCTGGGCTCCTGGCACTGCGAAGGTCAATGAGCGACGGTGACCGCTTACCATTAGGTGGGCCGTATGCTCGTCTGCCCGCCAAGGTTAATAAAAAAATAGTAGTAAATTAAGATACAAATTAACCCTTTACACCATTAGAATAGAATACAACAACTGAATTATTCAGAAACTTCACCAAGAGCGTGTTATTTTATTAGTGAGGAGTGCACACTGGGTAGTTTAGCGTAATGAGTGCAGCTCGAGGCAGTAGGCGAGGCGAGGTAGGCGAGGCGAGGCGGTGTAGGCAAGCCAAGGCACACGCATGTAAATGCTTCCTAATGCCAGTTTGTAGCAGACGGATTAGGTAATGAACGCCCGGGAGTTGCTTGATGCTTTGTGTTTCGGGTAATGCAGTTTAGAGTAACTTCGTGGAGCAGAGGTGAGAAGCCTGGTGAGAAATTATATGACGGGTTCGAAGTGGTTCGAAGACGTAATTGTGTGGTTTAAAAAAATCTGAATGTTTGTGACCAGAAAAGTATTTTTTTGTTGTGTTTCGTTCTGTGCAATATTTATTTATTTATTTATTCTTTCATAATGGTTTCTTAGATTTACGCGAATGTTACACATTGAAATAAAACTATTTTTTGCGGATTTTATCGCGATTTTGTGTATGGTAGCTTGTAACCTACTTTCCTCTTCCTTTCTCCTTCTTTCATACTTTTTTTCCCTCCCAGCTAGCTCTTTCAGATCTACACCAAAGACGACCGCCGCGATTATACCTATTCAGTCTCTGGTCTATCACCCCACAACTGGTATGACGCGACGCTGACTTGTTAATTAAATAAATAGCTCTGTAAAAAATGCAGTAACATAAAATAACACGTCACATACCAATACCATCATAAAACATAAAACCGAGAACACTATGTACAAGCTATTTGTAAAAAAGAGGCAACCTTTTTAAACACGAAGCGAAATAGTCCATTAGGCGTCCATTGAGGTGAGAGCGCCGCTCTTCGGATAAAACGCGTCCACTCTACGCGAATTGCCCACTCCCGAATCTAAACGCTCCCAATTCCGTCAAGTGTCGACAAAGGCCGACTTTTAGCCCCAACAATGAACGAATGAAGCAAATTACCGCTTTTCGACACTTGAAAGCGCTCATCCAGCCGCACCGGCAGGCGCATTGTCGCCGAACGGTTTGCGAAGCGAAACAAACGATAACAATAAACAGTAAAAAGGAAAGTGTAGTATTTCGCGTGGCCGACAGAGGGCGCGTAATAGGTGTTAATGCGCGAATTCGTTAGGCAACGTGAATGCCCGCCCGCCGCGCCGCCATTTCTCACAGTATTTTTATAACAAACCATCGCTCATGATTGACAATTGTGTTTTGCGTTCGGTGTTTAATGAACTTATATTAACGCATCGCTGCCTGATTTGTTACAATATTGTGTTGTATTGAAATTATTTCTATTTCGGCGACGTGCGCGAATCTCGGCGTTAGATTATTGTTTAATATTCTTATTTCTACGGTCTACGACTAACTATACGTACCGTATCGCAAAATTTCTAGCAAAATTGAAAAGACAATAAAACGCCGTTTACGCGGGGAGAGTTTTTCACGGCGAGATTTGTTTGCCATTATCGCATGACATAACTGACTGACTTCAAGCTATTTTTCAGTTTCCACCCTAGTTTTTCACTTATTTTGCAAAAACCAAACGGTCGACGCAATGTAAACACCAGGGCGCCATATCACGCAAGCAGTTTAAACAGCAAAACAAACAGGCTGGAGAGCTGTCGAGTGGACCGCCCGCGGATTCGCACTCGCGTTCAAGGAATCAGGGCGACGCGACACCTGAGCCCCTGTTTGCCCTGTCAATACTGTTTCAAATAGGTAATTGCTTCACCCCTTTGGTTGGATAAGAGGTTCCCGGGGTGTGTTGGAAACTTGGTTAGAAGTTAAAAATAGTTGTGTTTACGTTAATGTACATTGGAATTAGTATATGGATTTTGTCTTAGTTTATTTTTAACTTCCCGATGCAATGTTTCGGATTTGGTTAACTTATAGGCAAAAAGAAACAAAATATTTGTGCATTTATGTTTCCACCATTTTCCAATTCCCATAGTCGAATTACTTTGCAGTTGGCAACTCAACGTGCTCATATTTGGGTTAAAAATATCAATCTACCTAATGCACCTGTGCACCCATGCACTAAATTATACTGTGGCTACATAGTAACATCGGTCCAATATTTCCAATACTACTTTCTAACTCCGCATGAAGAACGAGCAGCCTTAAGTCATTGTAGCAATCATTATTACCATATTAGCAAAGCCACGAACTCCTTCACATTTACATTAACAATTGTATAGTTACAATCGCCACCATTCACCATATTCGCAAAGTAGAATACGTCAGGAATTTTCCGGACCAACGGGCTCGGAACAAAATATCGAGTCAAACACAAATCGCGGGCACGATTTGTGCAAAATAAAATGTTAGTGAATAAAATAACGAGAGCGATGTGGTGCATTGATGTGTGCGGCTATTGAGACTCGCTGGTGTGTGCGCATTTAATTGTACCGGGACTCGGGAGTCAGGGGGAGTCACAAATCACGAGTCCGGAACTGAGGGACAACTCACAAATGATTATTTGACTAATTATGATTTGCTTCATTCAGTAACTATAGAATGTTGCCATTTATAGACATTTTACAACTTTAAAATAAATCAATGCATTTAACAATGTCACAGATGGTCACAAACACACACTACATTTGAATGTTATATCTTGAGTATCAGAAATGACAGAGACTTCTAAATCCCACTACACCCAGACCCGAGAAAATAAAAATGTTGTTTCCTTTTATTTTGTTATATAACATTTGTCTCAGTGCAAGTGACAAACACGTAAAATTGTATTTGAAATTAATATTTTCGCCGACTCCCTCACGGAGGCTACCATAAATAAGTATGTGGTTAAATACTTACCAAGACCGTAATCGACGAGAGCAAAGACACAAAAACTGGTGTTCACTAAAAACACACACAATTTCTTTATTCAAAAAACCTGACCGTACTACCAACAACATCCTTTACAATGCGTTCCGAATAAAACTCATAAGTCAAGTGTTTAACCAACAACAGACCACCATAGCGATTCTAATGATTCATATGATATCCAATGTTATTTAGTTAAACATATCGCTTTTTATCAGATCGAGAGGGCACGCCGGACTTGTTTACAGTGTACACTATCGACTGGCCCACGCGTCGATTTAATTATTGTTTATTTTTGTTACCGAGTCAATCGTGTGATTGAGAGGGCGTGGTGTACCGTATGAGAGTTATTGCCCACTGGTATCGCGAGGGAACGTATCTTTGGTGAAACTATAATTAAATTAGGAAAAGCGTCAACTATTTCTTCCCAAGACATAGTGATTCCTTGATGCATATGCTTTGGTAAATCTTATTTATTCGTTTATTTGATGGATTGGAAAAAAAATTGAAAGTCATTTGCCTGATTTGACTAATTAAATACTTAATGTTTTTCAAGGATCCTGTACCTCCTTTTTACATTAAACCCAATCAGTAGGGAAATCCGCAATTTAACCACCCAATTTAAAATCTAAAAAAGAACACCCAGTTAGTTTAAATAAGAAGCGGATGGACGTCGCGCATTACGATTTTGCAACAATGAACACGTTGACATCCCATAAAAATATTTATTTTCTTTAAGTTTAAAGTTATTTCAACTAGTTCAGGATTTACTTTTCTGCTCAACCTTGGCTATTTCTCGCGTCTTTAGCAACTTTAACCGTACGACCAAAATTTAAACATAATCAAGGAGTAAAATTCATATAAGCAACAACGAATCTCTAACAGTGTGTCACCTATCATTCCACATAAGCAAAAACTATAATCTAAGCAATTTTTTGTTTCCGAAGTACCTATCTATCGAAAGTGTGGAGGTTTGAAACGTACCCGGCACAATGGCGTTCGGGGAACGGATGAGTGTTGACTCGGGATCACTCACAATGGACCAAACTCTCCGCCGACTGTGCCCAGCGGATTATTTGGATATCGCGACCCGCCACGGTTTGCCCAGATGACTTTTAATTTGTTCAGACTGTATTTAAATGTAAACGTGTGTGAATCAAAACAAATCACTAAGCATTTTTGAACTGTATTTATATACTAGCTTCGGCCCGCAAACTTCGTCTGCGTGATTATATTTATTTATTTGTTTCCCCCTATTAGTTTTTCCATTTACCTTCCATGTAGAGACATCGATCGGTTACAAATTTATTATATGTATAGAAGATAGATTCATCGTTTCATTTTAGATTAATGATTCCGAAACATCACAAACTGTGTTTTGACAAATTGTTATTAATTAGATTACTAATGTAACGACACATTTTGCATAATTTCATACAAGTCATAAATTGTCACACTTAAATAAAGGATTAAATAAAGGATTTTGTACTTTATCAAAGTTCCTTTAAATATACCAGGGTATAATGCCCAAGACCCAATCAATGAATTCGCTATAACACAGCACGTCTGATTAATCATCAATCATAACTGGTTGATAAACATACAAATACATATAAAAGCCGAAGAATGCGTGAGTGAAGGCAGCGTGGTGAAGTGTTTGCGTTCCCAGCGCTGTTATTGTTGGTGAATAACATAAATTCCAGGTAAATGCGTCTGTCCGTGTGTACGGCAAGCGGGCTGCAACAACAAACACTATATCTAAACACCACCAAACTAAACATCACAAACACGTTATAGGATTTTTTCTCTCTTAATTGCTTTTCGAACGTTTTCCATTCCGCCATTACGCAAACACAGTTGAAAAAACTCACCGGGCGCATATCGGTAGCCTCATTAATGGCCGAAAGTTTTGACCAAATATTTGAACGTTCCGGGACAAACGTAATTGCCGAGTTGTGGTCGCGCCGAGCACAAAGACTGGTAGTTGATATAACAGAGCATTTATTTATGAAGGCGAGGAGCGTGGCTCATTAGAAACACGTTGGAGTACATGTGTAAATAAATACGCGGCTCTGCGCGCAAACCGACGATACATCTTCAGCGGTCGATGTCTGCGGATAACACTCCATTGAGCATCTACACCAACTATATGTCGCAGTTAAACACAAACAAGCAGTATAATAAAAATACCAATGCAACATTCACACAGACAGCCCTATAAGTTATGATTCTACTGTTATCAGAAACTATGAAAAACATTTCGGTCTAACGTCCAGACCCGCAACAAATATCTATAGCGGTTCCCACAAACTTGTCTCAGTGGAGGGATCGAACCCGTGGTCTCTCATTACACAATCGGCTCATGACTTACTGTGCCAGGGAGGCTGTCATTAGATATGGAATATATATGTATATGGAATATTACTCAAGGCTGAAAGGGAATTGTTCACTTTCTTCAAATTGCGTGTATTATAAAAATATCTTTTAGATTAACACAATAATTGCTGAGATATAAGTGTGACGGTAACACGCACAATGAACGTGATTCATTCACCGTTGCGTTGCGAATTACATTGTTATTCAATTTCGTGTTTTTGTAATTGCATTAAAGTTTAAAGACCTGTTGTGTTGCTGTGATTTAATCGTGGGGAGAAGTATTTATCATTAAAAGGATAAATTAGACTATTTGTGTTGTATGATCTCATCGTATCTAAAGTATAAAAGTGACAAATACATACATTATACCTGTTGAAAAGAGTATATAGTAATATACCTGTGCTTCTACTTCGAATATACTCCCATAGAATCATGTCCCCTAGAATTTTCAAGGAAGCTTTCTTCATGAATACTTAGATCACAGATCACTTAAAATACCCTCACTTAGGTATATTTAGTATTACAATATTCTAGCAAATTTAAACTACTTTATTTCTTTCTGTTTGTACTCTACCAGGCCACAATAGTCCACAGTTGGACAAAGGACTTATGTCAACCGACAGTTTGATTGAGAGGGGTTATGCTATAGTCCACCACGCTGGCCTAGTGGGGGTAGGTGGTTTTCACATACCATAGAAAATATTATTAAGATCTTAACGGTTTCCTCGCGATGTTTTCTTTTACCGTTAAAGTCCGTGTTATCGAATATACACACATGACTCCGAAACGTCGACGGGGGGCCCTGGGATAGGAACCCGCGACATCCGTCGACAGCGGCGCAGCATCGGGTGTGCTACCAACAGGCCAGTACACACTTTTTCTTTTTATTTTTGTCAAATGTCCATACAATAGTTCGTGTACTCATGTAGTATATTTTTTGTAAACATCCTTTAACAGTTTTTCGTCATCTCTACCGTGGGGAATGTCCAATAATAAATGATTATAACACGAATCAACAAAGAAAGTGCAACATTTAATCACCTTTGTACAAAAGTCGGATATCATTTTATAATGTTACCTACTAACAGATTGCGTGGCTCACTGAAAACACTTGTGTAGACTGTTAGCTAATTATATCTGATGTTACACTGCCACACAACATTTGTCACATAAATCATGTTCAGGTATTTATGCAAACGCGTATAAAAACATGTAAAATATCTCCCAAATATGTGCAAAACTATGTCGGGCTCGTACGAAATTACATAATATGTATTTTCAAATATGTTAATTTAGATACATAGTATGTGTTTTTTCTCGTTAAAGTCTATCTGAAATATCCCGTATGGTCATATCTAGAAAATTGACCGATAGCTAACAAAGTTTCTTCTTTAAAATGGCCAAATGTGTGGTAGGATGAAAATATATGACAGCCTCCGTGGCGCAGTTGGTTAGACGGCTGTGAAACAAGAGGCCGCGGGTTCCGAACAAATGTTTGTGTGATCCACAAGTATTTGTTTCGAGTCTGGGTGTTTTGTGAGACCGAAAAGTCTCTCGTAGTTTCTGAATACCCACGACACAAGACTCGATCTTAGTGTGTGTTAGAACTATGTATGTGACTGTTGGGTGTATTTATTTATATGTTTCCTTTTTTTCATTTCTGTACGTACACGTATAACATTCCTAGAAAATTGACCGATAACTAATATCTTGTTCAAAATGGCCAAAATGATGTGTGGTATGAATATATCTATTGTCTAATGTGTGTGGAGCGTGAAGTGGGCGCGCAGGAGAGCTGTGCCAACACGCCGCTCTCTGGTTACACGCCACCTCCGCAAACACCGACACGGATACACTCTCCAGAAATACAGTTCACATCATAATAAACGGCAAATTTCGCATTTATAGCAATAGAATATATGATTATGTTTATGACAACCTCCTTTGCGCAGTTGATAAGACACTGACTTTGAATCGAGAGGCAGCGCGTTCGCTCCCCGCACCGAGACAAATGCTTGCGTTTTCCACGGGTATTCGTTTTCTGTCTGGGTATATGTGAGACTAAAAAGTCTCTCAAATTTTCTGATACCCACGACTCAAGACTCCATCTTAGTCAGGGCTATGTGTATGACTGTTGGGTGCATTTATTTATCATCATCATTACCAGCCCTTCCGCGTCCTCTCCTGGATATAGGCGTCTCCTATGGCAGGCCACTGGGCTCGATCTTCAAATCTTTTAAAATCTAATCGATGATCGGCGAATGGTCGGAAATACTTGGGTAAGATTAGCTTATGATAAAAAGAACTGGACAAACACGAAGGAGATCTCTGTTCAGTAGTGCCAACCAGCTTAAAATGATGACGATTCAGAATTTTCTAGTCATTCATAAGATTTTCGAGGTGCCCTTATAATTTCTTTGGTCTCAAAGGAATTACAAGGACATCTCACTTTCAATTTCAATTTATTGTTCATTTATCAAAATCTGTCTACTTACTTTAATATAGACAGCTATACGCCTACATTCACATCAACAAATAGGAACAAATACTTAAAAATAACATGAACACTCGAAGCATATCTACTCTAAACTATGTACATAATAACCCCAGAAATTATAATAATAAGTAAACTAAGAACTTTCACCTCAAATGATTCAATATTGACCGTCACACAAATAAGGCACATTGTTACCACAATGATTGTCAAACGCAAGGCAAACCTCTTGATCGTGAAGTGCCGGGTTCATAGCCCGGCTGTGGCGTCATCGCACTGCCATGTTTGTTTTTCGTAAGTACTTCGACCTAGCGTGACCCCTACTCGATGAACTCGGAAATTAGACTTGAGTATGTGTTATGACATTTGTTTCTGGGACCACCGTGTTGGCTTGCCTTTGAAATGCTGATGTATTTTAATACGTCCAATGTCTATAACGTTTATATGGGGTCAGTGTGGGGTCAGGACTAAGTATGTGACTGTTTGGTGTATTTATTTACTTATAATTCAAAGCAATATCTGCCAGACAACCATTGGATGGATAAACAAGATGTATTACTTGAAAAGCGTGGAATTAATGTCACTCTTCAGTCAATAAAGCATCTGAAACTCACGCAGGCAACTATCAAATTATATGTAGAAGCAGTTATAAATAACTTCATTAATGTGTTTTAACGTACTACGTAGGTAAAACATGGATGAGTTTTGCAAACACAAGTTAGATATGTATGTACATATGACAAACTCCCAGACTGATGTCTATCAACGGATACTAAGAACAAAATCGGATATGAATATTTTTTTCTAATTTCGTAAAAAATAACATTAATATTCGCGTGCAAGAAATGTCCGTTGTGCCCTTTTTTAATTTTTATCACTTATCCGGAAACACTTCTTGATATCCGCTACGATCCAAATCTAAAGAAGCGAAAACGTTATATTAACATTACCTATATAACCTAACATAACGTTATATAACCTAGCGCCACCTCGTACAATGTATATTTATGGTACAATCACATTGTACGAGTAACTTGGACTAGTATAGGAATCAACCAACTTGACCCGAGTGTTGACTGGTATTGACTTGACTGGTATTAGAGGATAGAAAACCAACGTGAAGCCACGGAGTTCCTACAGAATTTCGCTCAAATACTGAGATTGCTACAGGCCGAATACTTCTTTCCTCGTAAATGTAGGTGAGCGTAGGATACTGGCTGTTAGTGATATAAATATAAATGTCAATTCCCCTTGTTCCGTGAGATATAAAATAAGAAGATGAAATACAACACTGTTATATCTTCATCTCACAAAACAGTTGAATATGCTTCAGAGATCATAAACTATGTACAACATTAAACTCATTGTAGATGAAGGTGATTATGATGGAGTTATGATAATTTTTTAAATAAAATACGTGAAATAATATAATAATATATAAACATTTTAAAATTAATGTGCGTTTCTTTAAAAAATCTTCAGAACGACATCGGAGGTCGGAGATCAACTTCAAACAAGTTTAAAAACACAATTGAATTAAAACTATATCGCAGACAAAAGACTTTGGGAATAAATTACTAAATGTCAAATAATAATAATAATAATAATAATATATTTTTATTGGAACTAAAGAATTTTACAATTTTAAAATCTGTGCACGTTAATGACTGCATTAGTTGCAAAACTGTGTCGCAGTCATTAGCGCCCACCCCCAAACATTACCAGAGGTGACAGCGTCCCATAACAAAACATAAACATTAAAAAATAAAATAAACATTAATTTTTGAAAATCAAGACCTAGACCAACAGTGTAACAACATAGAAAAGGAAAAAAAATAAAAAAAATAAAAAATTATAATATAATAATGGTATGAGAAGTGTAGTGTGTGGGTGAGTGTGTGTGTGTGTGTGTGTGTGTGTGTGTGTGTGTGTGTGTGTTGTGTGTGTGTGTGTGTGTGTGTGTGTGTGTGTGTGTGTGTGTGTGTGTGTGTGTGTGTGTGTGTGTGTGTGTGTGTGAATGTTCGGGGCACAGAAGTGACATCAATTAGTGAGGACTAAATTAAATTATTATGCTTTAATAATAGTTTCTATTTCCGCATACGACAGTGTATAAAGCCAGTTATTTACAGTTGTTCGGCACTGTTTTAACGTGAGTGGATGTATATTGAGCTGCCTATTAACCTTGTTATATAAAATAGGGCTCAAAAAATGAAATTGGCGTCTCACAGTTACAATTCTTGCGTATTCGACACGGCAAACTCTGTTTAATCTGCGTTTATTTTGGACTATATTGGGATTATAGGGTAAGTTTATATGCTTTCGTAAGACTGTGTTGACCAGGAACACGTGTCTGACTGTAGGTACCTTCCATATGGAGTAAAGTTCTACCGTGGGAAAAAGCATTGGTTTGTGAGCCATGACCTTAAGCACTGCTCTCTGTGCTCTTTCCAGCCGTAGCAGTTCAGATTTACTGGATCCACCCCAAGCAACTATACAATAGGTTATAACAGAATGTGCTAAGGCGTAGTAGATCGTTCGAAGCGTACAAACATCAGCAGACGATCGTAGGTTTTTAAAAACAAATATTAGTTTTCTAACTCTTGAAACCAACTGGTCAATATGTTCATGCCAATTCATTTTGCTATCAAGGATAACCCCCAAGTATTTAATACTATGCGTCCTTGTAATACGTACACAGTTACTACAATTTTCTGAATTAATGTTGCTGTATTAGATGTACTGTTCTAATTATAATTATGGATATGTTTGGTTAAGGAAAATCCTGAGCTTTTAACTCATTAGGCGTATTTGGACATACTGCTTATAGGTATTAGGTACCGATATAATATTATTATTTTACAACTTCTGTGCCGCAGTTACTTAGACGCAATATCTCATAGTTTCTGATACCCACGGCACAAGATTTGTCCCTTAGTGCGGTGTCAAGACTATTTAGGTGACTGTTGGATGTATTTATTCTTTCGTAAAATACCAACCCGCACTCGGCCTACGGGGTGGACTATGACTTAGGCTCTCTCAATCTAACTCTGCCCGTAGAGAAGTCCCATGCTCAGCAGTGGGCCAATACGGGCTGATGCAGCAGTAAAGCTACTAAAATACGCTTACAATTGTGTCATCAGCTATCAGTATTAATTTAGGCGTGCATTGTTTAAGGCAGCGAGCAGACAATAGAAAATGTCCGTCGTTTGAGCACGTAGCAGCACGGCCAGTCCTTCTGACACGCGTCGTATTAGGTTAGCCGGCGCTGGCAACACAAAGTGGAGGCTGTATGCAAATGCGCTGCGCCGCCTCGGGCCGCCGCGCTCGACTACCCGATACAGTTCAACAATCAGTGCCTACACTTTTTACACTCATAAAATATATAAGCTTAGTTACTTTGGGCATAATATGAATCAATAAACTTTAACACTCTTTTATCACCGCATCTTATAACTTTTTTTTTATTTACAACAGATTCTGTACCGTCTTCTGCCATTATTGTTTCAGCATGTAAGTCACAGGAAGTCATAATACATAAGTCTTCTCAGAGGATTTAAAAAGTGACCTGATAAAATCAGCCTTTATTATTTTTGTATTTTAAATAGCATTTTTCGTTAATTTAAGTGCAGATTTCAGCGTACCATACCAGTATCATTGTTGCGCATAGGTATTTGTTAACAAATGATCGAGATGTGAAGCTGCTTAGTTGCGAAGCTACGTCACTGCAAGTGTAGCAACTGTGCATATGTGGCGCCTCGGGGCTCGGCGCCCACGTGAGGCGCGCCGCGCGAGCCGGCGGAGGCGGCGCCTGTTTGTGTGGTAATGTTTGTTATGTACTGTGTGCTGTGTGTACTGCGGACGCTTTACATAAAACACTACGCGCCCTGAACGCGCCCGTTTTTCTTCTCACCCCACATGTATTTGAATATTTGTTGTTAAACGACGGCTGACAAGCAATTTCGTGGGAAAATGTTTATGTACCTACTCGAGTTTATGTACGCATTACAAGGCGAGCGTTGGGAATCCTCAAGTAGTACATAACATTGTTTAACGTATGGTTTGTAAATGTTCATGGAAATCCTTATTTGTGTTTCTGGGAGGGAACGTGCTTCGAGGAATATTTATTTATGCAAGGTTTATACAACGTTCGTCGGTTCGTGACGTCCACGTTTAATAGTCAGGAGTAGTTCTCAAATTCGTAGGTTGTAAACTATGGTAATCATTATTCACAATAATTATAATACAGTCAGCTTCCTTAGGGTAGGTCTATATTAATTAGCAGTCCAAGGTTGCTGACGATGATAATGGTGACTTACGCATTTTGCAAATAATAACATTATATAGAAGTAACTTTTGATTGTCCAACGACCTTAAAATTTAATTTCAATCAGGGATTCCCGGTGGCAGTGTAAAATCACCAAACACACTGTAATGTGTTAAAATAACACATAAGAACGTGTATTTATTCAATTGTTGATTCGATTTCCAGAGTAGAAGAGTGTCCTATATCTTTGCACTAGATGATGAAGATCAAGACAACCCAATGAATTTGTCACCTCCTCTTCAAAAATATTTTACTACCAAATTCGACATTCATTAAATATAGGCACACTTATAAAAAAGTATGACACCAATCGCTCCATTGTTTCAGCAATATGTCCGTCAACATATCAAATATATGTTGCGCTTTGTTTACGCATAATACATTGTCCAGAACAACAGACCCTTCACGCCGCTATTTATAATTGACATGTGGGTTTTAATAAAACGGAGATAGCGTTGTTTTCGAGGGCCATTGTTAATTTGATTCAATTGAGTTGTTAGTTACAGAAAGCGATCCCGACGCATTGTTTGCTGGCATTTTACATAACGAGCCGGCAAACGCTCTGCGGCTTTGCTGGCTATTGTGGGGGAGTATCCAAACGCTTGAGATGTGAATTGAAAGGCGCCGCGCCATGACTAAGCGCGAGGTGATAGTTGGCACAAGATGCAAGATATTTGCCGCCGAGCAGCTTTGTGCTAGCGGTGTAGTGTTTGGTTTTGAAGAGTATTGTATCCAGTACTATTAATGGGTGTTATGAAATTAAATACTAGATTTCTTAGGTCAACCATAGTCGTACTCCTAGTGCGGTGGTAAGTAGTGCTTAGTAAGTTCACAGTTGTGTTACTACTGTTTATGAGCATTCGTGATATTTTCCATAAGTCAACCGACTTGCTTGCCTCTTGTCTTGATAATAAAAAAACATATTCTATTATTTTACCTGTAAGTAAATTTATTATAACGAGAACAAATACTACACAAAATAAACAATTTTCTTACAACCCCGCTTACTCCTACAAATTGTACCGTATGATAAAGTTGCGTTACATTGCGCCGCGCTTTGAACTGTCCAAATGATTGTTTTACATTCCCCGCGAGGAGCGCGCCCCTACACCAGCGCTTCTTAACCTTTACCAATGAATCGATTGATTTCATCGCTATATTGCCAGGAAATGCTATTGTTTTAATATTATAACATTCATGCTACAATTGTATAGCGAGAAGAACATGCCATTCGCCTGATGGTAAGCGATACGATCGCTCATGAACAGTAGCAAACCAAACAACACCATGAATTACAAAGCAATGCTAGGCATTCCACTGCGCTCGCCTTCATTCAAATTCAAAAAATCATTGTTTTGGGTTCTATTACGTTAATACAGACGCCCCATATTATTTTTTCCTATTTATCTTCCATGTACAGACATTGATCGGTCACAAATTTATTATATGTATAGACGATAATTTGCAGGTCACTTTGATTATTTTCTGGGGTCTCAAATGGTCCGACTACCACTAGTTAAGAACCTCTGTCCCACGTCACACGATGACGCAACTCGAGCCCTCTCAATTACTACCACTCGCGTTTATTTTTATAACAAAGCTTTTGTCCAATAACGCGGATCTTTTATTGATACAAATTAATAAATGAGTAACGTTCACAAGGTCACTTTTGAATGGTGATGACGGTTGGACAATACGGGTTGGTGGTAGAATAGAAGGAAATAAAAACTATAAGGGGATCCTGAAACCTAGAGATGCAGATATCCGACAGATTTTTTTATTGGCCATACTTATGCATACATAAATAAACTCACGCCTTTTTCCCAGAAGGGGTAGGCAGAGGTAACAGGACACCCACATTACACCTTGTATCTTCCGTCTCACAACGTGATAAGGGGCGAGCCTATCGCCATATCGGGCCCAAATTCCTGACTCCGGGCTAATATTGAATAGAAAAATCCAATATCAATCTGTCCAGCCCGGGATTCGAACCCGAGACCTCAGCTTCGTAATCGTATCGTAATACAACTACCGGGGCTAAAAATATGTCTTTCAAAGGGCAATAGTGAACAGACACCAATTGTTTTCTCGGAATTTTGTATTCAACGTAGCTTTCGTAGCGCTACGCCAACGCTACGCAAAGCGTCGTAGTAGTATTACGTTTTAAATAACATTTTTCACTTCCTTTTACATCGAATATTAAGTGACTAAAAATTATATTCTTTAATTTGGTTTCTGGGAATTAAAAATCTGACAAAATGAATTGGCGTTGTACGTACAGAAGAAAAATATACGTATGTTTTTATTTAGAATTCATTGGTCTGATAATACGAGTACTAAATTAAATTTATAAGGATAAAATATATGAACACGAGTGGCACGATTAATAATCAAAGTGACTTGCCGTGATACATATAACAAAATCATAAAATTTTATAAAAAAAAATATGTAGGTATTACGAAATATATATTTACAAAAAAATCATTTCTTCTGCCATTTAGCATTTCAACACAATACAACCACTAAACAATGGCCCATCCACATCAAAAGTCTGTCACAACAAATTAAAATAATAACAAACGTGTTTTAGCTTGAAGTATGTGAAAACGCGTCGGTAAAGTTGAAAGGACGAGTGCATTAGCCGCTCTGTAATCGGCCGCTCTCTAATCACCGTGGAGCCGGCGCTGTTTTGGACACTACACGATACAAATGTATCATCCGGATGTGTTGTCACTGTGAGAATATGTCGATGACTTGAAGACATGATTTTTTAAGACTGAATGAAGGTTGAGTCGGAATACGGGCAGAATAATAGTTGAAACAATAAAAAACAAACAAAAGAAAACAAAAAATCTTTTTTTTACAATACTACTGTATTATATAGTGCTAAATATAAGCTCAATGGAGACGGGTACTTCAAAACACCTTTAATAAATCCTAAGAGACTTAAATTAGGCATTTTTCAGTTTTCCATGTCAGAAAGTTACATATTATAAGACAGAAGTAGACATAAGTCTAATAAAGCTAAAATAACTGGAATAAAATATGATTGAAATTATACTTAATTTAATTTAAAAACAAATATAGACTTTATTTCTCGTATACTAATACGATTTGATAATAAAAAATCAAAATCCAATACAGTTTCTGTGCCGGTGAATCGGTACGGCGCCTACAAATCTTTGATCAAATAATTGACACTCCGGTGATACAAAAAACTGAAATAAAAACTCAAAAGCGGTCCTTGTTTAACTAAATGTTTTAATTCAAGCGCTCTGATTGATCCCACTGGTTTTGTAACCACAAAAAATATTTCTCACGTGCTTCTTTAATGTGTTAGTGGCGGACGTAGTTTGTTTTTTTTTCTAATTAATTGCACATGTATATTTTAATAGCATGCCTTTATGTAAATGTTTAGCAATAACATCGACAGTACAATTCTAACGTATTATTTTCAGAATAACATAAATATTTAAATAAACCAAGTCGGGAAAATATGTTTTTGTTTCTCCCCATTTATAACTGCTTTTCGTTTAAAATCGTGTGTAAAGAAATCAATCTCCAAATTCAATTATTTATGACATTTTGAACACACATAAACGAAATCTCGGAAATCCGAATATAAGGCTAAGTAGAAAAAAGACCAGCTATTATTAATGGTCATTGTAACACGACGCAGCTACTTAGTGACAAAAACTAACACCCGAATGCGTAAGTAAAAACTCCGAGTTTTTGTGTAAAACTCTTCAATTTCCTTTCACCACATAAAAGTCGGAAATAAAATTAAAACTTTGCCTCAATATTGACGTTATTATCTAAAGAAAGTGTGAAATTAAATAGTAATTTTGTGAAAACGTGTCAATTAGGCTCTGGGGGGGAGGTGGCAGACGGTAACATTAGCTGTTGAATAACAGAGCCAGCGCCGCCGTTTCCTAAAACATTTGTACACAAAAGTGTCAAATCATGCGTTCCATTTACGCCTTAACACAGCGAGACTACAAACATTTGGCCCACTGTTTATTATATTTTTACTAAATATGCTTCATAACAAACGCAAGCAATGAAATCTATAAAACTGAAAAATTGCCATGAAATGTATGAAGGAGTAAATATAACCCATAAAGGTTACTCCACACAAAAGTTCTTTGAAATAGTATGTTATCGCCGATATAATTTCCCACTTGATTAATTTTGAAGCCTTACAAATTTTCCTAGCGTGTGGATGTGTCCTATTGCAGGCAAAGATCTCTCCTTTCTAGTTTCATTCGCTTCGTCTCCCAATCAGCTCATTTTGATTCTGTTTAAAAGCATTCGGCTCGTCTTCCTTCGGTAAGTCACTCGCATTTTGTGGAACAATTTTCGAAGAGTACATTATAATTGTAATTCGTCGCCAATTTAAATTGAATGCTTTCAAAACTCATGAATAACTATACTTTAAATTTAGCTTAATCATATTTTACCATTTTATTTTATTTTATTTTATTTATTCACATAAAATCCACAGCCCTTAAAACTACTATAATACAACTGGTTTACTTATCTTACGGCCAATAACGGATTTACATTTTAAAGATACAACTTATATAATAGGCAGTCGAAACGTTAAATAAAATTGAGCAAAACTTAGTAAGTAATAACAATAACAAAATAGCAATAATAAAATCAGTTAATAAAATATTGAGAATGTGTGCGTGTGTGTGTGTGTGTGAATGTGTGTGTTTGCGTGTGTTAGTGCGTGTGTGTGTGAATATTTGCATGTGTTTATACATTGTCTGCATGAAGGAGTTTTAAAACATTTGTTTTAAATTTTTTCTTGCTGTCGTGAAAAATATCAGTTGACAGAAACTTCTTATTATAAACTCTTTGTAAGCGACTTACTATTGAATTCTGCGCATAATTCGTAGATGAGTAAGGGACTGCAAATAAACTTGGATTTCGTGTACGATGTTTTGGAGTACAAAAACGTAGCATACCCTTAGCGAGATCAGGACAGTCAATATATGCATTGCATACGCCGTGTAAAAATGTCATGTCCATCGCCGTACGTCTATTTTCAAGACTAATAAGTCTATGATACCATGACCTGTTCTTCAATCTTTGAAGGCAAATGTATCTAACATGTTCTGTCGACTTAACACTAAATAGAGCGAGTAGTTAGTACCTATATAGCGCCACCAGTGAAGTAAAAAACTTTAAAAGGGGGCTAAATATCTAAAATTATTTGAAAGATCAGGTTTGAGGCGCCGTAAGTTAAAACGAGAAATATAACTACATGTCTATGGGATTAAGTGGCATGCTAATTGAAAAAACTCTTTATGCTATTGTTTTTAATTTAGTGTATACCTTTCAAAAATCTCTTTATGCTATTGTGTTTAATGTATACCAAAGAAAATCGGCAATCACTATTCCCACGTTCCTGAATAAAAATAGATCACCCAATTTTTTTTGTACATTTTTATATTAAATGTTGGCTACCCCGCCGCGGCGTGCGAACCCGTGATGTTTGGTTGTTTACAAGAGTAGGCGCGAGGCACGCACCGCCGATACCGATCTCACACAATCACACCAACAACCAATCACTTTTACCAAGTTTGTTCATATCCAACGCGATAACATTATCAATACGCTACATCTAAAAGTCTAATTTTAATCAATAAAGCATGAAGTTTTTCCAAAAACATATGATTTTCCGTGCGCTTTATTGTTTAATTTACAATCTTCCACTATGTTTTCCATGAAGCAAATGAAGCAGTAAGTTATTTAGTAGTTAGTACCTATAAAATCATAATATGTTGTATATATTTTCTAAAGTTTTGTTGTTAAAGCTTCTGCTTGTTTAAATATTTTGTTTATTCCGCCTTAATCGACATCAACTTATTTCAACTTATTTAAATGATGATTGATAAAATTGCAAAGTGACGTAAGGACTTCTAATTATTTATATCGTATACGTATCATTTAAATAGAAATTATTCTTCAGTTAATTAACACCAATATACAATATTCTGAACGTAAGAGAATACAGTGAACAATATACAATATACTGAACAGATTGTTTTGTCCATGTTATTGATTTATTGAAATCAATTCAGTATTTATAAAATTGTGTAATGAAATTGCAGTATGTAATCAAAATACACATTAATTGTGTATTCCAAGATACTTCTAATTTGTGAATCAATTGAAATTGTATTATTTCAATTCATTATGCAAATTTTCAAGCTACAAACGTAGCATTTTTAATACACATGTGTTATTCATGAGCCTCAGCTTACAAAAGCAAATAAAACTCAAGTCATGGTGAAAACACGACGGTTAAAATATTTGTGGCACATATGCTCCGACATTAATGCACACGTAATTTGCAATTAAACCCGCCCGATACACTGTTATTATGCTCCCACTGAATATTTATAGAGCAATTTCACTAAAAGCAATACGATTACCAGCCTAGATTAGAGCAACACTTGCTAGTTTATTTTGCACGTCACTCACTCGATCTCTTTATAAAATAAAAGTTAGTCAACGTGTATAACTCAAAAGTAATCAATTGATGTAACCACTTTAAATATTACGAAACAATTAAATCGATTAAACATTGCATGTAGATTAAGCGGTCAGTTTTTATTTTGTTTTTTACAAAAAAAACAACATAGGTATACCTATCATCCTGAATTAGCATAATTGATTAATCTAACCTTGAGCTAGTTAGGTACATAAAAATATCATAATGCAACAAAAGCGAATTTATAACACAAAGCAAATAACTATGAATATTAATTAAAAAGTAAATTTCACTGATCATCAAACAAATTCTGCTGAAATTATTCTTTACAAACATCATTGAATGTGTTGTCTAGTCTGGTCTAGACGCAATGAAGTACGGCGATGCATTACGTTCAGTTTGAGGAGATAAGTCGACACACGCGAGCCACTAGCAGTGTAAGTTTAAGTGGCTTGCGAAGGAAGAGTCGTCAGTCGTCAGACCGAACCCTCTAATTACCGGCAGATCCCGCGCCGATAGCGCAGGCTTTTATCTCCAACACTCTTCCATTAAGCAAATATACAGCTTTGTGCCCGCTAATCACATATTACAGTATTTTCCAACGCTAAAACCAATTAAAAACATTTTGATAGACAAAAATAAGTCGTAATTACACGTTCGGTGCGCCGCCACTCTGTTTTGTTCATGGCTTCTCGTCTAATGGAAGGTTTGGCGGTTTGTCTATGTGGCAAACATTTTCGCTTCCGCAACAACAAGTTTTATCTGCTTCAATATTTTAATATATTTCGAGCACTACTGTTGGTTGTAAAAGGCGGAAACAAGCAAACTAATTTGAAGCGTGGTTTAGATGTAGCGATAGTTAAATTCAACATAATGTTATCTTCATCTATTTTTGCGTTAACTTGTATCATTATTTAGGCACTTAATTGTTTTTATACGCACCAAAACAGAATAATCTTTGCAAACAGTTCATATGTTCATATAAGCTTTTTTTAAACCAGCTTATAATTAAAATCAGAAGTAAATATAACGTGGTACCAGCTCACCGTAATTAA
The DNA here is from genome assembly GCA_905220455.2 of Deilephila porcellus. Taxonomy (NCBI): domain Eukaryota; kingdom Metazoa; phylum Arthropoda; class Insecta; order Lepidoptera; family Sphingidae; genus Deilephila; species Deilephila porcellus. The sequence continues at coordinate 9,881,503 of LR999986.1, read as the reverse complement.
TCAAATAGATAGGCGAGAGTCCATTGGTTCTAATTCTGATTGGCGTTAAAAGCATTATGCAAAATAATTGAAATCAATTAGAAATTAAGTGAAATATATAGATGAAACAGGCCAGACTAATAATGGAGAGAATAAAAGGCCGCTTTGTCGGTGACTAATTTGCGAATTAACGGCGTGCAATGAACGCCGGGCCACTCAAGCGCAGCGCAATCTAATTAATTAACCTTTGTCGCGCGCGCCCCGACCCGCCGACGCGACGCAACTCACACGTTTGTCACACGACAGTCCCTCTAGATCTACAATAAACTTTATATGCGCAAACATAATACCTACTTTATTTTTTGTGAAATATTTCGGCGTGAAAATGTTCGTGGTATTATACCTATTACCTTCTATATGAGATACTGAAATGACTACTCAATGTAGTTATGTACATATGTATATAGAAATTAGAATATTTTAATAATTTACTGTCTGATGGGCAGCAACGTCATTACCGCACGAAGCTACGCCCTGCGCTCGGCAACCCGCCTTCAAAGCGTAGCGAGTATTGGCAAAACCTCCCAATATGGAGTTAAACATTTTTGGTTCATGCCTGTGAACAGAAGTGGACCTAAATAGTTGGAGATTATGAATTAACGAATATAAGTACCAATAATATCTACTGGGGAAGTAGGTAAAATAATTAGTTATAAGTGGTTTTAATTGAAGTCTGTAAATTATGGTTAAATTTAGGAACAAAAGATTTCAACGCAATTAAGTGTTGAAGAACTACCAATACAAATGTTGATTTTATCCATATTTCAGAAGCAAAGTTTGCGTATACGATGCTTAGAATCACCGTGTGCACGGTTTGGTATCGAGCTGTAGCCGAGTGCGATACCTAGCGCCACACTAAGGTAACGTTATTTGGACGCTCCTAATGGAGTAAGTGCTTGCCAAATGGCCCGCGCCACGGAGCTTTTAATGCAATTTGCCTCCCTTTGTGAGGCGGAATTGGTGCAATCAATCCATTTACACTTTGTTTCGCCAACAGTGGCACTACCCGGCGCGCTGTTCTGCCACCGCACGTAAGATACGCTTTTAGCGACAACTAAATTGCCCCACTTGCTTTTTAAAATAGGTTTTGTTGGAAAATATATTTTATGAAAAGCTTTTTGTTTTGCTATTGGTTGATAGTTCATGTTTTTCTGAATTCTTTTTGTTCTGGTGATGAATTGTTTTCAAATGATACATTGTAATCGAAGTGGTATTTACTATTTTCATATGGAACTAAAATATTTAAGGTTCATCGGTGAAATAATGTGCGATTAAATCTTTTTTATATGGCCTTTTTTAAACATAGGTAATTGTCATATTGATAGATTGCGTTACATTTAGAGGATTAAATAATGTTCATGTTGTGTTTATTGGTATGATTCCATTATAAACAGATAATGAGGAGATCGAGAACTCGTCAGAATATAAATAGAAACAGCGACACCACTATTAACGGTAGGGTAAAATAAACAAAGAACAAATTAATTAAATAATTATGAGTATGTGACAAGTAATGATTTTTTTTGCAGATGTAAATATAAATCCCATATTTAGAAATACGTTTGATCCAGAATTTGTAGGGAATCAAAACTGGCTAAGATATGAAGGAGCAACTGAAGTGGATATCATTGAAATCAACGACTCCGACTTCTCCGAAACTACGTCAGACGAAACACCAAAACATAATCTAAGCCACCCTTGGTCTTACGCCACTAATACAAGAACTCCAAAGGAACCACGAGATAGATACAGAATTAATGCAAAAGCTAGAGAGAGGAGACGTTTGAAAAATAGTGTCGAACAGAACTACCAATTTGGTCCTAGTGACTATGCACGTAATAATAGCATCTTGTTTGATAGCATCGACGTATCACATGATTGCAAGAATGAAGTCAGGTTGAATCACCAAATCAACTGTTTTACTATAATTAATAAACACTTGGTCAACTCTGAAACCTCTTCTGAAACTACCGACTACGATATTCATGAACTAAATAGACCGATGGGTGATGCATTGTTAGAAAATCCTGACTATTATTTACTCGAAGACGAAATGCTAACTTACAATCCAGATTATGAGGCTGAGAAAAAGACAATATGGATTTATTCGTTCAAGAACAAACATCTACTGTCGGAAGATTGTTTTGAATTAGTGAATATTCCAAGTAAAGACACAGAGAGCGGCGCTTCATTTTCCTTTGAGAAGTTTGAAAAAGATCCTGCTATCGCACCGAGAGCAGCGTCCCCGATTCCGCCGCCTTATATACCGAGACTGGATTTGTCACTAGGCCAGACTCTATCCACTGTCACAGAAATAACCGAACTAAACAAACAACCTTCATCCGTCGAAACAGACAGATCCACCAAAGAACCCGTAGTAAAGAAAACAAAAAATAGTTGGGTGGTTGAGAAAAACAAAGACAGCAAAGAAAAAATGGATAAACAAGAAAAGTCAACCAATATAATCAATTGGATGGCTTTGTCTCCAAGAGAACGGAGAAGAATATTCAGAGAGCATTCAGATTCCGACATTGTTTATAATGGAAAACTTGCAACACTACAGGAAGTGTGTTCCAGGGGTGAAAAAAAAACGCCTAATCTTCAAGACGAGATAGAAACTATTGAGACTTGCAAAAATACACAGTCCACAGTAGACGTTGATGTACATGCGTTACCAGAATCGACGGACTCATTCAAAACTATTTATAAAGACCCAATAAATGTTATACCAGATACTAATCTAATAGATGAAATCGAGAAAGAAGATTTAAACAAAGTAACAATAGTTGAGAACATACAAGTTAATATGTGTTCTCGGAAACCACAAATTAAAATAAACCAAAAAAGCGCAATAAATTTGAAATCGATAACTGATCCTATTGAAAAGCTTAATTCAGATAATTGGATTGTAGACGAAGATGAGAAACCAACACCTACTTATAATAGCGATTTAGATGGAATTGCAGAAGTGACTTTAACTAAAAGAGAGAGTTCGTTTACTGCAAGCGATAGACTGTGGTCCAAGAACGCTTTAGCACTAATGAAACCAGCGCAATGGAACGAATATGAACCCATTGGAGAAAGCCATCTATCACTACATTTGTCCTTAGACACTACTTTTGAAAAACAAACATGCTTTTCTCGCCTCATCAATCTATTTAGGTGCTGTAAATAATATTTAATAAATAAAACACAACGGTGGTTTAAATTGGCGAATTTATTAAATTCAATCACTATAACTTCCAGTAATTGAAGTACTTACACAAATTAAACCTGCTATTCAAATAAGGTACTTAGCAAAAGAGAACATTCACGTCACAAATCATCAGCAGTATTATGTATATACACAAATTATTCTATCACAATGTTTAACACACAAATCGGTTGGCTGCATGTAGAACTTACAGACACGCAGTTCGTACGAAATCAGACTCGGGAATGTTGAGTATGCGTTTGTGTATAAAAGAACTATTATCCTTTCAATATGACTTATGATATATAGTGAAATGCAAAATATGGCATGACACCTCGATACCCGTTGCAAATGCAGTATCTCGCTTCACATACAGATACGATATCTTACGGTTGTTCAATTCACTCGTTTATACATTTAAACATGAAATTACATCAGGTGTTCATTGTCAATGAGTTTGCATTATGCTTACAAATAAAGTTTTATATTCTAAAAGAGGCAAATGTGCTCCGGAACAGTACATAATTTTATAATGAGCAACAATCGCGGGTTCTCTTAAATAAATCGAATTCATTGATAATCTGTATTGCAAATATTTTTATATAAATTATGAGCCAAATTGCATTAAATGTACAATGAAAAGCGACCTGTACAAAGTAATCTCAACACACAAATACAAAATTATTGAGACCTGCTCAATTTTAAGCCTAGGAATGCAATTTAATCTGATACATTGTTTCTTTTCCGTGTCGGTTGCACGCGCCTCGGGAAAATATCTGATGCACTATGACAAAGTACTAAATATATTGACATTTAAAATTCCCTTTCATAATTATAGCAAGTAAATAAGTTACATAATTTCTATAGAAAATGCCCAAAATTCAAATTATCCTAATCAATATTACTATCACAAAGTATGAGTGTATTTGAAAAAATCTGATCGCAAACAGAATTTAAGATTTAAAGGAAGTTTGCAACTGATTATATTAATTAAGTTTTACGTCACTGGGTCGCCGTTTGAGATCGGATGATGCGACTGTGAGGATGTCGCTAGTCGGAATATACTGGCGTGAACGCGTTCATAACACTTTACCACTTTAGATAAAACCAGGAATTATACTCATTAATTGCGTTTCTAATCAATACATCTCCAGTAACATTTAAATGTTTTGTAACCTACCAACTTTCCCATAGATTTTAATCAACAAACCGAGCTAGTAATTTCAAATCTATCTAGCATCATTGGACTAACCGCCGAAATTAATAAACGAACATGATCTCTATCTACCCATCATCTACCGAAATAAACCAATCAGGTCAAAGATTTATCGCCACGCCCACAATTGACGCGTTCTGATTGGTTTAAATCGGGATCGATAGTTAGACAAGTGTTACGATCGTTTATTAATTCCTGCTGTAATATTACAATAGTCGTCATAAAATGGGTGTGTGAAAGTGGTTGTGGTGGGTATCTCGTGGGGTGTGAGTGTGTGTGTGGTTGTGTTCACGCCGGGGTGTGTGTGTGTGGAGTCACGAGGCAGGCAGCGCCACCTCGCGGCGTATGTAGAACAGTATGTAGGGCTTGCAGGAAGCGACGGCGGCCGCGTCTGTGGCGCGCACGGTCTGGTCGTTGAAGTGGAACCATTGCTCTTCGTTGATCGCGAAGGCGGTGTAGTGACCGGAGCCCGCACTGTTCACAAATACAATATATTATTATTAATTTTATAGACACAGTGTAAGGTTGCATGAAGGATTATTGAAGAGAGACTAATAGGCCTTACATAATAGTCTTTGCAACGGTCCAACCCTTTGCTATGTAAACCCTGTGTGTGTTACGGTAATGTACTGCAGTGACCGTCGAGAAATTGCAAAAGGCATTAAAATAAATCAAAGAAGACGCTCGGACGCGGGAATCCACGTGTGAAAGTTTAGCGAAATTATATCTTGACGCTTTCTTTTTTTACGCCATTTTTAGGGATAAGCGGACAATCATTTTTTTGTTTTGTAAAATTAAAAATACATATGACATAATTTTGTAATATGGTGGATTTCACATAATATGGTATAATATAAAGTGTAAGTACCCGGAGCCGTGGTGCACGATAACAGCGGCGAGGTCGTACAGGTTGTTGGTGTGCGGAGAACTCAGCACGAACCCCGACATGTCCAGCGAACGCAGCGGGAACGAGATGCTCGTGTCCACCTTAGTCCTGTACAATACATTACTAACTTATTAAAATATTACTCGGTTTCACAACTAAACAATATTGAAAAAAGAAAAAGCCCACAATTCAATGATCTTGGTATAGCAGCCAGATATTTCATGCAAAGGCGAGAGGCGACGTGGCTTAACAGGTCTATTTATAAGGGATTCTTACAATATCAAGTCGATGTGGTTGAGATTAAGCAGAAAGGACCCTGGGATCGTCTGAATAACGCCAAGTTACCACCTATCATAGTGTATGTCGAAAATACACACACATGACATCACAATCATCATCATCATCAGCCCTTTGCAGTCCACTACTGGACATAGGCCTCGCTCCCTGCCGGCCCTCTTGTGCAAGTCATCCCGCCATTACCTCCCATATTTGGCAACAAATAACTGTGTTATTATTTTAAACCTAATATGTATTAGATATAGATATTGACCTGAAGTAGTTGTGCCAGCGGAATCGCTTGAGGTGGAGACACAGTACGTTAGGCAGCCGCCGGATCCAGAACTGCTTGGTGGACTTCTGCTTGCTCTTGCAACTACTGCAGAAGTAACGCTCCGTGTCCGCCAGCTCTTCCACCTGGTGACATCAGTTAACATTTAATACGATTTTTATTACATTTTCGTGTATAAAAGAAATATGAAGCCATAATGATCCTTGAAATATGTTTTGGAAAAAATATTAAATATGTTGCAACCAAATTATTTTGAGATTGCGTTTGAAAATATTTTATTTAGAGTTTTTAAGTATTTTGATTTATGATGTAGGTCATTAGACAAAGTAAAAAAGGGGAGACGGGGGAAAAGCGGCACACGTTCACTATATTAATAAAGCAACCGCCTAATTTAGGAGCAGTAGTGTGCCGCGAGCAGTAAATAGTTCGTGGTAGTGAATATATTTATGTAGTAGAGAGTGGTGTGAAAACCTGCATACCGTAGCGATTTTAAAGAATTTCTACGGTATGTAAGTCCGCCAACCCGCACTAGGCCAGCGTGGTGGACTATATGGCCTAACCACTCTCAATCGATTCTCTCGATTGTAGAGTAGGCCCGTGCCCTGCAGTGGGAAGTATATGGGCTGATATAGATATATAGAGAGTGGTGAGTGATACTGATGTGTGGATAGTGAATGGTGGGTGATAGTGATTGGTGAGTGGTGGTAGGTGATAAGACGGTACCTGCACGAAGCTGGCGAGACAGTGTGCGAGTGGTACAGGCGCGTCATGTCTTCCCGCGTCGGGTAGTTCTAGAGACAGGTCCAGGAACGGATCCAGCTTCTTGCTCTCCGTACCGCACGCCAAGCAACGAACCTAAACAGACAAAATGTCTTTTTAACCCCTTTATGCTAGATAACTCTTTACTCTTTCCCATTAAAAGCTATGAGCGCATGTATAAGAGGCGTCAAGAAAATCTATAGTGTGCCATTTATCTATTAGATTGAAAAATCTAATTATATTTTGATAATTCTAATTATACCACCAAAATTACCACATAGATATTACTGAAATAATTTACATCAATCTTCAGGTTGCCTTGTAATATATAGTCACGCCCCTGCATTCAGGGCACATACACATCTTGATTACGTCATAAAATGTCTAATAATAATTACAAATATTATAAGCACAATGATCTTACCTCACTTTGTAACGTGCCGCCGAACACGGCCGTCACGATTGAGGCGGAAGGGGCTCTGGGAACGAACCCACTGTCCGACTTGTCCGGCGGGAGCAGTTGCAGTAGCTCTGTATGTAACCTGGCGCAGAACAACATAATTATAACCATTTTAATTTTTATTTGTTATGTTTAATTACTTTGTATCTTGTGATGTACAATATAGAGTATAAGTAAAATAAATATATAAATGTACATTTATAAGTGGCAGAGAAAGCAGTGGCTCGACATATTGCAGGGGAAGTACAACTGAGTGAAGGTAAAAATAATATATTACAAAACAAAATAATTATAACTTTATGTACATGTACATTTATAATTGGCAGGAAAAGTAGTAGCTCGACATATTGTAAGATATAATTGTATGCAGGGAAGAAGCTGTTAGTGAATAATTTCGGTAGGATTATTCCTATACCGAATCACTGGGTTGTGATACTTCTTTCAGTATAAATCAGTATGGAACATTCAAATGTTTATTTGAGAGATATGAAAAAGCATCTATGTAAAAGATCAAAATGTAGAACATGCATAAATAATAAACTTTTAACATAATTTGAATGAAATCAATTTAATGTTATTTGTACATTTGACACGACTGTGTCCAATTATCACAATACAAATATGTCTATATTTGAGTTGTGATAACATGAAAAAAATACAAGATGCATACTAGTGCAGTATATCATTTACCTATCTAGCATATAGCGCAGGAATTCATGCGCGTCCTGTTGTTGGTAGCCGCGGAACCTGGGCACCACCTTCCAGATGACCAGGAACAGACACTCTGGAGAAATCGCGCCCTTCGACCCACACCCGCCCGTGTTGAGGTTTATCAACACCTGGAAATCAGACAATCAGATGAAACTTCGAATATTTAATCACAATGGGTCATATGCCCCCAATCTCCTCAATGACTATGAAGCATTAAAATAAATATGGCTATCGGGAACATCACAGAAACTTTAACACTAATTTTCATATTTTTAACATAAATATTACGATCAGTTTATAACAAGATCTTTTTTAAATTCAAGCATATCGACATACATGTTTTAATGAATTAAAGATAAACATATATTCGACACTTGTGAAAATAGCATATTCTCGTGTACAAAGTCACATGCATATACGGAAAATATTTATTTAAATCAATTTATACTGTAGATATCATCGGATGTGGCGTCATGGTAATCAAGTATCGCGACAAGACTGAGTTTAACCCTAACTACATGTTGAGTATAATCATACTGACTCATCTAAACAATGATCAACTAACGCAATTATAAGAAAATATGGACAAGGCAGATAATAGTATGGCCAAGTGTTCCGCAAGCACATAATATGTGACAACCCTCGATACCCTCCGTGGCGCAGTTGGTTAGATGCTGTGGAACGAAAGGCCGCAGCTAGACATAAAAGCGGGTGTTTGTATTTGGTACATAGATAATGTTTCGGATGCCGAACCCGAAACACCCAGGTGTTTGCGCAACCGCTAAGTCTCTCGTAATTTCTGATACCCTCAACCCAAGACTTGTAGTTTATTGTGGGATCGGTACTATGTATATGAACTCTTGGGTGTATTTATTATTTTTAATAACTGACCACCTATTGCGGCCAAGAATTGGTTGTATAATATCAATAGACTTTACTTCAATACGAATAAATACATTTATCGTCTACATATTATCTTTTTTCAGGTCTAATCTTATTGTCTTTTGAATTCGAAAATCGAGCAGGCTAGACAGAGAGAAATGGCGAAGGTTGAACCGAAAGAGGGACCAAAGCACGACCGGGATAACGCTAGATAAAAAAAATGTATTTTTAGGCATGTGGAATTTGTGGTTGTAAAAGCAATTATTATTGAGCTACTACTAAATCGGAGGCCATTGGCTATAGAATGGTATATAACTAATAACTAGGGAGTATGGACTGTAACTGTGCATGCTTCTTCAATTACGGAGCTGTAACATAATTATATCATCTTCATTTTGCATTTATAAGCAGTCATTCGTGCAATTATTATAATGACCTGTTATAATACGTTGATTCAGATGTCATATAACTACGCTGTTTTATGTCATATCATCGGCGTATCTTCTCTTGGCTGAATTGCTTGCTACGTCGACATAGGGACCACAAAATTAATTCGGAGTAAATAAGTGGAAAAATACTATTAGCCGTAATAGAGTAGCAACCGAGCCTGGATCGGACATATTAGATCCCATTTGACAGCCTCCGTGGCGCAGTTGGCTAGACACCGACTGTGAAACGAAAGGCCGTGGGTTCGACCCCCGCACCGAGACAAATGTTTGTGTGAACCACAAGTATTTGTTTGGGGGCTGGGTGTTTATATGACTGAAAAGTCTCCCGTAAGTCCTGATACACACGACACAAGTCTCCATCTTAGTGTGGTGTCAGGACTATGTGTGTGGCTGTTAGGTGTATTTATTTATTTCAGCGAGAACTAAATAAATACTCAACGATAGACAAATTAGCACAATAAATTAATTTTCTAAATGGAACTTTGGAGTTCAAGGCAAATATTATACCGCCACACATTTTACTTATTTTTACTGGATAATTTTCGGAATCTCTCCTTCGATACCGTTTAGGATCGCTTATTGATTTCGGTCATAAATCAGCGGAGACGGATTGTTCTCTGAAAACGCGTTTTAATTGTTACTTTGGTCTAATGGCGTTTAATATAAATAAGCACTAACCTTCCTAAGTTCCTCGGCCATAACCACATCATGCATCTCCTGGCGCGTATAACTCCTCGAGTGATACACCTTCCGGCCGTTGCTCTTCATCTCCAACGACGGCAATTGATTAAAATAGCAACTAAATTCCTGTATATTGTTCAGACTCTGCAGCACCGCGTTCATGAAACACGTGTTGCCTAAATTCTTTAATCCTACAATTTTCTTCTCCCGCTGAGTTTTTCCGTTGCATGGCGATATTTTCTTCTCTTTCCTGTTCGTTTGTGATGTATTGTTCTCCGTCGAGCTGCTGTCTTCGGAGTGAGTTCTTTTCCGAGATCGCGGTCTTAGACTTCTAACTGGTTCGTCGGAGTTCTGTAAATATATCAGAATACATCAGTTGTTTCCAACTAACGATAGCTTCTATGGCGCAGTTGGTTTAAAGGCCGGCTGGGAAACGAGTCGCCGCGGGTACGATTCCCGCACCCAGAGAAATGTTTGTGTGTACGCAACAACAAGCAACGAAAAGTGTCGAAAACAGAAAACCAAAAACTTCTATGACTGCATCCCTATTTAAATGATATTTATTAGATGCAGGATAGACGCTTTGCTGAGCCAGCATTCAAAAAAACTACAAAGTTGCCAACTAATGCCTGGACTAAATACATTCAGTATAAAAAAAATGAGATACCTTAATACTTTTGGCCGATTTACTTTCACTGGCATCTGAAGACAATGTATTAGGGAGATCGCCACAAGCGCCAGGTGTTACAGCCGCCATGCTATTTTCCTCTCCATTGCCGCTCGGAGACGGAGGTTTCTCAACAACAGACGAATTGGACACGCAACTGTTCTCTCCCTCACTTCCATCCTTACTGCACTCTTCGCTGTGTTCTATGTTGTTGTCTGTATCGCTACCTTTCCGAGTTCTCATAATACTTTGTCTTATTTTGTCTATCGTTTGGTACTCCAGGTCGTTTGATACGTAATCATCGCATTTATAACTGAAAGTAAATGTTTAGTTATTTTTTCAGGTGAAAATTATTACTTTTTAATTTAGGTCAAACCAATTCAGATTAAAATAAATTGAACTGCTACAACCAGTTTGAAATTAATTGTTTCGTGAAACTATTTCTAAGAGTAATTGTTCTTACTTAAATTGATTAAAAATAAAAAAAAATCCTTGAATCATTTGTGTTTGAATCATGGTATATAATATATGCAACTAATTTTCAGGATGGGATATTTCTTTTTATTAATTGAAATCTCACTTTTGATGCCGCTATTTGAAGATCTAAGAGGACGGAACTGCCGAAACTTAAAATTGAAACGCTATTTATCTATTATTTTGCAATTTTGTATCTACCGATCGTGGATAAGGACCCGTCATAGCGACCTACGTGTGTCGTGTTTCGGGTTTACCTGTGTTTATCTGAATACAGCCAGGCCGGCATAATTGCATCGACCGGCGATAAATGAGCATCCCAAGCTAGTTCATACTCTATCTGAACTGCATAACACTATCACTTGCATTGTAGTCAATGTGTAGTAAAAGTGATAATTAAAACAAACTAACAACAATAATATAATTTATCATACATAGGGTACTGGATTGAGTTTCCAAGCAAAATAAACACAACATATAAAATATTTTCTTATGACAACCCCAGTTCAACGAAGTTATGTAAATGCATTGAAATAGTAACATGCATTCAGCACATAATGATTGGGCTATAATCACAAACACTGACCAAACAGTTTGATAGATATCAATTGTCAATCTCAAGATCAAGATAGACAATTGATTAGCCATTTCGTTTATCATTCACTGTTCAGACTAATACAGACATAATATGTGAAGGAAGGTATTACACAACCTCTGTGTAATCAACATATTAGTGACTCATTTCCAACATCTTACAAAATTTAATTTTATTAAGCCATAGTCACACCTTTAATGTCTCCACACCCAGCAAACATTTTTTATTTAGAAATGTTTAGCTAGAAATGACATACTCAGATGGTATAAATTTAGTTCTTGTTATGTAATAAATATTACAACATATTATTTACTATACACAAACAATCAATATTACAATTTGCATATCATACAGTCACATGGCATTTTTTTTCGCAAGATAACACTTGCTATTTCTGTGTGTAAACAAAAAACACATGGTCCTTATTTACAAAGAAACTTGATTGAACAACTAAAAAAAAACCTTATTTATTGTACAGACTTAAAAATTATCTTATAGAATGTTAAATGCAAAAAATATTAGAACAATAAAATAATTACATAAAGTGTATAATACTTATGTAATATGTGTCAAAAAACCATTTTTACAAATGAAACTTATAGTAGTAATGACCAATACTATGTGTAGTAAATGAAATGAACTTACCAATAAACTGAGTAAACGTCACAGCTAATGCACAACTGGTGGTCTTGTGTTTCGGCATGTTGTTTGGCGTGGCCATTGACATAGCGGCCACAGTTCACGGCTCCACATTGCAGGCACAACCAGTTTTGGTCTGCTACTGCACATTCTGTGATAGTAACATAAAATAACAGTTATGTTTGTTATAAATAGGCTTTATAGATTTTTGTAGTTGTCTAACTGGAAAACATTGTGAAATCTCTACAATCCTTTTTACTCAACTGTTGCAAATAATTCATATATCATGTTGTATTGTTTGGTTAGATTAGGTATGTTAAATGTTATAAAGAAATAGGTTCAGTGGGTATTTCTTACTGATAACTGTTTCATTCTAATAGGCTGATTTTTAAAGTATGTAAAGCACATTTTGGTTCATGTCAACTGTATCATGAATCAGGGTGATTGCCCTTGGTTCACCCAAAAGCTGATAATCCAACTAATCCCTCAGTAAATGTGTCATTTCTGTTTACGCGTTGTACATACTAGATTGATAAATTTCAAGACACCACACGCCCTAAATATGTGTACTACGCAGAATCGAATTAGCAGGAAATCGTAATGAGATTTGCTCAATGACTCAGTTTGTTTGATGTTTATAGAAATCATCAGCGTTGGCGGTTAGGTTATTGGCACGGCGGGGTGGTCTGGACGTGCGTGCTCCCGCATGCCCCAATCAATATACGCTACTGTTGGGTTTTAAATAGCGCACGGATTCGTGGTTAGCATCATTTTAGCCCATCGTGTCATAAACGCAACATCGTCAGTCACGGTCACCCATGCCGCACCCCGCCCCCCTCCACCCGCGAACAGCTGATTATTAAAGTTTGCTGTATTGATTTTTCTAAACTAACCTCCACTCATGAATGCAATGTGGCGTCTCAAAAGCATCGCTTGCCACAAATGTGTGTCTACAGCCTGCCCTATACCAAAATTAACGTAATTTACCTGAACAATTGAAGTTCTTTGTGATCGTGCTGTCCTCAACGTTGATATCCACCAACTTGACGTTATCTAACAAATGTGTGCATTCCATTCTTCATAATACGATTCTAATATAGCGGCTACGGCGCAAATTAATTCATTGAAATTAAAATAAGAGAATAGATTATTATCACGACTACCTCAATCAAGCTCGGTTACTTTTGCAGCAAGCAAGCCCGAAACGAACGAGAGCGACATATTTATTCGCATTTTTTATTGGTCGAAGATTGGAGTGCAAGCGAGAACGCATGACCAGGAAAAACATTTGTATTCCGTTCGAATATCCTATCCACATCGTCGTCGAGTGCCATGTTTGTCAATACATTACAATGAAATAAATCTTATTTTAAGATAATTTATCCGGCTAATTTATATTATTTTATTAAATTAACAGTGGTTTTAAAATATTTTTTATCCAATCTATTTTATTATCAATATTTTTTTAAATCTTATTTCCGCGTCTGTTGTATGCATATCCGAAACAAATTTGATTTCCGGCATCGTGATCAATCGTGATGTTCCTGAACTTAAGGTGGTGTCCACACACTCGTACTATACTCGTTTTCTCCTTAGTCTCCATTTTTACACGACGGGACCACTCAAAATTGTATTGACCATTCATTTTAAATCGTTGAATCAAAGTCAAAGTACTTACTTTTGACTGTAGCGCCAAAAAAACGAACTATTCACTCATGTAGCTTGAGCGTGTTGAGTACATGGACCTTATTACATGGTTGAGTATGCAGTAATTAATTTGGTAATTAATACGCCACGCGTGTGATCGTTGGGTACTACGTCTCCAGAAAAAACGCAATGTGTCTTAGCCGCAGCTACTCCAAGTCCAATTAATTACAAAGTCCAAGTCCAGTTAATTTTTTTACTTTTTAACAGTTCACTATTAAAAAATTCGAACCTTTTTCCCAGAAGGGGTAGGCAGAGGTAGAGGTAGAGAGGCAGAGGTGGTAGCAACCAGGACACCCACATTTCGCCTTGTATGTTCCGTCCCACGATGTGATAGGTGGCGATTCCATCGCCGTATCGGGAACAAATTCTTGACTCCGAGCTAATAATGAATAGAAAAATCCAATATCACTTTGCCCGACCCGGGCCTCGAACCCGAGCCCTCAGCTTTGTAACCGTACCGTAATACAACTACGCCACCGAGGCAGTTTATATTACTCTAATAAACTAGTATAAAGATAATTCTAGCTTAAATTTATACTATTTCAAATTACATAGTTGGTGGGGTGAGCGAAACAAAGAAACCAAAAAATTCTTTTTAATTATTTATTCTTAACTTAGTTACGTCTGCCACCATATCCACCCTGTGTGGCGGGCTGGGTAAGCTGCAGACCGTTGATGTTATTGAAGTCAAGCATTTTCAACATGTCCTTGGTGTCTGGGTCCACCTCAATGATGTCATGCTCGAGGGCAGAGACTTCAGGCACATAGTTATCGCGCCTCTCACGCTCCTCCTCTTGCAGTTTGATGGAGATTCCTCGCACTTGAGAGTGTCTGAGACGTCTCATCAAGTGAGTGGCAAACCTGGAAACAATCACTATGATTAAAATTTATTCATGCTTTTTCTTAATTTGCCATGTTGTGGAAACATGGGTATTAATTAATAATTCTTTTTATTTGACTGTGACGTGTGGTGAAGTATGGAAACATCACAGGGTAAATAATTCAACAATATTAAGTGTGCATATTTCACATCCATTTTAGATGGTTTATGAAACAAATTATGGATATTAACAATAATTTATAAACTGCATCTAGCTACTTTTACCTGGATTTTAAATTAATTTTGCAAATCATCATAGCTAGAACGAGAAAACTTTAGTAATTTTAATTTTATATGATGTGAAAAAGGATAAAATTAAATCCAATATGTATGCCACAGTGGAGTACTGTAAAGCCTAACTAAAAGTTAGGCTTTACTCCATCACAATTTGTGTTGTGGAAAGTGGCATATACAATATAATAATATGGTGTAGCAATAAGACTATATTATAGTAAAGACTCATACAGTCACAAATATAAAGTAAAAGATACTAAGCACTTTTCAATATACATAACCAAAGTGAGAGTTAAATTTGGAATAAAGTTTGCTTTACCATAATATAAAAAATAAAAAAATGCCCATGATAAAACAGGTGTCAGGATTAAAATACATGCATAACAGCACATAGAAGCCCAACATTCTGTTGATTAAGTCATTAGTTAAGCATGTTTATTAGGATTTTAATACATAGTATAATAATGACTATAGAGTGCATTTTTTTAATAAAATTTAAACAATTTGTTATCCAGAGGAGGTAAATAAAAATTTTTTTAAGGTTAAACATGAAGCACTCACCCAGCAATTTTGTTGCGAAGGGGTTTGGTAGGAATGATCGCAATCTCCTCACATATTCTTTTGTTTGTGTCGAAGTCAAGAGTTAGTCTTGTGTAGTATTTTTCAATGATAATCTTAGCCGCTTTCTTGACGGTCTTAGTCCTGACACGACCCTAAAACAATACAACATATTCAGAAAATAAATTCACCAGCGAGCTTAAGAACACACCACATAGTTATATTAATTCTGTTGCGTTGTTTTAATTCAAGATTCTAATGATTTGTTACGATTTTACAATGATAAAATTATTTACCATGGCTGAAACACTGCCTACTTTTTTGACAGATACGAAAGAAAGATCTCTATTTTTTTTGTTGTGACGGTACTAAAAAAAAACAAAGTTGTAGTCTATGGTAAAGTTAGGTTGACATTCTCTTATCAATAACCAAGTAATGGATATTGTTTTTCGATTTTCAATTTATCCTTTGTTTTTTAAATTCAGGTCTACACATATTATATCGATGTGATTAGCGATACGTCGCTCGTCTTTCAATCTACGACCTACGTAGTACGTTGTGATATTAGTAATTATTTTATAGCGTTTAGGAAGATAATTAATAATCTTACGCAAGCCAACAAAGAGTCAAGTATGTGTGATTATTTTGGTTATATTATTATTTTATTTATATTACATATTACATTCATGGTACTCACGCTTGCTTGAATGGGTCAATCATGGAGTTAATGTAACACTATGGAACAAAAATGCTTTTTTATTGATTTATATAGCTCATTTCATAAGAACCATTATAGATTTTTACTATTGGTAACCCTTATAGAAATGTCGAAATTTACTCTATGGTTATCTCCATTTTCTACCGGCAGCGGTTGATTTTTGCCGCGTTCGCTTGCAGTCCACATGCCCAAATAGCAACCACATTGCGAAGAACACGACTGCAGAACAGTGTTTTATAACTGAGTAACTGCCTTTTGAGTGATATAGTCACTCACGCGTCTAGTCATTACAACAACTACCCATTTAAATATCGGCAAAATGTTTTGGGGTAAGTAATAAATGAACCGGCATCTACCACCACGTGTTGGTCCTCAGGGGCGGCACGTTTTTACTTTTAAGCGTTACTCATAAAAATAATATATTTAAGTCCTAACATATCATTATGATGCATCGCTAAAATAAGAGAATTTCTATATTTTTAATTCATTCGTTGACGAAATGTGCATGGTTCACGGGTTTATCAATTTTCTGCTTCCTTTTAGTATGGTTATCTATGGCCGAGTTCAAAACTGTTCCTTCTATTATGTTTTGGAATATTTAACTATGCATATTCCATGTGTTTTAATATCATTTACCCTTGTCATAATCAGGTGATATGCATCCCTTCCCTTTTTCATCACCTGTAGCCATAATTACTTTTTGGAGCATTATTGCTAAAATTGTTTGACTTTCATTGATATGTAGTACCAACAGAAAAACCTAGATGTAAATATGGTTGATATTATATATAAGGCAATTGCCAAATGTTTTGCAATTGCCTTGCCAAAACAAGTAGGTATATTTCATTGTAAATTTAAATGAAAAATAATTTTTAGATGCAAAGAAGTAAATTATATTTTACAAACAACAAGATGTTTTGCAATTCCAAAATATTATTCTTCTAATATGGTATACATATTTTTTATTGAGTTATAAAAGTTTTCGCATTCTGACAATTGATAAAATAAAACATTTAAAGATTTAAATAATTAAATCATGTGTAGTTTTTTGCATATTAAAGGGAAATGAATTGAAATTTAAATGAAAATTTTAATTAAACAAAATATATTTTTTGTAAAAATATTGACCTCAAAATCTTTTGCTAGCAACGGTTATAATCAGATCTACTTATCTATCTATCTATCTATATCAGCCCATATACGTCCCACTGCAGGGCACGGGCCTTATGTTTATTATTATCTACTTATGTTTATTAAGAAATAATTTTGTATATTCAGGACTTATTGTGGAGCCAAACAAACGGTACACCCAAGTGGTGGAGAAGCCGTTCCACATATCCCAGGCTGCGATGGACACCTCAACAGGAGACAATGATGCGTGCCAAGTCATGGTCGTAGTTGATGGCAAAAACTTCCTCATCTGTACACTACAAAAGAACAAGAATATCCAGGTGCCTCTAGACTTGTACTTCAAGCAAGGTGACAACATCTCCTTTTTGACCAATGGTGAGTTATTTTTGTATCTTTATTTGTCTCCTTCTGTTACATTTTAATACAATTTGTGATGATAAAATGGCCTTATTTACTTTAGTAATGCTTTTTTAAACATGTTTATACATATGAACTGACAAATATGATTATGGTATAATTATAATAAAACTATTGATTCTAATTACCATTTTAGATTACTGGCTAAAAACCCAAGCAGGATCTGTAAAAATATTTGTGGATCATACCATTGAAATTCTGAAGTGTGTTGAAAATTGAACCTATTACCTCTTATTTAATGTGTATCATAATCATAATATGTATTTATGTAACTCTATTCTGTGGGTAACAAAAATTACTGCTGCAAAATATTTTAATTTCAATAGTAAAGTAATTAGAATTTTGTTTATGAATTGTTATTGATGTAAGTTGTTTTTTTTTTAAATTGATGTTTTTCTCTTATTAGTATTTTGTTTTATTTTATTCACTGTGTGTATTCAAAGTTCCACAAATGTGTTGCGGGTGGACATACCGTCCAATGTCCCACACACCCCTCTTTGAAAATCAGCACTGCAGTAAAGCTGCATTGTATTGCAGCATATAGCTGAATGAGGGATTGTTGTTGTCTGGGCATATACATATAAGCATCTTGTATATTTATATTATTGTTTTTTTTTGTTATGTGTTGGCCATGTGATAATAAAATGTTTTTTCTTTCTTCTTTTGTTTCAAATATGTAGATTAAATTGAATGTTTAAAATGAAGTGTGGACTATTTATATGATTCATATTATTGGTATTACAGGCAAATGCAATATTCATTTGACTGGATATCTGGACCCTGAGTTTGAAGGCCTATCCGATGAGGAAGACGAAGATGAAGAGGATGAGGAGGTGCCCAAGCTGGTGGCCGGCAAGAACAAGAGGAAACTAGAGAACAACATCGAGGTCACCACCAACAAGAAGCCTAAGGTTTATAACAATGAAACTTAACTATACAAATGTGTTCTTTTCCTTTTATTCAACATATTTTTT
The DNA here is from genome assembly GCA_905220455.2 of Deilephila porcellus. Classification (NCBI taxonomy): domain Eukaryota; kingdom Metazoa; phylum Arthropoda; class Insecta; order Lepidoptera; family Sphingidae; genus Deilephila; species Deilephila porcellus. Next base: position 9,862,665 of record LR999986.1, on the reverse strand, counting down.
GTATAATTGTATAAAATTTTTCACTGAAGTAAATATAAGGTTAGCATTACTTAAGGTAAACACATACTTTGTTGTATGAAACTGTACACATGATATCAACTTTAATGTCTACTCAAAAAGATTAATCTATATTCTTCAGCTGTAAATAACCTTTCAACATTTCTATTTAACAGCAAGAAAAAGGTAAAGTGAAACCCGGACTGGCTGAAAGCTCAGATGAAGACGATGATGACGATGATGCAGAAGACCAACTACAAAAACTGTTGGACGGAGAAGACGTAGAAACAGATGACAATGATGAATCATTCAAAATTAACACCACAGCAGAAGGAAGCGATGAGTGAGTAAAAATAACCAATGAACTAATGGTATTGAATTTGAGAACATTAAATAAAATTGTGAATGTGGGAACATTCTAATGATATTAGTATATTAATTTGGTATAATATTTGCCTTTGAATATTAAAGTCATAGAACAGTTTAAACATGACTTTATGCAAAACATGTATAATCTATGATGGAAATAAATAAGCATTAAAGCTGTGGCCATGACATGTTACTTCATTTCATGAGACCAAGCTGCAAGATAAAAGAAGATACATATTACATATTATTTGCACTACTATTAACTGGTTATTTTTAAAGTATTTAAATAACATTTTGAGCACATCATATTTGCGTAAGAAAAATAAAGTCACAATCTATGTCGAGTTTTTCAATAAATATGTATTGTGATTATCTGTTTTTACCAGTGATGAGGATGGTTCAGACGATGATGAAGAAGAGGAAGAAGAAGAAGACGACGATGGCGAAGAAGCAGAAGATAAGACGTTATCGTCGGAAGAAGCAGACACCACCCTCGACACGAGCAAGGATGACTCCAAGGTCGACATGTCCAAAATGACCAAGTCGCAGAAACGACGCCTAAGGAAAAAACAAAAGGCAATGGAAACTAAGGGAGAACAACCCAAAGTGAATGGAACTGAGAAACCTAAGGTATGTGTTGTTCATCATTGTTGCATCCAGATTTTACATTGATGTGAATTAACTGTCAGTTGCTTCACTTTTATAAGTACTTGTATACAATTATTTTATTTTCGTAAGTTGTAGATTTGATATAGTTATTTCATAATTATTTAAAACAAGAATGTAGGAAGTAAATCATGCACTGTATTGCTATTTTTCCTGAATACTGATAATATATCCATAAATTATTGGTTGTTGTATGTCTGTAACAGAAGGAAAAGCCGGAACAAAAGGCAGAGAAAAAGAAACCTGAGAAAAAAGAAGCACAGGAATCTCCAGTTGACAAGAAAGAAAAGAAAAGCCTCAGCGGCGGCGTCCAGGTTGAAGATTTGAAAGTCGGCAGTGGGCCAGTCGCCAAGCCAGGCAAAACCGTTATGGTTAGTAGTTGTAAACTTAATACTTTATTTTTTTTAGTTTATTCCTAAATTGTAAATTTTATTTTACTGGGGTGTGTTTGGACACCTGCAAATTGCTATAGAGTATGTATTGCATAAGACTCAGTGCTTCTTGATGGGGTGCTTCCGAGAATATATTTAAAATGGGAATTATAATAATAGAATGATAGATCACCTCTGATATTATCATCTGTGAGTATATCAAAATCCAAAGTGCATTCCCTGTTATGAAATGATACCTGTTTATTACCAAGGTATTTTTTTTTCCTTAGGTGTACTACGAGGGTCGCTTAAAGCAGAACAACAAAATGTTTGACAATTGCCTCAAAGGCTCCGGATTCAAGTTCCGATTGGGCGCTAAGGAGGTGATCAGTGGATGGGATATTGGTGTGAATGGCATGAAAGTTGGTGGCAAGAGGAAGATCATCTGTCCACCTGCGATGGCGTAAGTGTTTATTAAGAATGAGTAATTCAATAATATTCCTACCATATTAATAGCAAGAGACTTAATTTGGAAAGCTAAAGAAAGTTAAAAAAGTTATCTAAAATCCGAGTAATTGTTTTACTTCACAACATCCGTGGCGCAGTTGATTAGACGCCGGCTGTGCAAGGAGAGGTCGCGGATTCGATCCCTGCACCTAAACCAATATTGTGTGTTTGTGAGACCAAAAAAGTCTCATATTATTATTTTATGTTTATTTACCATAATAAGCCCACAAGATAATATCTGTGGAAAATAAAAAAGAACTTTAAAACAATAATGTTAATAGTATAACAATATTTTCTGTTCACACAGGTATGGAGCTAAAGGGTCGCCTCCAGTGATCCCACCGAACTCCACCTTAGTATTTGAAGTGGAGCTGAAAAATGTTAAATGAGTAGTTAAATATGTTTTGAGCCAGTATGTTATGGACTGTGGTGTTTTCATATAGTTATGCTGGTGCATGATTGCCATTGTGTGAAGTATGTTTGGACAGCATGTGTCAAATTTTTCCATGCTCAGTATTTTCACAATCTTGTTCTTATATCCCATTGTTATATTATAAATTGTGAGTGCATAAATTTATTTCTTACAACATTGAATAGAACCCAGTAATGCTACACATGTGCAACATATCGCAAATCAGCCAAGATGTGGTGGATACTTAATTGTTTGGCACCACAGTCATTGGGAACACAAAATCTGTTTATTTACTCATCATTTAGATATTGAAAGAAATGTTGTGTGCTAAGAATTATATTCATTTAACATAATATACACAATTGTTTTGCCATTTTAAATTTGATACATGCTGTTGTACTGTGCCAATAATAAGTGGCTGTGGTAGCAGTTCACAAACAATTTGAGAATGTTGTCACAGTTATTGGTGATTGGCATCATTTATTATAAGTTTACTATAAGTTATTTCGTAAGGATTAAACTGGACGAAATTATATTGACTTACTGATGCTGATTACATTCATTCAATTTGCTGCTTACTGAGCACACTTTTATAAGCCCAACTTCTAGAATAGGTAGCTATTTTTTTAAAACCACACTTGTAACAAAATTTGTTTGTAAAAGAGTGCACAGTAAGACAGTTATGTCTAACATTGTAAAAACTGTATGTACTCAAAATTTGTGTTAAGTCATAGTATATAACATTAAGCTGAAAAATAAATGTCCTCCATTTATATGCATTAGCTTTTTAAACCCATAGCCCGAGAAGTTTATAGATAATAGTAATACAGTAAAGTTGGTTTTAATTCTGTAAGAATTAGCATCAGGTTATATATTCTACTTAATTGTATGTTCTTCTGATTCCGACTATTATGATTAAGAAAATTCATTATGTTTAAGTCCTACATGGTAAACTTATATAAGAGACAATCTAATTAGTGAACTAAACATGTAATTTACAAGCAAGTAAGTAGAATCTAGAGTTGACTAATTCAACATATTATTGATTCAACATAATAGGGATTACAATGAAAACCATTCCTTTATAATAAAATGCCACATGTCAAGAAGCAAGTTCATCACACATCATGTGAAGTAAAACATTGTGTCAGCTCAGTTTAAATAAAATTGCAAATTTAATTCCTGATGTTTTATTTAAAGTTTGATGAAATATCACAAGTGTAACAATTGAATAGTATAATCTATCCGTCTATTATACTGCACCTTATATTACTTATACTATTTTAAATAATAAAATCTTACAGTTTGTGATGATGCGTCGTAAAATTAAACACGCAAAACCGGAAATTAACTTGTACTATTCTAGAAACGTATCATTTCATTGCATGTCATGTAAGCGTGTGAATTATATTCAATATTCGGAATAATTAAAAATGAATAAAAATCAATCAGCTTTTATTTCTTTGTTGGGTTTAAGGGTGTCGTTTTGTTCAGTCTGAGTGTTATCCTTAATCTCTTTGTTCTCTGCCTTTGCCTTGAACATACACACACCTCCTTCGCATTGGAACGGGAATTCAGTCTTCACGTTGCCATCAGCGTCCTTGACCGCCCATGGATTCCAAAATCGAAGCACATAAGGCTGTATAAACTTGTGCCACAGAAATAATAGAACCGGAATAATGAAACAAGGAACACACACCATTTTGTACTATCTTACGCGATGAGGACTGAGAGGGCACTGCAAATGATGAGGATATGAAAATTGGCCTTGTATCTTGTATTTAATTTGTAGTCTAAACAATAAGCACCCGTTCACTTGAGTTTTGACTGTTTTCGACGTAAAATGTGACTTGACGTGATAATGAAATTGAATTGAAAAGTATGAAATATTGGTCGTCTACGATCTTCTGTCGCCGAAAAGCGCTAATGTCAAAAATAATATGAATAGTTTTTCTCTTCCCATTTTATTATATTGGGCATGTTAATACTATAGATTACGAGCATAAATGGCTGTTGGATATATGAAAAGATATGTCAATTATTGCGATAAAGAGATAAGTTTAAAATATAAATTTTATTTGTAGTTCCAAATTTCGACACACGCCACCACAGACACGCCACTAAACAGATGACAGACAATAGTCATGTAAATTTGACAGCTGGCAAATCACAGATTACACTTTTTTTTTGGAAAGGCACTGAATGATTCAAACATAGAGCTCTATCTTTCATGGTAATATTAGTATTTTCTTGGTGCATGTGCTCTGTAAAACTGAGAGGTACAGATTGGCAAAAAAATGTAAAAATAAATGGAGGCGCCACTGAGCTGTTTATATGGCATCCCCGTATAGTTCAGTTTTTAGTTTTGATACTTAGTTTAAAATAAGATAAAAACATTCAATTAAATATAATTCAATCAAATTAAATTATTTAATAGCGGATAATGAACTAAAATGTTAACTTGAATAGTCACTATAAAAACGTATAAAGATCGAACTCGATCGAAAATCGACTCTTGATTTTAATTTAAGACTGAATGTTGGTAGGTTTATATAAAATGATTATATAAAATATTACTTTAATTATTTGGGTGTTATGTTTACAGTTTGTCATACGAGTTATGATAAAGGTGTGTTTGTCTTATAAAAAATTAAACCAAAATTTATTCATTTTGTTAGTTTATTTAGAACTTTAGTAACAACATTGTAATTTTCAGATAAAACATTTCTCAGTGTGTCTTTTAGTCTGAGCAACTCTTCTAAATATTCGATATCCGAACAGATCGATTCAGAACTTTTCTCAGAATAAGTTTTCGACTTCCATTGAAATTCAGTTTGTCCCTTGCCATCGGAAAAAAAATCGCAATTTTAGAACCTGAAAATAAAGTTAATACTTAGTTATAGAAAATATTTATATGTATCCAACAACATAGCAATTGAATACAAAGTTATTATTCCTCTTTATTTTAAATCTTAGTTTTTTTACATAATATTTTTATATTTAAAAAAACTAAGATTATAAATACCAAATGCATATAAAAATATTATTATTATAAACTATAATATACAAGAAAGATTACAACTTCAAGCTAAATTACATTAAAGTAGTACCTGTTTTCTCACTGTGTAGAGGAACTGAACTTTTTGCCTGATGGCACATAAATCAAAGTTTCTTTTTCGGACGACCTTGTTTATGTTTTTCAGGTGTGGATAATACACCCTTATTTAGTTGCTCTTGACGAGCAATTTTTCTAACAGTATTGACGGATTAACCTGAAAATTATGTAGAAATTAACACATCATTGATTAAAAAGAATTATCAGCCTCTGTAGCGCAATTGATTATACGCCGGCTGTGAAACACGAGGTCACGGATTCGATCCCGAGCACCGAGAATTTTTTTTGTGTAATCCACAGGCATTTGTTTCGGGTCTGGGTGTTTGTGAGACGAAAAATATGACGTAGTTTCTGACGCCCACAATAGAACACAAGATTCGATCTTAGTGTGGGGTCAGGATATAACTAATTATTGGTGAATCAAGCAAAAAAGTATCAAGTTGTGGTAGTCAATCTCTAAACTGATTCTATCACTTGAATGTAAACATAACCTAAAGGCTTGATAATAATATTGCTAATTATGAAAGAATACGTAGAACAAGAATTAAAAACCACTCTATATCCATAGAATAATATAAGATTGACTGAAATATAACAAAATAAACTTTCACTTACCAGTCATATCGGCGGTTCTTTGGTAAATATCATCGAGGTCCAATAAACTTGTTTTTGCTTAATATTCTGCAAGATAGCGTGAGTATACTTTATAAATAATTTCCCTTGCGGAACTTCTAATAGTTTTATTCATTTTGTATCACTAGTCGCTTCAAATAAAGGTTCTCACTGCAAGTATTTGACTAAAAACGAAAACTTCAGCGCGGAATCCAATGAAAATACACAAATGTCAAAGATGTTACAATGTAGCCAGGTGAAATAAAGGATTAGTTCCATTTTTACACTTTCTTGCCAAGCTTTATATAATTTTGACCCAGTATGGATTATGAGGTATCATACTGTTCATGTAAAAAATATATTTCGTATAAAGTGCAACTACTGATTTCTGAATCTGGAAATTGGTAACTTTGTGTCACTTCCTTTTGGTTGCCGGGGTCGGAATTTTAAATGTTTTAGGAGTCTGGGTATCTATTTCATTTAAGTTTGCTTAATGGTTAGTAGGTGTATGTTGATAGTGTATGGTAGGAGACGAATGACGAAGAATACTTTTCTACATACATACATAAACTCACGCCTTTTTCCCGGAAGGGATAGGCAAAGGTGCAACCAGGACACCCAAGTCTCGCCTTGTATTTTCCGTTCCACGATGTGGTAGGGGTGAGCCTATTGCCATATCGGGCACAAATTCCTGACTCCGGGCTGATAATAAATAGAAAAATCCAATACCAATCGAATTAGCATGGACATAGGCATCGGGCATAGGCCCGACCCGGGATTCGAACCCGAGACTTCAGCTTTGCAATCATACCATAGTACAACTGCGCCACCGAGGCAGTACTTTTTATAATCGTATTAAATTTTATGCAGATCAAACATACACTGCATAGATAATATAGGAAACAGTTTAGTACAACGTTCAGAGAGCGACTGACTCGCTTAATGATTATTATAATTATTAATGTGAATCGATAATTTTAATTATTTATTTGCATCACCCAAAGTGGTGCGACTGCTTAATATGCAATTGTCTTCTAATGTGCCTAGTTGATAGGTAAGTATTCTAATTTCTAGCACAGATCTCTTCTACAATCGAGTGTACGATTGAGAGGGGTTAGGCCCCATAGTCCACCACGCTGGCCTAGTGCGGGTGGGCTCGTTATATTAGAAGTTGTAATTTAATAAAACGAAGAATGAATAAAATAATTTTAATAGCAATAATATGTAACAATAATTTCCTTCACAATGGAAGAGGAGCGTTAAATTGGTAAGACTTATGGAATACATATTTTCTCGTAATACAAGTATTAATCGATTAAATAGGCAATAAATTCTAATACCCTGTCACTTAACATTTGCCTTAATATATAGAACAATACGCACACGCTTAACAACTTCAATGTAAATGTAGAAAAAACTTCTCTAGGAAGCTTACATCAAAGATAAATAGTGATACCAGGAACGAAGTCCCTCATCAAAAATATTTATCAATAGCATAAATAGTTACAATCTTTTCAAATAGCCTGAACACCTGACTATATTGCACAACCTTGACTATTAAATACTTAACCACGCTTAACCAATTTATTTATAAAAATAGAATTCACTATTCTGTAAGCACACAACAGACAATATCACAACAAGCTATAAATAGACACCTCTTTTGAGAATTGAGATCTTATTCACAGCGCACGTACTCGTACAACGGTAACTTAGCCCTATTATAATGTACTTCTTTATTGGGTAATACAAGTAAATAATTCTCTAACAAGTAAATTTTATATAAAATATAACCAGAGAGGTAAAAATATTATTCACAGAACACGTACGTCTTTACGACTGTGAGCACTGAACGTCGCGCACCAAGTGCAATAGTTAATGGCACCGAGTAATATCACAACGCGAATATGTCGCTCGTAGACAGTATAAGGCACGTCACAGCGCGGGGCCCGCCTCGGCAGTCTTGAGAGCCTCTCGCAGTCGCATCGGAAGCTCGGGCGCCCGGTATATCGGGTCGGACAGCGGCGGCAACACTAGCGCGTCCACAGACTTCTCGTAACTCGTGTACGACATGTACAGCTGCGATATTTGGCTTATCTCCTCGTCGGTCATGGCCACGGCGCGGAGTTGTTTCCTGATGTCGACGGTGGTGGACTCATCGCACTTTGAGCAAATCTCGTCGAGAATGTACGTCTTGGTGCGCTTGTGCGGCGCGTGGTGATCGTGATGGCAGGGCAGGGGCTCCACGAAGCGGCACTTGCGGGGGCGCGTGGGGCGGCGCGGGCGGTCGGCCAGCAGCACGACGAGGCGCTGCGCGCGGTGGCCAGCGGCGCGCGCCACAACCTCGCCGCCGCCGCTCATCAGGGCCTTGCAAAGCTGCTCCGAGGGGTTTTCCAAATCGTAGTATATGCAGCGCGAGTCCGAGCTGCTCTTGGTATTGTTCTCGATGTGCAGACTGTATCTGAGTCGTATTTTCTTTGGACGGTTACTGTATTTCAGGTACACGTGTATCGGTATGTCTATCGATGCGCACCCGGACTCCTGGATCTCGTAAGGTGGCTCTTGGAGTACTGGAAGAGAGAGCGGACGAAGTTGATTATCGTGAAAAATATTTAAATCGATGACTGAGAGCACAAGGCGCGAGTAATGTCTTCGAGATAATATTGTCATAGGTGGTTCGGGCTGACATCGGGCTATCAACGGGATGATAATTATGATGACTATAAAGAGTACGCATCGCTGCCAGTACAGAAAACAAACTATAGTGACGCCAAGTCGGTTATCTTGCAAAATGTGAATAGACAAGATTCTCTCCAGAGGTCACCTATTTACAACGTTATCTGCTGTTCTCCCAAGAGCGAAAGGTCGTTATTAGCTATAACAAGTTACAACAGATGTATTTTCTTATATCATTTCTTTTTTTGCACCCTTCACCTACTACTAATTAAAAAAATTGGATTCAAATACCTTTCTCTAACGCTATATTTTAGAACTTGTTTTTATATTATTTATCATTAATATTATTATGAAACTGTATATTCACTTATAATTAATTGAATGTCTTTGTTGTCTCAGTTAATTTTTATTAATACACATTTTTAAATTCAAATATTAGTATTTTGTGGAGGAAAATATTTCCTATTTCGCTTAATCTTGTGTAGATGATTAATTGTTAGTCTATTTCTTGATGGAGAGCGTCTACTATTCCCTGGTGGGTATAACATATGGTAGAGACGATGTCGGGCTGGAATATGGAGACAACCGTCACATGCTCAAACCCCAAAAAATTCATTCGCGGGAGGGTAAGCGGACAGTAATCACAAGAGCTATTAACAAGTTGAATTTCAAGCTTTAGACCAATCTGAAGGCGGTGTCTGTACAATGTATCAGGTCTAAAAGTAAGACCTAGTAATGGACAATTCCGCCACTAGTTAGGGTTCCATGGTGGAATTACGCGAGACGAGTTGAAGGTAAAATACATATTATATAATAAATGAAATCCAGCCAAATCGAAAGCCGGGACAGATGAGAGGGCGATACAAAAGCGTATTTTATACTTCTGACTTTCAGGAGTCACGTACGTGTGAACGGCGAAACAACTCAACAACAACTCTATATAGGTCGGCTTGGTGAACAAAGGTCCAATCAGATTAAACGTGGAGAAAGCCAGTGTAGTAAGTCGAATTTGGGCTATGGCTTTTCATAGTTTAGGAGTGTAGAGGACGTGTGCTGTTATTGGAAAGGTCCTTGCCTCTTTTAGGATAGACAAACGCCGTTGGCGGATGTAGATGGAAGACGACCTTGTGCACGAAGGAGCTGATGTCGTGTCCGCTGGCGCCGCGCACCCACACGCGCCAGTCCAGAGCCAGCGCCCGGCCCAGGGCGGATCGCCGCGGTTCGCACTCGTGACCAACCTCTAGCCATATGCGCACACACATCTGCAACCAAACAAATACACCATTAAACACAACTACTTTATTATTTAGCTAGATTAGGTAAGAACACAACAGAGAGCTGAACAGCATCGACCTGTTTAAGAATGGGAGAATGCGCCAGTCAAAAAGTCGCCGTCGGCTTGGAAGACTTCATCATTTTGGAAAAGAATATGATGACAAGTACTTTCTTGGGGTATTTTATGGAATAGGCATGAACGTTTCAACTCGAAACACTCTTACCAAAAACAGTACCGTCCGACATCGTGTGGTGTTATGAAAATAAAAGCAACATTACCTACCAGAGACCCCACAATACTCACGTGTGTTTCACAAACCTCGTCTTTTTGCAAAAAGAAACACTAAGCACACATTATTGCTAACGTTTTTTTTTTCTGTTTATGAAAGCTACCGATTGCTTCTATCTCATCTGGGGCTCACTTACCAGTGCAACAGATACAGTAAGACTTAGCGAATCTACAAGCCCTTGGCAAACCTTATACAAGGACTTACTTAATATGCATCCCAAATACCATAAAAAAGTGAACGTCTAATACCTAATTAACTGTGCCTCCTAAAACGGAGAATCTTTTTTTGGGTTACTTTAATTGATATTCAGTGCATATTTCAATTTCAAAATATTCGTTAATTTTTTTTACTATAACTTAAATTACAAAGAACTGACCTACCAACAAGAAACCTTAGTAACACGTAATATCTTAGTTTTGATTGTAAACTTCGATTTGATGGTGTGATGTGGTAAATTAAAGCAATTTTAAAATAATTACTCCAATGAAGTATCTATATAATTATAGTATTTACTTAAACCAATATTGTATTGAAATCAATGCAATTATAATTATGAGGCATAAAATAGTCAGCTTTATGGCTATTTTGAAATAGACATTTTTAATTATGCGTTAAGGATTTGTGGACACTTACAAGAATAAATAAATTATTTATTTAACGGTAACGAACCAGACGCGGCTGCCTACATGGTCACGGTGATCGTGGGTTCAAATCTCAAGATACTTTTCGGAGTCTTGTGTTGATTGAAAGTTAATCACCACGCAATCGAAGGGTGAAGGAAACTTCCTGAGGACACCTGCATACCGTAAGTAAGGTCCGCCAACCCGCACTAGGCCAGTGTGGTGGACTAAAATTATGGCCTAACCCCTCTCAATCGTACTCTAGGTTGTAGAGGAGGCCTGTGCCATGCACTGGGACGTATATAGGCTGATACAATACTTGCTAAATTGAATTTCTTACAAAACTAATACAATGTGTTTAGGAATAATTTCCATTTACATAATCATTATCTTTTTTGTATTACTGGGTACTAACCGGTTATACATTCAAATTAGCGGCAAGAAGTTATAATTATAAAATCGTGTAAAAATGTTCAATTTATTTTGCTGGCAAGCACAAAGGTAATAAAATATAATGAATCGATAGTCATCGAAATTTTTGTTTGTGATAAAAGATATTATCAGCTGTAATTTGTACTTAAAATGGGATTAGTGCAACGGACAAATGTAGGTATAAATTACAATTAGGTTTCGGCCAGCCGGCATTTCATTTTATTCAATGACAAGAAACAAACATCTTTCACCTTGCATAAGTGTTATAAATATAAATAAAAATATTTCCATAAACGCTGTGTAATCTTTATTTTTGTATATAAATATTTTAGGAAAATATTCAAATTCATGTACCTAGTCGTGCCACGAACTGAAATTTTTGGTATTGTAAAACGTTTGATTAATTTTTGCTGTTTATGAGAGCAATGTTTTGTTCTTGAAATTACAATTTATGAATCTTAAGTTATGGAATGTGTGAAAAAATACGGTCGAAAAAACAAGAAATATATAGTACGGTTGTAGTTTAAAAAATCATGAGTTGTCCGGGACTGGAAATGATCGTGTCTAGCGCGGCGATATGCTCGCGGAATACCGGGTTTAGCATTAACGAAGCTCTGGGCGAGATTTCTGCGGCGCCTTATAACTATCCAAACCTAAGCGAAAAACAGTAAATCGTAGATGAACACTATATAGGTTACAGCACATCCTGGCATGCGGCGCCCTATTGCCACTAGCGCCCAAGGGCCGTCGCCCAACCGCGCCCTACGCTAACGTCAACCCTCCTGGCTTCTCATCACATTTCAGGACGGAGATATTGTAGTTCGCCGAATAGAGAAGTGTAAGTGACACTGTTTTATCTATCTTTTTAGGGACATACAGACATAAAGTTGCGTATATTTAATGTAAAAGCGAAGAGAGTTTGTAGTGTTCTTTTTCGTTTGTTTCTTTAAAGATATATAAGGAAGGCCATGGGACCTGGGTGCATATAAACGCCAAAATATTAATTACAATAAAACTAATTTTACAGAATTTTGCGGTCCGCGGAACGCGGAGTCCGCCCCGTGACCAGGAGAGCTGTAAAGCAATCGAAACGTCGCGTCGGGAAGTTAAAAAATGTAAAAATTAAATTAAATCCGCGATAAAATCTGTAAAATTAGTTTTATTTCATTGTCTAACTTTCGCGTAAATCTAAGAAACAATTATGCCAAAATATTAATTTATGTATATTGAATCGAAACATTATTTCATGCTGATTTCTTCTAAGGGTAAGTGTAGAGGATTGAATGTTCACAATCGATAATTTTTTTGCTGTTAAACATATTACGGATTACTAAAATAATGATTACTTATTTATACAAGTACTATACAAAATTGCAAGTAATATGGACTCAAATACCGCGATATTTCGCGAGTCACATCACCTTCAGACGAAGAACACAGCACATGGGTATTGAGTTAATATTTTCATTTATATTACAGAATATGAAACCACATAATCAATATACGAGGCCAGAAGTCGGTATTGTCAAGGTAAAAGGAAATGTAGCGAATACAGCTGTGGTTAAAAACTTCTCGTTACGTCAAGTTGGATACAGCCACAATACACAGCCTTGACCGTGAATGGAGATTCGGCTCGACCGCCGCAGTCGCGCCCGCGCCGGACTACTCAAATGTTCAACAATTATTCTTATTTTTGTATACATTTTGTTTCTTGTTCATAGAGTTTTGTGGGAGATAATAGTCGTTTATGCTTTCCGTATAGGCTTGACATCAGGAAGTCAGCCGGAATAATAATTTGGCAACATGCTTAACTGGCAGATGAATTATATGTCGACATCGAAAGAAATCTTTTATGTTTCATAATATACAAGTATTTTTAAAACATAAACAACATTTTTTGTATCTCAGAAATTGTAAAACTTGTAACAAAAATATAAAGAGCTATTATTATAAAGTACCGTCGTAGAAATTACGTGGTAGTCGGTTGGTAACGAACCAACGCGTCTGCCAACATATTCTCGATTGTCGCGGGTTCATATCTCAGGGCACACCTCTGACTTTTCGGAGTCATGAGTGTATTGATAGTCAATCACCACGCACCACAACGGTAAAGGAAAACATCGTGGGGAAACCTGCATGACATGCGATTTGTAAGAATTTCTATGGTGTGTAATGCCCGCCAACCCACTCTATGCCAGCTTGGTGGACTACATAGCCTAACCCCTTCCAATCGTACTCTAGATTGTAGAGTAGGCCCGTGCCCTGCAGGGGAACTTACATATGTAAGTATATGGGCTGATACAGTGCAAACATCAAACATTAAAACCGGCCCAAATTAGTAATAAACCAAAATAAATAAATAATACCTTTATATTCAAATCCTTTATCTCCCGTCTTCAGCAAATAATGACATTCTCGACAATAATGACAAAAGTAACCATGATTCAAAATGACGGAGCGATATTTCACATACAATAAAGAGTTTTGTTTCACTGGGTGTTAAAAAATATAACATAATATTTCATGGAAGCCGTAACGAAATCGCACGAGTTTATATGCATCGGCGATATTAAATTACTGCTTGAGTGCAGTTATTTCACAATCTGTAAACGCCCTGCCCTCTGCGAGGAAGGTTCATTGGCTCGCGTGTGCGTCGACATGTTATTAATTTTTCAGTTATTTAAACATACAAGCTAGCTTGAAATTTTACACACGCCACATCAAATGCAAGTAAAGATGTTTCTCGATTCGTGGCTTTATCCATGCTTATTGGTGGGATTTGGCTTGTAGTCTTACGAACAGGAGTTTGCTGGTATTTTTTTATGGAATTGATGCGATACGTTATAAAACACGATGTTTTACTGCAAGATAATATCGAAGTGGACCCCTCTACATTTGTGATAGTTATCATAGTAGCAAAGACATTGAAAGATTAAATAAAAGCCTCCGTGGCGCAGTTGGTTAGACGCCGGCTGTGAAACGAGAGGCCGCGGGTTCGATCCCCGCACCAAGAGAAATGTTTGTGCGGCCCACAAATATTTCATTCGGGTCTTGGTGTTTGTGAGACCGGAAAGTCTCTCGTAGTTCTGATACCTGCGACACAAGACTTAATTGATCTCAATGTGGGGTCAGGACTATGTATGTGACTGATGGGTGTAAAAAAAAATGAGTTCGTGTTGCTGAGGGAGTTTCTTCTTCACAGTTACAACGCATTCCAAAACGGGGGTAGCAGTAATTAACGATTCAAAAGATCTTGTAAGAGATTATTTGAATAAAGAATATTTTGATTTTTGAAACACAATTGTAACCAACTAAACATGTTTGCTCGTTCTGTAGATACTACTAGAGATTAATGAAAATAAATATAGTTGTGGTATATCAGTCAATCGTCTCATATTATTGTTACTGTTGTTGATCGACGAAGTGTAGAGACTTATCAGGAAAGTAGAGCCTGGCTCCGACCGAGATAAATTTTTTTTTTTTTTTTTTTTTTTTAGATATATGAGATAAAGCTAAGTTAATTAATGGTAAGCATTTAACAAATAATTATTCAACATAACAAATTGTCATGCTTCTTTAATGTTATAAACAGCAGTGAAATCAATCTAAATTGTCTCAACTAGCCAGTAATAATTTAATTCTAGAAAAACTTTTCATAATATGGATAGGTATTACACATAATTTATGCTAATTTATATAATATAAAAGAAAACCAAAATCTGAAAAATAGGTAAATCAATAGCTTTTTTTTTTTTTTTTTTTTTTTAAACTGGCACGGCATAGTGACTGCATTGCACCTGATGGTAAGTGCTAATGCCGTCCAGATAGAGTATCGAATGGTATCAGACGGTAGTCTCATACCATTCGACACAATCATGCCGGCCCGCTGAGATGCCTCTTCACGCTACGGCGGAAGGACCCAGGATTATAGGAAGGAGGGAACACGTGCGGTGGCAAACCGTTCCACAGCTTGACTGTACGGCAGAAAAAAGAATTAGAGAACCTTTTGGTTCGCGCCGAAATGGATTGAACAGTCAAGCTATGGCTCCGCAAGCCAGCACGCGTGGTTCTGTTAAGGAAAGGAGAGGAAGGGATTAAATTGAACAATTCCTCAGAGCATTCGCCATGATACAGACGGTAGAACACGCTTAGAGAGGCGACATCCCTCCGTAACTGTAGCGACTCTAAGTTGCCCGTAATGTCTGCATCATTCACAATGCGGATGGCCCGCCGCTGCAATCCATCCAAGGCATCGAGCAAGTACTGGGCGGATCCATCCCAGAGGTGCGAACAGTATTCCATACCCGGCCGAACCTGCGCTTTATACAAGCGGTAGAGTTGACCGGGCGCGAAAAACCGACGCACCTTGTTCAGGACCCCAACCCTGCGGGAAGTGGCAGATATTACGCCCTCGATGTGATTCCTTGGATTAAGATCACAACGGATATCCACACCAAGGATACTCAGGTCATTCCGCATTGAGAGGGGAATACCCTGAAGAATGGGGAGGGGAGAGAACGGGGATTTTTTGGACGTGAACGCACACACCTGGGTTTTCCTGGCATTGAACTCAACCATATTCCTGGAGCCCCATGTAGAAATGAGATCCAAGGACCGATTGAGCTCAATGACAAGATCCTCGCGCCCACTCACAGTGTCGACCCGGCAACCTGGGGACCCATGGCAGTATCGCCCATGAACCGTGCTGTCATCTGCATAGCAATGAATGTTGCCAAGTGACAACATATCATTGATATGCAGAATAAACAGGGTGGGCGACAGCACCGAGCCCTGCGGAACTCCGGCATTTACCGACATGAGCGCCGAAGCGTGTCCGTCAACGACGACACGCATTCTACGCCCATGCAGAAAGCCAGAAATCCACGAACACAAGTTGTCGGGCAGACCGTATGCCGGAAGCTTGGATAGGAGACCTCGGTGCCAGACCCTATCAAACGCCTTGGCTATGTCGAGGCTCACAGCAAGAGCCTCGCCACGCCGGTCTATCGCCTCACCCCAGCGATGCAGGACAAACGCCAGAAGATCACCCGTTGATCGGTTGTGACGGAATCCGTACTGTCTGTCACTGATCAACGAGTGATCCTCCAGGTAGCGGACCAATTGAGCGTTTATGATCCGCTCCATGACCTTACACATCACTGAGGTGATAGCGATAGGGCGATAATTGGTAGGGTCTGACCGATCACCCTTTTGCTATGCGACGAAGACAGAGATTTAAAAGTTATACTACATATCTTGTTATAGACCTGAATGGGAAATAATTGGGATCATATTATGTTTATTTTTATGTGCATTTGACATCTCTCTCCAGTTGTTTAAAAGTCGGCGATAAGACGAACTTTGCCAATTTGATTCTCGCACCGAGACAAATATTTGTTTCAGATCTGGTTATTACAACACTGAAAAGTCTCTTATACTGTCTGATACCCATCACACAAGACTTATATGATGTATCTTAGTGCGAAGTCAGGCGTGTGTGAGAGACTGTGAGGTGTATCTATTTATTCTGTATCTGTCTCAGCCCATATATGTCCCACTGCAGGGCACGGGCCTTCTCTGCAATGGAGAGAACGATTAAGAGGGGTTAGACCATACAGTCCACTACGCTGGCCTAGTGCAGGTTGGCATCTATTTATAAGGTATTGTGTAATATTTTTTCACAGCTGTGAGGGTTTTGGTGACGCAGAAGACGCTTCCAAGAAGTACGTTTCAATATAAATGCATGTTTTCGGGTTATCAATAATATTTTATCTGATGCAATGAAGCAGTGCGACTTAATCCCATGGTTCCGTAATAATGCGCGGCGTCTTGCAAATTAATTAATTATCAACTATCAATTAATCCTTGATATGGCGAAATAAATCACAGCTTACTAACAACAAAAGATTCACCGACACCGATTATTTGTTAAGACTAACAATGGGTGTTTCGAAGACAATATACGCACAGACACGAAAACACATACAAAAGTACGCACATACATATTATATTGGTAACTTGATCTTTATAGATATAGGTGATCATTGTTGTTGCGACAGTTATTATGCTTGCCTGAAAGTTCCAAAATGTACCCGGTATTATGTGTATTAGTCCTTGTACACGTTAACACGCGGGCGCGGTCGCGGGCGCGGTCGCGGGCGCGGGCGCGATTGACGTGGCTTGCCCGCTACTTACATCGCACGTGCGTTTTCTATGTGTACAATTGGTTGACATCCATACATATATTTGATATATCGTGACCGCTCCCGACGTCGCGCCCGCGTGTTAACGTGAACAAGCACTTACAATTCAGACAGTATAAACCGGAGAGAGAGTTACTTCTCTTAATACGATTATCGCTGCCTATGTAAAACAAAAATGACACACTTGCGAGGGCGACTATGGCCGACAACTCAGAAACCCTTAATGCCCCACACCTCCTGGCATTCACAACAACATGTTCAAATATTAAATACAAAACAATGACTTAATTTTTTACGACTCCTATATAATTAATCTATATATATAAAAGAAAGTCGTGTTAGTTACACTATTTATAACTCAAGAACGGCTTTACCGATATGGCTGAAAATTGGTGAGGAGGTAGCTTAGAGCCAGGAGACGGACATAGAATGCTTTTTATCCCGTTCCCGTGGAACGTGACAATAAATATGTAAAAATAAAATATTTTCCCATACAAAATGTTCATAGGTTTCGTAACTGTCAAACATTTAATGTTCATGTGTCGATACAGTAAACTCTTCCCTCAAATTATAGAACGTATTTAAATAAATGTTTCGAATCGACAACATATATCCACAATATTCGGATAATGGCGTGTTTTTGATTATAAATATGTAGAATAATGTCACTAATGAAAAAGGATTGACATTTAAATTGGTTGTCAAATATTTATGCGTGAGTTCAGAAATTTATTTTGTTAAAACTAAACTTCTTTTTAAGATCGAAAGTCATTTTATCACAATTTTGTACAATGTCCTATCCTTCACCTGCGAGTGTCATTTAAAATTAAACATTATCATACTCTCCGGAACTACTAAATCGATTTTAAAAATTCTTTCACCATTAGAAAGGTATAACATCCCTGAGTGTCATAGGCATATCATATATTTTTCCAAATGGGTTAAAAAAGGGTTTGAATGTTGTGTCGAAAATCGAAAACACTTCAGTTAGTTCTATGAAAAATTATATTTCAGCTCTTTATTACAAACGAAAAATAATGGCGATCAACAATTTTGGAAAAGAACATTATGCAGGTGAAATAAGGGATGACATATTGTATGGAAACTAAAATTGCTGGAGCACCCGTATTACTGATCCGATTTTGCTAATCCGCAATCGCTGAAGTTTTTAATGTCAAAAAATCGTAAGGCACACTATTATTAGAGAGATGGGATAGAATAGAGTAAGAGGGACGGTATAGGACTGGGATAGTTGACAGATTTCATTTGATGGGATAGGACGAAATGTAAAGGCACGGGATGAGACCGGATGGATAATGAAGAGAAAGAACGGGACGGATCAGTGACTTGAAAGACGGGACGGGACGGTATTAAGGCGGACAGGTCAAAGTTTGAAGAAAAAGGGACAGTAAAATAGCTACGTCGAGTTTAGGTTTCAAAAGGTTTAGGTATAACATCTATCTGATGTGGAGTGGAATCAAAAGATATATGCACCCAGGCGAAGCTGGGACGGGCCGCTAGTTGTTTATAAAATAAAGTTTATTTCAGACGATGCAATTTGTCTCATGTCAAACATAATAATTGTCTCGTCTGGAGTGTAGTTTTTTTAATTACCTAACCCCACCCGTACTACCAATCTGCTGGTAGCCATCTTCAACTATAATACATATAAATAGACATCAAAATTGTTCCGTGTGGAAGACATATTAGTCTCTATATATTTTCCGTGTGCAGGCGTTTTGCAATGTGTTCAATGTAAATATTATTACCGTTATAAAAGAGCGATGTTAACATCATAATATAAAAACCAGTATTTATTACTTAACCACGTGGTATACGAATGTTTATATCGGAATATATTGGCCGACGTTTAATTCCGTCTCAATATCACTAGTAATAAATTTGTTCAATCAATTAGAGTGGTTATACTTTAGAATGTATCGTATTACAAATTGTACTTTTTTATAGACAGGCTAATTATTTCTTATCTAACTTATACAATATGTATATCTGTACTAATGTGTATTTTCCTGACTGGACCACTGAACCGATCGTAATAAAATTTGGCAATAAGGAAATTAGACGGGGAAAGGACAAAGGTTATTCTTTCTTACCAAACTGAAAGGTTAATTGGTGGCAACGTTTATATAGGATATTATATATATATTTCCGGGCAGATTAAACAGAAAAAAGAACAATCTAAATTATTTATACAGTTTAGGTTAAAAAGAACTACTATGAAGAGAAGTGAAGAGTGGAGTAAATGGAAATATGAGCGAGAAATATGGCTTATGGGGTAATAAATAAAATATTCTCTAATAAATATTTTACTATCTCGCTGAAAATAACCTGAAACTAATTTGTGCAAAGCTGATTTACGTTTTTGTTAAAAATAAACAAGTATCTAGTTAAAGGCAATATTAAAATCATTAAGTGGATGCTCTAACATAGATAATAGATACACACATACATCATCATACTTTACCACTTAATGATTAAAACAATCAATAAAGAACAGCACATTTCATTTCGATGTTCTAAATCATTACAAAATGTTTTTTAATATACATATATTTTTATTTATTTAAGGAAAACTTACAAATAGCGTTAAAATAACAAGTAATAAATATTATAGCTAAAGGAAGATCAATTAAAATTATTTTAATTAAAATTAAATTAATTAGTATTTAATCAAATAAAAAAATAGAATTCCTATTATTTTAAAGATTTGGTTTCTGTTAGATTTGGTGCCAGGATGCATAGGTAAGTCTAAGACGCCCAGATATTTGTATCGTGTCTGGGTGTTTGTGAGACCGAAAAGTCTCTCGTAGTTTCTTATACAGCACACAAGACTCAATTGATTTTAATGTGGGGTTTGGATTATGTATGTGTTGGGTGTATTTATTTATTTTTTATAAGTTTGATGGGTACCTAATGCCAGCCCATCCTCACCTTTAGCGCTTGCATTTTTCATCGGGACGGGACGGGACACCTACGAATCTCCATATAGGTATAGTTGGTCTAATTACAGACGTTGGTAATAACTTTTGTGTTTAAGTACTTATAAAAAGAAAGAAAATAAATTTTATTGGTCACAGCCACACACAATGAATACAAAACATACACATGCAAAACAAATATTATAAAAAATAAAAAAAACATAAAAGAGTGAAAAGAAAAAGGAAGTAGTATGCACGTCGTGGCTGTGACAAGTAGGTGATCACTCAGCACAATGCAATGTTGGGCTGCAGCGCGGACCGTAGCACAACGCTGATATTCTGTGATCTTATCTTTTATCACCGAGGGATTTAAGCCTATTTGCCGGCATAGGAAGATTAGGGAGGCCAACTCAGCCACATCACCGCAAGCATGCCAGCTCTGACGCTGATGACAATGCCAATCTTTGTGTTTTCCCTGGGATTCTGGAAGGGGAGCTTTAAAGCTTTTCACCCGTCAAAAACTCATCATTTAACCAGCTAAAGGTATACTGTTAGAGAACGTCCCTGGTATTAATTCGGCCTATATGCTGTTGAGTATATAAACCAATAAATAAAAATTAGATATAAGCCGTTTGCTTAATTGGTGTTCAGGAGCGCTAGTGATCACTTATCAGATGCTGTTTACTCGTTTTCTGGATCTATTGTATAAGAAAAACTCACGCATAAATATCCTACTAGTTTCTGTAATATTTATAATGATTGAACTGAAGTCCCATACATCGGTGAGTAGCTAAATCTATTTTAATTTGGTTTGACAAGTGACCTACTTTCACACAAACAAATTTCATTCCGCGTGTTTTTCCTCGTTACGAGTACTGAAGGGAAATATCCAACATTCTAATGTGAACAGACATTGCTAGTAGCGATAACCTTAAAGCATTCTCTTTGTCAAATGTGCTTGAATGTAGTCTATTAAAACACTAATAAACGTTTGGTTCAATTAATTCCAGTTCAGAACTGCTTTATTAAAAACATACCTTGATTAGCATACTTAAATATTGCAGGGTTCTTTACGTGATCGGTTACTATACATAGTAGGTTTGATATTCTGTATCAGCCCATATACGTCCCAGTGCAGGGCACATGCTTCCTCTACAGTCATGAGTACGATTGAGATGGCTTAGGCCGTATGGTCTACGCTGGCCTAGTGCGGGTTTGCGGACTTTTACATACCATAGATATTCTTATGAATCGCTATGGTGTGAAGGTTTCCTCACGATGTTTCCTTTGCCGTTATAGTGCGTGGTGATTGACTATTAATACACATATGACTACGAGGTGTGCCCTGGGATTTGAACCCGCGACTTCCGTAAACATGTTGGCAGTCGCGTCAGGTCCGTTACCAACAGGCCGCCAAGTACTTCGTTTAGATATTCTAGACTCCATATAATTTTTCGGCTTTAATGATTGTATACATCAAAACTAGTTTAGCAGGCAAATTGTTGTCAAACCGGTCACCGCATTATCAACTAATTTGAATAAATACGTAGTAAGTACCTACCTTTTCCCGATAGAAGAAAACATAACATTGCATGATGGATATTTGCTAAGATCGCTGATACAACACTTTATATAGCGGTTTTTCACCTTACGACACGTCAAACCTTATTCATATTCATCAATCAAAAAACTCTTACAACAGACACTGCGAAGAATAGGAACAAAATTTAGATTCCTTGAGTCTATCTCTACGTCATGATGGCAATAAACTAAAACAATGCTTTATACAAATGTGACCTTAATTTATTCCTATTGAACAATTCTGAAATACTGTTTATACACATTTGTTCTTTTTAATTGTGTCACGCCTGTAACTATTCTAAATAACATTCGCCGCTCGACATAGCAACCACAATGATCTGTTACCATTTAACTTTTTTATTTTTATTACGATGAATGGCGAGACGGGCATCCTATTTGCCTGATGGTAAGCAATACGACCGATCATGGACAGTAGAAAACCAAACAACACCATGAATTACAAAGCATTGCATGGCATTCCACTGCGCTCGCCATCTTGAGACATAAGTTACAATGTGTTTCAAACCGGCACACTGCAGTGCATTTACACTGCTGTTTGGCGGAAGAAATATACATTGCGGTAGTACCTACCCACGCGGTCACTCACACATTAGAGACCTACCACCGGGGAAAAGTGAATTACGGGAATTATGAGTTGTCAGGGTTGGCTGGCATTCGAGGGTTGAGGATGTCTCATAGGCCAAACTTAGTTAATCTGTTTGAGCGCACAGCCACAGCTTTGAAGGCCAAGTGGCACGCGGGTTGTTCGGCATCCCATCTAAGATTATTGGACAACAACGTCCTGGGGGGTACTCTATGATCCGAAACGAAGTTCGAATGTTCGGACGTTCAACGTCTGAAGTAAGTTATCAGTTTTCCACTTTTATAAATCAGTATTATTCTCTATGATACTTATCATTCACTTCGATCTTGGTATATGGTTACGATATAAGATAGAGGATTCGAAAATTTAATGGAGTGCCTAGGCACATTCGTACAATTTTACGTACGACGACCGAACACTCAAAATTTGTTTCGGATCTTAGCGTAATCCCCTCGATGCGCTACTCGTCTCGTCTCTCTCTCGTCTACTCTACTGGTCTACTAAATGTCTGTCGCACAACTAACAATTATGCTAGTTCTGTAGGACTGGTAAGTGACCTATTGTAGTCAAGACTCGCGATATGGAACCACAACAGGTTGGTTTTCCTCTCTAATTTAGAAACAGTAGACTTTAGTTCATAGCCTCGTCCTAGTTGGTAAGCTTCATACGATTTTGAAAATATCATGAAAAATTATCAGATGTGCTGATTTTCGCTACCATGTTTAGTTACATGTCGATGTTATCTATACAAATGCACAATTTAGTCTTATTTGGAGTGTTCATGTTAACGTGTGCTGTAGTCTTATCGTTTTGTGTATCCGCATACAAGCTTGATGTACAAAGATCCGATCTAATCACTGGTACATGAATGTAACAGTGATTAAATCTGTTAGATATATATAATCATTATAATACCCTTTTGATTTGGCGGTCACGTTTTGAAATCGTAATCTATTTGCTTACGTGTACTTTACATGAAAATGAGTATACATAGGAAAATACCTGGAAGTTTATAGCGGTTCATAAATAGTATCAAAAGCTATTGAGTGCTGAATATAGACTTTCCTCAGAGACAACGAGACAAAAACTAATTATGGCACCCTTCCCGCAGGCTCTGGGGGAGGCGTCATATTTTATTCGTATTATAGGCTTTTATTATGTAAACATAGATCATTAAAAAAAATCCCTACCTTCTTAAATGCAATGTTCTTGGAGTATTATGTACATATTATGTAGAGGGGAAGTAAACTAATTGTGATAATGCAATTTTATTGTATTTCTTATAAACAGCGTTGAATCGCGAAATCGGGTTAAAATTTCGCATGTAATATAAATCAGTAAACATTCACGATGTAAACAAAGTGAGCAGAACCTGTCTACAGCGCAGAGCAGTCATTCAATCCGGATTGATAGCTCACAGTCGCTGGTAACACACACGTACAACCGACTCATATCTCACTAATTACTGTGGCCTTCTGGGTCATCGTGGATTCCGTACATCAATGTTTGAACAAAAAATCAATTTGTATCGCGCAGATTAGTTACACTTCCGTGTTAATGTTGATATTTCTAATATTTGTAATCGCAGTAATCAGTAAACATAGATATCTTGCGAATGGTTGTGAATAAAGCGAAATAATTATGTAATGTTAAAAAGACAAGCTTTACGACACTGTGGGTAAGAACTGATAGAGAAATTAAGAAGCCGTGAGTTTGATCCCCACGTTGAAACTTGTTTGTGCGATCTATAGGTTTTACACAAAGTGTTATAGTACAACAAAAGCCTTTTATACAGGGGCGGATCTACTTAAAGGCTTTTTGGGCTGCAGCCCAGGGCCCCGCGAATACAGAGGGCCCCCAACCGAACTGAAATCAATAGACGATATTGTCAATAATAAAAATTATCTAGAACTAAAAAAAAATTGCAGTGAAATTTTTTGCCTAATTTATGAAAAGAAACTTGTTGATGTTTTCCCAAACTGCTATACCATCTTAAAGATTTTTTTAACGATGCCGATCACTAGCTATGAAGCGGAGCGTTCTTTCTCCAGGATGTCGTATATAGAAAACAAATACAGGACAACAATGTCGAACTATCGACTAAATCATTTATCAGTTCTTTCGATAAATTGCGATTTAACAAAGGACCTACAGTGTGATGACCAAATAAAAGAATTTGCAGCACAAAAATGCAGAAAGGTTGCTTTATAATTTATATAACACTAGCGGCCCGTCCCAGTTTCGCCTGGGTGTATATATCTTATGATTCCACTCCACATCAGATATATGTTATTTTTCGTACAAACTCTTGTATACCTAAACCTTTTGAAACCTAAACTCAACGTAGCTATTCTACTGTCCCTTTTTCTTCTAACTATGACCTGTCCGCCTCAATACCGTCCCGTCCCGTCTGTCAAGTCACTGATCCGTCCCGTTATTTCTCTTCATTGTCCATCCGGTCTCATCCCGTGCCTTTACATTTCGTCCTATCCCATCAAATGAAATCTGTCAACTATCCCAGTCCTATACCGTCCCTCTTATTCTATTCTATCCCATCTCTCTACTAATAGTGTGCCTTACTATTTTTTGACATTAAAAACTTCAGCGATTGCGGCTTAGCAAAATCGGATCAGTAATACGGGTGCTCCAGCAATTTTGGTTTCCACACAATATGTCATCCCTTATTTCACCTGCATAATGTTCTTTTCCAAAATTGTTGATCGCCATTATTTTTCGTTTGTAATAAAGAGCTGAAATATAATTTTTCATAGAACTAACTGAAGTGATTTCGATTTTTGACACAACATTCAAACCCTTTTTTCAACCCCTTTGGAAAAAATATAACCTATGACACTCAGGGATGTTATACCTTTCTAACGGTGAAAGAATTTTTAAAATCGATTTAGTAGTTCCGGAGATTATGATAATGTGTGATTTTAAATGATACTCGGAGGTGAAGGATAGGGCATTGAACAAAATTGTGATAAAATGACTTTCGATCTTAAAAAGAAGTTTAGTTTAAACAAAATACATTTCTGAACTCACGCATAAATATTTGACAACCAATTTAAATGTTAATCCTTTTTCATTAGTGACATTAATCTACATATTTAAAATCAAAAATACGCCATTATCCGAATATTGTGGATATATGTTGTCGATTCGAAACATTTATTTAAATACGGTCTTTATTTTGAGGGAAGAGTTTACTGTATCGACAGGATGAACATTAAATGTTTGACAGTTACGAAACCTATGAACATTTTGTATGGGAAAATATTTTATTTTTATTTATTGTCACGTTCCACGGGAACGCGATAAAAAGCATCCTATGTCCGTCTCCTAGTTCTAAGCTACCTCCTCACCAATTTTCAGCCATATCGGTTAAGCCGTTCTTGAGTTATAAATAGTGTAACTAACACGACTTTCTTTTATATACATATATATAGATAACCATTTATAACCTGTCAATTTATTTTGCAATAAATAATGTTTTAATGAATAAATAAAATATTTTGTTTTCCTATTTTCTTCCTGTACTTAACATATATTACATTACATATACCTACATCACTACAGAAAACGGATTCTTTTAAAAATGGCAATTAGTTTAGTAATTAGGTAGGGCCCCTAAGCAGTATTAGCCCAGGGCCCCACAAATTCAAGATCCGCCCCTGCTTTTATACCTCATGATCTCATGTGTATACATGTGTATACATGAGATACGTTATTTACGAATCGGGATAATAATATGTTGGGTGCATTTATTTATTTCATTAAAAGCAATTGAAAAGACGCAATGTATCTGCAAAAGGCATTGTATTTCGAGAAACCCCAAGGATATTTCTATATAATTGCTCTATTCAACTCTTTTGGCTTCCTTACAAGACAAAATTGAGAATGATTGTTTTATACTTTTTTTGCTGTATGTTTATGTTTCAAATTAATCATGCTGTAAGATGAACATACATAGACATAGATGTGCATACATGACCAACCACACTATACTTATATATCAGCTTATATACGCCCACTGTTATGCATAAGCCTCCTCTACAATCGAGAGTGATATGGAGATGGCTTATCAGTCCACCACGCTGGCCTATTGCAGGTGAACTTTACATGTCATAGAATTTCTTGTAAAGATTTTTATGGTTTCATTCACCATTAGTAATTGTGTACACGTAATTGGAACCCATGACTACCGTCTTAGCCACTACTAATCTGTATTATTAATCATTCAAAAGGACAGTGTTATTTATTTAAATGTGTGACAAGGCTGTGTTATCATGGAGTGCTACTACTTCATATCACAATGGTCATCACTTTGTGCGCTCAGGGACTTCCCAGACGATATTTTTTCCGTCGTAATGTTTACCGGTTGTTATTCAGTCAATATTTTTAATGTTATTGTACTATTTTTAATCACTATGTAACATGGGATGTGCAAAAAAAAGTATAAAATAAATAATTGCCAGTAGTTACATTGTAGCCAGAGTAACTACTGGACATAATGAGACTTAAAATCTTATGTCTCAAGATGGCGAGCGCAGTGGAATGCCAAGCTATGCTTTATAATTAATGGTGTTGTTTTATTTTCTACTGTCCATGAGCGGTCGTATCGCTTACAATCAGGAAAATGGCAATAAAAAAAATTAAGACTAGGACCAATGGTGGGGCCATATTATGTCTAGTAACGGTTATGTTATTGGCCGGTGATGATGGCAAAATGTTCTGTTTTGTATAGATCTGGTAAACAATACGCTTTGGATTGAAAGAGATCACCGCCCTTCAACATCCTTAAAATATGGGAAGTGCTAACTGCGTTGTTGTCTTTTAAAATGGAGGGTAAGAGGGTCCGGAGAAAGAATTATTTACGCATATACAAGTTTGTTAATATCATATCAAAGACAGCCAATTATATTCAGAGAAAGTCTTCAGAAGTCGAGATCTCCTTTTACAATACATAATATGTATGTAAAAATATGTAGGTACTATATCTTTCTACGTAATATTCACGTATTTCGTAATATAACGTATTTATTTTTTGCTTTTATGGCAGTTGTTATTTGAGTGGCCCTGGATGAAGGAATATCGGCTCTGAGAATCGGCTCGGCTTCTGAGTGTCAATTTCAGACTCATGAGAATGAAGTAAGGCAAATAACATTGATCTTGACAGCAACTTAGTAGATACAAAGTAATACAAAACAATTAGCATTCCTGGTAATGTTAGATAATTGCACCGATAATTAAATGTTCTTTTAACAGATAGTGTAGGTATATTTTTTATTAGTAAGAATCGCTAGGCTCACGAAAAACTTTTTGTATGGACAAAACGTTACATCGAAATAGTTGTAGCACAACGATTAATTATTTATCTGCAAGATGGTATCGTAGGATAAATGCACCTGCATTAATTTAGCCTGAATGTATATACCGGGTATATCAAGACTGCGACCGAAAACGAAGCCAGGTGGTAGTATTAGTGACTTCAGACACAATGCAAGTAGAATTTTCGCAAAAAAATTTACAACATTTTTTGCAATTTTTTACTTATCGTCGTATTTGGGTGATATATACATAGTTTTCCTAAAATAATGATACATACATTTCTTTATTTTTAAACACGCAATGGTACGTAATAGTTCTAATTAGTATTTTTACAAAAACTAGGTATTTACCATGATGATGATGATTTTTAAAAAAAATCTAAAAAAATATCTGTCCTTGTTTTGGCGAAATTTTTATTTGCATCGTGTTTGTAACTACTAAAACTACCACCCGGCTTCGTTTTCGGTCGCAGTCTTGATATACCCGGTATATGGCTTCAAATAGACTGTTGTATTTGTGTCCACGAGGGAAGATATCTATCACACATATTACGTGATTCACGAAGGTCTCGCGGGAACACGTCGTATAATTATGTAATTATAATTTTCAGCTATAGTTATCATCGAAGATTCAATCTTTTACTGTATTTATTTTGTAAATACAGAGCGCATTTAATGAGCTTAGTAAAATCTACATCTATATCGAGGGTCATTAGTGTGAGTTATTGAAATGGGGTTTATCCCCTACTTATGTGAGATCATTTTTGTGATTAATTTTTGGACGAATTGAATAATTTGTCCACAATAATTGGTCCTATGCAATAATTTGTGTTTATGTGTGTTAGGATTAACTTTCAGCCAAGATACATAAATTATAATAATAGTTTTCGAGAAAATCGCGAACATATAAACATATGTATACCTGAATCCAATTTAGAACCTCCCTTGAAGGTGGCTAACAAAAAAAGCTTATTTAGTCCTAAGTTCTCTGAAGCAAGCAGAATATTTCGTTTTTTACCTCGATACGTTTCCTTTCTACGTTTCTTTCCACTATTTAGCAGATGAAGTGAAATGTTCATCAATATACTTGTCAATAATATTATGGTATAAAAGACTATCTTACTAAGTACCTAACTGTAAATTAGAAAGGCAAAAACTGAACAGGTGGTCTATCGCCGTACATCTCTAAGCTATTATTGAAAGAAATGAATGTTATACAAATTACAATAAACATATTCTAACTACGACACAACAAACAACGTATAAATTATTTTATGATTGTTTTTCTGTATTCCTAGATAAACCAATAACTTTTACCAGACTAATAATATAGGGTACATTTGTCAGACATGATTACTATCGTGTGATACAAAATTACGAAATTTTATACAGAATGGCATTACAATAACAAAAACAATTAATGGTTTTTGGAAACCTATTACATAATTAAAATATTAACAAAATAATTCAGCACAATTGACATTATATTTTTACTCTTGGCCTGAAACCAACAGCTGTACAATATTGGAATTATAAGAAAGAGAATGATGTGTGGGGAAAAACGGCGGCGTCTGTGCCGCATCGTGGTCCAGTGCCCCTAGCCGGAACATTTTGCAGTATCGTAATAGAATAGTAATAGTAAAAATTTGTATGGGAATTTAAACAGCGCCATTGTGAGTGTATTTGGAAATAAATTTCACAGCGGGAAACGTTTACTTTACTATACGAGAATTACTATACATTACGATACTTCAAAATATTCCGGCTAGGGGCACAGTAGAGCCAGATTTTAGGTCGTCGTCACAATTTCATTAGGCGCATTGAGTCATGCCACGTCTCGTCGCATTCGTGAAGCATTCAATGTTCCACATGATTTAGTTTACTCACATGCGTTGCTAACAGACGGGAGACCATTGCAACCGAAGAAATATTAAATAAAATGAGTGTAATAACTGACTTAGTAACAAGGCGCAACTTAAGCTGAACGGATATTTCAAACTTCTTTGGTAATATAGGAACTTTCTATATTTCTGCGACATTGCCCACAGAAACTCCCCTCTGGACACAGAAAATAAATGAAAATAATTTAAGTTTTTATTTCTGCGTGAAATGTACTCTTAACATCCATTGTGAGCGTGAGTAATAATTACTTATTTCTTTTTCCTGATCTGATGGATTTCCCGCAGTATTCTTTTAAAATGTGGGTAATTCCTAACAAATATTGATATAATATTGAATATGTACTTTACGTACAAAGACGAATACATAAAAATCGCATCGTGTTTTTATAATATAGGCTCAGTTTTATTGTGGTGAATATGCTATTAGTGCTATGCCCACCGTGCTTTTGGCTATTTGCATTTAAGAACAGTGCAATCGGAGTTGAGTCTACACAATTATAAAGGCCTACTAAACTACAAACAATGACATACTTTTCTACGATCATGTATGCGGATAGCAATATTACTTATCAGCCCTTGAGTCTCCGCCGTTCGGCAATCTCATTAAGCGCACAAAAGCTAACTAGCTAGCTAGCTAGCTAAGCTAAGGGAACCTCTTATGCAAATGAAATCAAAGCTTGGAAACAACTTTTACACATATATGTATACATTTAAATATAATAAATAATGCGAACAACCCAAGTATTCAGGATAAGATAAAGTTATTTCCAATATTCATATTTTAGGCAACATGGCGTATCATTATTGCACCTTGTATGCGGATTAAATGCACCCAAATGGATTCATTTTGATACACAAGGTCGCAAACAAGCTGATAAGGGATTGATTGATTTTGATTACATTTCTACGTAAATGTATAGAGAGAAATACATTAACGACTTTATTGCTGAATTATCAAAATAATTACTCATTACATCTCACGATCTTCTGAATTTGGACATGGCGTTATTGAAGTATAATTCAAGTGCTGCAAGTCAATCAAAATATTACATGAAGTATGACTTTGGAGTTCAAAAACATCTTAAAATAAATTATTTAAGAAAACAATCTGTTCTATAATAATCTACCTAGCTTAAAATATCCAGAAGATAATAGAACATATTTATCATAGAACATAATATATCATGTTTTGTATGAGCTGTTCACGTGATAGGCACGTGCTTGCAATCAAGATAATTCCATCCATGGGAAATGATACACCTGATGGGAAATGCAGTACGGTCCAGGTGAAGATCAAAAGGCAAGACGTATTATTTGTACGCTATTTCATACATTTCTGCACCAAACTTCTTATGTATATTGAACTTGTTCGTGTTAAATAATACGTTTGGGCTTAAAGCCTGAATTATGAACTTCTAACTTGTTTCTTAATGTCCGAGATAAGATTTTCTGGTTTAAAAATCTTTTACATAATACAAAGTCCCACAATCGTCAGGCGATTCACGGAGATACCATAGGACAGTCTTCGCAGCCCAATTGGTTAATTAAGAAGCATATAAAAGAAAAGCCGCGGGTTCGATACTCGATACGACCCATAAATATTTATGTGAGATATTCTTTCATTGTGGGGTAAAAATGAATAACTGTTGGATGTACATATTAATTAAAAGAATACAAAATCTTTTGCATAATGGCTCTATTAAACTTTGGTAGAGCTCTCGTCATAAGCTTTAGACAACTATTTTAATCACGAATATAGAGAAAAAATAATCTATTATACTTAAGGACAATCAAATCGACACGTTCATCTGGTTTTATTGATACAATTTAGAGCTTCTTCGTCAATTTATATGTTCCTCATAGCAACGAACAAGGTCATGAAACGGCCAAATATCACAAGATAGAAAATACGTTGAAAATTGTGTGATTTTAGAGGTTTCCCGCTTGGCTCCATTGTGGTGGACGTGACCGGCGAGGTCATAATTCGCAACACGAGGAAGCTGTGACAGCGTCCCAACTCCCAAACCTGTTATGAAGTTATGTGGTACAGACGGCCCGTCGCGCCGCGCCACCGGATTTTCGTCTTTCCATTAATGATTCACGTACTTGTATTATAACGATTTATTTTGTAAATTAATACAGAAAAATGTTAATGAGCTTTTATTTTTAATTATGTTTGTATAGCAATTTCATTAAATGATTATATTTTTGAAATAACGTCGATGTCTTGGTCAATATTACAGAGTTCATTTTATATTATGTGTATTACGACTATTAGGCTGGAAACAGTGCTCGACCGACGGTCAGCGCTGACCGTCAGTCGGCGTAGCTATATCTATGCAAGCCTATGAATGCGCACTCAGCTACGCTGACGGTACGCGCGTGATTCGGTCCGCGCGTACGGTCGGTCGAGCCGTCGCGTCGGTCCAGCTCGTCGGTTGCGCGTACGTCGGTCGACCGACGAGCTATGAGATTGTGTGGATGCGTTCAGTGCTTCGCTGACGGAGCGACCGAACGTACACTCAGCCAAAAAGCGTCGCAATTCGCCGTCAGCTTATCACTGAATGCATTTTCAGAACCGACGGTCAGCGCTGACGGTCAGGACGTACGGTCAGCGCTGACCGTCGGTCGAGCACTGTTTCCAGCCTTAAATCAATGTATTAAGGTCGCCAGGTGGATGATGTTTAAGTTGGAAACCGCAACGTTCCCGGTTTCGCTGCATTTCTTGGAATAATGAATATAGAAAGTTTTTAATTTCGAGAAAATGTACATACAGAACAAGAGTTACACAGGTATGTTAAATAATTACATTTCTGCTGCTTCTTTAAGGATCCAGGCATTTTGGTGAGTATTAAGTAATCATAAGCATAAAGCAAGTATAAAGACATTCGATCCCCAGACACGCAATCTCCATATGCTGTTCACAGCTCGTGCTATTAACACAGAACTAAATTATATTAATACCCACAGAGTAATGGAAAGAAAATCTCTTAAGACGGTGCTATAATCATGCGGAAGCCACGTAAAAGGAAAGTAGGCGCAGAGATAACTTCATTATAACAGAGCAATCTGTAACACAACGGTTTTCCTCTATGTGATGTAATTGTGTTAGGTTTTCACTGAGCTTGTGACGTCATGTGTAAAATATATTGCTTGCATCACTGTCGCATCAATGTACGTAAACACTAGACTCTCTCTATTGTAATTTGTGGTTATGTTTTTTCGTTGTATTGTAATGTTGGACAGCCTCCGTGGCGCAGTTGGTTAGACGCCGGCTGTGAAACGAGAGGCCGCGGGTTCGATCCCCGAACAGAGACAAATGTTTGTGTGAACCACAGGTATTTGTTTCGGGTCTGGGTGTTTGTGAGACCGAAAAGTCTGTCGTAGTTTCAGATACCCACGACACAAAACTAGATATTAGTGTGGGGTTAGGACTATGTATGTGACTGTTGGATGTTTTTATTTATGTGGTCTTATTATATAGTGGTAAATTTTACCATTGCTGGTGTTGCAAAAGGACGTGAAAACAGGTGCTTGCTTTTATGACAATCGACACTATCATATGTATCTTTGGACATAGCAAGTAAACTGATATTATCACTAATCAACCATCACAATTTTGTTCTCGTTTAACTTCTGGTTGAACATGTGTACGATATATCGAAATCAATCATGATAGGCTGATATCGTGGGAAGGAACGAACAAAGCGAAATGTAGGTGTCCTGGTGGCGCCTCTGCGTATCCCTTCTGGGATAAAGGCGTAAGTTTCTGTATGTATGTACCTACGAATTTATACATGTATGTTTCATGATACACTGTGTTTTTGTGTACTATTTAATGATTTAAAAATATTTTGTTTTTAACTTACGTCTTACAGGTAGTTGAATTACTAGATATAGCTTTATAGGCAAATAATACACATCACACAAGTTTTCACTTCAAAATTATTCATTCACTGGAGTACACCTACAGTGTTATCAGGGACGAGTAGTTTGTGACGTCAAACAGGCTACCTTTTATGAAATTACCTAACTATCTAATGATAAAATCTTCATGTAGTCGTGTTCAAGGACCTACGTCAACGGCTTAATTGTAAGCTTGTTTCAGACATTACTGAAATTATCTAATAATTGCTTAGTGCATGCATACAGGTATATAGAAAGAGGCTGAAAGAACAGAGTAAAATTCATGTCTATTTTATACAATGCAGTTTTTTTAAAGGACCAGACTGCCAAAAAATTAGTTTAATGTTTTGGGGTTAATGCATGTGTGTTTGACATACATTGTATACCACCATATTTTTTTCGATGAAATTTAGTAATAGGTACATAGGTTGCAAATTCTTCTGCCTATCCTTTATCCCACATGTGGAATTGGTGCAACATACCTTTTCAGCCGTGTTGCAGAATTTTTGGCTCTTAATTTTACATGTCTAGCTATCATCCTTTTGTTGACCGTAATAATGGACACGTAGAGATTAAATAAAATATTTATTTATTGAACACTAGCTTCTGCCCGCAAACTTCGTCAGCGTGATGAACTTTATTTGGTCCCGTCCCGTTATATCCTGCCCATCCCGTCTCATTCTCACTCAAGCCATGTAATCCTGTCCCATCCCATCCCTTTGAGTATAAAAAGTAACAAATATATCGGAATTCCTTCCTCTTCCCACAGGAATACTTAATTTTTCGGAATAAAAAGTATCCTCAATGTTAATCCAGGGTGTCGCCTACTACCATACCAAATTTCATCGAAAACTGTTAAGCGGTTTTTGAGTTAATCGCGCACAACCACACAGACAGACAAACCGACAAACAGAAAAATAGATAATAATTCTAAAAATCATAGTTTTGGGTTCTATTACGTTAATAAAGACTCCCTATATTAGTTATTCTCATTTATCTTCCATAATACAAAGTAACACCCTGTATGTAAATGCAACATATACCAGTTTTGAAGTTTAACCTGCACCAATATAAATGTGAAAACCGCATCACATTTCGTGCAGTGGTTTTTGCGTAATGCGCAAGTAATTAAAAAGAAACACCCTGTATGTACATGAAATATATACCAATTTTCAAATTGGACCTGCAGCAATACATCTGTGAAAACTGCATCTCATTTCGTGCGGTAGTTTTTGAGTAATGTGCAAGCAAACAAAAAGAAACACCCTGTATGTAAATGCAACATATACCAGTTTTTAAGTTGAGCCTACAGTAATACAACTGTGAAAACCGCATCTCATTTGGTGCAGTAGTTTTTGCGTGATGCGCAAGCAAACATACAGACAGACAGACAGACAGACAGACAGACAGACAGACAAAAATTCTAAAAAATATTGTTTTGGCTTCTGTTGCTGTTATGAAGACCCCCCGCGTTAAAATTTCTCAAATATCTTCCATGTACAGACATCGACCATTTACATTTTTATTATATGTATAGATAGACAACGACATTTTCCAAGAGCGACTTACAACTGACAGTAATCTTAAAAACATAATTCGAACCTTATATTATTTATCAGTCAGTAAGTAAAGAGTCTAACACCCGTATTCTAAGACGTTTCCTCCAATCTTTTTTTTTTTTTTTTTGTTTTTTTTGGTATCGGGTTGGAAAATCCTCATGGACATCCTCCGCCCGGGGGAGGCGCGGAGGGGACTGTCAGACTCTTACTGACTAAAAACCAACCCGTGTTCCTCTCGTACCCGTGTGTCGGAGGGTCGGGTATCGCCGAAGCATTCGTCGCAACCCCCCGACGGGTATTGGCCCGCCATAGTCGGGCGGGCCCCGTCACCCACTGCGGCCGTCACCCCGGCCGCAGGACTCCACTACGAGGCGCGCGCGGAACACGACGCCGCCGCCTCAAGGCCTGCTGCTGGTCGGACGACAAGACGCCCCGAGTCTGTCGTCCGCAGGCCGCGCCCTACGGTGGCCGGAAATCTGCCACCCTACGACGCCCAGTGCGTCTGCTGCGGGAGGGGAGAGAGGAGGCAGCCTCTCTCTCCGTTTCCGCCACCTCCTTTGCGAGCATAACGGCCTCGCAGAAGGTGGCGACAGCTCTCCACCCTGACTTGCTCCCGACCATTGTAGCTACAACAGCCGGAAGCGAGAGGTTTCCCGCAGCACCTACGGCCGCGACCAAGTCACGGCGCTGCTCAGCCCAAGCTGGGCACTCCGCCAACGTATGCAGCGCCGTATCGTCGCGGCAATCATCACAATGGTGGCACTGGGACGTCGGCTCCCGGCCTAGTCGACACAGGTACTTCCCGAAACACCCATGTCCGGTAAGCACCTGCGTCAGCCGGAAGCTTAGGGCGCCGTGGCTCCTGTTGAGCCACTCCTCAAGAACGGGCCTTACCGCCGCTACAGCGGCGTGCCCCACGTTTCCTCCAATCTTCCTCAACCTTATCTTAGTCGAGGTGACTTTATAAATGAATTGGAGGGATCCTCGAAAATGGTATGCTTAGTTAAAAATATTCCTTTACTAAAGGTTCCTCGAGTGAGGTTGAGTCAAGGAAAAAAGTCATCAATTACGTCATTGATGTATAGCTAAAGTAGAGATTTAACAAAAAAAATTTGAAACTAGTCTATGATCACTTGAAAAGTGACAGTCAAATGTCATGTCAAAGTGTTTACATCACAGAGTTTACATAGAATAAATAATTATTAAACTCAAAATCTTCGGGATTATGACTGGAAGACAAATATTTAGTGAGTCGAAGAAAAAAACGCATGCAGACAGGAGGAGGGTCATACCATCCAACCCGGAAATTTCGAAGGATATTCTTATGGATGAATCGTCGTTCGGGATATTCTTACGAAGTATCGTACAAGTATTACAGGAACTGCTGGAAATCTTTAATAACTCGTTTAAAATAATAAACACTGTTTCCAAACCAAAAATCTTTTATTAAATGAAATAAAGAGTAATGTTTGTATCATTCACTGGGAAAACGTGTAAATCGTGTAGAGGCACCCACCTCAAAAAATTGTTGGCATATTTAGGTATTTAAGAATTTTAAAAGGTAAACTTTATTTCTCTCTTTTAAATTACAATTTTAAAGTAGGATTATTTCTTTCATTTCTTCCTTAAGGTAGGTCGCGACGTACCTTGAGTTTGACAGCTGTTGATTCCTTTCCTCGAGAAAGGAAAATTTTTGAGTGACGTTGAGTGGAGGAGATTTTTTTCAACTTAGAATACGGATTTCCTCTAGTAACGTCAAGTGGAGTCGAGAAATTTTCGAGGAACGTCTTACACCCATATTCTAAGACGTTTTCTCGACTCCACTTGACGTTACTAGAGGAAATCCGTATTCTTAGTAGAAAAAAATCTCCTCCACTCAACGTCACTCAAAAATTTTCCTGTCTCGAGGAAAGAAATCAACTGTCAAACTCAAGGTACGTCGCGACCTACCTTAAGGAAGAAATAAAAGAAATAATCCTACTTTAAAATTGTAATTAAAAGAGAGAAATAAAGTTTACCTTTTAAAATTCTTAAATACCTAAATATGCCAACAATTTTTTGAGGTGGGTGCCTCTACACGATTTACACGTTTTCCTAGTGAATTATACAAACATTACTCTTTATTTCATTTAATAAAAGATTTGTGGTTTGGAAACAGTGTTTATTATTTTAAACAAGTTATTAAAGATTTCCAACAGTTCCTGTAATACTTGTACGATACTCCGTACGAATATCCCGAACGACGATTCATCCATAAGAATATCCTTCGAAATTTCCGGGTTGGATGGTATGACCCTCCTCCTGTCTGCATGCGTTTTTTTCTCCGACTCACTAAATATTTGTCTTCCAGTCACAATCCCGAAGATTTTGAGTTCAATAATTATAAATTATTCTATGTAAACACTCTGACATGACATTTGACTGTCACTTTTCAAGTGATCATAGACTATTTTCAAAGGTTTTTTGTTAAATCTCTACTTTATCTATACATCAATGACGTAATTAATGACGTTTTTCCTTGACTCAACCTCACTCGAGGAACCTTTAGTAAAGGTATATTTTTAACTAAGCATACCATTTTCGAGGGTCCCTCCAATTCATTTGTAAAGTCACCTCGACTAAAATAAGGTTGAGGAAGATTGCAGGACACGTCTTAGAATACGGGTGTTAGAATATGGGTGTAAATATCACATTGATGTTTAACACCTTAGGGGAAAAAGAAGAGAAATTGTATAATTAGCCTAAAACTTTGTTTATACTGGCAGGGTAATGTGACGTCACTGTTCGTTATGCAACGGGTATTGTCGTCCAAATGGAGTACGTACAAATAGGTCACAGACTTTAATACATCACAATTCGACGCTTTGCGAGTCTGCTAAGTTGCTTCTTTACGCTTCGCTTATAAGATCCAAGGTTGTAGGTTAGAAGCAACATGAAGGCCGAGAAACTGTTTCATAGATTGATGATGTAGTATTCATATAAACAGTCATGTCCCGTGTTCGTTCGGATCCAATGTTATAAAATATTGAACACATGTATTATTCTTATGAAATGATAAAAAATCGTCATGTTTAATTCTATGATAACATATCTATTTAATATTTATGTAAATTAGCGCCTAATTGTAAACAGTATATTTTAAATACGAAATTATAATTATATTTCGAGCCATCTTAGAACGCTCTTATCACAATCCATTTCCTTTATCAGTTATAGTCCTCGCGATAATATGTCTCGTGGATGACCCATATAATACTTTCCCATCTACTCGTAATAATATATTTACTGCATTTTAATAAATGTGTGTCTTTAATATTATGACAATAATGTTCTTGTGTACTGTAAAGAGAGTACGTTCTACAGCCGTTTTGAATATGTACAATCGGGCACATTAGCTGTTTAAATATTTGTCGTATCAGCTCCGTATTTCCATGTGATTACGCTATTGTCTGATAAGATACGCAAACGACGCCGTGCCTGCGAGTTGCGCCCCACGTGTTGAGTCTCGTGCCGCTGTTTTTACATTTAAGCTCATTAGACTCTTGCCAATAAGGTGAAACAATGGAACAGAACATTTACTTGGCCTCGTCAAAATAATATCTAATTTTAACAAATCGTTAACTAATCACGTCATAAAATCTAAACAGAACTTTGAACCTTGTTTTTAAACAAACAGAAGTGAACTAACGGAATATAATTGACTACTGCTGCCTATTTTAATTTAAAATCAACTTTGAACTATATTTTACGAATAATCTAACAACAAGTATTGAACTTGTTAATTGTAAACCCGCGACACGCCTTCGAATTTGCATAAATACGAGTGTACGCTATAGTTATTTATAAAACAGGTTTATTTAAACTCAATACGTATGTTACACCAACAAAGTAATGCAACGTGGGGAAAAACAAGTAAAAATTGATTCAGTCGCAGCGTGCGTTTACCTGTACTGCATGTCGCAGCAGAATTTGTCGTCACTACGTCGCATAAACTCAGAGAACGTTGCTTGTTCCGGCACAGGACCTATACAAGTAACCGTTTGTCTTTTCACGACAAATTCTGTAATTCACGGTCAATATTCGCATTCGGGCGATAACACTCCCAAATATGCCACACACGAAAAGCATTATTTACCTTATTGTGACGCATTAAAGTTGACATTAGCACGCACACGTTTGACAGATGATTGTAATCGACCAACAATAAATCACCGTTCACATCACTACACCACATAATCGTCGTAGAACACTCACCGGCTTATCATGATGTAACAGAGGACCTTCAGTCATTTTCTAAAATGTGATAAAACCGCCGTAGTCCGTGCGGCGGCGGCTGACATCTGCAACAAGAGGCCATCGAGGTCATAGGTGCTGTTCACAAGACGAAGAGTTGGCATCACAAACGAAGAGGAACGCGGCTCACTTGTGCTGTGTAGGTCGGGAACGACGATGCATGAAGGCAGCTCTGGGTTCCCGGGCGGGAAGTCAAACTCGCAGCATGTCTGACAAGGGGACACCGGCGAGGTTTGTTTATCACTGAATCACCGAGTGATTGGAGGG
This sequence comes from Deilephila porcellus, assembly GCA_905220455.2. NCBI lineage: Eukaryota > Metazoa > Arthropoda > Insecta > Lepidoptera > Sphingidae > Deilephila > Deilephila porcellus. The sequence goes on along the minus strand of LR999986.1, from coordinate 9,822,740 downwards.
CGCGGGTGGGAGGTGCGGCGCGCGGCGTGGCGGCGCTGTGACGTGCGCGCGGCGTGCGGGTGACGGGCGCTCCGCTCGCCATTGGGCTGCGCGCGCCGCGCTTGCGCGACCTGCTTTTCTGACGTGTATGCAGACACGTTCCGTTTTACGAATCTTTATTAAAACTTAATATGTAGTTTTTATATTAAATTAAATTCCAACACAAGTAATACATTTGTAAAAAATACATAGGTTGCACAAAAGATAGAACACCAATCAAGGAAATGGATTTTCCTTTTTAACATACTTTGAACACAGTTCGATGCATAATCAAAACATTTACTTTTAAACCTCATATAAAACCCAACAAACCTACAAAATAAAAATGCGATGCTATAACGAATTTGAGTTAAATTAGAATTTATATATATAGGTATATGTAGCGCAATCCAATAAAGTCTCCACTGGCAAGAGAAGACTATATCTCGCCGGGTGATACAATTATGCCCTCCTCAGAACCAGGCAACAGTGGTTGGTATATGTGTGAGACAGTGATACCACGGATCTACATCTACTATAGACATAGGTAGCTACAGTGTGGCTCTACCCCTTTAAAATGTCTTATTATGTGGTTTGAACCGGCGGCGACACATTTACTAAAACGAGTTTTCCTCCATCGTTTACAAAGGTCGCTGTACAGATTGATACTATATCTCACCACCTGCAAAACGCTTTATTTGTAAAGATAATCTTTCGAATCAGGTGCAATATACCACGTTTACGGGTTCTTTAAATTTGTTATTGAACTATATTTAAAAAAATTATCTTGGTAGAAGTTATTGCGCCTTAAAAGAAGCGTTTTTGTAGCTTTTCTGGTGCTATTGATAGAGAGTCAGTTGTGAGACAAGGAGTCGCAGGTTCAAACCACGTAACGAGATATTTTAAAGTGATATAGCAAGTAGCAACACTGTAGCTACCTTTGACTACAGTAGATGTAGTTCCGTGGTATCAATGTCTCACACATCAACTTGTAAGGTATATGAGGTGTTTCGTTCTGTTAGTGGGATTGCCGGGGGCTCAATATCCTTCACCGTCCCCTACCTTCTCCCTACCTTTTCCCCTTTAATTTTTCAGGCTGGCAACACAGTTCCAAGTATTGTTGATGTTCATGGGTTAATCAGTCACTGACCGGTGAGCCAGATCCTTGTTTGTGGGACGTACGCAATCAAAAATAAAGGCGGTTAAAAAATTCTGTTTTTGCACTTATCTTGGCAATTATCAATACATTACTGTACTTAATAAAATTAATGAATCAAAATAATGCAGTGTGCTCGATAAAGTACTACGTACGTACCTATTGTTTTTTTACTTATTTGTAAAAATCGATATTTACATACATACATAAATCTCGCCTTTTTCTCAGAAGGGGTGGGACACCCACATTTTGCCTTGTATGTTCTGTCCCATGATGTGATAGGGGTCGAGCCTACCGCCATATCGGGCACAAATTCCTGACTCCAGGCTGATAATTAATAGAAAAATCCAATATCACTTTCGTAGTCGTACTGTAGTACAACTACGCCACCGAGGCAGTCAAAAATAGGTATTTAATCGCCTATATATCACCAATAAACGAATTTCATTACCACTTAATAAATACTCATGTGTCTCTGACTCAGGTCGGCGCTATATTAATTTTCTATATTTCAGAATTATCTGGCTTATTATATTCAGTAAGAAACTCCAACCTGACATCAGCCCTTTCCGGCAAAAGCATTTTTATTCCATCAAGCTGTCCTGTGCGGTTTGGCGAACATTTACTTTGAAATTCATATGCAGGATTATCTGGTTTCCTGACGAAGTTTTTCCACGTCGCGTCGTTGTAAATAGGTGAAATTCACTTCAAATAAACATGTTACTTAGAATGTCCACTGAAAGAAATAATGGTCTCGAACCTGCTGCTTGCGACTCGTCTGTTCTATGAACTCTTATTTACGCATTCACTCTCTTCTATAGCTTGGCTGAAGTTCTTGTGTAACAATACCTTTACATTTGTAATATGAAGTGATTTCCGTGGCGATCCTTATCACCATCCAAACCATGGCAGCAAGCATTAAAATTCGTATGCAGCGCCCCTTTATGATTAGCACTTTGAGTGCCAAACAGCGCGCTACCCTGGAGGTAACCTTGGTAGGGTAAGGTGACATTATTGGTAAAGAATGGTCAAGTCCACAACAGATGGATCATGTTGTCGTATATTTCACCTGCAACGTCATTACATAAAAAAAGATGCATGGCATGACCGTAGGCACGTGCTCTTTTCCAGTACGTCCAGCCTCTCCTAAGGTTCCTATATTCCGCCCATCACATTGGAGAATGGATATCGTGGTACCTCTACGATCTCTTGCCAAAGGGCACTTGCAAATCTACTAAAGAGTAAAGACGGTAGCGCATTTAATGGTTTGGAGTTCGAACTGCTGTTGGCTAAACCTAAATGGGCTTTCAAGATTAGCTTTTGTAGAGGTCACAAGATCTATAACGCAGGGCTACAGCTAGGGCTATACTTGACGAGGCTTTCCTGCTATACGAGGTACTGATAAAAATCGGCAATCCCCTATTTCAGTAGTGGACTTTTTGTAGCTTCAGAGAGAGTTATGATCGACATCTTCAGCAACAGGAACTCCATGGATAACGCAGGCTTTCTGTAAATATTTCCACAGCGAATTGTTGCAACTTCCGAGTTTTCGCAACCGTTTCTTATAAGTCTCATTAAACCTCTGTGCCCCTAGCCGGAACATTTTGCAGTATCGTAATAGAATAGTAATAGTAAAATTTTGTATGGGAATTTAAACAGCGCCATTGTGAGCGTATTTGGAACTAAAATTTCACAGCGGGAAACGTTTACTTTTTCTATACGAGAATTACTATACGATACTTCAAAATGTTCCGGCTAGCGGCACTGAGGGGCAATGCCATAAATCTTTGCAAAATATATTTTGTAAAGATTAACAATCCAAACGTGTTCGGATCGTATCAGTCGTTGCAAGCCAGACATGTGTATCGGAAAATCTATGACCGATACCTAAAAAGTATTTTATTTGTTTGCTTTGTTTGATAGTTTGTTACCTCCATGTATCAATTTGACTGATTAACAAACAAACAGAGCAAGCTAAATAAAACCGTTTAAAAATAGGATCTCGTACAATGATTTATACATAGTATGTACATATTAAAACATCATTGGTTTCGTAGGAATTAAAAAGTAGACGGATCAATTAAACTTATATTATTTAAATATAAAAGAATTGATACATTTATAAATAAAACAAGGTTATTTATAAATAGAAAAATATATCGAATTTGCTTTAAATATTATGATATACAAGATAAAAAGTAATTATAGGTGATTATAATTATAATCTGGAATAACTTAGCTATTGACTATCCTCCATATCCGGTAGATGTAGTTTCATAAATTCGCTAAAAATTATTTCGTGCTACCAACTACCCATTAACGCCATCTATTTAAATGTAGATGAACTTGCATATTGCGATATTGCTTAATAAAATTTAATAGGCGGTATACACGATGCTTACGGTAGACAGCGATCTACCTGTTCTAGACCCCTGGCAGGTCTAGGCCCTGCGAAGGTCCTTCAGCTGCGGTGACCGCTTACCATCAGGCGGGCCGCATGCCTGCCTGCCAAGGCAATAAAAGTAAAAACGTCTCAGTCATATTACATCCAATATTGATGCTCCTTTCGGATTTTTTTTAAAAGCTATAAAACACTGCTGAAAACTCAATCCTTGGAAAAACCCTATTGTAGATTATATTTACCTAGGGTACAATTTCGTGTAATGCAATTGCATCACCTGAAATTGCGGTAAAGTCTTTATATTTATATTTACAGAGGCCGTGCATACTGCGCGTGTGCAATCTTCTGGAAAAAATTGTACCTACTTATGAGTACTTAGACATTTATTTATATATTAAACTAGCGGTCCGACCCGGACTCGCCCGGGTGCAGATACTTTTTGAGTCCACTGTCCACTCCACATCAGACACATAATTTTGCGCACTGTTTTATATAATTTTAACTTAACGTGACTGCCGTCCTCTATACTGCTGTACTAGGAACAGAAAGGCAGTAATTACGTGAATTGTTGCTAGGACGAGGTCTACATTATGTGGTCTTCATGTTTATAGATGATGATAATAATAATGAAAAATACCACATAACATAACAAAATATTGTACAGAAAAACCATAGCCAAGATTTGGAACAAAACGGTTACAGTCATTGACTTATATTCTACCGAGATATCGATGGTTACAGTGCAAATTCGTCGGCTTCACTATTAATAATCGGGTCTTCACATATACTATACATTATCAGATTATTTTGAATAGTTTAGAAATTTTAATAAAAGAGTAATTTTTTATATCGTGCCTCAGGTTTGCTGATAAAATCAATAATCAGTATACATTAATGTTTCCCTGAAAGCTAAATCGGATTAACGTCAAATCAATTAGGTTCTTTGTTTATCTGATGCGTCTAGGATTATTGTTAGCCAATTAATGTAAAGTGCGCCATATGTATTGATGCCGATATCATGCGCCAAGCAGCCGCGTAAAGCCATGGCGGCCGTGGCACGAGGTGGCAAGCGTGAGACGACACTGACAAATGATGTACAAAAATCTAATAAATAATTAAAAATCTATCATAATACATTCCATTTATTGCATTTATCAATGCTTTGTTTATGCATCGTTTCCAATTAAAGATTAAGCTCACTGATATTACTCACAAAGAGCTCAACTTAAATATTTTAAAAAGTTCTTGTAGATAACAAAAGAGCCGACTATGCGAGGTATGTCACACTTCTTCGTATTGATTCGAACTTTATATTGATGTTTTATTTTTCAGACCGCCATACCATTGGAGCAGTCAACGACATTTTTTTGCTAAAGGTCCTTAAGTACGATTTCTTATATTTATAATGGATCAATCCAAAAGCACCTTGCATTTTTTAACCTCGACTTCTAGGCGTCGCATTAATATTAACCATTTCACCAACAGAGGTGGTAAGTGCAGTACAATTGAAATAAATTTGTACTGATGGCCGTTGGGGTCGAAAGGTTTTAGAGTGGAGGCCACGTACAAGCAAGCGAAGTGTCTGACGCCCACGAGGTGGCCGGACGACCTGGTTAAGGTCGCAGGAAGTCGCTGGATGCAGGGCGCTTCAAACGGGTCTACCTGGCTATGGGGGAGGCCTATGTTCAGCAGTGGACTTGCTGTGGCTGAAGAGAGAGAGATACAATACGTAATAGTGAAGCTATCCTGCGTCCCGAGTGTAGGGCACCACGGTACCACCCTTCTAGCCGATCTTTGGTACGAGATAATATTGTAACCGAAAATAATGATTTACGTCATACCTACGTTCTTTATACGGTATGTCGTGATACTCATCAGAATTTAAAGATATTATCTGTTATTTTTAGCTCTATAATCATATTATTCGTCACTCATAAATGCGTAATTAGTGGTGCAATTGCGACATTAAAATGAAAGTTCTGTGAAATAATTTTATCTCCTACTACGATATTGTATATTGCGTTACGGAATAAATATTTAATGATGGTTTTATGAATCTATATTAAGTTTAAGACACTTGCAATGTATTGATATTTCCCATGTACATATTCCCCATGATTTATGGTACGACTAGCCACCAGCTTAACTCAGTGAACTCTGAAGAATACACAACGAGCTTATCAAATAGAGAACCGAATCATAGATAGAGCACATAAAATAAGCAAGCTCAAGTGGCAGTGGACTGGTTGTATCTGTCGGAGAACCGATAACCGCGAGGGTAAAAGTTCTCTTGATTGTAGACCTCGTCTGGACAAGTGTAGTGTAGGACGTCCTCCAGCTAGGTGGAGGGATTACGATGTAGACGATTCACGAAATATCGCTGGTGCGATAAATCGGAGACCGTGAAATGGCGCAACTATAGCTTGATGATGACGAGGATGATGATGGGTAATATGAATTTAAATTAAAATCTTGTATTCATCCAATACTAACGTGGAATCGGCGCAACAGGACTTTCCAGAAATTTTGCAGCAGTATGAATGCCCTGTGGTTATGGGACGAGAGAACTCTGCCACAATATCCCCTGCCTTTCGTAAGAGGAGACCTGCAGAGGTCATCGGGGTCGTCGGTCAGTGGGCAGTGCCATAAGTTTGCCATAAACAAAACATAGTAGTAAGCGGGAGACATATGTAACCCCTATAATCGAAGGACCATTAATGATTTTACGCCGGGATGTTACGCAGATGTAAATTAAGGGATGTCCAAGACCACCCTATTACGTGTTAAAGTCACCGAGGTGCCTTTATGCTAGCGTATGATTTATCAGGCCATCGGCCCGACCGCATTATTCGTAGCGTGCGGTGATGGGAGGCCATTGTCATTAGCCTCTTTCGGCCTTCCCCGGATGACAAAAGGAAAGCTTACCTTTCCTTTCACCAGGAAAAGAGTATGAATAATAACAAGCTAAATTGTACCTTTAAAGAATAATTATAAATAGTTATTAACAGATAATTATTTATCAAAATGTCTTACAATGACTCTGCTTATTATGAAGTAACCATTTACGCGTCTTATGAATCACGTAGCGTTATTTACACTGGTTGTATAGGTAAAACCTGACGTTTGAAGATAATGCGTAATGTGGTTAACAGAGATCTAGCCCGATAACAGTTTTAGATAGTTCTAGCAACAACTAAATGATAACTGATAAACGAATTGTGTTTGAGTGAGATTTGTTTTTGCTATCGCTGATCTACATGGACGAATCAGCGGCTCCTTAATGGTCAGCTATCAATGCGTCTGAATTTCACAAATCCAGAGGCTTAGGCAAGTCACTGCCTAGCTCTTAACGTGTGGTCTACACTTTTTTAATTTCTATTACAGTGTAAGGTCATAGCGTTCAGGAAGTTTAATAACTTTCAACAATAATAATCAGTTGCATAGCTTTTCTTTATTTCGTAACGTTCACAATTGCTGTAATCACATGTATACGCTCCCCCCAATATGCCGGAAATATCACATTCACGCACTGCTCGCCGTACTTACTTCCTATGATGTGATCTGATTTCCGATTTCCGATGATGATCGAGTCTCCCATTTTAGACTATGCTGACGTATGCTACATATCTGGATCTAACCGAAGAGCAGCTGAATAAACTCGAACGTGTAATTTCTTAGTTGTGTATCACCACCAACTTCTGATACTATCCATACAAAGGTTGTTTGGAAGAGATCGCTCCAAGCGATAAGACCGCCACTTGTAATACCATTTTTGTATTTTCTTTCTTTTTGTAATTTTACTTCTTTGTATTGGTATACAATAAAGAATATTGTATTGTATTGTATTGTATCGAGTCTTTTTTTATTCATTAAGTCCGGCATACGGGCAAATAGGTCAACTGATGGTAAGTGATCACCGCCGCCCATGATTATCCACTACGCTGGATCATGGACATGTTGCCGGCCTATCAAATTGGGAGGAGAATGCGAAGCAAGAAGGATAGGAGAAGGAAAGGGGTATTGGGTATCCGGCTAGTTTACTTACCCAACGAAACGCGACAGCGAAGCTGTAGCTTCACATCGACTTCCTAGGAGACAGTGGTACCGCCCCGGACGAGCCTGCCCGTTCATGCTGAGGCATGACAACGGCGTGGCTCTAAGTCTTCCAAAATTTTTCAAAATAAATAAATACACTTAACAGTCAAATACATAGTCCTGACCCCACGATAAGATCGGTTCTTGTGCCGTGGCTATCAGAAACTATGAGACACTTTTCGGTCTTACAAACATCCAGACCCGAAACAAAAACTCTTGCGGCGATCAAACCCTTCTGTCTCACAGCCGGCGTCTAACCGAGCCATGGAGGCTGTCTAACTGATGACGAATAACATTTGCCGGCATATCAGCCTCCGTGGCGCAGTTGGTTAGATGCCGCCTGTGAAACGAGAGGCCGCGGGTTCGATCCCCGCACCGAAACAAATGTTTGTGTGATTAACAGGTATTTGTCTCGGGTCTGGGTGTTTGTGAGACCAAAAAGTCTCTCGTAGTCCCACGATACAAGACTCGATCTTAGAGCAGAGTCAGGACTATTTATGTGACTGTTGGGTGTATTTATTTATACCAGAACTTTTCAACGAGCAGTAAGAAGAATGAGATAATGTTATTCTAGTTAGTCATCTTAGTATTAGGGACGCAGTTGCCATGTGATAGGTATCTGCGGTCAATGTACCCGACACTCATACAATCATTGTGTTTAGGGACTTACCATAAGCAGGGATGTACTTACGCCAGTACATGTGTCATTGATTACCTACATAGATTATTATCGTAGAAACATTATCTTTTTATATTAATAGGTATAAAACAAGTGTAATGGGTGTAGGTATGCCTTGCAAAAGATTATGATAACTGGCATGCCGAAGGATCAAAGAAAATGAATAAAAGTTGCTAAATTTAAATATTATGCGATAAACTGTACGGGTGATTTTATTTAACGGTCAGTAGATTTCATCATTTAAATTATTTTAACCTAATAATTTATGTGACTGCTATGCAATTGGTATAAAATCATTGCAAAACTATTAATTTTTTCAATAATTAACCTGTAATGTATGGCAAAGAGGAGTAGTTTTAAGGAATTTATTGTAGTTTCAATTGTCTTATGAAAAAATAAATAGTACGAATCAGATCTGTGTAATTTGCATATATCTCGGGGCACGGTACTGGTATCACTGCAGGATTCATCTTAAATCTCTTAGGTACGGCTTCACCTATTTTTTTTTATTGCCGTTATAGGCAGTCGGGCTAGCGGCCCGCCTGATGGTAAGCGGCTACCGCTACCCAGAGAACTTCGCAGTGGCAGGGGTCCAGCACAACAAAGTCGCTGCCTACCTTAAGGAGAGTACTCTCTTTAAGCCTATTTTGAAGAAGGACAGGTCATAGCGCTCAGGAACACCGATGCAGGGAGTTCATTCCAGAGCTTGCACGTACGTGGTAAGAAAGAACGCTGAAAACGTACCGTTCGGGAGCGGTACGCTTTCAGGTGGTAGGAATGAACTCTGCTGCGATGACGGGTGGTGCTATTTAAATAACATTTAATATAAAATAGACACGTCTTACTTAGAAACAATACACTTTATCATTTAATTAGACTTTGGATCAAGAGATGAAATGATATAAATTTCAGATTATTTATGTAAAAATATTAATATTTAATTATAATAATATTTAGCAATAGACTTTACGTCTATTATTAGCACTCTTAGATAATATGTTAATTATTGGTTTGTTTATATTATGAAATTTATAACATCTAATCACGATGTTTCCATGTCTTCAGAGATTTTCTATTAATTTTATGACAGCCAATTTTAATACCAATAAGTGGTAGAAATTTTATTGTTTGTACTCATTCACATTATCAGTTGCCACTACACCATATTACAATTTTCCGTGCTGAATTGAACTTTAACTTTATAAATAAACAAATAAATTCACCCAACAGTAACGTACATAGTCCTGACCCCACAATAAGACCGAGTATTGTGTCGTGGGTATCAGAAACTACGAGAGTCTTGTCGGTCTCACAAACACCCAGACCCGAAACAAATATCTGTGGTTCACACAACCACACGTTTGTTGCGGTGCGGGGATCGAACCCGTGGCCTCTCGTTTCACAGTCGGCGTCTAATCAACTGCGCCACGGAGGCTGTCTTATTATATCTTTTCTTAATATATTTGCTACGTAACACTATTATGAAGACCACAGAGCTTGACACTCCTCCCACCCTTTTATTTCTTTCTCAATATTTGTGAATTTAATATATGCCTAACCTACCAATAATAAATATGTATTCATATATTTGTCCCATTTCATTAAAATGCAATAGCGATGAGTAAATGCGGATATTATGTGTTTTATTCTAATCTCTTAGGACGAAGCCAACGTATAATTATGATATAATTTCGAGTATAGGTACCTATGGTTATTTAATCGTTAATTATGATTGATGCTGATACTGTAATCAGCAAGAGCAAATAATTGTTTCAATATATTCATCACAAAGATTTCAATTTTTGCAGCATGCATTGAATCTGTTATTTCACTATAGATTTGCCCAAAGTGTGAATTGAAAATTCTGACAAATCAAATAAAATAAACAGTCACATACATAGTCCTGACCCCACACTAAGTTCAAGTCTTGTGTCGTGGGTATTAGAAGTTACGAGTCTCACTATCACACAAATATTCGTCTCGGTGCGGGGATCGGACCTGCGGTCTCACGTTTCACAGTCGGCATCTAACCAACTGCGCCACGGAGGCTGTCAAATCTCGCAAAGCATATTCTATACATATAATAAATTCGTAATCGATCGATGTATGTCCATGGAAGATAAATCAGAAAAACTAATATGGGGTCTTTATTAACGCAACAGAACACAAAACAATTATTTTTGGAATTATTGTCTGTTTATTTGTTAGTCTGTGCGGTTGTGCGCGATGAACTCAGAAACGGCTTAACGGATTTCGATGAAATTTGGTATGGAGGTAGCTGACAACCTGGATTAACACTTAAGCTACTTATTATCCCGAAAAATTTAGTATTCCTGTGGAAGGAATTCTGATATATTTGTTACTTTTTAATACTCAAAGGGATGAGATGGGACTGGATTACATGACTTGAGTGAGAATAAGACGGGACGGGCGGGATGTAACGGGCTGGCACGGGACGGGATAAGAAATTCCAAATAAAGTAAATTTTAAATAACGTTAATGACGCAGACGAAATTTGCGGGCAGTAGCTAGTTCAGAATACATAATATAAATTAGCACCTACATGACATTTATCATGCGAACATTCGAGTGAATTGCAATAAATATAGTGCGGATATTATTGAATAGTATTGGCCGTCATTTGTTATCACCATTAGCTCAACAACAGATCGGCGTGCACTGACTGATTTTGATAACAAAATGTTTTTATCGCCTTAATTGATATCTGAAACAAAAATCTTATCTGCTATAACCATACTTTTTATTTTACCGGTGAATTAAAATAATGAGGATGAACAATAAATTGTTATTAGCAATTGTGACAAATGCATATTTCTGGAAACTGTTTATGAGTACTACCTTCCTATTAGCGGGTAGATGAAAGTTTAATCAATTCCGTGTATTGTACAACTGCGTATTGTTTTTGTTATTGATATTTATGCATTGCTAAAACCCATTCAATATGTTTACGTGGAACATTTTATATTTGTTAGTCTCGTTAGGTTCTATGTATGTACTAATATAAATTCGGCTTTATTTTAGTAAGAAAATTTGATACAATTTTGTTACCAAGTGTGCCATCATAAATTATAATAAACGGTCTTATGTAGGGGCATTATGTTATCTGCTTTGTTTTCTTCTATACATATAATAAAAATGTAAATGGTCGATGTCTGTACATGGAAGATATTTGAGAAATTTTAACGCGAGGGGTCTTTATAACAGCAACAGAAGCCAAAACAATTTTTTTTTTAATTTTTGTCTGTCTGTCTGTCTGTCTGTCTGTCTGTCTGTCTGTCTGTATGTTTGCTTGCGCATCACGCAAAAACTACTGCACCTAATGAGATGCGGTTTTCACAGTTGTATTGCTGTAGGTTCAACTTAAAAACTGGTATATGTTGCATTTACATACAGGGTGTTTCTTTTTGTTTGCCTGCACATTACTCAAAAACTACCGCACGAAATGAGATGCGGTTTTCACTGTTGTATTTTTGCAGGCTCGACTTAATATTTGGTATATGTTTCATTCACGTACAGGGTGTTTCTTTTTGTTTGCTTGCACATTACACAAAAACTCCCATACGAAATGAGATGCAGTTTTCACAATTATATTGGTGCAGGTCCAACTTAAAAACTGGTATATGTCTTATTTACATGCAGGGTGTTTCTTTTCGTTTGCTTGCACATTACTCAAAAACTACCGCACGAAATGAGATGCGGTTTTAACAGTTGTATTGCTGCAGGTTCAACTTAAAAATTGGTATATGTAGCATTTACATACAGGGTGTTTCTTTTTGTTTGCTTGCACATTACTCAAAAACTACCGCACCAAATGAGATGCAGTTTTCACAGTTATGTTGCTGCAGGTCCAACTTGAAAACTGTTATATATTTAATTTACGTACAGGGTGTTTCTTTTTGTTTACTTCCACATTACTCAAAAACTACCACACGAAATGAGATACGGTTTTCACTGTTGTATTGCTGCAGGTTTAACTTAAAGACTGGTATATGTTGTATTTACATACAGGGTGTTTCTTTCTATTTACTTGCGCATCACGCGAAAACTACCGCATGAAGTGAGATGCAGTTTTCACAGTTATATTGGTGCAGGTCCAACTTGAAAACTGGTTTATATTTCATTTACATATAGGGTGTTTCTTTTTATTATACCCATAGGAAATACAGAGAAATTGATTTAGAAACCTCTGGTAATATTAAACTGTTGTCTGTCTGCTGCAATTGTAAAGTTAATTTGACGTTAGTAGTATTAAATACAGGTTGTTTCTTTTTTATACATAGTAAACGCAATGAGACTAGATCTTAGGGTTATGTAGTTAAAACCGCCCTTTGAACCGGGTGGTAGTTAAAAAAAATTACTGAATCTAAATTATGTATAACATTATATAGATTCAATAAATTATTTAATTTCATAAAAAAAAAAACTTTATTTTCTTAAAATCAACACTTTCCTTTAGTTTGCCGTATACCATTACTTTTCAGAATTTGATCCTTATTAGTGACACTATTGAATGGTGTAATAATATAGGTATGTTTTTTTTTTCAAAATTAATGGGTTCGAATCCTATCTAGGAATATTCTTTTTTTCAAAAATTCAATAATTGCAAATAAAGTTAATCACGCAGACAAAGTTTGCGGGCAGAAGCTAGTACACAATAAATCCTAAAATGATTTAGTACCCATATTCAAAAGAGATAAAATACAGTACGGCAAATAAATAATTATTATTCCTTTATTGTAGCGAAATATCTCTTTTTTCTTGTGTGTGTGTGTGTTTAATAGTCCTTTATGCGTTATTTGGATTTACCTTGATCGACTTAATTAGGTATAATAATCGAGTGTGAAGGACGGCGCGCGTCTGAATTATGCTTGTCGCATAGAGAACATAAAAAATATTGATTTGTTGAGCCGCACCGATGAGGCTATTTATTAATTATATTTATTTATTTATTTATATCCTTTATTGTACACTATATTTAAGCTTAACAAATAAAACATTACATTCGATAATAGTACAAAAGGCGGTCGTATCGCTCGAGGCAATCTCTTACCGACTACCTTGGGATGGAAATAAGAAAAGGATAAAAGAGAGGGCAGTCAATAGTGGACTAATAGCTATTATATGGCATAAATATAAATTTTCGCGAATGTTACAAATTGTAATACAACAATTTTGTCGTAATTTGGTTTAACTAATTTTACATTTTGTAACTTTCCAACGTTTCGAAGACTTTATAGCTTATACATACATACTTTATATACTTTTATACTATATACCTGGTATATCAAGACTGCGACAGAAAACGAAGCCAGGTGGTAGTTTTAGTAGTAACAGACACACAATGCGATGAAAGTGTTCGCAAAAAAAGCGATAGTTCTTTTTTTGCAATGTTGTAAATATCATCGTGTTTGGGTAATAAATACCTAGGTTTTGGGAAAATAGTAATTTAAACCTTTGCGTACCATTGCGTCTTTAAAAATAAACAGGTGTACATTACTATTTTAGTAAAATTATGTATTTATCACCCGAATACGATGATCAGTAAAAAAAATCCAAAAAAAAAGATGTAATTTTTTTGCGTAATTTTTAGTTGCATTGTGTTTGAAGTCACTAATAACACCACCTGGCCACCAAATTCGTTTTCAATCACGGTCTTCAGATACCCTGTATATACTTTTGGTCACGGATCGGACGGATGCCTTTCTCTTGCCTTTTTTATGAGACTCAATGGCCTTATCATTGAGGATGCCGAAGACCGGGCGAAATGGAGGAGACTCAGTCGGAAGGCGGACCCTGGCACCGATCGGGATAACGCCTAAGCAGAATGATGAATATGCCATTGTCTTCTTTCGAGTACCGATCTATAAATCTACAATGTCATTTCCACGATAACTGTCTTTATTTTTCTTTAGAGTATGCATGCCAATAATTTACGACCAAGACCCTCGTACTGAATTAGGGAAAATACCTTTGAAACTAATAAGTATCTGAATAAATTGCATTGTCCTATATATTTTTATTATATCAATTGCATTGTCGGCTGTGAGATATTACCTTGAGTGATAAGATTTACATATGTACATTATTGCTTTGATATTCATTTCTTTAAAGTACAATAACAATGTTACTAATACGTATTATTAAATTAATACATTCAATAATGAATCACTTTCGGCCTTATTCATATACAGTTTTAAAAACTATTTTAGTTATTTCTTTTCACTAAATAGAACATCGTTTAGTAACTCGTGTTGCTATTTAGAAATCGGATTGGTAACTAAAGTCATTACTTGCTATAATTAAATAAGGATTTCTGGAAATATTTATTTTGTTGACAATATTTTTTATTATTACAAATTAATTCATTTTTTTGTAAAGAAAATACTTAACAAGAAGAAGAAGCGTTATACCGGTTATATCAAGACTGCGACCGAAAACGAAGCCAGGTGGTAGTTTTAGTGGTTACAGACACGATGCAAATAAAAATTTCACCAAAACAGCGATAGATATATTTTTAGAATTTTTTGAAAATCACCTATTTTGGGTGGTAAATACCTAGTTTTTGCGAAAATAATCATTTAAACCGTTACGTATCATTGAGTGTTTAAAAATAAAGAGGTATGCATCATTATTTTAGGAAAACTATGTATTTATCACCCAAATACGACGATAAGTAAAAAATTACAAAAAAAGTTGACGATTTTTTTTCCGAAATTACTTGCATTGTGTCTGAAGTCACTAATACTACCACCTGGCTTTGTTTTCGGTCGCGGTCTTGATATACCCTGTATAAGTAATCGTTACTTATTTATCTATTACCCACAGTATTTTTTTAAGGCTCAACAAGTTCAAAAGCCAATACTTGGAACAGTTTTTATAGAAAACTTTGTCAAATCGGTTCAGTATTTTCAGAGATTATTCAATTCAAACAAAAATTCAAATCTTTCCTCTTTTTATTATTATTGTTTAGATATGGCTCTGACTTTTCGGAGTTATGTGTGTATTGATAGTCAATCACCACGCACTTTAACGGTGAAGGAAAACATCGTGAGGAAACCTGAATACCATAGCCATTTAAAAAAAAAACTACTGTATGTAAGTTCGCCAACCCGCACTAGGCCAGCGTGGTGGACTATATGGCCTAACCACTCTCAATCGATTCTCTCGATTCTAGAGTAGGCCAGTGCCCTGCAGTGGGACGTATATGGGCTGATATAGAGATATGGCATTTCACAATATAATTTAATAAAATAAATAAATACACTCAATAGTCACATTCTGATTTCTGATTCACATTTCCGAGTCTTATCGTAAACGTGAATAATTATCCCCTTCGCGTATTATACATATAATAAACGTGTTTCGCGACTATCGTCATATATTTTACGCTTTATATCTACTATGCCTTGATTCTATATAGGTAATACGTTATAATCAGAAACCGATCCCCCTTATCGAGAGAAAAGCGCCTTAAGCTCATCATGCGGTGCGTTACTAGGGTGGGGGGAGGGCGCGTAATTGACATATCAGGTTCTTCTTCCTATCAGCCTCGTATGCGCGATGATTGGCCGCACTGCATGAATGTTACAGCCGGGCTGGATCCCTCACCAAAATGCCACATCTGCGTACCAACTGTCTTACATATTATGGGCGGCATATATTATTATGTACGGCAAAACCGTATGTATGGGTTTCCTGTAGAAAAAAGGGGTTCAGATGCACCCCATATAACCTCGTTTTGGTCACTCCTGGTAAGATAAGCGTCCGTGACAGAAAAGAAGCCGCTAATGTGAAAGCCGCTCCCAACCTGAGCGCATCCCCTGCACAGTGCCTCTAATGACAGGCAATTTTACTGTAGTCAATTCTTACTTCCCTTGAGCACGGGTCTTATGAGGTGGATTTTTTTATAAGAGGTGTCTTATGCCTAGAAGTGGCGACAAGGCATGGGCACGCGGATTTTCTTGCAATGGGAGACACTCGAAGGAAAAAGTCATACATGACACACGAATGTTCTGCAAATTTTAAATCATCATTAGCCTTTTATTGTCCATTGGTGGACATAGGCTTCCTTCAAATTGCGCCATTTCACCCTGTCTTCGGCTTGTCACATCCAGCATCTGCCAGCGACAATGTCAATCTGTCACAATTTTTAATAATTTCATACAAACACTTTAGAAATATTGATTAACATCCAAAGTACAAAAACTAACAAAATTTTTGTCAGCATTTATTTTTTAATAATTTATTATAAGTCTACAAATACTCATTATATTATATTTGTTGACTACATTTGGCTTCAGCTTTATAATATCACTCAATAATAACACTCCATATACTATATTTCACACTACCCCAACTGAAGCTGATGAAGATTAGGTGGGGTATCCACCCGCCCATAATGCGTGTGAAGGTTACCGAGAGGTTTTTAGTCAGTATGCTGGTGTAGGTATTGTTAAGGACCCAGTCCAGCCACAATCCGCAGCGTGCCGGGCATACCCCTTTCGGCCTTCCCCGGATTACCGAAAGAGGATCCTAATAGCTTTTCCTCTTGGACAAAAAAAAGGTAGGGTATCCCCGGCATGGGATCAACTGATGATTTCATTCTTTATGTTATGACGGTGATTTATGTAATCTGCTGCATAATATTTCGACCAACATGAAATACGAGTATAAAATATATAGGTACATGTTCGCTTCGAGAATTGCGCAATATGATCATTTGTACTTATCTCACGCTGTTATTAAAATAATTTGCATCACAAACGTTTAATCCCGAAAAAAGTAACAAAGATTGTGTCTACGATAGAAATTGATATGTAATTATAATTACCACTAATTAATAGTTTACTGATTACGTTCTTTACATTAATTTTTCGCTAGCTTCTGGTAGCGGTCCGATCAATATATTCGACGTTTTTTCTTTATCATTTTGTTCGATTTCCTAGTAATGATTGTTAAAACATTGTTTTGCCCTAATCGGGCTGATAATCAGTTGTGAATTTCTTTAAAAACAGGCAAGGTGTATAAATAATGTGCAGTTGGTAATTGGATTATCATTTTAAGTGCAACGTTCTAAACAAGTGACCTGTGGGAAAAATTAATGAAAGGTAAGTGATGTGACAACATTTTGGAATGCATTGTATAACTGGAGTTTATTCCGTTCCATATTTACTTCTTGGATAAATTAAACTTAACGTCTAGTTACCCCGAGATCAAAGATTTAATTTAGTTTCAACATTTAATGATCGTTTTTTTAATTATGTAGAAAGTATTTAATAACGCCTTTTCTGTATTTTGTGAAGAATGAGGTAGTTCCTCAGCTATTGAATTTAGCATAATCTATTGGTGGACAGTGCGACACAAATTCCCCACGTACTTACCTATATTGTTCCAATTCTAAAATTATAACTAATTATTTTTTTTCTAAGTAATGGTTTGATGCATAAAATATTGTTTTTGAGCCAAGTAGCACACGGAACGCGTACATATGCTCTTAAAGTTGGGATCGATGCGGAGTTAGTTTCATCGGTAGAGTCATGGATCAAATATTATTACGATACGGAATAGCGCCAAGTTAAGCTCTTTATGGTTGTGTAAATTATAACAGAAAGCGCAACGCAAATAATAATTATTATTACATGCAAATTTTTTATGCTGACATTTTCACAAGTCTCTTTTAACTAAAAAGCAACTCGGTAGCTGCTTGGCAAAATCACTCACAGCTACTTTTTATCATGTTATAATACGATTTTAGGTCGTGATTTACGTATATTGGTAGTCAATTACACGCATTTTAATGCTGAAGTAAAATATTGTGAGGAATGCTGCATACCATTGTGATTTGCCATAATGAGTTTGGTATGTGAAGTCCACCATAGCGCACTAGGCCAGCGTAGAGGACAGTGACGTAAGTTCTCTAACTGTCGAGAAGGGCCGTGCATGGCAGTATCATGAATACGGTCTGGAATATTATGGTCTTTAATAGTATAATAACATTAATAGTAAAATTACAATATTAACGTAGGCCTGTTGGTTTTTGGTAGTCATGTGCATACGTTAGAAACCATTAGCTTCCTAATATTCTGATGTGATCTAGTTTTTTTATAAACAATGCATAATGTAAAATTATTTTATTTATTTATTTTCTATTTTATTTTTATTCTTTATTGTACACAATAAATATAACAATAGGTATAGAGACAACAAAATAACAAAGTACAAATGGCGGTCTTATCGCACTAAGGCAATCTCTACCAGACAACCATTGGATGGATTTATGAGAAGGAGAAAGAAAGGGCAGTGTATAATAAAGACAAAAGCTCAAATAAATAATACTATTTATACATAAATATACAAAAACTACATAAATACATTTATATATAAATAAACATACATATATAAGTATATTACCAATATATTTAAATTAAGGAAATAATATTGATCAGTATATCTGTTTAAGAAGAAAAGTAGTGCTCTTTTACCAACTTCTTAAAAGATGGTAGATTTTGAGCCTGCCTCACCACAACGGGAAGTGCATTCCACAAACGAACAGCTACGACACCGAAAGATTTGTCCATAAATGTTGTGGTGTGGGCGGGCATTCTCAACTTTAAGTTCTCGGACGACCTCAAGTACTTATACTTATTGATATAAAATAAAGACAATATAAACTAAACATTCGAATATTTATAATGGCACGACAAAGTAATTACAGCGCACTTGATAATATTATTGTGCTGAAAGAGATTGTCCACCGGCGATTGATCATTTTTTGATCCGGCCGATACACTTATGCCTACCTAGGCCACCCTAGGAACCCAAAAAGAAATACGTTTGCGTATTAAACTAGACACAACTAACAATTCCACTGGTAGACATACACATGTATAAAAATTTAATTAAATCACGTTGAATTAAAAGTTTCACATTTGCAAGCAGTCAGTCATTTTAGAAACCTTAGTTAAATTCCATGTAAGGCGTAATTGCAATCAAAATATAATTAAGAAGCTGAATTTATAAGATTACGAAAGTTGTAATTTTAGAATATGAAATATATTAAAAAATAACATATTAATAATCTTAAAAATCGAATTTAAAAACTTGAACAAAGACAGTATTACAATCACACATTATCTAAACTAATATTACAAAGAGGAGATTTGATTTCATTTGTTTGTTTGCATTGAATAGGATCTGAAACTACTGGACGGATTTGAAAAATTATTTTATCATTAGAATCGTAATTCGTACATTATCTCTGATGAACATTGGATGAAAAAATATCTGAACCCAGGCGAAGTTGGGACGGGCCGCTTGTTAATTATAATGACACCTCCATCTCACTAAAACATCCGATACGTGTGCTAATTTTTTTTAGTAACAACCTCGCACTTTTATAAATAAATACACCCTACAGTCACATACATAGTCCTGACCCCACATTAAGATCGAGTCTTGTGTCGTGGGTATCAGAAACAACGAGAGACTTTTCGGTCTAACCAACACCCAGACCCGAAACAAATATCTGTGGATCACAAAACATTTGTTTTGTGATCCACAGTTTCACAGGCGGCGTCTAACCAACTGCGCCACAGAGGCTGTCAAAATTTACATTACATTATTTGCGTCGCAAAGAAAAATCCAATGTCAAATAGTCCTAATTTTTTTCCATTTCATCTTCAAGATGTTAATTCTGTTTTTCTATTTTTTCAGGTATAGCTTTCGCATTGCTCTGTGCAATATCATTTGCACAGGGGCGTGAGATATTAGCCCGGGACAGGGCACTATGTACTTGCAATCCAGGCGATTCACAAGCAATCTGCGCTATTCCAGGCTTTGAAGGCACTTTTATTGCACACGAACGATGCGATAAGTTCTACAGATGCGCTCATGGCAAACCTGTTCCCCAATGCTGCCCTCGCGGCCTTTTCTACAATATTAACTTAGACAGATGTGACTGGCCATACAGAGTAGAATGTGGGAACAGAACCTTGGTTGCTGACGCTGATAATGAGTGTCTCATTGACAATGGCGGTGGAGATCACGACGGCGATGGCGAGGACCCTGGCGTATGTCATTGGAATCCTAGTGAGGCACCAGCAATTTGTGGAGCTGCGGGTTCTGAAGGGGTATTCGTTGCTCATGAATACTGCAACTTTTATTACGTGTGTAATCACGGCCAACCAGTTGGAACAAGATGTGCTTCTGGCCTTCTTTATGACCCTTGCTTACGACGATGCTCCTGGGCACATGCGGTGGATTGTGCAGGCAGACCAATAAAGATTGTTGAAGACGGCGATACTGGTGCAACTGAACCTCCAGGACCATGTCACAATAATCCGGCAGAAGCACCTGCAATATGCTCAACTGAAGGATCTGATGGAACTCTGGTAGCACATCAATATTGCCATCAGTTCTATCAATGCATGCATGGTAGGCCATTCAACGTATCATGTCCTACAAATCTTTTATTCGACCCTTGCACGAGACGATGCGATTGGCCGATTAATGTGGACTGCGGTGATAGAATCGATCCTAACTGCAATTGTGATGATCCAGAAAGCGAAGAATGCGATGGAAATACAGGTGGCGGTGACAGTGGGGGAGGTGGCGGTGACGGTGGTTCCGGGGGCGGTGGCGGTGATAGTGGATCCGGCGGCGGCGGCGGTGACGGTGGTTCCGGAGGAGGCGGTGGTGATGGTGGCTCCGGCGGAGGCAGCGGTGATGGCGGCTCTGGAGGAGGCGGCGGAGATGGCGGTTCTGGAGGAGGCGGCGGTGATGGTGGTTCTGGAGGTGGCGGTGGCGGCGGTGGCGGCGGTGGTGGCGATGGTGGCGGTGGCGGCGGTGACGGTTCTTGTAACTGCAACCCTGGAGAAGCACCCACTATTTGTGCTCAGGATGGATCTGACGGAGTGCTTGTCGCTCACGAAAACTGCAATCAATTCTACAAATGCGCCCATGGAAATCCTGTAGCTTTCTGTTGTCCTAGCGGTCTATTTTACAACCCTCACCTCGAAGTATGTGACTGGCCCTACAATGTTGAATGCGGAGATAGAGTAATCTCCGATAATACTAATTGTCCTTCTGGAGGAACTGGCGGCGGCGGTGGTGGTGGTGACGGTGGTTCCGGAGGAGGCGGAGGTGACGGTGGTTCCGGAGGAGGCGGAGGTGACGGTGGTTCCGGAGGAGGCGGAGGTGACGGTGGTTCCGGTGGAGGCGGCGGTGGCGGCGGTGGCGGCGGTGGCGGCGGTGGCGGCGGTGACGGTTCTTGTAACTGCAACCCTGGCGAAGCACCCACTATTTGTGCTCAGGATGGATCTGACGGAGTGCTTGTCGCTCACGAAAACTGCAATCAATTCTACAAATGCGCCCATGGAAATCCTGTAGCTTTCTGTTGTCCTAGCGGTCTATTTTACAACCCTCACCTCGAAGTATGTGACTGGCCCTACAATGTTGAATGCGGAGATAGAGTAATCTCCGATAATACTAATTGTCCTTCTGGAGGAACTGGCGGCGGCGGTGGTGGTGGTGACGGTGGTTCCGGAGGAGGCGGAGGTGACGGTGGTTCCGGAGGAGGCGGAGGTGACGGTGGTTCCGGAGGAGGCGGAGGTGACGGTGGTTCCGGTGGAGGCGGTGGTGGCGGCGGTGGCGGCGGTGGCGGCGGTGGCGGCGGTGGCGGCGGTGGCGGCGGTGGCGGCGGTGACGGTTCTTGTAACTGCAACCCTGGCGAAGCACCCACTATTTGTGCTCAGGATGGATCTGACGGAGTGCTTGTCGCTCACGAAAACTGCAATCAATTTTACAAATGCGCCCATGGAAATCCTGTAGCTTTCTGTTGTCCTAGCGGTCTATTTTACAACCCTCACCTCGAAGTATGTGACTGGCCCTACAATGTTGAATGCGGAGATAGAGTAATCTCCGATAATACTAATTGTCCTTCTGGAGGAACTGGCGGCGGCGGTGGTGGTGGTGACGGTGGTACCGGAGGAGGCGGAGGTGACGGTGGTTCCGGAGGAGGCGGAGGTGACGGTGGTTCCGGAGGAGGCGAAGGTGACGGTGGTTCCGGTGGAGGCGGCGGTGGCGGCGGTGGCGGCGGTGGCGGCGGTGGCGGCGGTGGCGGCGGTGGCGGCGGTGGTGGCGGTGACGGTTCTTGTAACTGCAACCCTGGCGAAGCACCCACTATTTGTGCTCAGGATGGATCTGACGGAGTGCTTGTCGCTCACGAAAACTGCAATCAATTTTACAAATGCGCCCATGGAAATCCTGTAGCTTTCTGTTGTCCTAGCGGTCTATTTTACAACCCTCACCTCGAAGTATGTGACTGGCCCTACAATGTTGAATGCGGAGATAGAGTAATCTCCGATAATACTAATTGTCCTTCTGGAGGAACTGGCGGCGGCGGTGGTGGTGGTGACGGTGGTTCCGGAGGAGGCGGAGGTGACGGTGGTTCCGGAGGAGGCGGAGGTGACGGTGGTTCCGGAGGAGGCGGAGGTGACGGTGGTTCCGGTGGAGGCGGCGGTGGCGGCGGTGGCGGCGGTGGCGGCGGTGGCGGCGGTGGCGGCGGTGGTGGTGGTGACGGTTCTTGTAACTGCAACCCTGGCGAAGCACCCACTATTTGTGCTCAGGATGGATCTGACGGAGTGCTTGTCGCTCACGAAAACTGCAATCAATTTTACAAATGCGCCCATGGAAATCCTGTAGCTTTCTGTTGTCCTAGCGGTCTATTTTACAACCCTCACCTCGAAGTATGTGACTGGCCCTACAATGTTGAATGCGGAGATAGAGTAATCTCCGATAATACTAATTGTCCTTCTGGAGGAACTGGCGGCGGCGGTGGTGGTGGTGACGGTGGTTCCGGAGGAGGCGGAGGTGACGGTGGTTCCGGAGGAGGCGGAGGTGACGGTGGTTCCGGAGGAGGCGGAGGTGACGGTGGTTCCGGTGGAGGCGGCGGTGGTGGCGGTGGCGGTGGAGGCGGCGGTGGCGGCGGTGGCGGCAGTGGCGGCGGTGGCGGCGGTGGCGGCAGTGACGGTTCTTGTAATTGCAACCCTAGCGAAGCACCAACCATTTGTGCTCAGGATGGATCCGACGGAGTACTTGTCGCTCACGAAAACTGCACCCAATTTTACAAATGCGCCCACGGTAGGCCTGTAGCTTTCTGCTGCCCCAGCGATCTTCTGTTCAACCCTTACCTTAAAATATGTGACTGGCCTGAAAATGTTGATTGTGGAGACAGAGTTATTCCCCCTGTAAATGATTGTGCTGTTGATGGAGGTACAGGAGGAGGCGGCGGTGGTGACGGTGGCTCCGGAGGAGGTGGCGGTGACGGTGGTTCTGGAGGAGGTAGCGGTGACGGTGGTTCTGGAGGAGGCGGCGGTGATGGTGGCACTGGAGGAGGCGGCGGTGACGGTGGCACTGGAGGAGGCGGTGGTGGTGGTGGAGGCGGTGGTGGGGACTCTTGCAACTGCAATCCAAGCGAAGCCCCAAGCATCTGTGCTCAAGATGGATCTTGCGGAGCACTTATCGCTCATGAAAACTGCACTCAATTTTATAAATGTAACCATGGTAAACCCGTAGCTTTCTGCTGTCCTAGCGGTCTGCTATACAACGCTTATCTTCAAGTGTGTGACTGGCCATATAATGTTGAGTGCGGAGACAGAGTTATCCCCGTGGTAGATGACTGCGCTCACGGCGGTGGCTCCGGAGGAGATGGTGGTGGCGGCGGCGGCGGCGGTGGTGATGGTGGCTCTGGAGGAGGTGGCGGTGATGGTGGTTCCGGAGGCGGCGGTGGTGACGGTGGCTCTGGAGGAGGCGGTGGTGATGGTGGATCCGGTGGAGGAGGCGGTGACGGTGGTTCCGGAGGAGGTGGCGGTGACGGCTCTTGTAACTGCAACCCTAGCGAAGCACCAACAATTTGTGCTCGGGATGGATCCGACGGAGTACTTGTCGCTCACGAAAACTGCAATCAATTCTACAAATGCGCTCACGGAATACCCGTAGCTTTGTGCTGCCCTAGTGGTCTAATGTACAACCCTCAACTTGAAATATGTGACTGGCCCTATAATGTTGAATGCGGAGATAGAGTAATTTCCGGTAATACTGATTGTCCCACTGGAGGAACTGGCGGCGGTGGTGACGGTGGTACCGGCGGTGGAGGCGGTGGTGACGGTGGTTCCGGCGGTGGAGGCGGTGATAGTGATTCCGGAGGGGGCGGTGGTGATAGTGGTTCTGGAGGAGGCGGCGGTGATGGTGGCTCCGGAGGAGGTGGCGGGGGAGGTCCCGGGTCTTGCAACTGTAACCCTAGCGAAGCGCCAAGTATCTGCGCTCTAGATGGATCTAACGGAGTTCTTGTTGCTCACGAAAACTGCACTCAATTCTACAAATGCGCCCATGGTTTACCCGTCACATTTTGCTGCCCTTGTGGTCTGATGTACAACCCTTACTACGAAGTATGTGACTGGCCCTATAATGTTCAATGCGGAGACAGAGTTATCCCTGATCAGAGGCCAGCATGCATTGGTTCCGAAAGTGGAAGTGAAAGAGTAAGGAAAGCCGCATCATCCTATACATCTTTCAACAAGCACTTCGAAGCGCGGTATAATAGTCTTAGAGTTTAAAGTTGCGCTCAGAACTTGCTTTAACTTTGTTTTTGTAAAAATATAAAGATTTATGTCCACCAATAATTTTTGTGTTCAATTTTATTAATCTCCGGTATTTTAAGTAAATGCCTTAAAGTGCTATATTTTTCTATTAGGTGGAGAATATTTGTAAATATTTGTAAATTACATGTTTAAATAAAATGAAATAACGACACGTCTATGTTTTTTCTTATTTTACCTTCTTCTACAGTGTTTGTTTAAATCATTAATTTATCATGATTGGTATGAGGAAATCCCAAATTTAAAAGCGATAAACAATAAAATACAGTTTATTTCTGAGTTTATTGCTCCTTTTTTATATTAACATTGAACTCATATATATATATTTTTGAAGTCTTACTTAAAAAAGTACACGTTTGTATAATCATCATCATCATCATCATCAGCCCTTCTGCGTCCACTGCTGGACATAGGCCTCTCCCATAGCATAATGTATAATGTATAATGTATAATGCAAAAGGTTTTTGAGAATATTCTGCAAGACTGATTCAATATTCTTATGTCTGGCCTTAATATCTTGGATTATACCGTGCTAGGAAATCGGAGCAGTAGCAAGCTAATAAAATAAATTCGGATCCCTCCCCTCGCCTCTAGGCTATCGAAGCTCGACCTCTAAGTTGAGCTCTGGCTTCGACTGGACAATTTCGGCACTCCTTTTTATCGCTTCAGCATTCTGACTGGCTTGTCACTATTTAAATGTAGACAGTATCTTATTTTTAATACAAGTTAATGCATAAGAAACTAAAGCACAGTTGCATCACTTAACTTTGACCAAAAGAGAGTCGTTAACTAGGTCATTGCTGTTGACAGTGCTAAAGTTATTATTTACAACTGGATCTAAGTAGTTGGGAGCTCCAATATCCTTAGCATGGCTTAGAAAAAAACGATTCTCCATCTTTTGTTTTTCCACGGTCTTGGACCTTGTACTGTTATCATATTAATAAAGCGGAATGACCATTGTCCTAGATCTTACTCTGCAGTCTCATCAAGTTAGTATTGCTGTATCATGTTGCTCTAAGCTCAACCATTTTATGAATTATGTATAGTGATTGGCTCTTTAGTAAAAAACTGTGTATAACATTTATGTGAAATAGAACTTCTGTGCCGTGGTACAAAATTCATTGTCAGAATGAAACGTAACACTTAAAAGGTTAAAAATAGGGGCACTGTCATGTATTTAGAGGATGAATGTCAATTTTAAGAGGATACAGAACTTCCCATGTTGATATTTATTATTTAGATCTGGGTCAATAAACATTAAGTTGAAAATGGCAGGGCCCCATTTTTTATTCGGACAATTAATTATTTAAACAATAGTCCGAATAAAAAAAAATACTGGTGGTAATCTCTCATATGTGAGAGGCCGCCTGGGTGGATATCACCGCAATGCCTATTTCTTCCGCCAAACACCAGTGTAAATGCACTGTTGTGTTCCGGTTAGAAGAACATTTAGCCAGAGTAACTACTGGATATAATGATACTTGGCATCTTATGTTTCAGGATGGCGAGCGCATTCGAATTCCAAGCGTTGCTTTGTAATTCATGGTGTTGTTTGGTTTTGCTACTGTCCACGAGCGGTTGTGTCGTTTACCATCAGGCGAATGGCATGCTCGTCTCGCCATTCATAGCAATAAAAAAACATCTAATCACCATGCCGTAATCTTTATCTCATTTGCGCTAGCGTAGATCAATGGACCAGCGTGTCCATATGCATCGTTGTCCTACGAATACTTACACTATTTTCATACAAGTACAATATATTCTCTTCACAAGTTTGACGGTTTTCGGTATTACTTACGATTTTTAGTTTTTAGAAGCGGTAGAGGGACTTTATAGAGTCATGACTCAGCATGAAGCGGCAGACTCGTCATGGATGGTAAAAATGTCTCACAGGAAATCGAATTCGGTGAGTGACATTGATAGATTTCAAAGACTCCGTTACATAAATACCATATATTTTATACTGGCGAAAGTAATTAAAGCAAGTTAATTTTGGTTAGAATTCTATGTCATAAATTATTTTTCGTCTGACATGTCAGTTTTTACGATGTGAGATGTGACGAAACTGCCACCGAATAGCACCCTAAGAGCATACCAATATAACCCTACGAGCACCTCGACCTCTACGGCGTAGGTATACTAATAGAAATAACGAATGAAGACATAACCCATATTTAATTTGTCACAATAATGAGGAGTGTAGACATCAGTTGAACTGATGCACGGCAAATGCATATACAATGTCATTATTATATATTCAGAATCAAGTTGATCTTGTTTTCTCTTCAATCTTCAACTCTCCAACTAAGCAACTCGTACACATAGACGTTTTTGGATTCGGTTTGGTATATTTATAAATAAATAAACAAACACACCCGACTGCCAGGTACATAGTCCTGTTAGAAGAAAAAGCTATTAAGCTCATATATCGGTACGCCAGGGGAAACCGAAAGGGATAATGTCAGTGTCTGCCGGCCCGGCACGCTGCGGATGTTATAGTCGAGCTGGGTATCAAACAAAACCTACGCTAGCATACCGACTAAAAACCCCTCGGTGACCTTCACACGCATTATAGGCGGCACTGGACATCGCTAGGGCGAGAAGCGCACCGATTTACGTCCACGATATCGCCCGGCGTAAAACCACTGGTGGTCCTTCTATTATAGGAGGCCTGGATACCCCCCACGTGCAACTGCTTTTGGACGCCCGTATAAAATGTTATGGGCGTCCACGACAGAGACGAGGACTAGCGCTCTGTCGCCGATCTCGAAGTCGCAATAGGTGAGGGCACACCACCACCGCAGTTAGGTCGCCCCATACGACGGGCAGAGGATAACGTCGTGGAATTCTTGCGCCCCGGAATCTACTCCTGAACTCACAATAATATCTCTAGTGTTGTATCAGAAACTACGAGAGATATTTCGGTCTCACAATCATCCTGACGCGAAACAAGTACTTGTGGTTCACACAAATATTTGTCTCGGTGTGGGGATCGAACCCACGGCCACACCGCACACGTTTCGCAGCCGACGTCTAACTAAGTGCGCCATGGAAGCTTTCATAAATACGTTAATGTATATATTTATAGTATATGTTTCTATGCCAGAAGAACCTAATATTGTAAAAGCTATATAGCTAAAATCACGCCTTTCCCCTAGAAAGTGTAGGCAGAGGTGACGACGTTTCGCCGACGCACAGCCATGTTTCGCCTTGTGTGTTCCGTTCTACCACGTGATAGGGGGCGAGCGTTATATTTTTCATGTTAAGCTGTCTCTGTAAATTATATGTATGCACATATCAGATTTATGCATTATTTTTTGCAACTTTCATACTGTGTAATAATATGTAGCGCTGTTAGTGGATCTAATAAACAAATATATTACTGCTGTTCAATTACTTATTCTTCTATTGTGAGTCAAATATTATTCATTAGCTACGAAAAAAGCTAATAAAGTAGATCAAAAGTTATCAAATGCATACATAAACTCACGCGTTAATCCCAGAAGGGGTGGGCAGAGGCGCCACCTGGACACCCACATTTCGCCTTGTATGTTCCATTCCACGAAGTGATAGGGATGAACCTATCGCCATATCGGGCACAAATTCCTGACTCCGTGCTATTAGTTACAAGCTATTAAATATTAATTACTATATACATACCTCTACCCTCCATACAGATGAACCAGGTGGCTTGCCTGATGATAAGCTTTACGCCTGCCCATAATCAAGAGCAACATCACTACTAACTTTTTATTAATAACTTATAAGGCACTGCACTGCACTCATTATCCTGAGATATTCGAAGTTTATTATCTTAATATCCTGTAATCACTGGTATCAATATCCGTTAACTTATGTCCCGGATAAGAGTGCTTGACGGCGGAAATAGAAACTGCGGTGATGCCTTAGTGAATATAATATGTGCCCTTGTGTACGAAGTACCTGCCAACAATTAGTGTTTTTTGAATGCAACTTTGCTTTATAAATAAAACAATATCATTTATTGGGGTATTTGCACACATGACAAATGACATATTTTGTTGCCGAGGTCCGTAGCCACCACTATCTTTAGTAATAGCATATTTTAAGATCAGGGTGTCAAACCTATGGGGTCAGTAAAACAAAAATTTAACAAAGAAATAGCAGAAGCATTTTATTATGAATAATTACAATTAAAGTGATTTGAAATTTTAAGCCGTCACGTAAATACTCACGGAATGAATCTTATAGAGTAAAAATAATTTTATCGATATTGATGTCTAAGCCCTTATTATTTATAATCTGCTTAATACGGATTAAAACACTGATTAATGCGTAATTCCACATTATCATCTTCAAATAGAAAACAACAATATGTATAATTATATTAATGGCATTATTGCCATTTATCTCAAAGGCAAAGATAATAAGTGTTTATTTTCCATAATATTAGAGAAAAGCCTGAATCGATAGCTCTTCAAGAGTGACGGGCGCGAGATGATAACATTGGCTTTGCTGTGGGTGTTTCGTTAATTATGCTTGCAATATTTGTCTACGCCCAGGAAACGGCTACAGTACTTACAAATGCTCGTGGCAGGCGCTCAGATTTAAAACCATATTTTTCTTCAAGTGCGTGGTGGCCTGTTCGAAGTGCGTGGTGGCCTGATGGTAACGGACCAGACGCGGCTGCCTACATATTCACGGTGGTCGTGGTTTCAAATCCCAGGGCACGACTCCGACTTTCAGAGTCATGTGTGTATTGATAGTCAATTACCACACACTATAACGGTCAAGGAAAACACCGTGAGGAAACCTGAATACCATAGCGATTTGTAAGAACTTCTATGGTATGTAAAGTCCGCCAACCCCCACTAGGGCAGCGTGATGGACTATATGGCGTAATCACTGTCAATCGCACCCTCGTTTGTAGAATAGGCCCGTGCCATGCAGTGGGATGTATATAGGCTGATACAATACAATACAAAAATATTGAGTCGGATTGTTTTTCTATACTGGCACGATAGCGCGAATACAATACACTTGATGAGCAGTGCAATACAAATAAAGAAAGAAGGTTATTTCTCTTTAAAGTTATACTTTTTAACCGACTTCAAAAAGGAGGAGGATGTGTGATTGCTCCGTGATACCGGGATTGCTTTTAATTGATCCCGAAATCCCGGAAATCGTAAAAATAAGCCCGGGATCGAATTATTTTTGTTGCAAATAGTCTAATACGAGGAGTTTGATGATGGCAATCTTATACTTTCTAATAATGATGATCATACTTTGATGGTACGCAGTGCGTTGAGCCGCAATAGATATACGCCGATATTGTCGTTGTTTTGTTATTTGAGAGAGCGGAGTTTGATGGGCTGCAAGTGGCCCGCGAAAAAATGGCTACGAGCACTGATGTTCTTATGTCAGTCTCCTTTGATATAATGTAATATACCGCAAGTAACACTGCGGAGCGTAGCTGGTAGTAAAATAATAAACACCCTCGTAGCAATTTGCCCTTGTTCAAGATTTGTTAATCTATGTACAAAACATTTAGATTGACCTTATCAATTACAAGTTTATTTCAATAACCATGAAGATAAAGAAATTATCGAAAGTATTATAATATTTAACAATATCACTTAACTGTGAATTCTTGAATTCGATTTACAAGTTGGGGATCACTTATATTCGAAAACTAGATAGTTTCACTTGAATAAGTAAAATTTGTTTGACTCGTAGTTACGGGTACACATCGGATTGTATTTTACTCAAATATTTGGACTTACATAAGGGTCGGGGAATATTTTACCTCTTTAAATTGTTTATAAAATGCGTCACTAGATGGCATTAGCAGGTGCGAATTGTCTGGAAGCCGTACCGCAACTAAAAAATACTTGATTACTAAAAACAGGATATAATCTATATTGAACAATATGACTGGCTCCAAAATATTACCTACGAAAAGAAAACAATATCAATAAGACCTTGCAAAACAGTGGTGGTGATAGCGATAATGTAGATGAAAGCGGTTATGGCGGGAGAGTTTATAAAGATTCTGATGAAGAATTTACTTACAGGTGCAATTCTGATAGGATTCCAAGTACCTATGCTCAGGCTATATATTTTGTTAAAGCTCTCTCCGTAATTGCAACAATGTTATATCAGTCTAAAACTTAGTCCAACAATAGAGAAGAACTTATTTGCGTAGGTTAACTGTTCACCATTATGTTTTATCGGTAGGTGAAATTGTTGGAGGCTTAAAAGCTGGTGGTACTATTTTAGGACCCGCTCGGATAAAGACCACAGTACCAAATGGCGGGAATCCCCATGTAGAGACCTACGCAAGTTTGTCGAGTTTCGGGTTTAGCCTCTGTGCCTAGCTTAGATCAAGGCGGATATATTGTGTCGACTGGCGAGGGTCGACCATCTTTTGCCGATGGGTACTCTATTTTGATTGGACTGCACGTACCGTCAGGTGCATAAGGATTATAATAGAAACTTTGTAGTTGTCAACAATTTGTGCCCGATATGGCGATACGCTCCCTATCACATCGTTAGGCTTTTTTTAGATAATTCTCAAGTAACCTTTACGACATTGTTCATTATTCGATAAAGGTTTGAAAATGTTCAACAACTACTCTCCTCTTTTTTACTTCTTGCATCTGTCTTCATCACACACTAACGTGGACTCCATAGTATTTATAGTTATATTCGTGAAATTATTTGTTTTCCGGTTTTCCGTCTAGCCGCTGCCTATCACCAATTATTTCCAGAAAACCTATTCTCAAAAATGTAGAGCTGGTTAGTAAATTTATACATCGCACGTTAACAACGTGACCCAATCGATAATAATTTTAAATTTATACATTATAGATATATTATAACTGTTACTGTTGTCGGTAAGCCGCGAAATAATAACTAAGGCTGTTTAATTAAATGTCGCACGAAGTGTCGGGTATTTGATTTTATTAAAATTAAAATAATGAAAGTGGTGTGTAAGGGAGCATTGAATAAATTATAGAAGTCCTAATTCTTTTAAATTATTTTATTCTTATACTAAACGTGATTTAAGGTCGAAATTGATGCGGGAAACGCTTTTCACGCAGATGATCTGGCTGTAGTCGGGGAGTTTGTTGGGCTGATAAGCTGAAGAGACTGGGACACATCCTTCGACCTCCGTTAGGGTACCAAAAGCTAAAGTTAGCAGTTAACAAGGAACTTTATCTCAACAGATTTCTATTCATTGTTGGATGTTTCCGGGAACTGTATTGAAATCGATTATGATAAACTGTATTTCTTGAATATTTTACTATAATATTTGTGATTTTGTATTTCTTTATTTTTAAACTCCGTTATTTTACTTAACTGAAGTACTATTTATAAACTATAAACTTCACAGGATAGACCGATTGTCTATCAGTCGATTTCTGCGCAAACGATACCTATACAACGAAATATTTCATAAAAATATTTGTATGTTCGGTTTTACTGTGAAAGATTAGTCAATAAATCAGGTGATGTGCATGTTCTTTCAAAAAGTAATACAGTTTGTTCATAATAAGGAAAAAATAATTAATTATGTCTGAAATGAGTGTGTGTTCCGAGTATTTGGGTAATTTCCAGATTATCTTCATTAAAAATATTAAGAGAAAAGTCTTGTTTCTTTGTATCCAAAAAATTATAAAATATCCGAACCTAACTGAATAATGCTTTCACGGTTCACCTCTCTATATTATTACCTATTGGTGGTAGGTCTCTCATATGTGAGAGGCCGGCTGGGTAGGTACCACCGCAATGTCTATTTCTACCGCCAAACAGCAGTATTAATTGCGGTTTGAAGGACATTGTATCCAGAGTAACTATTGGACTTAATGAGACTTAACATCTTAAGTCTCAGGACGGCAAGCGCAGTGGTATGACAAGCATTGTAATTTGTAATTCATGGCGTTGTTTGGTTTTGCTACTGTCCATGTGTGGTCGTATCGCTAACCATCAGGCGAATGGCATGCTCGTCTCGCCATTCAACGCAATAAAAAAGTGACATTGAATTATATAGTTTTGCAGATAAAAAAATTTGATTGAATAATCGTTCATAATTAAAAATAAAAAAATCGAGCTTTTTTACTCTGTATAGTGATAACCGTTTATATACTATAACTTGCGTATACGTAGACTCACTCTATCCTGATACTATAAAGAAATTACGCAAAGCTGCAGCCCTCTCTAAATATGTAATTATGATGGCCATCGCCAAGGTACGTAGATTTTAGAAGTTTTATAAATGTTAGGGGCGGGTTCAGAGCTAACTATATAGAGTCGGCTGTTTTTTTTTTGGTGTAGGCTGGAGTAGGAATAGCGCAGGCTGGTGAAGAAATTCACTCTTGGACTAAGCGGAGTCGGACGGCTATTTATAAAATAGAGTAAATTGGCCAAATAATAAGAATACCAATACTATTCGCCCCCAGGCCAAACCGGGTTGGATCATTAGTATAAAAAAAACATTAATTGAAATAAATTTTGCAGTTATACATACTAAAAGATAAAAGATTAGATTTTCATTGATTTAGCGATAACATCTTTTTATACACTGATTTAAATAGAAATAACAGGAAAAATGCGTCATTATATCATTTTTATGAAAATTGCATGACTGATACAAAATCAGTCAAGCGTGACAGGAAAAAGTGCTCAAGTGTTCAGTAACGACCTACATAAAATAACTACTTCACAATGAATATCCGGCACATCACTTCATAACTAGTAACTTATCTCTTCAATTCTGCGCCCGCAATAGTTGTCACTACACAGATATACTGGTTGTAGGTCTCTCATATATGAAAGGTCGCTTGGGTAGGTCCGCAATGTCTATTTCTCCCGCCAAACAGCAGTGTAACTGCACTGTTGTGTTCCGGTTTGAAGGACATTGTAGCCAGAGTAACTACTGGACATAGTGAGACTTAACATCTTATGTCTCAGAATGGCGAGCGCTGTGGAAAATCCAAGCATTGCTTTGTAATATTATTTGGTTTTGCTCCTTTACATGAGCGGTCGTATCGCTTACCATCAGGCGAATGGCATGCTCGTTTCGCCATTCATTGCAATAATAATAAAAAAAATGATCGTGTAGCAGAAATATATTTTACGAGTAATATAATTTCCGATCTGGTCAGCTACGTGATAACGAAACGTCTGCTAGTTAATGCCTGAATTGTTTTTCCAAAAAAAGAAACCAGGCTGAAACATTGTTATTAAAAACAATAAAATTAAGTCTTATTTTAAAGACAGTATACTTATAAGTCAATAACATTTTCTGCGTAAATGTACCTGCCGGCTCATGATAATCAATCAATAACATCATTTCCAAAGTGGAAAAATTTCATTTTTCGGATAATACAAGATTATCAAACAATGTTTATTTGTCATGGAAAATAATAAAAAACTACAGCGGAGCGTAAAAATATGCGATGGGAATTTGATACAGGAGGTTTTCTATCAACACCATAAGGAAAGATACTATATGGTTGCAATTAGAGCAATCACAATGAAGTAATAGGGATTGGCAGGGTTCTATCTTATCAAAGATCACACCGATGGCATTGCATCCAGTGATAGTTCCTATCGGATCAAAAATGTTATCACTTGTATCATACCAAGGAAATCCTTTGTATAACAAAATGTAACATGAATACGCGGAGGTAAGTTTATGGTTCCCAGGCGCCAAAATAAAACTATTAGACGTAATAACCCCCTCCCCTCTGCAATCAGAGGCCGCTGGGATAAGTTGGTCCCGGACTCGCACTGTGCAGCGGTGGTACCGTGATGGGTGCCATAACCCCAATGATGCAGCTTACGCAACTAAAAAATATACAAAAAAGTCATTTTAATTTTTTTTCTTAACGCCATATTTGAGTGTTAAATACATACTTTACCTAAAATAATGATGTATGTAAATTCATACTTTTACATCCAAACACGGTGATATTAAATAATTGCAAAAAAATCTGTCGCTGTTTTTGAGAATTTCTTTGTTGCATTGTGTCTGTAATCGCTGAAACTACCACCTGGCTTCATTTTCGGTTGCAGTCAGTATTTACTCGGTATAAGCAATGTAATTGACAGCCTCCGTGGCGCAGTTGGTTAGACGCCGTCTGTGAAACTAGAGGCCTCGGGTTCGATCCCCGCACCGAGACAAATGTTTGTTAGAACCACAAGTATTTCTTTCGGGTTTGAGTGTTTGTGAGACCGAAAAGTCTCTCGTAGTTCCTCATACCCACGACACAAGATTCGATCTTAGTGTGGGGTCAGGATTATGTATGTGACTGTTGGGTGTATTTATTTATTTATTTAATGAAAATTTGAACTAGTCGATGTCCCTACCTACATGCTGGACATTTAAGAAATTAAAATATGCCAAGTCTTTATAGCATAATGGCGTACTGTCTGGCCTCATTTTCGGCAGCGTTTCCTGTATGTATATATGGTGCAAATATTTTATGAATAAACCGGTTAAGATAATAAACATATTTATTCAGATAAAAGGATTAACACAATACTGTTTAAAAACGCTTAAAACTAATTACTTTTAGGTTTATCAAAGTATGAATAGATAAAAATGTTTTTATTGAGAGCTATTCTTAGAAGATCGATACAATATTAATTTGCCACATTCTTAATCAAATCTTTGTATTGTTTTTTCGTATAATATACGATTTATTATTCTTTGCTATTTAATAAATATGACGTTCTACGTATGACATTTTTAATATGTCAGTAATCTCGTGTGTCAAATCTGTGTGCCTGTGTGTGTGTGGGTGCGTTACTGCGTGCGAGCGCGCTTGCATGCATGTGTCAGTGTGGTTAAATTCAATAATGCAACAGAGATTTTGTTAACAGAGACCCACTGAGTGGATTCGTACGTATATAATTTTTAGAAAATGTAAGAATTATTTTACAAAGTTGTGTGTGTATTCATAATATCCCTTGTCATAATAGCAAAGAAAAACATCGTGAGTCGTGACAATGCCTCCATACCTGAGAATTTGCTTTAAACATTCAGAGGCATGTGAAAATTATTAACTCAAATCAGACCAGTATGGTTACTGAACAGCATGGTCCCGAAAGACTTCATGCAGGAAGCCAAGATATTGATGATTGAAGATAGTATGCAATTTTACGAGATAAATCATACAATGAAGCGAATAAAAAAACCATGTACCGACCCAATATAGGTTCTTAATAAAGGCAGGTAGAAGAAAAAGATGGCGTCAATCATGAGTATGTGCGCTTTCATTATGTATTATGCCTTAAATCGTCCATGCAAATGTCATGTGCGGACATATTAAAGCAAGGTTTTAAGCCACAAATTAAAATTGTTATGTAGGGCAAATAACTAGTGCCGTGCCGAGAAAAAAAATCTCTCCCAAAGATCTTTAAGTGTTTGCCTCTGAAGGTAGTCGGTTCTAATTCTTGCATCGAACCAGCGTGGCTCATAATGTGGCAGGATTGGTGAGACGGAAATGCGTTCTACCACCTGAGCTACGAACTACGATATCAATCAACGATAATCATCAAAGATAGTACTGGAATTAGATTTAAAGTTGTGCAACCTTGCCGCAGCTTTATCCTTATTTATATTGCAGAACATAGTTACTCTCACCAAGCCTATATCACATAGGATATTTGTTATTTCATAGCAATCTAACATATAAAATTACCTAATAATGATGTTTTTAAAATTTGCATCATGAACATTTCTACTAGATTTTGATTGTTTATCGATTATATCTTATCGATACTTTTATTTTGTCGTAATCTGCATCAAATTCCCTATTGATCTTATCGCGCTGATAATCATTAATTGTAATTATTTAAAAACCAGTGGAGCGGATCAAAAATCACAGTTTATTTTATATGAACATAAGTTTTGGTGCTATACTGAGGACAAGTGACAAGTGAAATTAAATTATGAAGGGTGAGTAACTTTGAAATTACGACCAATACAGATCTATTTATTATTTTTTGAAAGTATGTTTTATAAGTTTCATAGACGTATCGGTTTTACAGATACCTCGTCTAATATTAGATAAAGCCGATTTGATTCGATATGTTTTGATTCAATGTATTGATGGAATATTTTGATCATAATAATAGAAAAGTACTGAAATATCTTTTTTATAAACGAGTGACGCAGCGGTTCGATTACCACATACTTATTATAATTAGCGTTGCCTAAAGATAGGTCAGGTTCAGATGTGTTCTTGTAAAAGTAAGAAGTAGCTTAGTAGGTAATATAGTTCATAAAGCATTTAAAAGTAAGAAAAATACTGTTTTTATATACAGGTTCGACATGGTGATTAAAATGTGGTTGTACAGTGCACACATAGATTAATCTCCTTTGCTATTAATATATTCTATAATAGTAATAATTACAGCATTAATAACGTCTTTATTTTCGTACCGACGCGACGGCTATGTATTAGAAAAATAGATTCTTCGGGAATCAATTCAGTTAAGTTACATAGTTACTAAAGTTTTTTTTTCATAAAAAAATATGCCAGCTATCAATTATTTATCAGAGTTCGTATTACCATCGGAATTATTTTGGCACTAAAATTTCCTTGTACGTGGGTCCATGCAAAATTTTGAAAGCGCGGCGCACCGCTGCCTCTAACTGAAATATAGCATCTTAGGTACTAGAATTGTTTTTTGTCAGCTATTTTCCGAACAATTGCAAATTTAAGACACTATCAGATAGCTCGAGCCGCGTATTTTCTTCAACGTACACGTGAATGCCCCATTTTTTTCGTGCTTTAATTTTAAGGATTTTGTGGTTGCTAAATAAGATAATCGCGCGCATTTTTAAATCGCAACCTACTTTTTGATTTATTTGAACGCACAATTTTATTTTTCATGTTATTTATTTTCTTACTCCTTATGTATGAAAATTCAGGTTGTATATGACAATCGATTCATAAAGAGGAATCTTCAAAAATAACATTGACATACATATTATGTACCATGTTGTATATACCATGTTATTGCCTCGGGCACGTAATTGTACTACGATACGATAACAAAGCTGAGGATTCGGGTTCGAATCCCGGATCGGGCGAAATCATTTTGAATTTTTCCATTCATTATCAGCCCGGAGTCAGGACTTTGTGCCCGATGTGGCGATAGGCTCTCACCCTCTATCACATCGTGGGACGGAACATACAAGGCGAAATGTGGGTGTCCTGGTAGCACCTCTGCCTACCCCTTCTGGGAATAAGGCGTGAGTTTATGTATAATTGTGTACCTTATTCTTTGTGCGTTAATATATCAATGTTGCGATGTTGATACGTTTATTGTGAATAAAATTAATCCCAGTCATTTATCTGGTGTTCTTGACACGTTTATAGCACAATCATATTAATCCAGTAACTACACACTGGCAAAGGTCGTTAGCCTTTACTTATCAGTCCTTATATTAAGCGAAGTAAGAAAGACAGGAACATACCTTCATAGCTGGAAGGGCATATATTTAATCTGCATTTATTTTGCCTCGGTGGCGTAGTTGTACTACGATACGATTACAAAACTGAGGTCTTGGGTTCGAGTCCCGGGACGGGCAAGGTGATATTGAAATTTTATATTCATTATCAGCTCAGATTAAGGAATGTATGTATGTATGTATGCATTTATTCAAATTTTATTTCACAAGATCTTTGGTAAAAGAAGGTATAAGAGTTTCTTATAATCGGTCCGTAGAATCAGTGCGATTACATCGAAGATATCAAATCACAGGTATTAAATCCGCTAGTTTTTATCATCAAAATCAAATCGATTGGGGCGTAGCAATCACATAAAATATGATATACTATTTATCCATCTTTAAACGTGTGTATATTCAAATAATGTTTTATAACGAGCTCACAGTAGCATTTAAGATAATACACAGATGTTATCTGAAATAAATAAATGGGTGTATACACTCTTGTTTACATATTTATTACATTTGTTGGAAGCTGGGTACTCATAGGACATTTGTAAATAATTTTTAATTCGATTATTTTAATTGTTTCCAATGTATGTAACATCAGTCAATTTTATTAATATTTCTATCTATAATATGATGTAAAACAATCACTTATAAAGAGAAAGATATCAACATTATCAAATCCCAAAAAAATATACTAAATAATACTACGGGATTTTTTTGATGTGTATAATATAAATAACATCGTATTAATTAAATTTCGATGTTACAGCATACTTTAAATATTATGTATCTAAATGATAACAGAAATGTCAAACTGTTTAGAATTTAGACCTCCAAAAACCTTTTGTCAATATTCCAGCTATAATCTATTCTCTCTGTTTTGAATACATTGAAATTTGTAGCCCGACTGATGAAAACAAAACATGATCATTCATTTTATCGTTGGAAAGTATAAATACATAGAACATTTTGAATCAAAAAAAGGAGTTATCATTTGAGGCATCCTATTATAGGTATTAAAT
Source organism: Deilephila porcellus (assembly GCA_905220455.2). Lineage (NCBI taxonomy): Eukaryota > Metazoa > Arthropoda > Insecta > Lepidoptera > Sphingidae > Deilephila > Deilephila porcellus. The sequence continues at coordinate 9,783,237 of LR999986.1, read as the reverse complement.
AATAGGACATTTACAAAACACAATTAATGTTAGTAGCCTTTACGTTTGGTCAAAGAAATGTTTATGTACTATTGTTAAATTTCTATCGAAATTCATTGTAGACATATCTTAGTTCGATTGTGGAATGCGCTTCCAGTTGTGGTGAGACAATCACAAACACTGTCATCATTTAAAAGGCTGGTTAAAGAACACTACCTTTCTCCTTAAACAGATATTAGTGTTATTTCCTCCGTCTGAATCAATTGGTATTATATTATAGTATAAGTATTTATATATGTACTTGTATATTTATTTATTTATATTTTTATTTATGTATTTATGAGTCATAATATGTATATTATGTTTGTGTATTTATATGTTAAACTAGTATTATTTAACTTTATATCTACACTGCCCTCTCTTTCTCCTTCTCTTAAATCCATCCTATGGTTGTCTGTAAGACATTGCCTAGAGCGATAAGACCGCCACTTGTACTTTTAATTTTTTTGTTATTTCCGTATATTGTGTTTCATTGTTGTGTACAATAAAGACTAAATAAATAAATAAAATAAATCTTTCTGGAATTGAAAATAATTGAGATACTTACATGTATGTATATTACTTTGTTTTGTTTTTTTCAGGCGCAGCGCTTGCGTTGCTCTGTGCAATATCATTTGCACAGGGCCGTGAGCTACTCCGAGACAGGAGCCTATGTGCTTGCAATCCGGGCGATGCACAAGCAATCTGTGCTACTCCGGGCTTCGACGGCACCGTTGTTGCTCACCAAAGATGCGATCAGTTTTACAGGTGTGCTCATGGCAGACCTGTTGCCCAATGCTGTCCTCGCGGCCTTCTGTACAATATTAACTTAAACAGATGTGACTGGCCATCTAACGTAGAATGTGGGAACAGAGTTGTTGTTGCCGACGCTGACAATGAGTGTCTCATTGATAGTGGCGGTGGAGATCACGGCGGCGGTGGTGAGGAACCTGGCGTATGCCATTCGAATCCCAGTGAGGCACCAGCCATTTGTGGAGCCGCGGGTTCTGAAGGGGTATTAGTTGCTCATGAATACTGCAACTATTACTACATATGTAGTCATGGCAGACCGGTAGGAACAAGATGTGCTTCTGGCCTTCTCTATGATCCTTGCTTACGACGTTGCACCTGGGCACATGCGGTGGATTGTGCAGGCAGACCAATAAACGAGGTTGAAGACGGCGATACTGGCGGTAACGAACCTCAAGGACCATGCCACAATAATCCAGCAGAAGCACCTGCAATATGCGCAGTTGCAGGATCTGATGGAACTCTGGTAGCACATGAAAACTGCCATCAGTTCTATGAATGCATGCATGGTAGGCCAATCACACAGTCCTGTTCTACTGGTCTTTTGTTTGACCCTTGCACGAGACGATGCGACTGGCCAAGTAATGTGGACTGTGGTGACAGAATTGATCCCAATTGTGATTGTGATGAAACTGAAGAATGTGATGGAACTAATCCGGATACTGGCGGTGGCGGTGATGGCGGCGATAGTGGCAGCGGTGGTGGCGACGGCGATAGCGGCGGCGGTGGTGATGGTGATGGTGGCGATAGCGGATCCTCATGCAACTGTAATCCCGGTGATGCTCCAGCCATCTGTGCTCAAACTGGATCTGACGGAGTTCTTATCGCTCATGAAAACTGCAACCAATTCTATAAATGCTCATTCGGTATACCCGTCCCACAGTGCTGCCCTGCAGGCCTCTTATATGACCCTCACAAAGGAACTTGTGACTGGCCCCAAAATGTTGACTGCGGAGACAGAGTAATTTCTAATAACACTCAATGTGGTGGAGGCGACGGTGGCGACGGCGGCGGTGATAGTGGTGACGGCGGCGGCGAGGGCGACAGTGGTAGTGGTGACGGCGGTGGCGGCGGTGGTGGCGGTGGCGGCGGTGGCGGCGGTGGCGGCGGCGGCTCGTGTGTATGCAACCCCGGCGATGCCCCAGCTACCTGTGCTCAACCTGGATCCAATGGAGCTGTTATCGCTCATGAAAACTGCAACCAATTCTACAAATGTGCCCACGGTAAACCCGTAGCTTACTGCTGTCCCAGCAATTTGTTGTTTAACCCTTGCCTTAGAGTATGTGACTGGCCCCAGAATGTTGATTGCGGAGATAGAGTTATCTCCAACAATACTCAATGTTCTGATGGAGGAACTGGCGGAGGCGGCGATACCGGCGATGGTGGTGGATCCTGGTGCGATGACAAGCCTGGCGATGCACCAGCGACTTGTGCTCAAAGTGGATCTGATGGAGCTCTTGTTCCGCATGAAAACTGCAACCAGTTCTACCAGTGCGCTCATGGTAGACCCGTAGCTTTCTGCTGTCCCAGCGGTCTGATGTACAACCCTTGCGTCAGAGTTTGTGACTGGCCCCATAATGTTGATTGCGGAGATAAAGGTATCGCCAATATTACTCAATGTCCAGATGTAGGAACTGGTGGTGACGGCGGTGGGGGCGGTGGCGGTGGCGGTGGCGGATCTACGTGTAACTGCAATCCCAGCGATGCCCCAGCTCTCTGTGCTCAAACTGGATCTGATGGAGTCCTCATCGTGCATGAAAACTGCAACCAATTCTACAGATGTGCATTGGGTTTACCCGTAGCCCAGTGCTGTCCAGCAGGCCTCTTATATGATCGTTTCAGACAAATATGTGACAGGCCCCAAAATGTTGAATGCGGAGACAGAGTAATTTCTGATAGCCCTCAATGTGGTGGAAGCGGTGGTGGTGGCGGTGACGGCGGAGGTGGTGGTGGTGGTGGCGGTGGTGGTGGTGGCGGCGATGGTGGTAGCGGTGGTGGTGGCGGATCTACCTGCAACTGCAATCCCGGCGATGCCCCAGCCATCTGTACTCAAACTGGATCTGATGGAGTTCTCGTCGCTCATGAAAACTGCAACCAATTCTACAAATGCTCCTTCGGTGTACCTGTACCTCAGTGCTGCCCTGCAGGCCTCTTATACGATCCTCATAAAGAAATTTGTGACTGGCCCCAGAATGTTGACTGCGGAAACAGAGTAACCTCTAATAATACTCAATGTGGTGGAGGCTCTGGTGGAGGCGATAGCGGCGGCGGTGGTGGCGGTGGCGGCGGTGGTGGTGGTGGCGGCGATGGTGGTAGCGGTGGTGGTGGCGGATCTACCTGCAACTGCAATCCCGGCGATGCCCCAGCCATCTGTACTCAAACTGGATCTGATGGAGTTCTAGTCGCTCATGAAAACTGCAACCAATTCTACAAATGCTCCTTCGGTGTACCTGTACCTCAGTGCTGCCCTGCAGGCCTCTTATACGATCCTCATAAAGAAATTTGTGACTGGCCCCAGAATGTTGACTGCGGAAACAGAGTAACCTCTAATAATACTCAATGTGGTGGAGGCTCTGGTGGAGGCGATAGCGGCGGCGGTGGTGGTGGTGGCGGCGGTGGTGGTGGTGGCGGCGATGGTGGTAGCGGTGGTGGTGGCGGATCTACCTGCAACTGCAATCCCGGCGATGCCCCAGCCATCTGTACTCAAACTGGATCTGATGGAGTTCTCGTCGCTCATGAAAACTGCAACCAATTCTACAAATGCTCCTTCGGTGTACCTGTACCTCAGTGCTGCCCTGCAGGCCTCTTATACGATCCTCATAAAGAAATTTGTGACTGGCCCCAGAATGTTGACTGCGGAAACAGAGTAACCTCTAATAATACTCAATGTGGTGGAGGCTCTGGTGGAGGCGATAACGGCGGCGGTGGTGGTGGTGGCGGCGGTGGTGGTGGTGGCGGCGATGGTGGTAGCGGTGGTGGTGGCGGATCTACCTGCAACTGCAATCCCGGCGATGCCCCAGCCATCTGTACTCAAACTGGATCTGATGGAGTTCTCGTCGCTCATGAAAACTGCAACCAATTCTACAAATGCTCCTTCGGTGTACCTGTACCTCAGTGCTGCCCTGCAGGCCTCTTATACGATCCTCATAAAGAAATTTGTGACTGGCCCCAGAATGTTGACTGCGGAAACAGAGTAACCTCTAATAATACTCAATGTGGTGGAGGCTCTGGTGGAGGCGATAACGGCGGCGGTGGTGGTGGTGGCGGCGGTGGTGGTGGAGGCGGCGATGGTGGTAGCGGCGGCGGTGGCGGATCCACGTGCAACTGCAATCCTGGCGATGCCCCAGCCATCTGTGGGCAAACTGGATCTAATGGTGTTCTTATCGCCCATGAAAACTGCAACCAATTTTACAAATGCGCCTACGGTTTACCCGTATCTCAGTGCTGTCCCGCAGGTCTCTTATATGATCCATACCAAGAAATATGTGACTGGCCTCAGAATGTTGACTGCGGAAATAGAGTAAACTCCGGTAATACTCAATGTCCTAGTGGAGGAACTGGGGGCGGCGGTGGCGGCGGTGATAGCGGTGGTAGCGGCGGCGGTGGTGGCGGATCCACTTGTAACTGCAATCCCGGCGATGCCCCAGTTATCTGTAGTCAAACTGGTTCTAATGGAGTTCTCATCGCTCATGAAAACTGCAACCGATTTTATAAATGCGCTTACGGTAATCCCGTATCCCAGTGCTGCCCCGCTGGTCTCTTATATGATCCTTACAAAGAAATATGCGATTGGCCCCAGAATGTTGAATGCGAAAATAGAGTAATCCCCAATGCAGCAGACGAATGTAGTGGAACTGGTGGTGGTGGAGGCGGTAGCGGTGGCTCTGGAGATGGATCTGCGTGTAACTGTAATCCCAGTGATGCCCCAACCATCTGTGCCCGAAGTGGATCTGATGGTATTCTTATTGCACACGAAAACTGCAACCGATTTTATAAATGCGCTGATGGCAAACATATACCACAATGCTGCCCAAGTGGTTTGTTTTATAATCCTCAACTCGAAGTGTGTGACTGGCCACATACAGTTACTTGTGGAGAAAGACTAATACTTGATGCAAAAGAAGACGAATGCGGCAAGGATAGTGAAAATGACAGCGGCAACGGTAGTGGAGGCGAAGATTGCGACAGCGGAAATATTGAAGGTGGAAATAACGGCTGTAATTGCAACCCTACTGAAGCAACAGCAATTTGCTCAGCCTCCGGTTCAGATGGTACCTTAATAGCACATGCTAATTGTAATCAATTTTACAAATGCACTTATGGTGCTCCCGTTGCATTGACATGTCCAGGTATACTTCTATATAATCCGCACACACAGCAATGTGATTGGCCAAATACTGTCAGTTGTGGAGATAGATTAATTCCTAATGCCGAAAGTGATAACGACTCTAATAATGATGGCAATGAAGCTGGTAGTGAAAATAGCGATGGCGACAATATTAATAGTAGCCCAATTAATTGTGATCCTAGTGAAGCACCGGCTATTTGTAGAAGTAGTGGGTCTCAAGGTGTTTTAGTGGCTCACGAAAATTGCAATCAATTTTACCAATGTAGTAATAACATACCGGTTGCGCACACCTGTTCACCGCCGCTGCTTTACAACCCTTACATCCAACAATGTGACTGGGCAAGTAATGTTGATTGTACAAACCGAGTGATTTCAGAAAATAATGAGCCAAGTGGTGTCAACGAAGGCGGTAGCAGTGGTAGTGAAAGTAACAACATTGCTTGTTATGATGACCCTAAACTAGCACCTGAGGTTTGCGCTACTGTTAATTCTAATGGTGTACTAATTGCACATGAACACTGTGACAAATTCTACAAGTGCAGCGGTGGTATCCCAATAACATTGACCTGCCCTCCGAAACTACTTTTCAATCCTACTATTGGCTTATGCGACTGGGACTCCAACGTAGTCTGTGGAGGCAGAGTAACCCCTGCTTCAAATAGCGATAGCGACTGTCACTGTGATTACAAACAGGCACCTCTCTTATGTTCACAACCTGGATCCGATGGAATATTTATTGCCCATGAAAACTGCAACCAGTACTATGTATGCGCTCAAGGTAGGACTATCGCGCACACCTGCCCTCACCACCTACGATACAATCCCAAAAAAGAAGTCTGCGACTGGCCTGCATTCGTCGACTGTGGAGAGAGAGCCGTTTAATCTTATTTTTCTTCCCTCAACACACAATAAATTAATTTTATTTATATTTCATCGTTAGTACGATAGACTAACTAAAACTTGACTCTGCGTCTGTTTAATAAGTGTTGATAGTTTTTGTTAAATCTATAATTTATAATTTTCCAAATTTGTAATAGCATAATATGTACATTGTATGTTACACACGAGATATTAAAATAAATGCATAGTTAATTAAATAATTTTATGTTTTATTATTATCCAACTATAAAAACTTACTTGATGTACACATAATATATATAAAGACAGATCTCAGCAGACTTTGACAGCCTCCGTGGCGCAGTTGGTTAGACGCCGCCTGTGAAATGAGATGCCGCGGGCTCGATCCCCGCACCGAAACAAATATTTGTATAATCCACAGGTATTTGTTTCGGGTCTGGGTGTTTGTGAGACCGAAAAAGCCTCTTATAGTTACTGATACCCACGACACAAGGCTCGATCTTAGTGTGGGGTCAGGACTATGTATGTGACTGTTGGGTGTATTTATTTATCTCAGAGAGACTGCCTCGGTAGCGTAGTTGTACTACGGTACGACTGCAATGCTAAGGTCTCAGGTTGGAATCCCGGGTCGGGCAAAGTGAAATTGGATTTTTTTATTCATTATCAGCCTGGAGTCAGGAAGTTGTGCCCGATATGGCGATAAGCTCGCCCCCTATTACATCATGGGACGGAACATACAAGGCGAAATGTGGGTGTCCTGGTAGAACCTCTGCCTACTCCTTCTGGGAAAAAGTATGTGGGTTTATGTATGTATGTATATACAGACAGCTTCCATGGGGTAGTTGGGTAGCCGCCAGCTGTGAAATATGAGGCTGCGTGTTCGATCCCCGCCCCGTGACAAATGTTTGTGTGCTCAACATAGGTATTTGTTTCGGATCTCGGTTTTTGTGTGAAAAGTCTCTCGTAGTTCCTGATACCCACGGCACAACACTCGATCTTAGAGCGGCATCAATTAGAAAAGATCTGTACTTGTGAGCTATTCGTACATAACCCTATACACTTACGTAGTATATATAGCAAAAAAAACCTATTTTTACAGAGTACTTATGATTTTTCGAAAGTATGATTTCACTACAACTAACTTTGGCTGTTTACACCTGTAATTTTCTCTGAAAATTCTGAACCAAATAAGTCAGTGTAATAGACCACAATAGCTAACAAAATAGACAGGCGAAACCTGTAATAAGTATAAGTAATAGAATAACTTTAACAGATGAAGGGACAAACAGAATTACTTAAGTCTTAGTGATAATAGATAGCTTTACGTAAAATCTAGCAGAAAGAAGACAGAAGCATATTTTATACTTTTTAAGCATGTTTTTAAGTAATTACTTATTTACCCACTTTACTACTTCCCTTTCATACAAATCATGATCAAATGCAATATTTATTTTTCAAGTAGAAAGAAATAATAATGTAAACACGTTTATCGTGATTATGTGTTACTGTACAGATACGCAGTGATTATCTCTTATCATACAGATTTGCCTTGGATTCATTGGCTATCAATTATCATAGAGATAACATTTTAAATTATGTTGATAATCAATGATGATTTCCGCACTGATTTTAGATATAACACAATTATTTGCAAATTAAATAATACAAAAAATAAGTCGTGTCTTCTAGGAAAGACAAGAAATAAGTACCTATAATATAAAATTATGCGATCACACCATTATAGACAGTTAATATGTACGACAATAACTTAATTCCTGTCTTCATTTTATGAATAATTTTATATAGAGATAACTGGTTCTTAAGTAATTCAACGGGGAATAAACTGATACTGTAATCTGTGGTAATAATGATGATAAAATTTGTAGGATACCATAATTATGTTAGATGCATAAACCATAATATATCGGGCATCACGATGCGCGTCATGAAGGGAAATCTGCCGATGTCCGGACAGCCAGTGTTTCGGACAGTGTCCACACAATTATGCCGGCCTGGTTCTACTTGACTCAATACGCAGTACACTTGCATGACTCATTGTAACGGTTTATCCACGATTGTTTACCATCGTTGCTACCTAGCGTGGTATGGATATCCTGATGGTGAGTTTGAATCTAAATTGGAAAGTCCTCCTTAAAAAGATGCCTATAATCGGTTCGATCCCTCCCATTGTGCTACCATATATCCGCGTTATATAAAATCGTAAAGTGAAAAATCCGCAATCCTATTAGTACGCTACTTAAAAGATCACTTGTTGAATGAACACTGTTTTTTTATTCTTTAGGTCCGACAAACGAGCAAAAAGGTCTCCTGATGGCAAGTGATCACTACCGCCGGTGAACATCCACAAAGCTTGGATCATGGATGTGTAGCCGGCCCATCCAATCGGGAGGAGAACGAGAAAAAAGGATAGGAAGAGGAAAAGTGTATTGGCATCCGGCAATCTCACTCATCGAACAAAACGTGACAGCCTAGCTGTCGCTTCACGTCGGTCTCCTATGAGACAGTGGTACCGCCCCGGAATATCTGTGTGAGTATTGGTTGTATTAGTATATTATTTAATATTGTTTTAAATATTGTTTTTAAGAGACAGGTTTAGAATGTACTCATGTTGGATTATTTTGTAAACATCATATTATATTACTAGCGGCCCATCCCGGCTTCGCCTAGATGTAGATACTTTTTGATTCAGCAACATATTATTTGCCGTCATGTTTTATATAAATTTAAACTTAATTAATAAACTGTAATGTGTAATGTGACTGCCGTCCTCCTTATTGCTTTTCCCGTCGCGTCCCATGACTCTAGGCATGTAATATTTTTCTCTTGTCCCATCCTATCCTTTTGAGTTTGAAAGAGTAACAAGTGCATTTGTATTCCTTGTTCATCCCGCAAAAACACCACATTTTTTGGGATAAAAGGTACCCTATGTGTTAATACGGGGGGTCAGCTTGGACGACACGACACTTGATTTGTAACTATCTTAATTTGGAGACAGGGCGATATACGTGACTTTTGGTTGTATTTATTTATTACCCAAGACTGAATGACGTAAATATTCCCCTAGAATTGTTTTGGTTATTTGGGCACCCTTGTCAAATAAATACGTCAAATCCACCAACCGCACTAAACCAGTGTTACCTACGGCCTAAGCTTTTAGAAGTTAGTTGTAGCAGAGGCTCGTGCTCTATAATGGGTCCTTTACGGAATGGGTAATCTTCACAATATAAATTTCGTTGCCGTGTGTACAACAAACGGTATCCAGCAGGTCGGCATAATTGCATCGATAAAAAATCTATAAGGACTGCACTTTCTTAGCGTCAGATGAGTGTCAGAGACTATTTGAAACAGAAGTGATATTTCATATTAGGGTATTACGTGATTGTGTTGTTCAGATTTTGTACGATAAAGTTATACGCGTAACTCTACTTATATCAATGCTGTAACAAATGTTGATAGGTGGGTAGGTAGATAGCGCGCTGGCAAGATATTGATCTTTGCAGCGATATGTATCTATATTTTACCTATATCTGATTTACATTACGTACCATTAATTCATTGTTTTCAACCGAGTTTTTAAAATGATCTAGTTGTCATGTTAGATTTTTGCATATAATAAATGACATCTAATATCCGGTAAACTTGAACCAACATTATTTTTTTAATTTGAAAGTTATGCAATATGCAAGGTTAGTTAGTGGCATAGAAAACTATGACAGAGATCGTAGGACCTAGAACGTAAAATTCGTCATATCACTGCCGACCACTGCATTAATAGTTTCTCTAAAAAGGGTGAAGATGAAGGGTTATGAGGAAGTTAGTGATTAAGAGGGAACGGGGTAAGAGAAACAGAGACGTCTACATAAAGGTCTCATAAAACAGCAGGCGGAACGGGACGGCAAAGCGACGCTGACGGAAAGGATCGTTAGGAGTTGTAATATAATATTGTGTTGGTCGATATTATGGAACACGTCAAACAAAACCGTCCCGCCGGGCGCGAAAGTGCTGTTCCTGTTACATACTAACCATTATATGAAAACCGTTGACGGAGGTTATACCTGATTACGTTCCGTTTTATCTGTTGCTCCACGGTGTGTACGGTGAGTTCCCGAACGGTCCGTTTTCAGTATTCCTTTTAACCAAGCATGTCCAAGCTCTGGAATGAACTCCCTGGTTCGGTGTTCCCTGAGCACTATGACATGTCTTTATTTATTTTATTTATATACACTTTACTGAACACACAAAAAAATTAAAATTAAAATCACCTACATAAAAAGTGCAATTGGCGGTCTTATCGCTCTAAGGCAAAGTCTTACAGACATTGACTTATATTCTACCGATAGACGAGACACGTCAAAGAAATAAAGTGCCCCCGTATTTTAAAAGCACACTGCAATATTACATCACTTACCTGGTATTTTATTAGAATATTGTAACTTCAGACGATTTGCTTTCGGTTTGACGGAGAAACATTCATTTATTACTTTTATACGTTTTCTTGTCGTTCAGATAAAGTCTGGAATAACTCAAAAGTTTGAAGGAAACTTATATACATACATAAACTCACGCCCTTATCCCATAAGGGGCAGGCAGAGGCGCCACCAGGACACGCACATTTCGTCTTGTATTTTCCGTCCCACGATGTAATAGGGGGCGAGGCTATCGCCATATCGGGCACAAATTCCTGACTCCGGGCTGATAATGAATAGAAAAATCCAATATCACTTTGCCCGACCCGGGATTCGAACCCGAGACCTTAGCTTTGTAATCGTACTGTAGTACAACTACGCCACCGAGGCAGTATTGAAGGAAACATATCGAGTCGTCGTATCAAATAGCGAGACCTTACCCCTCTGTCGGCAATTACACCCCACGCTAACACACATAACAATGGTCAGCAAAATTATGCACTCCCCTACAATAACTAAACAGGAGAAAAAAAAAACATATCCAGTTATACCCCGTTGTATCAGTATACCTAAGGGAAAGATTGCCAAGTAATAGTACTAATAATATTGAATACAGATCGAAGACTGTTGAAAAAGAAAACAGCTGGCTAGGTAGGAATGCCAGAAGGGGCATTTATGGCATTAATAAAAAAGGAGGTCTCGTGTTTGAATCCCAGGTCGGGCAAAGTGATATTGGATATTTCTATTCTTTATAATTAACTTGTCGCTGAGTCAGGACTTTGTGCCCGATATGACGATAGGCTCGCCCCCTAACACATTGCCCCTGGTGTCCTGGTAGCACCTCTGTCTACCTCTTCTGGGAAAAGACGTGAATTTTGGTATTAATTAGGAAAGGTAAAGTAAACGTGCACATTTGTATATGTTCGTATAATGTTAGTTAGACATGTTGGTGGAGTAACAAGGGACGAACCTAACAATTGAATTTGTGAAAAAAATAGGTTATCTGCACTGATATGCTGCATGACAGACAGAAGTCATTTCAAACCCCCTTTGCCTATGTTGCGCTCACAGCGCTGTCATCAGGTTTGGTTGTAACGAGTAGATGCTGCAAAAATACCCCAAAAGTAACATTTCGCCGCTTTATTCAACTGCGTTTATTTTTATTATGGTAAGTTTTATCTTGGGTCATGTGTCAGTAAAAGAGCACAATTATTTCTCTATAATTGCAGCATAAAAAATATAACTATCTAACTATGTTCTGTATTTCTAAGTAATCACAAGTATTAAGGAAAAATAATAAAAGGGGAAGACAAAGCAGACAACCAGTCAAGACTGACGCTCCGTTCAAGCGTGAAATTCAAAAACGAAACGCAAAAAATTACAGAAATAGCAATCACGTTACCTGATGGTAAATCATCACTGCTGCCCATGAACATCAATCAATGGATTTGAATCCCGGGTGGAGCAAAGTGATATTGGATTTTTCTATTCATTATCAGCCCGTAGTGAGGAATTTTTGCCTGATATGGCGATAGGCTCGCCCCCAATCACATCGTGGGACGGAACATACAAGGCGAAATGTGGGTGTCCTGGTAGCACCTTTGCCTACTCCTTCTGGGAATAAGGCGTGAGTTTATGTATATATATATGTATGTTTAATGTGTAACATTTGCGTAAATCTCGAAACCATTATCAAGAAGACTGATGCAAAATAAATTATTGATTTATGAAATTAATTTCTGTTTTTATTTATAATTTTACAACCATCCCTTTATACTGTTACAGAATACATATCCCTATAATAGGGATCATCCTAATTAATTCCACTTTTTTATTTGGTAATTTTTCTCAAAATCTGCCGTCAAGTTGGTGTTAATAGATATCTGAAATATCAATTTACCATATGTGATACCTATTTAGAACTTTGTGATCTAATAAGTTCCGCGAGATATTACAAGAAAATTGAAAATCGTTGCGTTCGTCCCTGTGCCCTAGCAGTGATTGTTACGGCACAGCACGGCGCGGCGCGGCGGGGCCGCCATGAGTGAGATTGTTAAGTTTGCCTGGGTGGAATTACTACGGTCCCTACCTATCCTCTTTCCTATCTATCCTATCCTATCCTCTTTTATTTCTGTATTTTCAATTGTTTAATTTAAGGTTAGTTATTTAATTTAATTTTGTTTTATCTTATGTTTGATTTGGTTATAAATGTATATTTTTTATTATTTAAATGTGTAATTTGAATTATTATTTAATTTTTAATGTGATTTTTTTTTTATTTTTTATCATTATTTATTTGAATGTTTGATCTCAGTTGTTTGTGATTTGATTTTGCATAATAATTTAGGAGTAATTCATGTAATTTCAATTTCATTTAAGTAAGAAATTATTTGATTTGCTTTTTAATTGATAAATGTAACTCCAAACGTCATACGCATGCCGTGGTAGCCTATAATTGTGACGGTATTTAGCGTGTGTTTTAATTATTGCTTTGTTAATAGTGTAAATACCCGTTATGTTGGTGATCCTAATAAAATAAAATAAAAAAATAAATAAATAAAAATAAACCCATGCGAAAGTCCTTTACCTCTAGCTATCCTCCGCATCCTAACTGACGCAGACATTGCGGGAAAGTTCAATACAAACTTGGCACGAGTGAAACAGCTGGTAACTATATATATGTACATCTACTCTATCAAACAACGCCTATTGGCAGATAGCACGCAACAAAAAATGTGTACAAGATAGGATATTGCTAGTAGCGTTAAACTTATGCGTTGTATATTATTGTTTTGATAAAGTTGTGGCGCAGTGGGGAAGCTGGCATCTGTGACTCGAAATGACGTGCGTTACTTTCCCACATCGAGATAAATGTCTGTGTCATTCTATATTTGCATTGTTTTCTGCATTGTTGGATCGCGTCAATTATTAGGTCTATCCTACCTAGTTTTAATAACCGCGACAAATTTCATGAACCTCAATGCAGGATCAACAATGTATTTATTTATTGGTGTGCCATGTCCCATTTTATAAATTAACAATAATTTATTTCACTGCAAGTTTTGGAGGCATCTGACAAGAACATGGATAAACTCTACTTGGAATTTTCAATCAAAAAACCAACGGCGAGTAGCAACTGTTCCAAAAAAGAAACAACAATATTGTACAATAAATGTATTTTTAAGTAAATAAATATTCACCTTACAACTCGTAATAAAATTTCAAATAAATTCCCATAAAATGTATATAATCTCATGTATTATCCTGTTTACATAAAAATACAATATGAAATGGAACAAAATACATAATGTATATGTAGTGTTCGTGATGGGAGAGCAATAAAATGTAGCCGCTGCATTCTCCTTACCACGTCGCCAGTGCCCAACGCAGCAGGGGTGGCGGCTTCCCCGAATGTCCCGTCACACACTGTAACCAGCGTATCATCGGCGTAGCAAACTACGTTGACACCTCGGGGCTTGGCACCACGGAGAGCCCGGTCGTAACCGATGTTCCACAAAAGAGGTCCGAGAACCGAACCTTGTGGGACACTGCACGACATAGCTCTACGGTGACACACTTCAGCGCCCGGATGCACGTCCGATAGGTACGAGTGCAACCCGCCCTTCACCTACTTGTGTGAATTTAAAAATGTAAAGGTAGAAGTAGTAAATAACATCGGTCGGTACCCACCTGAATATGTATAAAATTAATGAAGTAGGGTATGTCAAAATGGTTCAAAATTATCATTTATAGTGTTCGTAAACGAAAAAAACAACTGTGATACTGTTAATTGCAAGAGGAGTTAACACTGAAATAAAAAGTAGTGGTTATACTGGTGACTAAGGACATGATAACACTAAACAAAAGCATAAGTTTCAAACAGCATTATATTTACATAAATAAATACAAACATTATTTGCCGAAATAAACATTTACAACAATAAATACCTATACGTATATAAATCAAAGACAAAGTAAACACTAGAAATCGCCCACCTAAGTAGTCGAAAATGTTCACAATTTATTACTTGTCGCGCAATAGCTATAATGTTTCACTACATTAAAATAAATATGTACACACGTACACAAATATGTCAAACACAAATTCTCTTATAATTAGGATTACAATAAAAAGAAAAACTAATTAATTGCTTACTACCTTTATTGAAAGAAATTCAAGTGAAATTCAGTTGTAATTTTATCACACTATTTTGATGGCCTAAACGAAGATGGATATTAAAAACGGCACGAAGGCAGCGGCCATAACTGTTAATTAAGCCAAATAATAACTTATAGTTAGGCAAATACGACAACGTCGCTGGCAACGAGACTTTTCTCAATAAGGACTTTGTCGTCGGCTGCTGCTGTAGCCCTGCACCCGGCGTTGTTTGGCCAGTCACACACCTGGAATCCATAAAACCACATTTTAGCTAAACATAGTCCAATCCTATTGTTATTTAATTTCCACAAGTTGTGTCAAATATGGATACAAATAGGTTGCTGTGGAGTGCGGAGATCCTTGGAGAAATCTCTTACCTACTTCTTGTGTCGTTAGCAAGGGTCTGCTTGAGGCTTAAGATCATCATTATGATTCCATTATGAGTGTAAATTATTCTATATAAATATTTATGTTTTTATGAATGTTTTACATAAATTATAAAACATTAAGCAGATAACAATAAAATTTAACTTTGAAAATTATGATCAAATACAGATATCAACGATTTATTTTTAAAGGGCACGTTCAGGGTTTCAATATTTATCTAATCGATGAAATATTTGATTTAACAAGGTGTAGCCTTATATAACTTATTTCTAATCGATAAATTCTTTTCCTATCGCTTACTGAAGTAGGTAAATCACAAGAAAAACAAACAGAAATTTTATATTCCAGTCACCTTACAAATTAAACCACAATAATATACTATTATTATTATTACCGTTTAATTTTTAAGGTAGTAATGTTAATTTTGCGCTATAAAGCTAATTTTACAAATATCCTTACACGACGATGATGATAATTTTATAATTATAATGATGACTAATTAAATATCTAAACAAAAAACAGTATATATTTAATTTGCAACTGTTTCATCATTCTATGACATAGAGCAAAAAGTGAGGATTTTTTTTCTTGCATTTTTGTTGTTTAATTCTAATCACTTTATTGATGTGATTAACATTCCTGTTATTGATGACAAAGCCTAGGATCAAAAGCGATTCTAAAAGGTGTCCGAACTTTATTATGACACTCTACAAATAAAAAATTAAATGATGTCTTCCTATTTTCCGAATTATGAAAGGCGATATAAATCGCGCATCGGTGATTACGGTCGACAAATATTTGGAATCCGGACGTCCGACTAATAATTTTTACAAAAAAAAATATGTTAATGAAATCTGTTTTTGTAGTAGATACGCAAAATCAATAGGACGTTAGTTGCAAAAACAAAATCTATTATGGCCGACAGACACATGTAAAAATAATACGGCGCCACGTTGCTAAACATCTACCGCAGTAAGTTATGCTATAAGTCGCCGTGATGCACCGTTATAATACGTATTAGCACTAAACATTACTTTTCATCATAAAAATTTAAATGAACATACCTGAAGCACAGGATTGAAGTGGAGTGTCGCGGGGCACTGTCTCAGCACCCTCTGGCCCCAGACGCAGTAGTAGAAGAGATTGCAGTTGGTCGCGTGGGGCAGGAGCCAGTGTACGTGAGGGTTGACTGGGCATCCGTTTTCTAAGAAATCTGGCCTCGCTGTGGTTGGAGCTCGAGTGGTGGTGGTACGTGTGGTGGTCGTTGTTGTGGGAGTGGTGGTGGTGCGCGTTGTAGTGGTTCTAGGAGTGGTAGTGGTGGTGGTGCGAGTGGTGGTTGTTGTAGGTCTGGTGGTGGTTGTTGTAGGTCTGGTGGTGGTTGTTGTAGGTCTGGTGGTTGTGGTGGTTGTGGTGGTAGACACGGGGGTGGTGGTGGTCAAGGCAGGATCGTTCCTACCCTCACAGTCAACGTTTTCTTTCCAATCGCACTGCCAAAGGTCCAGGTTGAAGTAGAGGTCCTCCGGGCACACCATCTCCACGGGCTTGCCGAACGTACATTTGTAAAACTTGTGGCAGTCATCGTGGCGCAACAGCATTTCAATTTCCCAGTTGGCTTCCTGTTCCGGGGGGCACTCAGATACCTGAGCGCGGACTCCCGCCACCAACGCGATGAACAGGAAAACAGATGTGCCTGAAATTAAACCAGAAACAACTATTCACAGCATCAACTAAGACTGAAACATAAGCACTGTTAACACGTTCACAATCACATGCACTCTCTCGATAACAGTTTAATTTATTATGTACAGACAATGTACAAGTAATTTTATTTTATTTTTTCTAGTTATTCAAATGTTTGTTGTAAATCTATTCTATTACCTTTCATAGTGAATTTCTGAATTCAATTGACATAAGCTTGTAGGAAATATGATTTATTTATACTCCAAGTTGAGTAGGCAATCAAGCTTCTCAATCTAAGAGATTATTTCTTCAATTATCAGTCTTTAACTGTGATTTTGTTATCGTATAATATGATGATAAGGGGAAAATAATAAATTTATTGCTAAAAGTTTTGATTTTAATTACGTACTAATTATTTTAATGTACAATATCAATTTTAGGTAGGCAGAACATGATAAGGTCGTCGCGAGCCTCCGTAGATGCATTATTCCTTATACATACTTATAACGTAGATCAAAAAATGACACACTTAATGCAACAAATAATACATCAGCTATCCTTTATAACCTTTATAAATACCAACTCCTTTAATTCTTATATTGATCAAAAACAGTACATCGATCGCACACAATTCCCAAATATTGGAGCAAACCAAGGCCATAACTTGATATACGAGTAGTAATAGGCAAATAGGTCGTTCCGCCGTCGAGGGGAATGACAATCCCTGTGTCGATAGGGGTGGTGGAGGCGGCGTGTCGGCGCGGCGTGGTGGCTGGCGCCAGCGCGTCGGCACCGGCGCCGCCGCCGCGGAGTCTGCACTCTCACTACACGCCGCCCTCACAAACTTACCACATCACTCCTCCGGGCACACGCGATATAGACACAATCCTATTGTGTTCACAAAATCCCACATTATATTATATATTCAACAAAATGCACGTTAATTTATTCACTGTAATTATGCTTATTTCGTTAACGAACTGCTTAAAATCAAAAAGTTCAACACTTAACAAAACAATTGCGGAAGTGAAAAAAAATCTCGAAAAACATGAAGAAGCTCTGTCTGAAGTGATTAAACATAAAACAGAAGTCGTTCCAGTAAAAATAACTAATGTAACACAAGCCAAGCTAGTGCCGCCGGCTCTACCAAAAAAACCAAAAGCACCACCAAAAATGATACCACCTGAATTGTAAGTAGTTGCAATTTGAATCACGGTTACAATTATGTTATTTGTTCTTTTGTTTAACGTTTAAGAATTGTAATATGCAGCAATCCTTAAGCGAACTATAGCTGTTTTTATGAATTTCACAACAGAATCCTGGACTGGGCGGAAAGAATCTCTGAAAAACTATTCGATAACGAGAAGCGAGTGGTTCGCCGCCAGGAAATATTGAAAGGGTTCTCTGATATCAAAGTAGAAGTACGCAACGGCACCGCCATCGTGAACAAGATGGCTGCGGCTCTTGAGGAGCTGCTGCTCAAGCGAATCAAAGCCGCAGAAAATATTATGAGAAAAGCTGAAGAACTAGCTAAAAACACTGCCCCATCACCCAGCAACTACGTGTATGACGACAGCATTGTTAGTACTTCTTACTTGTACGCAGTACTCTCAGTCCTAACTCATCACATAGACTTGTTTTCAAAATAATGGCAAATTATGTATAACATGTTTTTAAATTGATCAAAGAAGTGAAGTACTATGCAAACGATTGTGAGTCTAGAGTCAATCCAAATTACAATAAAATAGAATGATTCTAAGTTTTAATTTCTTTGTTTGACATGTAACATAGAAATGCTGATCGTTTAGCAATGACGTAACCACTAAGTTCACTGAAGCACATTGGAAAAATAAGGTCATTCAATTTATCCCAGTCATATAATATAAATAAAGAGACTCAATCATGCTTGTAGAGTAAATAACTATCGTACCCATCGATTCTTATGACACATTTCAATCATGTAGATAAAGTAGAGTGGCACTCAATGACGTAGATGAATATAAAATCTTTTGCGAAATATACGGTTTGCATAATCGTTTATTTTATTCAGGACCTAGACCAATTAAAAAAGAAAGTGCTTGTCCTCGACGACGTGAATGAAGTGCCCCGGAACTGCAACAGTCTGGAGAAGGTGCCGCTCAAACATAACCACCATTTCGACAGCCAAGTGTCGCTTGACAAGACCAGTGTATACGTTTCAGCCGAAGTGTTTCCTTGCGGTATAGTTGCTTTTCTATTGCTTATAATCACTTAATAGTTACATACTATTAAAACTTAGCAAATAAGGGTAATTCTATTAGAAGATCATCAAAAGTTTGCATGAAAGCATGTTTTAATGAAAAAGTACAGCAATAATGCATCATGAAATCTATAAAATGTCGATGCTTTCTGGTGCGACATTTACCTTGTATTACGTTTCAGATCCTCGAGTGAAGAAACATCTGTATTGGTCGGAGGGTCTATTGTCTACGTTCCAAAAAAATTACGCGCAGGACGCCTCAACTGAGTTCCAGTACTTTTGCAGCGCCTCAGGATTTTTACGTCACTACCCTGGTATGCATCATTTACCACTATTAACTACTTATTAAACGCGAAACCTAGTCTCGAAGGAGTTGGTGTCAGGCCAGCAGCTTATCGCAATATTATAAGGCTATTCATTCTTTAAGATAAGAGGTCACTTATTTGGTCTTCTGGGTAGTTATCACTGCTTAGTATATCACTGCCGCCAAGCAAATGTGTGTACTATTGTGTTTCGGTTTCAAGAATATTTTAGCTTGTACTTACTACTTAGTAGAATAAAGAGCCTTCATCTAAAGTTTCAGGATCACGAGTGTAGCGCATGTGTACATGTCACTATATATATTGCCTATATATAGTGACATGACATTATCCTTATAGCTGTTGCTCCTATTTATGGACAGACGTTACGTTTATCATCAGGCGAACGACCTGCTCATCTCGAGATCTCGCTAATAGCAAAAGAGTGATGAAGTCATATTACCCCGATTTAAAAGCACAATATCTCTAGGTAGGAAAGAAGACAGAAGGTGGGAGAAACTAGTTGGAAAACTGTATTAATACCATTAATACAATTTAATTGACACTAATCGTTATAGTATGGAGAATTTACTCAATATGTTTTAAAAATAAAATCCAAAAGTCATTCCAAGATTAAAGCTGTAACACCTAATGTAAAGTTTCATCAGATTCCATTGAGCAGTTTTTGCGTGGAAAAATTACTAAACGCTATTATTAGGCGCATTTCACTACATTGAATAGTGACATTATGTGCCAAAAGTTTGCACGGTGTAAATACGTCTTTACAGTTGTTTTACATCAGGAAGTCAAGTCAAGTCAGCTACCACTAAACCAGGATTCGACGAAACACATCGGCTGATTTACATCGCGATGTATATCAACACTTATGTAGATACATATCTGTTGATGCATATATAGATAAATAACTATTCAATATTGATAACTGTTATCTAATATACATACATTCCTTCTAAATTGGTATCCGTGATTAAATAAGATGATGTAAAGCTTTATAAGCTTTCCTCAGACATTGACACTTTGTTGAAAATAAAACTTTTTAACTAATCTTAAGTTGACATACTCGAACAAAACTTAGAATTAAATTCTAATAAAGAATTTATTATTAAGATATTTTTAAAATTATTTATTATTTTAACGAAAACATTTACAAAAATCTGAAAGTTTAAAATGATAAAATTATAAAGAATAAAATATTTTATCTTGACACTGGCAAAAACTTAAGGTGTTCGTACACAATTTTATATTATTGCTTTTAATTGGCCATGGACAGGGGCATGCTGACAGTCTTAACACTGCTTGACTTCAGCAATGCTTTCAACACGGTCGATCTTGATGTTTTGCTCAGCATTTTGTCTTCTCTTAACATATCTCCATCTGCAGTTGATTGGTTTCATAGTTACCTGTTTGGACGCCGGCAGCGGATATGTATTGAGGATAATTTATCTTCTTGGTGCACCATTTCTGCCGGCGTACCACAGGGTGGCGTGCTATCTCCCCTACTCTTCTCAATTTTTATAAACTCCATTACAAATAATCTTCGTTCTTTCTACCACCTCTATGCAGATGATTTGCAAATTTACTCCCATGCACCACCTGATGAGCTTAAAGATGCAGTTTCATCGATTAATGACGACATTAGACGCATCTTTGATTGGAGTAAGGAGTATGGATTAAAAGTTAACCCAATTAAAACGCAGGTCATTGTTGTCGGCAGCCCTAGGTTAATGTCTAGACTAAACTGGTCTGTTGTACCTCCTGTTTCTTTTAACGGTATACGTATACCTTACAGTGATACTGTGAAAAATCTAGGCATTATTTTCGACGCATCTCTTTCCTGGGGTCCCCAGCTTCGAGAGTTGAGTAGGAAACTATTCGCCTCGGCTGGGTCCTTGCGAAGGTTACGCAATTTTCTGCCCATCGCCACGAGAATATCGCTTGCTCAATCCCTCCTCCTCCCCATCCTTGATTATGCAGATGCCAGTTATCTCGATCTCACTGAGGAGCAACTCAATAAACTTGAGCGTCTTCAAAACTTCTGCATTAGATTTATATTTGGACTGCGCAAATATGATCATGTTTCCGAATTCCGCAACAAACTCAAGTGGTTACCTATACGGCTTCGCCGGAATACACATATTCTCTCCCTTCTTTACAATATACTTTTTAATCCTCTCTCTCCTTCGTACCTCAAAAACCGATTTCTATTTCTTCATAATACACATTCAAGGTCCCTGAGGTCATCGGAGAACTTAACACTGCAAATCCCAGCGCATTCCACTACTTTCTTTGATAAATCTTTCACCACTCAAGCTGCTAGACTTTGGAATGCATTACCTGTCTCAGTGCGGCGGGCAAAGTCCCTGCCTATATTTAAAAGATTGCTAAAGGAGCATTATTTCTCCTTACATACCGGAAGACATAGCGTAGCATATACTTATTATTATATTTTCTTGCTTTGATATATTGTGTTGATGCATATATTATATAGGGTTTATCATATGTATTTAAATATTTGTATTGTGTTATTCTAGTTAATTTTTTTTTTTTTTAGTAGAATAGTATTTTTTCTTATTACTGTTATTATTTCCTGTATTTATTTATTATTTTTTTTTTTTCGTACACCTCATCATTCCCCCAATTTGTCGTTCTGTCTTATCCATCCTATGGTAGGTTGCCTGGAAGAGATCGCCTCGAGCGATAAGGCCGCCATTGTATACTTTTTTACTTTTTTTTCATTTTTGTTTATTTCTTTTTTTTGTTCACTGGTGTACAATAAGTTTTTAAATAAATAAATAAATAACAGATGTTTACACGTTACACGAAAAATAAAGCCATCACATATAGGCCTGAACACATTGCAATAAGTACAATAAGTAAGTTTAACAAGCGTATCAACAAGTACCAGAGACTTTTAGGCCTAGTTGCATTGCAAGGCCCATACCCCCAACAAGTTTATTATTAAAATGTAGCGGTGCAAGGACTATTAAACTATCGCATTCTATAGCCGACTTCTAAACCAACTGCGGTAAAATAGTTATTTAAACTTTTGCATATTATTGTGTCTTTTAAAAAAAACAAGGTGTACATTATTATTTTAGGAAAACTATGTATTTATCACCAAAATACGACGATAAGTAAAAAATATCGAAAAAAATATTGACAACTTTTTTGCGAATTTTTTAGTTGTATTGTGTTTGAAGTCACTAATACTACCTACCACCTGGCTTCGTTTTCGGTCGCGGTCTTGATATACCCTGTATAATATTCTTACCTAATCAAATTCTCGGTCGTAAAGGAGTCCTTTGCTCAGCAGTGAGTGCATATTGGTTAATACAGTATAGTACAGTTTTTACTAAACCTTGCAAAATTTTTACTGACAAATGAAATATGTGGTTTCAGCGGCGTTGTGGAGTAACATGTACAAGTTGGAGCTGGAGACGGACGACGTGTACGACTGCCGGTTGCGGCCGTGGTACGTGAACGCGGAGGGCGCCCCGAGAGACGTGCTCATACTCCTCGATGCGTCGGGCTCCATGGACAACTCCTCCAACCAGGTGATCGCCGAGGAATTCACGCTGGCGCTGCTCAGCGCGCTCACCGACGACGACCAGGTCAACGTGCTGCGATTTAACGTGATCATAGAATCGCCCATCAGTTGTTTTAATGATAAATTGGTGCCGGTTAGTATTTTTCACGCAATTTGTGTTTTATTATAGTGGATGTCAAATTAAAAATATAATATTCTTTATTATACTAGTATGCAAATAGTTCTTTTAAATCGGTATAATGGAAACTATAACAGCTAGGGATCACGTTGTTGAGCCAAGAAAAACAGCGCAAGAAACACTCTCAGAGACACGAATTGTCTCTATTTTCTTTTCTCTGTTTAGCCACAACACAGTGAGACTGAGAGAAACTAATTACTAAACTATCTTAATTTTTTCTATGTCGAACGCCACTTACACCTTCCACACATCACCTTCACCATCCCGGGTCGGGCAAAGCGATATTGGGTTTTTCTATTCATTATCAGCCCGGAGTCAGGAATTTGTGCCCAATATGGCGATAGGCTCTCGCCCCCTATCACATCATGGGACGGAACATACAAGGCGAAATGTGGGTGTCCTGGTGGCGCCTCTGCCTACCCCTTCTGGGATAAAGGCTTGAGTTTATGTATGTATGTATGTAACTATAAAACTCATACAACAGGGTGCAACTATTAAGCATATGCCTTTAAAAATGTATCTATTATTATATTTATAACATTACAATAAGGGAATACTTTCAAATTCAATTTTCCAGGAACGACAAGCTTAGTAAGTTGTTAATACAAAATCTTAGGGTAGGTATTTTTTATTGTAGGCCAATCACGTAAACTCAGCAGCAATGATGTCAGCGCTGAAGTTGTACCCTTTGACCAACCTGACAGACATGGAAGCGGTACTCCGATATGCAGTTAAACTTCTTAAAAAGCAACACGATGCCAAGGATCTGCCGACCTCCTGTCAGCAGGCCATAGTGCTTCTCACTGACAGCATGTACGAAAACTTCACACGAGTCATGCATGAAATCGATCCTCATAACGAAGTCAGGTAATTTGAACCATAATTAATCAAAATGTACTGTGTGTAAAATACATTGGTAACGTACCAGACGCGGCTGACAAAATGTCCACGGTGGCCGCGGGTTCAATTCCCAGGGCGCACCTCTGACTTTTCGCAGTCACGTGTGTATTGACGGTCAATCACCACGGACTATAACGGTGAAGGAAAACATCGTGAGGAAACCTGTATACCATGGCCATTTGTAAGAATTTCTATGGTAAGTCCACCAATCCGCACTAGGCCTCGGGGTAGACTTTATGGCCTACCCCGTCTCAATCGTACTCTCGAATATAGAAGAGGCTCGGGCCCTGCAGTGGGACGTATATGCTTTGTTTTTGCTGTACATACTGAGCTGCCTAGTAAAAACTAACGCGGATGTATTAGCTTATCGCATTATCTATTTTTTGATTATTAAGCACGATACAGTGACCACATTGCATGTGATAGGAAATGCAGTGCTATCTACAAAGAATACCCAGCGGCAATAGATAGGATTATTATTAGATACTCATTCCATTTTTTTACGATGTCTAGGTTCTAATCACTACTTTTAAACCATATATCATTGAAAATTATATATAAAGATATACCTACGTTGGTAATGCTATTTACAATAGTCATAGCCCCTTCTACTTAATAGATGAAAGGACGAAAGACAAGCTAGTAAAAGTCTTAAAAAGCTTCCGTGCTCGATGTCAATTCATTGCTTGTCGCTTTTGATCCTATCTCATAAAAGTCTCAGAAGTCTCAAATAACTTTTTTTGTACCAAGTGACTCACTTAACAAAAATTAAATACTCTACCAACAAATCCTAGGAAACCTTCGATTAATTGCAAATCTCTAATTAAATCTTTGAGGAAAATGGATTATTGACGAGGCGGGAGTAGGAAAAGTATTTAGTTTTCTTTGAAACATTGGTTTTGCAGCGGTTCAATCTATCCAATCATGCTAATTTTTGATTGATTCACGATGAATTGTAATTTCAAATAATTTGCCGCAGGTTGTTCGTTTTGTGGCTTCATGACATATTTGGTCTCCGCGACAACACCAGAGAGTATGCAGAATGGATGAGTTGCGATCGTGACGGCTACTTCGCCGAGCTGATCACGCACGCTGACGTCACGGAACAAGTCATGAGGATCCTGCGAGTGATGGAACGGCCTCTGGTGGCGCAGAGAAAGGAGAGATTAAGAGTATACAGTGACGTGTATGCGCATGTTGAGGTATTGATTCCAGCGATACACAACTATACATTTATGCAGACGTTATTTTAGGGAATAATCTGGATTTCTTATTTTTTTAAAGGGTATTAACAAATATAGAACTTTTTTAATCTTTGTTTCCATTTAACGTTATTTCGGCCGATGCCGACGTCTTTCTCAGCTTTGCCATTTCGTTCAGTCTTTGTTAACTTAATAATACTGTTCATTAAATATCATGTAATAATCCAAAATTAAATCAGAATGTTTTCAGGATCCTAGGAGGAGCGAGTTCCGATGGAAACAAAAAGAAAACGAAGAGCAACGTTTCCGATACGACGAACTCAGGAAGGACAAACACAAACTGCTTAGCGAAGCACAGATGTACAAAGACTACATGCATCAAGTTGATATAGTACGTACTTTACTGTACTGCTGGTTTCATTTGGTTTCATTTCGTTTCCCCATGTTCCTGTTCAAAGCTTAAATTACCTTTAAGAAATACCATAATATTATAATGTTGCATTACTCTATTCCCACTATAATTATAAAGATCATCACACAAAATTAAAAAAAAATTGTAATAGTGACCATGGGCCCGTCCCACATTTGATGAAGGTGGGTACTAAGTACTAACGTAGGTACTAAGTACTAATATAGGTCGCTGGCCTTAGGCTTTTTGGAATTATATATGAATTTTCAATTTTGTGAGCTTAGTAACCAATGAATCACAATAAAACCAACGCTAGATTTTTAAAATATGGACATTGAAGTTTATAACAAAGTTCTACGTGTTTCAGGATAAAAACGGATTTTATTACGAAGGTCAGGATTTGAACTATCGACTTCAGATTAGCGTGTCGGTCCCGGTTTTTGATTCCGTCACGACGGAGGTGAGTTTTAATCTAATTGAAATCAAAATCATTTTTAGCGTTCAGTCATATTGGTATGTCTTGCAACATAATGCGATAATAGTACAATAATGTGCATTAACATACGTTTTACAAAACTTAAAAAATTCCCAAAGTCACTTAAGCAAAAATAAAAGCTCCTAAAATTATTTTTTGCAGAATATAACAAAGGAGCTAGATGAGGTAAGCAATGCGCAGTTTTTAAAGTCTTAAGCCGCGTATCGACATTGCGAAGCTGCTCGGTTGAGCAGTGTGTCGAGAGGCAGCCTCGCGTTGCGCTAGTTTAGCGTCTACACAGGCAGACTGAGCCACGCCGAGCCTGCGAGGCGTCAGTATACGTTTGACCATGGAACCAAACGTTTTAGTTGCGTTTACAGCGTTTTTCATCTGTGTAAAATTTCGAGAAAAAACAAGTAACTAATAAAAAAAGAGAAGAAAACCACGTTGTTGGATGAAACACATAAGATTTGAAGTTTGTCTTTGTCTTCTATGTAGCGATGCTCGCGCGCAGCAACGTTCAACTTGGCTCGCGAGGCAAACGCGTTTCCACATCGCGAGCCAGCCTCGTGATGTCGATACCCGGCTTTATAATTGTATCGATAATTTTGTATGCAACTGATTATTTATATTTTTCTTTCCCAGGAAAAAAAGAGACAAACTACGAGAACGGTAAACTTTTGAGCGTTTCGTTTGCATAGCTTACAATAATTTTAGAAGTTATTGTCAATAAAAAATTATAGAGTCGTAATAATAATATATACCATTGAATCGAATATTTTGAATTGGAATTTTATCTTAGGAAAGATTAATCGTATTTATGTGTTGGTGCAGTATCCAGTGAATCGGCTGCTTGGCGTGGCCGGGATTGATATACCCATCGATCATCTGAAATTGCTGCTGCCTTATCACGAGGTAAACAAACACCTAGTATTTAATACAAGCTAGCGCCAGATTAGACAACGCTTCGTCGTGTCATTTTAATGTACTCATGTTTCATTGAATGCAGATAATATTATTTCACGTGTATGCATGCATAGTGCAAGTGCAAGTGCTATTCAAGTGCGTGGTGGCATCACCACCAATACTGTGATGGAAAACATCGTGAGGAAACCCATAACATGGCGATCTATGATATTTATATATGATGTGATATATGAGAATTTCTATGATATGTAAAGTCCGCTAATTACCGCCGCCGCTACTGCCGTACTAGGCTAGCGTGGTAGACTATATGGACTAACCCCTCTAAAATGGCACAAACTGCATCCACTTGCTGTACTTGCAGACTGCAGTTGCAGTAGACGAGAGAGTTGTTGTAGTTGTATGGTCCGGAATAGCACCATAAAGGCTAAGGACAGCTTTTCAATTTTAAACAACCCCAAGATGTTTTATGTGACGTATCAGAGAACTATCAGTAATTCTCTTTGACTCTACCTCATAGTCACGCCAAGATAAACCTTGACAGACCTGACTATTATATCTATTTCGAATATCAAATGTTCGTACACAATGTACCAAACACTTTGTATGAAAGTTTAAAACGAAAATAAATACTGCCTTTTACCAACTTATTTACAAAGAAAAAGTGTAATTTAATAATTGCAGAAACATACCAAGATAAAGGTAATAATCATCATCGGCATCTTTAGACCTCGTTGATGCCTCGTTTAGCTTCGGTCTCCTCTGAAGTAGATGCAAAACACACTTAGTTTAAATCCTCATTTAGAGTATGCCACTCCGCCCAATCTTTTATAATGATATGCCAAAAAATACAGGCGCGCCGTGCCCACTAAATAGAATATCGACTTTATCTCCGACCATTCAACATATATCGGATTAATTTATTAATCCTTGTATTGTCCTTTAATAAAAGCTTATTAAAAATTCCTTGTCAAAATAATTCCTCATAAATCCGCTTAAAATAGAGCGCGTATTTCTTTTATGTTTATCACTAGATTAGAAAATGATATTATATTAATTTTTGAAATTAAAAACAGTTTTTTAGTTTTAAAAGTACCTACTGTCGTTGCGCAGTCTTAATCCTTAGAGCATCAACCTGCTTAAAACCCTTTCAGAAGTGATTGATTAGAGTCTTATATTTGCCGGGTGGTTTGTTGTTTTCCTTCGCTTTGTTCGGTAAGTTAACTAGTACAAAATGTTACTATACAAGTTTGTCTTTTTTGGGTTCTGTTGGTGTATATAAAATTGCTAATAGGCATCTCTCACAAGTAGATTCTATATTTTGGATTGCATTGCACTTATAAAGTATATTGACGTGGAAGTACCTGATTGAAAAATCGGCCATAGATAATAATTTTACAGAATTAATATGTTTTGGT
This sequence comes from Deilephila porcellus, assembly GCA_905220455.2. Taxonomy (NCBI): domain Eukaryota; kingdom Metazoa; phylum Arthropoda; class Insecta; order Lepidoptera; family Sphingidae; genus Deilephila; species Deilephila porcellus. The sequence continues at coordinate 9,754,938 of LR999986.1, read as the reverse complement.
AAGTTCTCCTCGCCTTCACGTTATCAATATACCTACTCTTTTAATGCAATTAAATTATTTATTTCCGTCTTTAGGACTTTATCATTGTGTGCATGACGTCAACGTTGAGTCATCACATTTTAATTTGCCAATGTTTAAAGAGAACATGCATGAGTATAATTCTAGAAAAGACTTCAGGCATTTATTTAAGTATTAGAAATCGTAAAAGCAAATAATATGTATTTGGAATGAATTTATTGCTAGTCAACACACCCGAGTTGGGAAATAAGTATTTGATTACATTCCCAATCCACTATTTGCGATTAATTGGTTTACAAATGTCGAATCAGTTGGCCGTTAGATTTTGTAGTCAGGTCTTGTTAAGAGTTAAGAACTTAGCTTTAATAAAATAAAATAAAATAAAATAAAAATAGCCTTTATTCTACCACAATTCACAATCGTTGGGATTACATATAGATTTTGTTTTTTCCTTTGTTGTGGAAGTCGCCTCCTTGGCGTAGGCCTCCCCCAATTGCCTCCATTTTTTTATATATCTCTAGCTTGTGTCCTCCAGTCTCCTCCACATCTCTCTTTAAACACATCCTCCCATCGTTTCCTTGGTCTGCCTCTGTGTCTGTGTCCATCTTTAGGTATCCACTCCGATATTTTCCTTGCCCATCTATCTTTCTCCATTCTACAAACATGTCCAGCCCAGCTCCACTTCAAGTTCCTTACTAACTACTTAAGAACTTAGCTTTACAAAAACCTTTTTACCCTCCATGATTGCTTTGTTGGGTGCTTTTTCTAACATACTTTACATACGTCCATACGTCACACAAAATGACTATAACCGTTATTATCATTCAATTCAATAAAATATAAATCATTTATGAATTAATCTAAGCTGCGATTGTACTGAAAACTTGTTATGAAAAGAGCAACGCTAGGGTGGTAGAGAATAAACTTGACTGAACCTAAATAATGTATAACACTTTAAAGATTGAATAAAGTATTTTGACTTTTATTTTCATGCCTTCAACTTGTTTCTTCAAAGCCCTCCAATTTACCATTGTTGACGTAGTCTTCACACTATTAGCTTTTACACCAAATTGTCTCTAGAAATCTTGAAATTATGTTTTTTTTAGTAGTGTTTTACTATATATGTAGGTACATTTTCAAGGAGTAATTGTTTATATAAGTACTCTTTGGCTCGTTTTGACAAAAAGTACCGCGCCACAGATGTTCGACAATAGTCACAGATCGGAGCGTTCGAAAGTAATCGAGTCAATCAATATGTAATTCACCGGGGCGAGTATCTGTGTAGATGTAGATAGATCTGCGATAGAATATAGCCACTAGGAGTGTAGTGTTGACAGACACTGATGACGCATCAAAGCTACGGATAGCAACAGTCACGCTCCATTTAAATGGTTTTTAAACTGTTCGTCTTGGTTCTTATGTTGACATAGGTGTCTCCATATCAATGCAACTCTTTTTGATATATTTCAAATCAATCCATTAACACAGAGTGAATTGCCTAACCTGGGTATCTAACATAGAATCTTACGGTTCACAGCCCACTCGAGTTACTATCTGGAATATTGGATGTATGCTGCTTATGGTGTCGACTGGTCTGCTCAAGTAGCTTGTAATAAATTTTACACTTTATTATTATTAGACTCCTGTATTGTGTAGTAATACTGGTTAGTAAACTGTAAACTGGTTTTGAAAATAGCAACGCTAGAGTTTCTTCTATGGTTGAAACTGCCTTTCGAATGGTAGAGAAAAAACATTGACTGAACCTTAATGATTTATGACATTTTTCGTAGCATTTTACAGATTCAAAAATATAAATTTTCATTTTCATTTCATAGTTTTCCGGTTTAGATTCAAATATTAGCATATTTTTGCGAAATACAACACGAAATTATATGTGCTAACTGCTAAGATAAATAATAAATTGTATATTAAATTATTTCCTTAAACTAATTTTACAAATTTTCACATAATGATAATTTGGTAAGTTTAGGCCATGTTACCAATATAATAAAACACGGAACAAGTAACACTAAAAGAGGATGTGTAAACTGCCAAATAAAAAACATCCTGCTTTTTTCCTATTTGTAGTACTTTATTTCAGAATAACTTGCAAACGGATGCAATACAAAAAATTGTTTTTAAATATATCAGAGATATAATTCAACGGATTGTATTTTGCAGAAAATAAATAGTAATTTCTTCAATGTCATAAATTCGAAGTATTTTTGTCACATATTGAATTATCAGAAGTGATTACCGGACTTGTTCGTACTACGGGCTTAACTTATAAGCGCATTTGAGGAATGGTAATGTTTTCCAGCAAATAAATATTAATTTCAGATCGGTGCCGGCGGTTCTTTGTTTATAGTGGATCACCGCGGGAACATTGTGTTGCATGACAATGTAAAGCCTACTGTAAGTGAACTCATACACTTCAAATACCCGAAATACAATCCTGTTACGTATAACCACCGACATGATATTCTGTAAAGAGCAAATTAATATATACATCTTTAATATGTTTATTGTCTTATGCAGCTGAGGTCTCGGGTTTGAATCCCGGGTCGGGCATAGTGATATTGGGTTTTTCTATTCATTATCAGTCCGGAGTCAGGAATTTGTGCCCGATATGGCGATAGGATCGCCACCTATCACATCATGGGACGGAACATACAACTGTGGGTGTCCTGGTGGCGCCTCTTCCTACCCCTTCTGGGATAAAGGCGTGAGTTTATGTATATATGTATGTTTCTTATGCATACAAATATATGCATAGTAGTAGCAAGTATAGCATAAGTATGCTACACTTGACGAGGTCGGCGCGAAACTACTTTTTCATTCATGTTGCAGAAAGATTTAATTTTTCATTTTCATTTACTACGATGGCCTGATGTGATGGATTTCATGAACTCTACAAATTTTTGTAGAGAACTCATAGAACTGAGAGAACTCATAGGTATGCTAATTTTTCACGCCTCAGTAAGGCCGTAAAGGTGCTTTTATTGAATATGTACCAATTATTTATTCAGCCTAATTCGCCTCAAATATGAGGGGTTGTTTATGTTGTAGTTTGACGGTGACATCTTAAAACCAGGCTACAGGACTGTTGACTTCCTCGACTTGGAACAAGCAGCAGTGAGTCACAACCCAAGACATTACCCAACAGAGTGGTTAGAGGTATATTAATTTATTTATAAATATATTTTTTATTCATTAACTGATAAAAATGACTCGTGGGAAAAAATATCCTCGCTATCGGGACATCGAAAGAACTTGAATTAATAGGATTAAATTGCCACAAATGCATTGACATTGATGTTATCTGCAAAGCCCACATTGGCTGGTCTCTGGCGTGGCTTGCGGACGCCGACGTTGATAAGATAATACATCATCTATAAGAAAATCACAAGGCTTTTCCTCATATTTAAACATGAAGGGTAAGCTATCCGTGGGCGCCAGTTTTATCTCAGAGACTTTTTGAAGTGTGCCATGACAATTATATATGTAGGTACAATCTCTAGCTGAGCGCCTTGAATTGATAAAACAGACTGATTTTACACCAAATTCGCTTCTTTACCGTCAAGATTGCTTATTTGTACCTGTGAATACATTATGTAAATAACATTAACACGTTAATCAATTAGATTGCCCTAATTAAAGTGTTATCGTAATGAGAAACAACTTAAGTATTTGTTAATAACAGTTCCGTAAATCCTTGGTAATTACCAAAGAGAAAGGTAAGACGACCCTGTACGGCAAGAATATATTCGATGATGGATTGCGAGCGACTTTGGAGTTCCGGGAGTATAACTGGAAGAGAGTTCTCGACCACTACACTGCAGTGGTGGTGTTGCCGCCTCACAACCAACACCATGCGGTTCCAGAAGGGAAATTTACTAAAGAGTTAGCCGAGGAAGCATTGAAGTCGCTGACGAAAACGGATTATGCTGTACATCCTGATTGGTACGTAGTGCGTGCATTATAAATTCCATTTTCATATGTAATATCTTATTTATTGAAGAGAGCGCTATCTTAGGGGTAACTATAACGGACTTATTCATAAACAGATTTAAAACCTATTTAAGTTATCGAACGTTTTGTTCCTTTCGAACGAGTTTAGAATTTAGTTTGAGCGAAGAAGACAAAACATTCGATAACTAAATAAATAGAAGAAGAAGAAAGAAGAAAAAAAAGGTTTTTAAATCTGTCTATGAATAAGCCTGTAAAGGTTTACAACAAAACAAATGAGTAGTACAGTTTACTAAAATTATGCTTACTCTTAAAATAGCAAATAAAAGTAAATAAAAGTATACTTACCTCCTTGAAGACGTTATTATTACTATTTTATATATCCTTTTTATAACCCCAGGCTGTACTGCCGCCACATAGATCCGCACTTCGACTCCCGCGAGGCCGAAGTGTTGCATTTCATCAGACGCCGCAGCGACGAACATAACTTCGCGATGCAAAAGCTCAAGTACACGTTCTCACCATTCCCACCCACGTTATTGCAGAAAACTTACCAATGTACGTATTTAAATTCTACTAGGGTTTCATAGTAGATTTAGAAAACATAACTTTTCTGGTAAATCGATATTGACTTACAATAACGTTTAACATAGAGAACTGTTTACCTAATTTTAAGTTGTCTAGTAGATACGAGAACTACACTAACTGGTAGATATCTTCCTTAATATAAATACCATTACTTATAGGTAATGAAGAGCTGATGGCGAGGTTCTGCAAAGAAGTCCTAGCTACAGACAAATGGGCTAAGGAACACGAAGAAACCGACACGGATAGAGATTGTTCCAGGTGTGAATTAGGCTCTACTACAGCGTTCTTCGCTACTGGTAAATATTTTTACCTTTAATATTCGTATACTCGTAAGGCATAGACAACTAACTTTATAACACATTCATATTGTTACATAATATTCATCTTCAGCGATAGGAAGTCCACTATTAACAGAAGCCTGATTAAGTTATTATAAATTAGATTTCGTTGTTCCAAGTTAAACATGACTAACAAAAGACTGCATTCTATTCTTTCTTGCAATTACCACTCAGACACCAGTTTAGTAAGTATTAGTTTGATAAATCCTATGGAAATTCTTGGAGGACCAGCGTACTTCCCGTGGCTAAAAAGAGAGAGAGAAGGTGAAAGATAGAGAGGGAGGTACAATGTGTATGTGACTATGTGTAGAGAGTGGTCTGACGCGGTGGCAGCCGTATCACGCGACGAGCTCGCACGCGGAGCCGCCGGCGGGGTCGTGGTGGGCGCGCGGGCCCTCCGAGCCGTGGTACCGCCGCGCCGCCGCCGCTCCCGACACGCTCCTCGTGCACGTTCCCATCATACCCCAACGGAAACTGCGCACCAGCTTCAACAAACCGCCGCCCGTGAGTCATACACCTTCATACATACACTACATTCTCACAGTATCTAATCTTGATTCGTAATTTAGCCACCTACTGTCAGTTTTATACGCACTTGTAATGGGAGCCACCTGTTACAACGTTTCGTGTTCTATATTCTTTATTTATGCCTACCTTAATGGGTTTAATCTACGTAATCTATAATTTAATTGCCCGATTTCCACAACCACCTGCTTTTAATTTCAAAGCAGAATAAAAATATTAGTAGAGTGATTTGGTTGTAACTGGTTATGTATCAAAAACATGGCCAAACATTACTTTCAATTCAAAAAAGTATCAGAAATATTTTAGATAAAAACGTAAAGAGATAAGGAAAGAAGTAGATACTTTACTTTTTACGTTGTAGGGTTGCGATATTTCAAATAATGGTAATTTACCAACTCTTGGCAACCAGATGATACCAAAAATAAGTCAGTTTCCGCAGAGCATCCATAACAGAGCTGTAGGCCAATTCACGTAATTAAATAAGTTCAGTTGCAGTGCAGTTGCAGTTAAGTTTCGATCAAAACAGCCCTTTTTGTATTCTCGTAATTTAGACAACCGCTGTCAGATACGCTCGCGTCAAGTTCGCGTCACGCGAGCGCTTTAGCGTATTCTACGGCTGCGCGTTTTATACATGCGTGATTCAGATCGCAACTTGATTGGTATTTACCTATTTATTTGACGTCTCCAATGACAGTTTAGTCCGACCAAAGTGCAGCACATGCGCAGTTTAAGCATATCTTACGCGCAGCTAAATAATTACAAGAATACCATTTTGACGTACGTACCATTAAGACGTAAACCTAATCGAAACTGCATCGTAACTTGATCGGCGCGTCAATAAATTACGTGAATTAGCCTACTGTATCTACAATTGCCATGAAAATCCACCAGAGAAGCGAGCAGAGAGCTGAAAATAAATATACGTAGTTATCCCTACTACCTAGAGCCGACACCGGAAAAAAGATTTGTAATGGACAAAAAAATTACGAAACGGAAATGTAGGCTGCGCCCCAGTGAGCCCTGACAGTTTCAATATCATCTTAATAAGTCTTAAGGTCTCATCATGTCCAGAAGTTACTCTGGCTACAATGTTCTTCAAAGCGGAACACAACAGTGCATTCAGTGGCGGGAGAAATAGACATTGCAGTGGTACATATCCAGGTGGCCTCTCACATATGGGAGACCTACCACCATTAACAGTTAATTTTATACCTTACGACTTTTATAGACGACTGAATACTTTTCTAGGTATAGGAATCGATATCAATCGAGTTTTAGGAAAAAGTTTTATCAGAATGACGGTGTAGTTATTTAACTAACGGTGACTGTTTATTACTATAGATAAAATCAATAATATGCTCGTACCTGACCCTATGTTATCGTAATAAGATCAAATATCTTAACTGGCTAGTGGTTACATATTGATAATCTATCGAATTACATTACTGGCAATCTCATAATCTCAGGCAATATTAATATAAGTAATGCCGACCACCAGCACCACTACCGAAAACCAGCAATGGTTTTGCGGTTAAGCGCACGTAAATCAGGGCGCTCTTCGCCCTGGGATATCCGGTGCCGCCCACAATGCGTGTGACGGTTTTCGAGGGTTTTTAGTCAGTATGCTGGCGTATGTGTTGTTAGGGACCCAGCTCGGTCACAACATCCGCATTATTTCGAGCTGGAAGGCCAGTGACACCGACATACCGCTTTCGGCCTCCCCCGAGGTCCCGAAAGGGGAGCTTAATAGCTTTTAAAAAAAAATGCCGACGAATTTGACTACAATAGTTCTTTCTACAATATCCAAATACAGGTTGCAAATGCTTTGCGTTTAGGAATCCACATTCCTTCGAAAATTAATGATTGTAATAATTATCATTTAATGATACCTTATGACTCACCTACAATGTACAAGATGTCATAAACATTTGTCTCGGTGTGGGGATCGCATCCGCTGAGTCTCGTTTCCCAGACGGCTTCTTGATCAACGACACCAAGAAGAGTGTCTTATAGCGAAACAGGATATCGCGGGCTGTCTTATAGTGTTCGTGATGAAGGGACATGAAAGACCATGTTGATAGATCAGTTGAGCTGCTCATTAATTAGTCATACTCTGGTATACACTACCGACCAGAGGATGTATGGTAATTAATCACAGTCAAATCAATTAAAATCAATAAGTAACTAATTTAATTTTAATAAATTAATAAAACATACAACCAGCACTCACATAATCCTGGCACCAAATTAAGTCTAAGGTATGTTTCGTGGATATCAGAAGACTCTGGAGTCTTATGGGTGTTAATTCTCTATAATCAGAAACAAATATTCGTGTCAATCTCAGTGCAACGATTTCACGCAGTCTCCCCAATTATAACGGAAACCTTAACCAACTGCAAAAAAATATATTCATTAGGAGTTTTTTAACTATACAAAATAAAGACGTCGTAGGCCTGCTGGTATAGACATCCTTTTATCAAATCTTTCTTTCTCTACAAGAATTTTTTAGACCAACTAAAAATCATTACAAAATAAAATTAATGCACTTGCGACATATTTTGTAACATACTCCTTCAGTAGGTATAGTATTCATCGATATGGCGATGACAGCCTCCGTGGTGCAGTTGGTTAAACGCCGGCTGTGAAACGAGAGGCCGCGGGTTCGATCCCCGCATCAAAACAAATATTTGTGTGATCCACAGGTATTTGTTTCGGGTCTGGGTGTTTCTGAGACCGAAAAGTCTCTCGTAGTTTCTGATACCCACGACACAAGACTTGATCTCAGTGTGGGGTCAAGACTATGTATGTGACTGTTGGGTGTTATTTATTTATACTCGTATATGACTAGCTTTACAGCAACTTTACTGTCGTAGATTTATGGACTTAGATATTCATACACAGTTTTAAAACCTCTTTAAGTTATCGAATGTTTTGTCCCTTTCGAACAACATTGGAATTCAGTTTAGGCGAAGAAAACAAAACATTATACAGCTAAAATACGTTTTAAAACTGTCTATGAATAATGCCGTTACACTCTGAACTTATAAAAAGTGTATTTTCCGGAAAAAAGTTGCCTGTAGCTCTCCGGTTAACGACTCAGGTCAATGCATTGTTCCGGTACTGCTTTAAAGAACAAACCTACAAACACAATTTCACAATAATATTAATATAATTCTCTATATCAATACATATTAATCGATAATATATTAATTAATGGACGTCTATCGCGCCGTGGGATCTCGTACCTAAAACAAGTAATCACTAAAAAGGCATGTTTAATATATTTTTCATTACCAAGGTGCAATATTTTATAAATAATTATTCATTATTCACCACTTACATATATTTTATAACCTAACTTAGAAACTAGCAACCTACATCTTGCTAAGGACTACACAAATACATTAATACACTCCAACTGTCCTGCAGCATTTTTTTAAAAGTACATAAACAGTAAAGTTTTTTTTTTTTTATTGCTTTGAATGACGAGACGAGCCTGCCATTCGCCTGATGGTAAGCGATACGACCGCTCATGGACAGTAGCAAAACCAAACAACACCATGAGTTACAAGGCATTGCTTGGCATTCCACTGCGCTCGCCATCCTGAGACATAAGATGTTAAGTCTCGATATGTCCAGTAGTTACTCTGGCTACAATGTCCTTCAAACCGGAACACAACAGTGCATTTACACTGCTGTTTGGCGGGAGAAATAGACATTGCGGTGGTACCTACCCAGGCAGACAAATACATAAATACACTTCAACTGTCCTGCAGCATTTTTTTAAAAGTACATAAACAGTAAAGTAAATTTCAAGTCCACACTGAACCAATTCTTTATGGATTCAGGTGTTCTAGCCGGCAAACTATATATAAACCATATATCTAGCCTCAAATCGGTTGTTTATTTAAAATATGAAAACAATTCCAAGGAAAATACATTAAGATAACGATTAGATACGCAAAAGAAGACAGACGTAGGAATGTCTATACACAGTCTTTGCAAAAACGGTAAATTATGTCGATTAGATAATAGTTACAGCGTTTTACAATTAAATTAATCAACCTTAACATGTCAATCAGCTAACTGATTGAAGTTATTAAGTTTATCCAAAAGATTTATTTGAAGGACGGCGCATTAAGGAAAGAAGTTGGTTAGACGCCGCCTGTGAAACGAGAGGCCGCGGGTTCGATCCCCGCACCGAAACAAATATTTGTGTGATCCACAGGTATTTGTTTCGGGTCTGGGTGTTTGTGAGACCGAAAAGTCTCTCGTAGTTCCTGATACCCACGACACAAGATTCGATCTTAGTGTGGGGTCAGGACTATGTATGTGACTGTTGGGTGTATTTATTTATTTATTTATTATTTATTTATTTAAACTAGCGTCTTGTCCTACATGATTTCTCATTAGCAATGTCTTAAGCACCTTACACCAGCATTCATCTATTATAGTAAAAATGATTCTATTTTTAAATTAATCACTTCAAAATATATACAAGTCGCTAAAAAATGCTAAAATAAAAAATATGTCCATAAAACCTTGACTTGTTTAGTTGAATATAAAAAAAAAACACGATAAAAGTAATGATTCATATTTCAGCTGGACACTAGGTGGCACTGGTTGACTGTAGCGAGAACTCTTGGGTTCGGAGACAAGGGCAACATCGGCGTGGCGGGATACCATATGCACCCACAACATCTAATTGATTTACTCAGCAGTATCACCAGCTTTCCGGTAATAATATTCAATACACTCGTAATACTGACAGTTCCTCACTGCATCTGATTTGTAAAGTATAGCTCCTAAAAACATTAACATCTCCGAAAAAACAGAAAGTAAAATTCATACTAATTGTTGAGCTTCAAATGGCTTTCAATAAAACTATGGACTGTTCGATACATGTGATTGAATCCTAGTAAACTATTTACTTCCCAATGTAGACGTGTGATGAAGAGGACGAGGATAAATGTGAGCCTGTATGTGACGGCACGGTGTGGGCCTGCGTGTTGGTCGACGAGCAAGGATGGATCGTCGCCAGGGACAAGCCAGAGAGTGAACAAACTGAGGAGGAAGACGTGGTGACAGAGCATCTGGCTACACTGTACCCTACAGCTATGGGTGCTTTACTCAACGCCACCGTCTTCCAACTCAACTGGATCCACGACTACCAAGGAGTTTGCTTCCCACCGAAAGACGAAAAAGCCAACGCTAGTCCGGTAAATACAAATTGCCCAAATTATGTGGAGTGTAATCAAATACCAAGATAAATCACATTTTTTAGATAATGTTTGGTGTTTCCTATCAAATATATTATGAACATATAGCCTAGGCCTGAAAATATAAAACCGCGATAAATGCACCACATTCGAACTTTATACAATTATCATCTTTTACACGCGGCTTGGTCATTAATTATTGCATAACTAAACCATCTTAGTTATTCTCTAAAATACTAACACCCATATTCTAACACCCATATTCTAAGACGTTTTCTTGACTCCACTTGACGTTATTAGAGGAAATCCGTATTCTTAGTAGAAAAAAATCTCCTCCACTCAACGTCACTCAAAAATTTTCCTGTCTCGAGGAAAGGAATCAACTGTCAAACTCAAGGTACGTCGCGACCTACCTTAAGGAAGAAATAAAAGAAATAATCCTACTTTAAAATTGTAAATAAAAGAGAGAAATAAAGTTTACCTTTTAAAATTCTTAAATACCTAAATATGCCAACATTTTTTTGAGGTGGGTGCCTCTACACGATTTACACGTTTTCCTAGTGAATGATACAAACATTACTCTTTATTTCATTTAATAAAAGATTTGTGGTTTGGAAACAGTGTTTATTATTTTAAACAAGTTATTAAAGATTTCCAACAGTTCCTGTAATACTTGTACGATACTCCGTACGAATATCTCGAACGACGATTCATCCATAAGAATATCCTTCGAAATTTCCGGGTTGGATGGTATGACCCTCCTCCTGTCTGCATGCGTTTTTTTCTCCGACTCACTAAATATTTGTCTTCCAGTCACAATCCCGAAGATTTTGAGTTCAATAATTATATATTATTCTATGTAAACACTCTGACATGACATTTGACTGTCACTTTTCAAGTGATCATAGACTATTTTCAAAGGTTTTTTGTTAAATCTCTACTTTATCTATACATCAATGACGTAATTAATGACGTTTTTCCTTGACTCAACCTCACTCGAGGAACCTTTAGTAAAGGTATATTTTTAACTAAGCATACCATTTTCGAGGGTCCCTCCAATTCATTTGTAAAGTCACCTCGACTAAAATAAGGTTGAGGAAGATTGGAGGACACGTCTTAGAATACGGGTGTTAAGCCCTGGTCTGACGAACGGTACGTGCGGCACTGCGGCAAGCAACGGAGTTCAAGCAACTAAGGAGGTTTCACAGATAGGTTTCACTCTGCGTAAATCCGTTGACCAATGGGAGGGCCGAAACTTGACAACAAATGTTATTATGACAATTTTGCATTGAAGTCTTCACGGGTCTCCATGACAACGGATAACAATTATTTGAGTTCAAAAATATATAAAATTATATAAAAAAATAGTTTGTGCGTCATTCTAAACGAAGTCGGTACAAAGGCACATAAGACCATTTTCTCAAATATTGATACTTGACATAATTAGTTTATATTTTCTCATGTAAATTAGCGTGCTATTAACTATATTATTTTATTTTTTCTGCTAATAAACCTATTCTTTGATCAAGTTATATTTCACTGGACTTGTATAGATACCTACTCTTAAATTATCGCCGATTGTACCGTAATTTGATAAAAACAAATTGTATTATTATTAGAAAATAAAATAATTTTGTTTTAATTATAAACTATCACAAGCAAAACCTGGATCAATACTGATGGACACTTTTTACAATAATCATTTAATTGTACTTTTTATCTAAATTCACAATACGGAGCTCAAATAATAGACGTAGGTATAGGTAGGTAGTTGGTATATATGTATCTGCACAACCTCCAGCAAATCAGCAGTTCTTGATCCTAGGTTTAACTTTATTTGCATACATAAACTCACGCCTTTATCCCAAAAGAGGTAGGCAGAGGCGCCACCAGGACACCCACATTTCGCCTTGTATGTTCCGTTCCATGATGTGACAGGGGGCGAGCCTAACGCCATATCGGACACAAATTCCTGGCTCCAGGCTGATGATGAATAGAAAAACCCAATATCACTTTGCCCGAGCCGGGATTTGAACCCGAGACCTCAGCTTTGTAGTCGTACCGTAGTACAACTACGCCACCGAAGCAGTTTTAAAAAAATGTCGCACTCCGTTCGCACTGGTTCGCACTCTGTAAATGTAAATGTCTCTGAAATATTGCAAAAATCATTATTTTGATATAGAAGATGTTATAGATCTCAGTACATTTGTTGAAATCTGCAGCTTTATCAAAAAGGAACTAAATAGTAGGAGTTAAAAACAAAGAATCGTCTATTTCCCTCCATTACAAAGTGAAAGACAATAAAATATTGAATTGACCGCTCAAAAATACGGGCTGGAGAAGCTAGATGTAAAGCAACACGGACTAATATTAACAAGGGTCGTATGGTACAAGCTGCGAATTTGCTTTCTATAATAAGTACGGAAAAATTTAAGAAACATTTTTCAACTGTAATATATTATTATAAGACGCTCATCGGATGAACTAGTGATATTTTCCTAATTGCTCCGACCACCGTACACGAAGGTGGTAAACTCGTCAATGACACATGCAAATATTTCGTGTTTCTAATATCGGTTTCCAGATATGCTTTCGAGCAGGGTAGCATAATAGTGTTTGACGGCAAGAGCTGATTATTTCTTGCTGGTGGATATTGTAATTGGATTTAAAATTGTAATACATCAGATGCGTTGCGGTTACATTTTGGTGCCCATATGAAAAAATATGGGCACACTACCATCGGAGATTTGTTCCCTTTTATTATCAAATGTTAATGTGTTCTTTCTATCTTGATATAAAACACAAAGGCTCCTGCTATTATTTCTGTCAAATTATCGACAAATAAATCCATGCCGCAATGTCGCACGCCGCGGCGATTTGACGAGAATGACTGCGCACTGTGCGGTGTATTTTCATATAAATCTGTACCGCTACCGCAAACCGCTGTCAGTTTCTATCAAGCGACCAAAATGTTATAATGGAGTTGACCCTTCACCGTGCGCGCTGGTTGACGCATATCGCAATAGAACAAAAGACAAATGATGACGTTTTTCATACAAAACCGAGTTTGACATCGCATTGCGTGCAACGCAGTGCCGCGCGTACCGTTCCACAGACCAGGGCTTTAGACGTTTTCTCGACTCCACTTGACGTTACTAGAGGAAATCCGTATTCTTAGTTGAAAAAAATCTCCTCCACTCAACGTCACTCAAATAAATTCCTTTCTCGAGCAAAGAATCAACTGTCAAACTCAAGGTACGTCGCGACCTACCTTAAGGAAGAAATGAAAGGAATAATCCTACTTTAAAATTGTAATTTAAAAGAGAGAAATAAAGTTTACCTTTCAAAATTCTTAAATACCTAAATATGCCAACAATTTTTTGAGGTGGGTGCCTCTACACGATTTACACGTTTTCCCAGCGAATGATACAAACATTACTCTTTATTTCATTTAATAAAAGATTTTTGGTTTGGACACAGTGTTTATTATTTTAAAAGAGTTATTAAAGATTTCCAGCAGTTCCAGTAATACTTGTACGATACTCTGTACGAATATCCCGAACGACGATTCATCCATAAGAATATTCTTCGAAATTTCCGGGTTGGATGATATGACCCTCCTCCTGTCTGCATACGTTTTTTTCTCGGACTTACTAAATATTTGTCTTCCAGTCATAATCCCGAAGATTTTGAGTTAAATAATTATATATTAATCTACGTAAACACTTTGACATGACATTTGACTGTCACTTTTCAAGTTATCATAGACTAGTTTCAATGATTTTTTGTTAAATCTCTACTTTATCTATAAATCAATGACGTAATTGATGACGTTTTTCCTTGACTCAACCTCACTCGAGGAACCTTTAGTAAAGGTATATTTTTAACTAAGCATACCATTTTCGAGGATCCCTCCAATTCATTTGTAAAGTCACCTCGACTAAGATAAGGTTGAGGAAGATTGGAGGCAACGTTTTAGAATACGGGTGTAAGAGAGCACCGTGTTTATGTTTCTAACATCTTTGAGGCCTTAATCCGCCACTTTAGCAATATGTTTTTATCAGTATAATGCCATTATATGCTAAGTAGGTAACTTAGCCCTAAGTCCTATATATCAACAATCTAATCCAAAAAGCCATAAGATTTGTTACAACGCTTATAATTTATAAATTATGATAATTTGCTAATAAAGATAAATAAATATTAACGCCCCTTTTTAATTCACTCAAATCAAGTTATTTCAAAGCGTGATATTAGTATTCTGTGGTGATATCTTATAAATAGGAATTAGATAATCTAAAAAATTCTATGAACAAAACGCGATAACAATTTAATCGATTAGAAAATATATGCGAACAAAGCATTTTATTGACTGAATATTTTTGGACAAAATATTGGATGTCAATTTTAGCAGTACATTTACTAATAGAAATATTCAAAAGTATACCTACCTATTATTTAATTCTTCAACATTCTGCACTCTTTGAATTTGATACACATCTATGAAAACAATTATTAGTATCGATACAACAACCAACTAGTAATCAATCAACCTCTTTTTCAGATGATGTCCTCAATTTTAAGATCTTTATGGCACTCGGCAAAACTAATATTCCATCTCACGCAGGAGTTGGCAGCGCTTATAATGTTTCTGAATTCAGGTAAACGAGAAATATATATAGGTATACGAACCTACTGTATACAGATGCAATATCTCAAAGTGTTGACAAACCAATGTAAACAATCGTGACCGTAGTATAATAGTATAACTATAAGGTATCCACCAAAGATATACGGAGAAGATAAGTTTGACAGCTTCCATGGCACAGTTGGTTAGAGGCCGGCTGTGAAACGAGAGGCCGCGGGTTCGATCCCCGCACCAAAATAACTATTTGTGTGATCCACAGGTGTTTGTTTCGGGTCTGGGTTTTTGTGAAGCCGAAAAGTCTCTCGTAGTTCCTGATACCCACAACAGAAGACTCGACCTTAGTGTGGGGTCAGGACTATGTATGTGACTGTTGGGTGTATTTATTTATTTAATTTATGTAAGAAAACCAATAAGAACACCTTATTTCCGTAGATTTGCTCAGAGCTGGTACGATAAAGCTAATGCCTAGAAGTATTTTTTAAGTAGGTATTTTCTTTTTTTACATCTGGATGGATGGCGCTCCTCAACTGTGAGATTTATGCGGAATTTTCTTCCCCGCACAACCTCATTGTGGAACGATCTCTCTTCCGTGGTGTTTCCAGGCCGATACGACCTAGGGGCCTTCAAGAAAAGAGCCTACACTTTCCTCAAAGGCCGGCAACGTACCGACGATAGCTCTGTTGTCGTGGGTGTTTATGGGCGGCGGTGACTACTCTCCATCAGGTGGCCCGTCTGCTCGTTTGCCTCCTGTTTCTATAAAAAAAAAAAAACGCAAAATACGAGACGTGATTGAGTAGACTATACGTGACACTAACCACGCTCCCATTAGCTTCCCCGCACACCTTAGTGGATACGCAACATTAAAAGGGGTAGCAATTTTATTAATGAGATTTCCAGAATTTGTAACTTTATTATAAAATACATTTACCGCCTGATGATAGTCTGATTGTATTGTAAGTGACTCTGTTAATGCTTGCAATTGGTATTAGATTCATGAAATCATCACCAAAATATGTACTTAATATTTTGAAACTATCTCATTATCCAGAACTACAACTTCTCTCGTCCAGGATAAACAGTGGCAAAAGTTAACGTCGAGCACCGAAGCTCGGCGACATCCCTAAAATATTTAAATAAAAATGCAGTCTTAAAAGAAAATAAGTATGTATACTTATAATTCAAAAACAGATAAACGATAAAATACCAAAATATACTTACAATAATATAAACACTAATAACACTTCAAAAATTATTACGCAGAATAAAATGACTAATTTATTGTTATGACATATTCGTTCCACTTAACAATAAAGGGAAAGATAAAGAATTTATAAGCTGAAAAATTCCTTTATCTTCTTCTTTTAGCATTGAACGTAGCAGCAGAAACGGAGAAAGAAAGGACGAAACGTAGAAACCGACTGTGGCGGGACAACGAGCGGGAGAAGTACGAGAGTTTGTACAATGACCGCGTACTCGTTAATAGGACAAGGTTTGCAGCATGTGACAGATCCCGAGCGTTTTATCTTTTGCAGGTAAACTACCTGAGCAAGTACCATAAGAGCTAACTAGGTATCATTATTATCATACACTAATACCACAAAGGGTCACTATAGCTAACTGTTAAATTCAAGGCTATCCTGGTAAAGTAGCGACTGGCAACAAATAATAATAATGAATCCCGTAAACGTTCTACTGCAAGGCACGGGTCTCTTCTAAATCGAGAGTTCGATTGAGAGGGATTTGACCATGGTCAACCAGCTTAGTGCAGGTGGATAGACTTCACACTCAACAATATGCATTATTCTTCACGATGTTTTTCTTCAGTATGTTGTAATTGAATATCAATACACACATTACTCCGAAAAATCAGTGTACCCTAGAATATAAGATATAAAAAACTTGTTATAATGCAAATTTTAACTCGTTAAAGCGCACACCGAAAGCAATGGAAATGCTTAAGAAACCTCCGAAGCCTTGCAAATGGCCTTTGGTCGGGGCTATAGTTCCGAAAACGAACCTATTACTACTGGCTGTTTATCTCAAGTGTCCATACAACGGCAGACCGATACCGGATCCATTAGTCAATCAACAGGTAAGTACTCCGGGTTTATTAATAATTTTTGGTACATTATGTAATTGTAAAGGGAATGTAATCTAAAAATGCGAACAGATTAAAAAACAACAGACATACTGCTAAGCAGGTCGTAATTATGTCTTGGAATCATCATCATCGGCCGATAGCAGCCAATGTTGAACATAGACATCCAATGTGCGCCATTTCACCGTCTTCAGCATGTCGCATCCAGCATCTGCCAGCAATCTTTCGTATGTTATAATGCTTCATATTTTGATGTGACCGTTATT
This sequence comes from Deilephila porcellus, assembly GCA_905220455.2. Classification (NCBI taxonomy): domain Eukaryota; kingdom Metazoa; phylum Arthropoda; class Insecta; order Lepidoptera; family Sphingidae; genus Deilephila; species Deilephila porcellus. Next base: position 9,737,269 of record LR999986.1, on the reverse strand, counting down.
TTGTAGTAACTGCCAGCTTAAAGTTCATGGACATCCTTAAATTTTACATACACCTGCTTATAGAGTACCTAAACCTATAACCCACAAACCTATAAGCATATATGTACCTACCCTACCGATTTTACTCTATTCCACGCCGATAAACTTGACCCTGTATAGTGTACTGAAACACTTTTCTATGCAGATTTCCTCTCGATATTTTCCTGCAAGGTTAACATGCGTAGAATCTATGTATGGAATTGAGTATGTGTGCATGTATTAATTGAAATGATTTTGATTAATATTTAGAGGTAGACGTGGTAATGAGTGTGTGCTATACTTATTAAAATGATGTTATTAGTATTTAGAGGTGGATGAGGACGTGGTGGGTCCGCGCAGCAGCTCGGCGAGCCGGCTGGCGTGCTGGCGCAACCGCGAGCCGCTGCCGGCGCGGCCCACGCACACGCACTGCTACCCGCACAACTACACGCAGGTACTGCCTCTAACCATATTACATTACCGTTGGTGTATGTGTATAGAACCGTCTAGAGGTCTTAGGCCGTAGTCAATCACATTGGAGTTTGGACTAGTACCTGCCTACGTGTTGAAGAGTTCTGGACATAGCCTTATATTAAATATTATTTCATCAACCCTATGTCATAAGAATAAATTGGGTAAAATTTAAACCAATTACAATTCACAAGGGAAATAGGTTTGACAAAACAATGAAATAATATAACTAATAACAAAAGCAGCCCTTAATAAGCTGCTTTTGTAGATACTTTAAATCAAGCGTTTTTTTTAAATAACATTTGGCTAGAACAATTCGTTAACGAAAGCATATCACTTTCAGTTATTCCTGTAACCAATTAAATTGCAATTCAACAATCGTTTGCCAATTAACACATTATCTTGCTAATAAATCAACGAGATTTAGATAAAATTTTGCGGCGCCTTTCTTGTATCTGAAATAATGATCATGATGATGCAAAGGTATAAATAATTGCTTATTATTTGATTTCTTCCGTGTTAAGTATGATGTATGGTACAATTTCATGAAATATTAAGGCACGTGGAGTAGATATGAAGTATAATAGTACCTAGTAATTACAATCAGGCAAACGCTTTTTCAAGATTATGGCATTAAATGGCTTAGCAGCTTCTGAGAAACGACAATATGATTATTATGATAAATATAGGACAATGGAAAAAAGAATCTACGCGTCAGGAAAAGTGCGCAAATAAACTTTCTAATCAGAGATTAAAAACGCTGTCTAAACCTTATCTGAGTACATCTCTTGATAGGAATAAAATATGTGGCGTATAATCCTTTACATAGACTCTCGCCTATGTCCTATTGGTGTAAGATGGTATTTTGTTTTCCTCGAAAGACTAAATATCAATGGATAGTAAGCTCCCTCTCAAGTCATCAACATGATTTTTGAGAAAGAACAAGAAACTAATAATAAAACAGAAGAAAACCACGTTGGTGGATGAAACACATAAGATTAGAATTTCGTCTTTGTCTTCTATATTGCGAGCGCAAGAGGCAATACAAAGGCGTCTCATGCAACTGAGCGGCTCACACTGAGCGCCCTTTGAGCACCGCCATTTACCGACAGCGAGCCGGCTCGCGCGAGCAACGCTCGCTCGCGACAACGTTCAAATTGGCTCACGAGGCAAACGCGTCTCCACATCGCGAGGCGTGCATCGATACCCGGCTTTAGTATTATTGCCTGTCTACATTTCCAGAAGCGTTTGCCTAACATCCGGTATTAATTAATATTTCAGGAAAAAGGATACAGACAATGCGGTCCCTGGCTGCCGGACCCAGAAGAAGAAGAAGAAGAAGAAGAGGACAGTGAACACGGCCTCTCCACCTTGCTACTAGTTGTTATTATATTCTACCTGTTCCTCGTACTTTACGCTCTCATCGCAATGGCGAAGGAAAGAATATCAAAGTACTCGTGAAGCACCAATAACCAAGATGCCAATCCCGGGGTACTTATTCACCAGCTTATTATTATTCGGTTATGTTAAATAAAACCATAGTTGATTTTCCATTAAATCGTTTTAATTTTGAACATAGACATTTAGCTCGGAAATGTAATAATACTGATATTAAACGATCTTACGCACAGTCAACTAAAAAAATATATCATCGAATATTTCTAAACAATGAAACCAAATAAAAACTGAAAATGGAATTAACAAAAAATAAACATTTCCAAAAATAAATTGTTTAACTTATAACAGAATATAACATAACTTTTTGTTGCTCATAACGCAAGTGTAATAGCTTAACTATATACGATATTACTCTTTGAGCATATACAATAATAATTAACACAACATATACATCGGATAGGCCCCATTCATTTCGTTCACTCGCGCCAGGACACTTAATTATACCTTAACACTTAATGAGATAATTGTTTGTTTGGAAACACCGCGCCGCCAACAAACATTGCGCTCCACGCATAATCATATTGATTCTGATCAATCTCTGATAACATCTTGAATTAAAATTATAACATAACATGTGGATAATTGAAGGAAGAGTAATTTGAATATTTTTGTTGCAACAGTTTTTTTATATTTTTATCACTACATTGACTTACTGCTTTACAAGGGAACAAAAATACCTAGGCTTTGCTAATCACTATTACAGATTTACTGACAAAAAATAAAAATATTATTCATTATTACAACTTAGTAAAACATTGCATTCTCTGTTTAACAAAGTGAAATAAATTTCATTCCCCTCATTTATTTATTAAACATGAATTAAAAATCGCATTAATTTCCCAAATAAAAAAAAACTTGAAACAAAATCAATTACAATTTATATAAACTGCATAGTGCACATACAGTTTATAGTAATGTAGTAATTTTTACAACATGTGTATGAACATGTGAAACAAGAAAACTGATTATATTTAGTCGTTAGTTCCAAGTCACTGTAATAATATCATTCTGCTGTATCTTTTTTTTACAAGCATTTATTTAACTTTTGCCTATTTAAAATAATTAACCTTTAAAAGATGGAACGCTTCACGCATATGGAAATTAAATCATGTCTTCCTATACTCGTATTATATCGATACTTAAAACTACTAAATTCAATCAAAATCCTAATTTGATTTGATTATATATCATTTAAAAATCTTTAGTTATTTACTAGGTTTGTCGGCTTCCCGAATAATATTTCAGAAGGGAGTCAGCTATTGTAGAGCATTCTTAAATCGTAAATACAGGAGTTTTAAATTGTTTATAAGATAACTTTAGGTTTAACTCACTGGGAAATATAGAAACTAACAAATGAAACATTGATAGGGTATTCAACTTTGTGGAGTTGTAATATGCATACGAAAATGCAAACTTCAAGTCATATCGATATGGCGTGATGACCAGATTGAAAGATCTGTTATTGTATAGGTAAAGTTAGTGTAGGTATTCGATATCACCTAATTTATTGAATTTGGTTATTCACGACATTCTGTCAATGAACTTTAAGAACAAGAACATGTATCCTTATTTTTCAATAACAACGAATTGATTTACAAATATTGAAACGATCTTCATTACGGGCACTAATCGAGTAGGTATGATAAGCCGGGGGGTTTCAATCAGCAATTCTACCATATTTATAGTGAATTGCAATAACTCGACTCGGTTAACAATGCTAGATAAACCACGCGGCTGTCACGTTGCGATTGGCACGCTTGAGGTAACTCGGAACCCCTGTTTAATCTCTAAATACTCATGCTACAATACTTACAACCCTGAAATGTCAGACTATTAAATATTCTATTTTCATCCATTTCGATCCGTCTATAATGAAAACATTACAAAATATTACAGTAACGGTGCGAAAGACAACAAAGTGTAATCTAATTGAAAAGCTATGGAAAACTACAAATGGAAGTCACTTCATATCAGTTGTATAATTGTTAAATTTAATTAAGAACTTACTTTGTTCCTCTTTGTGGGTATATAGATTCTTTGCGATCGTATCACCGACACTATTTTTCTTCAAGCTGATTTTATTAAAAACGAACTTCGATAAAACTAAAATCAGACCGTCAATGTTAGTAAGTCCACTGCTGAACATATGCTTTCCTCAAAGATTTTCACTATGACCTATAGAAGTTCCCTGCATCCAGCGACCTGCTAATGGGATTACTTTTACATTATAATTAAAAACATATGGTATTATAAACAAGTAATGAACAAATTATAAAATAAGATTTCAGTAAGTACTTTATGTATCACCTTTATCATCAGCCGCAGGAAGCCTACTGCTGAATATAAACCTCCTTCAAAGAATTCCACAGACACGATGGAAGCGGCCTTCATCCAGCGAGTTCTTACAGCCTTCCGACATCCGACGCTATCATTGCTTAGTATAAATAAAATAATAATTACAACAGAAGTGATGTCCTTAAACAACTTGTACTTTGGCAGATGTTTAATAATACAATGATTGCATACTTGTGTTATCAACATTCATAGAAAACCGAATGTTTCATGTTTGAAGAGAATTTGATAAGCAATTGATAAAGACCTTGAAGTCCTGACTTTAAAGTTCTATTCTTTAAACATGTTTGTTAATATTTTCCCAACCCAAAAATACGATCTCAAAGTACCAATTACAAAGTATAATCAGATTTTAACATTCTACTCGTACTTAAATATACTTACATTAAATATCATTAAAGACCTTAATTTGACAAAAATATATAATTAAATTACATTTCTTTTACATTCTTATAACTTCATACTGAATAATGTTACACAGTTTTTTTAAACTAGGATGGTGTTGAGAAAGAAACGGTAGCAGATGCAGATAAATTACTCATAGATAGAACTTAGCTCACGCTGGTCTATTGAGGGTCAATGGCCTTCACAAACTTTCCAAAAAAGCTTTCTAGAAATCATCCTACTCCAAAAAACACTGTGTATTTTTCATCATCTAATTAATGCATATTGAACACTGAATGAAATCGCACTTGGAGAGTAATCGATAAAATGGCTGCAAATTGGGAAACAAAACGTATGAAACGGACGTCTTTATTTATTTACATTGAATTTGACTCAGCTTTCCATTTGTAAATCCATATACTGAAAAACATATACGAAAGGTTTACGGGGTTATAAACCACTTATAACCCCGTTCAGTGTGGGTTAAGTGTTCTCATACCAAGTGGCAGTACTTTTGTTTCGCCCCGTGTGTGTGCACGTTGCTATGACGTCATCGCGGTTATGACTAGTACAGTGTTCGTACACCAATGTTATCGATAGCTGCGTCATTTCCTGGCAAATTATTTTTGATTGATAGCAGGCTGTTTGAGCGATTTTATCGATTACCTCACCTCACTGTGTGCGTATCTTTGGTTACACATGTGCGTTAAATTAAATAATTTGGCAACGACATATCTAATACAATGGATCTGCTACATCAGACTGACATTTTGAAAACGTTGGCACACACTCAGTCACTCTGCACGTTATCTTCTAGCTAACGTCGTCAATACTAGGGAGAATTGTGAGGTTGTTACTAGAGCTAATATTGCGAACAAAAAATAGCGGAAACTTTGGACTCAAACTGTAATTCATTGTGTCTTAATTAAAAATAAGGACAAATGTCATTTTGTGCACTAAAGACATGAGCAAATCAATCAAGCACTACTAGGGTCATAAAATGATTAAATCAACGATAAGTAACATAATAAAACCCCAATGCATATTTACGAGAACTCTGAAAATTCTGTTGATAGATAAGGTCCTCTTGATTGATCGCCCACCGCGGTTATTCCCCGCTATGCTGGTTCGTGCGCACAGGTTTTGTTCGTAATATCCATTCTAGTATATTTATTACCTCAATTAGACGCCCAGAATAATTATTCCGAACAAGTTATCCACATTAATATTAAAACTATTGACTGAACACGACTAATTAATAAAATCTGTACCAACAAGCTACTTATATTAGAAAATTATATTATTCGGCAATATACAGATCGATATTTTATGTCATAGAAATGTAATAAATCGAAGAAGAAACAAAACGTAACACGTTCAAATAAAAACACATTCTTTGGTATAACAATATGCAAACACAACATTGTGCAACAGATAATCCTTAAAGTATCAAAACAAAAGAAAATATAAATATAAATTAATCACATTAAATGTGCCATGTAAAGCGTGTTTGGTCACTTATTACTAGTTTGTGATGCATTGGTCTCTGCCACAATACTTACTTAATATTATGGAATGTCCAAACTTTTGGATCTCTATTATAAAAATCCATATTAAAATTAACACATAGAAACACACAAAAATATGATGTCATGTTAACAAAAATAACGAATTGTGGGAATTTTCGAAGTCTCTGCACGATAATGTCTCTAAATACGATATTGAATCATCGAGCCGTATCGAATCGAACGAATCAATCTATAGCGAATGATACTATCGGGAGATACTAATCAACACAGGTTATAAAATTTTTGGCACTCACTTATCTTTTTGTCACACATTAATCAAAGGCGTGTTATACACACAAATAAACTAACTAAAATAAATTTAAGGGTTAAAATACATTTTTATTATATTCAATTTGAACAAGGTGACCACGAAATAATTTTAATATACAACTACACCAAAGACCCATGAAAAATATTAAAGGTGCCTTCACTCACCGAATCGTTTAACTCGACGGCTAAACCTCAAACAGATATTCAACCGATCGAAATCGAAACCAAATCATATTATGCATATCGATTCTGCGTATATAACTCGCCAAGACATTATCAAATCGTACAAAATCAACTTTGATCTACTCCGTAAATCCAACATCTACCGCGAACAAGTATCGATAAAACTTTCTGAATGGTACACCACTGGTGGTACTAAACTGTCGATAATAATCTTTGTATTGCTTGTAGTGTGGTTTGTAGCACTGTATGTTCATAGGTTAGTGTGTTTGTCTCTTTCGAGCGCACTTTTGTCGACTTCGATGAAGTCGAGTAAGACTCATTCCTCCTCGGACTCGGTGTCGGAGTCCATGATGGTGTTGAACCAGTTCTCCCAGTTTGATGGACCGTTCAGCGAAGACCGGCTGTATTGGAAACAACTATTAATCGGCTTTGACAAATTGAGAGCATTTTACTTATTTTAGTAAGAAGCAGCAAAATTACTTTATGGTTATATTCTTAAAACTTGATTGAGGGAAAGTAGACTAGTTTATAATAAGCATGCACCTATACAATATCCTAAAAATGCACATTTGTTGATCCCAATAAATAAATATATAGTTTAAATGAAATATCGATGTTAATTTAGATCACATTACTAGAGCAATTATTGATAAGGCATACTCTTCGGATCATAAATGCATGTAGAACTATAGCAAATTTCTGCCAATGAAATAAATGAGGATTTGTTATACATTTAAGTTACTCGCCAACATTAAGAGGTGAGAGAAACTACCGTGTGGCCGCTCAAAGAATGCGTTCCTGACAGGTCGTAATCGAAAGGACGATGTAACTTTGAGGTGTCGTTGCATTTACAATAACAATTTTTTTATTAATTTATCCTACTAACGAAGTTACATAAAAAATAATAATTAATAAGTAAATTAAAAATAAATCTTATTACTTTTGGCTAAATTTGATGATAAATAAATATAAAAATATTATTTTTAAAAATTCATATAACTTCGGTACAAGGTTATATCAACTGAACATTTTTTTAGTGATGTTGCCAAAAATAGCAAGCAATTTTAATGTTACTGTCCCTTATACTATAAAACAATACATTTTGTCTTTTTAATAGTTTAAAAGATATATTTTCAGTGCAAATAAATAAAGCACCCAACCAAGCTAACGGAAAAGAAGAATTGATTAATTTTCTACAAGCAAACGGAATTGAAGCAGATATGGGGATGTTAAAAGCAGAACTCTTAAAATTAGTAGTTGACAAGAATCCTGCAAAAGTGCGATTTGAAATCGACGAATTGGCTCTATTAGATGGTCATTGGGGTTCTTAGAATCTAATTTGGGCTGAAATAAAAAGTTGTGCAGCCCGCCACAATATTAATCCGCCACTCAGTACAAAAAAAAATGATGACTCTGTGAAAAGAAGCTCACGCGAAAATTACAACAGAAGACTGGGCCAAGGTAGTGGACAAAACGAAGAAATACATTTTCGAAGACTTTAACCGAGATATTAGAAACCATAATTAATAATTGATACAATATTAATTTTACTAGAAATAATTCAAAAGTTTACCAAAATCTTAATTATTTCCCATCATTACACATGATCTACTGACATGTGTCAGGAACGCATTCTAATAATGGCCAGACTTTAATACGATTGAATTAGTAATTTTTTTTTTCTTTTCTGGTAAATCTTTTCGTGTATTTAAACATAATAAAATACGACAATAACAAATTGAAATCAAGAATGCAGAGCGCCACAACACCCTTATTTAATTTAGATTCTCAAACGATAAAAGTGAGACTAAAATTAGAGATATAATAAATCCGGGCTGATGTGGCGTCATCCTAATCGGAGTAATTTAGATGGTATTCTACGATAGGCCAGGTTAATTTACAGCGTTATGGTACCAGACGCTTTATCCTTTTTCATTATTTCGGAAACGTATATTACGTAAATATAATCCCATATTTCAAGTTTTAGAAGAATAGTCACTAATCAAGTTATCAATAATAACCACATTCCTTTAAATATTTTTTTACAAATGTTTTCTTTGCAAAAACGAGAAATGTGTGATATATAACCGATAGGATATTCAAATGCCAAATAAATAGAATTCCGATAACATGAGGCATTATCAGCAAGTAGATCCGATAAAATTAATTATCGGTAGATTTTACAAACGGTTAAGGTTGTTCTAAATTTTACATTCAAAATAATATAAAAATTTGACTTAGAATTAAGCGAGATTGTGGAGAACCGTTATGCACACACTTTTACATAAAGTTATATCTAAAATAAATAACGTGCCACATTTTGAAATCTATACTCGTATTAATGCTGTTTCGATAGAAATGTTTCATTTTAATGATGATTAATCTCTGGGTCAAGTAATGTATGAAATAAACTACATATACAGATGAATTTTTCAAATGGACGTGGAATACTAAATCCGAAACTATGATATATAGCTAAAAATGCTAAAAGAAGCCCGATTTTGAAATAACTAAAACCGCATTACTTAGATTTTTGGAAAATCAGTACCTATGCCTACCGAGTAATTTACCCTGATGATTGAGAAAAAAAACGCATGCTATAATATTAAACCATTCGATATCAACTATTAGCACAAATATTAGCAAGCTTATGGAATAATATATTAATACACATTTGTTTTTTTTTTTTTCGAAATTTTCGTGTTCGATTCCTCGCTAGGCATATTGATTTATTAAAAATCGAAGTATGCAGTTTTAGTTTTCTTTAAAATCACGCTTGTGACTCCTTTCAGAATTTTTTGCTATACTTTAAGTATACGACCTTCTTGGAGTATAGTACGTAATGTTTTTGTTTTGATGTTTTAGTGTACCTGCATTGTTAAATTTTGATGTCAATTAATTTTACTTACTTGAAAAATCAAGTTGACTGCTGTGTCTGCTTTCTCATCATTTACTTGAACTCATTACCTCATAAATAAATCGTGTGGGTATCTAATACAAACGCCAGGTTAAAACGCAATGTCTGAATAACTTAGCGGTGGCATTAGCGTGTTCGCGTGCGTGTGCGTATGCGTACGTGTGCGTATGCGTGCGTGCCTGCGTGTATATTGTGTGCGTGTGCGTGCGTACCTCGGTTTGGTGACGGGTTGCGGCAGCGTGGCGGTGGCGGGCGGGGGCGTGGCGGGGGGCGGGGCGCGGCGCTGCAGCGTCTGCGTGCCCGGCCCCGCCTCCGCCTCCCACGTGCCCGACAACACCCACCTGCACGCAAACACACTAATGTGAGGACATTCCACTTTATTGCTTCCTAAGTCAGACTGGACGCAGGTGCAAACATGTTTATAGTGCTCGTGGGGTTAAGTCCCAGGGCACACCTCTGAATTTTCAGAATCATGTGTGTATTATTCGTAGTCAATCACCACGCACTATAATAATTAAGGAAAGCATCGTGAGAAAACCTGCACACCGTAGCGATTTCTAAGAGTTTTATGGCAAATAGGCATACGAAGTGGGAGGTTTATGGGCTGATACAGATATCGAAGGTGATGAGGTGTAGTGTAGTAGTAACGTGTGGTACCGCGAGCTGCTGGCGGACTTGCAGTTCTCGCACTCGCTGCGGTAGTCGTCGCCGTCCTCGCCGCCCGCGCCGCCCGCCTCCGAGTAGCTGCACACGCACGACGGCTGCAACAATAGTATGGTCATTCATGATATTGCCCAAATATTTTTGAAGACCTCCAATTTTTGGCAATTTGCGTCCAAAAGGTCAGACATAACCATGCTAATCCAAAGTGAAAGTATCGAGTTTCCTTACCTTGTCAACAGTGAGCGGTAGCGTGGTGGGTGGCGCGGAGAGCGGCGGCTCAGCGGGCGGCGGCGGCGCGGGGGGCTTGTTGTTGGCGGGGGGCGCGGAGCCGGGGGGCTTGTTGTTGGTGGGGGGCGCGGAGCCGGGGGGCTTGTTGTTGGCGGGGGGCGCGGAGCCAGGGGGCTTGTTGTTAGCGGGAAGCGCAGGCCCAGGGGGCTTATTGTTGGCGGGGGGCGCGGGGGGCGTGGGACCAGGGGGCGCGGGCGCGGGCGTGGGATCGGCACCCACGTTCTGCTCCTCGCTGTGCGCGCGGGAACGACCGCCGCTCGACAGACGTACGCTTGACCTACAAACAGAATATACCGATATTTGATACAATTTCTTCAAGAGGTTGTTAAATACATTTATTAAAGCCAAGCTTATACATTTAATCTAATGGTCATAAATTTTACAAAATTTTATATAAATTAATGTTTAATAAATCGATTGCAGTTCATACAAATCAACTATCCACCTTTGCGGAATATTTAAGAAAATAAAACATTTTGCTATCACACGCTACATTACATAATTGAGGTGTGTATGAATTGGAGCATCACACAAGAGCGGACATAATGAACGAAATCTATGCTCGCTGGGCACGTGGCAACAGGGAGTGTGCGTGTACCTGTCGTCGTGGTGGAAGGCGAGGTCGGGCGGGTCGGCGGCGGCGATGTTGAGGTTGCGCGGGATGCTGCGGCCGGTGTCGTGGCGCGCGTCGGCGGCGCGGTGGAAGGAGCGGCGCACGTCGCCGTGCAGCGAGCGCTCGGCGCGGCAGAAGCCCAGCGCGCCCTCCACCGCCGCAGAGATGCGCGGGATCGTGCGGTGCCTGCCGAGTACACATATTACGCTCAGCATACCACATCATCTCATTTTTTTAAGTTATACTTCTTTTGGAACTTTTGCAAATTTATAAGAGTATTTTTTTTAAGATCCGCGCGTACACAGACATCGACGTAACAAAGTCAGCTGTTAACTGTCTGTCAAGTTTCAATATCACATTTTCCTCGTGGTCGAGGTCCCACGGTAGCTGATGTGAGACACTACACACGTGCTCGTACTCACAGCGAGGCGTGCAGGTTGTTGGCGTTGGTGTAGAAGCCGGGCACGTTGTGGGGTCGCTCGTGCTCGGGGTCGCGCTGCAGCACGGACAGCAGGCCGCGGTAGCTGATGTGAGACACTACACACGTGCTCGTACTCACAGCGAGGCGTGCAGGTTGTTGGCGTTGGTGTAGAAGCCGGGCACGTTGTGGGGTCGCTCGTGCTCGGGGTCGCGCTGCAGCACGGACAGCAGGCCGCGGTAGCTGATGTGAGACACTACACACGTGCTCGTACTCACAGCGAGGCGTGCAGGTTGTTGGCGTTGGTGTAGAAGCCGGGCACGTTGTGGGGTCGCTCGTGCTCGGGGTCGCGCTGCAGCACGGACAGCAGGCCGCGGTAGCTGATGTGAGACACTACACACGTGCTCGTACTCACAGCGAGGCGTGCAGGTTGTTGGCGTTGGTGTAGAAGCCGGGCACGTTGTGGGGTCGCTCGTGCTCGGGGTCGCGCTGCAGCACGGACAGCAGGCCGCGGTAGCTGATGTGAGACACTACACACGTGCTCGTACTCACAGCGAGGCGTGCAGGTTGTTGGCGTTGGTGTAGAAGCCGGGCACGTTGTGGGGTCGCTCGTGCTCGGGGTCGCGCTGCAGCACGGACAGCAGGCCGCGGTAGCTGATGTGAGACACTACACACGTGCTCGTACTCACAGCGAGGCGTGCAGGTTGTTGGCGTTGGTGTAGAAGCCGGGCACGTTGTGGGGTCGCTCGTGCTCGGGGTCGCGCTGCAGCACGGACAGCAGGCCGCGGTAGCTGATGTGAGACACTACACACGTGCTCGTACTCACAGCGAGGCGTGCAGGTTGTTGGCGTTGGTGTAGAAGCCGGGCACGTTGTGGGGTCGCTCGTGCTCGGGGTCGCGCTGCAGCACGGACAGCAGGCCGCGGTAGCTGATGTGAGACACTACACACGTGCTCGTACTCACAGCGAGGCGTGCAGGTTGTTGGCGTTGGTGTAGAAGCCGGGCACGTTGTGGGGTCGCTCGTGCTCGGGGTCGCGCTGCAGCACGGACAGCAGGCCGCGGTAGCTGATGTGAGACACTACACACGTGCTCGTACTCACAGCGAGGCGTGCAGGTTGTTGGCGTTGGTGTAGAAGCCGGGCACGTTGTGGGGTCGCTCGTGCTCGGGGTCGCGCTGCAGCACGGACAGCAGGCCGCGGTAGCTGATGTGAGACACTACACACGTGCTCGTACTCACAGCGAGGCGTGCAGGTTGTTGGCGTTGGTGTAGAAGCCGGGCACGTTGTGGGGTCGCTCGTGCTCGGGGTCGCGCTGCAGCACGGACAGCAGGCCGCGGTAGCTGATGTGAGACACTACACACGTGCTCGTACTCACAGCGAGGCGTGCAGGTTGTTGGCGTTGGTGTAGAAGCCGGGCACGTTGTGGGGTCGCTCGTGCTCGGGGTCGCGCTGCAGCACGGACAGCAGGCCGCGGTAGCTGATGTGAGACACTACACACGTGCTCGTACTCACAGCGAGGCGTGCAGGTTGTTGGCGTTGGTGTAGAAGCCGGGCACGTTGTGGGGTCGCTCGTGCTCGGGGTCGCGCTGCAGCACGGACAGCAGGCCGCGGTAGCTGATGTGAGACACTACACACGTGCTCGTACTCACAGCGAGGCGTGCAGGTTGTTGGCGTTGGTGTAGAAGCCGGGCACGTTGTGGGGTCGCTCGTGCTCGGGGTCGCGCTGCAGCACGGACAGCAGGCCGCGGTAGCTGATGTGAGACACTACACACGTGCTCGTACTCACAGCGAGGCGTGCAGGTTGTTGGCGTTGGTGTAGAAGCCGGGCACGTTGTGGGGTCGCTCGTGCTCGGGGTCGCGCTGCAGCACGGACAGCAGGCCGCGGTAGCTGATGTGAGACACTACACACGTGCTCGTACTCACAGCGAGGCGTGCAGGTTGTTGGCGTTGGTGTAGAAGCCGGGCACGTTGTGGGGTCGCTCGTGCTCGGGGTCGCGCTGCAGCACGGACAGCAGGCCGCGGTAGCTGATGTGAGACACTACACACGTGCTCGTACTCACAGCGAGGCGTGCAGGTTGTTGGCGTTGGTGTAGAAGCCGGGCACGTTGTGGGGTCGCTCGTGCTCGGGGTCGCGCTGCAGCACGGACAGCAGGCCGCGGTAGCTGATGTGAGACACTACACACGTGCTCGTACTCACAGCGAGGCGTGCAGGTTGTTGGCGTTGGTGTAGAAGCCGGGCACGTTGTGGGGTCGCTCGTGCTCGGGGTCGCGCTGCAGCACGGACAGCAGGCCGCGGTAGCTGATGTGAGACACTACACACGTGCTCGTACTCACAGCGAGGCGTGCAGGTTGTTGGCGTTGGTGTAGAAGCCGGGCACGTTGTGGGGTCGCTCGTGCTCGGGGTCGCGCTGCAGCACGGACAGCAGGCCGCGGTAGCTGATGTGAGACACTACACACGTGCTCGTACTCACAGCGAGGCGTGCAGGTTGTTGGCGTTGGTGTAGAAGCCGGGCACGTTGTGGGGTCGCTCGTGCTCGGGGTCGCGCTGCAGCACGGACAGCAGGCCGCGGTAGCTGATGTGAGACACTACACACGTGCTCGTACTCACAGCGAGGCGTGCAGGTTGTTGGCGTTGGTGTAGAAGCCGGGCACGTTGTGGGGTCGCTCGTGCTCGGGGTCGCGCTGCAGCACGGACAGCAGGCCGCGGTAGCTGATGTGAGACACTACACACGTGCTCGTACTCACAGCGAGGCGTGCAGGTTGTTGGCGTTGGTGTAGAAGCCGGGCACGTTGTGGGGTCGCTCGTGCTCGGGGTCGCGCTGCAGCACGGACAGCAGGCCGCGGTAGCTGATGTGAGACACTACACACGTGCTCGTACTCACAGCGAGGCGTGCAGGTTGTTGGCGTTGGTGTAGAAGCCGGGCACGTTGTGGGGTCGCTCGTGCTCGGGGTCGCGCTGCAGCACGGACAGCAGGCCGCGGTAGCTGATGTGAGACACTACACACGTGCTCGTACTCACAGCGAGGCGTGCAGGTTGTTGGCGTTGGTGTAGAAGCCGGGCACGTTGTGGGGTCGCTCGTGCTCGGGGTCGCGCTGCAGCACGGACAGCAGGCCGCGGTAGCTGATGTGAGACACTACACACGTGCTCGTACTCACAGCGAGGCGTGCAGGTTGTTGGCGTTGGTGTAGAAGCCGGGCACGTTGTGGGGTCGCTCGTGCTCGGGGTCGCGCTGCAGCACGGACAGCAGGCCGCGGTAGCTGATGTGAGACACTACACACGTGCTCGTACTCACAGCGAGGCGTGCAGGTTGTTGGCGTTGGTGTAGAAGCCGGGCACGTTGTGGGGTCGCTCGTGCTCGGGGTCGCGCTGCAGCACGGACAGCAGGCCGCGGTAGCTGATGTGAGACACTACACACGTGCTCGTACTCACAGCGAGGCGTGCAGGTTGTTGGCGTTGGTGTAGAAGCCGGGCACGTTGTGGGGTCGCTCGTGCTCGGGGTCGCGCTGCAGCACGGACAGCAGGCCGCGGTAGCTGATGTGAGACACTACACACGTGCTCGTACTCACAGCGAGGCGTGCAGGTTGTTGGCGTTGGTGTAGAAGCCGGGCACGTTGTGGGGTCGCTCGTGCTCGGGGTCGCGCTGCAGCACGGACAGCAGGCCGCGGTAGCTGATGTGAGACACTACACACGTGCTCGTACTCACAGCGAGGCGTGCAGGTTGTTGGCGTTGGTGTAGAAGCCGGGCACGTTGTGGGGTCGCTCGTGCTCGGGGTCGCGCTGCAGCACGGACAGCAGGCCGCGGTAGCTGATGTGAGACACTACACACGTGCTCGTACTCACAGCGAGGCGTGCAGGTTGTTGGCGTTGGTGTAGAAGCCGGGCACGTTGTGGGGTCGCTCGTGCTCGGGGTCGCGCTGCAGCACGGACAGCAGGCCGCGGTAGCTGATGTGAGACACTACACACGTGCTCGTACTCACAGCGAGGCGTGCAGGTTGTTGGCGTTGGTGTAGAAGCCGGGCACGTTGTGGGGTCGCTCGTGCTCGGGGTCGCGCTGCAGCACGGACAGCAGGCCGCGGTAGCTGATGTGAGACACTACACACGTGCTCGTACTCACAGCGAGGCGTGCAGGTTGTTGGCGTTGGTGTAGAAGCCGGGCACGTTGTGGGGTCGCTCGTGCTCGGGGTCGCGCTGCAGCACGGACAGCAGGCCGCGGTAGCTGATGTGAGACACTACACACGTGCTCGTACTCACAGCGAGGCGTGCAGGTTGTTGGCGTTGGTGTAGAAGCCGGGCACGTTGTGGGGTCGCTCGTGCTCGGGGTCGCGCTGCAGCACGGACAGCAGGCCGCGGTAGCTGATGTGAGACACTACACACGTGCTCGTACTCACAGCGAGGCGTGCAGGTTGTTGGCGTTGGTGTAGAAGCCGGGCACGTTGTGGGGTCGCTCGTGCTCGGGGTCGCGCTGCAGCACGGACAGCAGGCCGCGGTAGCTGATGTGAGACACTACACACGTGCTCGTACTCACAGCGAGGCGTGCAGGTTGTTGGCGTTGGTGTAGAAGCCGGGCACGTTGTGGGGTCGCTCGTGCTCGGGGTCGCGCTGCAGCACGGACAGCAGGCCGCGGTAGCTGATGTGAGACACTACACACGTGCTCGTACTCACAGCGAGGCGTGCAGGTTGTTGGCGTTGGTGTAGAAGCCGGGCACGTTGTGGGGTCGCTCGTGCTCGGGGTCGCGCTGCAGCACGGACAGCAGGCCGCGGTAGCTGATGTGAGACACTACACACGTGCTCGTACTCACAGCGAGGCGTGCAGGTTGTTGGCGTTGGTGTAGAAGCCGGGCACGTTGTGGGGTCGCTCGTGCTCGGGGTCGCGCTGCAGCACGGACAGCAGGCCGCGGTAGCTGATGTGAGACACTACACACGTGCTCGTACTCACAGCGAGGCGTGCAGGTTGTTGGCGTTGGTGTAGAAGCCGGGCACGTTGTGGGGTCGCTCGTGCTCGGGGTCGCGCTGCAGCACGGACAGCAGGCCGCGGTAGCTGATGTGAGACACTACACACGTGCTCGTACTCACAGCGAGGCGTGCAGGTTGTTGGCGTTGGTGTAGAAGCCGGGCACGTTGTGGGGTCGCTCGTGCTCGGGGTCGCGCTGCAGCACGGACAGCAGGCCGCGGTAGCTGATGTGAGACACTACACACGTGCTTGTACTCACAGCGAGGCGTGCAGGTTGTTGGCGTTGGTGTAGAAGCCGGGCACGTTGTGGGGTCGCTCGTGCTCGGGGTCGCGCTGCAGCACGGACAGCAGGCCGCGGTAGCTGATGTGAGACACTACACACGTGCTCGTACTCACAGCGAGGCGTGCAGGTTGTTGGCGTTGGTGTAGAAGCCGGGCACGTTGTGGGGTCGCTCGTGCTCGGGGTCGCGCTGCAGCACGGACAGCAGGCCGCGGTAGCTGATGTGAGACACTACACACGTGCTCGTACTCACAGCGAGGCGTGCAGGTTGTTGGCGTTGGTGTAGAAGCCGGGCACGTTGTGGGGTCGCTCGTGCTCGGGGTCGCGCTGCAGCACGGACAGCAGGCCGCGGTAGCTGATGTGAGACACTACACACGTGCTCGTACTCACAGCGAGGCGTGCAGGTTGTTGGCGTTGGTGTAGAAGCCGGGCACGTTGTGGGGTCGCTCGTGCTCGGGGTCGCGCTGCAGCACGGACAGCAGGCCGCGGTAGCTGATGTGAGACACTACACACGTGCTTGTACTCACAGCGAGGCGTGCAGGTTGTTGGCGTTGGTGTAGAAGCCGGGCACGTTGTGGGGTCGCTCGTGCTCGGGGTCGCGCTGCAGCACGGACAGCAGGCCGCGGTAGCTGATGTGAGACACTACACACGTGCTCGTACTCACAGCGAGGCGTGCAGGTTGTTGGCGTTGGTGTAGAAGCCGGGCACGTTGTGGGGTCGCTCGTGCTCGGGGTCGCGCTGCAGCACGGACAGCAGGCCGCGGTAGCTGATGTGAGACACTACACACGTGCTCGTACTCACAGCGAGGCGTGCAGGTTGTTGGCGTTGGTGTAGAAGCCGGGCACGTTGTGGGGTCGCTCGTGCTCGGGGTCGCGCTGCAGCACGGACAGCAGGCCGCGGTAGCTGATGTGAGACACTACACACGTGCTCGTACTCACAGCGAGGCGTGCAGGTTGTTGGCGTTGGTGTAGAAGCCGGGCACGTTGTGGGGTCGCTCGTGCTCGGGGTCGCGCTGCAGCACGGACAGCAGGCCGCGGTAGCTGATGTGAGACACTACACACGTGCTCGTACTCACAGCGAGGCGTGCAGGTTGTTGGCGTTGGTGTAGAAGCCGGGCACGTTGTGGGGTCGCTCGTGCTCGGGGTCGCGCTGCAGCACGGACAGCAGGCCGCGGTAGCTGATGTGAGACACTACACACGTGCTCGTACTCACAGCGAGGCGTGCAGGTTGTTGGCGTTGGTGTAGAAGCCGGGCACGTTGTGGGGTCGCTCGTGCTCGGGGTCGCGCTGCAGCACGGACAGCAGGCCGCGGTAGCTGATGTGAGACACTACACACGTGCTCGTACTCACAGCGAGGCGTGCAGGTTGTTGGCGTTGGTGTAGAAGCCGGGCACGTTGTGGGGTCGCTCGTGCTCGGGGTCGCGCTGCAGCACGGACAGCAGGCCGCGGTAGCTGATGTGAGACACTACACACGTGCTCGTACTCACAGCGAGGCGTGCAGGTTGTTGGCGTTGGTGTAGAAGCCGGGCACGTTGTGGGGTCGCTCGTGCTCGGGGTCGCGCTGCAGCACGGACAGCAGGCCGCGGTAGCTGATGTGAGACACTACACACGTGCTCGTACTCACAGCGAGGCGTGCAGGTTGTTGGCGTTGGTGTAGAAGCCGGGCACGTTGTGGGGTCGCTCGTGCTCGGGGTCGCGCTGCAGCACGGACAGCAGGCCGCGGTAGCTGATGTGAGACACTACACACGTGCTCGTACTCACAGCGAGGCGTGCAGGTTGTTGGCGTTGGTGTAGAAGCCGGGCACGTTGTGGGGTCGCTCGTGCTCGGGGTCGCGCTGCAGCACGGACAGCAGGCCGCGGTAGCTGATGTGAGACACTACACACGTGCTCGTACTCACAGCGAGGCGTGCAGGTTGTTGGCGTTGGTGTAGAAGCCGGGCACGTTGTGGGGTCGCTCGTGCTCGGGGTCGCGCTGCAGCACGGACAGCAGGCCGCGGTAGCTGATGTGAGACACTACACACGTGCTCGTACTCACAGCGAGGCGTGCAGGTTGTTGGCGTTGGTGTAGAAGCCGGGCACGTTGTGGGGTCGCTCGTGCTCGGGGTCGCGCTGCAGCACGGACAGCAGGCCGCGGTAGCTGATGTGAGACACTACACACGTGCTCGTACTCACAGCGAGGCGTGCAGGTTGTTGGCGTTGGTGTAGAAGCCGGGCACGTTGTGGGGTCGCTCGTGCTCGGGGTCGCGCTGCAGCACGGACAGCAGGCCGCGGTAGCTGATGTGAGACACTACACACGTGCTCGTACTCACAGCGAGGCGTGCAGGTTGTTGGCGTTGGTGTAGAAGCCGGGCACGTTGTGGGGTCGCTCGTGCTCGGGGTCGCGCTGCAGCACGGACAGCAGGCCGCGGTAGCTGATGTGAGACACTACACACGTGCTCGTACTCACAGCGAGGCGTGCAGGTTGTTGGCGTTGGTGTAGAAGCCGGGCACGTTGTGGGGTCGCTCGTGCTCGGGGTCGCGCTGCAGCACGGACAGCAGGCCGCGGTAGCTGATGTGAGACACTACACACGTGCTCGTACTCACAGCGAGGCGTGCAGGTTGTTGGCGTTGGTGTAGAAGCCGGGCACGTTGTGGGGTCGCTCGTGCTCGGGGTCGCGCTGCAGCACGGACAGCAGGCCGCGGTAGCTGATGTGAGACACTACACACGTGCTCGTACTCACAGCGAGGCGTGCAGGTTGTTGGCGTTGGTGTAGAAGCCGGGCACGTTGTGGGGTCGCTCGTGCTCGGGGTCGCGCTGCAGCACGGACAGCAGGCCGCGGTAGCTGATGTGAGACACTACACACGTGCTCGTACTCACAGCGAGGCGTGCAGGTTGTTGGCGTTGGTGTAGAAGCCGGGCACGTTGTGGGGTCGCTCGTGCTCGGGGTCGCGCTGCAGCACGGACAGCAGGCCGCGGTAGCTGATGTGAGACACTACACACGTGCTCGTACTCACAGCGAGGCGTGCAGGTTGTTGGCGTTGGTGTAGAAGCCGGGCACGTTGTGGGGTCGCTCGTGCTCGGGGTCGCGCTGCAGCACGGACAGCAGGCCGCGGTAGCTGATGTGAGACACTACACACGTGCTCGTACTCACAGCGAGGCGTGCAGGTTGTTGGCGTTGGTGTAGAAGCCGGGCACGTTGTGGGGTCGCTCGTGCTCGGGGTCGCGCTGCAGCACGGACAGCAGGCCGCGGTAGCTGATGTGAGACACTACACACGTGCTCGTACTCACAGCGAGGCGTGCAGGTTGTTGGCGTTGGTGTAGAAGCCGGGCACGTTGTGGGGTCGCTCGTGCTCGGGGTCGCGCTGCAGCACGGACAGCAGGCCGCGGTAGCTGATGTGAGACACTACACACGTGCTCGTACTCACAGCGAGGCGTGCAGGTTGTTGGCGTTGGTGTAGAAGCCGGGCACGTTGTGGGGTCGCTCGTGCTCGGGGTCGCGCTGCAGCACGGACAGCAGGCCGCGGTAGCTGATGTGAGACACTACACACGTGCTCGTACTCACAGCGAGGCGTGCAGGTTGTTGGCGTTGGTGTAGAAGCCGGGCACGTTGTGGGGTCGCTCGTGCTCGGGGTCGCGCTGCAGCACGGACAGCAGGCCGCGGTAGCTGATGTGAGACACTACACACGTGCTCGTACTCACAGCGAGGCGTGCAGGTTGTTGGCGTTGGTGTAGAAGCCGGGCACGTTGTGGGGTCGCTCGTGCTCGGGGTCGCGCTGCAGCACGGACAGCAGGCCGCGGTAGCTGATGTGAGACACTACACACGTGCTCGTACTCACAGCGAGGCGTGCAGGTTGTTGGCGTTGGTGTAGAAGCCGGGCACGTTGTGGGGTCGCTCGTGCTCGGGGTCGCGCTGCAGCACGGACAGCAGGCCGCGGTAGCTGATGTGAGACACTACACACGTGCTCGTACTCACAGCGAGGCGTGCAGGTTGTTGGCGTTGGTGTAGAAGCCGGGCACGTTGTGGGGTCGCTCGTGCTCGGGGTCGCGCTGCAGCACGGACAGCAGGCCGCGGTAGCTGATGTGAGACACTACACACGTGCTCGTACTCACAGCGAGGCGTGCAGGTTGTTGGCGTTGGTGTAGAAGCCGGGCACGTTGTGGGGTCGCTCGTGCTCGGGGTCGCGCTGCAGCACGGACAGCAGGCCGCGGTTGCTGATGGCGCCCAGCGACCCCGTCAGGCGGATCGCACTCGGGAAACCCATCACTGAAATTACCAACACTTTGTTATAAAACCTAATTTAAAATCTGTCTTATTTACCTTTATTTTAATGTTCGTATAAGGGCGGTAAACAACGGTATGTAGGTATATAGATTAGGTTTCTAAGGAAAATCATACCTAGCGAGCATCCTCACCATTTCCGTGTAATCGATATTGGAATACAGATGAGCCATGGTAATAAAATTTTAGAATAGGTACAATCCGTACAAAACATCAATCGATGTGGCGTACACTATATGCCAGTGCGAAAGCTACTGGCTCGGTAAATCACTAATAGGTCTAGTCGAAGGCGCTAGAGCCCCGCGCCGCCCCGCGATTCACTCGAGTTTGCTCACCGACCCTTGCGATAGAGTTAAACGCCATTTACACGGGGAGAGTTTCTTGCGGCGAAAATCGTATGCGATTATCGCATGACATCCTGCAGTCAAACTGTTTGTATAGTTCCTGGAGTCAAACTGTTTGTATAGTTTTGCAGGACACTTGTGTAGATTATAAGTTTATTCTTTTATTATTAATAAATAAAATTAAAAATTAAAAAATAACCGCCATAGATTATCGTGTTCTGACAAACGTTATCTCGATGCCACTTTTTAATATCCTTACGACGATTATCGTAAGGATATCTACAAGGCGAGAAATTTTCCCCGTGTAAATGGGGTTTTAATAACATTCCGCATGAAAATTAAATTAATATTTATTTTTGTATTTTTATTTATAAATAATATCTATTAAATGACCAAAAGTCGTAGAACAAACGTTATTGTTTATGATGTTTACTATCTAGTCCTGCGGGCTAGCTAGTGTTTTACAAATAACCCTGAATAGAAGTATACAAAACAACTTACTATTGGGTGCAAGTGGATGGTGTGGGATTTGATTGGGCTCCCTAGACTCCGGAGCCAGCACCGGTTGCAACAGCGGAGCATTGTAACAATTCTGAGAGTTCGCCATCTTCAACAACCACACAATAGCTGTTAAATAGTATTTTGAATTCTCTCAATTAATACAAACCTCAATATTAGACTACCATGGTATTGTCTGCGGTAGCTCGTAATTGGCTTATCTTTTGTACACAAATGTTATATAAATGTTTGATTTTTTTATTGATAGCTGTGAGCAACCCAAATAAAATAAAATAAAATAAAAACAAAAATAATATGTTAGAAATCTGGTTAATCTTATTGTAGGCGACGCACTACACATTCATGTATTTGTTTTATAATATTTAGATATATTAATTATGAGAAACTTATGTAAAACATGACAAGAAACGCAATTAAAATCATAAAAGATGGAAACACTACGTATTAACGTCCGCCCTTTTTCGTTTCCATTCTCTCGTCTGCCATCTTTTCGGGGGTCGCTTGCGTTCCGTTGAATTAGAAACGCGTTATTTTAGTTTTGTCCTATGATCAACACTAATTGTATGCTCAGTGATTTGTAACTCACACAAATAATTATAAAAAAATTATAAATAATTAAAATTCTCAACAATTGCAAGTAAAATACAGATGAAAATGGCCATATTTAAAATTCCAACAGCCTTATTCATAGACAGTTTTAAAACCTATTTTAGTTATCGAATGTTTTGTCTTCTTCGCTCAAACTGAATTCAAAAGTCGTTTGAAAAGGACAAAAAATTCGATAACTAAAATAGGTTTTAAAACTGTAAATGAATAAGGCCGTAAGAATATCAATAGAATCATAGCGTCTCCAAATGATTAGGTAAATTATACATAATTACTTCTACGTGCGCATAAACCTAATAATACCCTACAGTAAATAGGCATAATTGACCTTATTGTTATTGAAATTACACAGCTATAGACTACACATAACACCAGACATGATTTAAATAAAGTGTTGGATAATTACATCTTAATAACCATCAATTATTTCTGAGTTAATTTCCAAGCTGATTACGATCGGAATTACTTTACCTTGTTGACGTCCGAACAATTTGATTTTATTATAACACGTATTTAAGTCAACTAACCAGAAAATCACTATATTTATTTATTTTTTCTGATAAACATGTGTATGTGTTGATTACAAAAAAAAAGTAATTTAATGTGTTTTTGTTAGACAACATGGTGTTCTAAGTAGGAACCTGCAAGAAATAATTACGCACGGGTTGAATTCATTTATTTTCGTTCCTTTCTTTGCACAACTGTAAAGCCGGGTATCGACATCGCGAGGCACGCCTCACGAGCCAGCCTCGCGATGTGGAGACGCGTTTGCCTCATTTATCACCCGAAAATTTTATCACCCGGGCGAAGCCGCGACCAATACAAGTACATCATAAATGATACCTGTTGAACGGGGCGCGGTATGTTCGCGTACCCGTGTCCGGTACATTGCATGGTCTCGTCTGGCCTCGTGAGATTATCCACAGTGGCGGGATAAGTGCGGTGGTACGTCGGCTCGTTCGACATCCTGCAACCAAATACAACCTTATTAGCAGTAATTACAGTACATTTTTCATTATACGTCGCGACTAACGGATACTTGCCTAAAATAATTATAGAGATTATTTTCGTTGGAGGTCTAAAAACGTCGGTTTTACGTTAAAACGGAAAACAGTAATTTTTATTATTTTGCTGTATAGAATATAAAACCCCACATAAAGTTATTGAACTACTTAAGAATTGATCAACTCTAATTCAAAAGGAACTGGTCGCAGATTTAAATTTTGAATAGAATCAATTCACAACAGCAATATTTTACATAAATATACGTATGTATAGGTATGTATGTGCTAACGCGTGGGAATTCTTTTATATTGTTTGTCGCACCATTGTTCTAAGCCACAAGATGTGTACTACTCAACACAGACTTCTAAGATTTCCTCATACATAGGTACATATGCCGTATATGTCCAAAGATATGTGAATCTAGGGACACTTGTTAGTTCGACAATAGTAGGACGACAAAGCTACACTTATCAGTTACCAACACATTCGTAAGTCTATGTGATTTTTTCGGTCCATCGGCCATCATTCCTTTGCGCTACAGGCCACGCCCACAACCACTATTTATAATATAGAAACAAATATATACCTCATGGGATCCTGACGACATTGAGCCACAGCTTCGTCGTATGGTGGCGGCGCTTCGCCTCGGGGTAGGTAGTTACTTTGAGGCTTCCACGCCCCCACAGCAGTCTCGCAAGTGCTGCCCATGTACCCCATACTGCCGCTAATGTACCTACAACAATACAAGTTAATGTGACAAAAACATGCAAAAAGTAGGTACTTATTTCACGGCCTTATGTATTTGCATGATTGTAACGATCATTAAATAGTTTAAGTCTGTGCTTGCGGTGGCGTCGTGTGCCGGGTCGGTCACTTCCCTGTAGCATGGTTGAGGAGGCCGATGGCTGGCACATGCGTCATACTCGTGAACGGGTGCTGCTTGTGTGGACTGGTCTGTCCGATTTGCTTACTTTGTAATTGATAAATGGATTACTTAACGCTTTTATAATTATTTATTGCGTTGGCAAAACAGAGTATACTGATTCTTCGTTATGGGTTACTTCGTTTCGTTTCTCTCAGCCATATTAAATATAAAGTAACCTTATTCGTATTAAAATATATCCTACTTGCAAATCATAACAAGTTATTAATGAACTGCTCTGATTTAAACCAACTTGTAATTTTTGTAATAATCACTACATTGTAAACTGGTTTTGAAAAGAGCAACACTAGAGTTTCTTGCCCGTTCTTCTCTAGTGAAAACCGCTTTCCGAACCGGGTGGTAGTTCAAAAAATGACTGCATCTAAACAATGTTGAACATTTTAATGGATTCAATAAATTATTTTCATTTCATTTCATTTCAATTTCATTTAAGACAAATGTTGGATTTTTGCAACAATTTATTTTTATTTCATAATGATAATGCCCAAGGACTCTATAGGAGGAACGAAGACATAGCTAGAATTAATAATTAAAAATCACTACATTCCACGACCTTCACCCATTAAATAAATATACGATGTCGCAAGTCAACTACCGTTCAAACCTTACTTAGTAATATATTTACATTAATATTTGGCCTGGAAGACATAAACACAGCATAGATTGGGTTCCACGCGACACAATAAGAGGCCCTGCGCTTACTTCACCAATTCACTACACCATGTTACGTTGTGTGATTTTACCACGCGCAATCAACGCGAGAACAATGTAATGCATCGGTTGTTCTCAAGGCCGGTCACAAAACGCAATGTCGGAATTAGGAAATTTATTCATAATAACATTAATGGTAAGTACTAGGTACAGGATGGCAGTTATTGCAGGATATGGTGTGTCGCTTTACAATAAATTATGATAATTATTTCCTGTTTATTGATCAGGTAATAAGGCAAAAACTTACTGAAGATTAATTCCAGAGAAATAAATAAAGCGTCGCGACTTCTTAATGATAATTTACATATACATGACGTATGTATCTCTGCCAACTACAGTGTAGCATTACAGATTATTCTCTCTTGATAATTTTTTATTTGGATCACCTATAAACATTGTATAACCAGACCATAACACTTTTTCACCTGCCACTGCAACTTCTGCTAGCCAGGGTCGACAATGGCAAGCATTTTATAACAACAGGCACTGAAACAATGGTAATGTAGTAAACAAAAAACCTGTTAATTCTAGATACAAAGTATGCTTGCTATGTTTGGTCTGTTGTATCTCTTTTACTAAGGCAGAAGGCTGTATTGGATTTGGTGCTAAGATAAATATAATCAGTGATAATTTACTACCCAATGTTTTAATAATTCTAAATTACATCTTAGATGTTTGTTGAGCAATTTGCCATACAAATTGCCTAATAACCTACGTAACCAATAAGCAAAAACACATACATATACACAAACACCACACCTTTTTACCAGAAGGGGTAGGCAATGCTGTTGAGCATACGGCTCTCCTGATGGTAAGCAGTCACTCGCTTTCACGGACCTTCACAGTGCCAGGGAACTAGCACAGTTAGATTGTTGCCATTGTTTGTCTTGTGTGATCCCACTATGTGATAGAGAGCGAGCCCATCGCCATATTGAACATAAATATAGGGCCAATATAGGACTAAACAAAGACAAAAACTCCTCACCCAATGCTAGTCAAGCTTCTCTGATCGTCGGCGTGCGGCGGCCGACGTCGCTTCTGCCGCCGAACGCGGTACACCACCAGCGCCACCGTCAGCAGCACCACGGCAGCCGCCCCACCCGCCGCTACGCGGAAATTTGCTTCCGCAGTCTCTGCTGGCTTCACCACATCATCCAAACATATGAACTCGCAACATGTATTTCCGACACGGAAGGAACGGCAGTCCTGTGGGCAATACAGATAAATTTTTACTCATGGTTATAGTTTTTTCGTTTGTTACTGGCTCAGCACAGGCAATACTGCACCTGATGGTATGTATTCAAACAGAGTATCAACAGATCAGCCAAGCTTTTATTATCTGTAAGAAATTGACCCAGTAACACCTAACTGCCTAAAAGCTTTCTTGTCCATTTATTTCAAATGCAAAGTTATTCAGATAATGGTTAGAATATTTACTAGTCTTCTGGAATTTATTTTTGATTGATACTAGTGAATACAATTCTTATACTTTTAACACATTGAATGTGATGCAAAACAACAATTACAATAACTACCCATGAGGCTCATAAGTATTATAAGCCTGGCATGTGATAGAGGCACATATGCTGTACATAAATAAACATAGGTATGCTGCAGTTTACATGTAAAAGATGTTGATGACAACACCAGTAGGCATTCACAGAGAAATCAATTGTTAATCACAATTATTCAATAATAGGCTTATTATTGACCATGAAAGTATCAAATGCCCTGTATGTTTATAACCCATAATCTGTAAATAAAATTTATTTTTCTTCCACTATATCGAAACAGATTTAAAGCCTTTCTCTTTTTGAGGCAATGTAGCTCCTACAGAATCACTCAATTATATTTTGTTCTTGATTGATTCTTGACTTTGTTCCAGTTATGATAGGGATTTCAGCCAACTCATCATAAACATGGTGTTATAACACATAACACATAACACCTTACACATAATTTATTAGTTTTTTGCAGTGAGAGTGTCATGTTACACTTGAGTGGTCTTTCTAGAGACCTAAGAAATATTGTTATTTTTAAGTGGTTAACATAGATAAAAGTTGTTTAGATTTGGTGTTTGCTTTGTAGTTAATTTACTCAGAAAATCCAAACTATAATTTTAGCATAGTTTGTCTGTGTTAGCTTATATTTTTTTTATAATATTTTGGTTATAGACTATGTCATAATAAGTGATTATAATATATAACATTTACATCCACAGTTCCATGTGGTTTGGAAAATAATATTAAAAAAATAATTAGTTATTAGTAATTTTCTTATTTGATAATGTTTGATACATACAGTCATACAAATCAAACAATGATTGATTGTTCTTTATTTCAATTATGAAAAATATACCTGTTCAATTAAATAGAACTCACCTGAGGTGGGGAACACAATACCGCCTTACACACCTTCGGCAAGCCGTTATCACAAATACATAATGTGCAAGTATCGGGCCCCGGCACGTAGTGCAGCCCGTGAGAGATCACCCTGCCTCGCAAGTCCGTGCACTCACCCTGCGCCGCGACGCCTGCAACGACAACACAATACACCATCATTCAGCCCTTTAGCCTCGCGCATAAATACCATATTCCACCAATGCATTTTTAAAACTCACTAGAAAAATGTAAAGTCCACAAACACAACACAGCCTTCCCGAACATTGTACTCGTTTCCGCTAACGAAACTCAAAAGGAAAATATTAAATTCGTTTTTTAACCATAGTGAACTTTTGTCTCATTTTATAATCGATATTCGTGGTGGCAGTTCGCGGGCTGTGGAGGGCTTTTTTGATCATGCGTCTTGGCCGTCTCCGGTGGCTGAACTCGCTCTCGCACCACCGCTCATTCTCGCTATTTCAATAATGTGAAATGTCAAAGTAACGAAATGTCAAGGTTTTTTGTTATTTTCCAAATCTCATTCACAAAGTCTGAATATTAAATTTTAGGAAAGATTCATTATGAATTAACATATACCAAATTAAAAGTTACATTTATTTTACACTATAATAATTAATATGCTTTACTCCAAACACAATATTGGGTAAAGTTCGTTTAATTACAGTTGGGCAGTGTTTTGAAAAGTATGAATCAAGTTACCAAAAAATATTTTCTATGATTTTACCACTAATCTTATGATTCTAGTTTCTACTTTCTACGTTTAGCACTGTACCTATTAGCGCGGCCGCGGCTGCGTACATTCATGTGCTTCATTTATCTATTTATAATCCGGTTTTACGAGCATTCAGACTGATTCAGACTATATTAACAATAAAACGCAATCTTATATTTTACATTGACAACACCGATTTACGTCATTTTTATAGTACGCAACCCATATACGCAATCTGTCAAAAAGAACGAACTGAAACTGACGGCTTAGATTTTTTTCTAGTTTTTTGTAACAATATTTTATCACATAATATGATATAAAACGTATGTAAATCAGCGTATCAGTAATGCTGTTGTGAAGTATTGCGAAAATGGCTGGTTTTGGGGAATACTCATCCTATAATAGACCATTTGGCTTGGATCCGAACCGTGAACCCAGCGATTTGTACGACACTCGTTATCAACAGATTTACGGGTATCATACGCCAGTTACTGAAGAGTTTCAGGGACCTCCACTAGTAATGGATGATATTCCAGATGAAGGTATATATAATACCTATTGGGCCCCACCAACAGCATCTCTGCCCACTCCTCTAAAGAACCAAGCTTGAACTTTGTAATATAACTTCAAAGTAACTTCAGTGAACATTTTAAATATTTTGCTACGCCTGTCATTGTTTCAAATTATTCATCCAGTTTCCGATATCATATAAAATTGATTTTTATTTTAAGGTTATAAAAATCACAGTTGTTCCATAAGCAAAAATATAATATGCAACAAAAACATGCAAAGAGCAATTTTGCTAACTAAGTAATTGTTATAAGCAGTACAATACCTAGTCTACCATGTTATAAAATTGGTTCTCTAGTATCCAGTAATAATACCACCAAGATATCACCAGCCACAAAATGCAATGCAAATCTTGCAATTTATTATTATACAATCTAGAAACCTTATTTATGTTGTAATACCCACTGCTTCAAGCTGACTAAACTCTCCTTTGAGTTTTAAGTCACTTTCCGCTTTTAATAAACTTCTTAATTTTTCAGAGAATAATGGATATGTAACAACAGCCATCAGTGTCGCAAGTCTCATAACAGAAAATCTCCTAAGCCACCCATTCATTGTACTCCGCAGACAGTGTCAGGTATAATTGCATTTAATTAATTAGTTTTATTTGAATAATTTATTTTAACTGGAATACTTTATTAATAATCACATCAAGCATAATGTTCTGTGATACAGGACATTAACCTATCAGAAGTGTGATAGATGTACACATGTCATGCTCGAACAAATATGTGTGCTGCAATTAATATGTTAAGAATAGGAACTATTCACCAAATCTTTTCCACATCAAGTGAAAAAGTGCAAGTTTCCATATTTTGTGTTATAATCATAGATATAGTCAGCATTTCCAAGAATGTAGTAAAATTAGGCAAAATCTTAAATGTTGCCTATAATGGACACACATGTGTGTTTTTTAGTACAAACAGCATACTGCAAATCACCTGTTGTGTTATTAACATCTATAATACACCTGCATATGCATATTAATATGTAGATAATATTTACATAAATAGTAATATAATGTATGATAGTGAAATGTTTTACCCCCCAAAAAAACAATGATTCTGCAAAACAGTCATGCTAGAATGAAATTTCTAATTATATAATAAATTTTCCAGGTTCACAATAGTTTAAAGAACTACCACATAGTTCCTTACACTTTGCTACCCGTGGTAGTAAGACTACACAGAAGACAAGATGTCACAACACTTTGGAAAGGTATTGGCTCCACATGCATAGTGCGAGGACTCAATTTGGCAGTGGAAGATGTTGTTGCCAAAGGGACAGGTTGGCCTAAGTAAGATGTTTTATAAATAACACTTTTTTACGACGTAACTTCAACTATGTGTCTTTTTTATTTGTAAATAGCGAGTAGCAAAAAAAAGGCACAAAATATATTTATCAGTAAAGAAAAACTTATGATGTGTTCTTTGAATAAGTGAACTGTGATTTTGATTAAATTTTTCTATTTACAGAGAAATTGGAAAATGTGGTTCAGTGTTACAATTCCTTCAACACATAACATTAAAATGGTAAATATTTTTACATGTTAACATACAATGAAGCAATTTGATAGCATTTACTTTGTTTTGGATATTGTGAACTTAGAAAATGTGTTAAGTTATCATCCATTTGTTGTACATATTTTTGTTAATTCTTTTCTGATACCACAATGATTACTACAGTCTTGTATATATGTATCACCTTTATGAAGGTACTGATATTGCTTGCTGAGATAATGATTATATGACATGAATGTGTATGTATTTTTCAGTGTAAGTCTAGCAGTAATTACACCATTTTATTCAGCAAGTTTAGTGGAGACAGTGCAAAGTGATATTGCCAGTGACAAACCGGCATTATTTGATGTGTTCCGTGAAGGTTTTGTACGCATCCTGGAATGGGGTACCCCCAGCAGAGGGAGAATGCTGCCAATATGGGCTATAGTGTTTCCCACTGTGGCTTTGGGCATGACCAAATACCTTGCACAGTGAGTAATATTCCATGCAATACAATATATGTATTGTTAATAAATGTTACAAATAACTAAATATATAATCTAAAATTGACTATAAAAAGCAAATCATTACCAGATTCCTGTATTTACTCCTGTATTACCTCCTATTTCCTGTATCTTTATCTTTTTTTTACGAGTTACTCTAGCAAATAATATTTTGTCATAGTTTTGCAGACTTTCTCCAAGAATGATTTGTCTAAAACAATTTTAATTCACTTTTCTTTACCAGTGTTATGAGGTACTTATGAAAATTTGTCACATTTCAGCGTTACTCTTAAAAATATAGCAACAAGAATACTCCGTTTCCAGCAGAGACACAGGCATGAATTAAGTGATGTGTACAGCTCTAGTTCCAGCTACAGCAAGAACTCGCAAAATCCGTTAATTGAAGATATCAACTTGAAGGCAAACATCTTTTCTTTCATTACCATGGAGATATTATTCTACCCAGTGGAGACTATTATTCATAGGCTACATATACAGGTAATTTTGTTAGTGTATAACCATTATACCGTTACTGAGCTGACTGGTAATGGAGCCTTAACATTTTGTGTTGGATTTCATGCACCAACAACTGCAGCACTAGATATCTGCCCAAAAATATGATAGATGACATGAAAATTATGCTAGATTTTACTGCATGCAAGTATCTTCCAATATTTTGCTATGGAGTGTTATCATATGGTTCATTTGGATCCAAGACATATTTGTTATCATAAAACTTCTGTTGATTTGCAGCTATCAACACCTGATATTTTATTAATTCTCTATGTATTTCACCCTAGTCACATTGGTGGATAGTTTGTTATTTGAAAAATAAAGTAAACAGATTGGTATTCATTAATGTATTTCTGTTTTAGGGCACTAGAACAATCATAGACAACCTAGACACAGGGACATCAGTAACTCCTATACTAACAGGATATGAAGGCTTTATTGATTGCTACAATACAACAATAGCGCGGGAAGGAGTAGCAGGCTTGTACAAGGGTTTTGGAGCTCTTGTACTCCAGCTTGCAGCCCATCTAGCTATCATTAAGCTTACAACATTGGTAGTTACAGAAGTCTCAAATCTTTTGAAACCTGCAAAATCTCCAACAACTTCAGATGACTCAGTTCATTCACAACAAAAGTATTTATTCAACTAGTCCAGTAAAATTCCTGTAATCAATAGATATTGCTTTTGTTATTATTCTTGCATAAAACAATTTGAGATTATTGAGCACCTGCAATGTTAATATTAAGATTATCTTTTGCTCCATATTTCATATGACAAAGTAAAACAATTTCTAAACTGTTTGCAGTAATTGATGCTCAATACAATTTTAAGTAAATTAGTGCATAACATTACAAGCTTATTGATCAAAAATATATCATTTGTTATTTTTGTTATGGTAGGTGCTCATTGGAAATTATTTTAAATGGCAAAGATTATTCAAGTAATTTAGATTTGACAAATTGAATATATCACATTATTGTTCTGACAAATTATGCAACTCAAATGCTGATGTTAGTTCTCAAAGTGTTTGATTTTGTTACTTTTTGTAATGTTATGGATAGCTGTTAAGTAAAGTGGCATAGCTTTTTAGTAATATGCAGACAGAAATGTTGAAATCATATTTGTTTTAAATAAAAATCACTTATGGATAATAATTTGACTTTATTTATATTATTTACACTACATTTCCCAGCTCTATTGATACACAATTATTTAACACTTATTTAATGAGACAAAACAAACCGTCCTTTAAGTAGCCGCCTCATAATTATTCTGCGACCGTTCGGTGTGGACATTCTTGTTTGCCAGCCGTGGCGACGGACCCTTTTTACTTCGTTAGGTCGTGGAAAGTAACAACGTACCTTCGACCTGATTGATGTAAATGATATAACCTCTGGCTTCACTAGGCCCATACCGGTAGGTGTTGCTGCTGAGATTGCGTGTAATGTATTCCTTAGAAGCCTGAAACATTTCAGGTAAGAATTTAAAATAATTATTACAGGTTATAAATGTTTGAACTCTGCTATGTACTCACTTCAAGGGTTGTAAAATATTTGCCATTATTCCCGACATAATTTCAAGTGTAAGACACTGAGAAACCACAGAAGAACCGAGACTAGACGTCTATATTTTTTAGAAATCACAATTATAAATCGGTCCAAGCAATGTTCTTTGAATTGGGGTTGACATTTGTGTTTTGACTTTTGACAGTTGACAGATAAATTAAGACGCTAAAATACTCGATTCATAACGTTTTAGATCTGGAACGTAATTTTCCGATAAATACGGTCAATGTATCTATCGAGAATGTCAAGACTTTAACTAATACGTCACTATTGAAAATACACTCAGAGCCTGAGAAATTGACCGAAATAATATGGCGGACCAAAATAACAAGGGCGCTAAAAGATTAATTTCTTTAATTGTGATACTTTGCAAGTCAAAAACTCACTAAAACAGTGATATTTGTTATGAGTGAAGTTTATTTCATCTCTAAAATAATATATGGCAGTAAGTTTATTTGATTTAATGGATATGTGATTAACAAGTATTATTTTTCTTTA
Source organism: Deilephila porcellus (assembly GCA_905220455.2). Classification (NCBI taxonomy): domain Eukaryota; kingdom Metazoa; phylum Arthropoda; class Insecta; order Lepidoptera; family Sphingidae; genus Deilephila; species Deilephila porcellus. The sequence continues at coordinate 9,703,786 of LR999986.1, read as the reverse complement.
AGGTATCATAAGAACTCGCATAAATAAATTTATGCTACTATTTTCAGAATCAAAATGTCATCGATAAGAGTAAATTTTGAGATCGGGCACGAAGCTTCGTTGAAATCAAAGAAAACACCTGAAGGATTCACTCATGACTGGGAAGTGTTTGTGCGCGGGCAGGAAGGCGCTAACATCAGTCATTTTGTTGAAAAAGTAGTGTTTCTCCTTCACGAAACGTTTCCCAAGCCCAGGAGAGGTAAGTCCATACATAAACTTCTAAAATTACAAAACATTGCCTAAAAGTAAAGTTTGTCAGCAACAATTTAATGAATGTTTTGATGCTCAGCAATAAGTGTTAATTTAAAAAAAAACATAAGATTCATTTAAAACCCTAAAGCTTATACAAGACTCTTTTCATTTACAGTTGTGAAAGAACCACCATTTTCTATTAAGGAGTCTGGCTATGCTGGATTTATATTTCCGATAGAAATATATTTGAAAAATAAAGATGAACCTAAGAAGATCAAGTTTACCTATGACTTTACCCTACAACAATGTGGCTTTTTAAAAGACCGGTATATTTTTGAAAATCCAAATGAAGAATTTAGAAAAAAACTATTAAAAGGGGGTGGCATACCTATAGCTAATAATTCCTACTATACCAACCCTGATCAAGAGAGTAGAAGCAGAGATTCATTCACAGAAGAAAAACAACTTGTTAATATACCTAAACTATCCTCAGAAAGTAAGAAACAAAAAATAAAAGAGCACAAGGAAGAAATACCAATAAGGACTAGCAACTTTGAAAGATTGTTTGGGCCACCAATTCAGAAGCCCCCTAAAGTTTCTCCAGATCCTAAGAAAGGTGAAAAAAATGTATCTGCTAAATCTGATAAGAAAGAAAAGGACAGGTCAAATTCAGAAAAAAAATCTAAACATGAACATAAAGAGGCAAAAGCAGAAAAACTCAAAATCAAGGAAGAAAAGGATAAAATGCGGTCGGATAAAATTAAAACTCAAATGAAGGAACAAGAGAAGTCAAAGGAAAAGGCAATCAAAAGACCCAATGAAAGACCACCGTCTCCAGAAGCACCTAAAAAGCGTTGTTTAAGTCCTATAAGAAGAGTTCCAAGCCCTGCTCCACGTTCCAGTAGTTCATCCAGTAACAAGGAAGAATATAAAATTGCCAAGCATAACTCTGAAATGCCAGAGTCCAAGAAACCAAAAATAGAAGAAAAACCTATAGAGATTAAATCGGACAAAGATGTAAAGGAGAAAAAGAAAAAAGAAAAGAAGAGTCATGACAGAGACAAAGAAAGAAAAGAAAAGAAAGAACACAAAAAAGAAAATCACAAATTAAAAGAATCACCAAAGGAAATAATTAAAGAAATACCTAAAGAAGTGCCTAAAATTAAAGAACTGCCAAAAGAATCCATGAAAGAATCACCTATCGTTAAAGAAAAACTACAAAAAGTAGAAAAGCCTATAAATAAATTTTCAATTGAAAACTTAAGAAAAACACCTCCTCCTGATATTGAAGATCGTACAGAACACCTGAAACATAAAGAAAGAGGTGAATCAGAAAAGAAACACAAACATAAGAAAAAGGATAAGAAGCGTGATGAATCAAGAGAAAAACATAAGGAATCAAATAAAGAAAAGAAACACAAATATGACAAAGTGAGGGAGCTGCCTATTGAGAAACCTGAAGTTATTGAACAAAGAGATACTCCTATTCCCAAGGAGAGGTGTATACCAGAACCAGCATCTCCAATATCTATTGACACGGCATCTCAGTGCAGCTCTAAAAGTGGACTCACTAAACCGTCGCACATTGGAAACGATGCCATCAACAGCAGTCACTCAGATTCGGAAAGTTCAGTGATAGCTGAAGATGAAGATCCCAAAGTAAAGATAGAAAATCCATCTCCTGAGCCAGTAAAACATGAGCCCTCCCCGGAGCCAGTACCTGAACCAGAGCCTGAACCAGAAGTGGAACCAGAACCACAGCCTGTAGTTGAGCCACAGCCACAGCAATCAAAGGAGAAATCTAAAAAACATAAAGACAAATCGAAACGCGAAGAAAAGAGACGAAAAAGAAAAATATTTGAAGAGGAAGAACCTGAGAATAGGAAAACTTCAAACACTGCAGAGTCAGGACCATCCTACAATGGTGTTGAAAGAGGAGAAAGTAGTGGATCTACTATGTTCACAGAAACTAAAGTCCAAGATAATGGTGTTTCAAGCAGCTTGGGTGAAGATGCTGAACCCGGCGACCTCTCTCCTGATTATATGGTTAGGCTGAGAGAGTTGCAGCAACGTATAATGAAAATAAAAAACAATGAAGATCTGGAAAGAGTGGTTAATTTAATAGTGGAAACAGGGCGGTTTGAAGTGACAACTCAAACATTTGACTTTGACTTATGTCTATTGGACCGTTCAACAGTGCAGCAGCTTATACAGCTAGTAGGATGTTAAGTACCATTTATTTTGTCTTGAAATGAAGTGAATTTATGTAAATAGTGCCTCAAGTGACAGCGTGTTTGGTGGGTTGTACAGTTGACTGTTATAAATCTCAATTTTAAACTGGGAGCATAAGTGTTATAGGAGTGTCACTCACAGTTGAGGAGAAGAGTGCTAGAATATGTCAGCTAATGGTGACTTTTTGCAACTGACATGACCCTATAATGTAACTTTTTGTGCAATACTGTATAGGTTTGTAAAGTTATAAGACTGTTGAAAGATTGTTATCACATAATGTATATTTTGTACATTATTATATATTGATTAATTTTAATGTAAGTTAATGAACTTGAGAGTTTTTGCTAAACCTCTGGTGTCCTACGGACTGTGAGAGGCTATGTTTAATAGGTGTAATAATAATTTGGTATAATATCAAGTCTAACTTTTGAATTTAGGAAAAATATGGACCTTAGCATATGTACACTTCATAATATAACAATTTTGAAATGTTATGTTCTTTTTAAATAAGACAAGTTTGCAATAAAAATCGGTATCTTAACGTCGCATATTTTTAATTTAAGTTATTAAAACGTAAACATCACCATTTTATTTACGCATTTTGTTGAGCATCATTACGATGCATTTATATTAGGTATATGTATAAGTCTCCACTAAAACTTTGCAGTTATGGAAATCTAATTCTTGAATCTATCCTGATTACCATGCTAATTTTAATTATTTTAAACAAGTAATATTCAGCAAAATGCGCACCTGCATCCAGTATTTCGAAACATCAATACATATAATTTAAAAAATGTAATTGGAATTCCTATTTTAGTGCTCGTTTTTGCTTATTTTTGATGCATTATATTTGTTACGTAACTTATTTTTTATTTATCTAGTATTTTAGAAATACACATAATTAATAAAGAGTGTATACTTACATCTAACGTCTCCTTGTTTTACTCATATTTCCATTTAACACAAATATTTCGCCAATATATTTTACTGATTGAATTCGGGAATATATTATACGTATACATCATGCGTTCATTATTTATAGGTAAAGGTAAGAAAAATGAAAACAATACTTTGATAGTGGGAATGTTTATTATAATGAATAACAAAATAAATCAAATAAAAGTTTGATAACGTACCAAGTGAATAACCATAAGCGCAAGCAGAAACCTGAATTGCGTCTGGCGAAAATTAATATGAATTATGAAATGAGAACGACATGAATATTATATGCAAATCTCAGTGAATGTGAACTTCATGGAAAATAAGTGATAATGAATATAATTAATTTTACACGTCGTAAACGGCCTGTAAGATAATACACCCGTCAGTAAGTTCCCCACAAATCAGGCTTATCCATTACGATGTTCCTAATTTACGATACTTTTGCCATTGCCCTTAAGACTCGTTGACGTGTCAGGTCTCAACGGAAGACGATACAAATCTTTTATCGAAACCGGTGACCGTTACTTGCTGTTCCTTTAACACAGAGTAAACCTGGATTATACGATAAACTGTTCATCTCTTTTTGCCATTCTTATGCACAGTTTGCCGCCATTTCGTATAGAATTCTCCAATCTCTTCCACAGATATACCGGCCGCTTGTGCCGCACCTGTAATGCTGAACTCCTTGTACTGCTCATCCTCGCTGCCAGGCTCACTGCCAACTAGCAAAATTAAGAACGGAGTCGATTTTGTTTGAAATGAACTATCGGTGTCACCATTACCACCCATGACGTGTTTTTCATCAGCAAGAAAATGGTTACAAAATTCCAAAATCTGTATAAAATTGTGCACATGGGGTGGAGCTTTGCGAGGGTACTTCAAAAGCGGCAGTGGTTTCGCCTGACCTGGACGTTGAGCTCGCAAGAACCGAGATCCACTCCTTAACTGTACTTCAAGCCAACGTATAGCCTCACGAGCCGTTATATGTTCTCTTTTTAAATTGTCAAGTTCTTGCAAAACTGAAAAAAAATAGAAATATATTAAATATTATGCCAGTTCAGTAGATTTATTAAGGCAAAATAGAACAAAATTAAATATTAATAAACACGTGTCGTTGTAAAGAGAAAAAATGTATAGGTAGTAGGTACTGTCAAAGGTACTGTCAGTAGTTAAAAAAATACGTATAAACGCACCAACGGTTGGTATAAGTAGTACGAAGTTCCTGGCTCGTACGAGTTGCTTCACTCGACGCAGGTGTTTATTGAGCGACGCTGTGTCGACCACCAACAGAGCAGGCGTAGCCGATTGTCCACTACGTTCTAATTCGCGCACTTGAGACGTCAGCCAGAGCCGTCCAAGCTGCCTCAATAACCCGCTCTCACTGGAATCCACCTAAATTAATAAAATATCATGAGTTTTAAAGTTTACTGCTGAGAATCGCGACCACATTTGATGTTCCTCTATCGTATTACGTGGTATTCCTTAGGTAATAAGCCTAAGAATACTTGACGTTTCGGGAATACTCATGGTCGTTATTTTATCAATTGAGACCCAAAACAAGCCCACTGAGTCTTATTCGCTGGATATACTCAGAACTGGGTCGCGCCCCGCAGTTGCAGAGGTAATATTTTTTTTTTATTATTGTTACTCGATCGGTCGTCATATGAATTAAATTAGTATTTAAAAATATATATTTTTTAAATTATTTGATTTTATTAATCCGATTTTGTTTCTTTTAATAAAATAAATTATATATATAAAATTAATTATTTTTACATGGGAATATATTATGTGAATATTTCAGTGTTCAACACATAACTTTCTATAACATGGAGTACTTACATGTTGTTTTTTCGAATTATGCCACTCTCTGCTTCGTTTGTGGCCAAGTTTAGTGGTTAACTTTGGCAGTGATGATTTTTTAAAGTAGAAAACTTTCAAAGACTTGTTGAATCTAATTTTAGGAACTATTTTAGCTATTTGACTGCCAAAATCAATAAAATTTAGTATCCTTATAATGTTTTCATCATAAATGGTCAATTTGTATTTATCCAAAAATTGCCATTCAGCAGCATCTTTATCAAATTTACAGATGTTGGTGCCACGTAAATTGATATCTTCAGGTAAAGGTATTGTTTTGTATTCCAGTTTTAATTTCCGGACAACACTTTTTGCATATGCTAAGATTTGGCTTCCTTCTGTTGTTGCATCAAGACCTTTCATGTTGAAATGGAATGTGAAGATGTTATGCAAGTCTACCACACATTGAAAAAGTGACTCTCCACTGTCACCGCAAGAAAGGATTAAATCTTTTTCAAGCAAAACCCAGTCCTGAAGTAATTTTATGCTGGCTAGAAAATTATCACCTTGCAGAAATTTTTGTAAATTTGAAACATTAAGTTCAGTAGTATTCCCATTGATATTTGTGTTGTCAGAAGAATTGTTATTATTAGCAGCTGCAGCTACATCGCCATTAACTTTCATTGTTGATTTATTAAGGCCACTGTTTGATTCAGATGATTCAGCAACCACATCCTCAATATTATTATCAGTATCAGATTCATCACTGAGATCATCTTCGGATTGGTAAGTAGAATCAGATAAATCTTCTTCATCAGAGCATGATTTATTCGATTCAAGATCACTGCTCTCAGAGTCACCATCACTCAAGTCAGAACTTTCTGACGATGCTTTACGCCTCCTAAGACGTCTTTTAGATGTCTTTTTGTAATGGCTCTTTGGATCACCATTATGTATGGTTTGTTTATTGGAATTTTCAACTCTGGTTTGTTTTACTTCAGAATCATCCAGTGTTTCATTTGTTCCATTGGTTATAACATTATCCTTCACCAATTCTAATTCTTTTTCATCTTCATTATTCATACTGTGTGGTTTAATCTGGGGTATTGCAGAATATTTGCTGTGCTTCGAAGCTGGATTTGTAAGTCCAATATTTTGTAATTGATTTAAAAGCTTTTGCAGAAGTTGAGATAGTAATGCTAATGTAAAAGCTTTGCAAGCAAAAGCTTTAGATTCATCAGTTTCAATCATTTTTGCATTAGTAAACAAACAAATTTGAACAATCTTATGGATGATATTAGAGTTTAAATATGATGGATTATTGTTTTCTTCTTCAATAGCTTGTATGTATTCTGTGTAATTTTTATTTATATCTGGCAGCAATGTATTATTAAAACCCATACACAATTTAAATTCATGAGCAAGCATATTACATTTCTGGGAGATGTTTGTGTCATCTTTTCCAAAGTACCAAATTTCAATAAGTGATAGAAAATTAACTATTGCATTCTGCACATGTTCAGCTTGAGATAATGTTTCAGATGTATTACAAGTTTCTTCCAGTTGTGCGTTTTTTTCAAAGATTTTTGTCAAATTACCCAGAGCTCCTTCAAATGGAGATGTACAGTTCAAGCATTGTATGTAGTAACATACAGAGTCTAAATTATAATTTTTATCCATATATAAGTTGCCAAGCTGGTTATGTGGCATCCCTGATGACAGATCAATGTGTGCAGCCAGCAAGTAGTACCTTGCTGCTATAGATGGATCAACTGCTTGGAATATTTCTACTTGATATCTACTGAGGTCACCCAAATATATTAAACATGAATGTATGGCCATCCTTCCAAATTGTAACATGTCCTCAGTCGGTGGTTTCACATCCTGTCCTTCCTCCTCATCATGAATGGGCATGTAGTCCAGTTCTTTAAGAGATATGTTTAATTCTGACTGTATCCTCTCTATGATAGAGTTGAAATGACCAACCCCACATTCTATGTGTGAATACAGGAAAGTATCACCATCACTGGCTGTTTCTCTCAACTTTTTTGCTGCTGAAACAGTTTCATAATAGACTTTACGCCAAAGCAGTTCCAAAGATTTTTTCCCATAATTCAAAGGGTCAAGAAACAGCAATTTTTCACAATAGTCTCGTAGTTTCTGTCGTTGTACTTCAATTTTGATGGAGAACAGCTCCGCAACGGAATGTTTTGCGGTGGTCAACTCACTAACGCGCCTCGCTACGTCGGTCACATAGCTAAAACATGGACAAAATATGTTTATTAAACAGATGACAAAAGTCGACTTTGACCTACGACATAGTGCTATCACGTATTTCATATCTAAATACTTTAACATAGACACTACGAGGTAATAACTTACCGATAAAGTTTTTTGGCACGTTCATTGCGCTCGACAATTTTAGCCTCCAAAATTTCGTTACATCCGTTCTTCATTTTCAAGTCATTTTACCAACTTGTCAAGATGTTGATATCAAAAATATTGTAGCTTTACACGAGTAAGATGAATTACGCAAGGAAATCATTGCGATAGCGACATTTTTCACACTGATAAACCTATTTGCAGAAATCTACGCATATGTGACATACTGATTACCAGATTACTGACTTATGTGGATGAGTACTGAGTTTCAGTATATAAAATGTACTCTGTGGTACTGAGCACAGGTACTGAGTAGACGTTGACATATCAATTAGTGCGTTCCACTTGACGATCACAACACACACGCGAACGACCGCAATGTTTCCCGTTCCACTTGTTCGTGAGCGTTACGATCGCAAACATAAGTCGAATAGTTTATGGGGCGTTTATAACATTTTTTTGGATTATTTAATTAATTTACGTTCTAATACAGCCAAAATTTGATAATACATCGTAATAATGGTCCAGAAAGTAGTTATTCATCCAGTTTCCATGAAAATTGGATGCGCGTTGAGCACCCACTGCAGAATCATTCACTTCTACAAAAATATATCGCCATATTATCATGTAATTAAATTTTCACGGTCGCCATTTTTCATGGCTTAACATTTCGAAATCCCGCCAATTTTCTCAACGCGCACCACGACCCACCTCTTGACATGGGTCGTCGTGAGTGTATGTCATGATGTCATCAATGACGTTTTCACCGCGACCACGACGATCGTGATCGTCTAATGGAACGGCGAAATTAGTGTTTTGAGCGCCGTGAACGCCAAATGGAACGCGCCCAAAATGATTGTTTTGAGTAACGCGCCGTGAACGCTAAGTGGAACGCGGGCTCTAATATTCAATGTCTTTCATGTGTTTTTGACAGCAGGGCGAATGTCTTTTATATTATCTGTGGTATAGTACGTCCATGTACGGCATAGACGAAAAATCTAATAGACGTAGGGACCCCGTGTCACCGAAAGGGACAACAAAAAAGTACATAGTTTGTTTAGGGTTGCCAAGTATGGTACAATTACCCACTATTAGGTAACGGCTTTTTAGAATGACACAAAATTTTCAAACAAAGAAGAAGGAAGGATAAATAAAAATGCAACAGTTTGATAGGATTGTTTTATTTATTACTGTATACATGTATTTACAAAGTGTACAAAAATACGTATGATAGATCAACAATATATAACTATACGGATTACTATACATGGTACGGGGTAATACTACAATCTCACTCTTGCCACACTGACATGACAAAATTTGTTTAGCAATTTGAATTCCGACCTTGAAAAAACCGACACGCGTTGCAGGACAGCAAATGTATATTTCGATCTCTTTCTATCTTATAGCAAAACCTATAAGCGGCATCTCTTTCTGTGGGACTGAATAGGCGCTATACAGCAGTCTATTAGATTTTTCGTCTATGATGTACGGCCATGACCATCGATCAATTAAACACTAGATACACAGTTCCCTGTAAATGTTCCTTTAAAAAGTGGCACCGATGCATTGAAACAAAAAACTGAACAAGAAGATCACAAATTAACACAAATTTCACCTTATTACTGGTGCATAAAGTCCCTTTTTGAATGAGACGTCCTCGAAAGTAATAAAATTTTATGACTTTAGTTGGACAGCGGAATAAAGGGCGCAATGGAGTCGAATTGTTACATATTTTTTCTATGAATTAACATGAACATAAAAATCTACAATATAATAGGTAAAGTTATTACCTATTGTATTGTAACAATGAAATATGTAAAATGTGATTATTTTGTAAAAATGATAAATCGAAAAAAATAATAAAATAATTATTTATTTTGGTTTTCTGTTTCTGTATGTTATTTTTCTGTGTACAATAAAGATTTAAATAAATAAATATATTTAAGTTTATTTTTCTTTTACATTATGTTAAATGTTGTACGAATATGGCAAAATCATGAACAAAATATGAAACAAAAATCGTTGACACACAATTATTTTTTTTTATATTTACTTCACAATGTCTCCTTTTAATATATTTTAACATAGTCTGTACATAATATAATCAATTCTGTAATCTGTAATAAATATTTCTGAAGTTAATTTTTAATATATAATAAGTTTAAATTATTTAAAATTAGTAACTAAAAAATACAAAATCAAACTACTCCATGTATATTCTGTTCCAAATCATGACGCTACTCATCCTTGTCTATTTAAGCGTGTCGTAAGAGACAACTGCGAAGCAGCGCTTGTTGATTTTAGGTTGTTAATTAATTTATATTTAATTATTGGTACTCCATTTCATATATTGATTAAAGTAGGAAGCAAGTAAATTAATTTTACTTACCGAAAATACGAAATCCCATGAGTTTTAAGCTTTGTAAGCGTATTGTTTTTGCACTTTTTTACGGAGCATTTAGGCATTGTCACAAGCAACGGTCGGCGCGCGACTGAAGGCGAAAGAGTGCTTACTCGTGATTTAAGCACTCTTTTTCGGTGCCATTTTTCAAGCGCTCATGTTGTATCTAGTGTATAATTGATCGATGGCCATGACATAAAGTTTATACGTTGTAATACTAGCTCTATGGTTTATACACAGATGTTGCCTCAACAAAGAAAATCCATACAAGATGATTTGACAGAAATGTCAAATGACAAACAATCAGAAAGCTAAAAAATATTTTTATCAAATAGAAAACGGAAGAACTAATAAATAAATAACGACATAAAACTATAACAAGTAAACATAGTTAATACTTAAAATATTCTGTAAGTAACCATTGGAACAATCAAGTAATTTTTTCTATTGTTGTATTTATTTAGCGTATTAGGAATTATACTTTTTTATATTAATTCATATACCATTGTATTGAAATATTTACCTTTTTTCATGAGACTATTATTTTCTTTACACTTTCAGTCATTGAGAACACAATGGAGGCTCAACCATGCATATTTCTCGGCGTTAAAGTGAAACCAGGGCCGATAGAGAGATTTAAACTAGAAAACTTCGGCTTAGAAAACACTGTTGCTACTCTAAGAAACGAAGCCGAGAAAAAGACTAACCTGCCGTCGTCATCTTTAGGTAATTTGTAATTAGTCATTATATCATTAAACTCAGAATGATATAATGACTTTTATGATAGAAAATAAATATCTATTTAGTTTTCTTGATTGCCTCGTCGCGCAGTTGTACTACGGTACGACTACAAAGCTTAGGTCTCGGGTTTGAATCCCGGGTTGGATAAAGTGATATTGGATGTGTCTATTCATTATCAGCCTGGAGTCAGGAATTTGTGCCTGATGTGGTTAAAGACTCGCCCATATCACATCTTGGGACAAAACACTCAAGGCGTGGATGTCCTGGTAGCACACTTGCCTACCCCTTCTGGGAAAAAGGCACGAGTTTATGTATGTATGAATGCATTTATTTTTCTTTTGATGCCTTCCACACAGTGAGGTTTCAGCTCAACATTAAATATACTAATTTATAATTAGATGATATTTTGTTTGTTATGGTGTAATGTTATTAATGGAATGAAATGGTCACTTGGCTTTAAGTGAATGAAAGGTGAAGTTCCAGAACAAGTCAAGTTGTTATAACCCCTGAATATTGTTGAATAAGACTAAAGATGATAATGTTTACCTTCTCAGAGTTAATACACCATGGAAAATTTCTGAAAGACAACACCACTCTGCTGGATAGTGGTGTGAAGAGTGGTGAGATGGTGCATGTTGTCAAGAAGAAGGTCCAAGCACCTCCGGCCCCACCACCAACATACACTGATGCAGAGTTACAGCAGCTGAATAACTCATTAAGGACCCTGGGCTGCACCCCTAATGCACCCGGTTGGACGCGAGCCATGCAGGTAACCTTTTCAATAATGATTTATGCTATTATATACAAGCTACTACAGTTACTGTTAAATTAAATACTTGTCAAATGAAATGTATATTTATGTGACATTTATTGTTTGCAATATTAACCTGTTGATTCAGTTTGTCCCTCACAATTTAATTTTAAAAATTTCTGTCGTAATAAAAAAAATCCATAAAGATATCATATCATAAAATTTATAGGTATATTTAATACACCCCAATGTTAAAGCTAAAAATTGCTATCTGTATCAGCCCATATAAATCCCACTGCAGAGCATGGGCCTCCTCTACAATCAAGAGTACAACTGAGATGGGTAAGGCCATATAGACCACCGCGCTGGCCTAGTGCAGGTTGGCAAAGTAGCTAACATTGCTATAAACATGAGAAAATATTAAACTATTTATTGTTGTTATAACACAAAATAACTTTGAGCTAAAGCTCAAATAAATCACATTGTTTACTCAAGTGTTTGTAATTTTCAGCTACTAAATGATGATTCTGTTATGGCGGAGATAATTGAGCAGGCCCCTACATTGGGCGAAGACTGTGTTGCTTTGTCTATCTTGCACGAAGTGGAGTTGCTAGCGGCACTCGGTGCCAACATACAGACGATGCGACGAGGCGCCGACGCACACCCAGAGCTGCCAGCTGCTCTCCGACACCTCACAAGGCTTGTCAGATCACGCACCAATGCTAGCACTTCTAATGACAATGGTAATTTATAGGTCGTAAATATAATAAATTAATGCAGTTTGTAACAAACTATGCTGGCCTTAGCACTAGTATATCCTATGCAAACCTATGGCAGAACAGAAAAGAAAAAAACGACTCCGCATTATGGGCTAATACGGTACAGTAATAGCGAAGGTAACTTCATGGGGAAAACCTGTATACCTATGAATTCTTTCAAAGCATTTAAAGTATATTGAAGTTCACCAAATATACCAATTGCCTGTTTGACCCCTATATTATATAAAAAAAAACATGATTTTAAACATTTGGTATTAGTATCTATATCAGCCCATATACGTCCCACTGCAGGGCACGGGCCTACTCTACAATCGAGAGAATCGATTGAGAGTGGTTAGGCCACATAGTCCACCACGCTGGCCTAGTGCGGGTTGGCGGACTTACATACCGTAGAAATTCTTTAAAATCGCTACGGTATGCAGGTTTCCTCACGATGTTTTCCTTCACCGTTAAAGTGCGTGGTGATTGACTATCAATACACACATAACTCCGAAAAGTCAGAGGTGTGCCCTGGGTTTGAACCCGCGACCACCGTGATCATGTAGGCAGCCGCGTCTGGTCCGTTACCAACAGGCCACCACGCACTATGGCCACCACGCACTTGGTGTTACTACTTGTTGTGAATACCTGTTCGTTTAGATTGCAGAGGTAACTCTTATGGCAATGTGGCAGATTTTGGTTTACATGGGGTTTGAGTATCCGCTTCTCTACTAAATTATGTTACCATATGCTAGTCTGATTTTATTAAACATTATTTCCAGTTCCCACATCAGGATTTGCATATTCTTTAGAGGCTCTGTCGGAAGACGAAGACGCTGAAGAGGATGACAATGAAGAGGGTGAGAGGAACCCTATTACGCAGGAACAATTAGCGGCAGCTTTGCAAGTATGTTTGTACCAAACGCTTATAATTTTCATGGGTTATGCATACATTACGCCCATATATCAGATATGGTAGACAAAAGTACACTGGCAAATTTTTAGAGCTTATTTCCGTCACTTTCTGCGATGGGCGCGCTTGTCGCTATGCTGGGCACACATTTTACTCTTTCATGTGTTACGGATGAAGTTTTTGCACTCCAATATACACATGAAAGTAATTTACCTGAATCAGCAATTACAGACTTTACGGTTCTCAGGTGATAACCGGTACTCGATAGGACTAGATTAATGAGGAAAGTTAGTATTATATGAGAACATTTAAACGAATTTGATCCTCGCACTAACGCAAATGTATATATGACTAGCTTCTGCCCGCAAACTTCGTCTGTATGAACTTTATTTGAAACTGACTTTATTTGGAAAGTCCCATCCCATCCCATCCAATCCTGTCCCGTCCCGTTAAATCCCGCCAGTCCCATCTCATTCTCACTCAAAGCACGTAATCCAGTTCCATCCCATCCCTTTGAGTATAAAAAAGTGACAAATATATCGCAATTCCTTCCTCATCCCACGGGAACACAAAAATTTCGAGATAAAAAGTAGCCTAAGTGTTAATCCAGGGTGCCAGCTACCGCCATACCAAATTTCATCAAAATCCGTTCAGCCGTTTCTGAGTTCATCGCGCACAACCGCACAGACAAACCCGACACACAGACAAAAATTCTAAAAATCATTGTTAAGCAAACAATTACGTCAATACAGACTCCCCATATTAGTTTTTCTCATTTATCTTTCATGCACAGACATCGATCGGTTACAAATTTATTATATGTATAGACTAGCATTTGCCCGCAACTTCGTCTGCGTGTTTAAGATAATGTAGACGATATCGATAGAACTATTCTATTCCAACCTCTACGTAAACTTTTAACAAAAATCAACGTGCAGCATTTCTATTTCCAATTCTGACTCTGAATTTAGATTATCGGATCAATGGGTCCGTCAGTTATCGATTCAGAGACCAATCGGAACAATAAATAAAAAGGTCAAAATGACGACCAACATTTTCAATTCTGAGTACAAATTTAGATTATCGGAACTCAGATATCGATTTTGAGACCAATCGGATCAGTAGATAAATGGCCTTATTCATATACAGTTTTAAAATCTAGTTTAGGTATCGAATGTTTGTTTTCTCGCTCAAACTGAATTGAAAAGTCGTTCGAAACGAACAAAAGTCAAATTTTCATAGGGATAACTTCGGTAGTTTTAGTTTTCCATACAAACTTTTCAACCCTTATTTTTACTCCTTTAGGGTTAAATTTAAATAAACATATTACACATTTATTTCTGGTTTTAGATGAGTAATATATAGTGTCAAGTTTGAAATCTGCAACTTCAAGGGTTGCGGTTTTCCATACAAAATTATTTTACCCTTTTCACCCCCTTAGGGGTTGAATTTCCAAAAATCCTTCCTTAGTGCTACCCTACGTTGTAAAAGAAGTTCCTGCGTAAAATTTCAAGTTCATAGGTTTAGTAGTTTCGGCTATGCGTTGATCCGTCAGTTTGGTTCTACAAAACTTCAACCCTCATTTTCGTCCCTTTAGGGTTAATTTTAGATAAACAAAATATGCAATTATTTTTGCCTTAGAATGAATAACTTAAGTTCCAAGTTTGACAGTTGTAACTTTAACGGTTTAAATTTTCCCTATATCAGTTTTTAACCCTTTACACCCCGTTAGGGGATGAATATCCAAAAATCCTTCCTTAGTGCTACCCTACGTTGTAAAAGAAGTCCCTGTGTAAAATTTCAAGTTCATAGCTTCAGTAGTTTCGGCTGTGCGTTGATCCGGCAGTTCGGTTTTCCAATACTTCAACCCTTATTTTCACCCCTTCAGGATTAATTATGAGAAAAAAGAGTATGCAGTTATTCTTGTTTCTAGATGAGTAACTAAAAAGTCAAGTTTAATATATGCAACTTCAACGGTTTCGGTTTTCTGTACATCAGTATTTTACCCTTTTCACCCCCCTAGGGGACGAATTTCCAAAAATCCTTCCTTAGTGCTACCCTACGTCACAATAGGAACCCCTGTGTAAAATTTCACGTTTCTAGCTACAGTAGTTTTGGCTGTGCGTTGATCCGGTAGGAAAGAAATCACCCAGTTTCTAAACATTTCAACCCTTATTTTCACCCCTTTCATGTAAATTTTTAGACAAATAAAGTATGCAATTATTGTTGTTTTTGAACGACCTATTAAACTGCCAAGTTTGACAATTGTAACTTCAATGGTTTAGATTTTCCATACAACAGTTTTTAACCCTTTTCACCCCCTTAGGGGTAGAATTTCCCAAAATCCGTTCTTAGTGCTACCCTACGTCACAATAGAAATCCCTGTGTAAAATTTCAAATTCCTAGCTCCAGTAGTTTCGGCTGTGCGTTGATAGGTCAGTCAATCAGGTTCCTCTTTTATATATATAGATTACCATTTGACGGCCTCCATGGCGCAGTAAGTTAGATGTCGACTGTGAAACGGGAGGCCGTGGGTTCGATCCCCGCACCGAGATAAATATTCGTAGTTTTTGTGAGACCGAAAAGTTTCTCATAAGGAACTATACCCAGGACACATACTCGATCTTAGAGTGAGGTCAGGACTATGTATTTGACAGTCATTTCATTTTATTTATATCATCATACCGTCGTTTCGCCATCCCGCACTAGGCAAGCGTGGACTATATGGCCTAACCTTTCTCCATTGTAGGTACTCTCGATAGTAAAGGCTCTTGCCCTGCAGTGGGAACTATATGGGCTTATACGGTACTGTCATTTTGAGGTTTTTGTGGGACCGAAAAGTTTTTAGTATTTTTAAAAATAGTAGCTTTGATTGGTGTGAATGTGTGGTCACGACTGTGTGTGCGTGTCAGGCGGCGACGGAGGCGGTGTCGTCGAGCCGCGGGCGCGGCAGCCACGACAGCCTGCTGCGCCTGCTGCAGGCGGGCGGCGAGTCCAGCCGCGCCGACCCCGCCGCCGACGCCGCCGCCACCACCGCCGCCACCACCGCCGGCACAGCAGGTACACACTACCGAATGGCTTAGTATTTTAATACTTCCATTTTTTTTTGGTATATAAATAATTACGTGAACAGCATCAAAGAAACCACTGAGGTTGCTTACCTTGTTCCCTTTGAGGAGGGAGGGAGATTTATGTCTACATTAAGGTTATTTCATGTTGAATGTAGTGTAAATAACACAACTGCCGATTATAACCTCACACGAATAACATCTTCAGTTATTAATGGTGCCATTCGTTAAAGTATCTTCAATAATAAGACATTCGAATGAGTTTAGCTTATTGAATATCGCACTCGCTATTATTTATAATTTGGTTTGATTAATTTACTTGGTTGTATTATTGCAGGTGCCGGTCGATCAGTGATCACCCCGGAGATGTTCAGCGAGGCTATATCGGAGGCTATGAACAGAGCTGGCACGGCCAGAAGCAGCACTGGCACTCCCATGGAACAAAGCACTGCTGGTAAAATGTTTTTGCTATAAATAATGCCATAAGCTGGACTTCGGTTCGAATCGGGTCGTAAGTGGGATAAAAAACTTGTTGAAACCCAAAATGGCGATTTTTATAAAACTACGACGCGGTTTTTTTATAATGAGTTAGGCTGGTTAGTAATATGTGGATTAAACTAATGACCATATTATATCATTCACAGGCGGTATTTTTGAATTATCTCAATAAAAAAGTTGATGAAATTCATTAAAATATTATTTTGTCTAATACCATTACCTATGTAAAGTACAAATGTGAATATGAAAGCCCTTATTGTAAAAATAAAAGAACAATAAATTAACTAACAGCTGCGTAAACACTGCAAGGATTCAGTCAGTTTATTGTGTAGAATACGTTGATCTCAATTCTCATAATCATACGTTTTCTCCATTATAATTTCGAATTGGTTAAATGTTATATTCCCTAACTAAAAACTCGAAATATATTGTATGATACCTTTGATTTTTTAATGTTATTGTTTTAGCTTCATCATCCCAAAGCCCCGTCGCACGAGATGAAGATTTCTCAACCCAGTTGTCTCACATGCATGAAATGGGACTTCTAGACGATGCGCTCAATGTCCGCGCTTTGCTGATATGTTCGGGTAAGTAAATATTTTCTCGATTAAGCGTATTTGTCATTTTGAAGTGGTAATCGTTAAATATTAATTTAGTTTTACAATACATAATATATGCATTTGGTATTTCCAGGTGATGTGAATGCGGCAATTAATTTAGTTTTTAGTGGAGCAATTGGAGATGATTAGAATATATTTTTATTAAATGTATACTGTCATAATTATAATACTTAATTAAATGTGGAATGGACTTATCGGTTTTTCATTTGGCGAGGAAAAACACATATAGTGCGTTGGGGTAACACCGTAATAGTAGCTCTTAGGGGTAAGAACGTAAAGTCTTATAAAATGTAGGAGTTTACGTTCTTACCCCTTCCATCCTTGTATTACGGTGTTACCCCAACGCACTCTATATAGAAGGATTCAATTGACTAAAAACAACTATGTTTACATTTTTTTTATTACTAATACTTTTTAATTTTATAATATCGCATAAAACTATCACGGGATGTGTTATCCATAAGGGCAAGAAGGAATAATAAATACTGGATGATAATATTAAGTAATCACATAAGAGTTTCCATCGTAGATCAACACAAAGAGTAAGGGATACTTAAAACTCTTAGATCAAAAAAAAATATGTTGAGCCTCCATGTGCCAATATCTAAGTTAAATGATATAAGTAGGAAAGTGTTAGAAAGGTACAATTGAATCTAAAATTACATAAAGTAATAAAAAAATATGAATTGACAAAATATTTCATGTGGTCTTGAAATGCTCAGTGCCAAGCACTGGGAATACTCTAATCTACCATATATCACACTTAACTATAAGTAGGTAAGTAATGTGCATTAACAACACCTATAAGTATCTGAAAATATTTCTAACACAAGTAACATTGAATCTGTACTCTACTCTTTTAATGCTCCTGCGTTATCCATAACTCCAAAAATGCATTTAATGTTTCATTTTATAGTTCATGTGACGTTTTGTGAACTTTCTATATGTGCTATTGTCACCCTTTGCGCGACATTGCTCTCGCTTTTGCATACGGCGGAAGTACCAGCTGGCATTATTGAGGCTTGTTTCACCAAACATCTCCTGCTCAAGCTTTTTTCTTGCTTCTGTGCGTAAAGCTGCTCGTTTGTCATACCAGTTGAACTCCTTGTTTCTGTTAAGTTTTTCTTGAATCTTTCCAGCATTTTTAAAATATTGATCTCGCTTTACCTTGTGATCATTACCCTCTAAAATTGTAAACTTTTCCAATTTAGATGGTTGCTCAGTGAGAATAATATGTTCAGAATCCTGGGCTAAATTATTCATGTTCTTTTGCAATGAGGCATGCTCATTTTCTTGTGATGAAGTCACAGAAATATCATCATAATCTTTCATATAACCACCTTTCATTTCCCACTGTTCATATTTATTCTTCCTCTTTTGTTTCTTATGCAATTTTTGGCGGTCATTTTTCTTTTTTTCTCGTTTATTTTTTGGTCCAATATATCTGTCATCTTTTACAAATTTAAAATCACTTGAGGATACTTCCATGTCAAATCCTTCCCCTTTCCTGTTTTTACGGATAGTTCGATCCGTAACAATTTTGGCTTGCAATTTGCTTTCCTCAGTGTCCTTTTCTTTCTTGGCTTGCGATTGTGGCTGCTCAGATTTAAGTGAATCAGCATAACTAATTCTTTTATCTGTTAACAATTTATTAATATCTTCATCACTATTTTCATTTGCGACTATAACAAATTGTGAATCATCTAGCTCAATGGGCATAGTTTCAGTAGGAGTAGGAGGAAAATCGGTTGCTACTTTCGAATTTTCAATTTTCAGTACAGTTTGTTCTTCATGAACTGTATTTAATGGCCTACTCTGCAACAATTTTTTACTTTTTTTCATTGCTTGATTTTCATTGTTCAACCTTTTAGACACTTCATCATCTAACCAGCTTTTGTTCTGCTGGTATACATTTTTTAAACGGTCTAAGTCATTTAAAAAATCTTTTTCATATTGTTGTTGTATCAAATGTGTCTCCAAGATATTTCCTGCATTATTATCAACACACTTCGTGATTTTATCAGTAATTTTGTTATTAAGTGACTCCTCATACACTTTCCGGCATCTTTGTGGCTTCTGGATTAATTTGTCTGTACCTGTTTTACGATGCAATTGTGCATTACTTATCAGTGTCATTTCTTTGAGTTTGCTACGTAGGTATGCATTCTCTTCTTGAAGTTTGTATAAGTTAGATAATATCTTATTGACAGAAGGAGCAGTATGCATTGAGCAATCATTTCTAGCACCCCACATGTGTCCTATTGCCACACCAGCAGCTGTAATGACACTTCCTAGCATTATAATGTTGAGGACAGTACTGAGTCTCTTGTTTCTCCTATGAACATAGGTTTTGTTTTTTGCATTATTATCTGCTAAAAAGTCATCCTCATCCCTTATAGAGTCATGTTGTTCGATCTTATTGGTTGGAAGTGGTGTGACCGAAATATAATGTGGTATATGTTTTTCTGTTGGACGGCTCTCCTCAAGATATTTTTCTAAACTAATTTCACAGGGAGATGATGACTCTGGTTCACTATCGCTGATAATAGATATGCCATCAGTATCTTCATCTTTCTCTGCATTCGCATCTAATGTATCTCTGTGGAAAAATTACACTCGATTAATATTCTCCCTTAATGTTTATTGATAGTCTTTATAAATATGAGCAAAGTATCAAACAAATGGTAATATCGACTATCCAAAATGTTATTTAAAGTTATAAATTTAGTTAGTCAAAAGAATTTTTAATATTTTAATTACAAGTTGAAGGGATTGATGAAAGTGGACAAAGCAAAATATGTACTCAGGATCAAGGAATGAGAAGATCCTTCGTCTCCTACCCCTATTATAAGTTATTACTATAGATAATTAATTATCAGAGTATCCATAAATATAAGGAAGCATAAACATATAATATTCCTTATTAAACAGCAGCAAAACATTAATATTTTTTATGCAACCTGGCACATAATTTAATACCCATGACATGTTTATTTTAATGCACATTGATAATTTATATCCATCATGATAATGCCATAATCTATCATAACACAGGCCAATATGCCAACAAACTGAATAGTGAATATGTACATACATGATTATGCATGTTATCACAACTGATAAATGTACCTCATTGAAAAATAATTGTGATGCAAGTAATATATTATTATTAAGCATCCTTAAATAAACTTTACAATAAAATACTTTACTTGGACACCATGCAAACATTGGTCTAAACAAATCAAAATGTAATTATTTTTGTCTTTTAGTAATTTCTATTACGTTGGTTTACTTTTATCTATGTGGAAATTAAAATCATTGTCCTAAAAGAAAAAATATACCACACTGATTGCAAAATATGATTTAGAAAAGGATATTTATTTAGTATATCATTGAATAAAATACAATAGGTCAAGGTCACCAATCCTTTCGTCAGCGCTAATAATATATGCGGATTATTGCAAATTCCATACCGTTCTTGGCTGGCAAGGTTCTTCTGTAATTCTGGAACTTCTTCTGCGTAAGTAGGCGAGTGTTCCAGCAGGGTCCAACTCTCGCCAGAATCAGAATCGCTATGATCGGCTACAGACCCGTCCATTTAAAATATCTACACGACAAAAATAAGTTTAGCTATATTTTAGATGTATTAATTCCA
This sequence comes from Deilephila porcellus, assembly GCA_905220455.2. Classification (NCBI taxonomy): domain Eukaryota; kingdom Metazoa; phylum Arthropoda; class Insecta; order Lepidoptera; family Sphingidae; genus Deilephila; species Deilephila porcellus. Next base: position 9,682,788 of record LR999986.1, on the reverse strand, counting down.
GAATCGTACGAAAGAAAATATAATATTACGCACTACAATTTGCGCAGGAAATATATCTTACCTTAGAGTAAAAGTAGCACAAAAAATTTAACGACACCGAAATATAAGATGAAAATGTCCCGGTTACACAAAAATTTAGACACTCAAAAAATCAGAATGCGACATGTTTTATATTTTATTTTGTTTTCTATAAACATACAACGTCACAGTAGCGCTTATGTTTTGTTTTTGAATTAAAACAGGAAGCTGTCTAGTGACTTCTCAAGCAGCCGTCAACAAAACAAACGTCGATTGAACGAATGAATGAACGGTATTCTAGAAATTTATAAATTCTGCCGCTAGATGGTTCTATACGCTATTTGAGTTTTGGATCAATATTAGAGTTTTTAAATAAAGTACCTTATAGATTTTCGCTATTACAATTATTAATTAAATTAATTTATTTTATTGATACTGTAAATACAATCTTATGCTTGCCAACTTATATACCTACCTTAAATAATAGTTAAAGCCCACTTTGTGAAATAATCTTTGCCCTTTTAACTAAAAATTGAAAAGCATGATATTTTATTTCTTACATTTAATTCAGATAAACGTACATCTAGTTCTTTAATTATAAACTTGAATACTATAAATCCGAAAAAACGCTAGGACTGGAATAGACATTAATTAAATTTACGTATATCCGGATCATAAATAGCATATTTTTTGTCGCATGTAAATGATATAGTCATAGCATAACGGACGCCCTTTCTCACTCTCTCCACGTAATGAACATTTTCCTTGCCGCTTGTGAACATAATCACGCGCCCTTTCCGTGGCTCTATGGTGCTGTTGACCCATTTATCAAAAAATACAAATTTCCCGCCTTCGAAATCAATCCCATAGTCGTTAAGATAAAGCAGTGTGGTATAGTGGAACGATTTATAGGTATCCTGAAAGCAAAAATATTTTAAGAGCATTGGCAATCAATATAATAATAAACAATCAGTTGTTTAACACAAATCACTAGTTTACTAAAGAATTTTAAAAGATTCATAGTAATAAAAAAATACTTTATCAACATGCGGATGCCAATATTCGTCATGCACCGTGACGGGATCCTTGGCAGTTAATTCAGAAAAGAATGTGGGGTGCGTCAAGTAAATCTTCTCAGGTTGTACTTTGAAATATTGCGCCACAGCCTGCTTTATTTTTTGTTTCGCTCTCTGAAATATAGAAAATAAATAGGTGTAGCATTATCTTTTGACATAATATTTAAGCTGTCCCACTCATATTTCTTATCTTAAATTCTCCATATTCAATAACACTAACAAAGTATAATATTTATAGTCCATAGATGATTAGTATCTGTGATACAGGATGTATTCTGGTGCAAAATCACAGTGTTAAGTTTTTTTTTTCATGTTTCATTGTAAAGTTTTTTGTGAATAAAATATTATTTGATAGCACTCACTTTAAAGGCCTTGAAGTGAAGATGGGTAAGCAATTCTTTGGCTTCGTTTTTATGATAAATATTGATAAAGTGGTTTTCATAGGACAGAGCCCCACTATGAAGATCCAAAATTGAAGCTCCACCATTTGAACCACCCAGCTGGAGTCCTGTTTTCACTAGATCTAACAATGCCTCTACATCAGTCTCTGGAACCACCTTGTCAGTGACTATTCTTTTACATGCATGTGGTACACAACCTTTAAACTTCACAACTTCATCAATGTATTCATTTGAGCATTGCACTGATAGCATTCTTCCTTCAGATATAACTTCAGACCATGTTGCAAATGGTTGAGCACTATTAGTGTGTGTTAAATACAGAAACACAACAATTAAAGAAGATATAAAAGCCATACTAGCCAATATTTTATATGAACGTTGGCTTCTTGCATACCTGAAAGTCAGAAATATTAATAATTTATTAAATGGAATAAATATATTGAAGTTGAAATTAAATGAAAAAGAAAATAAAAACATACAAACATACACTTAAGCTCGTATGCCCGAAAGGATAGGCAATAGGCATGGATGCTATTAGTGCACAAACCATAGGCAAAACTTAGTTTGGTTCCAAGATAATAGTGACCGATGGAGCCAAAGCCTATAGCCATGCCAGACATTTTGAAGACACAGGCAGACAAACTCACTTACACAAAGTGTATTGGGAATCGAACCCACGACATTGAGTTTTAGCTACAATGCATGTTCTACAATATCACTCAAGTGAGTTGTAAACTGAAAAATGTTATCAGAATTTAAAAAAATTGCACTAAAAAGGTGATAAATAATATTTATTTCATTGTACTTGTCAATGTTGATTAATTTATATACAAAATATTTGTTATAATATTATGTATATTAAATTTACTATTTTTAGTAGTCATTAAATATTATAACATTTATTTGCATTTTACGGTTATATTTTTTTCAAGGAAATACATTATTTACTTCAGTCGGTGTCTAAGTGGACCATGAGTACTATTAAAACTGTGCATATTGGTTAAATGTTACCACTAGATCTAACCCGCACCAGCCTGAGAAGATTCGGCGAAACAAACTCAGTGGGCTTCCATTACCACTGGAAACTACGCGACGCGAAAATGTGTACCTAATATGCTATATAAAAAATTAGATACTTGAATTTTTACTGAAGTGTTTAAGAATATAGATTTGATTATTCTATACCTCTTGAAATTATTTATATATTTTCAAAGCATTATTTAAAACGAATTAACATGTTTTTATTTATTACAAAAAGTTTTTGCCCCAAAACGGTAGGTCACATAAAATTTAAGCAGTGACGTCACATGTTTAAATCCCGAACGTGTGGCAGAGATTTATAAAGAAGTGTGAATTATGACGTCATTCCATGTCCATTCTCAATGAAAGTGCGCATTTTATTACTTGTTATCATCAGATAAAAAATATTTTTTTAAGCAGGCTTTTTGTTTTTAGTAAAAATGTTATTTATTTTTATTTTTTTAGTGTTATAATATGTATGTATCTATTTCCCTCACCCCCTCCTTCACCTTCCTCCTTCTTCAACTCCATGCTTTAGTAAGCTTAATAAAAAGAATCATTGGATTCCTGTTTGAATTTCAGTACTTTCAGTACACGATCATCAGATCTTCATGATTAATTTGTTGGATGAACCTCTTAATACATTATTTCTGATCAAAAAGAAATCACTAAAATCTGTAAAAACTGTTGAATATATGGAGTATTAAAATGTATATTAATTATCTCACCTCCCCTCACCCCTGCCCCTTCTTCTATCCTTCACTGTAGCTTAACTTTTATACTGAACCTAATGAAAAAGCATTATTGGAATCCTAGACCATTCTAAGGAGTTGGATTTTTTGTTTTTAAGTCTACTCTCCAGGTCCGAAGATATTCATCAGATCTTCACTATTTTTTTATGGGACCAAATGACAAGCACCAGCTTTCAATCAAAGAAAGAATAATCAAAATGGGATCACTCAGTACAAAGTTATGTGGTATCAAACCTTTAATTAAAACATACAGTCGAATTGAGAACCTTCTCCTGTTTTTCAAGTCTGTTATAAAGAAAACATAAATATCGACTAAAATTAAATTCATTGTGAGGGGGTATGGAATGGCTCGAAACCAAGGCACCAAGTATTTAATAACTAAATATTACTTACTCTTGCTCGCTAATGTCTTCTGCTTCTTGTGTGTCGTTTTTTAATTGTTTTTTGTTATTGTTTTTATTACTATTACGACCCTTCCGATTTCTAATTTCAGACATAATTTAAAATATTAAATGTACTAGCACCAATATGAACTTTATAATAAAATATGATCTACCGTTACACAAAAAAGTTATCTATAATTTCGTTTATAAAATCAATTAAACAACGGATATTCAATAACGTCTTTAAGCATTTGTTTTCTGGTGTCGGCTGACGACTCTCATGAGTCTCAGCCACAGAGTCTCAGCTAAAAACACAGGCATATAACCACAGACTAACCCCCTTATTCATAATGAGTTAATGCATGGTTTAAATGCTGTTAATAAATTTTTACGAAAAAACATTATTCACTAACGTTAAAAATCACTAAGCAACGATTTAACAGCTCGTGAACTTTAATATGGCCGAGACCCTTGTTTAAGCTTGATATAAGCCCATATTAGGCAAAAAAATGGCGGACGAGACGTTGGGAAATTGTCAAATTGATGTTGTCATACCTGGTTCCTAAAACAATGTCGTTGGAAACGAACAAAATAGTAAATTTATTTTATTTTAGCTAAAATATATTGTGCCAAAATGACCTCACGTCATTTCCAAATGACAAGAAACTAAGAAAACTTTGGTTGAAAGATATCCGTCGGCAGAAATTAAATAATGTGGATAGTTCAAGGTTATGTCGAAAACATTTTCTACAAAAGTGATTACGGAACTATCAGTAAATACATACAGGTAAGTCGAAATGATCTTATTTACGGTTAATTATAGAAACAAAAAAAAAATTATTGCAAAGCATATCTAACTGTGATGTTTCAAGTTTATGTATTGAAACATTGCCACACTTGACTGCCTCGGTGGCGTAGTTGTATTACGGTACGGTTACAAAGCTGAGGTCTTGGGTTCGAGTCCCGGGTCCGGCCCGGAGCCAGGAATTTGTGCCGATATGGCGATAGGCTCGCCCCCTATCACATCGTGTACGGAACGTACAAGGCGAAATGTAGGTGTCCTGGTGGCGCTTCTGCCTACCCCTTCGGCGATAAAGGCGTGAGTTTATGTATGTATTATCCGTCGGAAATATCTGTGGACCTGAATAATTAACTTCATTGGAACATAAGTTCAGCAAATTCAAAATATAGGTTAAACAAATTGAATAAAAATAGAATTCGCATCCATCTCAAAACGTTTTTTTATGTAAAATAACATAGTAGATAGGGGAAAACAAAAAAAATGAAATGTGAACCACATTCTAGCTAGGTTCACAGATATTTCCGACATGTTATATGTATGTAACATTGCCACACAAAGTATTAGTTTGACTAAAATAAGGGCAAAAGTTTTATACAATCATTTATACATAATTTTAAATGTATCTCTTTATGTGCTACTTTCTGATTTTAATGTTTCAATCATTTGTTTTAGGAGGAGTTGAACAACAACATGAAATATTTGAAGAATTGTGCTGACCATCTATTTTTCCATGGAACATTCAACTTATTTCTGAGGAGGCTAAAGCAAGAGAAGAACGGTTAATAGCATATAGCCAAAAAAGAAGACAGCTTTTTGATCATTCACAAATATTTCTCCATTTTATTTCAAAATTTCTGCAGGTGATTCTACATGGCACATTTGAAATATTGCAATAAAAAATACCTGATATAAGAGATATTGATATACATTATTATGTACATACATTATAATATAATTGTTTTCTTTTTCCAGGTGCAATTGCTGAGTTGACATACTGGAATGTCTCAGTGTCACCTTATGCTGTATGAATCGGGTGAAGTCCAACCGTTACACTGGTCAACAGCTGTGGTTTTGTTGCCCTTGATGTAAGGCGAAACAAGGGTGTCCTGTTGGCGTCTCTGCCTACCCCTTCGGGGATAAAGGCATGAGTTTATGTATGTATGAATGTAACATTGCCACACAAAGTATTAGTTTGACTAAAATAAGGGTAAAAGTTTTATAAAATTGTTTAATACATAATTTCAAATGTATCTCTTTGTATGGCTACTTTCTGATTTTAATGTTGCAATCATTTGTTTTAGGAGTTGAACAACAACATGAAATATTTGAAGAATTGTGCTGACCATCTATTTTTCCATGGACCATTGACATGGAGTTGACATACTGGAATGTCTCAGTGTCACCTTGTAATGTATGAATCGGGTGAAGTCCAACCATTACACTGGTCAACAGCTGTGGTTTTGTTGCCCTTAATGTAAGGCGAAACAAGGGTGTCCTGGTTGCACATCTGCCTACCCCTTCTGGCAAAACGCGTGAGTTTATGTGTGTATATAGAAGTGTAACAAAAAAAAAATAAAACAACTTATGTTATTCAACTAGAAAATGGCTTTTATTTACTTTTGTATTTTCTTTGGAAACAATCTCTAAAGACCAACTGGAAACAGCCATCATGTGATGGTCTCATATACCCTGTTGGTAACCTTTATTTCACCACTTTTAGATCCTGGTGGAAGTGCTCTGATTGCTCTTTAATACATTTTCGTAAAATCTCTAGAAACATCCAGATGACAGTGGGCAAGGATGGGTGTCAGAATATGATAAGCTGTGGTCGTTTAAGATTGAAGATGTAGGCATTTAAAAATGAAAATTGTATATTGTGGATAATATATTGTACATGAATTTGGAAAAGAATAGAGGAATTATGATTACATAATCATTGTATCATTTGGATCTGTATATTACTATTCATTTCTTTGATTTCTATGGGAGTGTATTAGTTATTATTCTGGGAAGATGACTGTTAGTTCACAATAGATTTCTCGAATCAAATATACCAACACTACCACAATATGTAATTATTTGAATAATATTAACTTTAAACAACAAATATGTATTCAGTCTTATGTTAAAAATACCAATCTATAAGATAGAGAAACATAAAAGAAAAATAAAAATAAATTAAGATTAACAATTATACAAACAAAATAAAACCACAATATCGAATAAAAAAATTACAGCCACAAGTTATTCTAAGTTTACACAAGATGTTCATGAGCGGGGTGATCACTTACCATCAGGTGAATATATATAAAGAAATGACAAACAAAAAGGCTATTAAAAACTACCCTAAAGTAACTCAAAATTAATCATAATTTCATAAAAATCATTCTATTAGTTAAGTTTTTTTAGTATATCTCTTTTAATAATAAATTGTTTTTTATTAACAATTCATTGACCATTTGCGCTTGATGTAACTCCTCTCTGCATTTCATTTCATAGGGCATCACATTTTCTGATGAATGCTGTGTGAGTTTCTGAAACAGTACATTGAAAACATTAAAAACAAAACCTTTTCTCTTGATATATAACAATGGTGTTGTAATCAATTATTGGTGTTAGGTGTCAACAAATAGTAGTTTATGGAAATTTCATTTTACAGCATTATTTTAAATTAATTATTATATTTAACATGATGATGAGGAACCTTTTTTTTTAGTAGTTGTTACTTGCTTTTTTCTTAAGTTTGAAGACTGCAATGGATTTATCAGAAAAATGGAAGCTCCGTTTATTTAAGTATATGTTCACAAATGAATAACATTTAGTTTATCATTTTAAGTACATTTAACTTACTTTTGTTTGTATTGGTGCCGTTTGTGTCCTTGTGGGTTGTATTGGTGTTGGTACTGGTGCTGGTTCTGGTTTTGTTAGTGCCCACAGGTGTTCCACAAATATGATCTGAAAAACAAAGTTGTAGGCATTATCATTATATTGTATAATATTTTATTTTATTGTATAGAACATTTATTAATAAATATTACCTGATGTATGTTATCAGAATCAAATTCATTCCCATCAGTTGTGAACACCTGTTTATTATTTATATCGCCAACTATTTATATCGCCACTGGTGGCCGGGACCAATATTGGAGCTGGACCACCACCAGTTTACAGCACCGCCTTCTTTTCCGCCGAGTATTACAATTAAACTGAAATAAATATCGATATTTGTCAGTCGTTGTGCATAATATATGTTTTACGGTAAAAATAAAAAGTCTATGCTTCCATTTTCGCATGGTTTGAGTTTGTGTTAGTGTATTTATTTTCAATAATATGCACCCGTTCTCGCACCAATTCTTTTAATAAAATCTTGTAAGCAAAAACAAAATTAGTAAGACATGCTATGAATTACAAACTTTCCGAATGCAGAAAGTTGCTTTACTAACCTTATCTTCCTCCAAACAATTTTCACATCTCTCCCTGTCTGTTCTTTATTAATTCTTGCAATTTCCTTAATCGTAAATGTCGCAATTTCGCCGGCCAATTTTTAAAGTAATTATTTTCATCGTTTGATTTGAAAATTGAAACCAAACAAAGTGCTTGTCAAAACATGTCAGTTGTCTTTTTTGACACAGACCATAAACAAGGCTAATATTTTTTTCGTTTCCATAGACAAAGCGTGTTTGTGATTACAGAGTATAACACTGACCAGTGAATGAAATCACTTTTTTTCTGTGAAGTGGCAAGATTAGGGACCTTATTTTGAGTCTGTGAACTTTTTAGTTAAAATCCGTAGAAAAAAAAAAAAAGATCCATTTTGAATAGCTTCACGCAATCAACGTTTAATCTCCTCTTAACATGATTTTACTAATATACGTTTATGTGGTTGATTAGCGGTTTTCTATGAATAAGGGGGTAAGGAGTAAACATATAACAAAATTGAAAATCAATTTTTGAAATGTCAAAGTGAGTGAATGAATACCTAAAGTTATTACCACAGATAATACACCCTTGATGTAAAGGTAGCCAACACGACATTTGGCACTTTTATTCCCCTTTCTTAAATAGTAATGTACTCTGTGTATTCCCCTTTCTTGCCCTACGGCGGACGGCCTACCTCGACATTGGCAAAATCATCGAACGCCGATGGAGCCATACATGTTTTAAAAGAAGAAGACGAAGATTTAAAGGCGACATTCTCGGCGATTGCAGCCGATAATCTACACATTTTTTATTAGGGTGAGTTGCAGGAAATGTCCTGCTAAAGGTAGAGGTAAAGTTAACTTTAGCAGTGTCTTTGACCATAACCCACTGAATTTGACAATCCGTCTGTTGCACCACTGTAGGAATTGATAAAGGTAAAGTTAAACGGGTGACCAGGAAAAAGACGTTTCAACACCCCAAAATCCTACAGGGGTAATTTTTTATCAGTGGCAACACTTCAATACAAATTTCAATTTTCTTTGAAATTTCTATTTTTGGTAGATATTGAATTTCAGACACTATATAATATTAAATCCATAAATTAGAAATACTTAAATTACAACTCGAAATAGATATTATGAACAAACAAAAAGAAAATCTAAAATATTAATAAAAACAAAAATTAACTTTCTGACTCAAAAACGACTGAACCTATTTTAATTAAACTTGCATAAATTATATTTTGCTATCTAACTTAAACTTAACACATCTTAAATATGTGTGGATAGACACACAAAAATAATATATATTTTAATTTATAAATTGAAATGCTCTTAATTAAAGTAACTTGTGACTTTTGTAATAATCACTGTATTGTAAACTGGTTTTGAAAAAGCACCACTCTCTTGTGAAAACTGAACTGGAGAGGTTATATTTTATTTTATTGTTTACCTATGTATTTATCAAACTATGTTAATTAATATGTATAAAAATTGTGTACTTCTGTTAATATTTTATGAAAAAAAAAAGAACTGAATTAAAATTTCAATTGTATAATTTTTAACTATGTGCTAAAGCTTGAAGAGCTCGATTCCCATAATATATCTCGTAGTAAAGACATTATTCCCTGTATCAAGTAGGTAATGACAGGTTATGAATGTTTTGATAGTTGACATTTCACAGACATGACTGTACCTTTAGCCCTTAACCGCCCGAAACTGCGGAGCTAAAGGTAATGTTAATTGTGACGTCATTTTGTCAAGAGTTAGATTTCTGCAACCCGAAAATGGCGTAACTGTAACTTTGACGGTTGATTTGACGTTTGCTACAGGCAAAGTTACTATATGCAACTCACCCTTAGTATGTATTTTGGGTTAGTCTGTGGCCAGTTGCCTGTGATTGCGACTTGCGACCATAGATTAGTATTTTATTATAGAGACTTGCGAGTTGCGACTGTAATGTGAATGTAGCAACATTAATTTACTCCAATTTACTCCTTAGTCTGTGAACATTAATAAATTATAAAAAAAAAAATAACACGGTTGTATGTTGACTGCGTTTGCGATTATCATTTTTATTTTGAGTATTTATTCTAAATTTTTCGTGCTTCTGTTAATTTTAATGATGTTCTGTTATTAGTGGCTGTCAGAAGTACTGTCCGCCGTCTTTAATAACACATTTGCGCCATGTATTTCGACGACGAAGACGACAGATTTATCAATCCTGAATTACTTCACGTCGTTCATCGTGAGCTTTGTATGTATTTTATTTAATTTGCATTACAATTTTTGTTTTTAATTTGGAAAATATATGAAGGAACCTTTTATTTTACGTAAATTTTTCGTTTCAGTTTCTATCAGTTCAAACCTTGAGATCACACCTTATGGTTTGAGAAGTGTACCCACTCACACAGAAGATGGAATACCGATCAGAAAACTGTATGTTTCGAATTTACCACCCAAGGTACCCAAGCACATTATTTATTAGTTAATTTTAAAGTTACAAACAGTTTTTCTGCGGCATGGTATTTTTTAAAACATTGTAACGTTGCTTACGTATCGTATTGTTTGAATAGGATACCTTGCAGAATGCTACTATTATTCTTTGTATATATTATAATCTCCAACTTTGGGCATCATTGATAATTATAATATGGAATATAAATGTTAAGAATGTTTTAAAACTTAAAATATTAAAAAAACGGTCGTTTTTTCGAAAGTCGTATTTGGCCTTAAGTCATAGAAAAACAGTGCTAAAATTATGTAGTGGTTGGGCAGGTGTTCTTTTTGAAACCATGCGGTTTAATGAAAAAAAAAAAACAGTTGTTACCAAAGTCTCAACTTTTTCTAATGTCATATAATAAAATTGTAACAAAGGTTTTGATTTGTAATTTTTACTTGTTTGTAGACAACCCGGGCGGAGCTTTTTGGAGTGTTTGCACAATATGGTTTCATCAAAAGCTGTTGGCTAAGGAAGGGAGATAGGGGCCCTAACAGAAATAATATACCAGCATATGCCTTTGTTACTTTTAGCAATCCTGGCGATGCACACAAGTTAGTACTTTTTTTAATGTTCATAACTTATGATAAATGTCACACCTGTATTCCACAAGGTTAAGCAGAGAATGTACATTTCACAATTTGTAAGGGACACAACTCTTTCTTATCCATTTTCTATTCTATTCATTTTGAAGGTTTCTTAATCACATAGCATGTAAATGAAGTTGATACTAATGTAACAGAATTAAGTGGTTGTTCAGTTGTTTGAGGATTATACTACCAAACTAACAGCTTTGGGTTCCAACCTTGCCTTTTTGGAGTTATATATATTGTGTTGTTGGTTAATCACTAGCATTAATGTTAGTGATGGGTCGTAACAGGTTGAATTGAATACCTGTTACTACTGTTATTGTTATATACAAATAAAAGTTCCAATTACCTGTTACTAAGTAAAAGCCTGTTATTTTTATGCATGCTATCAATCTAACAATCAATGTTAGATAGAGATGACATTATCATGCCAAAATATGATTGAGAATGTAGTAATTGTATTCGGATACGCAAAAGTTACATATATGATATAGTTTACAAGAATATTTTTGCATCAAAGCTTATAATATAAACAAATACATAATAATTATTATATTGTCATGTACACATATTTTCCAATGTTAAATTTTATAAATTAATACAGTATTAATAATGTATATTTGGTTAGGTAATCAAATAAATTTAATATTAATATGTATTTACAAAGTTAATATATCTGAACGAGTAAAATACGCAGAGTGTAATATGCGACTAATTTAAGGATATCAAAGTTTTGTATTACGACTATGTATAACGGTAGCAACTATATTTTCTGGTATAATGTGGTATTTAGTTTTTACGCGTTCGGAACAGTTGTTACTTGTTAGGTACTTGGTATATGAAAAAATCTGTTATTTAATGTAACAGTCATTGGTAACAGTGGTAACTGGTAACAGTTATTTTGTGTTGAAGGAACAGTTGTTATACAGTATTTAAAAATACTTGTTATATTTACCTGTTATCATAAATACATCTGACTCCTAATTAATGTTGAAGAAAAACATTGTGCAGAAACCAGTATACCTTCTTTTGAGTCCGTTGTGAGAATGCTACCCAGATATGTGAAATGTACCAACGCACTAGTCCATTGTGGTGAACTGAAAGGTCTCTTGTAAGGGTTGATGTCAGACAGGCTGCCAGGCAAAAGAATTGTATCAATTCCATGTAAGTTTCAGATAATAGCAGTTGGAAGGAAAATAGTAAACTAGTATATTTTTATACAAATACTATGTAGGTACTTTTTGATCTTTTAACGATTTAATTCCAACAGGTCTATGTGGAGATCCATGGGGGAGGCCTGTGTTCAGCAGTGGACTTCTGTGGCTGAAGAGAGAGAGAGAGAGAATGATGTAAAAATGAGCCAAGTGCATTATCTGAAATGATTCAATATTGAGTTAACAGTACCATTCCTTGTAGAGTCAGAACAACATATTAATCTTATGGCTGCAATTATGATGCAATTACACAATTTGATGTTAATTTTTTGTTCATGTTCTCTATTCTATAAACTCATGCATTGTATTGTCACTAAGCATGTGCAGGCCACAGATTTGTAGTACCCATATAGAAATAGTGTACTAGAAATTTTCCATACTAAAATATTACACTATTTATTTATTGAATTAAGGTTCCCCCACAGTATACACATTATCACTATTAATACAATTCTTTGTTAATTACTATGACATTATCACTTTTAGTTTTAATATTCCGTAACTTATATGAAAATGTTACAGACTGCAACTACTATGGTAGTTTGAGTGCCTTGCATTTTTGAGTTCAATTATCTCAGACTGCCTAGGCAGGAACACTGTGTTTAATTTTAATTTGTTTAAAACACATTGAAAATTTTGTAATGTGTAATAATGCAATTGCCGATTCGTTTTCAGTTAGGTTATTTATGTTTTAGAGCTTTACAAGCACCGAGTCATGAAAAGAACTTGCGCGGTCGCACCTTAAGAATATCTCCAGCAGACAGCTGGCATCAGCCTGCTGAAGACGCCGATGGCAGAGTGCGCTGGAAGCCCCGGGGTACCAGATATGGAAGGCCCGCATCGCCCAGTTCTAATAGTATTTCAGGAGAAGGTATTTATTTAAATTCCTAAAATGGCCTTTTTCCTGTAGTTTACTGCATTGTAATTATTTCCTCCAATTTGATCCTTATTAGCATAATTATTACAATACAGCATATGACTTTTTCAACATCATCACAAGATTTTTCAAAAATCCAAGTATGCAGTTTAAGTTTTCCTCAAAATTGTGTTCATGGCTCCTTTGAGTATTTTTCGCTATTCCTCATAGCTTCCGAATCGGTCACTCACGCCCGCTTGAAAACGATATTGTATATTTAAAAAGATAATTATGGTATTTCTATATATTTTGTTTCTAATTAATTTGATTTTTCAGCTGGTGACTCAAACTCCCCCGAATTTATTTGTGAAAACGCAACCGATGTAGATACTACAAATTCAGATCCGGATGTTTTAACTGTGAGTAATTTTTTTTCTCTTCATTTTCACATCATTTGTCTGAAATTAAATTTTCAAACTAATTGCCCAATAGCAGCTATCATTATATTAAACATGAAGACTAAATTATAACAATGATTCTCTTTGCAGGTTCAAGAAAATTCAGAATATGAAGAAAGTTATACTATATTGGATATTTTAAATAGTGATTGTTTAACACACATTCTAACATATGTTCCTATTAGAGACCTCATTGTATCGGAAAGAGTCAGTAAAGCTTGGCAGAGTATGATCCACGAATATTTAGCAAGTAAGTAATATGCTAAAAACTCTCTCACTTCATATTATGATGGTCAGTACTGTCTGTATAGATATGCAGATATATTGAATAGGGTATTTCACGTTTCAACTAGGTACAAAGCGAGGAATTTTCCAGTTTCATTGTGTTAGATAGACAAACACCAAAGCCATAAATTGAATGATTGATGATGACAAAACCTTACAGCGGGGCCATCTGCGCGATGTGTACACTACATTCGCTTCCGTGCGCCGGGCTGACATACACCTTTTGACTTTTCCCAAGACACTGAAAGCTTAAATAGCTTTCCTCTAGTTTAATGACACTTTCAGTCTTTGTTAGGGCCTTAATAATCCAACTTATATATGTCTCACGCCCATGGGCTTTCTCAACAGTGTTTTGATGGGCCGGCAACACATCCATGATCCAACATTGTGGATGTTCATGGGCAGCAGTGATCCACTACCATCAGTTGACCTGTTTGCTTTGCCGGACCTATGCAATAAAAAAAGTGACTCAATTCGATGGAGAGAGGTTGTCAATTTGGTATGAAGGCTGAAGTGTTGGCGGGTGGCAGGTATCTGTTTGTAGTAAGTGGCTTGAGTGAAGTGTCTGTGTGCAGGTATCCGCGTGTTGAAGACGTCGTGGTGGCAGCACGTGCCGGAGACGCTGACGACGGCGGTGCTGCGGCGCGTGCTGCAGCGCGTGGGCGGCTCGCTGCTGCGCCTGCACATCGACCACCCCTGGTCCGCGCTCAACGACCGCACCGCGCACACCGTCGGCAAGTTCTGCCCCGACCTCGAGGAGTTTAAGGTACCACTACTTCTTTTTTCTTTTCTAGGACAGCCTCCGTGGCGCAGTTGGTTAGACCCTGGCTGTGAAACGAGAGGCCGCGGGTTCGATCTCCGCACCAAGAGAAATGTTTGTGCGGCCCACAAATATTTCTTTCGGGTCTGGGTGTTTGTGAGACCGAAAAGTCTCGTAGTTCTGATACCTGCGACACAAGACTTAATTGATCTTAGTGTGGGGTCAGAACTATGTATGTGACAGTTGGGTGTATTTATTTATTTATTTTTTTATCGCGAGGAGTGGCGAGACGAGCATGCCATTCGACTGATGGTAAGCGACACGACCGCTCATGGACAGTAGAAAACCATACAACACCATGAATTACAAAGCAATTCTTGGCATCCCACTGCGCTAGCCATCCTGAAACTGTCTTAATATAATAGTTACTCTGGCTAAAATGTTCTTGAAACTGGAACATAACTGTTCATTTACACGAAAACGAAGCCAGGTGGTAGTATTAGGGACTTCAAACACAATGCAAGTAAAAATTTCGCAAAAAAAATCGACAACTTTATTTTTGTAATTTTTTACTTATCGTCGTATTCGAGTGATAAATACATAGTTTTCGTAAAATTATGATATAGACCTCTTTATTTTTAAACACTCAATGGTACGTAAGGACTTAACTTATGATTTTCGCAAAAACTAGGTATTTACCACCCAAACAAGATGATTAGTAAAAAAATCCAAAAAAATATCTGTCGCTGCTTTGGTGACATTATTATTTGCATCGTGTCTGTAACCACTGAAACTACCACCTGGCTTCGTTTTCGGTCGCATTCTTGATATACCCGGTATAATATTTTTTTGTGTCGATCTTAAGCGGCCTCCTCGAGAGTTTTGAGGACTTTAATGTTTGGTCTAAGTAAATTTGGACTACTCCAAAGACCTATCTATTACTCAAGAAAATGTTAATTCTACCATTTTCATTAATTAATTTCTTTGCTATTTATTGTCATATTGTAATGTGAAAATTTTATTAAACTATCATTAATTCTCATATTTGTTTCAGGTTGTTGGCATGCATACGAAAAATTGGAATCCAATAGTGTATGGATGTAAACAATTGAAAAGTCTTTCCTTTATATCTTGCAATAAGGTATTTACACTGTTCTCCTACTTTTCATCTATACCTATCTGTGTAATGAAACATGTCTTTTTTATAACTACATTGCAAACAAGGCTTTGTGATAACCCCCAGATAGATACTGAGAAATAACATTGTTCTGTTCAGTATGTCTTACAATTGAGTCCACCACATATTATGAATATTCAATAATAGAAAAAAAGGAATGTAGACATACCAAATAATTACAGACTTGGTAGTTAATATGAGGTCAGGATTTTGTGTATGGCAATTAGGTTGAATAATTATTATATCAAAATTTGTGAATATAATTTTGTGATTGTTGCAGCTAACAGATGCCAGCTTGGTGCATTTGGTCAAAACTGAATCAAGCATAGAAAGTTTAACATTGGCAAACAACACTCATGTGACTGGTCTATTCCTCACCGGTGCGATCACACCCAAGTTGAATGCTCTGTCATTTTACAATTGCTACAACCTGCAAGGTGCAGTGCTATGTGCCGCCATCGAAGACATACCCAACATCACCACGCTCAAACTCGATGTGTGTCCTGTTACTATGTGGAAAATAGTCCCTCATATCCTTCACAAGCTGCCCAGGCTAGTGGAGCTATCTCTAAGTGAATATACCTCCGTAGAGATATGCTTCACTCCACAGAATAACGAGGCGTTCTGTGAAGCGTTGGCCACATTAACCGAACTGAAGGCTTTGAATATCAGCAGAAATATACACATAACGAATGGTGTGCTGAAGCAAGTTGCACAGTCTTGTCTTAAATTGGAATCATTGAACGTGGCCAGCTGTAACAGTAGGAAGTCTTTCCCACATCCAGGTAAACTTATAGTATTATTCACTCATTACAATAGTTCATTAAATTAGTCAGTGTGTAGATAATTTGCCAAGCAATAAATATAGAGATAATGATGTGTGCGCGTGCAGGCGTGAGCGACGAGGGCGTGGCGGCGGTGTGCGCGGCGTGCGCGTGCCTGCGGCGGCTGGACGTGTCGTACCTGGCGGGGCTCACGGACGCGGGGCTGGGCGCGGCGGCGGCGCTGCCCGCGCTCACGGAGCTGCTGGCGCGCGGCAACCCCTCCATCAGCGCCGCCTCCGTCGCCCGCGTCGTCGCCGCCTGCCCCAACCTGCAGGTACACCATGCTACGCACGTGCTCACGTGTCTATTGTGCACCATCACTTGCACAATGAAACACCTATTTGAAGTTACAGACGCTGCTGTAAACGTAGCAATCCACTTGTTTAGGAAAATTCATAGAATTTAATACTTTTTTAACAGTCATAACCAACAAAGATTGGTACAATTTTTGTCTAATATAGAACATGAAATTTCCCGCCGGTTGTGCGAACTCAATGAGTATGAAGTGTGTATGATGTGATGAGGTTGTGGCGCAGGAGGTGGACGTGTGCGGCAGCGACGGCGTGTCGGACGAGGTGGTGGCGGCGGCGGCGCGCGCGCTGGAGCGGCGGCCGCGCGCGCTCGTGCTGCGCCTGGCCGGCACGCTCGCCGTCATCGCGCAGGTACGCACACCACCACCACCACCCCCACCATCCCCTTTACTACTTCATTTTCTTCTGTTTTATTCTGGACTGTCCCAAGTCCAATTCAGATATGACATTGTTTACTAATCCACAATGCCTATAAGTGGTAAATTTTACTGCATGAAACCAACAAAACTTTCATTATGCAGTGAATTTTTGTATTGTTGTCGAGATGTACTGGATATTACATTTCATTACGTCTACGGACTGGTGCCGTTTGGTTGTATAATAAGCTATCATTAAAGTTTGAATTTAAGTTAATTTCCCTGACCATAATATTTCTATCAAAGTATAAATTTGTTTTAAGTAATTAAAAATTATGAATTGAGAACAATCAAGTATTATCATTTGATTGTACATCTTTGTCTTTGAATATAATATAATACATCTCTATT
The DNA here is from genome assembly GCA_905220455.2 of Deilephila porcellus. Taxonomy (NCBI): domain Eukaryota; kingdom Metazoa; phylum Arthropoda; class Insecta; order Lepidoptera; family Sphingidae; genus Deilephila; species Deilephila porcellus. The sequence goes on along the minus strand of LR999986.1, from coordinate 9,665,175 downwards.
TTTTTCTATGAAAATTCCTTTTTTGTTGTTTAATTTGAAAAACATTTAACAATCTAATTTTATTTCGTTTATTTTTGTCTATGATTTACTTTCGCTTTGTTTTATGCCCTGTTTTACTGTGATAAGTTGGACAGCTTGACTTTTATGGTACTCTCCATAATACACTAGGGAGGCCAACAAATGGAAGTTCTGAAATTTCAAATATGTCCAGGACTTTCAGGTGAACAGAGGCATAAGCTATTTGTTTCCATGCATCGTTGAAAGAACGAATGGCGCGTTGGTCCATCGCTTGGGTGTAGGTTTGTGTGGACCGCACTGACTTGATTTACATGACACGTGACAGACGGAGCCTCCGATCCACAAGCTGCTGACGGTGAACGTGAGCGAGGACCGCAGTAACCCGCACCTGAGGCCCGACTTCGTGGATCATATATTCGAGGACAGCTCGGATGACTCGCTCGACGAGCTCTACGACCACGATGACTTTGATGACTTTTTCGGACCAGGTATTTTGAGTTCCTTTTAAAATGATGTTTGGAGCAAATACGCTTGAAGTGCCTCACAGTCCTAAACTCTAGTGTATTATGTTGACATTGTTGATTAAAAATCAAACTGAATTCCAAAGCGGTTCGCTGTTGTAATGAACCGGACATGTGTGTGCTACAGTTAACGTGCAGTGTTTGTTGTAGACGACGAACTATTCCTAGACGACGACCTGGACGAGGAGGCGCTGTACTACGGGCTGCACGCGCCGGGCATCATCCTGCTGTAGCCCAGCGCGGGACTGCTATATATATAAATCATACTTAATTATATACACGCCTAACTTTTATTTCTTTTATACATGCGGCAACGAGATTCAACGTCATTTTGTTATACTTTATTTATTTTTTGAAACCAATAATACATTCGTAGTTTAGCTTAGGTTTGTTTTGTCGTATTTTTAATACCTTTATTCAACTGTGTCAATACTGTACAGGAAATTTATTTTAAATTCTGTCTGAAGTCTAGCGAAGTCAATCCTATTTACATAGGGAACCACTGAAACTTTACATTTATCTGTGATGGAATATTGTCTTATTACAATTTGTCTTGATTCTTAGTCATTACTGTCTATGATCATATAATGAGAATGTGATTGTGGATTTGCTATAAATAAAGTCTGAACCAATTTAATGTTAATTATATGTGGAACTAACTATTTTTTTTTATACCACAAGTTAATTTGTAGTATTTGAAAGTTTCTACAGGTATACGGTCACAGGTTATTGTTGATTGAGAAGATCTATATATAATATGTATATTTGCATTCATTATTGCTTTGTGGATTGGATGAGAAGTATTTGTAGGAATAGAATGCTTAGTTCATTGTGAAATCATCTATTACAAACTAAAAGTTAAGCTTCCAATAGCAATAAATATATTAGTGTTTGATTGTTAACAACTGTAGGTATGGAAAATTATTGTGCTGTTATCAAAACTCATGATTTGTTACTCACTATTTCTACATGCTCAGTACAATTGTCTAGATTTGCAGCTATTTTAATTAGTTTTTTTTTTGTGTTCCATTTGGCTGTCCCTTTAGGATTGCTGTTCTGTATGTGTTGTTGCCATATTCCATGCTAGTGATATGTTTAGACAGTTGTATTGAATGTGTTCACGACTGCATCTTGTTTCCTAAGCATAATGGCATGATGTGATTTTTTTGCTCTTAATTTAAACATGGAGTTTTAGGTATGTAATTATTTTCCAATATTTTTATTACATTGCTGTATCTTCCTTTTTTTCCTTTTTAATAGCTTAGCATAATCAAAGTGGTGATTTTTATTTCGTTTTTAAAAATAATGCTTTTGTTTTACTCACTAAGTCCAACAATCAGTGACGTGTATGTGTGAAGTATTTTTTATGATGTTTTATAATTACAACAGTTTTTTTTATTATATCAAAACGCAAAAAGCATTTTGTTGTTATTTTACAACTGGTTGTTTGAAGAATAATTTGTTTTACTGTCGACATACGAGACGCAATTTACACTTATAATTTAATATTTTGTACTGCATCTGTTTATGTTTGCAACTTCCTGTTCTATGTCAAATTTGTTGTGTAAAGTTTGGTAAAGAAGTATAATGTTGAAGAATAATAGTCTTTTCAGAGTGATTAAATTGTTATGTAAACAACATTCTATATGTTATTTTGCGATGCGAAGCCGAGTCGCCATTTTACCAATGATATGAAGTTTTGTTGATTAAATATTTTCATTTCAGTCAGGGTTATTCATTAGATAAAGTGTTCAATCTTATAAATATTTGTATGAGGATGTATATGAAATGTTTCAGAGTTCACTAAATGGTGATTTAAGTTTTGGATTAGCATTTTGGGAAGATTAACTCATGCATGCATGATTTGTGAAAGCCATTGGTTTTTTATATATTTTCTAACATCATCAGTAAGAAGCAAAATAAATTTTCTTAAACCACTGATTCAAGTTGTTTCCATTGTCTTATTTCAATCAATCCTGTGTCTGAATGTATAAATCTAGACTTTACTAAGTTATCAAAGTGAATATTCCTGTTAGTTCTTCATCAAAGGAGTTAATTTATATATAAACAAACTTAGTCAATGAACTAAATAATTTTCCAAGATTATTGTGACACATAATTTACATTCAATATAGTCCCCCATAAGATAAACAACATTATTAAACTAAAGTTGGTGTATACAACTTTACACATTTTGTAAGGGAAGAATGTAGCAGAACAATGTGTGTGTGAGCTACAGTTACCACGATAAAGGAAACTGGAGTAATTAATAAAAAAACTAAATTTACAATTAATTTCTTTAATTTAAACCTCAAAAGTGTCTAAATATTTATAACATCGTATAATATATCTACATATACTCTAATAATTAACATCATAATTAGTGGTTTTTATATACAAGTTCCACCACTTGCCCATGAAACCTACATCAACTATCCTTGAAGGTAGACTGAAATATGTGGGTTGCATATATGAACACTGTGCTTTATACAAGTCACATGCATCATTTAAATCTGATAGATACATTACAGAAACAAAGCCAAAACTCTTGTAGTGAAGAACTTCTTGGTTGTAGCACACTCCCAAATACCTCAAGTATTCAATTGATTTAGGGTTCAAACAATCTTCGTTCACCAAAGCCACTTCATTGCTAATTCTTTTAAAGCTGTCTTTAAAGTCTGATTCACTGGGGTTGTTTTTAACAAGAGATGTTGCAGTTATTATACCTACTGTGTATTTAATAGCCTTCATTGGTTCATCTTGAATGTCTGTTCTCAAATCTTGTAGCATTTGACGATAGTCAATAAATAAATTCTTCCAATAATCAGCCCATTTTTCTAATATTGTCCCTTTAAACTTTTCAGGGAATTTAATTTTTGAATGGATATTGCCGAGTGCAGTTGGTGCATTTTTCAAGTTCCTCAACATGGTTGCCAATTCATGTATAAACAGAAGTAATAACGTTCAATCACATCTACAATATAGCAGATTTTTCTTTGAAGAAATTGTTTATTCCATTTTTTACAACTCACACACAGATTACTTAGGTCACTCAGATGGATATGTCCCATACATTGAATTTTACCTTTAGCTCCGAGCTGTCACTATCATACATGACAGATTTTTTTTTTTTAATTTTCTCCTGTAGCTCCCGCATTGGCTCTTCCTATTTTTGCCTACAGTGCTCAATTTCTGGCTCGGGATATATGTCTTTTAAGTCATCTCGTCACTTTTACCTTGGTTTTTATTAATAATTTAATTTGTATTTAGGAAATTTGGGTAATAAAATAAAAATACATTTGTTAATTACATCTTTACTTTATTTTTCTTATAATACATATTGACGGCTTTTTTTGCATTGTTTGCAAACTTTTATTTCTTAATCTAATAATATCTGTGCCCTTTAATATCTTATTTATGATATTGCACCAATTTATTCATTGTTAATCTCAAAGATATATCTAGAAAATAACCCAGAACGACATTCCTGTGTACATTGCAATCAAGGAAGTCAAATGAATAGTTGAATAAATTTTTTTTTTTATTTCTTTAAGAATACATTTTTTTTCAGGTTGATTTTCCAAGTATTCATTTACTTCCCGAATTATATTATCACCAAAACATCTCACGGCCTGCTCTGATGGGTAGGCCAATTTTCTTTCTCGTACAATTTAGTATTCTCTCATCGATATATAATTATGAATGTTTGTAGAAATTGAACCTGTATCTTTTGCAATTAAATTCACCTTGCATTGCCTGCAATTCATTTTTATTAATATTTTACTTACGACCCACCCAGCAGTGTATGCACGTAAGTGAACATGAAGACATTCTTGTCTACTGTTGTAGGAACACTTTCTAGATTTACAAAACCTACATTGGAGGATTCAGGTGAAGATTCAAGATAATTTTTATTGTATTTAAAAAGAGTCTTTAATATTATCAACTGCTCACCTAAATCCTCTTCACAATTATTATAAGTCTCAGTATGGAATTTTATGAATCTAGTTATTAACAATGACTTAAAGGTGTTTTTAAAGGTAGCACAATTAGGATTTATATTTCGTGAATTATAGGCTCGCACTTCACCAAAGCAATTTTCGATTCGGTTTGAATTAAAGTATCTAGGCCGCATTACTTTAATTCCTTTACTTTTAAAAATAATCCAAAACCTTTTAAAACTTTCTATTGTTGTAACCCAATTTTTTTATATGGGCACTTTTTTCTTTGCTCGTTTTATTTTCAACAAACTTTATATTTTGAAGAGTGTTAATCGCTTTGTGAGGTCCAAAGTTCCTGTTAAAGCTTACCTTAAAGCCTTTTTATTTTTATCACTTATGTTTGTCCCATTGCAAGAATCAAAGAGGTTGTCAAGGACCGATACTTTTCAGCCGTATTGCGAAGTGTTGGGCTCACTGGCGTTCCATCAGAAATTTTGCTACAACAAAAAAAAAATATGATTCATATTTGATAATTACATGAAACAGTGTTAAAATATTCAAACAGTTTCTTAAAAATATTTATCTCAAGAAAGACTTACAAAAATATGAAAAGGGGGGCCTTATCTGCTAAACTCAAATCATTTAAATTTTCTGTACTTAATACTTAATATCAAAGTACAAGCTATTCATTGTTCAATTGTGAAATTCTATACACAACCAAAATTCTTTAACATGGTAAAATATTAAAATAAAAGGCATACCAATTATTATTTACTTACCAATATCCGGGCCAATATTTTTCTTAGCAGCTTCAATCTTACAATATGTATGATGCTTACATTTCTTACAATAATTATGTTCTAGTAGATTTCCTGAAATAAATTGAGTTATATAAGTTTCTACGATATTATAGTTTATAAAAACAAGAATAAAATCGGTAAACAAGCAAATGAATCAAAATGCTTTTTAAAAATAATATTGGTATAACATAGCCCGGAGAGCTTTTAACACACTTATTTAATAGCTGTGGGAGTTATGGAGTTACGGGGATATCCAATGAAATTATTTTTAAATTATGGGAGTTTTGTAAATGAATTGGTTATAATAAAGGCATTAAATATACACTTACCTAAGTGGCCAAGAGGATCAGTTCGAGGAATACCACTGTTATTTCACTTTGAGAAAATAACGTCGGGTAGGCACCAAAACGGAGACGAGGCCTCCGAGGAGTAGGTGCAATAAATCTCTTTTCAAAGTGTTTCTGGCATACGTGGCATTTACGAAGTTCTTCTAACTTTAAACTACGCAATCTATCATAGTTAATGCACTGTAATCACTTTTGGAGTCCTGTCTCCCTATTAGGAAATCTTAACAAATTAACTGTTCCATTTGAAACTTTGACAATGTAAATAAATATGGCCACAGATTACTTAGATCACATTGACGTAACAACGTAATGGCGTCGGCCCATAGTGATCTAAATTCTAAATTCTAAGTAATCTGTGCGGTCCAAGGTGACGCCGGGTAGAAGTAAGAGGTGGGGGCACCGAGGTAACTGTCATGTATGATAACCTCAGCCATAGACAAGCCATGTCGTAAGGTCGAAATTTTTTCTATGAAGATAACCTGCCGTGAACTCACATACTTTTCGAGGTTAGAGGTTATGATTATGACAACCACAGACGTCAGTCAAAACAAGAACCACAGACCAATAAGTAATGATTAAAGAATAAAGAGGATGACGCACTTATATCGTTCTATATATCAAGTTATAGTTATGTTAGGAGTATCGACGCGGAATTGTACATTTATGTATCTGTCTCACTTACACAAAGGTAACTTGTCACTTAATGAAAGAGACAAATAATAACTGCTTTGTTTCGAATATGGCAATATTTTGTTCACTAACCACACTGAGACCGCCCTTAGCCCAAAATGACGCCATTTTTGTTTCCTGCATGAAATGTCAAACTGTGGCGTTATCTGTCAATCGAAGTAAACAAATCTGCACAATCAAAGAATTTCGAATTATTCATTGTTAATCTCGTTAGTTAAGTTTGTTAAGTTTGCTTATTAGTTTAATTGTTAAGTTTTTAAAATGCCTTAGTGTTGTGTTTAAGGATGCAAGTCGAGTTCAAGCAAAAAGGACCCCAACAATTCTTTTCATAGGTTAGTAACTGTTTTTACGAAATAATGACAAATATGTGTCTAAATTTACATTTTGGGTTTGTTTTTATCATTTATAATTGTATATGGACCTTATTGATTGAGTTTTAGACTCTTCTAGGCGTTATTTATATAAGTAGTATGAATAACAACCGTATTGTTTGTTTACACACAAGTTTAGGGATGAGTGGATTCGATACGAAATTATTCATATCGATATTATCATTTTTAAATATTTTGATCTTTATTTTTCAAAATAAGAAATAAATAGTATATATACAGGGTATATCAAGACTGCGACCGAAAACGAAGCCAGGTATTATTAGTGACTTCAGACACAATGCAACTAAAAATTTGTAATTTTTTACTTATCGTCGTATTTGGGAAAGACATAGTTTCCTAAAATCATGATGTACGCCTTTTTTTTTTTTATGACGCAAAGGTACGATAAGGTTTAAATTACTAAGGTTTAAAATACTATAATATCACAATAACTAGGTATTTACTACCCAAACACAACGATTTTTAAAAAATTGCAAAAAAATATCTGTCACTTATTTTGCGAAATTTTTATTTGCATTGTGTCTGTAACCACTAAAACTACCACCCGGCTTCGTTTTCGGTCGCAGTCTTGATATACCCGGTATATATTCAGAACGACAAACAAAGTGAAATTAAAAATATTTTTTCGATTACCTATATTTTATAATATTTTTTAGATCGAACCCGCGGCCTCTCGTTTCACAGCCGGTGTCTAACCTACTGCGCCACGGAAGCTGTCTTATACACGCAAACGAAGTCGCAAGCAATTCTAGATAATAAAGTTGTATTTTGTCTCACGTGTGTGACACAAATCCAATCCAATCATCAGGTAAAACTTACCCATGAAATAAATCATAAATCAAAAAATATCAAAACATCGACCTATTTTTATCGGATTCGATTTTTATTTTTTTTCGGATTTTTATTCGGATCGGAAAATTTATTTAATTATTTTACTGTCAAATCCTAAAATCCCCTGTTTATACTCAATCGACATGTAAAGCGAAAATTAAAAATGTACAAGCTTATACACTGATATTTATGTAAATTCAAAGTTTTTCAGTCGTATTTATGCCACTGTTGATGCATCGATGTCGATAGAAAATTCGGTACTAGCGTATCACTATTTTTAGGGGCGGAGCCGCCGCCATGTTTGTATACCAAAGTGACCCGTGTCACGTGACCTTATGCTCTATCCTCTTTATTCTTTAATCATTGGTAATAACCCCTCGGGTGTCCATGTATAGACAATAGACTTTTGACAGCTCTACACAATAGTCTACACAATAGAGATTATTAGAGAGCTGTCACATAAATCTTGTCCGGGAGCCTAGTATGAGCTCCATGGACACCGGAGGGGATATACAAGAACGTAAAACAAATGTTCTGTGCTCAGTGCTCAGAACTATGACTAAAGCATCATCGTTCCGAGCCAATTCTGAGCTAACTTTCCTAAACATGTAGGTACTTCCTCGTTCTTCAATCGGCAAATAAAAGTTCAGCGAAAAATCGAATAAGTTACAACCTGCTTGAGCCTTCAATATTAAAAGCGACTTAATTTTATTATTACATTTGTTACGATTAATTTATACAATATGTTGACAAATTCTTACTATGTTCTAATGAAAATCATACATGATAATAGTTCTTACTAGTACAACTGATCATAAATTGTACATACATACATAAACTTACGCCTTTATCCCAAAAGGTGTAAGCAGAGGAAATCAGTTAAGGCATTATTCTATAGGGAAATAGCACATATTCACCAACCCTATTTACAGATAAAAGAAATTAGATAATGGTGGCTTATATTTATGCGAATGTTACACATTGAAATAAAACTATTACATCGTGGGACGGAACACACAAAGCGAAACATGGGTGTTCTGGTAGCACATCTGTCTACCCCTGTGGTCTACCCTTTCTGGGAAAAAGACGTGATGTGTTTGTATTTTTATTTCTACAAATTCGTACTAGGTATATAAATTTTAATTATGAAAGAATTAGCCTTTGTCTGCAACTTGCCACTTGGTATGTTAAGATAACACAGTAATAACTAATAATTATTAAATCATCAATTATACCACAATTATACTTTATTACATCCTTTTCGTGCTACTATTACAGAAACCAATGCATACTATATTTTTTTATTTGCAATGAGTACCTAAATATGCATTTCTTTATACGCTTAAACAAAATTGTGTTTGTTAGATCATAAAATCTGCTTCATTCAAAAAATAATATTCTTACAGCTTCCGTGGCGCAGTTGTTTTTCAATCCCACACCGAGACAAATGTTCGTGTGATCCACATGTATTTGTTTCGGGTACCTGATACCCACGACACAAGACTTAGTGTGGGATCCTGCCATGTATGTGACTGTTGGGTCTGTGTGTATGTATTAAATTTAATATGGTCACCCTATTAGCGCGGAACATAATGCTCCACTCAACATCTTTCTCACGGCTCGTTTTTTCTGCGCTGTTTGTACAATGTGTTTGTAAAATACGTCCATGAACGGGCCCTACAGAATGTATGTACCAATCTGTAGGAAGACACTACTGAACACAATATCAATCTCGAAACGCTAACCATTGATTTATGGAGACCATTAAATTACATGTAATATTGTAGTCACACTTTCCTTCCTTCTGATTATTAAACTCTGATGAACAACGCAGTTCATGATCATCATCAGCCACAGAAAATATTTTGTAGACCACTACCAAGGATCAACAATTTTTTTAATTATTTTAAGGTGTTTACGGTATCTGTGTGCTCTTTATGTATATAAATAACTTATATGGAGAGAGGTAATCTTTAAAGAATAACAGTAATAATCTTCAGTTTAATATACCTACCTAGACAAAATTTATAGTAAACAGCTATACAAACCTATAACACCTACTTAATAATATACAACAAATAAGTTCGTAATACCCTGAAAATAAAAAAAATTAAAAATTCTATATTTTTTCAGCTCTTTTGCTTTGTTAAAATAAAAATGTTATTATCAAAGATCTTTGATAAACTTTATTGCAACATATTATATTAATATTTAAAACACTAACAGCCGTAGTTATTTATTTTGTAGATTGTTTGCATTTATTAGACGTTGTGGTTGCGATTTCAGCCCTTTCTCGTTGGCATGGATCCGCCACCTTTCGCTTCTCTTTTCATGCGTGCCTGGGTATCGGTCCACATTGGCATAGGGGGTGGCAGGGGAGGCGATGGAAACTCAGGCATTTGTCTAGCAACCTGAAGATTGAAAACAATACAAAACTAAGCAAATGTTTGGTACGTATTAGTAATTAGAGCAACATTTTTTCGTAATTCAATGCAAGATGCGTTCGAACATTTCATGGTACCGCTTGTTGATATGCCAAAAGTTAAATAGATCATCTATATCTATATCAGCCCATATACGTCCCACTGCAGGGCACGGGCCTACTCTACAATCGAGAGAATCGATTGAGAGTGGTTAGGCCATATAGTCCACCACGCTGGCCTAGTGCGGGTTGGCGGACTTACATACCGTAGAAATTCTTTAAAATTACGCTAAATAGATCATAATTATCGTTTATTTTAAACATTTACCGATATGGTAGTGTACGTAATTATCCATATCATAAATGCTGGTATCATTCCGTGTAACAAAGAAAGTAATGAAAATACGCAACACAATAGATTAAGCTGCGGCTGGGGAGGCCCTTGTTATAATAATTATGTCATGTAATTCATAGATGTAGCCAGTACCCAGATGGTACCTACTGCCTTATATCACGAAATGAATATTGGTCTACTTACTCGATGTAAAGATTGCTGGGAATATTGAGCTTCACTCATTTCAGTAGGTGGCGGCGGAGGTGGCTGCTCTCCCTGTGCGTTAGTGTTACTAACAACAAGACATAGCACAAACACTACAAGATAAAATAAACCTTTCATCTTTGCTGGTCACTGTTCTATTGAGTTTTCGTATGCGCACTTCATCTTTATAAGAGACTTCATCGCGTGATGCTGTAGGTAAACGGAAACCTTTGACAAACAATAAAACAACTTCCGGCGCGATTCATGCAAGTGATACAAGATAAAAATGCTGCTAGTTATTGTGATGATAAAATTAATTACGTGTCACTAGCGTGTCGGAAACATTCCGGTTGTCAATCCAAAATGAGAAGCAATTTTTGTAATTAACAACCTTTAGAGATCCTTGTGAAGATTGTTATTTTTACGCCACACCTAGCCGATGAATACGGGCAAAGAGAAAGATAGGAATGGAAAAAGCAATCGGTAATTATTTCAAACTAAATGAGCAGCGAGATTTTACAAACTACGGGCTAGGCTGGACTTCGCCCGGGTGCAGATATTTTTTGACAGCGAAACAGTTTTTGCAATATTTTTCATTAATGTTCCGCAAGGCACGAGCCTCCAGTATAAGTACGATTGAGAGGGGTTAGGCCATATAGTCCGCCACGCTGGTCTAGTGCGGCTTGGCAGACCTTACATACCGCAGAAATTCTTTAAAATCGTTACGGTATGCAGATTTCCTCACAATGTTTTCCTTCACAGTTATAGTGCCTGGTGATTGACTAGACAGTCAATCACTTTTAGTCAGAGGTGCGCCAATTGCCCTAGAATTTGAACCCTGATTGGTGGATATTTTATTTAAGTGGGTACTAAATGGCGACTACGGGGGTGCCGCGTCGCGAAACGACGCGGCGCCACTTGATACCGGGAGCACCGCGGAGGAACTGCGCGGGTCCGCTGCGCCGCGCCTGCCATCCAGGCCGGCCGCACGACGAACCACTTGAACCACTACACAGTCCACACGATTCTCCCGGAGTTGATATTGTAACTTGTAAACGTTTGCCATCACACCTTACAAGCGTTTTTTCGACCTAATTGTGAAAGAAGTATCCATCGTCGTGTTGGGTACAAATTTCACTCCAGAGCAACTTATCCTAAGATTCTAATAAGATCCATAAGAACATTTCTTAATGTAAAGTAGACGCCACCAAAGAAGTCCCGCGGAAAAAGTAGGAACTAAAAATGACAGCTCCGCCATGTAGTGATGGGTAGGACACGTCAAAAAATTGAGTTTGTATGAGTTACTCATTATGTCAAATGAGGTGGGACAATGTACCAACTCATTTGAGGGGATCCTCAAGTGAATGAGTAGTATGTACAAAATAAGTAATGAGGTCTTTTCTGAAATTTGAGGTAGATGAGGTTTGTATTAGTACATAGCAAAAATAATGAACTGAGACTTAAGCTTGAAGATGCAAGTTTCTGTTACTCGAGTGTGACATAATAATGTAAAAAAAGAAAAAATGTTTTAAAATGATAAAGTATTTATGAAAAGCAAATTTACATATTACAATTTAAAAATAGCAACATATTAGCTTTTTCCCCATCAAGGCGGTTTCTTCGTTCCGATATCATCCGACGTCAAATGTTACGAATATCGTTCCATAATACATTCACTTCAATTTCCTTGTTGTTAAGCATACGAAGATTGAGCGAGACTGACTTCAAAATACTACGCATACGTTCGCTCACTCATTCTTGCAAGAGGTAGCGACCATTACAATTGCGAGACAGCGACATTTTCACTACGTACCTCATACCTACTCAACTATTTGAACTGGTACAAAATTTGTGTTTGAAGTTATGGGACAATTTATTCCTTTGTGTGGGACATTTGAGGTGCTTCATGTATGAGGTACCCATCACTACCGCCATGTTGTTGTTGTCAGTTGTTCGTTCGAGTAGTTACGCTCCTAAGTATTTCGTGATATTTTCTTTGTAAATTGTCGTTTACAATGCCAAAAGTAATCAAGAGTGAAGGCCGGGAGATGATCCTTAAGATGAAAGAGTTTTGTGAAGCAGAGATGAAAAATAAAGACGTATTAATCCCTTTAAATAATGTTCGTGCACGAGTCGCCGCTATGACCGGTAAGTTTTTGGGTTAACAACAATTTATTAATTTACCCAACCAAGTATAACAAATAACTTGCATTGAATATGTAATAAATAAATAAATAAATCTAATTCCATGTTGACTAGTTAGTTGACACAACTAGTTTGAAATATTTTTCCGGCTCTCATAAGTTATGAGTGTAGGAAATTTTAGAAAATAATAAAATATTTTTATTTTCATTTCAGGTGTGTCGAGAAAACTGTGTCAAGGATCACAAAAGAAGGAAAAGTTGCAGCAAGCACATCTTCGAAAATTGTGACACCAGGCAAAAGTCGGCCCCATTCAAAGAAAATTGATTTGGATGACTTTGAAGAAAACTGGATCAAGCCTGTTTTATATAATATTATTAGAACAAACAAAGATCCACCCAAATATGCAGTTGATGAATTACTAAAAAGTCACAATCATGAGATTATAAGTCTACCTCCTTACCATTGTTACCTTAACCCCATAGAAAAAATCTGGAGCCTCGTAAAGAGGAAAGTTGCTGACAAAAATGTAGCCCAAGATGCTAAAAATATAGTAGAACTGACAGAAGCTGCTTTTGAAAGCATCACTGCAGAAGACTGGAAAATCCAATGTAAGCATGTGGAACACATAGAAGAAGAATACTTTAAAAATGATGGATTAATGGACATGGAGATGGAACGCTTCATAATAAGTGTTGAAAGTGACAGTGATACTGACTCAGATAAACCTAATAATATTAGTGAAAACAGTGACAGCGATTGTTCAATGAGTGGAATTACCCCAATTGATGAGCATAGTTATTACAAAAGAATTTAAAATAAATATATTGAAGACTACTTTGCTTTTTTTTTCAGTTGCCTAAAATAAATATAACAATTATTTGTTTTCATTCATTTATTGTTCATATATTATCAAAAATAATTTTTCATTAATTTGTATGTACTAAAACATGTTCTGATGGTTTAAAAATAATATATCTTTGTCACTTTAAAAGGGACCTATGGCGCGTAGGGGAGGAGACGCCCCATATACAAGCACTTCGTCCACGCCGTCCTAGTCTCGTGCTGCACGAGCCCGTATCGACCGCGTTTATCGAATTTGATCCCGCTCACATTATCCTTTGTGTACTATATTATTGTGTATAAGATGATTGCGGTAAAATCTGCTCGAAATAAGATCGTAAGTTAAATTACCATGTAATAAGGTAATATTTGAAATGATTACTGGCAACATTGTGTCTTAACGATATCAGCGCCGCGTCTACGGGACTTCTTTCGTGGCGCGCCCTCTAGGTACTTTCTGTACCATAAAGTTTCACATCCGTGACATTATAATGCCCACTGTACACTCTCGGCGTGAAATTCCGAAATGGGCTGATTATTAGAATGTAATATTAGCACTCGGATAATCATAATATTTCTCCCTGTCCCGTATCGGTTTTTGGCGTTCAATTCAAAGGCATAAATAGCGACTATACTGTCGACAGAAGTGTTGCTGAAGGTTTCTTGTGCCTTTCTTCTGCTCAGCTATAACAAATTTCGAAGCTGTGGTGTGCTAGAAAAAATGTCTACTTTATTCCCCTTACGCAGGGCCGGGATCCCCAGTTGAACACGTCGACTTCCTCTGTTAGCCAGCCCAGCCCCCTATGGACGGAGAGCCGACTGCCAAAGTACACATGTGAAAAAGATCTCGCCTTGCGCAAGTTCAATAAAATAGACTGAAATCGCATAAAAGCACAATGTATCTCACAAGACGTAATACATATAAGATGGCCAAGTCAATCTATTTTATTCAATACATAAAAGACTTTTATTACTGACACGATTACGTAATAACTTAGGACAAAAGGTCCCCAAGTAGGGACTGAATAAATTATCCGACTTGGTATTACATGCCGGATCTCACTACTTTTTACGGTAGAAGAACTGAGTTGCGAAACTTTGACTTTTTTACAAGTTTTATTTTTGATGGCATCTTATTTCTTTTTGTAGATAGCCCCCGCTTTTTTTTCCTTTCCAGTGTACCGTGTTTATACAATGCCTGCTTAGTAACTGAAAACCTAGGCTTCTAATTTTATTAACAATGACGTTACATGAGGTCGAAAATGGCCTGAAATGCTTCGAGAAAAGGATGGAACGGCCGCGCCGTGTCGCTTTTGCTCGACTTGGCACTGCCGTGCCCCCAGATTGTTTTGAATAACAGGCAAGGGACTTGCGTCTTGCACGGTAAAAATGGGTTTTATCTCATAATGAGGGCAATATATCGAGAGTGTATAGCAGGCTTAAAAATATTTATCATCCCTAAACCTACCATTTTTCTCTTCAAAATGACGCGAGACCTACCCGCCAAAATTTAATTGTGGCCGAATGTGCTAGAACATAGAGATCTCCGGTGAAAAAGTGTTATATTCCGTTGCTGTGAAACAAAGCGTGGATTTACAGGAATTTTAGAGAACTGAATTTAGCAAATATGGAAAAAGCGACGCCTGTGGTAGCGGCTGCTAATGGTAAAATCCCGCCGACCAGGCCAAATGCAAGTAACCGCTGTGGCCGCGGAATTCCTGAAGTCACTAAGATGTATATCCAGAAATGTTCATGCAATAGGGAGAAAACTATTGTGTTTTGTCGATCATGTGGTTATTACTGTCCCGGACGAATCCGAATCAAGTGCGACAAGCATCCACGGGTAAACCATTCTGTTAATTTGCTTATTTAATTTAATTTTTGTTTTTAATCAATCCTTTGAAATCGTAATGTAGCCTCATAACTCAATTTCTAGGTTCTCAGTTCAGCAGTAGGTCATAAGACGTAGTTACGTGATATTATTGAGTATTCCGCGCATTACTACTTACATTTAAAAAGTCTTGGCATTTTTTAATTCCGATAAATCAATTTTTTTTACCAGATTCTATAATATCCATTGCTTCAAATTGTTACCATTCAATGCTAAGAAATCTTCAAATACATTGTTTTACTGAATAAAATAATGATATTGCAAAATGCTACGTACCTACCATTTTAGCTACTTGCTAGAGATCAGCGAAAATGATGTCTAACCCTTTTTTAGCCATAATATGTCTTGAATGTGATCACAGTAGCCATGTCCATAACTATGTGATTTTTATGGCCTTTTCAAAGCAATGAAATATGTGGATTGAGTCCGCTTTTGTGCTGACTTGCTCATATCTACTTGTTGATTACTGAGAGAACTTATATTTTTTTCAGGTATCATTCTTACTGGACATAACAGAGTGCCCCCGTTGCCACTCTGCTGCATTCCTTGACGAATATTACACAAATGCTTAATATATCACCAATACTCTTTAAAAATATTAATTTAGAATTTTATAAATGATGAGAAATCAAGTCACACACATAAGATCTCATCTTCTTTATGCCACTATAACTGTGTTATTGTCTGGCACAATAAGTATTATTCTTTGTAAACTTTAGTGTTAATATTGTGATTACAGGGGAGTAATGTAAAACAATTATTATTCTTACTAACTGTGATTTAATGTTTGAGGATTTCCTAGTGATATATAATTTTAGGTTTTTTCAGTCTGATCTATGTGAAAAGCATTGATTGCTAGTCAGACTAGTGCCAATGAAGAGCTCTAAAGTCTTAGTTTAAGATATGCTATACTTAAAAGTAAGAAATGGCATTGATTGCCAATCTTCATATCTTGCAGTGTTAAAATATAACTATAATTTTAAATGTAAATAGAAATAACAATTTTTTATAACAAAAATGTAGTTATTTCTGTAATAATTAGTTTCTCCTTGTCTGTGACAATAAGGTTTATTTCCCACTTCATTTTGAAAAATAAATGGGGTGAACACTTCTGTAGTCATTATTTTATTTAAAATTTGATACCTGTATATCTTATCTATATAATAAGTAAGGCATTGGTAAAATAAAATATCTTGTGGAAAGTAATCAATTCTTTACTTTCAATAGGTATTATATTTATCGGCTACTTATTGATAATGTAAAACAAATCTACAACTATTTTTACACAATTATATATATAATATATATATATACACACATATATTTTTATAAAGAATACCAGCTTGGTATATCTGGTCTCTCTTTGTTGCGGTCAATATAACTCTTAAATCCTTTCTTTGCTTCATCTAAAGACTTGGTGTGTTCTTCCTCTTCAGATTTTTTACCAGCAAATAAGTCAGGAAATTCAAACTTCATGGTTTTAGGCTGAAAAATATTAGTACAATATAAGGTTCACATATATAGGAACAGCATAGTGTGTTACAACAAATATTGCAATTTGTAACACAACAACAAAACGGATACATGCATATACATCCCAGCTGTTTTTATTTTATAACATGTGATTTATTTTAGCCACACATACATAAAACCCAAAGAAAACACATGAATATTTACTACAGTCAATTTGTGGGATATAAGTACTTATAATAATTAAAAGAGGAATTTTCCTTTCTTATGGCATTTGATTTTCTCTTAAAAACTATTTATATCACAATATGTAGGTTCTTGCCATGTCTCACTGTGACTGGTTTATCATTGTTGATAATGATCATTAATATACAATGGCATATAGTAGTTATTAACTAGCTGGATACAAATACCTTGCCATCATTATTTGGGTTTAGTTAAATCATATAGGTCTCATACAGACTTAATCATTGCATTGTAAACAATTTCTTCCACAATATGTATTTGTTAAATAAAATTGACTTACATGAAGCCCATAATAAAAAATGCTCTTACCAAAGTAATAAAAGCCATTTTGGCGTCATCCTCCTTTATCACATAGCCCTTTCCCATATCCTTACGGAATTTTCCAGTAGATATTACCGTTCTTACATCCACTACAGGGACCTGATATATTTTTTCTAAATAGTTTTTGATGTCATGTTTTGTCATTTCCATGGAGCATTGGATACGAACAATATTAGGCTGCTGTTTTGGAAGAGGACGAATAAGTTTCATCCAAAAGTTTGGAAGAAATACTCTGAGTTGCGGATTACCTCTCTGGTATATAGGGTACCTGTGTGCATATAAAATAATTTATAATACACCACAGTTGCAGTGTAAATTATAATTTTATTAAATTCTAGTAGATCTTACCAGCGAGTAGACATTTTAAACGGATAATTATATATTCTCTGTTCAGATTTGTAGCTGTGTAATGTTTACTGATGTTTACCTCGAATTTTCTAACATAACCTATAAAGTTTCTTCCCTTGACGGAATTGTCAATTGTCATTTGTGATCAGTTATATGTCAGAAGTCAGTCCTTTCAAATTTTCTTCAAAACCGAGAATGTCACCTAGTGAATAAACGGTTTTTACTCCTCTGTGTTACGGTTAGTAGAGGTAACTTTGTCCTTTATTTATTTATTTAAATCTTCTGCCCGCAAACTTCTTCTGCGTGATTAACTTAATTTGGAATTTCCCATCCCGTCCCGTTATACCCGCCCGTCCCCGTCATATTCCTTCGTCATCCCACGGGAACATTAAATTTGGGATAAAAAATAGCCTAAGTGTTAATCCAAAGTGCCAGCTACCTTAGAAATCCGTTAAGCTGTTTCTGAGTTCATCATGTACAACCGCACAGACAAACAGACAAAAATTCTAAAAATCATTGTTTTGGGTTCTAATTTACTCCTTAGTCTGTGGGTTCTATTACGTTAATACAGACCCCCCATATTAGTTTTTCTCATTTATCTTCCAAGTACAGACATCGATCGGTTACAAATTTATTGAATGTATAAATCATGGACGTATGAATACGTCCATGGTATAGATCTCTCCTGGTATAGATAACTGCCTCGGTGGCGTAGTTGTACTACGGTACGACTACAAAGCTGAGGTCTCGGGTTCGAATCCCGGGTGGGGCAAAGTGACATTGGGTTTTTCTATTCATTATCAGTCCCGAGTCAGGAATTTGTGCCCGATATGGCGAAAGGTCCCCTATCACATCATGGGACGGAAAATACAAGGCGAAATGTGGGCGTCCTGGTGGCGCCTCTGCCTACCCCTTCTGGGATAAAGGCGTGAGTTTATGTATGGTATAGATATAGATTTAATATTTTTTTGCACTTTGAGAAATAGTATTTTGCCAGCGGGCGTGAATGGTCGAATTCGAAGCGATGAGGCAAAGCGAATAATGCTGAAAGGAGTCACGACCCCGAATTTGATGAAAACAAAATTGCATACTTGGATTTTTGAAAATGTAATATGCCTAACAAGGAATCGAACCTGATGATTTTGATTAAGAAGAAAGTGACAAATGGCGGCCAAAATGTTCAATTCTGAGTTCTGACTATCAGTTTAGAATATCGGAAGAAAGGTTTTCCCAGATTTCCAATTTGAGACCAACCAGACTAAATGATTACTGTGCAATTTAAAACATTTTTTCGGAAGAAATAAACGAAACCTACTTCCAGCTTAAGACGATTACGAGTGAAAAACCACTTGGAGGACATTTTTTTGATATAAAATGCAAGTGAAGTTTTATATATTATGTGTGCCTCCATCAGATCAAATATATTATCATAATTAATTATATCCATATTCAAATCTTAGTATTCAACGTCTTAGTATATTTTTTTTTATAAATTATCCAACAACATAAAATGAAATCTAAAATTCTTCTCCCAACTGAAGGAGACTGGATGTTAATTTTGTTGAAAATTACCCATGCCATGGACGTAAATTGCATGGACGTAATAAACAAGTACGTTTAGGTACTGGGTCAAAGTTGAAGTCATCTTTTTATTACGAGTAATGCATATCATAAATAGAGCTTTCTACCTATCTATATTCTATACATATTACCTATTATATTTTTATCAATGGCAGGAAAAACATAATTGTCAGTTGATCACAAAGATGGCGGTGGCTCTGTCACCCGACCAAGAGGTGGTGAGTATAATTAATAATATTAAACGTAATATGGATTTTTAAATGTGTCTTAAACATGATATTACAAAAATAAGTGAAGCCAAAGTGAGTTTAAGTGAAAATCCCGATCAGCAATGTGTTGTTTGTGTGATAAGATATGGGTCATAACTTGCGTCGTTTACCATGTCATCAATGTTTGTTTTGATTTCCCCGTACTGGTTACGTTTTTGTTACTGGTTTAGCGGAATTTTATACGTAATTATCTTCGTCTTCATATTTTCTTTATTTTCACACTGGGCTGGCTGATGTTATATGAACTAGTTTTGTTTACATTGTAGCGAGATGATGAGCCGTGAGCGCTTTGTAACTCTTGTTGAGTTCGTATTCTCAGTAGTTGGTATATGGCTCCTCCTATTTCCTTTTACATTTTTTGCTGCTGTTTTCATAGAATTAGTATTTTCGGAAATTGGGTTTCAATATCTTGTTTAAAGTTTATCTTGGAAAATAAACTCTTACTTTCTGCTGAACTTTCATACCATTAGTTCTTTAATGTTTTATAAAATGAGTAAAATGAGAATAAACTAGTTTTTACAGAATTGAAAATTTTCGTTTGGTTTTTAAATACCTGCGATCACGAGGTTAGATCTGAACATTATTTTTATGTAAGCAATAAACTATTTTAATGATTAATTATGTGATAATAAGTGTAGAAAAAAGGGGGTTACATTTTTAAGTTATTAATATTGTGTTGAGATCATATAATTATGGATATTCCCTGATATTATTTTTCCTTTTCTTTGTAATGATATGTTAATTACTATTTCCCATCCCTATCAATTCATTTTGGAATAAAGGTAGACTTCTCATATAAATGCAAAAATATTATTTTTATTCTTAATATTATTTTATCAGAGCATAACTAAACTATTGTAAATAGATTTATAGCGGTATTTTGAGTACAATTGTGATGTGTGTATGTGTGTGTGATGTGAAGGTTTAATTTTAAGTAATATTTAATAGTTCTTGAGAAATATAGCGTATTAAAAACACAAATTCTTAAACAACATCAAAGGAGATGTTTCATTTTGGGCCGTATTGTGTACGTCTAGTACAAATACTAGAAAAAAATATGTAATTCAAATAAAATACATTTAGATTTCTTGGACAACGGGGGGCTTTATACAAAAATGTAATTGTTTTAGTACAGAAGTAATATTTTCTTCGATAATCTGTCCCCCATGATGCCTAATTGTCATTTCGTTCAAAAATGCGCAAACCCATAATGGGTAACTTTACTTTAACTTGAATATATGTCTTATTTTTAAAAACCCGCTACTAATTATAATTGTTTTCTATTATATTTATCTGTTGATACTATAGTCCATAAGTATTCAAAAGATGATATGCGTTGTTAAAAGCGTCACTTTTATTATTATATTTATATTTCATGATTTCAGTTAAAGAACGAAAATGTTTGACATGCTGCAATTCCAAAACAATATGGCCGTTATTGTCGCCATATTGCTTGTAGTGTTGCTGTTCTTGGCTTGATATTTATTTTTGTATAAAGTTATTAAGCAACGCATAACAGTAATTAATACGGAAATCGAAAGCCAATTTCACGAACTATATTTCATGTACTGTACAGCACTATGGCCCAAGGTCCATACATTTCTGGATCATCTCCTTAGTTGTAAAATGCCAAAGATGTTAATTTTTTAATAGTGCAGTGGCAACTCTCATTTTCTCTTTCCCATGCATGCACCTTATGGAGGATGACATCACATTGTGCTTTTTGCATCCTTTTCTAAACCATAAAATTTTAAATATTTGCAACTTAATTATTACTTAACAGATTTTAAAGATCTTCTTCATCATGATCATGCATAATGTAACCTTTTGATATAAACAATAATCAATATTAAGACAACACCAACAATAATAAATAATGAGGTAACTAGACTATTTATTATACATAGTATAGCATAGACTATACTATGTATTTATTGTCACTTTAGTGTCACAGATAGGTTTGAAGTAAATGCAGCAACACTATTCTTATCCACTATCCCTACATTTAATGATGGATAGCAGTTAAGCCTTGTCACATAATAATTTATTTCAAAGCAAATGAAGATTGAAATATTGAAAATTCCAAGTCAGAAAATTTTCCCAAATTCACATGGGTTAAAGTCATAATAGTTAGTATTTGAGATTAATCATATTGTTATCTTGAAAATTAAATTGATTTGGTTTTGTAAAATTTGGATGACATTACCCCTTCATTTATTTAGACGTGAACTTGAACACCTAATATAAAAACCTTATGACATACTTTTGAACAGTATATTTATGACATCTTTATATATATTAAAACTCAACATGCCTATTCATTAGAACAGAGATATATCAAAATATTGTCTTATTATTTTATTTACTTCAAAATTTAAAGGTTGTTTATCCAACATAATAAAAAAATGTTGCATTACTCCTACATTAGTATGGTTAATTGTATAAAGACTGGTCGAAAAAGCAAAATATGTTCCCAACTTTCGACTCTTGTGGATTTAGCAGTTTTTGTGTGCTTCAAAAAGTATTTATTCTAATTTAAATTTTGAGTGTAACAAGATAATGCAAGTACATCCTGAGGTCGCTTCTCGGCTTTATGGCTAAGATCAAAGTGAAGTACATCCTACATTTTTGTGTGTGCTAGTTTTTTATATTTGTGTCTTTAAATGTTTTTCTATCTTATACTTTTTATTTTTCTTGACTGTAATCAGGTCATATGTCAGTGTTTCCGCATTGGTTACGGTAATTTTAGCTGCCGTCACCGTCGATTTAAACTGCGCTTTTTTAATAACTCGCGAATAATAGTGGAAGTTATTTCGCCACTCGCTTTTGTAACTGCTTCCGAAATAGAATGGAATATCGATTCAGTCGGCCGTCGACCTCACACATCCGCCTACATTTAAGTTCATCTTGTCACATAGTATTTCGTTTTAGATGAATGCACGTATATATTTATAATTACATGTCGTGACGTAAAACGCAGTGGTTGGAAGTAATTATTAGTCTAGACAGGTACATAGCGTCGCAGCAAAATGAGCTCTTACAAAACATTTGCCACACAGCTAAATCTCGCTCACCAAGTTAAGCTGTTGGAGAATCTTTTACTTAACCCTTTCGAGTTTCGCGCACACAGACGTGCATTTACATGAGAGTAAGCTTTTAACATCTCCATGTTGTATTCTGTTATGGATATGGTAGGTGTGTTAATAGTACAAATATATCAAGACATGTATAAATATTTTTAAAGATTAATCTGTACATTATACACCCGTATAGTGATTGTCGTACCCAAGGGCTATAACACTCCACTGAGACCCAAGTCAGTTCCGCTTCTGGAATTTACGAGTATACATGCGTTTTCAAGGAGGCTGGTGTATTTGTGTTGATCAGTGTAAGATCATCGTCTTGCCGCCACTGCAACTCCTATTATATACCAGGTTCAACGGTCGCATTTTTGTATCATCGAGCATAAAACTTAGCGAGTCTCTGGAAATGCCTAACTTCTCTTTAATCTACAACGAATTTACCTAAATAGTAAAACGAATAGCAACGGGATATAATTTTTGTTCACATTCCTTCGTATCATATTCCATAAAAACGGTGACAAAAGTATGAACTAGAAAAGTAACAACTTCGAAAGAGTATTTAAAATATGGAGGGAGCGCTGTCATACATTTGCGTCTTCAGAAACGTAGATTTTTTTGTTACTAATATTTAACAACAAATCGCTATAAATTCCGTTGATAACCGAAAGTATATTTAGTTATTATCCGTCCAAAACGAGTTTGAGCGTAATTCAATAGCCCTAACCTATTATTTTTATTTTTTAACTAATTCGTGCATGATGGGCAACCTGTAAAATGTCAGCCAATAGGAGGGCAGAAAAGGTGGTCTGGCACCACCTTTTTTTATACAAAGCATTTAAGATACAATTATTTTACATATAAAATATATCCAATATCTAGGCATCATTGTAATTATACTATTAGTTACAGTGAAGTCATTTTGCGACGACAGCGAAAAAAAAACAATAAAAAATTGCTATTCCCGTATACAACTTTCTCGAATATATCAATTAATAGAAAGAAAATATATAATATTCGTTTGAATTTACCGTTCAGTGGATCAGTGAATTGGATTAGCTTTATTCGTAATCAACTAATCGGTAAATAGAATAGGTAATTTGAATGTTAAATTCGCTTTGGATTTCTAAATTTAAAGCGAGCATTTCTGCAAATGTTATACTTAAAACGTGGTAGCGAGTGATAGCTTAGTTGGGTGAGGAGGATTCGACTGACAAGTCTGAGACCGAGGTGCAAGGTCAAAGCAGTCAGCATGCACGTCTGACTTTTTGAAGTTACGTGTATATTCTTAGTTATTGATCTCTTGCTTTAGGCAGATGGGAATGCGACTGCTCAAAAAATAAATGTATGTGAACTCCACTAAGGCACTAACCCATGCTAGCCTTGCTTGTTGTGTAATTGTATAAGAGGCCTATAGTCAGCAGACTGACATATACAAGCCGACATATTATGTATTACACTGTATAATGAATTTATCATGTTTACTGCGAAAATTATCCCCCAAGCCTTAACTATATACGGCCTTATTCATAAACAAATTACAAACCTATTTTAGTTATCGAATGTTTTGGCTTCTTCGCTCAAACTAAATTCTAAAGTCGTTTGAAAGGGACAAAACATTCGATAACTAAAATAGGTTTTAAAATTGTCTATGAATAAGGCTCTTAATCCTTAGGCCCTAAGGAATAGGATTCAGGATTAAATGTGTTCTGTAGCGAGATTCCAGATGTTTTGCCTCATTGTGTAAGAAACTTGATAGTGAAAATCCCGTGGAAATAATCCACTTTTACTTGTGTAATATGAGGATAGGCAGGCTTCTAAAAACCTTCTAAGTGAACCATTAATCTTGGTTTCTTGTAGAGACATTACGAATGAAACTGGTATAATCTATTAATAGTTATTAATAATGTGTATATAATATGCTTAATAGTCTACAGCATTAAACATATACACATATAATTCATGTTTATATTTCTGAAAGGTGGGATGGCGGGACATGAAAAAATGCACTTCTAAATCGCAAGTATTTCGACCAAACGGAACCTACCTTTCACTTAAAAGTGTTTATCAATACTGTTCGAAGAATTGTCTAATAAGTTAAAGTAATGCATAGTTTCATATTAAGATTATATGTTGTAATTAATGTCATATCAGCTTATGGCTGTGTGTAATAAATTATATATGGCATTATTCACAGACAGTTTTAAATCTTTATAAAACTCCAAATAATACGACGACTGTGTGATCATAAATCCTCTATTCTTTTCCAACAACATGCACGTTAATAGGAGGCTTTCTACAACATACAACTTGCATATTAAATTGCCTACTATGTTTACTCTTGAACAATCACAGCGTAATAACATCTTCCAACTCCGCCATCGCCCATCCTACAAATCAGCCGTGGACAACTCCGTTCCGTATTCTAATCCTTATTATATTCTTCTTAATATAACTGCCAGCACCATCGTCATATTAAAATAGGTTGCTTTACTCATCTCTCACCTGTTACAGAATATTTTAGTTATCGAATGTTTTGTACTTTTGAATTCAGTTTGAGCGAAGAAGACAAAACATTCGATAACTAAAATAGGTTTTAAAACTGTCTGTGAATAAGGCCGTAAGTGTTTTTAAACGATGTATCCCTAACATCGAATATTACCGACATAATGTCCTGACCTACTGATCTGTTTAAATTGATTGCCATATAACTCTGATACATACACGCATAAACTGATTGTGCGAATGTAATGGCCAGAACGTAATGTCCTACGTAAGGTAGACCGAACTAAATAAAAATTCTTTGTTTGTTCTTTATATGAAATCCGAAGTGATGTTATCAGTATTTTTGCAGACGTAATGCTGTGAGAATTGAGTTAAAGAGGAAATCAACGTTATAAATCAGTACTTAAGTGTGAGTGACAGAGAGCGGCCGGACGTTCAGCTCCGTTGTACATGATAGAGTGCCCTCCGCTGTCGCTTACTCGCCTGCTTCGTATCAATGAAATTGTCAACCCGTAAAAATATATTTCTCTGTCGCGGATACTTATTGACCTGTTTGTATGAAAAATGCGAACACCACTTTTAAAAAAGCCTTGACTGTTTTTGATCTTTGTGGTGCTACATGTTGAAATCGTTCGATGTGAAACGTGAGGCTGTGGGCCTAATCCCCGCACTGGGACGAATTTGGTCCGGGTCAGGATACTATGAGACCGAAAAGTCTCTTAGTTTCTGGTACCTATATCTTGTATCTTATTGAGGCATCAGCATTATTGTTTATTTATTGGAAGTTGGGTATTTCAATATGAGTTCTTTAATGGTGGTTTGAATTTGTAGTTCTATATACCGAATCTTTGGGTATAGATAAATATTTAATGCGCTCATTGGCTAGTGTCGAAAAGATAATTTAAACTTGCTCTTGCAGAATCCGAACATTGGTTACTTACCAACATTATACGGGTCCGTTAACAATATAAGCGACCCCGCATAAATCTAAATACAAAAGCAAACTTACAACAGTATTTTTTGAAAGCAATCTCATTGTATTCGACTTTTTTAGATATGACCTTATGAGTTAAGGCAGTGAATAATTCTATTTATTGTGCCTTATCTCTTCCTGTGATAAGATATCTGCGCAGTTATAAAAATCAAAGCCAATAGTCAAGTACTGTGTAGTATGATTCGACGGCCTGCCAATAGACGCGGATTAAAGCAAGTGATTGCAAATTATGACTTACAGGTTATTCTATAAATAACTATTTTTTGTTGACACGATGAAATTTACATTCATTGTGACTGTAATTTGCACCATATGGATTATTTTAAATATGCAAATATTTTGGACATCGACGTATTTTAGCTAATATCATATAACATATTATTGAGAAATATTTTCGACTTGAATGTCACTGACTACCTACTACTTGCACATTATAAATGTATATTCTAGAAGTATATTTATGGTTTAAATTATAAAATGCTGAAATAGTTTGGGCAGTATCATAAGCTGTTTTTTGGAGTAAAAAACTATCGTATGGTTACGTAAACAAATATTTTAGCAAAGTACATCTCGTACAGACTTGTGTCATTTTGAGCTATTTTGATTGTTTGGCGGTATTCATATCGTACTATGCATGTTTATATTGGAGTTATTCAATCATCAGGAGGTTTAAGCGTTAACCGCTTGGCGTGAAGAGCAGATGTGTTCCTAACATTACATGACACTTATATAAAGCAGTATAAAAGTATTGTGTACAGAGGCATGTGTTGGCAGTTCTATAAGATCGCCTTACATCGACACGGTGTATGCG
Organism: Deilephila porcellus; assembly: GCA_905220455.2. Classification (NCBI taxonomy): domain Eukaryota; kingdom Metazoa; phylum Arthropoda; class Insecta; order Lepidoptera; family Sphingidae; genus Deilephila; species Deilephila porcellus. The sequence continues at coordinate 9,638,174 of LR999986.1, read as the reverse complement.
GGTTAAAGACCTTATCTGGAAACATGCCGCATTACCATTGTAAAGTGAGAACGCTTTACACGCTCGTTGGCAAATTACGACAATGTGTTCCACCAAGCATGGCCCTTGTGCCGACTGCCGGCTAACGGACATGCGCTGCCTTATGGCCATCGCACTTGACACGCCCGCGAATCATTTGCGTGAAATACCCCGTGGAGCCCTTGGAACTATTATGCGACGATCCACGAGTCTGGGATGATACTCGGTAGATACAATCTACCGAGTATATCCAAACTGTTACCAAAAACGAATCCAGGTGGTAGTTTTAGTAATTTAAAAGTGACCTTTTTTTTGCAACTTTTTAATATCATCATTGGGTGGTGAATACATAGTTTTTGCTAAAATAATAATTTAAATTCTTGCGTACCATTGCGTCTTTAAAATAAAAAGTTGTACTGCTATTTTATGAAAACTATGTATTTACCATCCAAACACGACATGTAAAATGTTACAAAAAAAAATTACCTATTTTTTTTTGCGAAATTTCTAAATGCAATTTATTGTTAATAGATGTCATTATAAATCCCAATTTACTGCGTAGTACGTATTCTGCCTTTTTATGTAATCTCCGAATGAGAAATAAATCAGCTATTATTATTTAACAAATTACAATTTACTCCTCTAAATATTTTCATATGTAATTCAGCTGTTGGTATCGATATGTATTATCGCATTTTCATGTTCCATGTGTATATTTATGGGCAGTGCAGATCCAGAGAGAGTCTACACGCGATGCTCTATTTGACTAACTTTGCATTTAGTTTCCTGATTGAGGTAAAGGTGTCAGTACCAAATCTAAATATTTGTCTTGTACTAATTTTCTTCCGATCAAAAACTATAATAGTTCACCGAAAAGATATTTTATCAAACAATAAATTACATGGGATCGCATGATGGTTTATGTACTGGCAAGTATGGGTTTGTCTGTGAGGCTATGAGCACGGGACACGCAAGGACGCCGGTAACAGATATTCGTTTTTGTTGACATAAATGAAACATTCGCGTCAAAATCCGCTTACACGGCTCGTTACATCCACATTGCCTCGATAAACGCCGGTTGACACGTGTGTTAAACGATGTAAATAATCCTTGGAGTTACCTATATAGTTTGTAAAACTTGTGAATTTTATAAACTCTGGGTTTATTTAATTACTATAGGATTTATTACAAATGATAATAATACTCTCATTTCAAAATCAGGACATAATTTAACACACACTGGAACAGGACATAATTTTTACACTAATTTAGCGCTATTCAATATTATTAATAGAATTTGCGCTTAAAATTTGTAAAATATTCTTACTAACTACATAATATTTTTGTCTTGCTCTAAATTAACATTTTCAATTTCTTCTAACCTGTTAGCGAGTGATTTTTATTTTGTTTATATCAGCCTAGAACAGATGGGCCATATGGACCAAAGCATGCTCATTTGAGCAGTTTGGGAGATGCAGCCCCTCTGGTCCACGTAGTGTTTGAATTGGTCCATACTACTCACTAAGTCGTGCATTTATAAAATTTATAAAAAAAAATTATCATTAAAGTAATTCACTGTATATATTTAATAAAGTAATTCATTGTATCAGTTCCTACATTATAACAAAGTTGAAAGTTTCACTTTTAATTATTAATTTAATATAAAAATCATAAATTTCTATTCCGCTAAGAATCTGTAATTTGTTACCGAAGCAATAGAAATCGTTGTGTGATGCATCATCCGTTCGTTTCTTTGTGCGCTCATGTTTTATAGTTTTATGCAATACATACCGGCTCAGGTGAGAGAGCTTCCAGGAAATGTCGTTTCTGCGAACTAAGAAACGGCAGGTTCATATTGAGTTTCGTAGTAAAGGTAATTTGCGGATCGCGTCATCGCCATTTCATTAGTGTCACCATAACTGTCACATATTTCAATAATGCTACACGCGCTACTTTCATACGACAAGATAAAACTGTCTAAAAACCGTGTTTCAGTTTATTTTCTAGTACTCGACGCTTGTCTATTGTATTGTTCTTTTAATATTATGTTCCTTCACGACATTTTCTTACTGAGGAGAGTTGAGGCTGGAATAAATTTGGTTATAAACGTTGTTTATGTAGATCAAACGTGTCACTGCACATGGCTGAACTATGATGATTTGTTTATTGTTGATTTTACTTTATAATGTGAGGTTTGTGAAGCAATACGAGTATACAAGAAAAACTCTTGTTATTGTTAATTCATACAAATGTCTGCATCGACAGCGTTAAAATGGAATAATTGATCATTTATCAGGCGCAGTATTTGTAAAGACTGTTCGTCATAATATAGTCTCTTTATTGTAAATAATAATCGTTTTTTTTTACCGTCACCGTTAGTAACGTGTCCGGGTTGTTTATCTATGCTGGAATTGTTATGAAATGCGTTTGCTTCTTCTGAAATAGTTACCATCACCACACAAATTTTGCTCTTGTACCTTCTCACAAGTTTCTTGAACAAGTAACATTTGCAGAATTGCATTTGAATATGTTTTGGTACATTTCAATGTACGAGTAGGTATATTGGACGTTCGGTTGCCTTTGTAGGTAGGTACTGTCATTGCTCGTCGTGCATTTTCGGCGAAGTTATGTGTGCAGCGTAGGACTAGTTGTGACTAGTTTCACTAGATTGTTAAAATGTAGTGCTATTTGTTAAAGAAAATGTCTTCTAATTAAACTTTTCTTCTAGAAATTATCCTATTCTAAGAATGATTTACTATTACCATTAATGAGGAAACCTGCATACTATAGCGATTCGGAAGAATTTCTTTGGTATTTATAAGTCCGCCAACTCGCAGTAGGTAAGCGGGGTGGACTATACGGCCTAACCTCTCTCAATCGTACTCTGTATCGCCCGTGCTCTGCAGTAGGACGTATATGGGCTGATACAGATACAGATATTCACTACAATATTGTATGAAAATTGTCTATTGGAGTGTCTCATAGAAAAGTCGCTTTTATAATCGCCTTAATAATCTTTTAATTTATAATCTACCTCCAGTTTATATTCATGATGCTCATCGTTAATAATATTTAAAGATTCGAGTCTTTCTTAGTACTCATTAGAATTGTCATTGTATTATTTCACTGTATTTTTGCTTTATTTCTTGTTATTGTAGCAATACCGAGAGTCGCTGTTTCATACTATTTACATATTTCCAATAAAGTAGGGCTATTATAATAATAACCGAAGTAAGAGACTAAATTATCTGATAATTCACAGAATGTTATAAACTTTGAATTTAAAACAACACAAAAATTGTATTTACGATTTATTAGTTCTAGATAACATTTATTAAATATATTTTTTTGTTTGTTTAAGCTATGGAAAGCTTATAAGTATTACGTATTCTAGAATCGACTTCGTACTATAAATCCATGAGTCGTTTACATAACGTTATCCTACACGATCTTGTGGCGGCGTTGTTTATAACATAATTATGTTTAAGTATAGAGCAGTTACAGATCCTTTAACTGAACTTGATGCGTTGGTTGTTGAGTCGGTTGGTGGAGTCTGAGGTCGGTTAATCCACATTGAGTGAATTTTCGATTCAATAAACTGGTTTGCACTAGATTTGATATTTTTTTTAAGGAATTGTTTCAGACAGTCGCTGGTCGTAAATTACGCTAATATCTAATAGTATTTCTAAAAAGTGGGATAAGCATATAGGAAGTTTAAGCACGTTTAAGTGGACTATGGATTTATTCAGAGCGGACCGGACTGACAACACAAAGGTCACATTTAAACTCAATGCGCATATTTCTTACTTTTAGAAGTTACGTCCATATTCTTAGTTTCCCTCTCTTTAACGGTTTAACGGTACAGCAAGGAAAGCACCATCATGGTTTCCTTCAGGAAAACACCATGAGGAAATCTGCATGCCTGAGGAGATTTATACGATAATTTCAAAGGAAAGTCGGCCAAATCGTGCTAAGCAAGATTTGTGGCCTAAGAACTTAATGGTTCTCAATCTTAGTGACGGCTCAGTTCAGCAACGAGAAAGATCTGCATATTTCAAAAGAACTGATGGAAGAAACAGAACGAATCATAAAATTGCAGGACATTTTGTAACACCAATAAAGTCATGTTGAGATGAACGTATGTAAATATGGATAAGCAGAACGAGAAGTATTTGATAGTGAATTTTTAATTTTAGTGCTTTGACGATTTTGCTTTATTTTGTTAACGAATTGCTTATTAGTTAGTAATATACGTTGTAAACCTTACTAACCACTTTTAAGTTAGGTTAAAACTAGATGTGTCTATTTTCCCGGATGCCCGGAGTCTGGAATTTGTGCCCGATATGGCAATAGGCTCGCGCTCGCCCCCTATCACATCATGGGACGGAACATACAAGGTGAAATGTTGGTGTCCTGGTGGCGCTTCTGCCTACCCCTTCTGGGATAAAGGCATGAGTTTATGTATGTAATATGTATGTGTCTATTTTGTTTGTGTGTAACATGCCTGTAACACTCGGTATTTGTAGTAATGATAATAATTAATTATTATTATTGTGGCATAATAGATGATGCGTGGTAATAACGCACAATAGCAGGAAAGTGTGCATGATCGCGCCCTAGTGCGTCAGCCGGTTAGTTCGCCACTCAATGCTTTACCTTTGGTTTGACAGTTACATTTGGAAGCCGCCTTGGAGCGATCGTGCGTGCGATCCCACTGGCGTTGTTTATGTTTACAACAAATTACTTCGTAACGTCTCCGCATATGGATCGCTTGTGTTACTTTCCTTAGTGAACGTTTGCATCGAAACCTGTGTCTGTTCCATAATAGTGCGAGTTGTAGTGCTTTGTTTGTATTTCTTTATGGTATAATGCGTATTTTGTTTACGTTTTTTTATATTTGTTTACTACGTTCATTCAATTGTTATGGTAATTAAAAGTGATATAAAAACGTTCGTTGAACCGGAGTAACATTCGCGATAGTGTTGTTGCGTGTGGCACGATACAATTCATTATATCATTAATTGGCTGTTTTTTACTACTACGAATTCATTAATATCCTATGATTACGATTCCTTCCAGAACAGTTGTCGATAAGTAAATACGTAATTTATTACTGTAAGTGCAGTATTATAAAAGTTTATAAATCGACAATTAGTTCTAACTTTATCTTTACAACTAACTTTTATTTAACAATTTGAGTATGAAGCGAATTTCCCATTTAATGAATCCCTAAAATTTATGACACAGAATTTGGTGTTTGTAAAGATATTTTCGATGTACATTATACGAATTAATTTGCAAGCATCGCTTATAAAGCGTGTTTGTAATATCACGGCGCGGTGAGGCGTATGTAAGGGCGTGCTTGTGATGTGATGTGCGGCGACATGCGGCCACGGAACTCGCAGCTCTTAGCGTGCAGCAATAGGGTTGGCTAAAGAGCAGTGTGTAGTGGGTACTCGCGCGTGTCTGCCCATACTAATACTAATAGGCGGGCACCGGCACCGCGTGCCACAGGAAACACATCCCGGAAGAATTAACCCGCCTCGTCCCGCTGGCTTATTTGCATCGGCATACATATGCATCGGCCACATCTCATCCGCCACCGGAGCGACTCTTTAGTGGCCTTCACTTTGCCATTTTATTTCCCTTTGTCCTTGTTTTGTCTTTGAATGTAGCGATTTGTAAATTTGCGCGTAATTAACTAGCTATTGTTGGTTTTGATATGTCAAAGCGTTTGGTTAATTTATTTATAGCGAAGGGATGTTTCTTGTACTCTCCGTAGAATGTCACAATTCTTCAGAACTCGCATTTTACTGGTCTGCATAATTGTTGGGCAGGTCTTGTAGTTAATCCTCAGTAATTCTTAATTTAGGATTTGGTTTGGTTCAGCTCAACTCCGCAGCCGGGGTTGAGGCTCTGATTGTGGCACAATGAAAGTGTGACGAAATGGTGAAATCAAGAGCTATTTAGTAATAGAATAACCCGTGCGTAATACAAGTAACAACATTGTCGCCGGCCGGTTAGTTCCACTGCCGGCAAGTCGAGCTCAAGATGGCGAGGGCTGTTTTAGTAGAAAGTTTCATGAAGTTTCTTCGGGTACATTTATTACCATTGTTACGCTTTGCTTTACTCATACTTGTATAAGTCTGTGGCTTCTTAATAATCCATTGCACTGAGCTTCTTGTGTTCATTAATGATTCATAAATTTGTTTTAAACAAGAACGTATACCTAGTAATATGAGTTGATGAAAAGGAATCCCGTGGGCGTATTAAAAGTATTTTAGTGGATAATTTCTGCGTCCAGACGCAATAGGTATTTTGTCATACAAACAATAAAGATGGTGGTGATGAATTCCAGGCGACAAAGGCGTTTTTGGATACTTTGAGCGAGTCGGGCGCGACGTGCGTGTCTCGCGCCACTGCCATCAAGTTCCTGTTGGCGCGGAAGTTCGACGTCGCGCGCGCGCACGCGCTGTGGAGACAGCATGAGGCCACGCGCCGCCGCGAGGGACTCACCAAGTTCGAGCCCTTCGAGGACCCTCTCAAATCAGAACTTGAAACTGGAAAATTTACTATACTGGTAAGCAATCAAACGAGCATCATAATATAACAGTCATACATTTCACTAGAATTATCCTTTTCCATTAATCTGCTATTTAATATTAAAGTGTTGCCGATGCTTCATATTTCACAGAGCTGGCTATTAGTTAATAATGGCGTTTGCGGATATGAGACATCTGTTTTTCTCACAGTTGTATTGAAAAACATACATATTGTATGTACCTATACTAATGTAGACTTTAGTAAAATTTGCCGTAATGTATAATCATGACGGAATTTGACAAATACCTCTTCTTTCTCTTTACTAACACCCGTATATGGTCAACGTTATGAAGAGAATTTGGCTCAGAAAGAAGCTGTTTAATGAGTAATGTTTAATAAGAAGTAGGTACGCGCTACGGTAAGCACAGTTTTTGGAATTCTGGGACATATCTGTGAACATAATATTGTAATAACTAATATTCTATTAATTGACATAGGAATAAATATAATTATATAACAAATAAAACCATGCTATAATCATTGGATAAGATGCTCGATGGTAGAGACGTTTAAATACCGCATTGGATACTCGAGTTGTGCTTGCTGGCATGACTTGAAAGAAAAATTTAATTGCTGCACATTTCACCAAAACAAAAGTGCCCATTCACGACTACTTTTAAAGCCATTAAACTTTTAATTCAGTTTTGGCGACATTCAACAAAGTTTTCATATTATCTAAGTAAAGTGCTCATTGCGCTGTGGTTTCACTGTGGTTAGCTACCTACATACGTAACCGTCCACATATTATGTAAAATGTAATACTGGAAGCTAGTAAGAATGCTGGTGTAGTTTGCATATATTTTCTTGCTTCTTTTGTTGTTTTTATATTGGGTTAAATCACGCGTCGAGAAAAAGATCTACGACGGAAGTTTTGTATACTACGGAGCCAAAAACATCAAATGAAATAGCTCTATACGTATGGGCTATGAATCAAATCCATTTGTAAGTTTTTCGATTTGCGTATGTGAGTTATCCGACTAAAATTTATGCCCAATATGGTGATAGGTCAATTCCCTACTACGTCTTGGGGCGGTAATAAGCTCGGCGAGATATTGGTGGCATTAATGACACATGTGCTTGCCTCTTTGGAGATACAGATGTGATCTTGTATTGTATCTATGTAATTAAATGTTACAAATAAAACAACGATAATGTTAAACTTAGGGGTTCTGCCTATTACAGTATATCATCACCATGCTACAAATGTATGAAGAAAAAAGTATTTTTTGTGCAAATTATGAGGGGTGATTATTTGTGATTGACGCAATTACGGCTATGGTACGCAACGTTGTAGTGGGCAGACACTCTTAACAATTAACCTGAAAAGCGCGGACAGTCCGCCCCGTGACCACGAAAGCTGTAAAGCAATCGAAACGTCGGGAAGTAAAAATAAACCAAATCGTAATAAAAATCGTAAAAATTAGTTTTATTTCAATGTGTAACATTTGCGTAAATCTAAGAAACCATTCTGAAAAGTGAAGCAATACTAAGGTGTTTTTGTGTTTCTGCAGCCCACACGAGACGCGACGGGTGCTGCTATCGCCGTGTTCACAGCGAACAAACACTTTCCTTCGCAGACGACGCATCAAACTACATTACAGGTATCATACAACACTTTTATACCAGATATGTGGAAGAAAATTGTAGGTTTATTTATTTATTTTATTTATATATTCTTTATTGTACACCAGGAAAAACAAACAGAGATTATAACAAAATTTAACAATAAGTACAATCGGCGGCCTTATTGTACTAGGCAATCTCTTCCAGGCAACCTTAGGATGGACATAGAAGAAAGGAGAATAGGTTCTGCGTTCATAACCTTATTATTCGCTAATTTACTCATAAATTATGATATACAACTGTTTGTCCCCTATAAAATAGTTTAAGTAAACAAATAATTATAGTCAGTATTACGATCTGCAATAATCTAATTTAATGTTCAAATGATTCTTTGCTGTTCAACTGCTATTTATGGTATTGTTATTTATACGAATTTGCCTTTCTGGTATTTTCCTCTAAATCCATTAATAAAGCTTTATATCGAAAAAAAGCTCACTAATAATATTTCGTACAACGATTTGTATCAATCGATGGCACTCTTATAAGTAATTTCGAACATTTTTATATTATGACGTCACTAAGCACTTGAAAGATTATTGGAAACATCATTCCTTGAGGGGAATAAATAGCGATAAGAAGTTTGTATGAAAGTTCTACGAACTTATTTGAAGAAAGATACATATTATATGAAGATAGAAATGTGTAAAGTGAAAACCACTGTTATGGCTTTTGGAATTTTGCTGGTGGGTAATTCCGTAGGGCATATGGCTAATAAATTAATTCTATTTCACTTCCTCCCGTTCTATTTGCAAAGCACAATTTAAGTTATGAAACAGAAGACTTGTGAAAGTATTCAGGTCTTAATTCTTCATAAGGTCAAAAATCTTAAATTTAAGGGTACCTATACATTAATTAGATTTTATTTATTACGAGTACGATCAAATACGTAGCGAAAAATTTATATAATATGCTTATTTATTTGCTTCAAATATAATTATAATATGTTTATTTTACTTTTAATGTTCTGTCTGAATTAAATTAAATTAGAAACAACACGATGTTAAATAAACAAAATAAATATATCATTACAAAATTAACTGCATTTAGTATACATATAATGAAGAATGTTAACTAATTTTGATTATTAGCACTCCATATTCTCTGGCAAAAATAAAAAATACTAGTGAAAGAATTACTTCGATATGTCAATTAGTTTCCGATTTAGAAGTAAAACAAGTTGTAACCGTACGACCCGGGCTGCCGGTTACGGTGTGACGTCATAGCACAACACGCTCACTGGCTCACTCAGTCCATTCGTGGTCGCGCGCCCGTGCCGTTGAATTTATACCCACAGAGTACTATAATATTACGTTTATACCTAAAGACTTTTAACAATGTCCAATCCAAATACTAGGAAATCATGTGTTGTGCCTAAATACACAAACACAACTACCAATTCGCCAGAAAGGTTGTTTTTTATAGTTCCAAAGGACGTTAAAATGCGAAAAAAATGGATAAAGGCTATGAAGAGGTTAGATTCATTTGGAGATAAAAGTACAGTTTATTGTTGCTGTCTCTTGCCGATCTGAAATAAGTTTCAAATAAAAATAAATGGCCTTACGTATTTTATTAGTAGAAAAAAACAAATAACTAAAAAAGGTTTAGTACATCTGTTCAAACATCTATATTTGCAATAAAAATGAGATTAAAATGGCCTTACGTATTTTGTAAGTAAAAAAATACAAATAAAAAGGTTTAGTACATCTGTAACGTTTAACCCACTACATCTACTTATGTACCTATCTTACTTCCTACTAATATTATAAATGCGAAAGTTTGTGAGTGTGTGTGTTTGTTATCTTTCACAAAAACAACTACTGAAAGGATCTGGACGAAGTCTGGAATAACACATAGGCTACTTTTAATACTGGGAAAATGTACAGCTTCTGAGGGAACCTGGGCCAAGCTGCTGGCGGAAGCTAGTTTGCAATAAATCAATATAGGTATGTATGTATTCATTTAAATTTACTAAGAAGAGCGTTACCTACCTATAATATACATACGTGCCTACCAATAGCTACAAAACAATAATACATACATATTTGTTGTCTTTAACTTACAAATTTAATGGTAGGTAGGTAGTTCTACTATTTGAGTTGCATTTTTCCATTACGACATTAGTTGGGTATTTTGTTTTGATAAAACAATTTAGAACAGATAAACTATTAAGCATAAGTAGTAGTACGGAAATTTCACTTACCGCTGCATTTTTATTCCTCGCATTTCGGCGGCAACGAAATCACTATTTGTTGATAAGTAATGCGCAACCATTAATCCATCTATTTTAGGTAGATTATTCGATTGCCCTTTTTCGAATCCTTCATCCATTTTATTAATCGAATAATATTTACTATTATTAAACTATTAACTTAATACGCGAACGAAAACCAACAACAAAACACTGCGCAAGCTATTACAATTATTATAATCGCTGGCGATTTGATACGAAGCGAGTCGTGGCCCGTGCGGCGCGTTGCGAAATGACGTCACAAGCGATCACGTGACTGTAGCGGGACTCGATATTTTTCAAAACTTTGAATACCTATAAAATCAAAACTACTAGGTATTTTTGACTGCAACAAAAACTAGTGTGTTTGTATACATAAAGGCTTTACTGAGACAACATTTCAAGCGATTTGGCATACCTAGTAACATTCTCCATTGCGGTTTTACATTATGTATGCTTCGAATAATGTAAATGTATATGAAATTATTATGGAACTCGAAGCGATTCATTGTGTGGTCTTGACGGTTGAACGAACGCAAACAGAAATGTTTTTCCCATTAGTGATCTTACGGATTATTGCAGAGACCATTATGAGACGTGTGAAAAAATAATTAACATTCAAGATCTACATTGAAATTTATACTTCACGCTTAGATGGTTGCAAAATATAATACAATCTGGGAACAAAAATGAATAATACGAGTGTAATATAGGCTTGTATAATGGATTTTAAATCAATTGATTACGTGCCTCCTCTTGCACCTTGGTAGAACTTCATGTTATTACACCTTTTAGAAAATTATATATCTGTCCCTTATTCTCTTGGACTTAGACTGCCTCGGTGGCGTAGTTGTACTACGGTAAGATTGGAAAGTTGCAGTCTTGGGTTCGAATCCCGGGTCGGGCAAGTGATATTGGATGTTTATATTCGTTATCAGCCCGGAGTCAGGAATTTGTGCCCGATATGGCGATGGGCTCGCTCCCTATTACATCGTGGGACGGAACATAAGGCGAAACGTGGGTATTCTGGTAGCATCTCTGACTACCTCTTCTGGGAAAAGGCGCGAGTTTATATATGTATGTTGAATTTATTTTGATGATTCGGCACTGACCAAATCTAGTGACATGTGCAGTTCTGCGGACTGCGGTCCACATAGAGTATCGCTTGATGGCAGATACTATCATTTAATAGATTGATAATTCTCTTGCCGTTCTACACAATTAAACCGGGATTTGTAAATGCTGTGTCTTTTTTTGTATATGAGTAATGAACCATGAAAAGGAGTTAATATAATTTCTTATATTATTGATTTTTCCTTATTTTCATTGACGTAAACAAACAGGACGAACGGTGGTAGGCTATTGCGCGCTAAGTATTTATATTTTTATTTATACTATTTACCTAAATGCAAACTCAAAGTAGAAACTATTCAACTTATATACCTTGTATAATACGTTTCATATTTTTTTTATATATTTCAATACAGCCTCCGTGGCGCAGGTGGTTAGACGCCGCCTGTGAAAGGAGAGGCTGCGGGTTCGATCCCCGCACTGAGACAAATGTTTGTGAGAACCACAAGTATATGTTTCGGGTCTGGGTGTTTGTAAGACCGAAAAGTCTCTGGTAGTTGCTGATACCCACGACACAAGACCTCGATCTTAGTGTGGAGTCAGGACTATGTATGTGACCGTTGGGTGTATTTAAAAAAAAATAACCGAAGAATATTCAAGTGCTTTGTTAATTTCTTAAAATGTAAATAATGTATGCCCTTTTTAACCATTTCAATTATGGTAAAGTTATAAAATTAGCTAAGCTAAATTTGCTTACATATTGTGCACAAGAATGTAATAAAAATGTTTCTAGTTAAAAGTTTTATTGTTTATCATAAGTTATATAGGACATCCATAATACTTAAGGCATTTTTGGACTTTGGCTTTTATAGACGATCGCTGGAAGGGTAGGGATTATTTGGCCTCTAGTAACTGAAACGCAAGTTATTGATAAAAATAAATAATTAAATACTTATGGTCATACTATCGGGACCTATAAACAAAAACTTATCTTTTTAATACAGGCGTGACGTTTATGTATGTATAATAACATTTTAATATTGGTATCCGTTGATATTGTTAAAGGCAAACCGGAATAACCGTATTCCTCTCAATAAAATGCATTTTAATTGGAAGAAATACACGTAGGAATCACTCGGTTGTATCGTAAATTACGAGTATAACTGATGTGCTGTATAATATTGTCGTAGTTTTGTCCAAAAGAACCAATTTGTGAGAAGTTTGATTGTCGGACTAATCGACCACAAACACTATTAGTGTGTTAATAGATTTCTATAAATCCGATTACCGATAGCCGTTCCGAAACTAACTCCTTTAATGTTGTCCTTATAAATAAGACTTTACTACTGAGGTGTCGAAAAGTAGTTATAATTTAGTTGTTAAGTGTATGTGAAATTTTGCCGTCCGAAACCTAGTCCAAATGTCCAGTGGACTCACTGGTTTTTGAGGAAATCGCGTACATACAAACATTCATAAAGGTCAAATACAGAAAAATATTATTTTTTAAATCGGTTAAAATCAATATGGCGACAATACGTTCTATTTTCAAAAAAGAAATGCACATTCTGTATGAATGGTGGGCTGGCTAGGCTAATGGCAGTGTTTGTTGCGCGCAGGGCGTGGTGTACCAGCTGGACGTGGCGCTGCAGTCGCTGGACACGCAGCGCGCCGGCCTCGTGTTCATCTACGACATGACCGACTCCAAGTACACCAACTTCGACTACGAGCTCTCGCAGAAGATACTTACCATGCTCAAGGTAAGGACTTATACAATACCACAGGATACATTCCTTTTTTTTTAGGAAATTTGTAAGAGTTCTTCATAGGAATTTTAAAAGTACTTATGTAATGTTGTGGCTATCTTCATGTAAGAGTTCGTTTTATAAAATATGACGGCCTACAAGTAATAGTTCTAACCCAGGCGATATTATTATTACTTTAAAGTGAGTTTAGTGATGCAATAGCGCTCGAGTGTTATGCCAGTGCTAGTCAATATTTGTTGAAAATTCAACACGACGGTCTCAACACCGATTCATCAATCCAAAGAATAATCACCAGAAATCGGAGCGTTCTCAATTAAACGAAGAACTTCTACGATATACGACGTATGTCAGTTTCATTAAAATTATTAAACCACTGGCGGTCTTAGTACAGAAAACAAAATAGCAAAGATATTTAACCTCACCATTCCGTAAGACAATGGAATTCTGAAATATTCAGAGCATCCTGTTTGAGGTTCTACCACTAATAAAACGTGACGTGCGTTAATCCTTTGTATTAGTAATAACGTACTTTGATTTTCGTAAATTCTTTTATTTATTATGATTTTATGTTTTTATTCGTGTTATGGATATAACTAAATGAATCATTGTTTGTAAAATAAAGAAAAAACAATAGCAGAAAAACCGGTGACTACGTGTAGAAGGAAAATAGTTTTGATATTAACTATATCGCTGTTGATGATCTTTTTACCTCGATGTAACAAATTTACAATAAATATGGGCTTAAAGGCCGACAATAATTATCCTGGCATTTATCGTGTACATAGTCCCCGGCTACTTGTGTGCTCCTAGTTAACCAATAATGAAAATCTAAATAATATTCAAACAGTTGAATCACTCAATAGACTTTATCAATACGTATAGGTATAATGAAAATACCAATTACTTTGGGAACATAACGATGTGGTGTAATAAAGTGTAGCTGAGTAAATAACGAGTGTGTATAGGATCTCTGTACACGTCTGTGGTCTGTACAATATCAACGACGATAAATCGTCCGCATGACAGGTGACGTAGGACACAATTGGGGTTAACTCGGTTAAAAGATGATTGAATATCGATTTATAGTGGAGGCGCGCCGAAATTGTAATTTGCCTGTCGAACACGCTTATTAACCGTTCAAGTTTACAGCAAACGACGTGATCGCTCGATCACGTTTTACGGAACGTCCAATACGATTTTAATTGAGTTGTCTAGTTTGCGATGGGGCTAATATTTTGGTACGTGACGGAATTTTTTGTATTCACAAAGAAGTCCAACAACGAGAAAGTGATTGGTAGACTAATTGGAGTGGAATGAAATGCCGAAACGAAAATCGTGGTTCTAATCCAAGAGATAGTCTCATTTTTAAAGCTGCCTGCGTATTCTTAGTTAATTTGTGATCGAGCCTACTTTGACCACAACAATTATGAAGAAACGTGTACGTCAAAATCTTTGTCCGAGAATTTCGGAGTTATGTTAATTCAATAAACCTGCTTTAAAGTCTCGAGATGTTATATCTCACTGCCATTAGAATTATATGCCATATCGTGAGTACTCTGCTGACCTTACGTATGTGTTGGAGAAAGGTTACAGAAAAAAATATATAATGAGTGGTCTACGCACTTGGGACGGCACTATTTTTCGACCATTAATCTTGCCCACCTGTGTGATCGGAAGGAAGTAGATAAGCAACGACTGAACACACACATCACTTTTCCAATCATCTTGTTACAACTTCATCTGAGGGTAAGTACAGACCCATCTAGAGCTAAGTCGGCCTATTTGGTTTCTTTTTCATGTCTCACTTCAGGATGCGGGATTATAGGAATAGGAAAATTGTGTGAATTTACGCACTCATATACAGTGGATTAAATTACACCCAACAGTCACATTTGTACATAGTCCTGAACTCAAACTAAGATCTAGTCTCGTGTCGTGGTTGTCAGATACTACGAGAGACTTTTACCTACCTTTTACCTGTTTATCACACAAATATTTGTCTCGGAGCGGGAATCTAATCCGTGGCCTTTCTATTCATTTAAAACAGTGGCATAACATATCCAACTACAAAAATGAAAAAAAAAAAACGTCAAAAATAAAACCTCAAGTGTTATCCTACGTTTCCTTTAGTGTACAAAATCCACAGCTAAGTTTTACAGATTGACTGCACACATAATATATTGTGATTATTTGGACACATTCTGTGTGTCAATATCACAAAAGAACTTTTATTTGGCCAGATAATATGCTTCTATATGTTAGCACATTGATTGAAGTTCAGATTAAACAACTATGGAAATAATAACATGTTACAGCTAGTCAATTTGTTATTTCACTACTTGAGTATAACAAAATATGAATCACCCCCAATCATATAACATAGAAGCTGCTCTTTATGTTTCTAAATATAATATTTGACTAATGAAGATAGCAATTATAAATATTGCATATAATTTCAATTACACAGTTTGGGATTGTATGCTATGCCACTGATGTAAACTCTACAATTTATAGCACAACTGGAGTCAGCATTTGGTTATGAAGTCAGAACAAGTTCAAAATATTTTTTTTATTCTATTGTTGAGGGTCCCCACTGATAGAATGTGTAAATCCCACCTGAGCTCCAAATGAGTTGCATAAATTGGCCACTATTTTCTCAATACATCTATATAAATGCCTAACAGTTTACCTGAACCATAACTATGTAAAGGGTTCAAGTAAATTACAGTCTAATTTAATCAGATTAAAATTATAGCAGGACGGTTGTGTCAACATGTGACATTATGAATACATATGGCAACATTTTTAGTGATATGTGCAACATTACCACACTGGATTCTAGAGTCTGCTTAGCCAGTGCAATGTTTATTCCCAGACATGCTTTGTTCATAATTTAGAAGAGACAACTAATGATATGAGCCAATGCTAATGTTGTACCTGTAACATGGGGACAGACGGGGGACGGGATGTTACGTCTGCAACCAATGAAACATGAGGCTATGCACCGTGGGATAGTCCAGCTCTGCATTGGGCGAAGTCAGAAATTCGCGTAGCGTGAGCGACACGTCGCCCGAGACAGCCGCCTCTTTGAGCTCGGCGGCGGACTGCGCAGAGTTGTCGTCAGAGGCACAATCAGAGGACGCTTCCCGCCACTTGTCGTCATAGCTGAGGTCACACAAAGTGGGCGGCTCGTCGGTGTCGCTGAGCTCCTCCTCGAGCAGCAGCGAGCGCGACTTGGCACGGGGTGCATCTCCGTCGACGCTCTCTCGCCCTCCGCTGCCCTCATTCTGCCGACGCGCGTTTTTCAATGCACGATAGCGACGCGAGCGTTCTCGCTGTAGTCGTCGCTTCCTTTCGTCAGCTCGTTCAAGTTCCTCAGGCGTCTTCTTCAGCGCGTTTTTCCCGAAGAAATACCTCATGAACGACTCGTCACAATTCCGTTTGGACAGGTAACTCGCCATTAATTTGTAATAATACTGGTTGTCCATCGTGCTGATATGTTTGCTGCTCAATTTTTTGAGCGCTTTGCTGTGGAAAGACACAATAATGCAGATATTCTAGTAGTTGCGAAATAAAAAAAAAAAAAAAAAAAAAAAAAAAAGGACCAAAATAATGTACGAGCACAGAGTGAGGGTGCAGATGTTTGGAATGATAAGAATGTTAATGTTCACTTATTTATTGTCCAGCTTCACAAACTGATCTTAAAGTTAATTATGTTAAGAAATGTTTAAAATGTTTAATGAATGCACCCGATTGACGCGATTGCTCAGTATGCACTAATGTTAATTAAACATAAATTAAGTTATGCGTTACAAACATATTTATGCTTATTGCTTACTAAGGTGTTCGGTAAATTAGACCGAACATATTCCGGGGCATCAAAGATAATAAAAAGAGATAAATCTAAAATACACAATACAATGACAAGAATATAGTATAGGTATAACTATAATTACATAATTGTTAAATTCTTATTCCTAAATGTTTTCTCGGCTTAGGAGAACATGACTTATTTGTTACTCTAGTTTTATTTATTATAGCGTAAATATGTTCCATGGGTTGACGTTCGACTGTAATTTGTCGCACTCTATCACTTTGATTTTGCGCACATTCACTAGAGATACTTGGTAACACCTCAGCTTTGCTTTGCACTCGCGCACTCTTCACATCACTATCACTAGATACAGGTTGTAACTCGATGTCTGGAGAAATGCGCGCACCACGCGCTCGCGATTGCTGCCAGCGGCGGCACCCCAATGCCACAGCTACTGCAGCCGCTGCTCCCACCAAGACGTAGCTCACCGAGTATAGGTGAACATCATGAGGTGATAATGTCGTTCCAAGTTCTAGTTGGTTACTCTTCATCTGTTCTATGTTTCTATGTAATTTGTTTAATTCGTTGCGTATCCCGTTAGGCTCTGTAATGTTGGTCATGTTTTGAAATGGCAGAGAGTTGTTAATCATGAAATTAATTGGATCCATATCTGGTACATAAACGTTATTGGTCATGTTGATCTGGTTCTTTGCATCCCTTTGGACATGCAACATAAAATCTTTTCCCTTTAGTAAGCAGTCCTGTTCTAAATGTATGATTCCGGCCTTCCGCAAATGCTCTATTTTAATGTTGTCTTCACAGATCACATTAACGGTACAGGTATCGCAGCAATGGTAAAAATAGCTAGACGGATTTGTTAAGGATATCCATTTGTTGTTGCATTTAGATGTTATTGTCTTACAATTTTCAGTGTTGTGATCGATTACACAGAACTTGTTTTCGTTTCCTCGATGATACACTGGCTGTTTAAAGTGACATATCCACGTTTGATGTTTGATGCATGAGGACAAATCTTCGCTATTTAATGTTATGAGGGTATCCCTTTTTAAATCAACAGCGATGTATTCAGATAGTGGAATCAATTCAGCCATAGTAGTTCTTATTTGATGAGGAATTGGTAATATTCTGTACAATTTGTAACGATCTCTACTCACGAGCGGGAATGTTATTTGAAATATGAAGTATCTTTCAGTGACTCTCGCTTTGAGGTTAAGTAGTTGGTACAGCTCTCTTATGTTATAGTGTTCTACTGGTAGAATTGTATCTTCCGTTAAATGTGCCGAAATTGTGTTGAGTTCGGTTTGAAATTGTTGGGGAGTCAGCAGATGGATGTTGAACTGACCGTGATGTACGTTCGTTAATATATCCAACAGTGTATCTTGACTTCTTCTCAAATTTTGTAATAAATTAGTCGCACTTAACGACATCAGTGTAAACTCTTGAATTAAAGAAACGTTGTTAATTTCCTGTTGTAGTCTGTTTGACTCGAAATCGAGATTAAGTAAATGCTGATTGATAATTTTATGCTGTTTCGACATAATATCTTCTGTTCGTTTGAGCAGATTATACTCCGACTCAATGATAGACGTTTGGTTCTTCCACAATTCCACTATGTGTTTCTCATTCTGTTTTAATAGGTCGATATCCTGAGTATACTTTTCCGCAAACCTATCATCTAATACCCCGAACAAGGAATTTGCAAGATAGCCAACTCCGTTAATAAGGCCGCGTCGCTGTCTGGCGTGATCGTTTGTCCGCTGCGTCATCAAAAGTTCGTTATAGTATTGCAGTTCAGTGGCCTCATGGAACAGCTGAGACACGATCATGTTACAATGAGTGCCGCCTATTGTTTTGCACGTTTTATCTATATATTTCATAACTTTGTTGTATGTCTTCACTCCTTCCCAATACGGAGACATATTGTAGAAAATTACAAGTGTCCAAGTATCCTTGCTTACGCTTAATTTAGAGACAGGATCAAAGTATAAGGATTGTTCCCCTTTAAATTGTGTAATGTTATAGGCACTCCCTATATTACAACAAAGGGATATAAAAAATGTTACGGCCGTGACGACTTGTGATAAACTAATTTTGGTCAATTTTCCTTTCCTTGTCCCTCTTTTTTCGAGATTATTTTTGAAGTCTTCTTCTGTTTTTTCTGCGTTATTTGTTGTTTTTGAGGACTTGTGTTCATTTTCTGAAGTATCAATTGGCAAAAGAGATAGTTTTACGATTGGTCTTTTGATCGTGCCACCTTTTGTTCGCAATGTTACGACTCTTACAATTCCGTCGCTTCCGGGATGTAGCTCCGTCACTCTACCCATCATCCATTTTCCAGCTGGTATATTATCTTCATGCACGACAACCATATCTCCAATTTTCATGTTCCGTTGACTTTTCAACCATTTTTGTCTTGCTATTAATTGGGTTAAATATTCCGTTTTCCATTTCTGCCATATTTGACGAAAAATATTGTTTGTTAAATGCCATCTTGACCGCGCATCCGATTTTGTATCAATAACAGTCAATCCTGATCGTCCCGTCAAGAAATGAGCCGGTGATAAGTAGTCTAAGTCCTCGATATTTTCGCTTAGGGAGCACAATGGTCGCGAATTTAGGCAAGCTTCCAGTTGTGCCAGTACGGTGGTAAACTCCTCAAATGTCAATTTTTGTTCACCAACCACCCTTTTTAAATGATATTTTAAGCTTCGGACCGCTCTTTCCCACAATCCTCCAGCGCTTGGCCACGATGGTGCATTAAATTTCCACTCTATATTCATGTCCGCTATTTCTGCTAACAAATCATTATTAAAAACTTGTTGTAATTGTGCGTATTCTTCTTGTAGGATGCGATTACTTCCGATAAAATTCGTCCCTTGATCACTATACATGTAATGCGGTGTTCCCCTCCTAGCTGCCATTCTCCTCAAAGCAGCTAAAAAGGCAGTACTGGTAAGATCGGAAACCAGTTCCAAATGGATAGCTTTCGTAACCATACACACAAATAGCGCGACATATCCCTTTGATGATTTTACTCCCCTTCCTTTATTCATTTTGATATCCACGAAGCCCGTATAATCAACTCCTGTGTGGTAAAATGGAGGTGCTGAATTTATTCTAGCGGCTGGAAGATCGCCCATTAATTGGTATTGTTTCCTTGCGTCGTTCTTTCGACAAGTTACACAATTCCGTAGTTGTGCCTTGGTGGTGCTGATTCCCCCTGGGATCCAGTATTGGCGTCTAAGAGTAGTCAAGGTTAACCTCGGTCCGCCATGAAATGATAATAAATGTGCTTCGTCGATCAAAAGTTCCGCTAGTCGGCTCTTGTTAGGAATAACTTTTGGATATTTCATCTCAGCGCACATGTTAGCGTGTTTTAATCTTCCTCCCACTCTCAGTAGGCCATCTTTATCCAGAAAACAATCTAAATTTAATAATTTACTTTTTGATCTAACTCTGCCATCACGAATTATTTTTTCTATATCTTCCGAAAACTCCTGTCTTTGTACGAATTTAATTATTGCAGATTTACTTTTTCTTATTTCCGATAATGTTAAGTAGCGTGGCAACTGCTGTCGTTGTCGAAGAGGTGTTAAGACTCTCCTTATCCATGCGAGTATGCGTACAATTTTTTTGAAAGAGTTATGCGCTTGCAATAAATCTTCGATGACGTGATTTTTCTGTAGTACGATGTTAACCTGTTTGATCTTTTTTGTTTCTTCTGTTGTTTCATATATCGGCTCTTGATTGCTTATGCTGTTATCATAAGTTTGTAACCATGATGGTCCTTGCCACCACAAAGTATGCTTTAATAACTGACTAGCTGTCATTCCTCTGCTAGCACAGTCTGCAGCGTTGTCGCTAGATTTCACGTATCTCCAATTGGCATTTGGCATATTTTGTTGTATAGAGTGGACTCTATTCGCTACAAAGGGTTTCCAGCGATTCTTATCACCATGTAGCCATCCTAGTACGACCATAGAATCGCACCATCCATAAATTTCAAATTGGCATTGAATACTCTGAATAATTTTATTCATAAGTTTGGATAACAAATATGCCCCGCACAGTTCAAGTTTAGGTAATGTTATCGCTTTTTTATGTGGCACTAATTTAGATTTAGCAGCTATAATGACAATTTGCCGATCATGTACATTTTTTGTGCGCGCGTATACGACACATGCATATGCCTCCGTGGATGCGTCACAAAATCCGTGAAGTTCTATTACGGTATCCGGTTGGCACAAAATCCATCTTGGTATCGCATAATATTTCACGGTATTTATATCCTCCACCATGTTAGCCCATTTGCCACGTACGTCATCAGGGACTAAATCATCCCATTGTAAATTATTTTTCCATAACTGTTGGAAAAGTAACTTTAATTTGGTTGACAATGGTGTCAGCCATCCTAAGGGATCAAATATTTTGGATATTTCCGATAGTAACCGGCGTTTAGTAAGTTTCGATACTGCTGTTGTATTAAACTCATAATTAAATGTAAATTGATCCGTCATTGTGTTCCAGCATAATCCTAATGTTTTGAGCGTGTGTTCGTTCTTGAAATTATAAATTTTATTCTCGACATCCATTGGTTTTATGTTTTGTAATAAATCGTGGTTATTAGCCGACCACTTCCGGAGATTGAATCCACCCAACTTCAGGAGTTTGATTAATTCGGCTATTATATATTTCCCCTGGTTGACGCTATAGGCAGTGGCGGCGTAAGGTAGGTTGGCACCCTGGGCGGTTTCGTATTGAGCACCCCTACCTAAAATATGACACCAAATAGTAAATACACGTAAGGTAGGTTGGCACCCTGGGCGGTTTCGTATTTAGCACCCCTACCTAAAATATGACACCAAATAGTAAATACTATACATGCTTACTCCGGACTTTTCGTGCTCGCATAATGGCGAAAAAAAAAAAAAAAAAAAGGTCATCCTTTGTAGGCGGTGGCGAGCAGGATCGTTTCGCCCACGATCGTGGTCCACGCTCTTCGTTTGTTGTGTTTGTTGTCGCTTGTCGTGTTGTCGTTGTCACCCCTTGGTGCTTGGTACCCGGGGCGGACCGCCCCCATCGCCCCCCCGTTACGCCGCCACTGGCTATAGGTCCCATGTAAAAGGTCATCCATAAAAAAGGAATTCTCCAATACAAAGGCTGCTTCTGAATGTTTCGTCCGTTCATCTGACGCTAGCTGTTTTAATGTCATAATTGCAAGGAAAGGCGCTGCCTTTGTACCATAAGTTACGGTACCAAGTTGGAAGATTTGCAACGGTTGTTCCGGCGTCTCTCTCCATACAATTTTTTGTAGGTGCTGATCATCCTCGTTGACCCGAATTTGACGATACATTTTCTCGATGTCAGCTGTGAAGGCATATGGATATTGTCTCCACTGTATTAATAGCGTCTGCAAGTCCTTTTGCAAATTAGGCCCTTTACACATAATATCATTTAAACTGAACCTGGTTGATGTTTTCGCTGACGCATTAAACACTACTCTATATTTTGTTGTTGATGAATCATCTTTTTGCACGCCGTGATGTGGTAGGTAGCATTGTAATGTTATATTACGACCGATTTTTTCCGGTTTCATATGTTGTAATTCGATATATTCCTGCATAAATGTCTTATATTTTTGGGCCAAATCCTTTTGTTTTTTAAACCTAGATTCCAAATTTTTAAATTGAGCTATAGCCATTGACTTAGATTCTCCCAAGTTTGGTTTTAATTCATCGTGCAGTGGTATTCGTACTTCATAGCGTCCATCCTCTGTCCTTTTTGTTGTATCTGAATAAAACTGCATGCACCTTTGATCTTCTACTGATACACTGGTTGCTTCCATAATTTCTTCTGTTTGCCAAAATCTCTGAATCTCATCAATTTTGTTTAATATCACATTACAGTGATAAGTTTTTACGTTACCACATAGCAACCAACCTAATTGGGTTTGTTGTACTAAGGGTTGATATGCATTGTCCCCTTTTATCAGTCCACTCAGAACAATGCTTGCATAAATATCGGCACCTAGCAACAAGTCCACGGGTCGACTCTTATAAAACTCTGTATCGGCCAACTGTATGTTCTCTATAAATGGCCATTCAGGTTTCGGGAAACTTTTATTGGGCAAACATTTAATGAGATCATTCATGATAAAAACTTCTGTTTGGAACGAAAAATTATTATAAAGTGACGAGCATTCTATGGTCATCATTCCTTTGCAACTACTCTCCTTTTGTCCCACTCCGAAGATTACTCCTTTGCATTTATGCCTTTTTATATTTAATAATTGTGCCGCCCGCTCTGTTATGAGCGATGTTTGGGAACCTTGATCAATCAAAGCTCTCAAGGTGTAATGTGTCATATCAGCAGCCTTAACCCTTAACAACGCGGTGGAAAGCAGGGTCTCAGAATTTTTATCCTGAGAAGCATGCGATGTACCCGCTACGTGATCGTTGATATTTTCATTTTGTTGAGTAAACTGAACTCGGCTTGACGACGAACTTGCTAATCTAGGTCGCGTAAATGCGTCATGCAGAATAGTGTTATGCGATGCCATGCATTTTCGGCAAGTTTGTGTCGATGTGCATCTATTACCGTTATGAGTGTATAAACAATTTGTACAAAGTTTTAATTTATTGGCTGTTTTTAAACGATGTTCATCACTTAATGCTAAAAACTTTTTGCAGTTATAAATGCCGTGTTGCTGATTGCAAAGAGGGCACTTAATATTTGACACGTGCATTGATTTCGCCACGTTATACTTGCCGCTGTTAGCTGTATTGTTAAAATTATTGCTTCTGTTGGAATAATAATTATACATGTGTTTCTTCGAAGTGGATGATGTTGGAAAATTTTTGGTTTGGAACGATGGCTTAGGTCCGCAGTCATGCTTCCTTTGTGCGGTCTCTAAAGTTGTAAACTTCGTTTCCAAAAACTCCAAAAAATCTTTAAGAACTGGCAATTCCTTTGAATTTTTTAATGTCTCAATGTAATCTGTATATGTCTCAGCATCCAATTTCTGGCCTAAAATATGTATAATTAATGGGTCCCATGAATTAATGTCGACACCTAAATTTTTTATTCCATTCAGGCATTCTATGGTTGTGTCATGCATTCTTTTAATTTGAACTAAAGACTGTTGTTGTATATTTGGGAGTCCCAACAGAACGTTCATGTGGGATGAAAATATTAACTTTTTGTTGTCGTACCGATGTGTAAGGATATCCCAACACACCAAGTAATTATCCGTGCTAATCGATAAATGTTGTATAAGCTTCTCTGCTTCCCCTCGTATCTTACTCTTCAAATGTTGCATTTTTTGCCCATTTGATAGGGACGGGTTGTTGTGAATACTCTCAGTAAACAAATCCTTAAACGATACCCACTGACTGTAGTTACCAGTGAATACCGGGATCTCGAGTAGAGGAGTCGATCTCTCTCTATGTGCAACAGACCACATTTTTGTGTTAATTGCTTTCTTCAAATTTATATATTGTTTCTCGTACCTGTCGAACATGTGGTTGTATGACTCGTTCTCCTCATCTAACTCACTCTCTAAGTCCCAGTGAAGGGCGTCAATTGTTGACCATCTTACTTGTAATGTTTTTAACGCGTCTTCGAATTCCCATTTCTCCGAAATGGAATCCACGTCGATGGTTGATGTTGTTCGTAAAAAAGCTTTAAAATTTGCGAACTGACGCCTTAACAAATCGTCTATCCTACTATTTGTACCTGAACTTTTCTTTAGAGGTATGTTAGGAGAACTAGGGCCTGCTTTTACCATCATGTCCTCATCGCCTAGGTCAGTAGGCGGCGCTACTCTTTGCGGGGTAATGATTTCCTCGCCTTTCGTAGATATGTTGCCCTTAGGAAAAAACTTTTGATAATGTTGATTGACCAAACCTTTGACTTCCTCATAAGCTTTGAATGTTTTTTCATACTCTCGCTGCATAAAGTATGAATCAGAATGACTTACTTCCATGCTAATACGGTCATGATTAAATTGATACTCCTTCCAATACTCATCTAGTGAATTTAATCGTTTCTTAAAATAATCTAATGTTTTTCGCTCAGCGCTATCTTTTCTAACGTTAATGCCAAGCTTCACAATGTTTTCATAGATCATTGATTGAATGTCAATGAGGTCTGCCATGACTCAAGGATGTATTAATGTTCTTGTTAAAATAAAGGAAATTTATTACTTGTATAGAGCCTGTTGACTTAACTCCGCTGCGGAAGACGTTTCTGCAATTTTGATGCTGCACTTCTCACACTATACCGGCACTAAATGTTCAGATGTTGTCTAGTTCTAAGCTTCACCATGTGGTCAGAACACGCGCGAAGCCCTCTCGAAGGACCAAAATAATGTACGAGCACAGAGTGAGGGTGCAGATGTTTGGAATGATAAGAATGTTAATGTTCACTTATTTATTGTCCAGCTTCACAAACTGATCTTAAAGTTAATTATGTTAAGAAATGTTTAAAATGTTTAATGAATGCACCCGATTGACGCGATTGCTCAGTATGCACTAATGTTAATTAAACATAAATTAAGTTATGCGTTACAAACATATTTATGCTTATTGCTTACTAAGGTGTTCGGTAAATTAGACCGAACAGACAGTATATAACCAACTGCGCCACTATTTATTTATTATCATTTATCATATGATATCAATCTACGTTTGTTTAAATAACAACCAAATGCATAGAAACGGAGTGCATAAAATAAATGGAATAGATGAAGCATAATCTTATTAGCTATTGTGTAAAAGACCATTAGAAGCATACCTACGCAATGAGAAAGCAAGTAAGAGATAAAAATAAATAGAGACACGCCCGTGTGAATGACTTTGTTATTACTTGTACAATTAGGTAAATAGTTACAAATTAAAAAGAACTTTATTTTTGGAGAATTCTTTTAAGTATTTAATATATGAAATGTATAATAGTGTGTTGTAGAAGATTTTGTTTATGTACTTCCTTCTTTTTTCGACGATATGTTTTTTTTTGCAAAGGTCCGGCAAGCGAGCAAACAGGTCACCTGATGATAAGTGAAGATTGCCGCCCATGAACATCGCTGGATCATGGATGTATTGCCAGCCCATCAAATTAGGAGGAGAGAGGGAAGGAAAAAGGATAGAAAGAGGAAAGGGGTATTGGGTACCCGACAATCTTACTCACCGAACGAAATGCGAAGCTGTCATTTCACGTCGTTTTCTTGTGAGACAGTGGAACCGCCCCGGACGAGCCTGCCCATTCATGCTGAGCCATGAACGACAGCAGCGTGGCTCTACCACTTCTAAATTACCTTTTCCCCCTGTATACAGGGTTATTTTTAAAAGGTGGCACATTATTTTTTATTGAACTCAAGAAGATACTTATTACGGGTGGTGGAAAATTGCTAAAATAATAATAAATCAGGAGTAAAAAAATATTTTTTAACTTTTATTTTAGTGCGCAAAAGAAAATTAAAACTTTTACTATCCACTTAATGAGATGCACCCTATGTAGATAATCAAGTAAATTCAATAACTATAACTGATTGAATTATTTTCGGACTAAGTAAATATGAGAATAAAATAAAAAAAGGTACTTACATTTTACACAACTCAAAGCTAACCAGCTGATGCTACAGACTCGATCAACCAATATCCATTTAACGATACCCATATTTTAAGAAAGCACTAAAAACTTAGTCGGACTTCTTTCAAGTCTGCCATATTAGATTCAGAGTGACTACACTTTATTTTTCGAGAAATTCTCAGCAAGCCCTTTCATTGGATACCCATCTTTGCTGTTCCGCCATGTTGGATTTAGATTGACGTCACATAGGTAACCATGCACTGTCATCCAAATTGCAATCGGTTGAACATATCTGCTTCAAAACTGAGTTACAAGATTCCACCCGAATACACGTAAATATTTACACACATTGCAAGTTAAATAGAAGCTTGTGATAATATAATATTTATATTATCCATGGTTTTGAACCTGCTGTCATAATTTGAATACCCTAATGAAAATAACCCTGTATTTATTCGCTTCTTGCAAACATTATCAATCTACCTGAACTGAACAAGTTATAAAAAAATTAATAATCTTTTTATACATATTTACGGATGAATTTGGCCAAGCTAATGAGTTCCTTGTGTTTTAAATACCGTTTCTGATAAGGAAGTAACACGGTCACCGGGGCATTTTTATGATATGAATGTTTTTACTATATCGCTGAATAAGATTAGCTATTATTCAATAGGAAGCAAAAAGTATAAATATTTTTTACTAAATTCTAAGAAATATAATACATGTGATATGCTACGTTGTTTTGTATCATTAAAGTAATTATGTTTCCTATCTTTATTTCTTCCTAGAAATATTCACAGGGGAAGTACAATTATTATTTCAACGTATCTGGTAATATACGTTACTATGGTTTCCTTATAATGTGGGCTCCAGGTGCGTGTGCCTCAGTAACTGAATATCTTTGGCACAGGGGGAAATCTCCATTATATCAGTTTAGTAAAATCTGGTATTATTGAAAAAACAAATTTGCGTAGATGATAAATATGCCGGCCTAATTGTGAGGACGTAGGCTATCGTACACAATGAGCCGAGTCTCGTCTAACGTTTCGTTAAAATCCCCGAAGGATTAGGCGGGCTTCGAGCGTCCTTCAACAAATAAGGTCCGTTAATTGAATCGCACGCTGCAGCCGCAGCCGCTCACACTCCTGTAATACGCAGATAATCGGGGCCGAACTATGCTGTCAAGTCAATTGATT
Source organism: Deilephila porcellus (assembly GCA_905220455.2). Classification (NCBI taxonomy): domain Eukaryota; kingdom Metazoa; phylum Arthropoda; class Insecta; order Lepidoptera; family Sphingidae; genus Deilephila; species Deilephila porcellus. The sequence continues at coordinate 9,610,250 of LR999986.1, read as the reverse complement.
ATCAACACTCCACCAGAGTTCATTATGAACGCTTAAAACTCGCGTGAGTGTCTCTGAACGACAGTTACGCGAATTAATTTTCCAGTTTGTCAGGACGCCATTGCCAAAAATTATCTCGACGTCTGTCCCAGTTTTCACTGTAAATAATCCATTCATTTACGTTAGGTAGGAGGATTTGGAGTATGTCCATTAATTTGCTCCTCAGACACCGATCTTACGTCTGCGTACGAAACGAACATACGTCCTTGCGTAATTTAATCAGTATTAAACTTAAATGCCGTGAACTTTTAAAGTGTTGCCTTATCAGAATAATATTCTGCTGAATATAATTATGTTTACCTAACGAAAATGGATAATTGATTATTGAAGTTCCTGCCAACAATGGTTTACCAGTACCTAGAGATGTGAGAGTGCACATATTTTTTGTGTAAATCCGTCACCTTCGTCGTGTTACCGCAGTTATTGTTAAGACGTCGACTTTATCGGTTACACCAGTTAAACCGATCAAATTAGAAGACACTAAAATCTAAAATAACAATCGATTGAAAAGAGCTGTCTCTCCTGCCATTGACTTATATTCTACCGATAGACGAGACGCGTCATAGAAATAAAGTGTCCCCGTATTTTAAAAGCACACTGCAATATTACATCTCTTACCTGGTATTTTATTAAAATATTGAGACTTCAGACGATTTGCTTTCGGTTTGACGGCGAAACATCAAAATAAATTACTTTTAAATGTATGCGATAAGGCGTACTGCACTGTCACTGTCACGAAGCAAACTGATTCATGTGCGGTGCATGCACCGCAAGTAGGTGGAACACATTTTGTGTACTGAAGACTGTCTTATCTAGTGTAACATTGATATCGATGTCTCCTGCATATTTTGGAAAGTTATCGATATTGGGGTTATCGTCAAAGTGCAAGGCATTTGTTTTAGCAATTGGTCATCGTCATCATCGTTGGTACGAAGTACATAGTCCTCACATATTATACGTCAGGGAAAATGTAAATTACGAATTCAAATGCTTTATTAGTTGCGGTAGTGCCCATTTACGTCAAGAGTTTAAGGGTTTTTGTAACTTGTCACTGTTGTACGTAGTGGCAATTACTTATCAAATAAATAGTCATCAACCACAGCATTATAACGTAAATTATTGTCATTTTCGACGGTAAATATCTAAATGAATATTCATCTTTCTTTTGCTACACTTGTGATCACTTGTCCCACAGAAATGTAGAGTCGGTGCTACAAGTTTGATTTCATATTGCAGAATGATTTTACGCTTAGCCATTTTGATAAATATTCAAAACAAAAATGTTATTTAAAGTTGTCCTATTCATGGTATGAATACTCTGAATAATTCTTATTGTAAAGAAAACAATGCGAAAATGGTTCGTCTTAACACTGACTACGTTTATTGTCTTAGTCACGTCTGATGCTTTGTCGTTTTATAATGTGTAATTGATATTCAAGGATAATTATAGTTAATTATTTATTTTACTTTGTATCTAGATTCTTAGTACAACTATCTCTATTGTGTATAACGTACTTTTCAATTAGAACTCATTAACTTTTTCGACCCCTCGTGATTGTATAAATCTTTCAAGTTCTACAATTAGTACTACATCATATTGTACGATTACTACTCGTATTACAGGCCCTACTCTTGATATTTCTTGCTTCAACGATTTTGCTAATACGGATATGCGCCGTATAAATATAGTTAATTTGAGGTTTTAATGGAAATAACCGGAAAAGGAACAGCTTTTTCTCTCCATTGTGCCCAGTATGATTTTACTGTTCTTGTAAGTATGTCATTATAGCTTTACAAATATCTTACAAGGACATAAAACTTCCATTTTATAAATAAAAATTAATAACTTATTTTATGGTATACGAGGAATCAGATATCGCTCGGTTGATATTAATCTTAGGGTATAAACCGCGCGTCAATATTGGACGAACGCGTTCTGAATAAAAAGAGACGAGCGCGAGCCGTCCCGATCGCGCCAGTCGGCATATTCTGTTTAGAAACCTGTGCAACAATATTGTAAGTCATAGTCGCCAGATATTACGTTTGGTTGCGACTGGAATAAGTACAGATTTGCCTGTATTGTTCAAGACCACCTGTAGTGTTCACACGTCGTGCAAGAATTCGACATGCATAAATTCTTCAGGGTTTTTATTGCGTTGACCTCTACTGTCTCCAATCACATTTAATACTCGCGGGATTATTTTTGCTGAAATCTCACAAGCATTATTTTTCTTTAGCAGAGTGAAGTCCACAATCCGCCACATCCGCTGCGTGCTCCATCGACTCTTAGTGAGCCTCACCAGGTCATTTCTACTACTTACTTACACATGTAAAATATGCCTTAGTAGTAGTCGCATTTACATGTAGCTCAGTACGCACGAATCATACATGCCCGCCCGCCCAAACTCTCGTAAGAGTAACATCGACAACACTACGATGTAGTAGCCGTTTGTATTTTATTTTCATTAATTTTCGACGGTCGTTGCGTTAACATTGTTCGAAACCGCGTAGAACCTTGAATTCATAATTGTTTGTATAAAATATTTAACAAATAATTTCATTTGTTGTCATGTCCCCTGAGTTTCTTATATTTAATTATGGATAAAATTCAAAAGGCGCAAATTATAAACAAGTTTATAAATGATCTTTGCACCGCCGCAACTTCGCTGAGCGTTGCCATTCGGCGCTGGAAATGAAATCTCGTTGTACCTAATTTTGTAAACGCAAAACCGCTGTGAGCGTTAATTATTTTTTATCTCACTTAACAAAGTGAACCATGGAGCTGTCAGCCGTTTTCATTAATGTTGGCCTATTATGTAATTCATTTAGGTGCGAATGATTAAGAGATTTTCTATTTCCAATTAATGTAATGAATTCCTATTACTCGTACATTTTCTTTGTTCTTTTGGTAGTTTTGTATTTGACGTAAGAGTGCATGGTACCAAGAATGAATTGATTACTCTGTCTTTCACATTTCATACTTTTTAATAAATGTATAACTGGATCTTTAATTATAATTCCATTTATCAACATCATCAAGTCATTACGGCTAAATTTTGTTGCGGTTTAACTAAATTAGTAACATGTACATTAGTAACATGTACATTAGTACCGTTGTATAAAGATACGTTTATACAATAGTTTGCGTAAATTATAAATGTATATAAACGTTGCGCACTTTTTGCCATTGGCTTGTGATGTGGAGTTTGGTTTTTACTGGTCGGACACGCCGCGCCGTTGGTATTTAACTCGTAGCAAGAGTGGAGTGTAGCCGGTAGCGCGCTGGGCGGATACTAGCCGTAGTCGTTCCGTAGGGCAGCGCGCGCCCGCCCGCCCGCCGCGTCCGCCGCGTCCCCGTCTCGGCCCGACCTGACGTCAGTACAGCTCGCATTCGCGCCGTGCGAGTACGTGTCTCGGCGTTCCGCTGTGCGTCTTATTTATTTCGATATCGCACATTAATTTCGTGTGCGTTCTGTATTTACAGTGCGATTCTTGGATTTCCGTGCGAGTGAATCTTTGAAATCGATCTTCGAGTCTTCTCGAGTATTGAACCGGCGTAGGTGTAAATCGCAAACAGGTGGCGATTGCATATCAGTGCTATTATTGGTTGTCGCCGTCGACTATTGCCGTGTTGCAGTGTCAGTGTCTAATAGCCGTGTGCGACCGGGAAGTGCAATCGTTCGCGAGGTCTCTTCTCCCGGCTGTGACTATAGTTTATCGTGAGGCAAGTTCCGATCGATAGTAACAGCTGAGCCGATTGAAGCCTCTGCCCGCATCGCTTATCTCAGGTACACTGATAATACTGACTGCTTGACCCATTTACCACTCACATTTGCAATAGCTATGTTATTTGGCAGTTACACTACTGCGCAGAAAGGTTTTGCTTCAAATTTACAAATGAAAATCTCTTGTGGAAATGTACCGGCGCAGAAATAGAACTTAACAACTAATTAGGCCACTCGACAAATAGCCCCGACCACGCGGATCGGGTATTTGAGTACCGATTGCTTTTATAAATTAATTTTATAAATACACACTGCTCTATAAGGTTCACGATCATGTCTGTAGTCTTCTTAATTAATTATTTTAGATATTATATAAAATACTCCGGTAGAGCAACACGTATACACAGAATTACGATGAAATTTGTTCCTTAAATTCTTTTCTCAAATACATCTTTAAAGCAGGCTTTAGTTCAAAGTGAACTTATTCCTCACATACGAGTACATACGTGTAATTAACTCAGTTCTGTTTTAAAATTTAAGGACCTCCCGTGCGTTGAATTTAATCTCCTTAAATTTAAAACCGTTTTTAAAAGCTTTTATTTAACTTCCAAAGTATTTTACTTTCAACATGCAGCTGTTTTGATTGTAAAAAAATGGATAACGGCACGAACCTTTGTTTACCCTCGTGATACCTCTATTTTATAACGTAAAAGCTACAAAACATCAGCACGATCTCGATGAATAATCAGCAACGAAAATATGTACAGCTATTCCTAAGATTGAATATCCAAGGGATACACATAATGCGATGATGGCAGAGAAAGGAGGTGTAAACTAAATCGCTACGACCACTGACTGAGCTCTGACATAAGAGCTTTAGCATTGATTATATATATACATGTAGTTCTACTGCCAAGCGGAACTTCTAATGAGTACCAAGTAGTAGCGTTGAGAGTGAACAGAAATTAGATAGCCGGTACGCCAACTTGCTTGACAAACACGATTATGTAGCAAACCTTTAAAGACATGAATTGATAATGATACACAAAAAAGGAATGACACAGACTGTATAAATAATAGACCTATTTTTGTATTTTAAAAATATATTTTTAATAGACGTTAAAAGACTATTGTAACTACGCAAAAATAACGTTTTAGTATTGATATCATTTGTATAGTGTGGTGTAATAAGTCGTGAAGCCCGATGTCATCTGGCCCGCAATAGAGGAGTGATCATCGGATTAATTGCTTTATTGCCGCTATTTAACGAGGACAATCTTAGATCGCTGTGATTTATCTCAGATTTATACGCCGAGTTTGCTAAATTTATAACTATTTGACATTGAATTAATGAATAGAAATATTTATTGCTGAAGATTGTGTGTGCCTTTGTAAATAAACACATAAAATTTCGTATCGTATAAGAGAACAATGTACGGCTTTTTGGTATTTAAATCATTCGTGTTAGTTTTCTAAACATGGTCCTGATAAATGTTGCTGTTTACTTCGTCGTGTATCTCGAATTATATGTCAAAAGTCACCTGTTGTTTACGGGAGTGATTGGTTTGATGTATAGCATTTGTTTGTGCATAGAAAAGTGTTGCTTATATTTAGATTAGGCTTTTATATTAAACAATTAGTTTGCAGATTTTGTTATGCCTGCCAGTTTGTGATAGTCTCAAGAAAAAGCGGTAAAAAAATGATGATTTGGTATTTTTTTACTTTTATACTTATCAGTATAGTATGTATGAGTCCATAATCGCTCAATGTAGCGACGGGAGTCCTCTATAGTCGAGACGATGTTCACGTCAGTTGATAATCCAGAGTTTCTATTAATGTGTAATTTACTTTTGTTCCAATACAATTGGTTCTTAACCATACCAAGGTCGGAAAACAAGTTGTTAATAATTAATTAACAAGTTTCGCAATATCCGGAAATGGAATGCTTTGAAAAAATCTGTTTGTCTTTGAAGCTACATAGTTTTTCGCCTTTTAACAAAACAAAGCTTGTATTTTGTAGCAAATTATTGCACTAAAACAATGCAGAGAAACTTTTAATATGTTTCAGAGCATTTTGCTTTCTTAAAGTTAATACGGCAGTTGGCCGCGCCCCTGCATATTATGCACGAGTTTCCACTTTGTTAACTTTATTAGCACAAAGCAACTGAAACGTTGGGATATTTTCATAATTAACAACTCACCAAGGTTTAGCGTTGTTAAATAATTAATCTATACAAAACAAAGCTAAAGCTGGATGCAATTAGATTTTCTAAAGTCTTTTAGTCGTGGAGCTGTTTTATTCATAAAACTAACGGCTTAATTCATAACAGTTTTAAAACGTATTTTAGTTATCGAATGTTTTGTCCCTTTCGTATGACTTTTGAATTCAGTCTAAGCGAAGAATACAAAACATTTAATAACTATATAGGTTTTAAAACTGTTTGCGAATAAGGTCTTTAATGTATGATGTGCGATTATATATTTACGCGACATTGGTATGACGAACACGTTATGTAACATGTGTTTTGACTATATACCTCGCGAACAAGTGTTCAAACACGCTTCAACTCATCTGTAGTGTTGTAAAAAGACGTTAATTGCGTCGTAGATCTATAAAGTGTTGCGAAAACAGTATTGCGTCGCAAATAAATCGAGTCTGTCAATAGAGCCGCGCCGGGGCCGGAAGTCCTGCGTCACGTCACCACTTTCGACGCCGGGCTCTTAGCATTGCTAATTGGTTAATCACGTACTGTTATTTGGCAACGTCGTGGACGTACCCGGGTGTATTTAGACTTAGCTTCACTATTGATATCAATTTAGGATCAACGACTTTTCCTGTAGGACGATTGCCAGAACTCGTAATAAAAGTATAATATTTTCCAGGAATCCATTTGAAGATGTAGGGTAAGTCTCAATTTGTGCGGTCTGGCTGACATGAGCTATGAAGCAGCAATCATTCAATTTGTTGCAATGTTCCGCAGTGTCGCGTTGAAATACTACGTCACTTTTTTACCTTTCCAATAAAAGGAATATCTGAATATTCCCTTGCGGAAATTATGAAACATTACTCTCTTCCTTTTGAGATTTATTCGTTTTACGAATAGAAATATATTATTCAGCAATGAAGCGGGAGCCTTTGATTGGCCACTAGCTTTTATCTTCGAAATTTTGCTTACCTTTCTGTGACGTGTATTTTTATCCGTTCTTAAAACCATAGGAGTGTTATTGTTTTGGCAAAATGAGGATATATTAATGTATTAATCTGTTTGATCAAATCTTCATCTATCTCAATAACTACTGAACCGATTTTGATGAAACTTACCTACACTGCTCCTAAGTTGGACTATACTCAATCCAACGTAAAAATATTTTTTGCGATCTGATTTATACTTTTTGAGATATGCGTCGACAAAAGTACATAAATTTATGTAATTTGGCACACGTGTTCCAACGCTGGTATATATCTAAAAACAGTGCAACTCAGACAATATTACATACATACAGGTCGAATTGATGTTCTCTTTTTATTGACGTCGATTAAAAATACGGATTTATGATTAATAAGTTGCATAAATCGAATAAAAAAAGTGCTTTTATTATTAACTCCAGGCCATAGCTGGCTATTATCAGCTGTCTATTGGACCCGTGGGAGTCTAGTGCCAAATTTAATTCAACATAATATTATTTGTCTCTAAGTTGGGAGTAAAGAAAATCCTTTACTTGCTCATATTTTTAAGTTTTTGTAGTTGGGTTCTGATTTTATCAATATTTTTGTCACACCACAATGTTCGTTGCATCACAACGTAACTCGTAAAATACATCTATTACTTCGATAATAAAAGTAATGTTAATTTTTATTTGCATCGCACAATCTGTAGCTCCGATTATACTATATTTATAAATGCAGTTGATAAAGAGGTTAGTTAAACTGAAGGTTTTATTAGAATGTTGTGCAAGTTCGTTTTTAAATTTAAATATGAGTTGAACACGACTTGAGCAATGAAGTAAGTTGTGTGCCCTGTATAAGTATTTGCTAATCGCCTCGTCGTTTGCTGCGGCGCGATATGTACGACTATTAAATTGATTTCAAAACAAGAATATTGGAATCGAATTAATATTTGATTTGTTTTGATCTTAGCGCACGCCGTTTACTGGACCTCGATCTTAATACTATTATGGCGTGATAAACAATCAGTGTTTGTTGTGCATAATAATGACATTGACATTGTTTTATTATTATGTTTGTAAATTAATCGCTACGTAAACATATTTAATTGTGTAGGTTTCTATACATTTCAAATATACTGCGCATTAGTAAATATAAATGGAACGTAATAGCTGTGAGTTAGGTTTATTTTTTCTTGTTATCAGATAGAGGTTATGTCACCCACACACCCACCACTAGGACTCCGGTGACACAGAATCAACAGTAACAAGCAATTAAATGACACCGAACACCTAAGCCCGGCGAGTTATTGGGAGTTGCAAACATTTCTCTAATAGAGGACGAAGTTATAGGGATAATTGGGATCAAAAAATAAATATAAACGCGAGCACATGACGTTGTAGAAATATGTAAAAGTGTCGTGTGACGGATGATCATTGATACCAGTTGCGGAATCGCGGAGGCCGATGTGGGCGCGCCGACCAGTCTTCAAGAGCAAGGTCAAGCGGCGCTTCTTGCCGACACAGCCGGCTCTATATCGCCTTCATAACATTCTTTACAAGCTTACCCTCATCAACTGTTCTAAACTATTTAATTCGCACACACAGCATTGCTTTTAACCACCATTCCAAGAATGACTCCATAGAAATATTAAGAGTATTCGCTTTATTAAAGTTTCCATATATACGAGTATGTGGCGTAATAGTGCGGTGTTTGGAAGACGTAAACAATAACTCGGCTTACTCATATGTGCGGCATTTTGTTTATTTGAAATCTAAGAAGCGGAAATGTTGCGATGTAGATAATGGCTATTATAGATACGTTTTTTACTGGTCTATTTTCCGTATTTGCAACTTCAGTCTTTCTGGGAAAATATGTATATAAATGCTCACAAACATTCGCCTCGTTTTTAGGATCGAATCCGCGGCTTCTCAATGAGTCTTGCGGCGTCATTACCCACTGCGCTAGAGAAATTGTCCCTATTGAAGACGGAGTAACAGATGCACTGTTTCAATCAAATTCCTGCGTTGTAGTGAAAGGTTTAAGCAAGAGGCACATAGTTCATTAATTGGCGAACTGATTATTTGTCACAGTTAGTATTTGAAATCGATTAGGTATTTTCATTAGTGTTGGATCTCGTTCGCTATTCACCTTGAAGTCACGTGTCAGTAGCACACTGAGTCACACGTAGGAGCATCGGAGCGGAACAACCATCTATCTATCCTCGTCTTTTAGTAAACAACAACACTGCTTCCACGTACTAGCGTTACGTTTACTTCACCACACAGAACTGCCAAAATCGTGCCGAAAATTATCAATAATATTGAGCAAAATGTGTTTGCAATTATGATATGTAAAAGTAAATTCTAATTTTCTTAGAAACAGGTCGAGTTGTGGCGTTTTTCTTTAATACATTAGAGCTAAAATGTAGTTTATGGGTGATAAAATTGTTGTAAAATTACCTTATTTTTATGGTACTTCTAAATTAGTAATATTTGCCCAGAATGTAGGTACAAGGCGCGTGATAGAATTTCAGTTTGATGATAAATTATGCGATATGGTCACCGATTGTACTATTGTAAATAAATAAATAATTAAATAAAATAAATATCTGATGTTGAAGTATTTATACAGTTGTATGACGCGCGCGGTAGTAGAGAGCGGCAGGAGCAGAGCGCGCTAGTAGTTTTCGATTATCCGACATGTTTAACAGCATACGTCGGATGGTGCAAGTATCGGCATGGGTGGCACCGGGATGATTAATATCCGCCGGGAGAAGGTCGCGGGCGGTGCCGCTGCCGGCGCGGTGACGTCACCCACCTAGCGCTCTACTTCCGCTCGTTGTACGTGGACTTTACGACGCCCGTCTTTACCACCAATGACATGCTCAACCTTTTATTATGTATTGTGTCTGTTACATTACTTTTAATATTGATTAGATTAATTAGACACGATGTCCAAAACCATTTGCTGTTTGAATATATATGTATGTATTTGATTACGTAATAAAATAGGAGTATAAATTTAGCGAATATTTTAAATAACGTAATGTTGGAAGCATAACACGGATGAAGTGATTACATTTGCGTCTGTATAACGAGGTTGGAATGACGTAGCAGTAGGCTCACGGGCGCTCGGATTGATGATCAATGCATATATAATATCCGTGCATACTGCATAGATCCACTAGAACAATAGGATTGCTCCATTTATCGAGTGCAGTTTGTTCGCGGCTGGCGTGCGCTTTTCATCGTTCGACCGGCATAATGAGATCGGCGTATATTCATCTTTGAGCTTATGCAAGCGAGCTCGTTCATTGTACGGCTATGGTGCTAATGAGCGCACGGAAACACCCGCCCTGTCGTCGGTCCATTTATAACACACTCGTAAATGATACACCTTCCACGCAATGGAAATATTTATTGTTTACTGACGCCTTTTTGATTGATACACGGCCTAATATGTAGTTTAAACAAGATATATGTATTTGGTAAGATTAAAGAACACAACCGCTTGCAGGTATTGAAGCAATTGTTTACATTCATATTGTGGTGCGTACACGTACGGAAGTTTGACGCAGGCCCATTTCCGGCACGTCAAATCTTACAATGTCGGCGCTTCACGATCTTTGATTGGGTCTCGATGCGAGGACAGCGTACATTATGATTTAACGTTATTTTCTCCACGAATGCACCTTCTGTATTAATATTTGTTCCCGTTTGTCGTTCATCCTCGATATCGAAGGGAATAGAAAGTCGGCGCGGGGGAATCACACCTGGCCGGCGCGAGGTTAGCGACAGCTGCACGCGGTCCCGTTCGTTTTTTTTTTTCACATAGAAACCGCATTTAATCCCAACAGTATCATAAGAATGGCAGAAAGAATACCCCCTAACAACAACGGGTGACTGCCATCATAACGCATCTGTTATGTTAATTTGAGCTCCTATGCATTGCAAGTTTACCTACGAGCAGATGGTTTAGTATAGTAGCAAATGTGTGTTGGATCATTAGAGTGTTTTATGCTAGTGAAGGGTTTGAGTGGAGGTGATGCAGCGTCGGAGCCGGCCGCCGGGGCTGTTTGAAGTGATGTCAGTCGTGTGAAATTGGTTTATAGGCGGCCAATCCCGGCGGCGGTGGTCGTTTTGTACGTCTCAGTCGACCGCACTTTAGCCGGCGCTGAGCGAGCTCTGTCGTGGCGTCCGGCTCGCTGCGGCACATTGCAAAATGGGGACGCCACTCCTGACCTAATCATAACGGTGTTCTCTGGGACATCGCCAACTCCATCCCCGGAATATTGACCTTTTTAGACAAATAAAGCGAAAATAAATATTAAACCAACGGACTCGCTGCGCTTAATTCGGCGAACTTGCATCAGCGTTCTACTGGGGCCGGAAAAACTGGGTCGCCAAGGAAACTTGTTATGTTTACTTAGATAGTGTTTACGTAATATCGTACTCTGGGAGCATAATAATACGCTATTTATGCTATTAGATTTTCAGTTATTCAACTAAACAATATTCTTAAATATTGTAATACGTTCTGAATAATGACCATGGCCTTTAGTATTATAATTACATATTTTTATAAAATCTTCTTCGAAAATATGACAAACGACTTTGCCGGAATTAAGTAAAAATCTTATATTTACAGAGATTTTAGCTGATATAATGTGTCTATAGCACTAGGGCGCGTCGGGCACATGGTGGTTACATGTTATGTGGATACATGTTGATCAGGCACCTATAAAAAGATGTTTCCTTGGCATCTGGACACTTCTGATGGTTTTTTCATGTTACCAGACACATTAAAGCTGATAACTTCCAAAAAAACTTAAAAGAAAAAACACAATCGGAACTTTATTATAGCTGATTGTGTGATGCCTATGTCAGAGGCGTGCGCAGACAAACTGTCAGCTTTTATGAAATGACGAAGGTCTGGCGTCCACGGACTCTTGGTCTATAAGAGAAAAGAACGAAAGTTGGCGCAGTGTCAGGTGTACGAATAATAATTAATATACCATAATCATATACTTACATTATTCGCTAATCTAGATAGCATCATTAAACAGTCAGCGAATTCGTCTCTACTGCCAATACATATTTGTATTCAAATATTTGTACACTCGACTGTAATAGAATACGGCGCTCTTCAGAATATCTGTTTTAAATGCTAGTTTGAATATTCATTTCCACACCAAAATTAACTTTCAAATACGTAGGTACTTTAATATATTTCAGGCGCACCGCGGCGTACCTTTGACAAATGAAATTGGAATACTTGTGTCACGGAGAGGTATTTGTCGCATGTGTCGTGGATACGCAGCCGTTTATCTCGATACACAGGCTACACTCCTTTGTCGATTACCCATTGTTGCGTAACAAGTGTTTCGGGATTGAGATTTCTGTACCCAAGCGGTAAATGTTGATTCTTTTCTGAGCAGCGTTTTGTCACGTGTCGTGAGTACGCGATATTCGCGCGTGTCGCCGCTCGCGATAAGGGTATTTATTATGCATCGGGGACACCAACTAGCTCACTCTTCGATGGCTCATTGCTACCGATACGACAGCCTTTACATCGAAATGTTTTACCGTCAATTGAGAAAACTCATGTCGCCTTTGATGTCCGCTCTGCGAGTGGGCGAGTCGCGACATTCCTTTTATTGTATGCAAATCAACTAAATACTACGCAGCTCAAATTAGATTAGTTGAATATTTTTAGCCAAAATGAGTTTTGTTGTGGAATACGTGAGCACGATACTCTATTTTCGACTCGCGTCTTTTCAATAGTTTTGGAGTAGAAACAAGTTCTAGAATGCAAAATTAAAACGTAGTTTCTAATGACACATAGCCATGAGACATTTAGAAACCTGATTTGCTAAATTTGATATTTTAACATGATTAAGAAAATCTAATTTTATATAGCTATGCTGTTTTATGTAATGTACGTACCTCGAATGAGCTAACAGACCTAGATCTTCGAACAAATCGACCAATCAAAATTAAAACAAGCTGTTATTCAAAGAAAGTTAATAAAATTGATATCTAACTAACTCCTTGCACATTCGGGGTAGAAGTATGTAATTTTAAATTTGCAATTTTGACGACAAGGACCAATTTAGTTTTGTTTCGTCAAAATAGTTGCGACGTAATAAAACATTCCGGTGACATTTTGTAAGCAAAGGTCAAACATGCACGCGTCCATGTACCTACTACATCGCCGTGTGTGCTGTGTACCTCATGGAAATTGAGTAATGTGCGCTCGTATGGCCCCGCCACCCAGTCGCGATCACACGCTTTCCTTTACACTTACACTATTTTTCTTTTATCAAGTTTTTCCAGTCAAATTTATCCAATGAGTTAATCTAATTTAATTAAATCTGATTTTTAGAAATATTTCCACATTTTTATCTGCCCTTTACGTACAGTTTTGTACGATTAAAGCTTAATGATGTAGCAGTAAAATATTTCTTAATGATTTTGCTACAGGACGCTTACCATTCATCTATTTTTTGTAAAATCACTTGAACAAAATGAATAAATAGCCTCTCCTCACTCAAAAATCACTCGAACAAAACACTCGAATCGATAGTTTCTAACTACTACTTTATTACGACCTTTTTTTTAGTAAAGACTATAACGACATAATAAATAGGTAAACATTTAAAGGTCGTGAGTCAAGGGGGAGACTAGCACCCTTTGTCCTTTGGTTGGTATCGGCGGGCGCGGTACGTCGTGGCGTCTGTTGGTAGCCAGCTCGACCGTCGCCAGCCGCAGTCTACCGGGAAAATAAACGTGGGTAAAGGTCGGCGAGCATCTGCGATCACGGTTTGCATTAATAATAGCGTCATGTCGTCACACTCACCGGCGGATTAGTGGCGTTAATTAAATCGTGTTTTGTTTACACGATCATTAGTTGTGCGTGTATCTATGCGATGAAAGCCTGTACGAATTAACTTGTGCGCTTCCCGTTGCAACATCCCGTTTAATGAGGAGTAATGGTTTAATTTGCTGCAGTGTTTTGTGTATGCAGTATTTTGAGTATTTTTATTTACTCGAACGTTGTTTTCAATAAACCAATTTTGGATAAAATATTCAATTGACCCAGTAATATACTGCGATTGAAATTGCTTTTATATTTTGGCATAATATATTGTTCATAGTTTTATTTATGCGTTACCGTCTAGAATAATATTTACCGTTATGGTTTTCATATGAAATAGGCATTTAAACTTAGTATAGCAAGCTATTTAGGGGACTGCAGTTTTGCAATTGATGTCAGTTAAAATCTTCAACGCTATTCCATAGACTTCAATAAGTATCCGCTACAGAATCTCGAAAAGGCATTTTATGTATGTAGGATTTGAATGTTATGATGAAAGATGAGTAGAACTAAACGTTAGACGAATGACTGATATGGAACGCAGTTTATGTGAAAGAGATAACGAATGGAAGTGCTAAAGAGTAAAAGCGTTAGAGGATAAATGATTAACATGTTGACATATTATGAAAGGACGGAATAAGAGAGAACAGTTTGGAAAACGATAGAACGACGTACGAAGAAGACGATGAAGACGAATTAAAAGACTAAATTAATAAACCGAAGAACATCTCAAAGATCATTGTTTTATTTTGACCCAAACGGAACTATTCCCACATGTATTGTGTATCTATTGTCAAATGGCAGCAAAGAAAAATAACAGATATCCCGATAGGATTAGATACTACTACGTTAATTTATAATTAATTAATCATTGTTGTAGGCATAACATAAGTACTTTATTCCTCGTTAGTAGTGTATGTAGGTAATGTTAACATCGTCGACTTTCATAACGTTGATGAACATTTCCACATTAAACTTAACATGTGTCATCGCAACACGTGTCTAAAAACTTGTGTACGTTTTTGTAGTGTATCGTGTATAGTGTACACAGTGCAATGTGGAGTGTGGAGGATGATGATCAGTGTTATTTACATCTGGCGTTGCGCCAGTGGCAGACGCCGAGACGTCATAACGCACCGCTTTGTTTGCGAAATCGTTCCATCAGCGCTGACGAGACCCCGTTGATGACGTCCTCTGAGACTACTTCTCTAACACCTGCCACCTACTTTGTGTTATGGTGTGTTTATGACCCCCCCCCTCAGATAACATCTTCAGTTTTGTTATACTATCATGCGTCAAATTTACGTTGATTTTTGTTTATCGTGGAACTGTCTTATATTAGATAAGATTTTCTCGTACCAAGTTCCAAAGCAATTCTTATCAGGTGTACCAGCGTCGAATGACAATGAGGTGCTACCATATTAACAGAATAGTATGGAGTGTTTTTCTGCTTAATATTTTTAACAAGTGAAGATTATAGTCATGTTGGTGAGTACATTGTGTTCGCCAGTGGAAACGTCTCGTGTACGGAGCCGTCTTCATCGGAGATGTTTCTCATTTACGCCATGAATGCGGTCTGTTTTCCCTCGTGTAACGTATAAAGCGTCTCCTTTGAACCTTTACATCTTTTCACGCAGTACCTACCACGTTGCTCTTGCATGAAAGCGTTTGTAAAAATATGTACACTGACCGTCTTGTTGAGGCGTATACAAAGAATTACTTGCGCACCTTTATGTTGAGATTCCAGTGTTTCTTTTGAGTAGAATGATTTCGTAGAAGTGAGAATTTGATGGTGCATTTTAAATTAATACCATAAAAAATAAATGGCATTATCGAAAGAGCTGCATTAAATTTACGTATGAAAATAGTTTAAAGAAACGAGTACAATGGCCTACAGTCGGAACACCATTTGGCACCCACTGTTGGCGAGGTCACATTATTGTTGGAGGGCTTGTGTAGATGATAGATAAATATGCTATATTGTGAAGAGTGTTCACAAAATTAAGGTTATTTATGTGTGCTGTCATATTTTATCAATGTTATTAATAACCCTGTGTTGTTATCTATTAGTACCTAGCTGTTATTGACATTCAGTCCATTGTTAACTACATTTATGTAAGTACACAATTATGTAATATGTAGAGTCGGTATAATTTATATACTTTTTCGTGAATGCTCTTGTGTGTTTTTTTATTTAACATTTCAAATGACGTAATATTTTTATTTCTTAGTAAATGCGCTTGTTACGTTCGTATTTTGTATGGAAGCTAGTCTACAGAATGTAGTCCGGAAAAGCATCATTTCTTAAGAGCGGCGGCTGCGACATCTTGAATGAATGTAGGCAGTTAAAGTGCAATCCTTTTCTTGAATTCAAAATTCCTGCTATTTTTATCTGACGCCTAGACATCCGCTTATGTTCAAGCTGTAGAAAGTAGGTTTCTCTTTTGGAGTTTGTTTATCTTATTGTGAAATTTATAATGCAAATTATTTAAGAAGTTTGTTGCTTGGTTTAGATTGTGCGTAATTCATTTGGATTGTGGTGTTGCATACAGCATAGATGTGGGCAGTTGAATGTTCTGCCGGTCTCTCGCTAGCAAGAATACGCGGTGGTGAAGTGTCCCTACAAATGTCAGCTCGAGAGCTAGTGGAAAAGTCTCAAAAGCAAGTTTATATAGCTAAGACCACCTAACCCGCGCCCTACTTCGTCAAACAGAATGGGAACTCCCGTCGAGTTGACAACTCGTTGTTGAACTTTGTGCTGGTGTCAGTATGATAAATTCTGCGGTTTGAGTGTCTATGATTAAGTAAGTGTAGATAGTGTTTTGCTCGCAACTTACACTAACTACTTGCATTCAGACGAACTCGAGTGAGAGTGGTACGTTGTGTAGTTGGTGTTTTACTCAGTGCTATAAGTCATGTTTCGTTATCTATTTAGTGTAAAAAGAAGACCATCAAAATAGTATAACAAAACGTGATCTGAATCCATTTTTAAATGAATTCAAAAAAGGAGGAGGTTCTCAATTCGTAGGAATCTTTACGGTTTATGTGTTATATGGATTTATCAAATCAAAATTTGTTTCAAGGATCTATAAGTTTCTTGCTAGTGCATCTTGTAAATTGTGAACAGGAAAATCTTATAATAGGCATAATGCAACTTGCATCTCAAAAAATAAATTCATCCCAGCCAACTGTGGGATCGAATGTTATGTAAGAGCAATCATAAAGCTGATACGTGACAGGCGCGCAATACTTACTCTGTATGGGAACGAGAGCACATTTTTTACACAATGCGTCGATGCATGATTGGGTTCAATTTATAAAATTGCGTCGATGATTTATTTATTTAGATTATCAATAATATCTTGTAACTACACTTATCTTATTTCTTATCTGTACGGCTTGTCCAGACGACGCACATCAATGTATTATGAGGCCCTTCAAGGACACAAAAATGTTAAAATGAGAAATTAATTCTCAAAACATAAAATGCCAATAATCTAATAAAGGACATTGTTCTAATCTGCCCATGAATCAACACCCGTTAGATGTTATGACTAATTAATTATTGTTTATTTAATAGGTTGAGAATCGATTTTTGGATTTCATGGATACCAAAGAATTGAAAAATCATTTTAAACTGTTTTATTTATAGCATTTAGGTATCCATTATATCTGAGATATTATCAGTTATTTCCAACCAACCTCGGATAACTTTGGCCCAGTCTTTTATGATATTCTGATCCATATAATTTCGAGGCAAAAAACAAACAAAAAACCTTCATCTGGGTAGTTATATTTTGCTGTTCTTTATAGGCTTTTCATTCCTATATTTATGATATTCAGAATTTCTAATTCCTACAACTTATTTGCGATGTATGTATTTAAATTGACGTTACCGTTCATTCATATTGGTCGCGTTCTACTAAGCGCCTAACATAATCAAATACTCTGTTGGTCGATCCACATGTTGACCACGATCGTTGTGGTCGCGACTAAAACGTCACTAATTAGCGTTGAGAAAATTAACGGGATTTTCATAACACAAAGCAACAAAGGCGACCGTGAAATTACATTAGTTTACATGGAAATACATATTTTTGTAGAAGTGAATGTTTCTGTTGCGGGTGTTCAACGTGCAGCCATTCTGAATCTGAACTGGATGAATAATTACTATCTGGAGTATTATTGCGGCGCACCAACGCTCAAATCGCTCAAAAAGCTCCATAATCCATTTCTCTTGAGTTTATGATTGTAACGCTCGGGAATTAGTGGAAAAACCGCGGTCGAAAGCGTAGTCCGGAGAACGTTTAGTGGAATGTACCAATTGAAGCTTGCAAAATATGTCAAATGACCATTTACAAATGTAATTCTCGGATCTGTCCGAAGATTTTGTATCATTTCAGTAGAATTTAAAAAAGTACTACGTAAAAAGCTGAGTTTATGTCTGTTTTTAGGCTAAAATGTATGGGAGATGAAGATTGTTCTTTGTCTTGTTGTTCATAAATAAAGTTCGTTCAATGGACCGTTTGATTGAAATGTAAATAAGAAAGTACTAATATGTAATAACAAATATTTCATTTAAGTTAGTATTATTGATGGGTGTCTGAACTTCTGTCTAGGCAGTCTAGGTATTTTAATCCCGCTATACAAGTCTATATACATTGACCCCCTACATGGTCTCGTCTAGACTGCAGACGCAATAAGGAAGCCCCAGGACAATGCACTCGCTTTGTCAAAACCTAGTATGGTCTCGCATAGATTTGTTTATCGAATGTTGTGGAGGGATTCCTTTGTGTATCTCCACAAGAATAATAAAAATGATAGTTTGATCGAGTCTTTAAACTTTATAACAAAGCGGCGAGGAATCACGTGTCAGCATCGGTAGTTCGCTTGACATACCGTTTCTGCGAGTTAAAACGAGTCCATGTTTTGGAGCGGAGGGATTTCGTTAGGAGGTATTATAATTTCACGACTCAAAGGGAGCTTAAATGCGGGAGCAATGACCTCTCACCCCCCGGTTTTCTTAACGTTCATCGGCTTGTTCTTGTACTCCACGAGTCTACCTTAAGTGATCTTCACTTTTTCTAGATATTGTTGCTTCGTCTCGGTATAAGAGGCACGAGAAGTGGTGTGCGTTAGATACTATATCAATTCATTATTCCAACATAATGTTTCGAAACGAATCGCATTTATTAGGGAACGGGTGGAGATATTGCGTAATCCAATTCACTTTGTCAATTAATCTTAATTAAAATTTCATGTCGTGAACATATTATATTTAATCGACAATAAGTAATTATTTAATTAAAAAGAGATGTAATACGAAGGTAAATAGCTATCTCAATCATGATATTAATTTAGATAATGAATAAAAATTGGCGAATGAAGATATACGTACACTTCCATTTAAGTAAAATAACACCAATGTTTCGAATATAATACGAGTATCTATTCATTTTATGACAAAGTGATTAAACTTCAATATTTATTGAACTTTGGTAAGCTATGCACTTTATAATGAGTCAGTAAAGATTTCTTGGTATTGTTCTAATTTAAAGTTTATTATGAAGAAAAATTGTGTCATGTGATAGAGCGCGGCAAGTGTGATGTGTTCGTCCCTTGAAGTGACCTAAACGAGTCACCGATATGCCTCGCCTTGGCACATAACCTCGTTGGCATTGTTAGTCAAAAAACCAGTAAAATTTTTCATTATTGTTTGCAGTAAGTAGTTTCTAAATCACTTTGAAGCAGTTAGGTTGCATATTGTGGTCTTCTTTATTTATAAATGTTTCATTTGTAATTTTCACGTGTAAGTTGTATTGTATTTCTCCCATTTGGTGTGAAATATAGTAGTGCCTTCACACGTCCACACTCCGTGAGTGTATATTCTGGAGATTTATTAGCGGACGTCTCGTTACGCGAGTGAGTTGCGTTTGTGTTCGCCTCATGAGTTCCACAGAGCTCGAAAAATATCGTACAATCTCACGTCCTAATTCGAAATGGCGCCTCGTTACGCACCTGACCAATTTAGCGTGTACCTAAACCACGGCCGACCTAATGGTAACATTCAACGTAACAAACACAATTTTTTCATTTCCAATTTAGCATCGTCACCTACTTTTCTTTTGTTTTGACTTGGCTTAAGCTAAGCTCTTGTTAAATTAATAGTGTCGTAGGCCTTGTTTTGTCACGTAGCAAGTCCATCCTGTTAATTTATTTATTTGTCGAGTTTCATAAATGTGTCGTTAAAAACCGTTTGTTCGTCCCGTGATCAGTATAAAGTATTAGTAGCCACTGTGAACATTAGTTTATTGAAGGAAAATATA
This sequence comes from Deilephila porcellus, assembly GCA_905220455.2. Taxonomy (NCBI): domain Eukaryota; kingdom Metazoa; phylum Arthropoda; class Insecta; order Lepidoptera; family Sphingidae; genus Deilephila; species Deilephila porcellus. The sequence goes on along the minus strand of LR999986.1, from coordinate 9,590,115 downwards.
CATTCATGGTCTAAACTTTGTTATGTTCGTACAATATTAGTAATGTAATATTTCCAATAAAATACTTATATTAAAATGTTCCTGCGTAAAACCTTGACAATGACACACGATGGCAGCTGACCTAAGCTTTTACGCAATATCTTCATAAAAGAAGACCTCATTTTACCGTCAAGAGCTCTGAACGGGCCGACCCTGAATATTTATAAGGTTAACCTCCACTCGAGCCGCTAATACGGATTTATTATTAAGTTTCGTCGTTCCTCAGAAGGGTTCCTCGTCTAGAAGCTCAATCATCCTGATTAATACATCGACCGTTTAATTGACTCGTAACGCAATAACAGAAATAATGGAGTGCCGAGTGTGTTTAAGATTAGATTTGTAACGGATGATTATAGCTCATTGGTGGTACCTATGAGTGTCCCGGTGGGTAGATGTGCTTAGACTGGAGTCGTGAAGGTGTTTATTACTGCAATATCTTGGCGGCCGGAGATGACGTCATTTGTGGAGTGCCTCACGTAATGCGCCCGAGGACGTCGCCAGACTTTAATAGTCCGCAGGTTTATCGAGTGGAAAATAGTATTCTGCTAGAATTTCCCACGCGTTTGTATTGAGTTGACATTTAAGTTCATTTATATGCTGCTGCTGCCTTCGATGCCTCTTTTATGAGCGGTTTGTGTCACAGTAAAAATCCTGTCTCCATCTCATATCCCTTTTATTGATTGGCGCGTTTAATAATACCAGCGGGTGGGCGAATGCTTGTCTGATGAGAGTACATGTTTGAAACTTCACTGAATTATTTCTCGGTATTGTGCTTATAACTGCAAAATACAAAATGTTTTCAGAAGTTCGCAATTACGCAGTAGATATTTCAATCAAAGACTCTGTATATGATTAAAATATCTACTGCGTATTATATATGCTTGTATTATAATATACGAAAATTGCAAATGTGTAAATTTTAACGTGTACATATGAAATCTCCGAAAAAAAACGGCGAATAGAGCTTTCCATTCATTGAGCGAGAGCTTCATAAATTGTAGTCGTTTATCCCAATGTCCTGAATGTCCTCGTTTTGCCGTCCTACCGAGGATTACACTCTTTGCGTCGCGTCGTATTTATGTCAGTGCGTTGTTTGGGAACATTACAATTTATTCTGGCTTCATATGTTATGTATGTAAGTTAAAAGGTTTCTGAATTCAAGTATAAAGATCATGCGATTGCTGATTTATTGGCAACAATGTAATCTCAATTGAATTTGGGGTCCGCAACAAAAAAAATAAGTTTAGATTGGTTTATTCCAAATAAATACAACCAACATTCACACTACGGGTATTAGACTCTACAAATCATTAATCAGATTTATAACGCCCAGGACTTAAACATAATATATTTTCTTGTGGATCACTCTAACATTTGCTCTGTATGTGAATCGAAACCGCTGTCTCTAGCTCTTTAGCCAACGTCTTAACCAACAGTGTAACTAGACCGTCGTGTTTGTTTAGTAGGGTAGGGCGCGGTCAGGCGGCCGCTTGGGGCGCCACAAATGAAGGGGCGATGTAGGCCTAGTTTTCTTTTACTATTTTTGCATGGGTTTGGACGGCGGGTAGAGGCCGCCGAAGCAATCTCGCCCAAAGCACCCTAGTAATCTCGCCTCAGGGCACCGCAGTAATCTCGCCTCAGGGCTCCAGTTGTGCTAAAACCGTGAGTTGTTAGTGTTGACAAGTAACGTTTGTTGTTGTAGGGTGGCTACCCGGCCAAATTGAAGAAGGTGCTAATAGTGACGGCGCCGCTGTGGTTCAAGGCGCCGTTCCGCATCCTCCGGCTGTTCGTGCGCGAGAAGCTGCGCGAGCGCGTGCACACGGTGAGCGCGCCGCAGCTGGGCGTGCACGTGCCGCGCGCCAGCCTGCCGCGCCAGCTGGGCGGCCTGCACGACACCGACCACGCCGCCTGGTACGTACCACCACCCACTACCATCACCGCGTACCACCATATAGTGAAAATCGTACAAAATTAGTCACTTGAAATAGAGAGGAATTTGTCTACCTTCAATGATGTGTAATGGGCAATCTAAAGATACATACATTTATGTAGAGTTTTTCAGTGTAGTTACAGTGTAGTTAAGTAGGATTATGGCTGTCTTTATGTATTGTACGCCACGGTCAGGACATAAATAAGTGCTACAACCACTAATAGACCTAATTTACGTGGAAAGGACGCTGGTCTTGTGGATTACGTTAGTAATAGTAGCGTACTTGTAGTTAGTCTAGTCTAGTTTCAGTTCTTTAATCCACCTAATGAAACTCTAGGATGGATTAAGACTGCTTTTCCTGGCATTAATTAGGATACCTTAAGCTACTTATCAGGAGCACGAATTTATTCGAAGTTTTTATATCAAACTTGGTTGATTGCATTCTTTAATAAATAATTCCAAACCAGGTCATCCGAACAATTGAGCTGTGTATTATGATCCCACTGATGTCATGATACTACTTTAATGTATTTCGTTGAAATAAAATAATTTCCAAAATTACTGGAAGAAAGTTTATAATTAATATTAAACTGATGAAAGAGTGTATAAATATTATCTATCCGTACATGTACGGGTCTTTTCTATAAGCCCGATACACTCATGGTTCTTGATGTTTAATAGTTGTAAGTTAGTTACCTAACACAACCACGCAACGTTATTTTGCTAAAACGATAGAAATACCCAAAATACATGTATCATTAATTACTAAACTTAAATACAAACATATTCTTAAACAAATATTGGGTCTGACGTGAATTTGAACGCCATACTCATCCTTACAAACCGCTTCGTATTTACTATTAATGTGTAATTATTTAAACAACGTTGAGTAATGCTATTCGACAGGTATTCATTATAAACTAAAACATATAGGTTTTATTTAATTAAATAATAACTATTTATTGTCTGTCGCGATTCTGTTTCATACAATTATAAATAAAAAGGGGATTTATGGTCAGAAATATTTAGTCTTTTTTACTTACTAAGTGACACACCTAGATTTTCTCCTCTTTGCATCACGCATGGTTTACTAGTGAAAAAATCCCTTAGGAAAATAAAAACAAAATAACATCAGTATTTCAATTTCTGTTTTTTATGCGCTGTAGGCACGCAAAGGACAAATGTTTCCTATTCACTTCGCCTCCATATCTCTGCCGTTTGTTTCCTCGGGGAGCTAGAATTCTTCCATATGTTCACTGGTAAAGTTATGGCCGTCGGTACGTCGTACCGAAGTAATTTATTATACATGCGCCCGAACACCAAGTAAAAATCACGAATTTGAGAGAAAACTTTACGAGGTGATGTCATTGTAATTATTGAATTAATTATGCATTAGAAGTTTTAAGAGATTAATAAAAGAAAATGATTTCTAAATGGAAATGTCTTTTGAAACTGCTATCGGTTTATTAGGTTGAGATATTACAAGTCTTAGCCTTACCAGTGTTAGGGTAAAAGATTAATTTAAGATACTATTGTGACCAATAAGTTGTCCTTTTTATTAATAAATTAATATACAAAACCAAATTTCCAGCAAAACGTTATTGCTTTATTGGTGAATTCCGAGGCAAACACGGCTCATGGCAACACGGCAACAATGTAAGGCGGTTGTCGGTTGGCACAGCCGACACCAGTCGATATTTATCGAGTGAACATTCGCGTGACCATCGAAGTACACATGCCAGTGGCGCACTGAACACACCCGGCTTGTTACAGGTTAGAACACTGCAGGAACTGCTACACCAACAACATACAGAGCTCTAAATTAGACGGGGTCATTGATGAATATGTAATCAGCAATCACATACCGCCGGTCAAGCCCCAAAATGGTGAGTAATCTCTTTAATATTTAATTAATTCAAACGTTTACTCTTTGTGATCTCTTAATTACTTTGGGTATTGTTCAAAGAGATTTTTATGTAAGTGCAATTAATGTTTATTAGACGAGAAGTATTTGCATTTAAAGTCTTGTATTTTCATGTTTTGTAAAGATTTGTTGTTCATTGTAAATTTTGTGTCTGCCGAGTATTTTACAAGATTTTTCAAATTTGCTGTGTATTTATGCGCATACTTTCATTTTTTGGGTTGACAATTTGTTGAGGTTCTTATACTGCTATTCGCATTTAGCCAACAATAACATCAATTATAACGGCACTTATATCACTCTACGATCATTGATTTAGTATGTGACAATAATACAAACGATATTATCTAAGCTTAGGCAAGAAACATTGCTTCATATAAATATGAATGTTTACACATTATATATCAGTAAGTTATCGTCATCAATAAGTGCCTTATCTCTTATCATCGCTGTCTGATAAATAAAGACATCAAAGAGTTATGAATAAAAAAAACAATGCTATCACAAAAGACACAAAAATAGAATGTATTTTTAATGCTAAATATAATGTTTTTTTTTTATTATTTTCAAGATATTATTTAATTAGGCAATCGGTCAGTACGGGGAATCAACACGAACTCTAGGTTATTCACAGCGTGACGTAATTAAATTGAAATCTATGATTTTATAGATAGATATGATGTTTTCGATCAGGTGTACCAAAATAATAATTATAACGGAAGCCAAAACGGATGTTACAAGTGATCGGTAGATGCCGTTGGTTACTTACGGTGTTGGCACGCACTGCCGATCCACTTCCCTTTTAACGACCTAACAATGGCGCGTGCAACGCATCGCATAGTGTCATTGACAAATAATTGATTTGTAATTATTGATTGATTGATTACACTACAAGATAGCATGGAAGTTTGTTATTATATCCACATTAACATAGACTTCCAATCTCGTTTCACAAGTTTATTCTTTGTGGACAATATGTTTTGCTGTTTGCACGGAACGAGTTCATAAAAATAAATATTAAATGCGATGCTTATCGTACACCTGTATGTAGCCAGTTAAACAGTATATTACATACAAATGTCTGTGCCCTCTAGATTTATTAGCTTCTATTTCACGACGGATTTTATTTAAAATTTCAATACATTGACCCGAAGTTAAACAGTTTAAGATGCTACTAGATATAAAAAGACTATATTTTTTACAAGTTCTTCAGTTGTTTAATATAGATACAATATTTTATTTGTTGTGCCTTGGTTTATTGAGTCGTAACCATTCGCCCTATTGGTACCAGGTATAATAGAACGCGAAAGTGAATGTGACATGACAAGCGACCACGCTGTGAGACTCGGTGACAACAATTCGGCAGACATGCACATCAGCGGCGACCCACCGTACACTTGCGACCCCAGTCCATTGAGGTAACTACTATTCATTCTTACAAGGGGTATCAACAATCTGCGACCCCAAAACCTGAACCTTGTTGCCCCATTAGCTCTCGTATTACTAAGACTCCATTTAATCCCCACTTTGAAGCTTAACGAGTCCATTATGCTTATGTTGTATTTCTCAATAATACTCGGATCACGAGTGTTCGTGAACACTTGTTTTAAATAATTTGTTCTCGTTGTGTAGGCACACACACGGCTACAATGGCGATATGAAAGGGAGGCACATAAATTCAGGAGATGAAGAAGACTTAGACATTAGCAGTGAGTAATTTATGGGCTTAGTGCCAAAGTACCCGAGTCCCAAAATGTCCTCTGTGATGTTTGCCAGACTGGAGATTTTTCTAGAAACCGTTAGGTAATGTACTTCTTACGTGAACATTTATGTCGTAGTTTTGCTTCGAGTTTGGTCGTTTCTATAAAGTCGCGAAAAATTGAGACATTGAAACGATTTTATCGATATTCGTACTTTTTAGTGTTTCAACTCTTTGTGGCAAAATAAAAACAAGAAAGCTTGTAAAATTCACAATCAATGTCACGCGCCACGCTGCATAATGTTTGGAAGATTTGTTATTAGTTTACGAAAGTTTTTATTTTTGTTTGTTGTGTTATTGTGGTCTGTTGATGATGAATAGTGAATAAATTGATTAAATGGGCCAGTTTTTAATACATCGCAAAGGAACCATCGCCTGTCCATGTATGTTAAAAAAATGTTGTTTACGATTTGTTTGAAATAATTGAATGTGGCAGAATATGAAACATTTTATGATTGTTATAAACGTTCGCGGATTGACGACCGCAGGCGGATAAAATAACAAATTGGTAAAGTGGAATTGCGTGCGGTAAGGTTTTCGACGTTCAATGATGCGAATTGTTTTAACTATATGGTTTATGAGTGAGTTTTTAAATTGAGTTAAGTATGATAGTGGTCTGCAAATATTACATATTTTAGATTTTTGGCCATTAGTTATTAATAATAAGATCCGGTCTTGCTTGTAGCTTTCAATGTTTACAGAGTATGCACTAAATGCCACACCATAATTCGCACTTTGCCAATGCTGATATTTTTCCGTGGCCATATTTTAAGTGATAAATAAATTGTTGTGAGTAACGGCCTTATTCATAGACATTTTTAAAACCTGTTTTAGTTATTGAATGTGTTGTCTTTTTATCTCAGTTTGAATTCAAAAGTTGTTAGAAAGGCATAAATAATTCGGTAACTAAAATAGGTTTAAAATGTATCCATGAATAAGACCGTAAATGTTTAGTTATAGTGTAGAGCGTAGAGTGTGGTGGTGTTGAGCATGTAGTGTGCGTGCAGCGCGCGGCACGTGGTCGTCGGGCGAGGCGTCGCCGGGGCTGTCGGACGAGGAGTGCGGCGGCGGCGGCGGCGCGGGCGAGGCGCCGGCCGCGCTGCTGGCGCGCCTGCGCTCCATCGGCCGCCGCGGCCTCGTGGCCGAGTACGACGAGATCCGCGCGCGCCCGCCGCACGGCACCTTCCACAACGCCAAGTCAGTCCACTCCACATCCCTCACGTTATATACTGTATCCGCATCAGCCCTTATACGTCCCACTGCTGGGCACGAGCCTCCTCTACAATCTAGAGTACGATTGAGAGCAGTTAAGCCATATAGTCCAGCACGCTGGCTTAGTGCGTGTTGGCGAACTATTATACTAACACCACTAACAAAATAGGCGTAACAAAAACTGTTTGTTACGTTTTTGACTGTCACTCCTACGCAGTTACATTATTTCGTCGCTTGCTCCACTTGTTTTTCGTGAGCCTAGTGTGCACAATTTTTTTCACCATGCCCTTCCCACGTCGAGTAAAACTTCGATGAATTAAACATATTACTCCAAACTACTCTTCAAATACTCTGGAGCCCGGTTGCTCAACTACTCTTAGAGTGTAGGAGAACCGTGTATAGGCACTGAACCGTGAACGATTCTAGGATGGACAATATCACATGGGGATACCACGTTTCGGGCATAACTGAACACAGCGAATTCTAAGTGGAATTAGAATCACCTCAACTATTCCTTCGGGGATTGAGGCGGACGCTGGTGTACGAATGTTGAACATTAGCACCTATTTACTTTCCATGTCACATAATATTTGGCATTGAAATGCTTCCATTACACGCAGACCAGTAATAATTATAGTATATATTATAGTTCACGAGGTTGCTGGATAAGCCGTCCTTCTTTTTGGTATTTATATTTTAGTAAAAGACTATAATTGCCTTTCGAGACATGACAAGCCCAGCTATGATGTGCAGTGGCCATAGTGCGAGTTTTTTACCGACTCGATCGCGTTAAAGTAAACTTCGTTTTGTATGGCATTTGATCAGCGCCATCTAGTATTAATATTGTCAATCTTATTTGTGAGTGCGAGATTTGTTTATGTTACATACTAAACGAAGTTTACTTTAACGCGATCGAGTCGGTATAAAAACTCGCACTACGGCCACTGTAGCACTTCAGTGAGACAAACACTAGTCGCGAGTGATGACGCAGCCTCGCGCGCTCACGAACACGTGCTCGCACGAGAGCGCGCACGTGCCCGCACATTGCACTCATTATATGTCACCAACACAAATCTTCAATTCAGTGCATTGCAATATATCATGCAATATAATAACAAATCGCAAACATTTGCGTTTATAAACGTCAGTAAATATTAAATACACATGTATTTTCCCTCTTAATTTTAATCAGTGAAAGCTTCATTCAAGCCTTGTCCGTAACATAAGTCACTAATATTACACTAGAAACTGAGTGAACTTGCCCCAATTGTTTGGCCCCATCAGTATCGATAAAGATGATATTATAGCAATTTAAAATATCTGTTTGGTTTATAACATATTGACTCATTACTCAACTAATAGATACGTTGGAAACCTTGGAGGTATTAGCTTAGCTTTTCAAAACATCAAATCGAATCTTGTATAAATAGGTAAATTATAATGACTTGCAATAATTAGGATATTTGCACATTTATAAATTATCATAATAAGTATAACCAAGTATCGTCGTAGTTGTATCACAGAGCCTTTATAAATATTTCCATGATATCCATCGGATTCAAGTACCGTCAATCCGTTCTAAGTAAGGGATAACGACAGGAAACAATACTATGTAATTGTGTATATCTCGTAGGGATATTATGTGGTTTTGATAAAGCGATACCTACACCGCAAGAGGAAACGCTTGTATGTTCGCATTAATTATCTTATTTATGGTTCAACGTATTACTTACATAGAAAATGAATACTTTTAAAACCTGTATTCAAAACTCTCTAATTAATCTCTTGAAATAAAAATATATCATTTTTATTAAAATATAGAAGGTTTATATTAATATTATGAAAGGAATGTCTTCATTTCTACATTTATGTTTTCCAACTTCTGTAATTAAAAGCGACGTCTCCACACTGGAATACATGTGCGCTACGTTATGTATGTTAATGCTATCAAAACTGAATTTTATAGGTTCGTTCCAAAACATGACGCTGGTTACAATTTTCTCGTTGAAAGGTATTCATTGTTTTTTAATACAATGGCTTTTAATCAAGTGCTGGCTGAAATGGGGCAGCCGCGGGGAATAGCACAATCTCTCCTGTTATAAATAAACTCCACTTCAACACTATGAATTGTGACTTTTATAAAGATCATTTTATGATTATAATTGGATACCTGGCGTGAATAAGTTGACATATACAAAGAAAATGTTAATGAGTTAGCAACTGAATTACGCCGGTGAAGGAAGTCCACTGCTGAAAATAGGCCCCTCCCAATGATTTCCACAGTGACCTGTTGGAGGCAGCCGGCATCCAGCGACGTTCCGCGAATAAGTTAATAATTCCACTATATTTTTATGTCAACTTTTTCATGTATCCGGTAATACATATAATTTTATATTCATTTTACATATGGCGCTTGGGGTTTATACACCCGTCACATGTGACCTAATGCAGCTTTTAGGACGAGACAATTTTATTAGATTCATGGCAACATTAATATCTTCAGCTTTCTATTTTCTTAATTGGTTACTAGTGTACTGCCTCGGTGGCGTAGTTGTATTACGGTACGGTTACAAAGCTGAGGTCTCGGGTTCGAGTCCCGGGTCGGGCAAAGTGATATTGGATTTTTCTATTCATTATCAGTCCGGAGTCAGGAATTTGTGCCCGATATGGCGATAGGCTCGCCCCCTATCACATCGTGGGACGGAACATACAAGGCGAAATGTGGGTGTCCTAGTGGCACCTCTGCCTACCCCTTCAGGGATAAAGGCGTGAGTTTATGTATGTATGTATAGTTACTAGTAAGATAGCTACTGGTAATGTTTTGTTTCCAAATTGCCGAGTAATCTCGCCAAGATTATTAGATTAATGACAACATTAATGTCTTTAATTTCGTACTCTGTGTACCGGTTACTAGTATAAACAATAGAATGTAATGTTTGTTTCCAGATTGCCGAGTAATCTAGCCAAGAACCGCTACACGGACGTGTTGTGCTTCGACCACTCGCGCGTGGTGCTGTCGCAGCTGGACCCGGAGGATCCGAGCAGCGACTACATCAACGCCAACTACGTGGACGGATACAAGCAGAAGAATGCATACATTTGCACGCAGGGTCAGTTGCTTTAAACTTACTAAGAGTTGGGTAGACGCCGCCTGTGAAACGAGAGGCCGCGGGTTCGTTCCCCACACCGAGACAAATGTTTATGTGAACCACAAGTATTTGTTTCGTCTGGGTGTTTGTATATGGGGTCAGGACTATGTATGTGACTGTTGGGTGTATTTGTATTGTATGGTATACAGCGGCCTGTTTACCTATTGCAATTGTATGAACCATAAACATCAGGCGGACCGCATGTTCAAAAAAGGAGTAGAATATTAAAAATCCCACAGATGGTTTGTTTGTCGATTTCGTTATTTTTGTTACTACTCAACTAATTTTCATGAAATTGCGATACCAGGAGCACGGTAAAGGCTATAAGATCTTTTTTAACCCGGGAACAAACATTGATCCTGTGGGCTAGTAAGATAATTGCTGGATGGTCGTAAAAATACTGTTCCTGAGTTATCTTAGGCATGCGGCCATCACGAGCAAACTATATTTTACCATTTTTTTTAAATAGGTTATCCCGGTCATTCATTGTTCGTCGCCTTTCAGGCGGGAGGAAAATTTAGCTCGCCTTACTTACCATTTTGCTCTATCTTTAACATCTTCGACGATAATTTCACTTATAAAAGATATTCTAAAGTTTCTTATATTTTAGTCGTATTTTTTAAAAAACGTGCTCTTTTACGCGTAATAAACCTTAATGGTAAACAAATAAAGCACCGGAAGGACATTGTATTCAGTTCGCATTGAGTTATGAGGCACGAGCGTCATTTCACTTCGCCTGGTAACAGGAAAAATTACGCCACGTAAAGATTTGGAAAGCGAAAATGAACTGTATTTCTACGTGATATGATATTTATTACCTCGATACGACTAAGGAAATTAAAATGTATAAGTTCATTTATAAATAAGCCAATTCCGCGTATGCAGTGTCTATAAAAAGCTTGGGTGTATTGCGATATTTCATACCAAAATTAGAACTTAACAAATTAAATTGTATAAGGACTCGGAGCTTAATGAACGAGGATTTATTTTTATATACGAGGCACTAAGATATACCTCTAATTTTATCAATAACATGTTGACTCGTTTCGTTTGGGGCCGAGTAAGTAGAAAAGTTACAGAGAGTAAACTTTTTCATAAACTTGTTAAACAAATTAGGTCGCAATAAACAGATATCGTATTGGTTATCCACGGTCCTGTTACCTCGATAAAACTTCGCCTCACGGTCAACCAACTAGTTTTTTTTTGTGCGAATAACACCAACTTTTCCCATTACGCAGTTGCGATCCCTCAATCGGTCAGATAGTTCTGCGTAATTCCGGCGTCAATGTGCGAAGTTTTCTAGTTGTTTTCATGTTTCGTCACTAAACTCAGGCTATAACAGTCTAACAACAATAGTACTTTATAAATCTGAAACTTGAAAATGAATCTCTTCCCTTTAAAGTCTTTAATCATATTGGTAGCGTCGGTGAACTCGTCATTTTTTTTGGAATGTTTGGAAACTCAGTAAAGTTTTATTGTTCAATTTTGGATCAATCTATTAAAACCATTCAAAAATAGTTATGATGCAAAAAAGCATAGCCAGAACTCATACATTGAGGAAAACTCGACTGAAAAAAAAGGGATTCCCCTGACATTTCCATAACATGTAATTTGGTTAGGTTTCCATCCAGCGTTATTATGAAGTCTGCATGCCGTGCGTAGTTAGTTTATCCGATAGTATTAAGTTTAATGTTGTTCACGTGCAGTTCCAATAAATCCGCGCGGAACGTTTCCACGTAGCGATGTGTTTTGGCTTTGATCCCGTGCTCCAGCTACGTAGAACGGCATAATTTTTATGTGACGTAAACACGATTCCGCGAATTGTTCGCGATTTTGTACATACTGGGTTCGCGCCGGTAAATAGACCAGCCGACCGGCGACCCTCGGTTCTTAGAACAACGTTTTGATGAATTTCACGAACAATCGTTAATCATTGAACATGGCAGCCGACCTGACTTCATTCCGAAGGTAATAATGTGTCAACACTAACACAAAAGACATTGGTTTTAAAAGTGTGACGTCGCTCGCGCTCACAGCTGGCCTCGCTTCGTGCTCATCGTTAAAATGAAACTTATACGTTTATATAGATGCGACAATGGAAATAATTATGTTCACATTCACTATTGTACACAGTAAATACCTAATGGTTTCTTAGATTTACGTAAATGTTACACATTAAAATAAAACTATATTACGGGGTGGACTTACGTCGGGGCGGAGTTGTAAAGCAATCGAAACGTCTGGAAGTTAAAAAATGTAAAACTTAAACTAAATCCGCGATAAAATCCGAAAAAATAGTTTTATTTCAATCAGTTAATACCTACCTCATTAATTAACAAACATTAAATGCGAATAAAAGATGATAAACAAAGAAAATGTTACTGACAATTATTATCCGTCGACCTGTATACGATCGAACAATACGGGAATCTTGCGTACAGCATACGACGCTGGGCATGATTCTGCATTTTATATTTATTGTACCAATAAAAAAAGCTAGATTTTTGTTCGTATACGTTGGGAAGATCATTTGCTGACAGAGTATTTTATTCACCCATGTTGGTAATATATTTTAAAATTGTAAAAATTAATAATGTTTATTTTCTACCCCCAACATTTCTTTATAAATAAGCATATAAAAAGGCTTGTAATTCGGTACTCGTTTTCATTCCGCCGACTGCTGTGCTAGGAAACAGACGTAGAACTTCATTGTGAACTATTGAATACAAGTAAGTCATGTCAAATTATAATTATTTTATAACCCCGTTATAATGTTCCGAGTGTGTCCTGATCCGGGTTGTCATATTGTGTAATGTGTTTAATATCCTGATACAACCAGTTTGGTATAATTGGATCGAATCTTTATTCGCCAATTAATTTCGTATCGCCGGTCGGCTATTTGGAATACATTGGATTTGCCATCAGGTACAAAAAGACCGTGTACATTAGATCAAGTACTAAGATTTGTCGTAATTACCCTACATTATAAAGGCAAAAGTTGGCGAGTGTGTTTATTCCTTCACGCTCAAACGGCTGGACCAATTTTGACATTTGGAATGAAGGTAACCAGCGTTCTGGATTAACACAAGATATTTTTAATACGGAAAATGAAGTGTTCTCGACGAGGCGAACAAGGAATACGAATATATTTGCTACATTTTCAATTTCGCAAGGGATGGATGGTATAGGCGAGGACAGTATTGCGTGCCTTGAATCCATGGGGTAGAATCAGATGGGACAGGACGGGATGTAACGAGACGAGACGATAAAAGAACTATTGACTGCGATAGATGGGTTGAGTTAAAATATAATACAGTTGGTACGCGAAATAATGTTTCTGATGTGAACTGGACTTATAAAGTATCTGTATCTGGGCGGAGGCGGGCCGGGCCGCTAATTTATTTATATTTGACAGCCTTCGTGGCGCAGTTGGTTGGTGATACAAATATTTGTGTGACCCACAAGTATTTGTTTCGGGTCTGGGCATTTGCGAGATCGAAATGTCTCGCGTAGTTTCTGATACCCACGACAACACTATTTTAGTGTAGAATCGGGAGTATGTATGCTACTGTTTATTTATTATGATTTATTGAACAGGTGTTGAAAATGAGAATGTTTTGTCAGGTCCGTTGCCGAAGACGTTCGGCGACTTCTGGCGCATGGTGTGGGAGCAGGGCACGCTGGTGGTGGTGATGACGACGCGCGTGATGGAGCGCGGCCGCGTGAAGTGCGGGCAGTACTGGCCGCTCGGCGTGGGCGCGCGCGTCGTGCACGGCGGCTACGCGGTCACCAGCGAGGCCATCGATCAGGAAGACGACTTCACTATCACACACCTGCTGCTCACCGACTTGAGGGTACGTGCACTTTTAATATTTTGTGATGCGAAAAAATGTTAGTGTAAAATAGTAGCATGTAGCCGTTTCGTACACGTATTGATACGTTTTTAGTATAATGGTTTCTTAGATTTACGCGAATGTTTACACATTGAAATTAAACTATTTTTACGGATTTTATCGCGATTTGGTTTAATTTTTACATTTTTTAACTTCCCGACGTTTCGATTGCTTTTCAGCTTTCGTGGTCACGGGGCTGACATTAAACCAAATCGCGATAAAATCCGTAAAAATAGTTTTATTTCAACGTTTTTAGTATTTTAAAATAATAGTGGGGGCGTGGTAGGAACATCTCGGTATCTCTTTTGCACGCACGCATTGCATTCTAAAATAATAATGAAGTCACTATACGTGAAATGTGCAAACTTAATTTTGAACAGAATTTCAAACTTTATAAGTTAAAATTTCAATAGCTATTTATTTTGTGTGAAATGTTCAAGAAAATAATATATCGCATTGTATGTGTGGTGCAGACGGACGACTCGCGGCGCATCTGGCACGGCCAGTACACGCGCTGGCCCGACTACGGCGTGCCGGGGGGCGGCGCGGGCGGCGGCGGCGCGGGGGGCGGCGGGGGAGCCGGCCGCGCGCTGCCCGTGCTGCGCTTCCTCGCGCACGTGCGCCGCGCGCAGCAACACGCGCTGCACGAGTACGTACACACCACCTCTCACTCACATATCAACCTTGCCTGCTTAGTAATAAGGCTTTTATTCCTTCCTTCCTTCTACTTGGCAGTATCCCGGTGTCTATCCACTATCGATAACTAACTTTGTATAGTAATTTTAATCACTATACGCGTCATTTACGCGCGAATTTTTATATCCTCTATTGGTTATTTCGTACAGAGCATTTAGTATCTCTGTACGCTTATTGAATTGATTCTATAAATATGCTGTTAGTTATTTCATAAGAACAGATTACATATAAGAAATGGAGTCGTACTTAAAATGTATTATCACTATAGAACCTAAACCGTGGCCTTTTTATATATTCCTTGAATTTATGCCTTATTATCTAAATATTACACTTTAATTTTCAGTTTGGGAGATGCTTGGGCGGGTCACAGTAGAGGTCCTCCAATTGTTGTACATTGTTCTGCAGGCATAGGACGAACAGGTATGCACACATTAAATTACTCATAACCCTTACTTACTACTACTACCCGTTTATAATCCGCAGTGTTTTACAGCTGGCTTTTAAGGCTGTAACAAAATGATCCGGGATTGTTAATTTAGTGAAATAAAATCAAAATATTTCATCTTTTTGTGTGATTGATATCAATGTTTGGCAGTAGGTGGTTCGTAGGCTGATGTAGATGTAGAGTATAGAGCTGAACGATGTTGCCGCCCATGAACATCTACAACTTTTGGGTCATGTTGCCGACCCATAAAAATCGGGAGGGGGGCGGGAAGAAAATAAGGATGGGAAGAGGAAAGGGGGGCATCCGGCAATCTCACTGAGCGAGCGAAACACGACACGTTGTCGCTTCACGGTGATTTTTGTGTCACAGTGGTGCCACCCCGCACGATTCTGTCCATTCGTGCTCAGTCATGACTGACGACAGCGTGGCTCTACCAGATTGAATGTCCCCCGCAGGCACGTTCCTGACGCTGGACATCTGCGCGGCGCGGCTCGCGGCCGAGGGCGCGGCCGACGTGCGCGGCGCCGTCGAGCGCATCCGAGCGCAGCGCGCGCACTCCATACAGATGCCCGACCAGTACGTGTTCTGCCACCTGGCGCTGCTCGACCACGCGGTGAGTACATACTACTATACATCCGAGCGCAGCGCGCGCACTCCATACAGATGCCCGACCAGTACGTGTTCTGCCACCTGGCGCTGCTCGACCACGCGGTGAGTACATACTACTATACATCCGAGCGCAGCGCGCGCACTCCATACAGATGCCCGACCAGTACGTGTTCTGCCACCTGGCGCTGCTCGACCACGCGGTGAGTACATACTACTATACATCCGAGCGCAGCGCGCGCACTCCATACAGATGCCCGACCAGTACGTGTTCTGCCACCTGGCGCTGCTCGACCACGCGGTGAGTACATACTACTATACATCCGAGCGCAGCGCGCGCACTCCATACAGATGCCCGACCAGTACGTGTTCTGCCACCTGGCGCTGCTCGACCACGCGGTGAGTACATACTACTATACATCCGAGCGCAGCGCGCGCACTCCATACAGATGCCCGACCAGTACGTGTTCTGCCACCTGGCGCTGCTCGACCACGCGGTGAGTACATACTACTATACATCCGAGCGCAGCGCGCGCACTCCATACAGATGCCCGACCAGTACGTGTTCTGCCACCTGGCGCTGCTCGACCACGCGGTGAGTACATACTACTATACATCCGAGCGCAGCGCGCGCACTCCATACAGATGCCCGACCAGTACGTGTTCTGCCACCTGGCGCTGCTCGACCACGCGGTGAGTACATACTACTATACATCCGAGCGCAGCGCGCGCACTCCATACAGATGCCCGACCAGTACGTGTTCTGCCACCTGGCGCTGCTCGACCACGCGGTGAGTACATACTACTATACATCCGAGCGCAGCGCGCGCACTCCATACAGATGCCCGACCAGTACGTGTTCTGCCACCTGGCGCTGCTCGACCACGCGGTGAGTACATACTACTATACATCCGAGCGCAGCGCGCGCACTCCATACAGATGCCCGACCAGTACGTGTTCTGCCACCTGGCGCTGCTCGACCACGCGGTGAGTACATACTACTATACATCCGAGCGCAGCGCGCGCACTCCATACAGATGCCCGACCAGTACGTGTTCTGCCACCTGGCGCTGCTCGACCACGCGGTGAGTACATACTACTATACATCCGAGCGCAGCGCGCGCACTCCATACAGATGCCCGACCAGTACGTGTTCTGCCACCTGGCGCTGCTCGACCACGCGGTGAGTACATACTACTATACATCCGAGCGCAGCGCGCGCACTCCATACAGATGCCCGACCAGTACGTGTTCTGCCACCTGGCGCTGCTCGACCACGCGGTGAGTACATACTACTATACATCCGAGCGCAGCGCGCGCACTCCATACAGATGCCCGACCAGTACGTGTTCTGCCACCTGGCGCTGCTCGACCACGCGGTGAGTACATACTACTATACATCCGAGCGCAGCGCGCGCACTCCATACAGATGCCCGACCAGTACGTGTTCTGCCACCTGGCGCTGCTCGACCACGCGGTGAGTACATACTACTATACATCCGAGCGCAGCGCGCGCACTCCATACAGATGCCCGACCAGTACGTGTTCTGCCACCTGGCGCTGCTCGACCACGCGGTGAGTACATACTACTATACATCCGAGCGCAGCGCGCGCACTCCATACAGATGCCCGACCAGTACGTGTTCTGCCACCTGGCGCTGCTCGACCACGCGGTGAGTACATACTACTATACATCCGAGCGCAGCGCGCGCACTCCATACAGATGCCCGACCAGTACGTGTTCTGCCACCTGGCGCTGCTCGACCACGCGGTGAGTACATACTACTATACATCCGAGCGCAGCGCGCGCACTCCATACAGATGCCCGACCAGTACGTGTTCTGCCACCTGGCGCTGCTCGACCACGCGGTGAGTACATACTACTATACATCCGAGCGCAGCGCGCGCACTCCATACAGATGCCCGACCAGTACGTGTTCTGCCACCTGGCGCTGCTCGACCACGCGGTGAGTACATACTACTATACATCCGAGCGCAGCGCGCGCACTCCATACAGATGCCCGACCAGTACGTGTTCTGCCACCTGGCGCTGCTCGACCACGCGGTGAGTACATACTACTATACATCCGAGCGCAGCGCGCGCACTCCATACAGATGCCCGACCAGTACGTGTTCTGCCACCTGGCGCTGCTCGACCACGCGGTGAGTACATACTACTATACATCCGAGCGCAGCGCGCGCACTCCATACAGATGCCCGACCAGTACGTGTTCTGCCACCTGGCGCTGCTCGACCACGCGGTGAGTACATACTACTATACATCCGAGCGCAGCGCGCGCACTCCATACAGATGCCCGACCAGTACGTGTTCTGCCACCTGGCGCTGCTCGACCACGCGGTGAGTACATACTACTATACATCCGAGCGCAGCGCGCGCACTCCATACAGATGCCCGACCAGTACGTGTTCTGCCACCTGGCGCTGCTCGACCACGCGGTGAGTACATACTACTATACATCCGAGCGCAGCGCGCGCACTCCATACAGATGCAAACATACATCATACATACTACCTTCAGTCACTTACAAATTATCAAGAATAAAAATTAAGCAACGCTTGTAATTCTGGATAATCCGCTACTGCTCGTCATGCACGCAGAACCCACACGAGGAGTGCTATAGGACGTGGGACGCGGTGTGTTCCCAGAGGGCACATGCTCAACCGTGCCGGACTGGAAGACTGGTGATACTGCCATAATCCTCTGCCTTTCCGCGAGGCACCAGAAGAGCTTATTTTTCTTCTCGTCTATAAATAAAAATTACTACATCCATTACAAACAACGAGGTCGTTTACAAACTAAACTATTTCTGCATCTCTGAATTTGGATTCTATACAAAGGGCTTATACTCGTTTCGTTATTATCAATATACCTAGTTGGTACTCAAAATGTAATTAATTACATTGCATGGTTGTTGCAGGTGATGCACGGCTACTTAGAATCGGCGGACCTGTCCGGCTTCGACGACGACGACAATGAGGACGAGTCGGAATGAAGACTGTCTCGCCCGTCCTGCAGCGTGCTGTGAGCCACCGCCCGCGCCGGCAACACGAATACAACTTGCAACCGCAACCGCTCGCACCGCCGGGACACAACCTGATTCTCACCGCCACGGCGCCGCCGTCTCGAAACGATCAGCGCTTAGCCTAAGTATAATATTACACAACACAACGTTCCTGTAGCGTCAATAAGAACTCAGGTATTTGGAAGGAAACCTCGTGAATTCAAGTATTTATTTGCATATGAGAAAATCTTTATAACCAAAAAATATTTCCATAATTATTTATAATCTTATAATTTATTTATACGTTGTAAGAAGTATGGCTGTGTGAAGATTTTGTCTGTAATTTATGTAAAATTAGTTATGTTTTATAATTTCATTATCTCTTTGTGGATGTTAAAGTTGCGATGAGCGACGAAAATTTAAAATCGTTGTTACACAATTATATATGCATATGTATTATGTATAGGTCGAGGTGCTTGAATCATTCATGTCGCGTCTACGTCTCATGACGATGTGTATTAGACGAGCACATTCATTTATATCATCGACTGAAGGATCCCATGTCATCTTATATCAATATATATTATTTACTAAGCGTCTAGGCATCGTTACGAATTACTATAAATTTTACATAAAGATAGACTGAGTATTGTTAATATGCTCCAAAACAATTCGAGCGGCCACCAACCCGATTAGCGCTCTCGTCCCGCCACTATTCAATGTCCATTCACTTGTTCTTATGAATGATGGAGCATTAAGTATTAATACCGACTACCGGCACACGACAGATATTTATTTTGAGAAGAGTAGCGACATATCTATTGACAATGTATGTATATCGCCGTCCTTACGCAACAGACATATCGCTGTAGACGTCGCGCGTGGAGGCGAACGTTTCCTTCCTGCGCTCTGTACAGTATACGAATCTCTCCGCGGTACCTCACCAGCCAGTATAATGTATATCGCTTGACTCGTGCTCCTCAGTTGTTACATGTTCATGTTCGGAGCATACAAACTTCCAGCTCTCGTCTCGATTTAGTCCGACCTATTTTCGGCCGCGGAAACTGTGTTTTTGTGGTTTAAATGAGCGAATTCTGCGATGGAAAATGTGCCGCCCTAAATCTGAATTATGAATTAAATAAATTTCTCTTATATTGTTTAAGGTTTAAGAAAATTGTTAATCTGGAGCAACTGTTGATTCTTGTATCTGTAAATATTTTAATTTTCTGTTTTAAATCTAAATTAAAAAACCCTCGTGGTATATGTGTGAAATAAAAGAAAACTTGTAATATATTATTTGGTGGTTTTATTTAACATTCTTATTTATAATAATACATACATGAAGTAATCGCCTCGCCAGCAGCAGCGGGCGGGACCGGGATGGAACGGGACGGGGACGCGACGCTGACGAGGCGTGTCGGTTGTAATATACTGGTATGGGAACACTTCACACTGCGCCTCCCGCCGCCGACTCGGCTACGTCAACGTCGCGTCGCCGCCCCGTCAGCGTTGCGTCGCCGCCCGTTTGCGTCGCGTCGTTGTCTGACGAAGCTTTAATACTTGAGGTAGTTCCGGGCGAGGCTACGCGTCCAGCACGTACAAGTCGTTCCCGCGCAGGAACAGCGTGGGCGGCAGGTTGTGGCTCAGTACTTCCAGCCACGCCATGTACATGGCGGCCGACACCGCGCCCTACAACAACATTTATTATCACGCGCGGCTGTCTGGCGCTACCTATGTGTCTCGACTATAAAATAAAACTGGCAAATATGACGGCTAAACAAGGGTTATCTACACTTACGGTATCGCCAGATATCGGCCGGGACAGGACGTCGACGTGACGCTGACGAGTCGTTAGTTAAGTTGTAATATATGGGTCGGTATGAACCATCCCATGGCATCGTCGCGGCCGGATGGACGGCTCTGATGACATGTGCCATACTAAACAATACATTACAACTCCATGCGACCCGTCAGCGTCGCGTCACCGTGCCGTTCCGCCAAATGTATGTCGGGACCATTAAAAAAAACATTTCAATCCTTACCTTTCTGGGATACGGCAACGTGAAAACAATAAGATCAGCTTTATATGAATGCTGCAACAAAAATTCTCGCAACCTCAGGTACCGGCTTATCTTTGCATACAGTCTTTTGTGTTCCATTTCTGATATCAGTACATCTGTAAACAAATAAACGCACATTAATAACTGACAAAATTAAACAAATGTCTAAATAATACTGAATATGATGCTAAGAATAGTTATCACTACAAGAAACAGTACGTAGATCCTAGATAGGTAGTAACTATGCTCATTTAATGTGTGATAACATATTCATCTGTGCAAATTCTTTAGACGATCATTTGTTTAGAAATAAATATTTAAATACCTACTAAATTACATAATTATGGAAAAAGGTCGCTAATAAAAACTCGATGATCCTTCTAAATAAAAATTAGAACATAATTCGTGGATAAAGATGTATAAAGAAGTGGATGTCAATTTATTGCCCTTAAGAAAATGTGTAAACACCTTCCTAAAGATAACCAAGGGATTAGAAAAATTAGCGACATTGTTAATAGATGTCGCAGTGTCTCGAATTCTTGATATCACACTAACTAAAATCTATACCTACTGCTGCCTTTTGCAGAACAATAAATAGAAATCATTTAATTTTGTAACAAATACTTTACTTTCTTAGGTAATCTACATTCTTCAAGGTAATGGGTTTTTAGAATTAATACGCATTCTACTAACGAAGGTAAAAAACCGCCACCAAGATCTTGTTTACACGTTTTCACTGATTATAATGTACACTTACCGCTCTTCTCCGATGTTTTCAAATTTTTGATAGTTTGATTCCAAAGTGTCCAACTTTCTTTACTAGGTGGTTCTCCAATACCCTGGACCAACGTCAACTCAGAGTATTCGATGCGAAATTTTGAAAGCAACTTTTCCATGCTGTAATGATATAACATGTTGTCATGATACCCATATATACAATTGTATAAATTAGGAATGAAATTGTATTTTTCATTTTTAATAACAACAAAATATTGTAGGCATTATAATTTAAATTATAAAAATATCCTAATTATCTAAATATACATAATCAAATGAAACAGTTTAATATGAAATGAAATGAAAATATTTTATTGAACCCATGAAATGTAATACATTATTTAGATTCAGTCACTTTTTTCCACTACCGCCCGGTTCACAAAGCTGTTTTCGCCACAGAAGAACGGGCAAGAAACACTAGCGTTGCTCTTTATAAACCAAGTTTACAATACATTGATTATACAGCAGTCGCAGCGCAGTTGAATTTAATAATTTTACGAATAACTTATCCCGTAAAAAGTATAAAAGATAAAAAAATAAACATTACTGTTTTTGCGCTTCTTCCAAATTGAGCTGTCGCTTCGGAAGTGCGAATATCCTTAATGGCATCTTCTCCTTACAGCCGCGACGTGCTATAATGTATGGCAAGAGTATGTTCAAGCCGCCATCGTCACAGAGCCACCATGCATCGATATAATTGTCCTAAAACATAAAAGTTTTTGGTATATTATAATTGAACTGAGCAGTATACCTCTTGTTGTGCCATGATTGATGATTTTCCTTATTCTCTAATACCCGTACCATGGTATTGTTAAAAGGATTGTCGTGAGTGATAAGACAGCCATTTGTGTTTTGTACATTTACTCCGAATGCTGGCTACCATCTATACATATCGTATGCTATTATAGTTTTCTAAAAATAATAATAATTTAAATTTTCGCCCCGTAGTTAGGAGGCCTAAGATTTCCGAGAGTGTAACCCCTACTCGCAGCAAGAAGCGATCAATAGGTGACATCGACGAAAATGAAGGAAAGTGGATATACTGTCGCGACTCGATCTAAGTAATCTGTGCGCGACTCCGAGGAGTTGGACAGAGCGCGTGGCCGCTTACCTATATCTATCGTGCAATAAGCGAACGCAATTTTAAATGGAGAGGGGGGGGGGGACTTCTGTGTAATCTTTCTAGTTTTTCGGAATAGATGGTTTAGTTTATAAGCTCGTGGAACGATCGTTTCATGATCGACAATATATCATGTTACTTACTGGACTGAACGTTATCGGTTTGTAGTATGTAGTATTTGGAAACGCTATTTTTTCTCCTGAAGCCGTCCGAGTAATGTCTACTATATCCAAATGACTATCCATTACCGCCATTGAAGTCGTAAGACTTTCTGAAATAAAAAAAACATACAATATAAAACAAATACAACTGGTAACCTACTTTTATTAACAGTCCTACGAGTTTTAGGAAGAAATTAAAAGAAGTCAATTATCATCATTCATTAACATTAAAAATTTACAATAATCAAAATATTTTTTATAACAAAATTTCATATTCATAATATAGTTTAAAACTTTAAAGACTCACGTTTCTGTTCATCCAATCCAGTTTCCAAGTCTGTGTCATTTGCGCCTTCTGTGTCGTCTTCTATGTCCGAATTAGAATGCATGAGAGCCAACACTTCCGAATGAATAGACATTTCCTGTTGCTCATTTCCTGCATCTAATGTCGCGGCCTGTATTCTACCTTTGTTCAGGCGTGCTGTGCCGGGGGTTCGAAATATAGCAACAGCAACTTGCTGTTCAAACGCATGTCTGTAAAGGTGGTTAGGTACTACAGTAAGATTACAAAGCTGAGGTCCTGGGATCGAATCCCAGGTCAGGCAGTTATATTTGATTTTTCTATTCATTATCAGCCCGGAGTAAGGGATTTCAGCCTGATATGGCGATAGGCTAGCCCCTTTCAAATCGTGGGACAGAACATATAAGGCGAAATGTCGGTTTCCTGGTAGTACCTCTGCGTACCCCTTTTGGGAAAATGGCTTGAGTGTATGTATTTAAATTATAGTACATATGTTACCTTAGATTTATATTTCCATATATTTCTTTAATGCTTTTGTGGCAAATTTTCCCAATAAGTGAAAAAGGCTTAAATTTTGGATAGAGTGGGTTGCAAAATACCTATTCGACTACTATTTATACGGCTAAGCATTTTGTACTTACGAAATAATCTTGAAATATTCAACAACATCTTCGTAGTTGGCAGTTTTCCACTTTTCCTTAAACCCAAGGAGTAGCAGGTTGGGAGACAGCCTCCCCAGGCCGGTGGCTTGCATGGCGGCCACCGCGCCTTGCTCAAGTCTCCAGCCGTGCATCAGTACGTAGAAGGAGCGGTATTTATGGGATCGAAGCCAATTCTCTGCTCCGCGAGTGCGATGTATACGGTCCCCATATGTTAACGGTTCCTGCAAACAAAAGAATAATAGTAAAAGTCTATTTCATTAATTACCAATTACCAATATAAACACCATATGAAAAATGCTTTTCCTTCAGATATTAATAATTTATACCACATAATTGTTAAACTCATAATTTGTGAATTTACCTCATTAATATCGACGACAATCATGAAGGAACCAACTTTTGTAATAAGATTAGCAATGTCTAAGAGCGCTGGCCTCTGGAACGGCTTTCCCGCTAACACTAATATCTGCGGATTATAAGACTTGCTAGTTTCTGGCCGCTGAGAGGTTTGTATTAAATAAGCGATAGTTTGCTGGTACCGCTGGCCTTCGGTACTGCTGCCCCAGTTAGCATCTGAAAGCACACTCATCATAAATATAAACTAGTAATTTTTGTGTGGCACCTAATTTCATAATTTTCCGTAGTTAATGAATGGTAGCCATATTATAATAGTCTATTGTGTATTCACCTCTATATCAGTGTTCGTATGTACTATTCTTAAAATAGGATAATAATAAATACCTGGTTTTCTATATAGGACTAAGAGATACAGCGTCATAAATATACAAGTAGTGGTCAAGGCCATCACCCAGCTGATAATCATCATAATCGTAGCACACATTAAAAAGCCTGCTAGTGATAGCCACTTGTTGTAAAACTGTAAAATAAACATACATAACTAAGATTATTTCGTATTTTCAATGCTAAATAGAAGAAATAGGCTTTCGTGAAAGGGCATCTTTGAAGCCCGCTCTACACTTAGCCCGCGGAACGCGCGCGATGGCCGCGAAAGGGCGCGAACGCTAAGTGTGGAACCGTTTCACATATTCTTCGCGGTTTCGCGCTTTGTTCCCCAATTTTCGTCGGTTTTTTGTTCCGCATCAAAGGGAGCGCGAAGCGCGAACGCGACGCGAACGTGCATGACTCCACACTCGCAGTCTGCGACGGTCAGTATTGTTCGAGCCGTTATCTGAGCCATGATACTTGTCATCCACCATCTTAGTTTTCTACACTGATTCTTAATTTTCGTTTCATTTTTAATATGTACATAATTATAGTACGCTAACGCGCACATTGTTAGGGACGCAGCAACAGCTACTTCGACGTCCATTTCATTCAATGTTGCGAACGTAACTGTGAAAATGCCGCGAACCATTGCGAGTGTAGAGTCGTTATTAAATTCGCGGCGAGTTCGCGCCGCGAAATTGCGCCGTGATCCGCGTCCTAAGTGTAGAGCGGCCTTGAGGGATTGGAGTCATTTAATAGGGAATTAAATGTAAAATTGGTAAATATAAAAATGACTTTATAAAAATGTATATTTCTATAATTTTAATGGCTCAGATTGATTTTCGTACAAAAATCTGCGAAAAGGTTGTTACAAAGTTCCTGTTAATCAAAATAGACTTACATGAAATGTAGGACGCCAACTTATTTGCTCAATAAATGCGGCGTGGAACGTACAAAAATTAATGAGCGCATAAGATGCCAAGTAAAAGTTGGTAATCAAGGGTGCTATTCTATTCAAGTCGGCTGAAAATTCAAATTAAATTTATTATCAATATACAGTGAAAAAACTAGGAACTAATAATGCTGTTTGCTGAACATATTACATAGGCGTCCCCAAAGATTATCACGGTGATTTATTTGAAGCAGCCTGCATAAAATGTCTTCCTGCAATCATAAGAACGTCTACGTTGCAGAAAATCTTTATTTGCTAGAGTGACCAACTTACTAAACGGTTTATTATATTAACCAACGAAAAAATTGAAATTACTTCACTAAAATTTGGTACTAAGTAAAAATAACCCTTAATTATGTAAAGATAAACAATAAAACGTTCTTACAAATATAGCGGTTTAAATCCGCTCCTTTACGAGACAGCACTAGCAATAATACTGGCATACACAACTGAACATAAAACAATAACATGCTATATTTACCAATAAGCAAAAACAATAGTGAGACGCAGAACGTGAGGACATAGCCTCGGTAGGGCTCTCCGTGGCGGCCGTAGGGCTTTGAGAAGAAGATGAGGCCGGGGTAGATGCGGTCGATGCCCAGCGCTTGAATCAGACGGGGGACTGACAGTAAATTAGTAAGGGCGGTGGACAGCGTCGCCGCCCAGCAACCAGCATAGATCAGAGGACCCCACAGCGACATCAGTTGCATTATCTAGAAAAATGGCAGTTACAAAGGAGTCAGGAACGCTCTATATTTTAAAAGAAAAAAATTACTAGGTTTATTTTTAGAACCAAAAGAGCATAAATAAATTTGAATCATTTTTATAAAACTTAACGTTTATTTTTTACTGCACGTGACTTAATTTACGACATTATTGTAGTATTACATGAAAATATAATTAAAATTATGAATATGAAAATATAGGTACCTAATTAAAATGTTATATTTTTAGAATGGTAGGTTGTTGTGCCAGGTTTGCTTATTTTTACTGGTGGTAGGTCTCTCGTAATATGTGAGAAGTTGCCTGGGTAGGTTTGGTACCTACCCAATGTTTATTTCTCTCGCAAAACAGCAGTATAAATGCACAGTTGTGTTCCGGTTTGAACGACATTGTACCCAGATTAACTGCTGGACATAATGAGACTTATCTTATGTTTCAGGATGGCGAGCGCATTGGAATACTAAGCATTGCCCTGTAATTCATGGTGTTGTTTGGTTTTTCTACTGCTTCTGAGCGGTCCTATCGCTTGCCATCAGGCGAATGGCATGCTCGTCTCGCCATTCATTACGATAAAAAAAGAATACACATTGCACATATGAAATAATATACATAATATTGGTTCTTGTACAAATAATATGATTAGTTTAAATACCCTTGAAAAGTAGTAATTACCTCATAGTTATTATGCAAGCCAAATTCACAATTTGGTTTGCAAGACTCTAGCGCCGCTACAGTGAGATTGGACGGATCACCACTCGCGTCGCGCAGAGCACCGATGCCGGAAAATAACGCCATTATAAAGTAACTTGTCATTGATATAGCCAAAGCTAAGAAAGTACCTTTGGGAATAGCTGTTGCGGGATCCTGCGAATTAACAATACATATGAGAAACAAATGAACATAACTATTTCCGCAGAACCAGTCATTGTGACATAGCAGCACAGAATAATAAATAGCAGGCTTGTGGACTTTAGCTATTATGGATAACTAGGATGCTTTGCCATTTGACCATAAAAAACTATGAAGCAAATATTAAAGATACAATTTTTCGCCCCACCTCATTTACTTATTTACAAATGCTTTTTTTAATATGGTAAGTGGGTAGTAAAGATTAGTTGTTTGATCTTTGAAAATCTTTTACTACAAAGTAAAATTTAAAAATAGTATAACTGGCGAATAATCCATATTATGATGGCTGGCGGCAGTATGAAACCATGATAAGCACGCTCTCTACGAGTATGTAAATGTGCTGATACCTTGAGATCACCGCAAATATTTGCGCCCGCTTGCACTCCCGTCACCGCGGGAAAGTACACGGCGAACACACTGAAGAAATCATGGTCTTGGTCTTCATTGCTGCGAAAATCCGGAGGCCAATTTCTTATTGCATTTTGTACTACAAAGAAATGGGTTATTATTTAATCGCGATATCATATGAATTTATATTAATTATCCAACAAACTATGGGTAGGTATCATTGAATGTCTGGTGGTATGTCACAAAGATAAATAAGTACAAAATATTTATTTATCCTTTGCACCATACAAAAAAAAAACAATTACAATGATGAAATAACATTTAAAAAATGTGCAAAAGGCGGCCTTATCGCACTGGGTAATTTCTTCCAGGCAACTTTGGGATGGACATAAAAACAGGTAAATGGGAAGACAGTCAAGAAGTAAATATTAATCAAGAATGATTAAAACAAAACTTGTAATTTATTACATAAATATACTCACGGTTCAAGCCAAAAAAGCCTTCCGCTTGACTCCGCTCACTTAGTGGTCCTATCAATGTTCCTATGATGTAATTAAATATAGCTAACACTATAACTGTTATGAGAAAATTCTGTAAAAGGAAATGTGGTACTGAATACAATGCATTACACTTTAATGCATGTGAAATAATATAATAATGTCATCAAGGAATATTATATAATAGTAAATTAGTGGGAATTTAGTAAAACAATAACTATACATCCTTATATTATTGTAATTTACGAAAAATATTATATGTAAGTAATTCCTAGGTGGACTACAACCTTTTATTTATAATTAGCTTATTTTAAGTGAATAGTAGGTAGGTATAATAACCTTCCCGTCATACTGCGAGTCATAATATCGTTAGCTGCACTAGTAATGAGCTAGGGCTTAACTATAGTATATCTTTATTTCAAACTCATGTGGTCAGCACATGATTTAACGACGACCCTTAATTTATAACTATTAAAAGGCCGCTTGCTTGTCATTGAACTCTGCAATTAAATTACTACAATATTTTTATTAAATACTCGCGGCCCGGCCCGATTCTGCGGGGTGCAGATACACTTTTTGAAAATATTTTATCGCCTATGTATATAATATGTAGGATTTTAATGGTGAAAGAATTTTTCAAATCATTCCTGTAGTTTCAGAGCCTATTCAATGCAAACAAACTAAGAAATCTTTCTTCTTTATAATATTAGTTTAGATGTCAAAGTTCAGTTTGGGATCTGTATAAACGATCTGTACCAAGAACTACTGGAGTTTTACCTACCATTAAATCTCATATGGAACCCTTTTCAAGGCATTTAAATAATATTTGAAATGGTGCTCTTCAGTTTCTAGCAGATTTCTTTAGAAAATGGGTGGAAGTTTCGGTAGCGGTAGCGAATGCCAGGCAGAACTTGTAGGTATACAGGGTATATCAAGACCGCGACCGAAAACGAAGCCAGGTGGTAGTATTGGTGACTTCAGACACAACGGAAGTAAAAATTTCGCATTTTGTAATTTTTTACTTATCGTCGTATTTAGGTGATATAGACATAGTTTTGCTAAAATAATGATGTTCACCTCTTTATTATTAAACACGCAATGGTACGTAAGAGTTTAAATTAGAATTTTCGCAAAAACTAGGTATTTACCATCCAAAAGCGATGATTTTTTAAAATTTCTAAAAAAATATCTGTCTTTGTTTTGGCGAAATTTTTAATTGCATCGTGTTTGTAACCACTAAAACTACCACCTGGCTTCGTTTTCGGCCGCAGTCTTGATATACCCTGTATACAGGTAGCTATTTAAATGGCTCAAAACAACTTGGTTAAAGAAAAAATAGTGACAATTGAATTACATATCATTTCATAACTTCTTTTCTATATGTATAACTTTTTGAATGTATTTTCAGATCTCCAATTAGCTCTGCATTAATTTTATATAAAGGTTTCCATTTCGTGGATAGCCAAATTGATAATATATAAGGACGGAGCCGTCTCGACGGGCACCTCATTATTACACACGTCATCACAAGAATAATCGTTCTCCGCAGTAACGCTATGAGCACTGTATTTAGGTGGATACCGCCCCGGTGGGGTACACGTTAGCCAAAAAAGGTTTTAGATTTAACTGACCTTTATTGTCCTTACTTATTAGATCTCAATTGAGAGCCTTGTTGGAAGTATGTCAACGCGTCCGTTTCTTCGTCTCTTCACATGCCGCAGGTTCCGCCACAGGAACATCTTCGTCGCTAGACGTCGGTGAAGACGAACCAAAATATGCCATATTATCCGAACTACTATCGTCAATTACGAGTATGTTCTATTTACTTTCTACTTATAACAATACTGCGCTAACTTACACAAACGGTAATAGCGTTACTCGTTGGATGATTTCGCCACGAAACATAAGACTCAAATGAAGAATATTAACGTGAGCAAAACCTAGTATAATATTGCAAACCTACCGCCACCGTTGAAACTACCGCCCAATTACTATGGGAATAGGCAGGAAACGGAACAACGCCATCTCAATTATTTTTTATATGGTTCGAATAACAGCGGAAAGACATAATAAAAAGTCACGGAGGCGTAAAATGTAAAAATTCATAATGGTTTCTTAGATTTACACATTGAAATAAAACTAATGTTTACGTCGCCCTATGACCACGAAAGCTGTAAAGTACCTAATCGAAACGTCGCGACGCGACGGGAAGTTAAAAAATGTGAAAATTAGGCCAAATCCGCGATAAAATGTGCAAATTCGTTTCCCTGTATTTTATCATTAAATATATTATGCTGTTGGGAATTCAAATCCTTGAAATTAAATGTCAACTTACCTGAGCCTTCGTCTCCCAGTCCATACCCACAGCACATATGAAACACATAACGAACAAAGCTATAGCCCCAACGATTCTAATGTCATTGACGCTGTTGTCAATTATTTTAACGCCGTGTGACTTTAATAATTCATTGAGAGACTCGCAGAATCCTATTGTGTTCATACTGGCTGCTACAGCGTTCGCGAACGCAAATATTATTCCCACGGAGGCGCCCAATTCAGCTCCCAATGATCTTGAAACCAGATAGTATACGCCACCTAGAGTTTATTTTAATTTTATTCTTCATTCACTATGAACAGTAAATCAGTAAAATAAATGAAAATCCCATTAATATTGTTACTATGTAAGTGAGTAACGTCGAATCTAGCAAACAATTCCCCGAAGTTCAACTGTAACAGAACTTAGAAGCTGTTTATTTTGTTAAATTTCAGTACCTATCTTTGCGAAATACTGAAACATTTTCGTAAGAAAAACAAAAAAATTACCCAAGTTATAAATCCTTGGTACATGAAAACAAATTTTATCCAAATCATGTTTTTTATAATATTCGACAAGCGATATTATTCACAATAGCTTAGAGAATAATTTATCGCATTTGTATTGTTTTGCTTGAAGTATGCATAGCAATGCGGTTGCCACTTAGATGACGGAGATATTACTAAACTCCATGACATCGGAGCCAACGGTATTCGCTACCTAGTATACAATATTATTTGAATACCTCCTTGTAACCGGCCGTTTGTGCAGATAGCACTTAGGGATAGTGTGGTGATGATGCACACCGTGGCAGACAGGCACACGATCACCATGGACAAACCGATGCCGGCCTGCGCCACCACCCACGCGATGCGCAGGAACAGCATCACGCCCCAGATGTTCAGCAGACATGGTATCAGCACGCCCTACAAACAATACTCCAGACTTTATGCACAACACAATATTTTCTATAAAACAGGTTTCGTCTAATTATTTAGTGATGATTAGGTAAAATTAAATGAGAACACTCACATACGATTTGCATATAAATACTTGTTCTGCGAAAATATGTTTGCAAACATACAATACAAATACAATGCAAATGATGCGCAGTCAAATCAGCAATAGATAAAGATCGATTAATCCTCCATGCATGTAAAATAAGAAATTTGGACGTGGCTTGATACATACTATAGTACAAAAACACATACTGAGTCAGCGGAATGCGCCTAAATATTGCAACTATTCTTTAAAAATTGTTTTATATAAAATCAATTTGTACTGCAAGTTTTATTTGTAACTTAGACTTTTGAGCAGCTAATATGTGCTACAAATAATCGAGAAAATAGTGTGTTCTTACTTGTATCCATCCGAGTTTAATTCCGCCGTAAGTAGTTAATTCTGGAGTGGGATCTGCTTGTTCAGCATTGATGAGTATACGAGACTGCTGCAGAAATTAACTTAATTCAGGTTTATGTTGCACTTCCTTGTACACATGATTAAATATATTATTTTCGTGTTACCGATTTCTCCATGGGGGGTTCTTCATTTGATAACTTCTCTCCATTTTCCGTGTTTGGTTTTCGTGCTGCAATGGCATTTCGTTTTTTAGTCAATATTAGTTACAAAGCAAATAGAACATATTATGTTGATTTTTGTTCTTGATGCGTTTATAATTAGTTGTATTTTAATTAATTTTGAAGGAGTTTCTTCGTCCTTCACACATTTTATTACCTACCCGATTTTAGACCGTCACCATTTTCACAATTGTCCAAAAGATGAACGTCCATTATCACGGCGGTATTTATTACTTCAAGTCCGTGTGTAACAATTAAGCGGACAATAAATCGTTTAATATTAAACACGTCTCAATTCAACTAATTAAAGTATGGTAATGACTCCGGCGCAGTCTCGTCGCAACTGCCTCGAGACCGCTATCCACCGGTTACCTTTAATCACAACACCAGCGTAACACGACCTACTCAGCGATTTGTCGCCAAAACAAACTCGCTGAGAACTAAACGTTTCAAAACTGCACGTAGGTCCCGCTTCATTGGCCGCACACTAGTACAATCGATCATTTCCAGGCAAGCATACATGTTATGAAATATGAAGTGTCATTCGTTGTGTTTACTTTTTCGCTTCCAGCTAATCTATTTTATGCTATTTTGGTGGGTGATTCGATTTTGTAAATGGTTAATGAATATTTTAAAATATGTTTATTGTTTATACTTAAAATCGTCGACTAAGAAAATGAATGGATTACAAAGCTTCGTCATAATATGTCAATCAATGTATTAATTATAAACAATCTACTGAATCGGTGTGAATCAACTGATTGTTGTTTTTGTAAACTTAACATTTATGAAATATTATTACTGAGTACTGACTCATGGCAAAAAGTGCGTGGTGGCCTATTGGTAACGGACCAGACATTGCTGCCTACATGATCACGGTGGTCGCGGGTTCAAATCCAGGGCACACCTCTGACTTTTCGGAGTTATGTGTGTATTGATAGTCAATCACCACGCACTTTAACGGTGAAGGAAACATCGTGAGGAAACCTGCATATGGTAGCGATTTTAAAAAATTTCCACGGTATGTAAGTCCGCCAACCCGCACTAGGCCAGCATGGTGGACTATATGGCCTAACCACTCTCAATCGATCCTCTCGATTGTAGAGTAGGCCCGTGCCCTGCAGTGGGATGTATATGGGTTGATTTAGACTGACTCATGAACGTCCTACGCAAGCTATATAGACGAGGCTACTATAGACTTCAACTATAAGTAATTGAATGGAATTTATTCCTCAGCCCTGCACGTTGGTCAATTGCAGGTTTGAGGATATTATTTACTCTAATTCTCTTATTCTTCTTTTTAACTACCTTTCTATTTACTTTCAATTAGAACACCATGCAAAAATCGCTCATTATTGCTACACTGCGCTCGTCAACCAAGACATTGGGTTTTAGTTTATTGACCAGTAATTGCGCTGGCTGCATTGCCTCTCGACCAGAACACAACAAGCCTTGGTGTTTACTTGTCTCAAATAATACAAAGCAGTGGCATCTACTTAGATGGCCCCTCGCAATCGAGAGACGCACCATCTAGTGTGTAAGGGATGAAGAATTTTACAAATAGGAGTACCTCTTATTTCACTAAACACCACGACTTTCTCGTGGTTCAGTCTCTCCATAATTTTATAAAAATATATTTTTAAAAGTATATACTCGTAATGTTATTATATCGCTTTCTGCTGTCACTATGACAGTCGCTTAGAACCACAGAACACACTACTCTCTACCTTAGAACATAAATTCTAAGATATTTTCTTGATAAGGATTTATTAGTCGGTATTTATGTATATTTTTGTTATATATTTTAGTGCCATAAAAATTTAAGCTGACTAGATCGGTGTAATTGCACTGTCTCACAGAATACTGAAATTAAATGGCTTCGCCTATTGTATTTTATATGAACAATGTTATTACTGGTACCAAGCTTAAGCGTCTCCAAGAGGCGCCAGTGCCTTTACAATAGGTACCTAGTCTTTTATACCTAGGGAACTGATTTTCATCTAAGTGAGTGGTAAGTACTTCAGTGTTATTCTGCATGTAGACTGGTGAGAAACAATCGTCCCTCGTTGGTCGAGCCAATTGAGTTTATAATGCGTTGGGGTTACACCGTAGTACTAGGATGGAAGGGGTTAGAAAGTAAACTTCTGCATTATTCATATAGGAACTACTATTACGATGTTACCCCAAAGCAATATACCTGCTTTTTCAATTCCGGATGTAACTATGAAGGATATTCACGGGCTTCGATGACCACTGACCATCGAGTCGTTTTAACTATGATGCACTAACAGCGAATACTATAAAAAATCTATTTCTACCAGATTTTGTAATACAGTAGGTACATATTACTTAATGTTTTAAACAAGGTACAAGATTCCAATTTTAGTTTCCCACGACCAACAAGGCAAGTTGCGTCTAAATAAAATGATAAATAGTAGCTTTTGTTCGCGTATCACATTTTATTTCATACATAAAGTACATTTCAATCATTTTTTTTGTTCGATAAAATACCAAAGATTGTTTTACAATTAATGATCTTAAAAGACTTTCGATTAACTTTAAAATGCTTATCAGTTGAATATAATGTTTTGAGTAAATAAAACAGCGATTATCGATTGTTTATAAACATTTATTTAAAAAAAAAATTGTCTTTCTTTATTGTGTAGTAAAAATAGATAGTGAAAAACATTATTTACAAATGTGTAAAATTACTATATCTAAATTACATATTTTTTTCCATAGCAAGAGTATAATAAATGTAATAGAAACAATAATACTTGAGAACTTAAATACTAGAAAAGTACCTAATGTAGTACCGAAATAAAACGCACATAATGGCTTTCATAACGTTGTACATCACTGATATAATTGAATTAATTATAAATTAAGTAATTGTCCTACATTACAAGGTTCTAAGACGGTTCTTCTTAACAAGCCGAAAGTAAAAACTGGTTTTATTCTAAGAATGTTTAAGAAATAGCTTGTTTTTGTAAATAAACACGTTTATTTATTGGTATCAAGCTAAGATTATAGACGGCATACACAAATATTAAATTATACAAAAAATATCGTGGATGTAATAATTTATAGGAGACAGAAATAGGTACATAAATACAAAGTATGGCGTCATTTAGTGATGTATTGCAAAGCACTACTGCCCTATTTAAGATTACCACGCCGCATATTTTTTAACACAAAACTGCTTA
Source organism: Deilephila porcellus (assembly GCA_905220455.2). Classification (NCBI taxonomy): domain Eukaryota; kingdom Metazoa; phylum Arthropoda; class Insecta; order Lepidoptera; family Sphingidae; genus Deilephila; species Deilephila porcellus. The sequence continues at coordinate 9,555,109 of LR999986.1, read as the reverse complement.
TGAATGAAGAAACTAACTCATTTTAAGCAGCTCATTAATCAACAGCGCTGAATATCAACTTCCATTTACGACATAAATTAAAGAACATATTTTGATATGAAAATATTTTTCACGGAACCAATATCTGTTATTTTTGGATTTCGCCAAGTATAATATTATTTGTATGAGGTGTTGTAAAGAAACAATTTGCTTTAAGAAATACCACACGGAGCATGAGTGGAAACTTGGCGTACTTTCAAAATACAGGTTCTCCTCACTGATGAAAATATTATTGCATGGTAACAACATGTTTTGAAATATCATCCACAGTTATTTAAAAGACGTGTAAGTTGTAAGTACCACAATAAAACAATAAGGCAATGAATAATAAATGTCATGATGTGGGTATTGTGCTAAATTATGTACGATAAATAGACAACGCCATCTTCTTTCAAAAACTGGCAAAACAAATACTTATTGTGGAAAATTTATATGAATTATCTAACTTACACTCTAGTTTATATAAAATTACATATTTTGTTCATGTCAGACAATAACATTCATTTGAAACACATTTTTATACTTATTGTAATTTTAAACTAAATATGTACAATATTTCGAAATACACTTATAGTCAATAAATAAAAGTTAAAATGAACTTTTGCAAATTGATTTTTGGTAATTCATAATCCTGAAAGTTTCATTAAAATCACTCTTAATTATAACTTATGTAAAGAATCAATTGTCTAAATATTTAATAAACGATTTATCGTGCATTACATATAAATAGTTATTAATATAAAATGTAATAACTAAACTACATAATCTTTGGAACTGTCACATAGTAATATCATTTAACAAATTAAATAAAAGCATGAAATGCTAAATTACAACTAAATTGATTACTCGAGCCCGCGATGCTTTTCTTTTGGTAAAATACTTGGCTTATTAACTTACTTGTAATTTTATAATATAATAATTAAATACTTTTTAATACATTGCATCATGAAAGATGGTAATTTCTATACATATTTACCATCTCCGAGCACGGCACTCGAAGTTTGAAGATTGCAGGGGCAACTGTACAAATATATAATGATAAATATATTGAATATACATACCCTTGCACATTAAGGTTTCGTACTAGAGCAGAAATTGGCATAAAAATCCCAGCGCTCTTGTGCATACGGGTAACAAGTAGAGCGAGAGGAAAAATAGTTCTATTGCGTAAGAGTGACAGAGATAGAAACAAAATAGAGGTACACTGGTTCTTTTTGTTTGTTGACAATGGCCATACATCGTTGACAGCTGAAATCTATACATAGTTTTTAACAAACTTCGTTTTCGCTGTCTCTATGAACAATTAAATCATTGAAATTACGAATCGGATTTGAATACAGTTTTCATCAATAGATAGAGATTAGAGATATTAAAAATAATGTTTCTGCAGCAATAGCACCAAGAGGAAGGAATTGAAGAAGACCTTTGCCCACCAGTGGGACAATATAGGTTGAATGAAGAAAAAGTATCTAGTGTGGAGTTCAGTGTATAACTGCACCTATGCCACTATCAGTTGGTTTGGTGGTAGGTGGCAAAACTAACCCGCACTAGGTCATAGTGGTGTACTATACGACCTAACCCATCTCAATCGTACTTTCGATTCAAGAGAGACGTATATGAACTGATACGGATAGATACAGGTGGTAGATGATGTGTAGTTAGAAGTAGAAGGTGTAGCTGTTTCGACGCTCGTGGTTGGTGGTCGGTGGTAGGTGTATGCTGAGCCGCTGGTAGTTGATATGGTGGTAGGTGGTGGGTGGTCGGTGGTGAGTTATGAGTAGAAGGTGAGCACGGAGGTGTGGTTGCCGCGCACGAACAGCATGGGCGGCAGGTCGCGGCTGAGCATCTCCAGCCACGCCATGTACAGCGGCGCCGATACCGAGTCCTACACATCACACATAACAATACATTGTACATCGGATCGCAAAAACCAGCTAACTTTAAATTATATTAAGGGTAGTTAAATTGTAACAGTCACTGAGCGGGATTCAAAAATCTTAATTTTAGGTGCTAACGTGTCTAGTAGGTGAAATTGCTATTCCAATTGGTAAATGTATTTAGGTGTACCACAAATTAGACAAGCCCCTCGTAAATTCACGTTTAAAATATACCAAACATGAGTACAGAATAGTGCTTTTATAAATAGCCGAAACATTCTCCAAAGCTAATGGAAAAAAGCAATTTATTTAAATTTGTTTATCTTTACCGCTAGAACGTGATGACAAAATAATGAAAAGAAAATACACTGAATAATGTATTAAACCTATATCTACATATTTTTACTACTCTTCTATCGAAACATATACCTACATCGAAAATGCAGCTGAATTCTTCATATCTATTTATATTCCATAGACAGTAAAAGTAGGTAACAGACAAGAATTACCACAAATTACAAATTCAACTTCCTCATTTGTATCTTTCCAAAAATCAGCCAATATTTTCAAAATGTATATAAAAAATGTAGTCCAATCGGACATCAGGAAGTAAATCAAATTTAGCTTGCAATATTCGATTACATACAAACAGACAGACCGAAAGATATCGAGATAGATGAAACTAAAGAAACTATTAAAATAGAGGCACTTACTTTTCTGGGCATCGGCAGCGACATGACGACGAGTTTAGAATCCTTAGAGTTTTCTAAGAGCAACTCTCTCAACCTCAGCTGCCTGTTGGTCTTCCCCGATAGCGTCAACAACTCTGTTTCCGGGATACGGCATTCTGAAACAATTCCTAACTGATAATATCTGATAGGCTGAAAGTGCGTGGTGGCCTGTTGGTAACGGACCAGACGCGGCTGCCTACATGTTCACGGTGGTCGCGGGTTCAAATCCCAGGGCACACCTCTTACTTTTCGGAGTTATGTGTGTATTGATAGTCAACCACCACGCACTTTAACGGTGAAGGAAAACATCGTGAGGAAACCTGCATACCGTAGCGATTTTAAAGAATTTCTACGGTATGTAAGTCCGCCAACCCACACTAGGCCAGCGTGGTGGACTATATGGCCTAACCACTCTCAATCGATTCTTTCGATTGTAGAGGAGGCCCGCGCCAAGCAGTGGGACGTATATGGGCTGATACAGAGGCTGAAAGTAGCAATAGGTCGTTATTAAAATTCTTAATGGAGGGCTATATTTAGCAATGGACTTCCTGTGCTTGAAGATATCGGATAAAAAATAAGTTTTATGGACTTAATTACAATTAAGGAAGGTGTAGAATTTTATACAAAAATAGCTTGCTTTAGCTGGTTTATTTCAGATTAATCAAATATGGAAATTCGGCGCGTCTGACAATTAATTGCGTACTAATTACATACTAATTACGTAAAAGGCTAATAGCGCGCGCGCGGTGGTCAAAGTGCTGACAATACAAAATGTAGGGCATTAGCCCGTACAGAAGCCCTGATAAACCTGCGAAACCTTTATGAAAATTGACATGATAGCATTCACGATAAAGTCGCGTTAAAAAACAGAATGCTTTAATTGCGCTAATGAGAACACGGTGCTTGAGACTCTTGAGAGATACTTTTTAGTTAAATTAGTTTTATTGCAATGAGATACTTTTTGTCAGAGATCAGTGCCAATCGGTTTCGTCGTAGCATCAGCTTACTATTGATTATATATTTTGTTGTAAAAGAAGAAGAATATCTATTAAGAATCTTGTTAAGGTAAACTTGTAAAACTTGTTCCATGAAAACGCCTGTTAGTAAAGTGGTGTACTTAATGAATGTAAGTTGCGCCTTTACTAATTATACGACAAATGTTTCTCCTATATCAAAATTAAAAAAAATCTTCATCATAATCTTAAACCGCATAAATTGCTAAACATAGGTTTCTCGTACGAAATACTACAATACCTACGTATATATCTCACTGCAGGACACGGGCTCTCTCCGCTCCTCTAATCGAGAATATGATTGAGAAGTGTTAGGCCATATAGTCTACCACACTGGTCTAGTGCGGGTTGGCGGAGTTTACATAGAAATTCCTACAATAAGTAATGAAATTAAATGAAATGAAATGAAAAATGAAATGAAAATAATTTATTGAATCCATTAAAATGTTCAACATTGTTTAGATTCAGTAATTTTTTGAACTACCACCCGGTTCAGAAAGCGGTTTTCACTAGAGAAGAACGGGCAAGAAACTCTATTGTTGCTCTTTTCAAAACCATTTTACAATGTGGTGATTATTACAAAAATTACAAGTTGGTTTAAATCAGAGCAGTTCATTAATAACTTGTTATGATTTGCAAGTAGGATATATTTTTTAATGATATTAGAATACCTGGTGGAGCCGAGTCGTCGGTGAATTTCTTGATGGTGTCGTCGAAGAGCGCCTTGGTGTGGGGCTGCGGCGGCGCCGTGATGTCCGGCACCATCGTCAGCGACGAGTAGTCGATGCGGAACTTCGCCAGCAAGTTCGCCATGCTGAACACAAATCACAGAATTATATACAAGTGTATTTTATAAATAAACCATTCAATGTTTTTATCACTCTCTCTCTCTCTCTCTCTCTCTCATCAGTCACAGGATCTTCACATCGACCTGTCAGAAGCGGCCTGTGTCCAGCGGTTTCCTGCAACCTCAACTTGGTCGTCCGTTCACCCTGGCAATTTTTGTACAATCAAAGCAAAATTGTGTTGTGCAGAGTAATTTTGTCAGCCTGAAGAGAATCTTGAAAAAACGGCTTAAAACTTCTATATCGTATTTTGCAAAACCTTTATAGAAATTTGCGGAAACGCCAATAACTCTTCGGTGTCTTATTCGAGATGCAATACCACAGTTAGCTTACAGTGAAGTTCTTTAACTTAGGAAATAATGAGGAACTACACTACAACCGGCACAGTTAGTTTACGGTTACTGAGTCTTCTACCTTAGGAAAAGGAAATTGAACAACAACTAAATAATAATCTATAGGGTATCGTACTTCCTCTCCTCGAGCTCCATCTCGTGCAGTCGGTTGGCGAGCGCGAACACGCGCAGCTTGCAGTTGGCCCACGCCGAGCGCTGCGAGATGATGTAGGGCAGCAGGATCGTCAGCCCACCGTCGTCGTACAACCACCACACGTCCAGCGTCCCGGACTCCTGCTCGAGATCATTAAATATATAATAGTCTAGCCCAGTGGCGAAAGGTGACTTTTTTCAAATGGGAATCCGATATTTCTGGTGACCAGTTTTATTAAATTAACAAGTACTCATACTTATACTTTACTCAGTTATGTACGTACGATATTGAGTGACATATTCGCTTATTAGTACTCACGATATTTATACAAACACTTGCTACAAACTTGCACAGAATTGCATTGTGCTCGTTGGGTATATGGTGAATGGTGTAATGATAAATTACAAAAGGTAAGCCGGTAGGAATCGAGTTATATGGAGCCTTCGCCACTGGTCTAGCCCATATACTTCCCACTGCAGGGCACGGGGCAACTCAACAATCGAGAGTTTGATTGAGAGGGGTTAGACCACAGTATAAGGTGGCCTAGTATGGGTTGGGCCCAAAAAACATTATTTAATGTCCATGATTTGAGAAGAATCATAGAATATTATTGAATTATTCATGTCGGTCAGAAAAATATCAAGTAGAGAGAAGATCTACCTGCTTGGTCTGGAAGATGCTCATCTGCGAGAGCTGGTACTTGGACAGTTCGATCCCCGAGGCGGTGTTGTACACCACCTGGCGGTGCATGTCCGGCGCCTTGCGCTCCTTCTTCTTCTTCTCCTTCTCCTTGCACTCCGACACCGTGAACGATCGCGATGTCGACAGCGTTAGTATATCTGGAATTATGAGCTGGATTTATTAAACGTGATTGTGAATTGAATTGTGTAGTGACATATGTTGGTTGATAATTAATTGTTGACGGTATGAAGTAAATTCGATTACGTATTACTCCCAAATACCTTCGCATTTCCAACAACTTGTGAAATGATTTTGTCGTAATAATTACCGGCCTATGCCTCCGACTAGTGGATGGTTTTGAATCCTATCCAGCTCTACTCTTATTTGGGAGGTTTCAGTAATCGGTAGTTGCTATTTTGTATTTTTTTTCTCTCTGGCAAGGTAACACGTAACGGCAGCGCTCTTAAAGTGAGAGAGATGCCGTCCAATAACTAATGATCACTTTTTACCACTTGACACAATCATACCAGCCTACATAAACTTCGTCTTTCCGCTGCGACGGGACTTGAGATTGTTTTTATAATGTCCTATGATCTAGGGATTCTAGGACACAATCAAATTGAAGATTATTGTAGTGATGTCCCTGCTGGTAATAGACAGAAATAAGAAGTAAATTGTAACTGACTGGAGAGTGGTGTTTAAAATCACAAATTGTATGTTACTATTTAAGGTAGACATTCGGAAGGAGTGTAACTGACTGGCGAGCTGGTGCTTGTGCGCGTGCGGCGAGTCGGCGCGGATGTCGAGGTCGGAGTCGGCGTGCATGATGTGCGGGCGCACGCGCAGCTCGCCCGAGCTGGACGTGGCCGTGAGCGACGACGCCGCCGCCTCGTCCGACACCGCGGCGCTGTAGTCCAGCCCGCCCGACACGCGCACTATGGCCACGGCGAGCCGGTTCTCGAACGCCGTGCTGGGGACAAACTCATTACTATTAGCTTTGTTTATTACATTTCTAGCACTAAACACTTCGATCAAATATATACTAGATACAGTGTCGGGAACAAAATCACATGCCAAAAGTGGCTGAGGTTGTCAATACATATACATTTGTATTTCGAACTACGAGATGTAGAAAAATGGTCTTATAATATAAACAACTTCAAGTAACAATAAACTTTAATTGTTTGAAATAAGATTTATTATATCTTAGAAATCTTTGTATTACGGTGATTATTTTGACAATTTTGAAAGGCGCACTTCGGCATGTTTACGCGTTGCCGTTGGTGATGGTTGAAGCATACTAAATTGAAATAGAGCCACACTAACTTTGTGGCTCAATTTTTCGGGCCGTTTTTGAAGTGCTCATCCGACATCTAGTATATATTTGATCGAAGACTAAACAATAATTAATTAAATTAATAAGCAACAATTAAGATCTTTCTCAACTGCTGTACTTTTCGTTAAAAATAAATTAGTCATAGGGGCGGTACCATTAATTCCAATTAGCCCGCATAAGTAACAGCTTTGCTGATATATTTAATTCCGTCGATTTGATAGATGTTCAATATGCTCTTCCTAGGTACTCTAACTTTACTTCCATCTTTTCAAGCGTATTATAGATGAGCCATTCTGACACTTAAACTTACGTCAGGTGATCGTACGGCTCAGTTGTTTCGCTTATGCTACAAAAGTTATAAACAGGTATATTTTATTTTTGGAGAGGAAAGCACCTTAACCACTATTTCTCCCGCGAAACAGCAGTATATATGCACTATTGTGTTCCGGTATAAAGGACAATGTAGCCAGAGTGGACTTAGCATGTTATGTGTCAGAATGGCGAGCGCAGTGGAATGCCAAACAATGTTTTGTAATTCATGGTGTTGTTTGGTTTTCTACTGTCCATGAGCGGATGTATCGCTTACCATCAGGCGAATGGCATGCTTGTCCCGCCATTCAACAATTGGGGGAGATCGGTAGGAATATGTCGGAGTCTTCAGCCTAACAGCCCGGTGTCTGGGGACTTCTGTGCTCAATTTAAATCATATTATTAATAAAATGCCGATATACCACCTAAAATCGTTGACATGACTATACTTACAGCAGCACATTGAAGTTCGTGAACAGGCCGACGGCGGGGCAGATCCTCTTACTTACACTTCACCAAGTTACAAATAAAATACGATGTACTCACTGCAGCACATTGAAGTAGGAGACGAGGTCGGTAGCGGGGCAGGCGGTCCAGTCGGACTTGTATCCCATGAGCAGCACGTTGGGCGCGAGGCGGCCCACGCCGGCGGCCTGCATGAGCGCGCGCGCGCCCGGCTCGAACGCGAAGCCGTGCACGCGCGAGCAGAACGCGCGCACCTTGCGCCCGCGCAGCCACTCGTCGTCCGTGCGCGCGCGCGCCGCGCACACCTTGTATGTCAGCTTCTCCTGCGATACGTGGAATATTGTTCTTAGGAGTTTGCTTTTGGGTCTTTTTAAATTATTAATAAAAGTATTGATAATATAGCTCACTCTAAACTCATCATCAACATAATGATCATCCTAAGACAAATAAACAAAAGCCCTTTGCTGTTAAACATAAGAACAGAAATCTTAGAAAAATCAAATTATTGTAAATTAAAACATGTTACACTGTGAGTAATGGCTTATATAAGAGCAACATACTATTAAATAAGAGCATACAAAAACGCATTACAAATATTCAACATGTTTTAATATACAATTTGTCTAATAAAATTATTGATAACATTCTACAAACCTGGCTGATATCCCCAACGATCATCAGCGAGCCGGCCTTGGAGATGAGGTTGCCGAGGTCCACGAGCGCGGGCCTCGCCTGCGGCCGGCCCGCCAGCACCAGCAGCTGCGGCCAGTAGTTCTTCACGTGCTCGCCCGTGCGCGCCAGGTTGTGCGCGCTCGACAGCGCCGTCTTGTAATTCTGCGCCTGCGTACTGCTGCCCCAGTTCACATCTAAAAACACATCAATCATACATCAACCATTCACATTCATGGTCCTCACCCCGCACTAGTCAATAAGATACGAGACTTGTGTCGTGGGTAGGTATCAGAAACTACAAAAGACTTTTGGGTCTCACAAACACACAAAGCTAGAAACAAATACTTGTCGAAGTGGGTATCGAACCCGCAGCCTGTCGTTTCACAGGGGGCGTCCAACCAATTGCGCCAAGGAGGCTGCCATAATAAATGAACACCCCTGTGATCCTTGTCCAAAAAGCTTGTTATAAATAAATCATAAACAAACTTGGAATATGGATTTTTATCGGAACATAAACATCGGAATCCAAACAAAATAATATTTTCAGATGAAGTTAGCGATGGCAGCGCAGATCAAAGTACTGATTCATGCGTTGCGATCCGAACCAATATAACCGCTGGAATTCCACCGGAATATTTGTGTTGTAATAACTTTCGGAAACTCTACTATATACAAACATAATGTTTTTGCGATATGAATCAAACACGAACGAGCGAAACTGTAGCAATCATTCATGAAGTCAATACCGATTTAGACGCGGTCAACACGGCTATTCTCGGTCACTTCCACTCACATACCACGTGGAAAATTTCAACGCTATTGATTTTTATTTCATGGACAAGGATCAAATTATCTGATAGTTGGTCATTTTCTATAATATTTTAAATGTTAGATGTAATCTCGTGTCATTGAAAGCGTTTGTATCGCAAAAAAAATATCCATCCATTGGGCATTGAGTATCCCTCGTAACATGAAAAAGAAATACGATGGTCTTTCGGTCTGCTGTCGGACAAATATTTATGTAAATGTTGCGACATATTCTGACGATCAGCAAAAGGACTGGTCCTTTGTAGTAACTGATACCCATGACAAAGGATACGGTGGGGCTTTGAGCTTTGTGTTGGTTAGACGCATTTTTTGTATTCTTCGGTATTGATGTCAGGAACACACAAACTAAACAAGAGCTTCAACAAGGTATGCTTGGTCAATACTCAATACATAGTATGACAATGATCTTTCACAAAGTAACACCTTTGAGCAGACGCTTACGGTGTGTTAAAATATCATCATATTTGCTAACCGTGAAGGTGTTCATATTTTCCATGGTACCTCTCGTGGATACAAAAAAAATATATTATTATTTTAATTAAATATTGACAATTTTTATTCGTAAAAATGGGTATAAAGCCCGGAATAAAGGCTTATACAATAAACATGTCAACTGTAACTCAAAAGTAATAATTGTTCTGTCGGTGATTTATAAATGCCAATTAGCCTAACAGCAGTAAGGTCTCTCATGTTTTTGCTTACATTTCCTAGTAGCTCAATATAAATACACCAAAATGCCTCCAGATCATTGCACCAGCAAATTTAACTACTATTGATGTAAAGCTACTTACCAGGTCTGCGATAATGGACAATGAGGTAGAGCGTGAAGAACACGGCGAAGGTGACGAGCGACATGATCCACTCGATGAGCAGCATGATGGCCACGCACATCAGGAACCCGGCCAGCGACAGCCACATGTTGTAGTACTAGAGACAAGGGATATTGTCATCACTCACTTCTTAAAATACTTAATCATTCTATAAAGGAGTCCTCTACCAAAGATTTCTTGGACTGTTAGAAACGGCCTGTGTCCCACGATCGTTTGGTCACTCAACATAAACTGACGTTTGTATATACGAAGAGGTAAGCAAAAGTAATAAATAGTGCCAATCAAGTTTATTTACGTCTCAATAAATACGGGGTGAGCCTCTCGCTATGCCAAGCAGAAGCGTAACCCCGTACATCATACGAAATTATTCTCACTAAAAATTCATAAAGTCAATTGTTCGAGATTCGAATCCCGGATCATACGTCTAACAGCTAATAAGACGATGCTGCTAGACCAATAACACTCCTGCATTGAAATCACACACAAGTACAAGTATAATATTATTATCCTACACATATTTTGGCATTCAATGAACTTTCTTTCAAGCGGAATATATCGATATTTACATTCATAAATACCTGGTGATGTAAGTTCATTACAATACACGTCAATACATAAGACTCAAAATCGTATAAACATTTATAATTTTCCTGGTAATCGAGTGCAGTAAGATCTGGTTTAGCGTTGCAAGGGGCTTACTCTGAAAGTAGGTCGCCAGCCGAGCGGCCGCACCAGCGCCGCGTGGAACGTGCAGAAGTTGATCAGCGCGTACGACGCCAGGTAGAAGTTCGAGATCAATGGCGCTATCGTATTCAAGTCCGCTGCAACATACAACTCTATTTAGTCCTATTATTTTCATATTACACTTAATACAATTTTATTTGGCGCAAATGATTTACATTAATATTAAATTTTACCTATAACCGTACTCGGAGACAATGTCAATTTAATCATTCCTTAGTGTAGTTTTACGAAGATAGTTGGAAGACTTTGCTAAGTACTTATTTCTTCCAAACAACTATTTTGTCATATTTTGCACCAGCACAGTGCATGCATGTGTGTACTAAACAAAACCTTGATAACTGATATCACTTGAATGGCAAAAAATATACTTACCAATAAGAAGGAACAGTAGCGAGACAAGGAATGTGAGGACATAGCCTCTGTAGGGCTCTCCGTGGCGACCGTAGGGCTTGGAGAAGAAGATGAGGCCGGGGTAGATGCGGTCGATGCCCAGCGCTTGAATCAGGCGAGGGACTGACAGCAGGTTGGTCAGCGCTGTGGACAGCGTGGCTGCCCAGCACCCGCCGTAAATGAACGGGCCCCAGGCAGACATCAACTGCATCACCTACAATACACACATTAATCATCAATTTCACAAGAAATTCATTGCCGAGTTACCTACGCCAATAATTTCTGCAGTGACCTGTTAAAAGTGGCTGGCACCCAGCGATTACCTGTAACTTTCATTAGGATGTCCGTCCAATTCTAATTTAAAAATATTAACACCGTTAACAATGATTATAATATGTAAGTGAATAGAATATAAGCTCACAATAATCTTACTTATTCTAACACAAAAGAGTTGATGGTGCAAATTGTGCTACAATATCAATCGTATCATGTATTTCTACATAATTAATTATTATATAATTTGCAACATTATTGCAAAGCAGTTTAATCAACATAAACACTGGTCTCAAGTCAAGTGAAACCTTTTTTGACCAATTCCTAAAAGAACGAAACAATCAACATATTGGTTTTGGAAATTCATTAGTCTTACCGAATAGCTATTATGTAGTCCATATTTGCAGGTGTTGTTGGCGACGCAGCTGCTGACGCCGCTGTAGTCGGTGATGGTGCCGTTGAGGGTGACGAGGTCGGTGAGGTTGCCGGACGCGTCGCGCAGCGCGCCGCCGCCCGCGAACAGTACCATCAGGATGTAGCTCACCATCGAGATGAGGAGAGATAGCAGCGTGCCCTTAGGGATCGCTGAGGCTGGGTCCTAGATAATTAATTATACATAAGGATTTTAATAAGACAGTCTCCCGCCACTCACCCACCACTGCAACTCTTGCTATCACGATCAACAGTGATAATGAGTTGATATCGAGAACTGAAGCTCAATGTGATCCACAGGAACAAGTTTGCTATTATATTTGACCCGCGATATAATTAATCAGAAAGAAAACAAATAAGAGGGTATTGCTGACCCATCTTTAAAAAAATCTACTAATAAAATTATTACTGTGATCTAAGAATAATTGTTTCTTTCATTAACTTTATTGCCCAGTTAAACACGTTATATCAACAAAAAATCAAAGCAAAAAATATGCTATGATTTACATAACTTTTTTTTTCTTTTTATTGCGTTGAGTAGCGAGACGAGCATGCCATTCGCCCGATGGTAAGCGATACGACCGCTAATGGACAGTAGAAATCCAAACAACACCATGAATTGCAAAGGAATGCTTGGCATTCCACTGCGCTCGCCATCCTAAGACATAAGATGTTAAGTCTCATTATGTCGAGTAGTTACTCTGGCTACAATTTCCTTCAAACCGGAACACAACAGTGCATTTACACTGATGTTTGGCGGGAGAAATAGGCATTGCGGTGGTACCTACCCAGGCGGCCTCTCACATATGAGAGACCAGTAAATGTTTTGTAAGTTGCACAAGAAACCAGTTCTAAGACTACTATACCTTTTCTTCGGCATCTGTCCGACAAAAAATGAATGTGCAAAACTAGTATGAAGATTTATTTATTTTTATTTATTTACATACATAGAGTAGGTACATACATAACCTCAAGCCTTTATCCGGAAGGGGTAGGCAGAGGCGCCACCAGGACATCCACATTTCGCCTTGTATGTTCCGTCCCATGATGTGATAGGGGGCGAGCCTATCGCCATATCGAGCACAAATTCCTGACGCCGGGCTGATAATGAATAGAAAAAGCCAATATCACTTTGCCCGACTCGGGATTCGCACCCGAGACTTCAGCTTTGCAGTCATATCGTAGAAGAACTACGCCACCGAGGCAGTTTTATGTTATTTATTTATTCACCTTAAATATAATGTCATGACAGTTTTTAAAACTAAGGCGGCATTATATCATACTACTCTATACAAAACTACTTAAACTACACATAGGATAAACTAACACTATAAAACAAAACATAACAGGTATATCTAACAAAAATTTTACGACGGAAATAAAACAATGTTTAAAATCCTCCTTCAATACATCTTTGTGCCACTTCTGTGAATTTGGGCAGGCTGCAATGACATAATACATCAATATGTTCCGAGATTGTATTAAGATAACTAATATCCTATGTAAATAATATCAATAGACATAGCTAGCTATAAGAGGCGAAATACAAGTATGCTCACTTAATCAAATTATTTATCTGACGTGGTTAGCCACGTTTTTTGGTATATAAGAAACCAAACTAATCTTCTATCTGAGGCAATTAACATATTATGGACGTCATTATATTTCTGACGCGAACATTTCCTTTATGGTACAATTAATGGCGCATTCCACATTTTTGTTTCTGTTGATTATTAAGCGGTACCGAGAATAACAATGACTCAACGCCCAACAGCGTCTTCAATTGATTCTATTGAATCGATTGAGTGTCCGTTACGCGGACGAATAAAAAACCGAAATTTGTAGGGGCAAATCGGTTAACCTCGCGCTGGTGTCATTCAATTCACTTGTAAAAAAGCACCACGCAAATGCAATTGTTATATGTGTTATTGGATCATATTTTAGCATGAGTCGATTATGTTACACCTATTGACATGCCACTGGCATTTGACTTTACTATTGTACTATTCAAACTGGTATTGATATATTTTAGACGATGTCTTGATGTGCAATAAATAAGTAGCAATGAAGTGTGACATCAATTTCTTGGAAAATATGAATTGATATGTAATTCATGTAAGTTGTGAAGTCGGGATCACCGCTGTTCCATTGACGTGGGTTAATGGTGTCATGTTGCCGTGGGTGAGCAACAAGTAGCCACCGCAGTGACGTCACAAGCACGTGGCTACCGTACGTGCTTATTTATTAAAACAAGCTTAATCTCATCACGAGATTAGCCGGTCAACAAGTTTGGTCAGTCGTGAATCAACTAGCTTTCTACATGTCTTGACTCTTAATTGCATTGTTCCATAAAGTTCTTTTTACGTCGTATCATTGAAATCAAATTTTCAGAAATTACTCCGAGGGAGAAAATTACATGTAAAACGTACAACTCACACCAGTTAATTGAAACATTGACGTCACCTCTACACGCAGCTAAGATCACAATCTACTATATTGTTCTTACTAAAGAAATGTATGTTAAACGCAATACGCAAAATTTTCACAACTCTCATGACATTCAAGAATACTGCTGAATAAATATGTGATTTACAATCGATATCTTCATTATCTCTTTAATACTTTGCTGTCAATATCGGGAATGTCTATTATTATATTGAATAGTTACACTCGTCATATAGATAAACAAATAATGTTACCTTTAGATCTCCCGATATGTTGGCACCCGCTTGAATGCCGGTCACGGACGGAAAGAAAATTGCAAACACGCTAAAGAAGTTTTGATTTATTCCTTCGCTGAGTCGGAAATCTGGATTGAAATTCTCTGAGAATGTGGCACCTGAAATATTTTATTTAGGTTTAAAAGGCTATTGAACACGCTGCGTAAGCTTCCTAGACTCGATCTCCGTACCAAAATAATATACGTGATAGTGACATTTTTATGACTAACAAGTACTTGTTTCGAGTATACTTGTTGTGGGATAATTCTCTCATAGTTTCTATATATTTAAAAAAAAAATTAGATATACCGGGTATATCAAGACTGCGACCGAAAATGAAACCAGGTGGTAGTTTTAGTGGTTACAGACACGATGCAAATAAAAAATTCACCAAAACAGCGACAGATATTTTTTTAGAATTTTTTAAAAATCATCTTGTTTGGGTGGTAAATACCTAGTTTTTGCGAAAATAATAATTTAAACCCTTACGTACCATTAATTGTTTAAAAATAAAGAGGTCTACATCATTCTTTTAGAATAACTTTGTATTTATCACCCAAATACGACGATAAGTAAAATATTACAAAAAAAAGTTGACGATTTTTTTTGCGAAATTTTTACTAGCATTGTGTCTGAAGTCACTAATACTACCACCTGGCTTCGTTTTCGGTCGCAGTCTTGATATACCCTATATAGGTGTCTAATAAATTGAAAGGAAAATATACCAGGATACAAAAATCATTGTAAGAAACTATTTAACATAGTTATAAAAAAATAGGGAATTAAATTTGATATATATAAAAAAATTGTATCTATTCACATAATAATATGGTTGTAAAATAAAACATAATTAAAACACATACATTGATAAGATAATGTCGGTCAATGCAATGAACATTATTATTATTATTTCTATTAGGCATAGCAATTCCATCCCAAATTTATGAAGCTTAGTTTAAGGAGCGGTTAATGATTAGGATAATAGATAGCTCTCAATACGTAAATTCAATAAATTGTAATTAGAACGAGCTTCCAAAACCAGACATAATTAACTAATCAACAACAATTACTATTAATAGTATAATTAATGCAATAAACATCAACATACTACTAGCAAAATTAAAATAGATAATTTACGAGCTTATGTAACACGACTTGAAGTTGAAATGAGTTACCGAGTTAAGTAAATTGGTTTTATAAGCTAACGATATTTCTCACTTACTTAGTTGCAGTTTATTATTTCTTGCTTAGTAAATAAGCAAATAGACATCACATTTCACAGATAACTAAACAAATATATCTAATAATCAATTCCTATTAAATTAAATGGTTTTTATTATAAACTAATATCATACTTACTGCTAAAACCGACGAATCCTTGCGCTACTTCTAGGTTGTCTCTTGGTCCCATTATAGTACCAACGACGAAGTCCACCATTGCACCCACGATGATCGCTATCAGGAAATTCTGTTAGAGAAACATAGTTTTTGCAGATCACTACTAACTATGTTGTGACGATATGTGTAATATAACTACGTAACTATAATTACAAAGGTCTTAGATACCATTCATTAACATATAATTATATTTTCGTATTGTTAAAGGTTGGGTTAAGGATTTTTATATAAAAACACAATTATTTCGAAATTGCATGCAGATTATACGGTGTAGTGTAGATCTGGCAACATTTAATTACAGCACGAATCACGAAAGTTATGTAGTTTGAATCAAACAAACTACAAAACGAATCAAAACCAAACTGAATGAGAAAAAATCTATTCCATTCTTATTCCATCATACTATAATTAAAAAATTCAGTGGCTGTTGACATAATATAATATTTTTTATGTGTAATGTGACAAATACTTTGTATCTTTCAATGAATGTTATGTCTCTCCCACTCGATACCGGAGCCGTTTTCAATTACATTAATTAGGGGAAATACATAAACTGGCGCATTCGTTTACGACTACATTTCCTTTTATAGTAAAAATATCCAATAGCCAATGTATATTTTGTATACCCAATAATAGTTAATATCATTATAGGACATTTATGACCGACAATTTTACATCAATTGTGCCCCCAGGGTCTTGCTTAACGGGCAAAAACGCTCTACATTTTATTACCTAACTTCCTGATTATTGTAATTATACCATTTCCTTTCAAAGCCCTAATTCAGACAGAAATAAGGTAAAATCAATTATAATCGTCAACTATCGTATTAACTCCCAATAATTGTGTTATTGAGTGGTATCGTTTCGAAACATTTTTACATTTCTACGATATATCATCATAAAAATGTAGTCTTGTCTTTTTTGCTTATTTGCCCATCTCTCTGGAGACACGGTCATGACATACTTCTTTATTACTTCGATTTGTTTACATAAAACGCGTTCATAAATATTTCAAAAATAAATTAATGCTCTTTAAAACTCGACCTTGTGGCTCTATTTGGCATAGTGGTTGCGCTACATATGCATATGCAATCTAAACACGTAAAAAGCCATAAATAAATTAATAAGAATTTGTCATATCCTTCATTAAGAATTATTTATTATTTCGTAAATATTCTATTGTTTAGAAAACACTAAAAATAACCTAAACGCAATAGAATCTTAGCACAGCATTTCACCGAAATTTACACGTGTAACTGAAATAGATTTCTATCAATAAGTGTAAACATATCAGCTAAATTAGCTACCACTTCGTTCTCATACTTCCGCGGTAGAATTCCGTCCACAACACCTATTATTCTGTGGTATTACAATTTACAGTCATTAGGCGAGTTACAATTTTATCTTAAAATCTACAGCCATTATCTTCATAGCTACTGGAAATATTTTTTTAATTGTCCTCATAACTGCAATGTTTCATGTAGGTACTACATCTCGAATTGTTTAAATGCTTGTTTATACGATTTTTGATCATTGTCATGAATGATAAATTAGATTTTCTCCTTGAAAACATAATAAATAACGTCACCAAATCTTCATCCATCATTCAATTCCAAAATGATTAATGTAGTTTTTGGGTCTTAAAAATTACCTACTTCTAATAAATATTAAATAAGGATTTAATAAATTAGATTTTGTCGTCCAATTAGTCAGTTTTAATAGCCTTCCCATCACATAAAAATGCCATCGGTAACATATTAGTTCCTAGTATAATTCCAGCTTTTAGTATAATTCGTGGAGAATTCCACACTTAAGTCTTTACACTAAATTAATGCCATTATCTTAATCTAGATTGGAGACGTCCGGCGACGCTATTTTATTTTATACGTGCATAAACGACAATTAACTAACTACACTTGAAAATTACTTTTCATTATTGCTAGAAAAAAATGTTTTATAATGAATCAAAACAATAAATGGTGCGTTTATCACCGCGCAGTAAATTAAGAGTTGATTAGTTGATCACAAGAGCACGTTTTATATTCCTTTTAATTTTCCTTTTCTTGTCTACACTGTACTGAATGATGATTGATGATGAATATATATCTTTATTGGTACATTAAATATTCTTAGAACGAACAATCTAATAAAAATAGCGAAGTGCTCGTACATTACTAAAACGAAAAGTTAGGATCCACGTTTTCATTGCTACGAGATACGTTTACTTTATTTATAGCTCTGGATTTATACGATCGACTTATTGATGTCAGTAATGTAATGCAATGTATGGATGAAAGAAATTATTTTATAGCACTTCTATATATTCAAGGGCGGTTACTGTATGTGGAACAAATAAATATGAATAGAACGTAACATAATACAATAAACCTACATACTGTAATATTTGTTCATCTAAAAATATCGTTCAGATATTGATCTTGGAATACCGTTCTGTTTAGAATCCATCGATTGATTTCGAGGGTGTTATTCCACTTTCTAGCTCATAGATTAAGTACTTACGTAAAATAATCTAAAAAATATTACCTATAAATCTGTTCAAATTAATTAAATGTATTAATTGGAAAATATGTCATGACAGTAAATAACAGTGCTATAAATTACTTTAATGCCGTGAAAAATCATAAAATCACACTGTATTGCTGTCAGCAGCGGTAAAGGTAAACATATTCTTTAGAGTTACACCTTCAAAAACAAAGCATCCTTCAAAAATAACCTATTTTCGGTAGCGTTTTGTCCAATTTTGCGTGGCAATTAGTCGCTATTGATTGCGCGTTGGCGAAGGCCGGGTGTTTGCTGAGTGACGAGGCAGCGAGCATTGTGGCTCGGGTCAATTGGGGCTACATATTACATACAGCTATATAGTACATAATGCTATGTTACGCACGGTTCGTTCAGACGTATGTATACGCTACACTTATGAATGTCATGAAGCTTTTTCATTCGAGTTTAATTTGTTATGTAAGTAGGCAGACAGCCCATGGAAAAGCCTCTTGGGCGGAGTTCCTTCATAATAATAGTAAACATTTCTTGGAGACTAGTTCGTTCCATGGGTGAGATTTTTAAAAAAAGATACATATTTGTTTAAAAGCTAGAGGTAAGAGACTATCATAAGAGTTACACTGCAACTCATTATATAATACTAATAAATATATTTTTTATCGCTAGCCACTTGACTTCACAAATCATATTGTGTAAAAATCGGCGCCAATAAATTCTCGAAACCCCTGTAACATTTTCCCATACCAAGCGAATACTTATACAAGTATGTTAAACATTAAACCATCTATTGCAGCAACAACCCGCTACCTACATACCCTAGTGTTATTTCCAGCCTAGAGACATTCACGGTGAGTAAATTATGGGTAATTCTTGCCACCGGGTTAACATCCCATAAATAACGATACTTGCCTGAGCTTTGCTCTCCCAGTCCATGCCAACAGCGCAGATGAGACACATAACGAGCAGCGCCACGGCTCCCACGATCCTCACGTCGTTCAACCCACCGTCGATTATCTTCAAGTCGTAGCTTTTTAATAGATCGTTGAGGGAGTCGCAGAAACCTATCGTGTTCATACTGGCCGCCACCGCGTTGGCAAACGCGAAGATAATTCCCACAGACGCGCCAAATTCAGGACCCAGCGATCTAGATATTATGTAATAGATTCCACCTGAAACAAAGCAATATGCCTTAATACGGGTTCTAAAGACTTAAGGATATCTGCGTACTTTGTTATTACGTCATTCTTTTTATACCGGTTATCGCGGAAATAATTTATTGATGCCATAAACGTGTTTCTCAAAAATAACAATTTAGGAAGGGATTACCACTTAATATGTAAATTGAAAAATTGTTAAAATTAACTCACAATTTGTTTTGGTCAATGTTGTAACAAAATAATCCACGTATAAAAATATTGGAATTGGGCTTGAACTCTACCTTTGCCTCTCAGTTCACACCCTATGTAATTGAATCGAGAGCCATAAAACGCCATTTATACAGGGAGAGTTTCTCGCGGCGATTATCGCACATAACCGCCATAGATTATTTCATTCTGACAAACGTTTACACGATGCAACTTTTTTATATCCTTACGATAATCGTATCTTCGAGGCAAGAAACTCTCGCTGTGTAAATGGGGCTTAAGTTACCACGTAATAGACAGTAAATTGCAAAGCTAAATGTCAACAAAACGGTGGTATTTATCAATTCACACAACTATATGTGGAATCTTATTGAATGAGGCCCTATTGGCAATCAATTACGGAAGTTCAAGGCAAAACCTACACCTTCCGAATCTTGTCTAGTTGCTATACAGAGATAACTTTTGTATTTAAACAAATAAATTTTTTAACTGAGATGATTTACTAATGCAATCTGTGTGACTTTTTGTAATGGTTATCCTTATCACAGACATCCTTTAATTAGGACGTGTACTGAACACGCGATGAGCGCATCATCTCTGACATAATCATACACTTGGGAAATTATAATATAACACTAGGTATAAGTAGTTACACCATTTAACTAAGGTACATCGGAAATCGTCAGTCGCGCAAAAACGAGCAACGTAATCCTTACTAGATACGATTGTACCTATGAAATATACAGATTCATGCTATTTCGATAGTAGGTATGGTAGTAGGTAGGTAGGTATAGTGCGTTGAGGTAACACCGTAATAGTAGTTTGTAGGGGTAAGAACGTAAACTCCTATAAAATGTAGGATGTTTTATCCTTGTATAACGGTGTTACCCCAACGCACCCTACTCAATAATCCCATTCATTTGAATCCAATCTTAAAATATCAAAGTGACGACAAGCAGCGGTCGCCATTGTAGCGTGTACAAAATCATCAATAGCAAGGTGAAGAAGTTTGCGCAATGGCGCGCGTTGTGATTGAATAAAATATATCTCGAATTAAAAATTAATCAACTGCGTAAGTATATCGAACTAACTTATTCAATCAGTACTACAGTAATATTATGTCTATGCACCGCTGGTTCTATCCCTCAATATACCCGATAAACTCATCGAAATCGGTTCAAAGTTGTCAAGAAATTCGCAGCCATTTATACATGGCATGAAGACAGAACCTCCTTTGTGAGTTAGCTTAAAAAAGATAAAATAACGAACCTCCTTTGACTTCTCCGTTGGTGCATATGGCGCTCATGGAGAGCGTGGTGATGACGCACACGACAGCAGACAGAGCGATGATGATGAGCGATAAGCCGATGCCGGCCTGCGACACCACCCACGAGATGCGCAGGAACAGCATCACGCCCCAGATGTTCAGCAGACATGGTATCAACACGCCCTAGAAACAAGTTACTTTGAGGAATTTGTATATCTTGAAGGTATTACTGCCAATCTGCATTAAGCAAGCATCTTGCGGTAAATTCAGGTCCAAGACCTTCGCACTTATTTTTTAAAACTTGAACAGATGGTACAGGAAAAATACGTAAAAATCCCAAGGTAAAAATCAAGTTTGGTAATAAACTTACTTGTATCCATCCTAATTTGATTCCAACAGCGGGTGTGGGCGATTTCGTATCTCTGTGGTTTTGAGTTTTCTCGTCCTGCGAACATAAAACCTTCAGATGATCACATGCAAACAACGGCGCATACATCTTGTTTGTACAGATGTAAAGACACGATAATACCAATCTAAACAATAAAGTTTATTATCTCCAGCTGTATGCAAAATGCACAGCGCAACCGCGTGCAGGTAAGGATTAACAATCTATCATTACTTTCAATCCTGGTTATTTTTTAAAATATGTTATACTTCATTTGTGTAAATTTAAAAATAAAATAAATTGAAATAAATGTGTGTTTATGTTTTTTTTAATTGTATTATAGGTAATTATCTTTTTTTTTTGGCACGCGAAGAGTTTTAAAAGAGGATCACAAAATTAGTATAAACTCTTTACTACGGCGCATGAAAAACTAAATATCACGAAATGAGACTGGCTGGTCGCAGCTATACAAAAATGTTTTAGAGCAAATTTAGCAAAAAAAAAGAGGATCTAGACTCCCATTTATCACAAGGTACGTTCACGTGTTCATAATGAATGTGATTTAAATGATAATCTTCATCAACATTACAGTGCCGCGCGATGAGTGACAGCAGCAGTGTTTGCGCGGGCTGATGGACACCACACGCCATTGTTGATACATGAACAACAACATGGCTGTACGTCACCCTCAGCTTCATCGCATCATCGTATTGTACATACATAATATGCTAAAGATATTTTCCTTTAATTGGCTAATAATACATTACGTGTGTTTTATTTTTATTTAGTTACCTACTAGTATAGTTTTTACTACCTATATTTTTCGTCAACCATACAAAAGCCAAATCGATGCCAGCAATTAAAAATGATTTTAAAAAACGTAACATATTTCCAAACTACTAAATTGTGGTTATCCAAATCTAAAAAAGATTATGGAGCTCCAACGTGCAAAAAATTATGCCGGCCTGTTCAAAACTGGTTACAAAGGCTGAATTAGGTATGCGACGCTATTTCGACCATGAGACCATGCCAACAATAAGTAGATAACATTTCACCTTGTTTCTGATGTTAGGCCTTCGAATAACTCAAGAACCGACTTTTTTTTCAGGTTTGCTAAACTCCTAAATAATATTACAGCAAAACATGGATTTTAAAATAAAATTTCAGTTTTGTTTTAATAAGAATAAAATAGACCAAAGTTAACAATTTACTTTACTCCAGCTCAGATAATTATTAACACATTACGTCCGTTTCCGTCCGAGAGATGAAACTCCAGCAAAATTAACAGGGCTATAAAATACATTCGACTCATTGCCAAATGTTATTAATCTTCACGATTTCGCGGAAACAAACTATGTTATCACTGGCGGAGAATACTTAATTTAAATATGAATCATGTAATAAAATAGTTGTAAGGAAAAAAAAGATCCGCAGTTTAATCCAACTATCTAGTTACAAGAAATATAGGAAAACAAATAAATACTTAGCCATTTTCCACTATCGAGTATCGACAAACTAGTTGCATAGTGACTAATGCTGATAAAACAGACAATCAATTAATAATTGCAAGTTTATCGGAATAAACATGCATTCAATTTCGATATAAATCTAAGGATGCTCAAATGTGCTCAAAGTTAATACTGCCTCCGACCAGTTATGACCGGAACAAACGGTCCATCGCCGAGTGATTCAACGCGTAACGCTCACCATCAAGAAAGAACTCAGACACCAACCAATCGCCTCGTTGTTTTAATAGTTAGCGTTGAAGTACGAATTTGTAACTTTGCAAGGTCGGTAATGGCAACGCTTGTAAAAAAGGCTTTGTAGTAAAATTAGCAGGATTCGTAAATGTTATTTTCCTTGAATGTTCATCTAGTTTTCTTTTATAAAATCAGAGACTTAATGGTTTATGTTGGTAAATTTACTAAAAAATACAAACGACCAGTTTAAACATTATTTTCCTTCGAACGGATTCTTATCTAACGGAAATTCGCGTGCCGTTTGAGTAATTGCTACCGATGTTTACCTATATGTTTTGGGAATGCTTATTTTATAGTTTTAAATACTTTTCTTTTTTATTCTTCTACCTTTATTCTTTTATAGTATAAAAAATTACTTTTCCTGATTTCAATATAAATCAAACGATGGAAACGTTAAATATTTTTATTTAACGAATCTACATCATCAGACATACAGAGGATACGTAGGTACAGCTGAACGTACTTTGCCCATCGCACTTAGCGATCGATAATTATTATAGGATTTTCAATTCCAATGAACATTACAATCCTGATTACGATCATATCAAATACAACAATATGTACGCATTGTGTATATTATTTGCAAATATTTTCTGTCTTAGCAAAATTAAGTGTATCTAACGATTACCAGAAAAATAATAACAAGAGACACTATGTCCCTATGGCAGAATATTTTACTGTCGCAGTCAGACTATGATCAGCCAACGTTAAAATGTGTTTTTAAAAGGTCATCTGGGATCATGTAAATGTGGTCATTATACTGTAATTTGCTGCAAAATTACCATTTTGACATATTCGTCAAATCATTCACCACATTACACATGATTTTTTAATTTCGCTAAAATATTACAAACGTAACGTTTACAATATTTTAGATGTTAAAATATTTTTTTAATATAGGATAAATTTATTACCACACGGATTTTAATTTCATGTGAAATCTTAAAAGATAAAATCTATACCTAAAATTTTAGCTTACATTTGGAGTGATTAATGTTTTGTTTTTCAATGACTAACTGAATGTCGAGGAAGGATAAACTATATTTTTTGCAGTAATTAATAAAATGTATTGCATAATATTTGACAGGATTGTTTGTCGTCTAGTTAACATAGGTGTGTGATGTTTTAACTAATGAATGATTTCAATATTTTATACAACCGGTGTCTAATAATAGGTTACAAAAAGGTCGCTCGTTATTTTAATACTGCTTTTTTAGGGTCAGTGACTATTTAAAATCTTTTATGCATGATCCGGCGGAAACCAATCAAAACTTATTCTACTTTATTTCTTTGGCAAATTACTTACTTCCTCTGTAATTAAATGGTCTCCGTGTAGCTCTCCAAGACTCGGTCGTTTCAGGGCCCGTTTAGAGTTTCTGTAGTTTTCCATCCTGGGCAGTGCTTCTCGCGTCAGCTGCGCGAGGGAGCTCCTTCGTCTCCAGGCGCTCTCGCAGTGGAAGGTGTCTGGTTGAGCATTGGGTATTCCTCGTTCCACTGTCTCCACGGAGGTGCGGAGCGGTCGGGTAATGATGTTGGCTCCCATGTGGATGCCATTTTTCTTGCTTTCTCCTTCCACTGAGGAGACGGTGAATCTAAAACACAATTTAAAATTGAGAAATGCAAAAATTATTTCCCTCAAATAAATACATTTGTATTTTAGGATATTCAACTCTGCCTTAGAAGCTTAGAACCTTTTTTTTGTCAATGGCCGGATTAACAAGACGAACAGGTTGAGCGACTTGTACGTCTTCTTATCGTTCTTAACCAAGCCTACTCATAAACAGAAGAAACTTGAATCAGGTATGCACTGTGCTCGTCACCCAAAGAAATTTACATCAACACCCAGTAATCTCTGGCTATAATCTATATCATCCTTTGAATCAGAACCAAATAGACAAATAATTACGATGCGGTACCACCGCACACAGACACACAAGGGTCTATGGCTAGGGTAATCACTCTTCACTCTTCATGATTTGTCGGCAGAGCATGTCATATAATTAAAAGGATAGATTAAAATCACTTTACTGCAGACTTACCTGTTGTCGTCATTCATCGTGGCGATGTCAAGTCGGTGGACTACCGGAAGCTGGTCTTGTACGACACGACTTGACGTAGTTTTATCGTCACGTAGAGGATTATCGCGGGCTCTCCCAACCACATAATTTTCTTCAGCCTACACCTGCAATAGGAATATTAATGTTTAATAACGAAGTTAACCAAAGTAAATAGGTAATAAATATTTGTTTAGGTACAGGAAAAGATTTCAATCGATTCCAGATTCATAAATCTTAAGTGTTTATTTTTCTATAGATTCTAAGAAACTTTATATGTACTGATCACTTTTGCAGACGTTACTATTTATTATTGCCTATTTATTTGTAATCCTTTACCACTTTCGTGTGTGATTTCTTTCACAATTTGATAAAGGCTTAAATTATCTATTTAGTCCAAGTAATAATCGAGTTAAATAATTTTATATTATCTTCTGGTAAGTGTTTCTAGCTGCCTATGAACTTGGATCGTAAGTCCATTACACCTTGCGGCCTTTCAAAATGATGGCAGAAGGAAAGAAGTATTTCGACATCTTATTTTAAAAATCTATCTTTTTTTTTCTCTTCATGGCAATGCACTATTTGTGCTTCTGTGCTAGCTCTCTTAGTAATTATTACTACATTAATGAACAAGCTCTATGCTTGTTAAAAAAAGAGGGGTACGTATATCGATTATAATCAAAGATATAATTAAAAATAACAATTAACAATACTGCGAAGGCTTTAATGAATAATAATTTAAGGGACAGAAGTTGTGAAGTACTTGTACTGTTTCTTTTTACATTTATTATTTAAAACTGTCCCATAAAATGTTCTTAACAAGCTGATTTTTAAAGTTGCGATGTATCCAATATTTGACCACCAAAAAGGTCAAACATCACAGAATCGTTTTTGTATCCACGAGGCATTCTAAATTTAAAGGTTCGTAATTTATTGCGTGTGCACGCCGCAGTGGCATCGAGGCGCGAGCTGAGAGCTTACGCGACGAGTGAGGCACTAGGCAAAGCGAAGGCTTTGCGGCGGTTCGCGCCGGTTAGCGCCGGTAGCGCGGGAAGCCCGCCCCCGGTCGCCGCGTCACATGGCATGCGTGCGCCGGCCCGGCCGCCGCGCCGCCGCGCCGACACTTGCATCTTTCCATTGCCAGTTTATATTCTAAGTTAGTAGTCTTGTTCCGTTATTCAGGCGGAATGTCTGCGATTAAATCTTTAGATTGCATGCAAAAAATTGCAAAATGAAAAACATCAATAGGTCGAACAAATGATTTTAATATGATTAGATTTTGCTATTTATGTAAAAAAAGTTAGAAGTTTTTTAAAATTCAAATAATACCTACTCTTTTGTTTTACATCAAAAGGAACGATGCCTTTAACGGTGAATACCGTAATGTCCGGGTAAAATGTAAATACCGAATGATTTCACGTGAACGAGCGTCGTCACTGCACCGGGGGCTTTCTGGCGGGACTCCAAAAGGTTACGACAGCGCCGGCGGCACTAAAATCGTGTTTACGCGCACGCCATTCATTTCACGTGGCCCGTATACACAAACCGACGTAGGCACCTTTATTGCATAAATAAACTTGACCAAGGGTCTCTGATGAAGTAACTCGTCTAATTTAGACTGTCATATTTATTCATGGATTACTGATCGGATACAGATATCGGATATAGGAATAAACCACCGTTGTTGTAGGCTTTTCCCATTGCCAATTTGTTTAGGAAATAAAATCAACTTGTAAAATAAGTGGTAGAGCTTTTTTAAAAGTAGTGTACACTTAGATCGGGGTGATTTCACTGTCTCAGAGAAAGCCGACGAGAAGTAACAGGTCCTTGCTCCTTGCGTTCGGTTAACGAGATTGCCGATGACACAAGTGTAAGTAGTAGGATTGTTTTACCATACGTTTTTTTATTACAAAATGATTTATTTTCACATTAGGTGTCGAATTAACAAACATCAGGTTTTTCTCGGAACAGTTGTACAAAGTAATTATTTTGTAAACATCTAACACGTTGTCCTTTACACAGCATTGAAGTATGCAGTCACTATTTCATTAATAAATTAGGATATTATTTCATAATCTACCTGCCGAAATACAGCTATACGTGTTCGCATATTTTTTGAACGCTCTTTTTTAACACGTCTTTTGATTTCAAGACCACACATCTACCTGACTTTTGATTTGTTGAGTTAGAAATATATATTCAAACTATAACTTGAATTGACAATTCAACAAAAGCCCCTGGGAACCTTGCGTTACCAGCACAAAAGATGTTATCTATGCATAAAGAAGCTTTTGTATTTATTTATTTTTGCCATTGTAGCATGAGAAATTTTTGAGAGATGCCTATGGACCGTGTTGAATTGATGAATGATACTAAGGCATTTGCTTGACAGTGAGATACATTTAATATTATGTAATAGTTACGTCGTTTTCATTATGGCGCATGGAAACAACACAAATTATCATATTATATTTTCCGAACGTCTTTCGAATTCGCTGTTGGCTATTAGGTATCTATTGTTGTTGTTATAGATTGTATTTGATGTTTAATTTTGTAATCCATCTTAGTTCACATTGTATATTTTATTAGTAGACATCATTCTTGCAGGTCAACGACCTAAACTGTAAGTTGTGACTTACATTCCATTAATAAGTAGCTTAGTTACATTACACATACTATTTACTTTGTCCTAGCACGGCAAAGTTCTTGCTGCTTACTATCCCCTGAAGAGGAGTGGTTTAGGTTGGGCAAATCTGTGGGTCTCTCAGCATCACACCTCCTAATTGGAACATTAAATTTTGATTTAGCTTTTATTGCTTCACAAACTTACGCAATCGAGAGTGCTTTGTTTGAGAGTGGTTATATTTATTCGTGCGCCCTAATAATACACCACTAGTATCCTTTCTTTTAAGCATAAATAATCAAGGTACGTAAATTATTCCTATTCATAATATTATGGTTGTTTCTATACATAGATAGCATCTGAGTTACCCAGAACCGAGATAATTTCTATAATTTATCCATGATTTGATACGGTTTGTAAACTCAACGGCGCGGTTTAAAAGAGATATATAATTATTGTGTCACGGTAGGAATTATATAAAATGTGTGTTGTTTATAAAATAGTTTATAAGTGCATCATCGGGCCTCAATAATTCTAAAGCATCTATCAATGCTGGAATTAAACAGAAATTCGTCAAAAATCTCTCCAATATTGGAAGTCACAAAATATTAAAGGTACGTATTTTGCTCTAAATAAATACTTCGACACGAGGTAACACACACACTCTATGTAATAATAATTAAAGTATAGATACAGACGGTTAGCTATGGCTTCTTTTCTCGTTGGTTGGGAATTGGGATGCCTCTTCTTTCACCATCCATTCCTCTCAAGACGGCACCAACTCTTTCCTTATGACACCCATACAGATTTCCTTAGAAACTAAAGATGCACTACGATGTAAGTATTACGTGGTGTTTTCGACCAAGGTCTCCTTACAATGATGTTTTATTTACCTTTTCCTTGCAATTAAGATGTTTGTCAGTTTGCTTAAAGTTAGATCGTGTGTCAATATGACCCTTTTTTGTGTACATCAATAATAAACCATGTATCAATAAGAAGGTTATTTTTTTAAGCATCTATGCACAAACCTGACAGGAAAATTGTTAATTATTTGTTAACGTGCATGATTACTCGGCTTTCAAAACAAAATGGTTTAATATTGTATATTTACGGACTAAAGCCTCAAAAAATTAATTTATATAAAGCCTACATCAGTTAATATATATATTTTTAGCCTTTTTATATTTTGCAACATCATATAATTCATTGACATACATTTTCTGACGCAGTTTTATTTTATGTTGAATTTTATTATAATAACTATGTTACGAAACAAGCCCACGGCTTTTAAAATCCTTATAAGAGTCGTTGTCAATAAACAGCTATAAAATAAACAATTTTATTATTTATTCCCAAATTTAAGCTTAAATACCCATAAAATATTTAAGATAATGATCAGTGAGAAATATAAAATTTGCATAATTAATTTCACGGCTAATAAGTCTTACGAATCCTCTGTACGTATACAAGAGTCCTATAAATATTCTTGTATCATAATAATAAAACCATACATATTATAATACAATACAAACCATGGATGCCTGAGTACTTGGCAACAATTAAATATGTATTTAATGAATAATTGAATAGGTATAATAACTCTCGCCTGACAACATCCAATTTGGTAGGAAATACATAAAAATTTGATGTTATAAATTGCACCTGTTGGAATGCTTGTTGATCGTGATCATGCCGGGCTTAGGGCGCGCCGAGGGCGGGAAGATGACGTCATCTATACAATGACAGTACCAATGTATAATATAGAGCGTAGGAAAAAACATAACACCCCCTTTCACTTTTTTAATATCCTTCATTATTATCTAAATATTTAGAAATTATAAAGACTAAAAAATATTAGAGCATTAGTTAGGTTCAATACTTACGTTAAATTGTATTATAAAGTTATTTTGTTCATTGTTTGTTCATGATTTTAGCGGTAGAACCACGTTGTTGTAAGACTTGTAAGTTATGACTTAGTATGAATGGGCAGGCTCGTCCGCGGCGGTACCACTCTCTCACAGGAAATCGCCGTGAAGCGAGAGCTTTGCTGTCGCGTTTCGTTCGGTGAGTGAGGTTGCCGGATGCCCAGCACCCCTTCCCTCTTTCCATCCTTATTTCTTTCGCTTCCTCTATATTTGATGGGGCAGCAACAAATCCATGATTGTAGATTCAGCGTTGCGGATGTTCAGGAGCGGGAGTGATCACTTATTACCAGGTGACCTGTCACCTGTTAGCTCGTTTGCCGCACATATGCAATAAAAAAAAGGTACGAAATCGATTCACGGCCCGCGGTTAAGATGCTTTGTTTCAGTTTATCTTCAAATCAAACAGTTTACTGTGACATCGGCGGTTAACAAAATACTAGAAAAGTGTAATCCATGCAAAGCTGCTCTATCCTTAGTGCCATTACACAAACTGAGAAAGTGGATATCCTTTTCCCAACACTAAATATTTTGTAAAACGAAACTTAATAAGCTGATGAAAAGTATGGTAATATGATGTAAGTATTATCCATAGATGTAGTATAACATAGATCGGCAATGTATCATTTTGAGTGAAACCAAAACGAGAATACGATAGTGTGCGTGAAGTTTGCATGTGTGCGTGACAGATAATGCTGCGCCATGCTCTGTCGATACTATCATATCGATATACCTAACGGCCCAACCAATAAAACAAAATTTTATAAATATATGAGACATTTCATGGTATTTTAACAGAAAAATAATGATTGTGTTTATTTCAACACAGATACGTAAACACAAGTAAATAAAGATAAATCGTCATATTTGAGAATAATTTTATTTGACAAGTTTTGTAAAGCATTCCTTATAATAATATCTAATGTTCTATTGTTTTATTAGAATGGCAGCCTCCGTGGCACTGTTAATTTGAAACCGGCTCAGAAATGGTAAATTACGCACACGAAATATTAATTAATATTTAGCAAATATCAATAGTGAATAAATGAAGTGAAGTAATAACTGTTATTATAGAATTGATGTTATACTACGAGATTATAAAATGAAGTGAAACCTCTATGGTCATTGACTATTTTTATCGACATAATATTATTGATCGAAACTGTCAATCAATCTCTAGCAAATGTTGGTTGAAATTATTATAAATTCACGTAAATGATATCATTTTATATAGGCAATGGATGCTTTCTACGCATTTAAATAATGAATAAGGACATTCTGTTCTACCGATATACATACAAGGTTTGTCTTACAATTCTACAATATTGTCACTAAACAACATTGAAAAAAGTGATACGATCTTATGAAAAACTATGATTATTCGGGTTTTTACACTATCACATCCAGGCACTGGACAACTCACCATAATAAATTACATTTAATAAAAGTAGCTCAGTACTGAAATATTAAATAAATCAAGAAAATAAGCGAAATTTGTCGTTCGCTTAAATGACATATTTTCACACAAATCTCTATAGAACGCTCTCCGTGTAAACGCATGGTCGCATCATGCGTCTCGCTTTAATGTATGATTTAAATCATTCTATCTCTTTCACATTGCCGATCTATGTTATGCTACATCTATGGTATTATCATTATAAGATCCTGTTAATGATTATATATATTAAAAGCTAAAGGGAGGAATTGTTTTGCCTCTAAGAATCTCACTGATCGGATGGAAAGCGACAGCAAAGTAGTTACTTATTTCCATTGAGCTAACATAATATTATTATAATATAATTTAAAATTAGCTCAATGCTGATTTCACGTTCATTTTCTGTGAGAGAGAGTTACAGCCCAAACCGCATAGGTTTTTTTGTGTTAAGTACCGTAGCTCTACCGCAGCTCGAAGATTTGTAGGAATAGGAGTATGTATATTGCCTTTTTATATTTACTTGTCTAATACTGATCTCACTACTACATTACTCTCATACATGATGTCATATTTTTTTCCGGTAAAAAAAAAGCCTTCCTTTCAGTCATAATTCATAATTATTTACATTTAATAACTAAGATTTGGGCTTTATTTATGTATGTGAAAAACGTTAATGTAAGTACAATGAGCAATTAGAGTACCTACATTTTTATTGTTACTCTTTGAGTTGTAAAATGAGATCACCGAGAGGACAATGGAATTCCTGAAAGTTCTTTAATTAAAACTAATCTGCTTACTTCGTTGTAACGAACTATGCCAGACCTATCTCCAATTCAGAAAACATTCATTCTACAACAGATATATCACGGATTAAGAGAACCATGTTATGTTCCACCTAATTTCCGTAAACAATCCACAAATGGGAAATATTTTATAAGATAATGTTTGTATTCTGTCGGTTCCCATACTGACCGTGAATAAATGAGTTTATTGGTCACACCGTCTTAGGCTAGATTTCTACGGCGCGGCGCCCTCTATTAGCCACGAAACCCTTGCAAATCTAGGCCTGTGGCGCGTCTTCAATTCAAGCGTCTTGAGCGGTTGACCATCCGCACCTTACCTTTACGCCGCACAGTGGGCTCAAAATAACGTTTCATAGACATTCAACGTTTTTTTTTTCTAATTTGACGTTTTTTTTTAATTTAAACATGCTTCTTAATGATATGTTTTAAGTATGAAGTCATAGATCACAGGAAAAGGTAAACTTTCGATTGATTTTTGATGATTTTTGCTGTATTTTTTCACGCCGCAACGAACTATTAATCATAGAACCACTCCCACTTGTCAAATGCCTCCTATAAAAGTGGAGTAATGGAAAAACACTCCCAAAATGAGGGAGCTCTATGTTCAGCAGTGAACTTCCTGTAGTTATCAGTTGGAGATGAAAGGTATACACACATGTCACATATGCGTTCAATGAACTCAATAATAAATTATATTTGTTTATTTTACTTCATAATTATTATTTTCATTGCATATTTAAGGAAATACCTATAGGTGATTACTTTTTTTTTTCAACGTAAATGTTTATATGAGACCGCGCATGACAATTACGAAATGTTGATGCGGATCGTGTGTATTTACTGAATTTATCGATCACCTTTATAGTAAAAGGCCTACCTTGTCGATAACGAGTCTCGACACTCTGTCTTCGCTTCTGTATCTCAAGAACTTGTAGCCCACGCTCTCAAAGTTATCGTAATGAACGAAACGTGAATTTGTTCACATCAATGACACTCGAAACGGTTTAGAGAATCTTGGCGAATTCATTTTCGCCACAATACATTATGATATAGTTACGTGTATTACACTATTCGTAATAGTTAATCGTAATATCATTTTCACAAATCCATGTGCTTTCATGATTTTTAGCTTTTTATTTACAGATCGAGATTCACTGCAATTCTCGTATTTGTGTTAGTGATTTGCTGCATGCAAATCCTATTGTGATCTATACTACGCGGGCGATTTCCACACGGATAATTGTAAATGTCCGCACGAGTAGCGATAACGAATTGCGAAGCTTGTCATTTGGCCGGGTCGATGTGAGAAGGGCGTGGTATCTGTCCAGTGGTTTATTAAAGTGAGTAGAAGGCTTCGCTAAGGCTTATGGTACATCTATTTGTGTGCAACACGACATTAAGTAAATTAAAAATAACGGCCGCTGAGTACCAAGTGGTCACACTATGATTGGAGAAATGAATTTAGAATGAAAACATAATTAACAGTGATAATGTTAAGAACCTGGGCATAATTTTGGATAAAACCCTGGGGTCCTCAACTGCAAGAGCTCAGCCGCAAATTGGTTGCTGCTGCGGTGTCTTTGAGAAAAATCCGGAATTTTCTTCCGATTCCCATGAAAGTTGCTCTCGTTTAGTCTCTTCTTTTTCCTCTCCTTAATTATGCTGATGCTAGCTATCTCGATCTCACCGAAGTCCAGTTTGAAAAGCTTGAGTGCCTTCAAAATTGTTGTATCCGGTTAATATTTGGTCTTCACAAATATGACCATGTGTCTAAATTTCTTGAAAAGTTCAAATGGTTATCAAAGCGCCTTCGCCGAAATACTCGCATTCTTTCACTTATGCATACTATTATATTCAATCCCACAATTCCCCATTACCTCAAAGAGCGTTTAAAAATTCAGCAGCAATTGTGAGGAGATTCCTCAATTTGACTAACCACAGGTGGCTATGTTTGGAGCCTCACCATTGTTGGGTGAATCTCTCTTTTTATATTTTTATTTTTATTTTTTATTATATACACATGTAAAAAATTTAAATACAAAATAAAGGGATGCAATACAAATATTTAAAATCAAACCCTTGCCATAATAACGTGACATATTGTAACGTGTTGAACGTGTTATGACCTAATTTTTTGGAAGGTTTAAACCGTCAAGAGTAGGAAACTATTTTTTTTTTTGGGATTCAGGTAAAACTTTTCCTTCCCCTACATGTATTTCTTCCTTACTCATATATTTCAATGTTAAAATATATAAAACCATATCTTTATTTATTGTATAGTGCGTTGGGGTAACACCGTAATAGTAGCTCTTAGGGGTAAGAACGTAAAGTCTTATAAAATGTAGGAGTTTACGTTCTTACCCCTTCCATCCTTGTATTACGGTGTTACCCCAACGCACCCTATACTTAAAAATATTAAAATATAATGTGTCTTTATTTCTTTATTGTACATATTTAATCCTATTTTTTAATTTATTTTGTCATTTTACCAACTTTCCTGACTTTTCAATTCCGAATTTTATTAACCTACCCTTTTTCCTTTTAAAACACGTTTCCCTACCTTGTCATTGGCGTAGCACAGCAACACAGTGCTTGTAGCCAGAAAGAAGAAAAAAAAAGGTAAAACTTAGACGCAACGGTAGGCAGCGACTTTGTTGTGCTGGACCCCTGGCATTGCGAAGGTCCATGAGCGGCGGTGATCGCTTACCACCAGGCGAGCCGCATGCTCGTCTGCCTACGAAGGCAATAAAAAAAAAACGCAAAATGTTAGGTACATATTGCGTCAAAGGTTTTATCTGCATAATTGGAGTTTTCTCGACGAGCTACAATTACTACGTTGTCTAGATGAGTAATTTAAAGGATATAAGTAAAATATCTACCTAATTACGGCTTTACAGTGAAATCATTGTGGTTTGACTGTGAACTTGTAATAGAATGATACATTTCGGACTTTTGTTACGCGTGAAGTAGGGACGTTTCCGACACAAACGTCAGATCTGACTCAGTGCTACGCAACAC
The DNA here is from genome assembly GCA_905220455.2 of Deilephila porcellus. NCBI lineage: Eukaryota > Metazoa > Arthropoda > Insecta > Lepidoptera > Sphingidae > Deilephila > Deilephila porcellus. The sequence goes on along the minus strand of LR999986.1, from coordinate 9,519,889 downwards.
GTGTATGATGTATTTGTGTCTTTCCTCCTGTTTTACGTAGCGGTTAGCTCTTCATCTAGGGGATATGACAAATCCCTTGGAAATTACTAAAACTTCATATAAATTATAAACTTCTTTTTCTGCCAGCCTTCATCCCACAATTAGGTACCTAGAGCAGCTGAAATATGACTTTTCAGATATACAGACAAAAGTTCTAGGTTTTCTTTTATTTATTATTATTAAATATTAGTAAATTTTTAACTACGTTATTTCTTTACCAGTTTGTTCAACAAACAACTTTATTTGATGTTTTAAGACATATGATTAAACAAAAGTAAGTTAAGTCAGCTTTAAATGGTTTATAAAGGACTACAGCAAATATTTAAATATTTTCCTGGTAGACTTGACGTGGAGGTTAACTTTTTATTTCTCAACTGAGGTCTTTCAATCTGAGGTTATTATCTCTGTCGTTGATTATTTTATCTCGTGCTTTGATATAGGTTTTATTTAGGCATGAGAAAGTAGAAAAATAATATTTCTCCTACATTCATTTTCCAATTTGATTAATACCGGTGCGGCTCGTAGACAACTAAAATATTCTTAGCAACTAAACTTATCATTAAAATCCATTTCACTGTCAATTTTTTCGATGCCTTTCTATGCTCTGTAGATCTAACTTATAGGAGTAGCACAAGCGGGTTTGATAAAAAACAGTCGGTTTCATTTAAAAGTATCAGCCTCCATGGCGCAGTTGGTTAGACGCTGGCTGTGAAACGAGATGCAGCGCGTTCGATCCCCGCACGAGACAAAGTTTTGTGTGAACAACAAGTATTTGTTTCAGGTCTAGGTGTTTGTGAGACCGAAAAATGTCTCGTAGTTCCTGATACCCACGACACAAGACTTAATCTTAGTGTGGGGTCAGGACTATGTATGTTTATGTTGGGTGTACTTATTCATACGAAGATACTTAATGGTATATTTATAGTTTGTGTGCTCTTCGAATTAAAAGTTCAGAAGCTCTTACAAGGGATAAATTGCAATTTGTTGTTTCTTCTTTAGTATTTACTATTTAGTAAATAATCGTAATTTAGAGCCTAGTAGAACTTGTAAGTAGTTACTTAAAAAAATATATTCTAGATTGTAATCAGGATTCTAAACTGAAACTAATTCGTCATGACACTGCTAACTCGCATATCTTAATATACTATACAATATACGCATATTATATCACATTTGCATCACTTACGATAGCTTTAATCAAGATTATCTGACGCTGGACTCTGGTCTATCGTATTGTTTTGTTTATTTAGTAATCAAACATTCTATTTCTACCATTACCCACTCGTAGTACGGATCTACCAACGGTACTGTAGAGGAATTACGTGTAAACTCTACACTCGTGTAAACAAATCGTTAAAAAATCAAAGATGTGTTATTGCCTAGTTTACAGAGAAGAACATAAATAGTGTTGAGTGGCCGTGACCGATAGGGCCTCGGACTCTGTACAATGTTAGCGTTCTGCACTTCACGCGGAAATTAAAACACATTTTCCAGAAACTTTGTCACAGAACGAACTTTTTTTCATAAATACGACATAAATTTTATACCCTAACACAGCATAGGAGTATTTTTGGTAATTAATACTTCATTTAATGGTGACCGTTTTGTCGTTGAGGAATATCCACTGATGATAGACGGTTATTCCTCACGGTCCCACACAATTATGTTTAACATCACCATGCGACCTATTCGTTTAACATGAATCTTACTTAATATTATGGGAACTAAAGGATACAAAGTTCGGTAAATTGTGTCATATCTATCTTGATGGACGTTGCTTTCGTATTTTAGCTGGCATACTTTATAGCACAAGGAATGAAATTAAATAAAGCTTTATTCAATAAAATCACGTGATACAAAAATAATGTGACATTTTACATGCCTAAATATTTCGTCAATTTGTTAACTTTTCTAATAATAAAGCATCTTTTATCACATTCCTATAATAAAAATCTAAATTAGTAATGCAGTATTTAGACACACAAATGCACTATTATGTAATAATATGTGCATAAATAATATTATAAAACATGCATTAATTATATGCATATTTTTGCGCTGATTATTTATGACAACATTTGCAACAATGCTTACGAGTTGATTCGATAGTAGTTACCATAATGAAATATGTATGACGGTTTTTCCATAACAATACGAACATGTGTGTGAACGTGAAACTAATCGGTCGGCGCATTTATATAATAGGCATTTCAACTAAGATTTGGATTTCGGTATAAAAATATTAAACGTCAAACAATTTGTTGTAATTATGATATTTATAATTGTAGCTCTGGCGCTCAAAAAAGTGATGTGAGATGATAAAATTTAAAATTGTTTAAATATCAGGAATTACTACTTTGTCGCGCTCTAATTACTAGTTTTTATATTGCATTGATAAAAATACGTATATTTAACAATAATGGGAAATATTTTATGTTAATCGTAATAGTTCTGGTCGAATGCGCCCCACAGCAGACTTTTGACACCTTATTAATATTCTTATAAATATATGAATATATTATAAGTGGAACGCAGTTTTACAATGAGTAAATAGCAGCGATTAATAATACATTAGTAATCTGTTACACAAAAGGCAATTGTGATTTCTACAAAGTACAAACTTGTACCATTAATAACGCAAAATAATATTTTTGTTGTTTCTTTTAATCGATCGATTTGCATGATATCTTTTTATATTATGCGTCAATAAATACGCTTATAAGTGTTTTACAAAAATATATAAAATATTTCCGATGTTTAATATTTGAAAAATTAAGAAAATATAAGTGTCCATTGGAAATGAGTTTGGTGTCTACATGAACTTACTGCATTATACCTATGTCGCTATTCGATTTAATATGTTTCAGTAGGTAAATAAAATGATAGGTATGTTAATAATAAATAGGCCGAGGTTGACAGGAGACAATGCGAAAATCTGTGTCCTTAACCGTTATCTTCAATAGTGTTGATAATTAAGTTGTTATACGTTCTTAGCAATGTGCTTATTTAATCCTTAGCAATTTAACATTTATATTTATCGTGTTGTTACATAATACAGTAAATAATACAGTACCTTCACAACAACAGCTGTTATAGTACTAAGCATAAAATGCACGGATAAAATTGTATTTAAGCGTAGACGTCTGCTGGCTAAATTCACAACTTGGTAAGGTTTGTAAGTAGTTTTGTATTTTTTACAATCATTTACCTTTGTTTCAGTGCAAAAAAACGCATTGAGTTAATTCAGGCATTGAAAAAAAAAACAGTTTTCAAACAATCTACGAGAATATCTTGTTATCAACACTAATACAAAAAGTAAGGTTGTATGTTCTTATCTACCTGTTTTATTGTGTCGGTCATGTCGGTAGTTAACATTTTAGTACAATGATTAACAGATGCTTTAAACCTCAAAATATTCACCACGATTGCTCTGTAAATAATTTATGTGACGCCGTAAGAGTTGAAGATAACATTTCCTTCTGAATTTTTCACTCACCTTATACTGTTTGCAGCCTGCAAACGATGTCACGTTAAGATATGATATTGTCACTTTTATTTCACTACAAACACAAATACCGATAAATATAAAAAACCACTGAACTGGAATATAATTTTAACTATATAATTTTCAATTAAGTACAGAATTACTGCTATAATATTTTATGGGAGTAAATTGTTCGCTCCGCGCTATTCAAAATCGAAAATCGCGTTGGCGCGTGCGGCCAGCCGCACTGCCACACATTTAGAGTGGCGAAGCCTGCTGCGCCCCGAGTCTTTATAAATGCGAAGCGCCCTTACGCTGTATCAGCCACCGTTGTTAATTAGGACAATTATTCTTTCTAGTTAGTGCAAGATATCCGCCAGTTTCAGCGACGCCGCACTCTACTACAGCCGAACTTTACGGCGTTGCTGTACTTATGGGTTATATAGTGTTAATTTATACCTACCGTGTTTATTTTTAGTCAATACTATACACTATTCATTCAGCCCTACAAAAGTGAATCGGCTATAAAACTTAGTTTAACGTACGTTATACGAATATCTCTAAATTTCGACAATTTGACTGCAGCTGCCAGTTGGGCACTGATCTTTAATGATTAATGTAAAATATTTTATTTTGATTATTTTGAAAGGTAAACAGCATATTATATTTGTAAATACAGCAGAGCATAACTATACAAAATGTAATAATACATTTTAAAACTATAAAATAATGAAGCGAAATACCGAATTATGTATTTAATGTAGTAACTACTTCATGAAGTTGTCTCATTATTTAATTTAATAACCTACTAGACTTTTGCACCTATTACGCTTTTCAGCAGTTGTAAATTAAACAAATGTAATTAATGATAAAACTGTTTATATAGGTATCTCCTGTAAATATTAGTAAAGGCCGTAATATAAAATTTGTCCTATAATTATTCCTCGGAATTATACGATTTAAAATGTAATACTACCTACATTGCAAATGAAGGAAAATCGCGATTCGAGGAAAAAGCAAGGTTTATTCGATCTCAGGCCCATCATATTTTTATTTTGCTTGTGTAGGTGTAAAAAGCGATTAATTACTAATTACGATATTTGAAGTGTAAATTTCAAAATATTTAAAGGTTTATTAAGCACGCTTGTATGAGGCTTAGAATATTTAATGTACCCTGTTAAGGGCTGTAAGACTAACGAAGCTTGTTATTTGATTGTATACTAGCTCGCTAATTCTCACAAGGAAAATTCCCTATATGATTAAACTAATCATTGTACAGCATATGCTTGTATGCGAATTAATTAAAGAATAATTATGATACATGATATTTTAATTAACGCAAAATGTTTTCTCTGCGTACATAAACGATGAAGTCAACGTTCTAATGGAACCGCCATTAACTGGAAAATAATAAGGACCAGTGACAATATAATCACATGACATTACGGAGCTACAACTTTTTACTTAATCTAAAATTTTACCCATATTATGCATAGTCAAAGGTAACGACACAGAGTAACTACATGATGTTTTTACAACTTGTTACTTACATTTTTCCGTATATTTTGTAGCCTTTAGTTAAATAATCATTAAAGCTCAAACTATAAACTGAGTAAACGTGGTATCAGAATTAAATAAAACCATATTAATTTAAGTGTGTATATCTTTGCTTAAATCCACAGTTCTACATCTTTCTAATAAGACTAATTTGTAAGTCCATTTAGGGCAATGGTAGCGTGCCGAAAAAGGGTCGTCCGACAAATAAGCGTTGGGGCAGAGTCTTGGCGTCGCCGTTTCTGGGTAATATCGGCTCTGACCGGATCGTTCCGGCCGCCGCCAGTCTCGAATGGTGACTGGCCAGTCATGGAGAAACATGCTGGTTGGTAGTGCACTTCTATTAACCCCCGCAATATTCTTGCTTGTGGTCTCGACCGTAGATAAATATTTTTAATTGGTCTGTATTCAGTACTGGTAGATGTATAATAACTGTGCTGTATTAATTTGTCTTTTATAGCTACTACGTGATCTAGTTTTATTTGATGAGTTCGTGTGTGTCTGTACTTCGACAATATTTTATGATTTTACCCTGAAAAATAAAAAAATACCAATGCTCATTATAAGTTATGATGAGGATAATTTCTTAGGCCTTAGATAAATTAAACTGTGTCCTCATACTTAAAACGCCTGATAGTATGGTACGAGCAAACACTCAACAAGAAATTCGGACTACTACACATAGGCTAATGTGCGTACTGATATTATGCACATAGGTATTTATTACTTTTCAGAATGAATGTCAATGACGCTTTATGAATTCCCAAGCAGTGATCTGTTATCAATAAATTGCCAAATTGGATGACGAATAAGCATCACATTATTTCATGTTCACTATAGTATATATTTCTCTGAACTGCATTCCCCAGCCCTCGGAATGTCCGTAAATTAATTTGCCATATGACAGACTAAACAAGATGATTCAGAAATTGAACATGGACGACTAATCACATTTGATATTTTCTTTGAATTCTAATTGACGTTAGCATTTTTAACATTACATTATAATAAAAAATGAATTAAGGTCATATTGTGCTATTTCTCAGCTTGTTAGAGATACATACGTTTATTGTCAGCTCATCTATACAAATAATAAATTTGCAACCGATCGATGTCTGTGCAAGGAAGATAAACGAGAAAAACTAATATGGGGGTCTGTACTAACGTAATAGAACCCAAAACAATGATTTTTAGAACTTTTGTCTGTTTGTGCGGTTGTGCTCGATGGATTTATAAACTGCTTAACGGATTTCAATGAAATTTGGTATGGAGATAGCTGACACCCTGGATTAATACTTGGAAAATATTTATCCCGAAAACTTTAGTGTTCCCATAGGATGAGGAAGGAATTCCGATATATTTGTCACTTTTTTATGCTCAAAGGGATGGGATGGGACTGGATTACATGCCTTGAGTGAGAATGAGACGGGACAGGCAGAATAATTAAATTCCAAAAAAAGTTAATTTCAAATAAAGTTAATCACGCAGACGAAGTTTGCGGGCAGCAGCTCGTAAATACATAAAAGTAAATCCTAAAGTTTTGTAAAATAAATAGCTGTACATTAGTACATACATAATCTCAAGCCTATATACCAGAAAGTATAGGCAGAGGCGCCACAAGTACACCCACATTCCACCTTGTATGTTCACGATATGATAGGAGGCGAGTCTATGGATATCGGGCACAAATTCCTGACTCCGGGTTGATAGAGAAGAAAAAAATCCACATCACTTTGCTCGACCCGGGATTCGAACCCGTGCTCAGCTTATAGCTGTAGTTGATCATAATATGTGCATTAGGCTCATACCTACGACATCCTACATGCTTATCCGATCTGCAACCTAACTAGACAATTGCTCATGGCTAACCGTAAACGAGTGAACTGTCTGGTCAACTATGCTTATCCATTTCATTCTGATATTAGCATTTGAAGAAACCCTTGATAAAACTATAAACATTGGTTGAAAACACGCCACAAAGACGCAAACATGTCGCGCTAAGCCGGACGCCTGTATGTATTAGATTTCCAGCTGTCCAGCATAATAGTATCAGTCAGCGAGAGATAACTCTCTCATCGGTAGCTCTAGAAGACCAAACACTACTAAACAATTTTTCATCTTGGTAAAAAAGATGCCTTGGTTATTTGATGAATCTATTAACTGACACATTAAATAGTCAATTTAATAACCTGCCAACGTCCATTGAAATATTCATACTATGCACTGGATAATGCCAAGGTACACTTTTTCACCAAAATGTTTTATAGATTTAGAGGTTTGGGTTTAGTATTCTGTGTTTGGGTCTTCATGAGATCGCATAACACCAAAAAGATATTAATCTTGTAAGTCTTATTCGTAAGCTTCCGTGGCACATTTGATCGAGAGTAGGCTGTCAAACAAAAGGCGGCGGGTTCAATCCGTGGACCGGAACTGTGCGGCCCAGTAAAAAATATTGGTAAGTAAAAAAGTAGAACGTAGTGATTACTCTATGTAAAAAAGCGACTATAATTTTTTCGGTTCTGGGGTTTTGATACCCAAAAATCTCATAGTTTCTGGCTTCCGTAACACAAGAATTGCATCTTAGTATATCAAAAACTGTTGGTTGTATTGCCTTATATTAAAATTTTGTAAGAAGGTAAGCAGGTAGGTAAGGTAGTAAGGTAGTTTTTAGATGTTGAGATTAAATTTCTTTTATTTTCCAATGGTTTCTTTATTCATAGTCCACACAATTCTTCATAAAGTTTCCAGCATAAATTCGACATAAAGTGACGAGCCCAGTTTCACTGAAAGCCGTATTTTGGAGCACAGGAAACTATTTCTACCGCGAACCACTAGATATAGACCTAATAGACTACATTCATGACTTATTTACATTCTGAGAATGGACTTCTCACTTTTTGTCAAATACAGTCTTTTTAGCAAAGGAAGATTTGCATTCATTCGATATTTTATGGACTAGTAACTTTTCTATAGACTTTTCTAGGCATCTTCAAGCCTTTTTCTGTTGCGCCTTGTAAAAACTAGTTGGGCCAAGTAACATAATCAATTCCAAACTGTTGATGTATAGTCTGTGTTGATTTTAGTTGAATATATTATGATGGTTCTTGTTTTATGTTTGTTGTATTTTGTTTTTGAATGCTTTAAAGTTGAAATATAGCTGGGTATCTAAGATTTTCTTAAGTCTTGGAGTGGAATGGTAGTAAACCAGAATTTTAAAGAGTGCACCAAAAATTTATTTGTAAACTATACTAAAACTTCGAAAGAAAAAATATGAATTAATAACTCAGTTGCTAATATAAACAAAATAACAATTATCAGTTACCGTAATTTGGAAAATAAAAAAACAATATTGCCACACCAGATACTTTATTGTACTGCTGTGCACATTTTGAAGCTTAGCCTAGAGAGAAGTGGTGCCCTCTACTTCAGAGGAATGAACCTGGAGCTGTGTGTGGCACCAATACCGGGCCTACCGTGCTTCACAGGCTTATATGTGACTGAGAACTCGCCAAGGTAGTGGCCAATCATCTCAGGCTTGATTTCAACCTAAAACAAACAAATATAAAATTATTACTATGTTTAAACATACAAAATATTATAATATAGTATCATAAATTGAATAAAAAGACCTAATGGCATTCAACACATTGACAGAGGTACGATAACAATAAAATATTGTTTTGGGCATACTATGTAATTCAATACCATAACCATTGTGAGCACACATTACTGCCTGTGCACAATAAAAAACTAAATCCAAGTGCACCAGAATCATAAACCAAACATAACTTTACTTACAATACGAAATCATTATTTCTGTTACTCAAAACAAAGTTGATTGTTTTTTACATATTTTAAAATTAACTTGAACAATATTCCATTAATCATTACAAAAATATTCATAAAACAATAAAACCAAATTGAGAAATACCATTCACAATATTCTGAGATGTTAACCCAAAAACTTTAGTAGTGCTTAGGCACTAACTACTTGATTAGTCAAGCATAAAATAAAGACCTCAAATAATATTATTATAAATTAATTGCCTTGTGTGTATAAAACATTTATATTATTGGCAATATATAAGACTTTTAAAAACACATTTTAGAATGACAGGACCCTGTTTAATGTTATTGCTGACACTAACGCAATGTACAAAGGGGGATATCCCTGTGGAGTAGCACCATGTTACATAGTTAAATATGAAGCCCAGTATGTTATAAATGAATGCTTATTCAGCATTCAAAATACATGTGTGTATTTTACTGCCCCGATGTAATCACATTGACTGTGGCTCATGCCTGGCATGTTGTTGTTAGATTTTAAGTAGAAGCTGCAATCAACTTAAATATTAACTTAAACAAAATCTCTGTTTCTCCAAAATTATTAATGAACCAAGTTTGTGGCTGCAGACTGCAAAACATGCCTCTTACACTAATGTAGTAGTTTTACATATCACCTTAACTACATTATGCCTTGCATAATGCAAAATATTTGTATGAAACTTGATTTTATTACATAAATAATCCTGACTTTCACATTGCTCTATGCTCATTTGTTTTTTGTCACACTGACTAAAAAGAAGATTTAAATCTTAAACGATCTCCTTAAAAAAGAACAATACTTTATCACATTTTATGTATAGGTAAGGACAAAATACATTATTTTATTACTATAGAAAAAAAAAATAGACAGTAATCTATTAGAAAAGTAAAATTGTGAAGAGAAGCTCCATACCTGGTTGAAAGTCTTTCCATTGTAGATACCAACAATGGAGCCAACCATCTCAGGGACAATGATCATGTTCCTCAAGTGAGTTTTGACGATTTCTGGTTTCTCATTGGGAGGAGCCTCCTTCTTGGCGCGGCGCAGCTTCTTCACCAGCGCCATCGGCTTGCGCTTGAGGCCGCGGGCAAATCGCCGGCGCGCGCGGGCGTGCATCAACTCCATGAGCTGCTCACTGAAAACATTTGAGGTTATATTATTACAAACATTTGTAGAAACACAAACGGCGCAAGGATAAGGTTATTGCTGGCAAGAAATGTGGATGCCACAATAAATTGGTATTATTATTATTTATAATACGATTAACTGTAATAAACATGGATTTTCAAGTGAATTCGTAAATGCCACCAACACTAAAATTAAGCATTTTAACTGAATACATTGACATGTTGGTCCGGTACTCACTTTGGCATATCAAGGAGCTGATCAAGATCAACTCCACGGAAGGTAAACTTCCTGAAAGTACGTTTCTTCTTAAGAGTTTCGTCGACCTGCAAAACGTAAACATTGTCGGTCACTTTCTGAAAATATTGCTTCTTCCTGGATTAACTAATAGCACTGACACGTAGCACAATAGTTTAACGTTAATTTTGTTCACGATCACAACAATAAACTTGGATAAATTATTTTAAAACAAATTACGAACCTCAGCCATGTTTCTAGTTTTTTGACAGACCCGTCAGAAAGAAAGATTTGGAGGAGTGATAACCCAAACGTCAAAATCTATTAGCAAGCAACGCCATCTGTTATTTGTGACAAGAACTGATTTCAAATGAAAATTATATTTGGTGTTATTTAGAACCATGGAACATGGACGTATTATACAAACAGGACTGCGCATTCTGATCGTAAAAACGATCCGAGCGAGACATGTTGATTGGAGGATTGTGTCCCGCGCTAATAGGGTGACCAAATTAAAATTAATATACACACACAGACCCAACAGTCACACACATGGCAGGACCCCACACTAAGATCGAGTCTTGTGTCGTGGATATCAGAAACTATGGGAGACTTTTCGGTCCCATAAACACTCATACCCGAAACAATTACCTGTAGATCACACAAACATTTGTACGGGGATTTAACCTGCGACTTCACGTTTCACAGCCAGCGTATAAACAACTGCACCACGGAGGCTGTAAAAAATATTATTTTTGGAATGAAGCAATATTATCTTAACATACCAAGTGGCAAGTTGCGGGCAAAGGCTAATACTGTTATAATTAAAATTGATATAGTCTGAATTTGTAAAATATTAAATACATATATACATCCGTCTTTTTCCCAGAAAGAGTGCTACCAGAACGTCCCAAGATATGATAGTTTTATTTCAATGTGTAACATTCGCGTAAATATAATTTGTTTTATCTGTAGTGTAAATAGGGTTGGTGTATCTGTGCTATTTCCCCATAGAATATTGCCTTAACTGATTTCTGTTACTAAAGCAAACGGCGCTGAATTAGTATTTAACATTTATCTTGGATTCGCGATGAGCAAATCACCTCACACAACAGAGTTATTCGCGACATTTGTACAGGCTGGATTGGCGTCCAAGTATATCTGCCTTATGTCTTCGTTCATTGGGAACTTACCTATTGCATAAAATAAACCTTTTTAGTAAGATACAATTTATGATACTGCCTGCCTCGGTGGCGTAGTTGTCCTACGGTACGATCACAAAGCTGAGGTCTCTCGAATTCGGTTAAAATTATACATTTAAAAGTGATTATTTAAAAGTTTGTTACACCTGTGATTAGTGAATATGTTTACGATTTTTTTTAATAAAAATCTATATATCAACCCATATACGTCCCACTGCAGGGCACGGGCCTACTCTACAATCGTGAGGATCGATTGAGAGTGGTTAGGCCATATAGTCCACCACGCTTGCCTAGTGCGGGTTGGCGGACTTACATACCGTAGAAATTCTTTAAAATCGCTACGGTATGCAGGTTTCCTCACGATGTTTTCCTTCACCGTTAAAGTACGTGGTGATTGACTATCAATACACACATAACTCCGAAAAGTCAGAGGTGTGCCCTGGATTTGAACCCGCGACCACCGTGATCATACAGGTAGCCGCGTCTGGTCCGTTACCAACAGGCCACCACGCACTTAATATACCAACAATAAAAATCTACTATATATTAAAAAAATCTGTCAATCTGGAGTCACCCCAGGGAGGGGGGTATCATGACCCCCATGACCTCCCCCCTGGATCCGCCCTTGTGGATGTACAATTCATGATCAATTGTACTAATAAGAACTATTAACATGATAGATTTCCATTAGAACATAGTAAAATTTTATCAACATGTATAAATATTTATCATTACAATGGGGTATTTTACTATAAGAAAGAAAAAAATCTAAAAACTATAAATGTATATAGTAGAGCATTAAGCAATAAGTATATGTTAATTTCAGTTTATATTTCCAAGGAATAAATTTTATAATTCGTTTTGAAATATTCAATTTTTTTATCTGTCCTAAAAAGATGTGAAACGGCTGCCGCCATGATGGATAACGATTCTACGTCATTCCGCGAGTAGAATACCCCCTCCGGTGTCCAAGAGCTCCTAATATCACAGTTTGTTTACTGGTTGAGTGACGTATCATTTTAAAGGAACATGGCGCCTAGCGTTTTCACATATTTGCGCGCAAAAATTTTAAATTTAAATTTTAAATGGATTTTTATTGGACTTGCCGAGCGAATAAAAATTTGATATTTTTTTAAATAGTTTGTCTTAATCTTAGGAACAACTTAAAAGACTTTTTGAAAATGGGTAGAATACCCCATTGTAATAATAAAATTGAGTCGCTTCTAATATTCAAACAGGTTGTACTTTATTCGATTTTTTAGCTGAACTTTTATATCTCGATTGAAAAAAAGATTTAAGATAGTGTTTTATTATGGTCACCGTAGCGAAAGAAAAGAGACACAGACCTCCATGCACTATTTCGCTCGGCTCGTTTTGCCTCCATTTTTTTTATCATAGCAAATTAAACCTTATTTTAGAGGGATATGTGTTATTTCAGAGCTACACTATTTCGTGAGTGCGAAGTCCTGTTTGTGTTAAATAAATAAATAGAACAGATAAAACAAAGGTACTATGAATTCCCCCGCTGTCGTATTACTTCCATGTTATAACACAATACTGTCCATATTTAAAACAAAGAAAGCTATAAGGATTTTTTTCATAGTAGGTTATAGAATACAGTTATTTGCTTTGCTCGGTTGCAGATAATTTTTGAGTCCCGCCCACATCAGGTACTTAATATTATTTCGCGCACTGCTGACTGTTTGTTTTATATTTAAAATCAACGTGACTGCCGTCCTTTATACATACATACTGCTTTTCCAGCACCGTTCCGTTCATCACTTCCTATCCTGTCTTATTTTATAACATTCCATCCCCCATGTATTCAATCCACATTCAATCCAATCCCATCCCTTTGTGTTTGAAAGAGTAGGGTATGCATATTTGAATTGTCGATTGCATGGTTATTCCACGGGAACACAACACTTTTCGGAAAAAAATAGCCTATGGGTTAATCCAGGATATCAGCTACCTCCATACCAACATTCAATGAAATTGATCCAGTCGTTTGAGCGTGAAGAAGTAACAAACTCACAAACTTGACCTATAAATTAGTAGGAAATAGGACTTTTGATGATGAAAAAATGAAAGGCGATCGTGTGGCCAGTTGATATCAATGGTGGCCAGTAATTTAGTAAATAAAAGTCAGATCACAGATGGCGCCACATACCATTTCTTTCATCATTCTTTGAATAATTTCAAGGTGTAACATTGATATCGATGATTTCAAGTTAATAAGAATTACGATGTTAATTGCACGAATATTTAATTATTTGTCAAAAAGGGCTGGTCTAGATCGGCGATAAAATATTAAAAGCAATTTCATGAGCATTATTATATAGATACATACTTAAAAGCTCAAGCCTGTAACCCCAAAGGGATAAGCAGGGATAGCACCGCTTGCGCCATTGCTATGCACAGATATTTTTTTTATTGCTGTGAATGGCGAGACGAGCTTTCCATTCGCCTGATGGTAAGCGACATGCGACAGCGCTCATGGACAGTAGCAAAACTTGAGCAAAACCCACAGATTACTTAGTACTGCAAAACCAAACAACACCATGAATTACAAAGCAATGCTTGCCAATTGCCATTCCACTGCACCTATGGCGAGACATAAGATGTTAAGTCTTATTATGTCCAGTAGTTACTCTGGCTACAATGTTCTTCAAACCGGAACACAACTGACAACAGTGCATTTACACTGCTGTTCGGCGGGAAAAATAAACATAGCGGTGGTAGCTACTAGTTACCCAGGCGGCCGGCCTTATATGGGAGGCCTACCACCCGGAAATGTACACATTGCATTAAAAATAAGGATTGGAAAAATAAATCTTGTTTTTGTTAAGTAAATGTTTATAGAAGCAGTCATAATAATTACAGTAAAAAGAGTATAAAATTATGGCTGGTCTATAACAGATTCATTTGTTGACTTTAACAGTCTGGATAACCTTTTACCAATCAATTTTGGATATGCCTTTGTTTTAATCAGAAACTCTTTAGATTGATGTGTTACTGCACCATTGTCCAACTGATATTTACACAGCATATGTAAAGGTTTTATTAGATCATAATATTTGGAGTCTTTTTCAAGTTGAGATAAAGCTTCAGCTGCAGTTTCAAGTGTACTGAGACATCCTTCTGTAGGCTGTGTCCTTATAATATAACTACTTGTAATATTAGTCAATAATTTCACTTGCTTAATATTATGCAGTATTGGACTGGATGCATATATTGCTTTTGCTTGTGGCCATGTGCCATCAATTAGAACTATATTATAACTATCAGAGTCATTTTCTAAATCTTTAATGTCAATTGCTGTTTTACTAGGGTAAAGCAGTACTGTGTTTGGTTGTTTAAGAATATCTCCCAAATGTTCATGTCTTGGTTGTGGGAATCTTTTCCCTTTGTATATAAGGCATTTGTTTTGAGCTAGACCTAATTGCAACATTGGGGCAGTGCGAAGACATCTTTTCTCTTCAGCTGGATGTTGCAGAAGTATTATAGTACTTCTAGGAGTTAGTCTTTCAGAAGGCAGTGCTGAACACCAACATACTATAGATGGTCTCCTGTAAACAAAAGAGAGTAACTATTTGTAAGAAATATTATCTACATTGAAAATTAGGTCCTTATTAACTTGACTCCTCCTTAAGTCATGAGATCATGCGCTCTACACAAACATAATTCCAATTGGAGACAGTGAAATATAGGTGTATTTAATGTAGTGCTTTCAGGTGAATATAGGTTACAGTAATGGAATGAAACTTTAAACATACTTGCAATTTTCACAAAGGTCTCGCATCATTGGCGGATCAGCTGGTATGTTGGATAAATCCTCCCATACTTCTGTCTCATTCATATTGCAAAACTGAAAACATATTCATATTATGTTCTCTGTAATACTGATACATTTGGATATTTTATGAAACAAATTATGTAAGTAGCAAAACCTGAAAGTTATATTAGGTTAAAATAATTTGAAAATTATTCATCATCTTCTTTATAAATAAGATAGGACATTTAAAATCATAGTATATTATAAATTAATTCAGTTTCAATATGACATCATTCTATAAAATACTTTACTTTCTATGCACTCATTTCCTTTTTCTTAATCTAAACTCCTGTATCAAAAGTTTAAGCACTCACGTATCACTTTAAAATGAACTTCATAAATTTACCTATGAAAAACTGCAATACAGGTACAACAATTCTTACATAAATAAATTGTACCAAATTTTAATGTTACGAAAACTTAAGCATTGTATATATTATCATTTTTTAAATTATTATAATAAATATATTATTCAAGGCAGACTTTTTCTGCTATCGAGTGAGATATTAGACAAAGACAATTCAATCGTAAAGCCTCCGAACTGTCAAACATCAAATCATTTGCTTATTTATAAGATTTAAAATCTTATATTTATTTTACACAAAACTGAAACCACAAGCATTTACAATAATGAATACCGCTTACAATAATTAATTACTGTTAATTTTGTTGCCTATAAAGTAATAGTACATGTAAAGTTTTTGTAACACCTTGAAATGTTCAAATATATTCAACTTTTACACAATATTATTTATTTTATCTTCTTTAATTAAATCATAAAAAATACAAAGACTTATCCCGTGCTTCAAATCCAAAATTAGTAATATAAAATTGTCAATTTGTACAAAGCGCCATCTGTTGTCTACAATGGAATTTAAAAACAAAATTACATGATTGCTTCTACTTGTAAGACAAAGACAGCAATAGTATTTTGACGTTATCAGCAATTGAAATTCAATTATAAATAAACGATCAATCATTTTTTTATTTACAAAAACCTAATAATATTTACAGTAGGCCTATCAAAACTATATCAGTTGTTTAATTATCTGGACCGCTTTCCCAATACGTAGGAAATTTCGAATGCAATTCACATAGTAATGTGCGACGCCATTTTGCGCCGCAATTCATATAGATATAATAGTTATAAGTCTCACTCTATCTATCGTTTAAAATGATCGTATGAGGAAAAGAATAAGCTGCAAAATTCACTGACTTTCTCTGGCTTGAATAATATAGGTAGGTAAGTTTGTATGTACAATTTTTATACGAATGATTTGTAAACATGGAGGCCAAGTGTTATGCTGGAGTGTGAAGTATTTTTTGTGTTTTGGCTTCCCTTCGCTATATTAACCGTGTTTTATGGTATGGTTAGTGGAATATTTACATAATATTATCGTTAATATATAATATTGTAGTTTAACCTCATATCACTCTTTGAATTTCTTCAGAACCGTGTAAACGTATGCACTTATTTGGCGCCAATGTCCTAAAAGACCGTTATGCCTTGTTATTATGAGTTGTGTATCGTGAAAGGGGCTAGTTTTTTGTTATGCTGAAGTGATTTTCTAACAGTGTATTGAACGCGTGATGTCTCGACATCGGCGAGTTTCATCGCCAATAAACTGGTCCTGCGAGTGTCGTCAGATCTGTCATTCCAACAAATTATGTTCATTAGAAATAGAATATATCCCAAAATAACGTTCAAATAACTCATGTACCGCATTAACGTGACGTGTTTCACGATTATATTTCAGATTACTATAATGTTTTGATGTGTCCCGTGGTTGAAATGAAGGCGTTCATGCTTTTGTATTTGGAAACATCTTGACCAACCTTGAAGTAAGTACTATACGCATTTAGACCGCTATTACAGCGTCATTATAACTACACCGCATAAATTGATAAAAAATATTAGTGTGCTGTAAGTTGGGCATAGTAATCATATTCAATTGTACGAAATTTAACAGTGTCAGTGTGGAGTAAATTGTTAGTATTATTCAATAAATTACAATACTATAACAATGTTTTGCATAATGTTTCACTTGGCTCAGCCAAGTTCAAGGCTGTATCAAGATCAAGACTAGCTATCGTAACATTGCTTCATTGAGATTAGTTTTTATGGTAACTGCTTTTACAATTGACTACATTATAGTTACATTTTTCAGAAATGAGCACTGATTTGCCAAAAACCCACGACTCAAGTGGTGATACGGATTCAAACAGCAATTCAGAGGTTAGTAGTTAGTTAATTTTGTGTTTACTTTTATTTAAATTAGAAAAGAAAAGATTCTGACTGTATTTCACAAACTCCTGTTACTATTTGTTTAATGGTACAGGAAAAAATTGAAAGATTTTATATTTGTTCAGTACTAATGACTGGAGTGTGAAATGAATTGTTAAATGTTATTTATTTTACTTTTTCAATTAATAATTATTTTGTCCAGTATAAAATAGAATGACACAACAGATTATTGTTTAATTGATAATGAAATTTTATACTCAATGGGTGATTAGATATAGAATTCCGAGACAATATGTTTTTAACATCATTCAGCATCGTTCGAACAATTAAAGTCTATATTAGATTGTTAACCATCATTGTTAGTTTTCCCAAACAATATATCAATTATGCATAGTAAAATAATATTATGACTATATAATTATGTCTCTTAAAATTAGTCTGAATAAATACTAATTAACAATAATGCATTATGTTACAGAATAGCAGTTCGAGTGATTCGTCCGGTAGTGACTGGGAGTGTTCTAGTGCCAAACAGAGTTCGGCACGGAAACCACATTTCTCAGTCACTTCCTGTGACACTGGACTGAAGCTCAAAATTGCAGCCATACCACCACGGAAAGCATCAACAAAAAAATCAGCAAAGCCAACTGTCAAGAAAAAATTAGACTCAAAACCTTTAAAGTCGGTGAAGGACAGACCAATTTCTAAGAAGAACAAATCCCAACTGTCTGATAGTAGTTCCAGCTCTGACTCTTGCAGCAAATGCTCATCAGACTCATCAAGTGATGATGACCTGCCTCTCAAAGCAGTGTCGAAGAACTTAATATCAAAATGCTTGCCACAGAAGACTCAATCAAGGTCTAGGAGTTTAACGGGCAGGCATGATAGTGACGATGAGAAAAAAGTTAGTGGCGACATCAAAGACAATTTAAAAAAAGACAGAATTGTGGCTAAAAATAATAATACTGTGAAAAAGACTAAAAGTGATGAATCTAATGACGCTGTAAAGCGAGGACGAGGTCGGCCGCGGTCTAGGGTAAGTCGTAGTTTTATTTCTAGAAAGTTGATAAGAACTATACCAGCAAATTCATTTTGGTCTCGAACTGTCTGATATTTTCTTGGAATACAGCAAATTAAGGAGAAAGTGTGACGACATACATAAAAAGGAACCTAGACAATTTAGGGATGTATGCAATAACAGCAATCTTTAGGTGAAATTGACAAAAAGATTGATTGAAAAAAAAGACAATACATCAAAGGAACAGCTGGTTGTAGGTGTGACATATCTGCACACCTTTTCAATAATGGGTAGATATTCAAAGAATTCACAAAAAAGCTTTCAATATTGCTAATGCCACAATCCCACTTCCGGAAGTTTTAGTTGCTACACCATCCCATGGTGTTTTAGTCGAAAGACGATGGCGATCTATGCGAGATAAGTTGGATTTTGTCGTTGCTATCTGGGTCTTCACGTTCCGTGGATGATGCACATAAAACTCAAAGATGCGAAAAGAAGTTGCTACTTCAGGGTTTTCAATATATAGGACCTATTTCCATCAGGGTCAATGGTTCGGAATCTTTCTGGCGCCTCCTATGACTCATTCGGTGTATTGGGACGACTGGCATACTTAGGTCAATGTAACTTGGCGCCAAAATTTGGGTCAGGGCTCTTGTATAATGGAAGTACTTGTTTAGAGGAAATACTCATAAATATCACTTCTTTTTAACCGACTTCAAAAAAAGGAGGAGGTTCTCAATTCGACTGTATGTTGCTTTTTTTTTTTTTTTTTTATGTTTGTTACCTCATTTCTCTGTACTGGGTGAACCGATTTCGATAATTCCTTCTTTAATTGAAAGCTGGTGCTTGTCGTTTGGTCCCATAAAAATATGGTAACGATCTGATGAATATCTTCGGACCTGGAGAGGGGAACTCCTTAAAATTAAGTAGGATTCCAATGGTTCTTCTTGCATTGAATTAAGTATAAAAGCAAAATTACAGTGGTGGAGGAAAGTAGGGGTAGGGGCGAGGGGGGGGGTTAGAAAATTAAGAAACATGTAAATAGTCAATATCTTCGGCAGCTTTTAACCGATTTTAGTGATTTTTTTGCATCAGAAAGAACGTATTAACACTTTGATCTCACCAAGAAATCAGGAAAATCTGATGAATATCTTCGGTCTTGGAGAGTAGAACTCCTCAAAATTGAGTACGATTCCAATGGTTCTTTTTTCATTGGATTCAGTATAAAAGCAAAGTTACAGTGGTGAATGAAAGTAGGGGTAGGGGCGAGGGGGGCCGTTAATAAAATGAACAAACACGTAAATAGTCAATATCTTCGGCTATACCAATAAATCATGAAGATCTGATGTAATAGTGACAAAGAATCATATTATTACAGTTTAATAGTATGCCATATACCATTCCGTAATGAAACCGATATCGGCAATTGGGGGCATTGCCGATTGTTATGTGTTGGTGAACAAATTGTACATGACGATGATAAATTTTGTGAAAACATGGAAGAACGAGCCGTCATGTCGGATGAATTGTTCGTAAGAAGCATTCGAGGATTAAATATCCAATAAAAGAAGTTTTCAAAAAGTCTCAACGGCAATCAAAATCAATTTGCAAGGACGATTCAAAACTTTTTCATGTAAGCTCGCATTTTTGAAAGCCTATTATTGCGTTCTTCACAAGTATCTTTTGAAATTACTCTGGAGATGGATTCCCTTATTTGTGACAGGCGTTGCTCCCTTTCTCCGTTTGTCTCATTTAAACGGCGCTCTCTCATACGAGCAGCGCGTTTACTAGGTCTACCCATATTCAGACTATCGAACTTTTAAGTCACTAAAAATAAAAAAATAAATCAAAATTTTAACAAAAAAAATAACCGACTTCATAAAACTGACAAAATTCATACTAAAAATAAACATCTAAAAAAAGACAAAAAATGTGACATAAAAAACAAACTAAAAATGCACTAAAAAGTAAAAAAATAATTGCGTATTCTAACGTCAATAATTTACAATCTATTCAATGTACATATAGGTACGATCTATGTGTTTTCCTCGCAAGATTGTATTTATATATTATGTATCCAGATAAACTTTCCATCTAACTCAACACATACCTATGAGTAACAAATAATAATAAAAACATTTATTAACAGTTCATCTAAGCTAAAATTTGAAATATATGAATGCACTACTTAAAAGACAATCAAATTATTAGATTAATGTACAATTATTGTTATTTTTGGAGTCGGTGTCAGCCAAATAAACTCGACATTATACCTGACAACATTAAATGACAACTTTATGAAATCTATTTTATACGAATATCCTCTTATACTATTATGTGGTTTATTAACCTTAATTCAATAAAATATAATATCTGACGTTTATGTAGTTACTAACTCATAAAACTCATAAATATCACTTCTTTTTTTTAATTCTAACCTCGCAAGGGAATGACACCTGATTTGAACAGTAAAACACAACTACATCCTGAGAATAATAATGACCTTTTGCCATTCTAGACAATCATACCGGGCTAATAAAAAAACAAATGAATAAAAAATAATTCCGCGTTAACTTATGTACATACACATGATACATATATTATTCGACAAGGGCGCCAGTGGCAGATAGCAGCTTCAACGTTAATGGTTGACGGAAACTATATCAAAGGCCATACTCTAACAATTGCTATGGCAATGAATTTAAACACATAATTAAAGCAAGCTGCATGGTGCAATTTAAAAAAATCTGTAGAGGATGTACCGTTAAAAGGTTTAGGTAATTTAAGTAGTACTTCAATTTTCGACCCACTATACAACAATGCTTTCTTAAAAAATGCAGAATGTTTAATCGTGCCTTTATTCTAGTACTATGGTTGACGTAAGTACAGATTCGGTACTGGAGAATTCATTTATTACGTATAAAATATAAATTGGAGTGGGAGTCTTTTTTATACAAAAAATCGGGTGCGGAATTAATTTAATGTGTTAACTTTATTTAGAGGTTTTACATAAAGGAGTTAATATAATTAAAAATATATATTATAAAAATGTATTTACTGATCAAATTACATTTTTAATCGAAATCTATGGGGAACGGGCGTACTCGAATATGAGAAACTTTGTCACGGTTTTGAATTCCAGAACGTTATGCAATGGGAACCATATGTGAACACTGTTTATACTTACGCTCGTTTTTATATTACAAAACTCACGGCATTGGCGAGTCATACTGATGAGAAAAAATGTGGTTGTTCTAAAACACAGCGTGGACGTAAGTATTGTATTATTAAATTATATTAATTTTCGTGTACAAATTATTTTTTATTACATAAAAATACCGATTCAACCGTATTATTCATCTGAGTTAATAAAATATTTGTTAGTATGTATATATTTTGGTGTCTTGTTCCTGTATGATTTTATCCGCGAAAGAGTATCAAGAAAATTAAGTTCTCTCCTTGGTTAAATTGTGAAAATTTTATCAAGAAGAAAAATCCACACCTACGAGAAATATTTCCGAACATTGCGTCCCTATTATGGACTCCATTAGTTATTGCCGAACAAGTCGTCCACTTAGCCCTCTTGTGTATTTTATTTAAAGGAAATAAGTAATAATAAAGGATCCTTTGGTCATCACACGTAAATCAATTGTCAAGTCAAATAAAATTAATTATTACAATTATGTATGTTTTGAAGGTGGTATACCAAAACAGGGTTTGCTATGAATTGCCCAAAATAATATTTCCTTGAATATATCTAATTACTTTTGGCTATTATTTATAAACTCCATTGGTTCAGCGACCCAACGTCATGCCGTATGCGTGATGATTCACTCTCAGTATATGATACGAGATGGCGCTACTTTTACCGATTGGGCTCTCGCGTAACTGTTTTCAGGATAGAAAATTGTGAGATTGCTTCAGAAATTATTTATAAATTATTTAGCTCGTTTAACCAACCGTCACTTTTAAGTCGGCACCAGTAACCTACAGAGACATTTTGATTTTCACTTGCCCAAATGATCAAAATCTATGCGATTATGTTTCTCGTGTAATATTGGTGTTTTTAAGATGTTATGAAATTAATACGATCCATATAAAAGACACAAACTATCGCATATTAAATTATTATTTTTTTGGTATCGAAATACTCATGCTTAAACTAATCTTAATCTTTCATTTGAAACAAAAATGAAAATCATTTTTAAAAACCAAAGTTTAAAATTGGAGCACATTATCTGCAAAATTTCTCAGATCACTCTTACATAAAAACTTTCTTTTCTATTATTAATATATTAGTGTAATAAAAAGCTTTACCATGACTTGTGATGAATTTCCCGTGGCAGTGGTAGGAAGAACATTCGTATCTGTCAAGAATCCAGTTAGCGACCATGACGCACTGGTAGTCAGTGGCAATTGCATCCCGTTCTAGGATCATTCCAGTATACATACACACAGATTTGAGCAGTTCGACAAAGTTGTGTCAACCTAATGTCGCCTGTTGTCGAGACTTCAGTAAAATCATTTGCAGTGTAGATAATAGGTATGTAGATAGTTACATAACTATACGTACATACGTATCCACATGCTAAGTGTCTGATTTGGTTTTGTAACATCCGAAAATAAAAACGGCGTTGATAAATTCGTACGCGTGCGAGATGCGAACCAGTTATGATCCTGCGTGCACGCTGGTAAAACACCCAACAATACCTGTCGGCTACCGGAGTTAAAAATCTGTATTGAATAGATGAACAGCTTCATATAAAATGTATAGCTCTTATAGCTCGATACCTTACAGTGGAGACGGCGCGGCGGGCCTATCTAAAAAGTAAAACGAATTAACTCGGAAAGAACTTACAGTCGTCGATTGTCGAAATACGTATTACGGTTCATTGTTGTTCCTTCAAAAGTAGAATGTACCACTAAGTCTTAAAAATAGACATGCTAGCAAACTAATCGGATTCCTTATTGTGTGCTAATTATTTTTAAAAATATTTATATTAAAACAATCAAGCAAAAACTTGATAGTACATATCAGTATAATATTCTAGTATTCATCTTCCGCCACCCATCATCAGATCTTGTCGCGGATTGTTGTTTGTCGTTCTTGTGACAAATGTGTACTTAGTATTTCTAATGTCATGTTATTAAGGAGTTACATTGCCCACTGTTCTTCTTGTCATTACATTACCTCAAGGGTACTATAATCAACTATTGTCGTACAATATTAATTAAAAAATCATACTGTTAGCACAACATGTGCTCATTATGGCTTGACCAGCAATCAGTAGCATCTCGACCGTGAAATACGATATTCTGGCTCCGGCTATCATAAGATAATTTTCTATGATTTTTTAAGTCTTAGATCATTCATATAGGTAATCAAATCTTGGTTTTTTGGAGTACCCAGTAAACGAAATTTCTTTAACGAAACCACCAATCACCGTTCACCAACGAATGAACCATAATAGAACTTATTTGGTTATGTTCAAAAGCTGAAGATTATGTTCTACAATATAATGTTAAAATTAAAAATAATAAAATAATTTCTTAGGTAGTGAATAGTGATGGCAAAAGCCAGCGGAATAGAGTGGTCTATTAACTATTAAGCTGATGGGTTTTCTTAGATGGGTGAGATTCTGGAGAATGTCCCGCCCTCTCATCCGCCACTGCAACACCTGTATCATTCATCAGTCGCATTTCAATGACTTCGAGCATTGAAACTCAGCGTGTCTCCAGAGATACATATTATGGAGGAATCGACCAATTATATTGAACATGTATGGCATTATAGATGTGTTGAATGTACTTATGTGATTGTGCGATTTTTACACATGTCCGTTCCGTATTACTCGTCGCTGCTTCAATGGAAACGCATTGCAACAGCTGATTTTCATAGATTGCAGCAGATCGGATAGCTATGAATGGTGCATCTCTATGTGTATCAGTTGCATGTCAATGTAGGGACTTTAGTTTTTCTCCTAAGTAATGTGAGGAGCATAGGGTTTAGTACGTAATGTTGTCCCTATGCAGGTCAATTACTGATGAATTGTATTGTACTTGTCAGCGATCTCATAATACATCCCTGGTTTTCCTCTCGTTATGACAGCTGCCATTGTAAAGTATAGATTTCAGCCAAGAAACGTGATCAATCCCCATTTTACTTACAAATTTTCACATTTCTGTGCATTGGTTGCACGAGCCACGAATATACCACTAACCTATTCTTTATAGTGTAGAAATAATCTAACATGCATGTAACGAGCAGAGTGAGGGTGCAGCTGTTTAGAATGATAAGAATGTTAATACTTATTTGTGTTTGTATTTCGAGTAGTTTATTCAGGCTCTTATGTCTTTTTAAAATATCCTCATCTAAGCGGGACCTCCATAGTGACGCCATTCGCAGACGATATACTTTTAATATGGTCCTGTTTTACATAATATTTTCAGCCATTAAAATATAAGACCGAAATAAGAATAGTTCAAGATCCCAGGGCCCCCAGACGTTACTTATTTTCTCATAAAAAATATAAATGGGATAAAGTAGTGTTAGTACGTACTTTGAGTGTGTGCATACCTGCTAGCTTGGGTCGACGGCCAATTCATAGGTACCAGGTGCTAAAGGTAGATAAATACAGTACTGATTTTTCTTAAATTCTCAGTGCTGATTTTTACATATGTTTTAGATAATTTTGTTAAAAATTAATAATAATTATTGCCAGACACTTTCCATCGGCGCTTACGCCTACCAGACGCTTTAAAGCTTCAAAAAAAAAAATAACATATTTTTACTTATAATCTCACTCTTGATTTTTATATATGATACTTAGGGAACTATTTGAACACCCCTGGTCAGCTGCCAGACCAATTGGAGGGGTCAAACATCCCCCCAGACACACATAAAGTGTTGCTATGTGTATAAGCGCGAGGTCATTATTTGTACGCTTGAGTGTGAGAGAGATATCTATGTGCCGTTAGAGAAGTAATAAAAATGATTGAGATTTAAGAAGAAAATTATCAGTGGTGTGTAATGCACTATTATCAGAATCAATATTGTAAACACAATGGAACAACGATACCTTCTAAAATTCTGCTCTGTTCGATATAATCAAGAGAGATTAAAGATTCGTTAGTCGTTACATACAAAATAGAATCGAACCTGAAGATTACAAGGTATTTTAAAGTGATCTGAATTGAGAAAATTTTATAAATAATAAATATAAGTTTCTTTAACCTATGTTTTATATCTTATCATCGAGTAAAATTGAACACTACTATTTAAAAAAAATTATGTTTAATCAATCTTAAAATTACACAAAGCTATACATGTCTTTCTTCTTTCGGATTATTTGTAGTTTGAACATTTTACAATTCAGCGTGATCTTTACTGTCATCATCGTCTAAGTTTGATAAGTCATCATCAACCCAATTTTGGCATTGACTATTTTCATTATCATCCTTATTACTTTCATTTTCTGTAACAAAAAATAACATAATTAAGAATCAAAGAGTTACACGGTTATATCAATTATTCAAAGTTAAAGTATAATACCTGATTCTTCTTGAAGCGATTCACTGACAAAGCTCGGCAATTGGTCCCTATCGAACCAGTTAAAATGATATTTATTGTCTTCCAACGTCCACCCATTATTGTCAGGACTAAAAATACTAATTTTCTTCATATGGGCATTCTTCCAGAGACTAGTGATGTAATTAGCTCGTCGAAACCGACAAATAATGACCTCGCGCTCATACACATAGCGACACTTTATGTGTGTCTGGGGGGATGTTTGACCCCTCCAATTGGTCTGGCTGCTGACCAGGGGTGTTCAAATAGTTCCCTAAGTATCATATATAAAAATCAAGAGTGAGATTATAAGTAAAAATATGTTATTTTTTTTGAAGCTTTAAAGCGTCTGGTAAGGATAAGCGCCGATGGAAAGTGTCTGGCAATAATGATTATTAATTTTTAACAAAATTATCTAAAACATATGTAAAAATCAGCACT
This sequence comes from Deilephila porcellus, assembly GCA_905220455.2. Classification (NCBI taxonomy): domain Eukaryota; kingdom Metazoa; phylum Arthropoda; class Insecta; order Lepidoptera; family Sphingidae; genus Deilephila; species Deilephila porcellus. Next base: position 9,493,316 of record LR999986.1, on the reverse strand, counting down.
GAGAATTTAAGAAAAATCAGTACTGTATTTATCTACCTTTAGCACCTGGTACCTATGAATTGGCCGTCGACCCAAGCTAGCAGGTATGCACACACTCAAAGTACGTACTAACACTACTTTATTCCATTTATATTTTTTATGAGAAAATAAGTAACGTCTGGGGGCCCTGGGATCTTACTCTAGAAGGTTGAGGACCCGAATATATTAGAGGTTTATTTTTGTCGTACAACTTTCAACTAACGAAAGCAGTTTACCTAGAATATTTTATCTTTCTTCTGTAAAAAAAAATATATTATTTGGTTTTACATTGACTCACAGGGGCGTGCGCTCCTTGTAGGCAAAAATGCAGTGCTTTACTTGCCATTCACAGATATTTTAATAAAACGTTCTTACGTTTTAGATGACTTTAATTAATAGTAAATAAATGAATAAACAAAATATAATAAATTAAAAACGCCTAATATTTTATAAATAGCAATAGCGCTGCAAAATAATGTACCTAATTAACCAAGTCATGCCGTCGCGTCCCGCAGGAGATTTGTTCGTATGTGTGTAGTAATTTTGGTGTCCGTGCACGGTTCGCAAACGCACACACCCATGAATATCGAAAGCCGCATTGGCTGAAATGAAACCAACTCCAGCGGCAGGCTACGGAAGTTCGGCAGTTGTCGGGAGTAATCGGAAATGTTCGTTGCCTATAACCCGAGTAAAAATAATAGACGGAAATCTAATACATCACGTATGCACATTATGCATTTTTGTTTAGTAAGGTTTTATTTGTTTAAATAGCAGAAATGTTTTGTGTTTCGCGGGGGCCATTTTTGATTTTGTTTTTTTCATGTGATAAGCATTGTTTACTATTTTGTTTGCGCCAGTTTATTTATAGTTTTCATAATTATAAGATTTTTTATTTTAACATTTAAAGTGTGCACATTTAACAGTTTATTACTGAGTTTCTATAATATAATAATTGTAGTGATTTGCTTTTACTAGTGCGTTTGTTGATTTTTTAAAATGTTATTTGATTGTGAGGTTTGTGTTGAAAATGTATGTTTATTAAAAATAACAAGTTCTCACAGTTGTGATTCAGTGAAAAGATTCAAATTGTGTCTAAAGGTAGGTGTGTGCCCGAGTTACAACAATTATACCAGCAAAAAGGGAATGTAACTCGAAAGTTTCATGATAAAGTTATGAAACGTATAACTATTATTTTAGCTTATTATTTTACTTATTAGAATTTCTTCCGCCGCGACGATCGATCGCTGTTTTGTCTGCGTTGCCGTAGAAGATGTACATGAATAGTAGTACATCTAAGACTTGTTTTGTTGGAATGGTTTCCGACTTAGGGATCCGTCGCGTGGCTGTGGCTATGCTAAAAATCTATTTAAATGATTTTTTTTTTGTGACCTAGTACTCCGCCGCATACCCAGTGTCATAATCCTGTGCACGCCGCTGTTGACTCATGATTTTAATTGTTGCTGTTAAATTATTGAAAAAAATAATTGTCTATATACTTTTATTTTTTAAACGAAGCGGATATAATCATAAAGCAGTCAGAATTCTGAAGCGTTTTATTTGGTCAGGTGATATTTGAACCAACTGGATCTATGAAAACAAAAGTGAATTGACGTATTTACCACATAACCAGTAGTTCACAGACCACATTTTCATTATTTTATTCCATGGTTACCTTTCAGCATATTACAGACTATTAACATTATATAGGTTTGACATTGCCAATACTAACGGAAACAATGTATGTTTAATTTTATTTCATTGAATGTACTTAACACGTATTGCGATTTATGTTAACTTTCTGTTCTTCCCACCCAAATATTTTGTAGCTACATATTATTTACTATGTCTTACATGCCTCTTTATTTTCCTATAATAATCCACTCATAGTGCGTCCCACTGTTGGGACCGCTCGTCCTCTACCAACGAGAGTTCTATATACGGTACAATACGGTTTAGGACATAGTTTACCAAGCTGGCTTAGTGCATGTGCCATAGAAATTGTTTTGATTTTTTTTATGGCATGCACTTTTCTCCTCCACAATGTTTTCCTTTATTGTAAAATGGGTTGACTCGATACGCACATAAATAACGTAAAGTCAGACTATGCTCTAAGATTCGAATCCTTGACCACCTTTCGGCAGCCGTGTTGGGTTCTATTCCAACAGTCCGCCTTGCATGTTAATTTTCTTATGATTTTTAAATTATAATACCACTGTTACAGATAGGTTAAAACGTCGGTGTGCACTAATCTGCCAACAGATGTCGTTATTGTGTGCACGATTTAGAATAGCATATGCAATAATTAATTGTTGGTAATTTGTACTTATAAATATTACATGAGGATATATTATTGTCGCGAACATAGTCGCATACATTTTCATGTTTTTAGGCATATGTATGACGTATATGTATTTAAATTTCGTTTTCGTATCTACATATGGACACGGTATCGAATAGAACTAATAGGTAACACCTCTGGTTGCATACAAGTTGATTTTGAAGTTAAATTAAACCACTTATTTGATACTAAAAATAGCGCACATTATTAACATTATCTTTTAACCCGATCGCATATTTCCGCGCGTATATAAAACAGCGCGTGTAAAGTCGCTAGTTAATATGATCTCATAATCAGAAACATCTCGGTCTGACGTCTGACCCACAAAAACTTTAAAATAATTAAAATATAAAGTAAATATTAGATAAGCTAAAATATGGAGCATATTTAACGTTCATCTTTCGAGTCCATAACTGCGTAGCTCGTTGCTATTGTTGCGACCCTCAGAAGTAATGCAAACAAGTTAGGGGGACATACATTTCAATGGACTCAGTACAAGATACCCTTACAACTTACCATCTTAATCTGATCCAGTTTTATATACAAAGGTACTTTTATTCTTGTTTACCACACACCCCTCAGTGTATAAGAATTCTCCATTCAGACGAGCTATAATTTATTAATTGTGTCAGTGACGACGCAGATGCAGATGTATTGTATTGTATGCGGCTTGTGCTTTTAATGTATGGGAAAATATCTCCAAATCTTTATGACGCTTTGTTAAATACTTTATTAAACTTCTGTATTGATACACTTTTAACGATTCAATGGACGTTTTCAAGGTTAGATACGGCTTAACGGTTGATTATTTTCCATATGCGTTACCAGTGTTTTATAAGAACGTTTACTTTGCTCAAAATTTGCAAAAACGATACACCCAATTAATTCTTCAAATTAAATTTACTCAGTGTTTCTATCTTTTTATGTGCAATAAATGATATATGTGTAACGAGTGAACGTCATTGTCATAGCTTCGCCATTAAAAAGTCGGTGATTATTTTTATTCGTCAGTATTACGGATGTTAGGCACTATTTGCGGGATTTTTCATTGTGTGTGCGTTTGGAAACGATCATTAGAGCCAAACAGTTAGTCGGTTATTACAATGTTGTTTTGCACGGATGCAATTTGGTAAAATTCAGCAGATTAAGTATCTAATATAAGTATGCGATTTTGGTTAAATGCGTCTTGACATAAAATTATGGACTATATTTCTGACTCCTAAGCCTTAAAACTCTTTTCTATAGAATAAGTTCTATAATAAAAGTCTTTTCTCTATGTAGAAAAGTGTCTGATACTTCTTCATAATTAGTATCAAAAAAATGTAATGACCGACGTGAAGGGTAAACGTGAAAGCATCTAAAACGATGTACCTACATATATCAGATACGATTGTCATAACCCGACAAAGATCGGATTCGAAAGCACTTAGATAGCGCGATATTGTTTGTGGGCGTTATAAACTGTTATTCGCCAGTTAGAATGATTGATTATCTCTTTACTTGCGTCGCGTTTGCTCTCCATGAACGTTATTTATGCGTCACGGCGAAAGTTGCCGCTACGTTTGTATTTGCATTGTGGTATTGTAGGATCTTAATGGTGTGTCATGTAGCTACATATTTAAGTGTGGAATTTGTTATCTTCGTAAAGAGCGCTTTTATACGAAGCAACGTAAACATTGATAATATAAAGTTATGAAAGTTTAATATCGTGTAGATAATGTGTGAGAGTTGTATGTATGTTCTGTCGAAAAAATTGAATTATTTATGTTAACGAACCATGCAGGAAGTCTGTAAAGGTGTTCTTCTGATTTAACACATTTCATCGTGATCAAATGTTTATCATAAACACGCGTGAAAGTATCTAGTTGAAGTGAACATCATATTGTTCATGTGCGGCGCGGTCGTTCACTCGTGACGAAATAAATCACTATTACCGGTGACGAAGCTACGCCGCGCCGCTTCCACTCGCCATCATCAGCGTGAACACAGGGACTCGAGGTGGTGTGTAATTGCAAATCAATTAATGTCAGATCATGAGGATAAGTGAGGTGTCGGTACTGGGTGTTTACATTTCGGTAACTAGTGACAATAGAGCGTGCATGTCGGAGAGTGGAGAGTGGTGACAGAGGTGTGTAGTGTGTGGTGTGCAGGGGCAGCGTGTGCCGTGGCGCGGTGAGAGTGGCGCGAGTGTTGTACAGCGTGCAGCATTTAATTAAAGCGGTGGGTGCGCTGTACTCGCGTGCGGGCGCGCTGCCGCGCTGCACTTCCGGCCGCCCCCGGGGGCTGCGCTTTTTCCTCGCGCTCGGGGGAGGCGTCGCGCGAGGAAAGCGCGAGCGGTCGTCACCCGCGCCGAGGAATTAAATTTTTCACGTAAACTGGTTTGATAGCGCGTACTTAGTAGTGGAGTGGGGGTCGCGAATACGCGCCACGCCGCGCCGGTCATTAGCTGGCTCGCGGCGAGACGCGCGCGCGTTCCCGACTCTGCGTGCGCGGTGCCCGGCACTGTCGACTGGCGCGTTCGCGTTCGCGGCGCTTAAACCCGTCAAGTGCACACCGCAAACGCACCGCTCGGTGCACACATACCCCTCGTGTACTTCCATGTGTTCAGTGTACAGTGTACGTACGGTGTCGCTGACGATTGATTGGCCGGTGTGATCATGTGCTCTCGTGTGAAACAGTGAATAATATAATCGGTGCAATTTTAATACGTTCCTCTTTACTCTGAACATCTGTGATCATTTGTGTTTCAGAATTTATTCGGTAATTCGTTTTACTTGGGATTTCGACGTTACGATTGTCCACAGTATTATACAAATATTTTCTGTCAATAATATTTATTAAATAATTGTACATTTGTAAAGTCTAGATATGGCTATACTTTTTACTTTCTTATCACATAGAAACAGTACATTAATTCGTGATCATGTCACCGTATTATAATATGGGCCGCGACATTAATTTCATGCAAAACAAACATTTCGCGCGATAAGCGGTTGGTGCGAGACAGCGGCGACGGTGTCTGCGGCGGGGGGCCGTGCGCGGGGCGCGGGGAACGGTCGCCGAATTTCCCTTATCAAAAGTTTAGCGGAGCTCAAGGTCGCACGTTATCACTAGCGGCCGCGCGTCTCCGATGGATTCGTTCTGAGATTGCGCGCATCGTTGCATTAGTCACTAATGCATTCGTATTACTTACAATGTGCATTTATTGTATCGCATTGTTATATTTGGATGATAAACTATAACTTGTAATTATAAATAATCTAAATAAATGTAAAACGCTCCTATTGCAAATAGTATGAAAGAGTGAAAGAAATCATACAGTTTTATTAAATGACTGCTATTAGTTAGATTTATATTACATAATGCGTTCATTGAAAGTTTTATTTAATTTAAAAATCTTTTAATTGATAAAAATATTCACTTATCTATAAAATGTGATTATTTTGATTCCTTTCGTAAACATTTAAAAAATATTATAAGTATTTATCTTTTAGATTTGTCTTAGATAAGAGACAAAAATAATCCCATCAGCATTTATCATATCAGACATTGCAAAAATAGTCGTTAGGTTGTTTTTTAAAACACAAAAAATTCAAACACAGATATAAAACGGAAACCAGTTCTGTGTGTAACGCCCGGATCCCAAGAATAAAACGTACGTGTCGATTGTAGCAAATTAGTTGCAATAAGGTGTGCCGAGATTCGCTCCAACGTAAATCTGTTTGAGCGTGTGTGATGTAGATCGCGACCTAGTTGCGCGTGATTGAGGATAAAACAATATAAATAGCTCGTCAACGTTAGTGGACGTGAGCGGTGGCTGCGAGTGGCGAGAACTCGACACCCGCGTTACTCCAGCCGTACTCGTGCACTCCCGGAGACCAGTGATGTTGGCATGATGCGGCACGCGGCTAACGCAGCAGCGTGGACGGCGCCCGGCGAGGTCTGGGAGTACGTCAGCCAGCTCGTCAGCTCCTACCACGACCAGCACGACTGCCAGGTGCACACCGCCACACACATCAACATTACACACCACACACTCACACAACACACTACGCAAATCATTTTATTACATTCTATTTATCTTGAAACTTGTCAATCCATACTCATTTTCGTAATATTCGACAATCCTTGTGTACGAATAATGTCACGAGTAAAGACAATATTACTTGACAAACGTAATGCAATAGGCGGAGACCAGCGATTGCGTAGTTAATAGTCGCGGTTGACGTTGATACGTTCTATAATCATCATTTGTTCTTGTAAATATATTTATGAGTTATTTTTCTACATGCAGGACTTGTATAATGTAAGCATAATTACTGCACAGATGACATAGTCAGGGTCGTAACGAGTCACGTTTGAAATTGTACCAAATACGATGTATCCTACTGGTGGTCCGTGAGTGAGTGCAGCTCCTTGTACAGGAGCGTTGGAGCGCATCGATAATAACACTACACAGGTGTGACTCACGTGTACAATTAACGTCTCTTGTAATTCACATGTTGGTATTATACACAGTACACACACGGAGACCTAGTTAACATCGTGGCTAATAGATAATTTGTACCTTGTCTGCTATGTGTGTTACAAATTTCGATCCACTCCAACATGCTATTTCACTTTTTATTCATGCACACTGGACCATTATTCAACTATGGTAGTTTTCTAGGTTTCCGCTCCGTGAATTTATTAAACTCGATGCTATGTAGGCCGCGGAATCTGCATAACGTTCGTACAGTGGTTAAAACCTAAAAATGTTTATATTTGATTAAATTTATTTGGTACGTATGTAAACACTAGTAGCATCGAAAGAAGTACATCTAAATATTTAGTTCTTACAATTACAAAATGTTGTTGAGGGAACGCTTAAAAAGAACCAAATAAATATATTTATTCGTTTTTCTTAAACCTAATTTTGTAAAATAGACTTAACTCGAAATGTAAAAAAATAACACCCAAAATCAATCAATACCATATTGAAAAAAAATGTTGTAGATCCGTTAATATATCCACGACTAAGGAAAATTTAAGTTTGCGCTTTAGCTTCTGTTCGTTGAACTCATTTGTACAAATAGCAATGAAGTGCCATGTAATAGACAGATCAAACTTGGTTTATTTGACCGTGAAATTGTGATCGACCGAGCGTGACCGCTTCGCGTGCTTACCTATGAAGGAATGCACTCGCACACAAATATGTGTGCGTACACACTGTCTTTCTTTAACCAGGATTAATGCAGATCCACTAACTATCACTTTAGATTTCAATAGGTATCAAAGCGGTCTTAATTTATTTCGAATTCCTTTTACGTCTGCGATGACTTATGTCAGCACACACAATTTTTTGCGTTGTTTTGTCATTTTTTTTTGTAATGAAACGTCGTTCGGTGGGAACGAATTTTTATTAGTGACTATTTATGATCATCTACAATGAAATCATTTCGATGTCGTTGATCGGTTCAAGGTCGACGACAAAATTAATTTTTAGTCCAGTGTTATATATAATTGGACGTTTGGTACCTATAAGTGTAATTGTGTAATCCGGTTGATGTGAACGTTTTTGGCGGGCTCCGTGCTTCCCTACATTTCTCTGATTGTAACGAAGAATTTTATTAGCCAGCTTCAGTACAGACGCAGTCGTGATTGATGTCGTTTGCCGCTGAAGCCCTGCTTGATCTTATCGTGCCGATCTAATAGGTTTAACGAGATTACGGTACTCACTACCCATAGTGGAATTTGCATCTTTTCCTGATTACATCCAACCTATTACATTATCTTGTTGGGTTTTATTGAGAACGAATGTTGGCGGGCGAGTCAAGTGGACGTTATTCTTTTGTTTTAAACGGGGAACCTGTTTACACATGTCAATGCGATGGATCCCGCCATAATAACGATCAACTTTAATGACCGATTGCGCAACGGATACGGTTTCATCTAATGTCGGCGATGATTCAATGCAGTTTATTCAAGTGCGTTTTGCTTCGCCTGTTAATACTTACATGTTTTTATAGTCATATATCGAGCGTTCTCTGTGTTGATTTAATATTACTTTTGTCCGTTCTGTTATAAATTGATTGATCCGAGCTGTCATTAGACATGACGACATGCTTAAGCGTAGTCATTACGAAAGGACTTCAGTGTTAATTCTCGATAAGGTCGAAATAATCTTAACCCTTACAACACATGTATGAACGGCGTATAAAGATATTGGCAAAGTAGGAAAGCGTCTATGAATATGGTTTTGTTGGAAGGTTATCCACACAGACATTTTGTCCACGATCCACACATTAATGGCGCATCGACATAGCGGTTGTATTGCATTTTGCGGTATTTGACGAGTGTTGAATTTGCAGACGCGCTTATGACGGCGGCGGCGGGAGGTGGTGGTAACTAAAACCGGTTGGACACCTTTGTCGCCGCGCAACCGCCGGCTTTTGGTGATATCCGCAAAAAGTGCGCAATGGCATGCGATGAGTTTGGTCGGTTGTTAATCGATGCGCAGATATCGAAGTTAACGACCAAACGTCCCTTGCTAAACTCGATCTCATTATACGAGACATTGATTTGCTGGAATTGCTATTTGAACCGGTTGGACTCCGTCTATTCCATGCGCGTAGATGACTGAGTTGTGTTCCCACTTTCCATAATTGCGCATAGGATACTTATTATATTGAAATTATTCAACGCGAACAGGCAGTAATGAGTTGGAAGTCACCGTTACTCTCCAGTCTCCAGTTAATATTACATTCTCAAGTGGGCGAGGAAGACACACATGTCTCGTGTCTCCAGATTGCCAAGTGACACTTTTGTCGGAATGTGAACACTGAACATGTAAAAGCTGGTTCCATAATTTGCGCGGTATGAAAGTGTTTTCGGTGAATCTTCGTGCCTGCCGACTTGTTCACATTGATTTTATGCATCATCGTCGCATCCTTACGTTCAATCGTTCTCTTTATAAATAATTTGCCGACCCTCATATGGGCTTGTTGTATTAATAATAAAAGCGTTCAATGATGCTCGTCCTCGTGTCCCAATTAAATATTTATAAAGAGTATTCGTCACAATATACATTTTGCTATTACTATCGCTTGTTGTGCATTTACCCGTCGTTTTTTATTTTAAATGTTATTTATTATAAACAGAAGAATATAAAGCGCGTCCACATTAATTATAATACGTGCATAGCGCTTATTATTATAATATTTTGTTCAATTTCAATCAGATTCCCTATACACCTGCTTAATGTTTTTTATGTTCTCCGTGGAACGGAAGTCTCTACAATGGAGGTATAACTCGCAGTGTCAGACCGGTCCGGGATACTAAACATCGTAAACCATGTAATTAATATATCAGAATCCTCGCATCTCGGGGAGGTAATTATTAAACGTCAATAAATAAAGTAGACCGCATACTCATTACGCTCGTGATACGGGAAAAGTACATACATAAACGTATAGCTTTAAATTACACTCTGAACATCAAGTGACATTTAAGTTGTCTGTGTGAAAAATCGGCTACTGATTACTCATATTTTACTCGTATATCCAATTAATATATATATATATATATTATGATACGGAGTTAAAAAACCAACAACATGCAATGACAATGAAAATAATAATGATATCGCATTATGCCATTTATGTGCTTGTATCTGTAGATAACTAGGTGGGTAGAAATGAGCATTGCGTATTGACACTGCGAATAGGCCGGGAATCGGGATAAGCCGGTCTAACGGCCATCTTAGCTTAGCTGTCGTTTAATAAAGCCCCTACGACAACTCCACGCTTCGGCAGGGCTGCCCGACACTTTCAGATGACCTTATATGGCGCTGCATCCATCTCCTTTATGCATCAGTTGTTCATTAATGAATACTTCAGTGACGCGTATTATAATTTCCCACGCTTTTTCCTCAAACCAGAACCAATTAATGCTCCCAATAATAATTTAATTAATATTGAATTCGTAATAATGATTGCGGTTAACCGTTAATAAGTTTTATAGTTTAAAAGTTTTAATGAGCGTTAAGGTGGATACGCTGACAGTAATCCAACCCTAGCTTCCGATCGAGTAATGCAAAACAAGACTTGGGAATAAATCGTTTACATGGTTGTCGGCATAAACTGGTATCGCTGACCACCGCATCGCACGATGCATACGACCAAGTGGTAGGAAGTTCGCTCAATTACAAGTAATCTTCACAGATATCGCTAGCACTGCCTGCTTGTCTAAAAAATAACTCAAAAGAGCTGTATTGTAAATTAAAGAGAGCGCTGTTAGCGCGGGATAAAGTTTATGTGAACAATTAACACGGCGGAGTCCGGTTGCGAATTGGTAGATACCATATCTGAACTGTGCACTACGCACAATGTTAGTACATTTGTGTGGATGGTACGGCATGTATCGGCAGCAGTGGCGGTCTTATCTCGCCATTAGAGTTATTATGGGCTGGTATCTCGCCCATCGCACCGCTTCGATTGTTTCTGAACGCGCCACAGAGCCGAGCGCTACCACCGTAATTGACCACTGTTTACTTCCAACTCCAAGTCTTATTTTATACACAATTTTGTGGTTTTGTGATGTATTTAAATCTTTCATCAACCGGACAATAAGGAAGCGTTGTTTACGATGTGAATTTTTATTCATAATAATCGAATACAGTGGATCGGCTTATTAATAATACTCAATTGCCCATAAGCCGCTCGTCTCGAACGGCCGTATGCGAATTTTATGAGGTATATATTACCTATTAACGATCGGACATTCGAGTATTTATAGTCGCAGTGCAGCGGCTGACTTGCCGGTCGAGATTAATATAATATTTGGACGCCATAAATGATTTTAATTAGGGGGAATACAGTCAGTCGCTGTTTCATGTTTTGTTGTTTTGACGTGTCGTAAGTGGCACGTCAGACTGAGTAGGGCACTCGGTAGCGGTGTGTAGATAACATCGTATAATCGGTGCCCACGCATCGTTTTGCCGATTGTCCCTGTCTCGTTACTTATGATCAGGGGAACAATGTTGTTTTTTTATTAATCTCATCCGCTAGTAACTCGGTGTTTGTTTTGTTTATACTAACATAGTATAAATAAGTTTAGCGTTGATTAAGTAGGAAGAATTAGACCACACGTGTTTTCTAATTTAGAAAAGTTTGTTAATGTTGATATCAAACGGTGCTTAACTAGTTGCTTGTTTGCTGCTTTTAAAAGGTTCCTACGATAACCTGAGATAAGTTGCATGTTTTAAGCGCCGTTCGTGGCAGTGAATTCGTTTTGCTTGTTAGCTTCACCTTGTCACCGTGCTATTGAGATGATCTGCGCGCATCACTCCGCTGTATAATATCATTTTTATTTACCTTCTGACCTTTGTGGGTTTGTCTAATTAATGGTAATTGTAATGTCCGTGTTGCGAATTCATTTATTTTAAACAAAAATCTTCTAACATAATTTGTACGTTAAAGATCCGGAAAGCATTTTGGTGCGTAGAATATAATGTGCCATTAATGAACTAATAACAACACCTTGATTTTTTTGTCAAGTAATGTAGAGATTTTTACTAATGATATGTGTGTTACAAATATTATAACATTGAACAGGCTATACTCTGAAGATGAATTTTACACACCAAATCATGAACCAGACATGAATCCTATTATTTAGCACATGAGCAATAAGTACAACAGAGCATTGTGTAAATAGGTTTGTAAATATTTCGGTTATCGGTCGCGATGATCTGGAATAGTGTGAGTGGCGCGTCTCGGCCGTACCATCGTCTAGTCAATTAGCGCGGGCGGTGATCGGAACCGCCGTATCCGTGTGTGTCGACTCTGCCGGTTCGCCGCTCAGCCCGGCTCCCGCGTGGGAATGCCTTAACATCGCTCCACTCCCTTTTTACACGCGGAACAAAGCGGGCCTCTGTTGCTGGGAATCGTTTACATAGCTTTTTAAATTTCTCAATTATACCTACCTCTTAGTCCATATACGCAGCTATTCCGTCGCACGGTATAATTGTAATTTAATTTAATGGCTAATATAGACATTAGACACCACACAGTACCTGCCCTTCATACGACTCTTAATTGGAAGGTAACACTACACGTAATTAGCGAATCATCGACGATTGGTGGGTTCTATTTTCAATTAAGTACACTTGTTCTAGTGTTACGATGCTGAACGTACGCCGTGATGCCACTGGTTTGTTTAGCTCGTGCGCATACTTTTCAACGTTCTTTTATATGCACGTGTAAAATTCACTGTGAATTTGGGATGCGTGCCAAACATTCTTCGCGCATGCGAGCTATTTTAAATCTAGAAAAAGTAGTATCCTGCACTATTTAGGTTTATTAAAGTGACGATAGGTTCCGTAATAGCGGGCGAATAGAGCCGTCAGTTTCCATTTGGTGAAAGCCTACAAACTGAGTGGCGAACGTCGCGGCACGTTAAGTTAGGGCAGGTCGGGCATTCTTACGGCTTCGCGCTGATTGTAGGTGTAAGTTTATGATCGCACGCTTCTGCGCGCTACTATTGTTCTAATGGGCCCTCGACCCTCGCTCGCGCCTCATACAAACACCCGTTTCGTTACTCTTTGAGTAGAGGTCACGCGTTCAACTTAATCTCGACTATTTTCTACGCTTTTATAAGAATTCCACGGTACGTTATTTAACACGTAGTTATTTCGTAAACGTTGCGCGTCAGAACCAGCAGCGTATTGTTTACGTAAAATAAAGTGACAAACGTATGTTGTGCCAATCGAGCGGCAGTATTTATTATTGATGGTATAAGGGCGCGGGCGACCTTCGTCAATTTGCTCTTTGGAGGTGCATACAGTTGCGGGTGTCGTTGACCTTAATCGTGTTGGAGCTATCGCAGTCAATTAATCTTGCACTTCTGCGACTTTTGACGCGGCATCCCGATTCCGTGTTGGTGTGACGAGGCATGGCAATATTTTACACATGATTAGAGCGGTGCACACCGCACTGTATGGGTAAGCAAATTGCGCCGACGCGACGCGCAGTCACGATCTGAACCTCGCGGGAACCCGGGAGAGTTTCTACAGAATTCCAACGTAAATGCTACACAGATATTAATGGCGGTATCTCCGTTGATATACCGGTTCACATTGAAACGCCGCTTTTAACCAATTTATGTTTCCTAACTTGATTCCCTTAATAAACTTTCTAATCAACAACAAAAATGTTATGCTTGATGACTCAACTTGATTTAAATTCATATTTTATTATGCATTAATAAAATTCCCAGTGTTCCACATGCGATACCTTTTTATGAGGGATGTCGGTTATAAGGGAATATGGAGGTCGGTAGTTATTCAAATGAGAGTCAAGTTGTAGGTAGATAATATCGCGTAACGGATAAGGAAGTCGCCTGCTGTCGTCTGTCCAAGTATCCCGCTTCTATGGAAGTAATAGACTGTCACGCGTATGTTATACACTACGAGACGATTTATTGGTTGGTTCATTCAATTAACCAAATCAATTATATAAAGTATTTCATATGTTTCACGAGAATATGTTGTGAGATTTTTTTAACGCTAGTAGTGGTTTGTTATTACAATAAATAACAATCATAAAGCTTTATTTATTAACGAATCGTATTTAAATGTTCATTAAAGCTGTGCCATTATTCTTCAATGCTATGTTATTAAAAACATAAAATAATACATTTATTATATTTCATAAGTGTACAGTCATTTACACATTGAACGCATCTGTTTATCGTGCGTAATTATTTTCTTTATTGTGTTGTAATTTATTATTGAAATCAAACTACATAATATTTTTACAAAAATCAAAACATACACACCCAATTTAACAATTAAATGTGTTTCTTTGTGATTATTGCTTGGAGTTTGGCAGCCGCTTCACACCCTTAATGTTTAGGATTTAATTAAGTAATGGCGGGGTCCCCCGGGGAGGTTGATTATGATTGTAAGTATGGTAATGGGCCGCCTAATTTGTGTTACGGACGGATTGGCGCCGCCCGCGCCGCTCCGTGGCTCAGCAACGCACGTGTTGTACCGACTTGTCGCGCGGAACGGGCTCTCAGAACACAAAACTTATTGTAAAAATAAAACAATATAGACCCTAAAAAAGTTAAAACAATATTTTACTTATCTTTATATTGATTTGAAAAAAGAAACAAAAAGGTCAGTCGAGGAGGAAAACAAATATGAGAAGTCCTAAAATTACAAAGGGTCCATTTGGGTTTAGGGTTTTTAAGTCAGCTGTCACATTGACCTGATTTGGCGAAGTACTTGCAATAATAATAAAGTTGCTAATATAATTTATGTAAAAAAGCACTTAGATTAGAGCTGTAAAGTTGATTAAATGAAATAATATGCATTATAATACTTTATAGTCATAAGAATTCGAATAGGTACATAATATGAAACAATTGGAATCACATGCTTTAAAAATACTTTATTGTCTGCTGGAATGAGGTGACCTCCGCCAAAAACATTGTAATATATGCATACAGTTTATATGTAATAAAATCATTAGCCAGCATATTTCAATATTGTGTGTAGTTTTAAGTGGTGGCCGTAGGCATGAAAAGGAGTAAACGTCTACTTACCGCATTCATTGAAGTGATTGCTGGCGTCTATGTAAATTATTGTTTGCAGTGCGTGCTCACACCCTTCCTTCGTGTGTAGCGCCCGAGTTAACGATCCGCCTTTGTCAAAGGGTGGACTATAACAGTTCGGAATTACACACAATATGAAAAGATTTAATCGCATCATTACTTTTGTGGTATACATTGCCTGTTAACCGTTAGGAAAAAGTCCTAGTGTATTTGCGTTATTTTTCCAATTTAACTTATTTTGTTCTTTATGATAATGGATGTTCCGGTAATAAATCATCTCGAATAATTATTTATGAATAGATTTTAACTTTAATCTGCATAATATAAACGTATACCATCAAAATGATATGACATTCACATTTGTCATAATATAATTAGGATCCGGGCCCTTAGATAATTCTTTAAAAAAAGGTTCTTAACAAATTTTGAAAACATTATCATGTTTTTATTGGTGCGGACCACGACTCACAACACTTGTGAGCACAACGTGACAAAAGCATGAGTGACATCACGTCTCACGAATGTCTGCGGTTTTCAATGACTTACTAAAATTCGCATTGTTTGACTTTTATAACGCTATCGATCCACGCGCTCCACACGCGGCGCATTTAGGCAATTTCCTCCGCTGCAATATAATCCATAATAAACTTTGATTGGTTCAATTACTCAATTCAATGACAAACGTTGAGCTCACGCCCACGGTTGGCTTGTGTATTTTTTTTAAGTTTTCTGCGATACTAAATGATTGTTAAGTAAATAACATACATCGTCCGGTAAAATGTTCATTCAATTCAGTTTGTTTACATATTTTATAATTTATCCACTATATATCTTGTGCAAGCATGTCGGACATAAGCTAATTGGTCGTCAAGTGGAGTGAATGTATAAAGTTTACATTTATGTTAGGTTTTAAAACATTCATAATATATTTTATTGAGGCGCTCGATAATGATTTTGCATGTGTTGTCAGAGGTTATTGTTGTTAATAAATATATGATAATACATAATGTGCATTAACAACGATGTTTAGAGTGTCTGTGTTTTATTAGTTTATCGTTATTTTAAAAGTGGATTCTATGACAATTGATATGATAAAAAAGAGTCACTAGAAAACTTACCATTCTAATATCTATAAACGTACGTAATTATAGTACGTACGTATTATGCAGTTCGTGTAATATTAATTAAACACTCAATAATCAAACTACATATTTATTCTGATGGAAAATTTCAGATGTCTCAATTGCCTGAATGTCGTATATACATAATTGGACGACCTCAGCATCTCAATTAATCCAAACAATCAATAAAAAAAAACATGCATGTATTCAATTAAATGACAATTTAAAAACAATTAAATGTGCTTATTTATAGCGATCGTTATTCTTATGAAGTGGGTACACAGTGCACGAGTTTGCAAATTATATATGTGTTTTGAAGTCATGAGCGCGCACTTCGCGTTCTATTAATCTTGCGGTTTCTCGTCTGGGCGCATCATGTGAATCGCGCACACTTCATTATATTAACCATAAAATAACACAACACTTTGGTTAATCAAGTGCTCGCTGAAATTTATGATGTCATGTTCGTCTCGTCCTGTCTCAGTTCCAGCGAGTCGTGGCGTAACCTCGCGCGGAATGGCACATGTGCGTGATTATAATCACTCGCCTCTTTAAGTTTCATCATCATTTTTATCACAGCATATCTACTTAAATGAATATCGACTTATTTATAAACGGTAGACATTCGCTCAACGCCATGTGGTAATCGGTTACTAGATTTTGTCAGTCACCGCAAATCGATATCGTACGTAATGAAATTTCAAATTAGCCAGTTCTCGAGACGGATATAACTTGTAATTATAATAGTCGTGCATTCACTGAAACTTCTAGTTCTTTAAGAGGTCTTACATAGACTAGTACATTCAAACAATTTAAACTCTGTCTAAATAAACAACTGATAATGGCAATATTATATGAGTGCATTTAAACATTGTTATGAGCATGATGTGCGGTAGCATCTATTCAGACCCGGCTTGGAAATTCTGGCGCAGAAAACGTCGTCAATAAAACTGCCCAGTTCCGCGTATCTCGGTTTTAATAACAAGAAATTCGCATTAATGTAAGCAGATGAACGCCTATAAATTATTAGCTACGTATAAACTGGCCGTTAACTGTTCAAAGCTGTAAACGTGTCAGTCATTTCAATGAACGTGTGAAAAATTTAGAAACTAATAGACGCACACTACGTTTGTTCTTTTCTTTTTTAAATTGTGTATCAGTTGTCGTCATGTTTATGTGACAAATTAAAAGAAGGCGATATTGATCATTAGATCGAGATTGTTGGTTTTTCTATTTAGTGCTCTTTGAACTTGTGTTAAGTTGTTTGAGCGTTTTAATTGTTGTTTCCATTCGCGTCTACCTTGTGTTGATGTTTGAATTATACGGTATGAGCAATAACATCGCTGCAAGTTGGCGTAGTCCATATAAAAATGTATCTGGCCGGTCAAATAGTCAGCAATATAAATAATAAATTTGTTTTATCTGGCGTATTTCTCAGTTTCGTGATCCTTGCTCAGGTGCCGTTATCGTTACAAACTATCTGCCATCGATCGCGGAGTATTATTCCACTCCCACATACACGTGCAACAGGCGTTTCCGACAATCCAAATGCGATGTGGCATTCATTTCGATTTCTGTGTAATACAATGTGTTTTATTTTTAAACGCAACGTACATTTAAATTTATGAATATAATGTTGATGAGGATAATTATATCTTTGTTTTTTTGTTGTACCTGCAAATAAGGTACAACTGAGTTTATCTTCATGACATTTATTGTTTTTAACATTTTAAAATTAAATGTAACAACGACGTCCTGTTATGAACACGTTGCCTCGTACTTATCGTTTAAACATCTTGAGGTCCTTTTGTCCTTACGTTAGGTTTGTTTTATTTTTGACCCTGAGTCGCGATCTGTTGATGTGGCGGTTATTTGCATTCGTGCCGTTGACAAATGATTTGTCAAATGTTTTGTCTTTTGATTACAATGTCAAAGTAATGTGGATAAGGAAAACGCTGATACAATACTGGGAATCTGTACAAATAATTTTATTATTACCGCGTAATATTTAGCTTTTGGTTAAATTACCATCAACTAGCCATATGCCACAAAAACTAACGACAGACAATGAGGTTCGCACATTCGAAAATATCGAGGTGACTGAACCCGTGAACACAATATAGTCGATAGTTTTTGTTGATTTTGCTTGTACACAAAAACTGCTTTAAATAAATTGCCTGGAGCAATGAGATCAGGCTGGTCAAGTGAGCTTTGCTCATTTGTATTCAATATACAGTTTAAAAATATTTCAAATGGCATCAGCGCCTAATGACTGAGCCGTTTATCACGACAATTATCAACAAAGATTAATAACGTAAGATGTTCAAGAACAATTTAACTCAGATATCAACTAGACGCTATCATCATACAACTCGAGTAAGAAATATGTGGCCGTTGTGTAAAAATAAATCGTAACGTATGCAAGACAAAATGAAAACGGCATACAGATTGCTTCGAGTCTGATGAACGTTTGAGTATTTGATGTTTAGATCTCCATCGAATGGAAGTATTTTAATTTATAGAGATAACCGTCGATACGTATCATGAATATAAATGAGTAGAGACAAAAACGAGATGTGTCTGTAAAGAAATAATAAAAGGCGTTCGACAGCAACGATCGTCTAGCCGCCATCGTCCTTGAGTGCAGATATCCTTGATGAGTACAATCAACCGCCACCGGATAGTCGTCTTCGTACAGGGCTGCCAATTTATTATTTACCTACATATCATAAGCCATTGTGTACATACTTTAAACGGGGACAGGATCTTTATACTGCCGCCTCATGTGTGAATCATTTATGAAGTCACTTATTTTTTATTGTATCAACGGTTTGAAACTTCATAAAACGTACGAAAAGAATAAACCTTACTCGGCGCTATTTTATTATTATTGAACTTAACAACTTAAGGGCGAAACATAAGATATCCAACCCTAGAGTATCAATGTTACGTAGGTGCCAGCAAGTGTGACGACAAAAAGCTAAAACTGAAAATAAATGTGCTTGAAACGTTTTATTAGCAGTGCGGTCGGCGGCGATACTTGTTCCAATGTGGTCTACTGTCCGTATTTGTAAACGGTTGATTATACGTAACTCCGCACCGCAATGAAATAAATCCACCTATACAATGATCATTCTCATTCCATATGTCTATGATAATAAATGTTGCGATTTTGGTTTCAGTATTTTGCTATTAATTAAAAACGTATTTATGTTTTCGCTGAGTTTTAATTGATAATATAAGGCCGTTGATAGATTTATCGTGTCTTAATATATTTGAGTGTTTGGTATTTTTTGTTTATTTTAATAACAGATTTGAATAATTCCAATACTGGTCGAATAAACGAGCTTGACACGTCTTTTTTTTCAAACGCCCATGGCAAAAAATCCTTAGAAATGACTCAATTATGTAGGTTTGAGGTTATGTTAAATTTTATGTTTATGTTCGTGTGTATGGTTTGATTTTACCGATATAAGTATGTATTTAGGAAGTACGAGTGTGTACCTTAATTTGTACGATATTGCGGCATCACGACTTATAAGTACAGCTTGTGTCCGTTATATTAATGTACAAGTCATTGTAAATCTTCTCTATAAAGACGTAACAATACCTGTTAATTTAAACAGGAAAGTAAATATGTCACGCTTAAATTCAACCGCAAATTAAATTGAATTCAACTGAAGCTAAGCACTGTCAACTTATCGAATATAAATTCTCTTAATAATCGTTACCAATTACGTGAGCGTTCAGCGTCGCTTGGTACGCCACCAATCTCGCTGGAATGTACCAACGGCCGATTACAGCGAAGGATTAAGATCTTTTTGCGCGACCATGTAAGAGAGAAAATGAATTGTCCATTGGGATGTTGATTGGGCCGTAGCGTTCGAGACGACGACGTCGAGACGCGGGCCGGCCGGCCGTGCTGGCACCATGAGAATTCTAGACGTTATGAAACCATCGCTGACAAACGGCTAGTAGTGAGTGCTCATTGCTCACTCAACGTCAGAGTTTTGTCACCATATGCGGAAAATCTGCATGTGCGCGCTTTGCGCAATCACTCGATACTCCAGTTAATTAGATTACAGTGTCTACTGCCACCTAATCGGCATTTTATTTTTAACGATATCACTTTTTGCGTTGAATGTTATGCGTCATGGCCAGAAAAACGCTTGTTTGGTTTTGAAGAATGAGTTTTTGTTGGGTAGCGTTGGTTGTTATTGGGAGCGAGCGCGCGCGAGACGGTGCGGTGTGACACGGCATCTGCTCCGGGGCGCAACGCTCGATAGTCTGTCACAGTCAAGTTCACGGCCTCCCCGGCCAATGTTCCGCAACATTTCCTCGTTCTGTCTCGTTACTTTTTATTTATCACATTGTATCGAATCGAAAGCATTGTAATTGATATCTTTGTCGTCCTTACGAGTCACGTTCTTTCTAACTATTGTTGTACTTCATTTAATAATAACATTCTTTGTATGGTTCAATTTAATTTGTTCTCATTTACTGTTCATTAATATACTATGAGACTGATTCAATAACAACATTTATAATAGATATGATTTTATTCTTGTACAGTCTAAAAGCTTCGTTGGCTTTTAATACTTTAAACATTTTCTATTGAGTCTAATTTGAGATATTGTGTCTTGATTTATTATCGTTTTGAAGCGCTCTACTGAGTATTGTTCTCGACATTTGGCGCGGGGTCAACGACCACATCTATGAACTTACCAACATTTATTGGCTAAAATAGATTTGACATGGAGTTTTATGTAGTGCTATATAAATATTATAAGATGTAAGTACGAATGAAAAGTTAGGGTAAAAGTGCTCATTTCATATTTTTATTTCTGCGTATTATGCTTATTAATCTAATGTGTTTTTCGTTTACTTTTAGATAAAGTAATGATAATTTCACTCATTTGTGAGATTACTGAGAGAAGTGAGCAATTATCATGATACACAATTTAATGGATTATATTATGTATTAGTATTTGATTGTGTTGGCACAGGCAGCCCACACAGCCCTTGAGTGAGAGCTGGTCCATCACGTTCACAATTCACACGTACTTAAAGGAACCATAACCAATCATATCGTATGATTTATTGCTGTTTTAATGGTTTGTTTGTTTTTTTTTATTGATGGTCTCGTCTCATTATGTGCTGTTTTGGATGTAATTGTGCATAAAATACAATCGTGTTACGATAACACATTTCTGTTTGTTCAGAATTAACTTGAGATATAAATCTACGTCGATCATGAGGTCGTTAATGTGATATTCGTGTCGGCGCCGTCTTGGATGTGTACTGCTATCCCATTTAACATTCAAATGCTCCGGCAACATTCATATTTACCGGTACACGTATACTGTATTGAGTATATTGTATACAGTGATTTAGTCATGTACCCCAGATCGTTATCATTTCGGTACTTTCAATCGCCAATAGCAATGCATGCATTGTGTTTGTGTGCTCTACAGTTTCCTATACACGTTAAATCATGTTGATTGCTCAATCGGGAATATTTGCGCTGAAATGTTTTGTGATATTATTGTATCCATTCTCTTACATTGTGTCCTACATTGCAGTGAAAACTGGTTGTAATTACTTGCTAGGGTGCGTTAATTACAGTCGTTGTAGACGATAGCTTTTATGGGATTTAAACAGCTCCTTAATATTACGAATAAAGATTTGTCTAGTTGGTTGTGTTTTTTACAGGATGTTATTTAATTCGTTTTTGATACCGAGTCGCTAAGTGTAGATACCTAGATATAGATAATTTGATTGATGTAGATAATTTGCATGTCATGATATGGGAATATGGATTTTATTTAAGTATTGCGCGGTATGAGAATACAGCGGTAAGGTATAAACGTAGTAGCCATTTTAATGTTTTTGTGTGGGCTACTCGGGGTGGCTAGTTACCGGCGTATTTGATGCTAGCCGTGATAAGAATGGTGGCCACGCGACACTTGCTCAACCCCTTGCATTGGCGAGGGTTACTCGCCCTTCCGCCTATTGATTAGCTCCCTCAGAAAATCAGCTTAATAGTGAAAACATAGCCCGTCACCCTGTTATTAACGTGTGTTCAGGTAAAATAATTACTGGCTTTCGAAGTGTGTTCATATAAAAGTGCTCGGTGCTTTTTATTGAACCCAGTAAAGTAAGGTTTGGCCAAAACAAAAATAACTCAAAGTACCAGTTGGAACATTTGTTAAAGTGAGCTTTCTTTCGCGAGAATGGCAAAGTTTTCTTTGGCTTCACAACTTTTATTAAACAATTTTCTGGAATTGCTAAGGGCCCGTGACATTTTGTTCTGGATTTAATTAAACTTGTACATCTTACATGGCCTATTAAATTTCTATAAAGCAAGTAATGCTATTTAATAAAGATAAGCACATTCCCTATTACAGGTTTGTAGTGAAACAGTTCTAGCGGCTGATTAAGCCGATCGGGCCGTGTTAGTCGGAGTCAAATAATAAGAACGTGTAGTAAATCCTTTGCTTTCATTGTGTTATCGTGAATCGTGAGTTGTACAATCATTCTTGTAAAGCAACTTGAGAATAGAAGGACGCTACAAACGGTACAGGCGTACACACAGCACAGCCATCATTTACACAATAGCTAAACGCGTGAACCACTTTTGGTCCTGTCTTAGGCACTCATCGTTTCTTTTAAATGTACTGCACATGACAAATATGAAATGTTTGTAAAACATAAAGTGATCGTTATATCTAAACGAACATTTGCGAGTGCAAAGGTGTGTATTGCGGTCAGCGAGGGACTAACTTGCGAGTGTTGCGACACCGCTGTCGGTGCTGGTTGCGCCAAATCAATCTCGCGCGGTAATAACACCTCTCGCCGTCAAAATACTTATATCAAATATGCAATATCTGCTCGTGATTCAGTACGAAAAGCCTTTGTAAATTTTTCATAGTGGTATTACTACATTTAGCAATAAACTATTACTAGGGAACCAGAATAAAATTTGGCTTCTATAAATAAATATCAGCGGTCGTAAATTTTTTGCAGATCAATAATCGCTCTATTCTTCTGTTGGTATGTAAAATAACTGGGATTTCCAGCAGTTTTATTGTTGACATTTCTTTCGGTTTTTAGGTGCCTTTGTTTTTTGCTACATTATTTTTCCTTTATACCTACTTTGTGTTGTCATATTTGAAACAAAGATGATTTATATTTTAAAAAAACGTAGCAATATTCGGTGTACGTTACCGATTTATCATCAGTTTATTATTAAAAAATAATGTGAACGTCCTCCCACAATATTGAGGAGAACTGGGTGACTCTACAACTATCGTGGTGGAGACATGATAAATGGAATCCACATAATATTGTGTCTCGCGTTAGCAGTTCGTAGTTCAGATGCAAACAACAAAATACAATAGTATATACTTCTATATTATATATACTTTGTTATTTCAAGTAGTTTATATTAAAATATTCATCTTTGAATTTTGATGTGACGCCTAATTTACCAGTTTTAGTATTTTGTTTGGTTCGTAGCGATCGTGTTTTAATTTAATAACGTCATTTTCCCACCATGCTGTATTTTTTATATGCAAACAAGGATTAGAGATCTTATTTATTTCAAATACTTTCCTTTTACCGTCGCATACAAGGATATATTTTGACTGACCTCAAAAAGGAAGTGGTTATAAACTTTAAGGTTTGGTTTGCAGTTTGCGTCTCCAGCGGCGGGGAATGTGGCGTGCGGCAGTAGTTCGTCGTCCTCGAGTTCGTCGTCGTCGTCGTCTTCGTCATCGTCGTCGTCGTCGTCGTCGTCGGACTCGGACACCGCCGACGCCGCCGGCGGCTCGGCCCACGCGTCCGCAGATGATTCTAGTGCGGTACTTGCGGCGACGTGTCCGCTTCAAGTAAGTTACCAAAAACTCCATGTTATGTACTATTATTTTCCTATTTTAAATTTAAAGATTATGATTGACCATCTAATCGTGCTTACAAATCTTAATGGCTGCCCAAACACGCTATTTTGTTTTAAACCTTTAAATGTTGAAATAAACTATTTTAAGCAATTTTTCATATCACGTGGTATAGATTTTATATGTTGTTGGTTGTTGCCAGTGAAATAATTTTATGCCTTAGGTCATCGACGATGCGGACCTCGCGGAACTATTTCCAGAGCAAACATCGAGCGCGCCGGCGCAACAGCCCAATTTCTCGACCTTCCCGGTTCACAATCCGCCGCCAGACAACGATGACAAGTCCATCGCCGACAATGGTAGGATTATTTTATATTTAATTGCCTATTTATAAATATGAGTATATCTACAAAAATAACATGTTTTAGGTGACGGATCGAGTAGTGAGATGGAGCTTACGCCTCAAATCGTGACAGCGGCAATCCAAAGGGCGACTGCAGACTCGTCGGGATCTGAAAACGAATGTTCCAATTCAGATGCCGGACATCAGAACACGACCCACTACGCGTCGAGTTTACTGCAACAATTTGTAGCACAAACGCAGCTTTTAAGCAGCACGTCTCTGACGCCTATCAACCCCGCAGCTACACCGTCATTACCTTGTGCTCTGAATACCAACTCGATAGACAGTGTCGGGGCTATAAGTGATTGTGTACTCGGCCAAATAAACAGTTTATCGGAAATACCGCCGATTGCGCCAAACTTTTTGAACACAAGTCAACACTTAAGTCCACAGCAAACTGAAGAACTTTCGCAAATAAACAAAGACCTTGAGGAAATAACTTCGGTTACGAACTCTGTTGATATACCAATTCCCAACCCTCCGAGTCTAGAGGATTGTGTCGATAACAATGATTTTATGAATCTGGATATATCTAATGGTGGGTCGGAATTGGGAAGCGCTGGCGATTTATTGAAAACTTCACCGCTAACAGTTGTCGGTGTTGATATCAATCCTCTTAGTCAAATAGATACTCAAAAACTTGATACAATTAGCACAAATTCTATTGAATCTCAAGAAGACGTCAAAGATGTCATAGTGGAATCAAGAAGGAAAAGGGGACGACCGCGGAAAGTAAGAAAGGCTGACGAGTTTGACAACAAAACTTCGGAATCTCATAAAGAAGATAAGTCAGCGGTCAATGTAATCAATTTCCATAATAATAATGATCCCCCTAATGTTTCTCCGGATTCTGGAATATTATCTAATCATAATTCCCCAACCCATTCTCCTTTAAGGCGGAACGAAGTAGATGAAGCACAAAATAGGCTATGTAGAAAATCTATTCAAAAGGAAAACGCTTCACGAGAAAGAAGAACAATGAGGTCGAAGTCAAAGAGTAGGGGCAGGCCACAGACACGATCAGACTCCAGTGACTGTGAATATCAGAAGAAAAGAGTAGAAAACGAAGTCAAACAAATTAAGACAGAAGCGCCGTCGCCAGTTCCTCTAAAACAGGAACAGAACAAGTTTGAGAAGAATAAGAGAAATGATCACAAATTAGATATTGCCGCATTAGACAGAATGTTATATGCTACCGATAGAGTGCTTTATCCTCCAAGAAAGAAGGCAGGTAGAAAGCAACAGAGTAAGGCAAAATCTTCCACAAAAAACTCTCCTAAGACATTAAAGGACAAAAATCAGTACGAATCTGGCGACAGTGACGATGATTCATTACCATCCAACAGATCTGTTCTGTCAAGTGTTTATGCAAAACGTAAAGAACTAAACAGTAAACTTGCCAACCTACCGAAAAAGAATTATAAAACATTTGGTAATGCCTGGCGAGACAATCAAAGCGAGAACGAGGCCGTCGCAGACGATCCACTCGACCCAACGTGGAAGCAAATTGATCTGAACCCAAAATATAAGGATATTTTATCGGGGTACAAAAGTGACCACGAATTTAAACCATATAAAAGTTGCAGTCGTTTAATAGAATCGGGATACAAGAGTGATTATGGTTGTAGATCTGGTTATAAAAGTGATTACTATCGTTCTGGATATAAAAGCGACCATAAATCCGGCTATAAAAGTGATAAATCTGGATACAAAACAGATTACAGTGTTAGAAGTATGCGTCGGCGGATGCGAAAACTCAAAAAAACAAGATCGGTTAGGGATCGTTCGTATTATAAGAATCAAAAGCATTTCGTATCAGATCAAGAAATTACTTTACTAACTAATAAAACGTTTAGTTGCTTAACACTGGGCCACAGCTCCAGCGATTCCGAGTGTGAAAGTTACTTAAGAAAATCAACTGCTAGTCCAAAATACGTCAGTGTCTGTACAAAATATCCCTTAACGGGTAAATACAACTTTGGCTTCTCAAAGATTAGTCAAAAGCACGTACTGAGATTAAATTCTTCAGACCCGTTCGCACCCGGACCCGTGTTTAGTGGACTACAGCGGCCAGTCACAACATACAACATATTTAAAGTAAGCCATAATAACAATAACACGCTCCTTAAATCACCCAGTAAAGCAACTTATATAGGAAGACCATTGCCGGCGTTAAAACCTGCCTTTACTCATAAATTTGGTGCGTCACCACTTTGTACGCTTGCCAAATTATCTGGTTCGAAGAAGGAGCATGAAAACAACTTCAGACAGTTTCCTAGAACCCTATCTCCGAAAAATCGCAAACAGTCAAAAAACGGCAGTACTATATTTCCAAATAGTACAAAAAAAGACGTGTCTCCAAAACCATTGCCTAGTGTATTTGAGAAGGCGAAAAATATTTACGTGCCAAATAAATCTTTGGCAAAGAATGTCTTTCTGAATTTTAAAAAGCCTCATTTAAAACCATCTTTTCACATAAAGAAACATAGGAGAACTGTTGTTTTGGCACCACCAAAAATAAATTTGAAACCTACAGAGCGGCCATCTCGAATCACAATTAAAACTGAAAATAAACACCACAGGCATAGAAGTAAACGTAGACATCGATCAAGGTCTGTCTCGAAATGTCGAGAGCCGTACACAAAGACGGCAGAAACAGTTGATTCAAAATTTACCCAAGAAATGGATTGTTTGATTTCAAGTTTTATAAAACTTTGTCAAGTGGCACCGAAATTGGTTACTACCATCGCACAAAATCAACCCAAAGTAACGGAAAAGCCTGCTGTAGAAGCGGCACCGAACAAAGTATTAAAAAGAGGATCAAAAAAGCGTAAAACTTCTGATAACCAAGAGACTGCAACACCGACATCAAAGAGACGACATAAAAAACAACTAGCTGAATCTCAGAGCAAAGGTGGCAAAGACACCAATGAACATAAACTACCGCTTAAAAAGCGACATTATCACATAAACTCTTCCACGAGTAATTCATTGAGTTTAAGCTTAGTAACTACTGAATTTGACGAGACATCTAAAAATGGCGCGAGCCCTGAAAAGTTTTTGTGTACAGAGACTGATTGTTTAGGAGAAGAAGCGGGCCGTATTTCCGGAGAATCCCCTAAAACAAAAGCATCGTATGAAAAAGTTAAGAAAAGTGAATCAAAAACAGCCGTTCAAGCAAATAGCACCCAAGACACAAAAAGCCAAGGCATTGATACCGTGTCTAAGGCAGCTAAAACAAACAGTAGCAATTCTAGTGATAATTTGTCTGCTAAGGTCATTGAGAATAATATTACTCCTACAAAAAATGCAACAGACGAAGATTTGTTAATAAAGAAACCCACTGCTGAACAATCAGAACTTTCGAAAAAGATTTACGAAACTTCAGAAAAACTTAAAGCAGTGCATAAAATGGTTAATGATTTGGAAAAGTCATTACCAAAAGGCAAAGACGCGGAAGTCAAGGTAGAATCTGCTAAACAAGATACGCAAAAAGTAGCGTCGCCTAGGTCTGAAGCGAAGTCATCGCCTACAAGGCATTCTGCACCTATTGTCACACCGAAAAAACGACATAGATTGGAAGCAGATAAGGTAGCTTCGCATTCAAGTTTAGATCAAGTTGTACAGTCGTTATCTAAAAAACTTTCAGAAGACAAAACTGCGAATGCATCCAGTACGAAGGATGTAAAGGAAGTAAGCAATCAAAATAGCTCAAAGGATGAAATCAAAGAACCAGAAAAGGCAGAAACGTTGCCGGAATCGCCAAACGCGGCGTCTACAAATGCTAACCAAACTATTGATCCTTTAAAAAGTATGTCCGCAAGATCTCTCTACAAAAGTGCTATACCACCGGCGCAAAAATCGGAAATTATGACTCGCAAGAAAAATAGACTTGAAGGATTAACTAGTAACCTTGTGTCTAAAATTAACCCAAGTGCAGCTACGAAAGTTTTAGATACTCTTTTGAATAATAATATACGTAAATCCATAGAGTCCCGAATTCTGGAAAAAGAGAAAAACAACGCTGATGCTACAAATAAGATAGTTGATGACAAGCTTAAAAACAAAGAAGTGAGTCAGATCAGTACAAGGGCAACAGTAATAAAATCTCCGATATCAAAGGGCAAAGTTTTAGAAACTAAAAAATCTAAAGCTAATGAACCTCTGATCGAACAGTCAATTGTTGTCAATGTGGATAAACCGACCGGAATATTTGAACCTTCTGTAGATTTAGAAGATCAAATCCCTAAGACTTCAATCTGCGTTAGCAACATCTTAGCAGACGCCAATAAAAATAAAGCTAAAACGAAGGGCTGCGAGACAAAAATAGCTAACTCGCTGCTCAGTCCAATTGATACTGAATCCGATATTTCTTTAGCGTTAATTTCCGAAACACCCGACCCTATAATACGGCCCAAAAGAGGTGAATCTATTGCGTCAGTTTTATCAGATAAAATTCAAGAAACTACGAGTGGTCACAATTTACGTCAGGCAAAGAGAAACTTGTGTAATGAAAGTGAAGACAGCGGAGACAATAAGAAAAAGAAAAAGCTGAATAATATACTGCGAGAAAGTAAGCTAGTCTTGCCCACGAAATTGTTGGTTCCAAAAATACAAGCTGAAAGACTATCTATGCCAGATACAACCAAGAAATTACCTGTGGCGGTTAAGAAATCGGAAGAAAACGATTCCAGTGACAATAAAGTTATTGACCATTCTAAGAAGAAAGCACGACGACGAAAGGCCATTAACAGAACTGGATTTCCAAACATCAAAAGGAAGAAGAAGAAGATAGATGTTAATAATAGCCACAGTGTGGTTTCCGATGGTCAATTGACTTCAGAAGATACAGATAATAATTCTGCGTTCGAAAGAGTACCAAAAGACGGTGAAGCAATGAGCAGCTTCTTGGAAAGAACGTCTTCGAAGAAACCAGAACTTAAAGTAGTACTAAATAAAGACGAGTGTCCAAAACAAGGGCGGCTAACAGTGGTTGCTCTTGAAAAATTGCAAGGAAAAGATATCCCGGCAGACAATAACAACAAGACTACTACTGAAACATTACCCATTGAGAAGAAGACCACAAACTCTTCAATCTTGCGTGCCCCGTCTCTCCAATTGAAACAGAATAAAAACGAAAAGTATATTAAAAGCCATGTCAATAAGTGGGAGGTATTTAGTGAAACAGACAGTATTCGGTCGTTGGGTAGTTCACTTAGTAATGATCCAGAAGATAGTATACCGCTAAGTTTATTGAATTTAAAGGCAGATAGGCCTGCGAATCGTGTAGAAAACTTGGAAAGACTGAAGCGTAAAACGCGAGCGTTATCACCTTCTCAGGAAATTGAAGAAATATTCTCTAAGAGGAAAGTAGTAGAGAGGAACTGCAAAATGGGTTTGAGGCCAAAATCAAGTCTAGCTATTTTATGCCCGTCTGAAAGGAGATTAACGAGAAGTTCTGATAATAATACTGACGAACCGAAGAGTAAACCTAAAAAGACTGAAAACAAAAAGTTAGCTGCTGAAATTGAAAAGTCTACGAAACCCGTTGGAATCGCCTCTAGAAGGAAATCTAGATCGTGTCAAATGAATAAGAGGACGCCTGAAATTCAATCAAGTTCCCGAGAGAGCTCTCTAGACACTGTTGTCAGTCGGAAGTCGAAGAATTCGAAGTCGCGCGAGCCGTCCATAGACAATCTCCGAGACCACGATGAAAATGACCCGTTGCCTCTCAACGAGAAAGAGATAGATTTCGAGAAAAGCATAGACGTGCTCTCGAAGAGTATTATTTGTAAAAAACGGGTCGCATCGTCTCGCGACGACAGTCCAGCCAGCAGCGTCGAGAACAGGGACAAACCCATTGTCTCTAAGAGAAATCCACGTCTCAGGAAGAAATTCTTGGCTGCTGGATTGTTCTCTGATTACTATAAAGAAGAGTGAGTATTTTTATATCGACATATAATATTTTTAATAATTGTGTACTAGATTTCTAATGATGTTTTTGTATTTTTAGTCCAAAACCAGAGGGTAAAGGTAAGAACGTGGTGACCCAAACGGAGTTTCCTCCGGGGCTGCTGGCGCCGCCGCCCTACTGCGAGCGCTGGGTGCGGCGCCGCCTGCAGCACTTCTCGCTGCCCTACGACATCTGGTGGCAGCAGCACTACAACCAGCCCGTCCCTTCGTGGAACTACAAGAAGATACGCACAAGTATGTTTTATTGGCCTACTTTATTTTCTGATTAATAAAATTCTAAACAACTGACTGAACTGCACTGTAGAAATGTTGCTCTGGTTTAATTTTATAAAACTAGCTGCACCCAGCATGCGCAACGCATAAAGTATAAAGCATCATAAAATGAAAGTATAAAGCATCATATAAAGCTAAAGCTGAAAAAAAATCTAATTTTGTTTGGGCCAGGAATCCTCGCAGGCGTAAAACACCCTACCTAAGTTTCATTACAATCCGAACAATGGTTTCGTAACGCATAGAAGAAATGATTTTTGTTTATATGGATAGATGTCATTTTTGATCATGCGACACCTAGGGTGGCTAGAAGGGTAATTAAAGTTTAAACAAATATGCGAAGAAGCCATGTAATAAATTGTTTCAGACGTGTACTACGACGTGAAGCCGTCGGCGGAGGAGTGCGAGAGCGTGGCGTGCAACTGCGCGTCGTCGTCGTGCTGCAACGAGGACTGCATCAACCGCCTCGTGTTCGCCGAGTGCTCGCCGCAGCTGTGTCCGTGCGGGTCCGTTCACTATATCTATCTATCTATCTATATCAGCCCATATACGTCCCACTGCAGGGCACGGGCCTACTCTACAATCGAGGGAATCGATTGAGAGTGGTTAGGCCATATAGTCAACCACGCTGGCCTAGTGCGGATTGGCGGACTTACATACCGTAGAAATTCTTTAAAATCGCTACCTGGTTTATTTAATTACTATGGGACCAATTGGTTCGCAAGTAGATGACTTACCTACCTAGATAGACTTGTCGGTAACAAGTGCATCGTCTAACATTTACGCACAAGTTGGAAGAAACATCTAACAATGGTTCTAGGATATTACTGGAAGTGTCCAATAGGTCACTATGGACTTCCTGTGGCTGAACATGATGATGTACGTTTACTTGCTGCAAGATGTACAATAAAAATAAAGCTTTAGATGAGCAAATATTGGCATTATTACTCACACGCATTTGCGTCCCAGTATAAGTCAATCCTCATAATTCCGCAATATTAATGAATTTATATGTATTACTAACTTCAGAGACAAGTGCAAGAACCAACGCATACAACGTCACGAATGGGCGTCGGGTCTTGAGAAGTTCATGACGGAGAATAAAGGTTGGGGCGTGCGGACCAAACATAAGATCACCTCCGGGGACTTCATACTCGAATATGTGGGCGAAGTGGTTTCTGATAAAGAGTTTAAGGTTAGTGTTTTTATAACTGCAATATTTTTGTTTATTTTGCTGACTTTAGCTTTTATCTTTGATGCATTGAATACCGACGGTAATTATATATTAAACAATATAAATATTTGCCTATACTAGAATAACTTCTATTTCGAAAACTAGTGTTGCTAAGGGGGTTTCTTGAGCCGTTTCTTCTTCATAGCTATAACACGTTCCAAAGCGGTGGTAACACTAATTAACGATTCTAAAGCTCTTGTAAAAAACTATTTGAATGAAGAATATTTTAATTTTGAACAGGTTTAATAGGGTATTTAGTATTATCGATTTTGTTTAAACATAAATACCATTAAATTTTAAAAAAAGTCTGTGAAAGCAGTATGAAAGTAGCTTGTAAAATGGGAGCGTAGTTGGGGACATATCACCGTCTCTTTCACACGCGGACACTGTAATGCATATTGAGACTAGTGACGTCACTAGTTTTGTTTTGCATCTCTTCTCTTTTACTCCCACTGCAAAATTTAAAACGTTTCTAACTTGTGTAGTTCCGAATGGATTTACAAAATTCTTTGTTTGCTAGATTTTGGATATGGGTCCATAAATACAAAAAAAAAGAGTCAAATACCCTATTGTTGTGTGATTGTGTCCAGGAGCGCATGGCGACGCGGTACGCGCGCGACACGCACCACTACTGCCTGCACCTGGACGGCGGGCTCGTGATCGACGGCCACCGCATGGGCGGCGACGGACGCTTCGTCAACCACTCCTGCAGCCCCAACTGCGAGATGCAGAAGTGGACCGCCAACGGTACGCACCTACACACTACACCAAAGCTACACGTTATACACTTTAACATCACTACAATTTGTATTAACAAAGTAGCAATTATACACATGATATATAAGTCACCGTAATGAATAATGTAAATAAAAACTGTGTTTGGAGTATTTAAAAAATATGTTGATGACTATGTATAGGCTCATAGTCAATAGTCAATTATGATAGCCTTGTTTGGTATTATAATTTTAATAGTTTTGTTGATATCTTAAATATAAGACAATTTCACAGATGATTAAATATTGAAACTGGAATACCAATATAAAATATATATTTAATGTTACAGGTACATTTAGGATGGCGCTATTTGCTCTACGAGACATCGAATCGGGAGAGGAACTCACATACGATTATAACTTCTCCCTGTTTAATCCAGCTGTGGGTCAGGTAAGCATATTGTGACATTAATAAATATTGATTACTATTTTGTGACACCAAATTTATTATTTTGAGTACATTACAGGACATTTTTATTATTTTGAGTATATTACAGTAAATTTGAGTACAGTAACGAATCTTATGAATAATTCTTATTTGGAGCTATTATTTTCTTTGAAAAAGATGAATTCTTGTGTTTGGAGTTGAAGTATTGTATTGACATTTCAGCCATGCAAGTGCGATTCAGAAGACTGCCGCGGCGTGATCGGTGGTAAATCCCAACGTATCACCAAACTGCCCGTCAAGACACAGTCGCGGACGCCTTCCAACGCCTCCAACCAATCACAGGGCTCCAACGGCAACCAACCACGTGTAGGGCGGCCGAGGAAGGCGATGAAATGCAACAAGAAGTCAGAACAACAGGCGGTCAGCACGTGCGACATCAAGAACATGACCATACTGAAGTACCAGCAACACTTGAACAAGTTGTGGCAAGAACCGCAGATGAAACCGCTTACTGTGAAAGAGAGGAACTTGGTCAAGGAGCGGCACTGTTTCCTCTTCAGGAATCTGGAGACGGTTAGATATTTTTCATTTAAGTGTTTATTTAAAGCTATTGCAACCTTTTCACTTGATGGGATGATATTCTCTCTAAGTTATTTAAGCCCATTGCACATTCCATTTTTTGACTATGAATGTTTAGACCATCAGGACTGTTTGCTAAAATATGTATAAATATTACATTATTGTGAAAATTAAGGAATATGATACATGTTGACTTTAAAACTCTGCCTATAGTTTGTTCCTTTTGTACCTTTTTGTTACGCAAACAATAAGTTGTGTTGTGACACTTGCAGGTGCGTCGCATACGTGATCGGCTATCGCTGGCGATGCCTCCGTCTCCGACCACGCCTCCGCCCGCGACCCCCTCCCCCGCCGCCGTGGTGTCCCCCACCCCCGCGGTAGTCAACGTCAACCCGCTCGAGCTGCCCGACACCATGAAACCGGAGGTGTTCATATCACGCCTGCAGATGCTCAGATCGCTGCGAGACGATAATGTGAAGCGATTAGTTCGCTTCGAAGACGACCCGTCGCTGCCTCGGAAAGAGCGGCTAGCTAATCTGCTGAAGGCACTGTATGGAGTCCTTGTGTCTGCTAAAGGTATGTTTAAGCATTGAATAATAAGAAATTATTTTATGCTACTAATATGCTTTTGATTATGTTTCAGTTTTTTTTAATCTTTTGCTTGAACTTGAATATAATATAAACTATAAAGATTTCATTTGCTTAATTACTATTGAAAAATTATTAATGTTTATTACCACGTAAAACTACATTAAATAATGTTTTTAAATTTGATATTAATGAATTACAATAAGTTAGACTCGCAATGTTTTTTTTATGATTAAATACATACAGAATGAATAATATGGAGTCAATGACATTTTGTTGTTGCAGACGAGAAGGACAGGTCGTTATTCAGCGCGGTGGTGAAGGCAAAGTGGAGCGGCAGCGGCGGCGCGTCGGTGAAGGCGTTGGAGGCGGCGCTGGGCGCGCGGCACGAGTGCGCGGCGCGGTTCGACGCCGACGTGTGCGCGCTGCTGGGCGCCGCGCGCCTGCACGCCCGCGGCGCGCCGCCCGCGCACGCCGCCGCCGCGCTCAGGAAACTCTACAGCTCCATCAAGCCCGAGGTCGCCGACCTCCTCGCCAAGATACTCGGCCCCGACGAACCTCTGCCGCCCGGCTTCCTTGTGAAGACTAAAACTGGTGGGTTGTTTATATTCGTCGTTTATATTTATATTGATCCCATATAGCTTTTTTACGGGCCTGACGAAGTGACTACAATGCGCCCGATGGTAAATGCAGTACGATCCGAGTGGACTGTTCAACTGTAAACGCAACATACTTGGGTATATTCTACAATCGTGTATGATGGTCGCTATAAAGAACGATATGAGTACCTTACCACCAGTTGTTGTTTGTTGCAAGATTATGATATGATCTGTACGTTGCAGAGGAGGTGATAATGTGCATCTGCGGGCTGCACGTGGAGGAGGGGCTGATGGTGCAGTGCGGGCGCTGCGGCGCGTGGCAGCACGCGCGCTGCATGCGCGTGGCCGACACCACCGACCCGCACTACTGCCATCTGTGCGAGCCCAGCAAGGTGCGTGTCCACTTCTCTTGTTAGTGCTTCTCTACCTACGATTCATTCATTTACTATTTTGAAGCCATGTAAATAATAGAGTAATGAATATATGTTGAAGGATAATAATCTTTAATTATATTTCTGATGATGTAAAAATGGTTTCTCGTACATAAATAAAAATAAGCGATGGGTTATATTTTAAATATGCATTGAATATAATGCATGCACAAAATAATCAAATCCGGTAATGATCACTATTAAACTAACGTCATTCATTTAATAATTCTAGGTGGACCGCGAAATCCCTCTAGACGAGTACACGGAAGAAGGCCATCAATTTTACTTGACGTTAATGCGAGGAGACTTGCAAGTGCGCCAAGGAGACACGGTGTACGTGCTGCGAGACATTCCAATAGACGAAAAACACCCTGACGTCAGCCAGAAGAACGGCGAAAAGAACGAGTCGCCCAAGACTAAGCGAGTGGACAGGAAAAAAGTCAAGAATGTAGCAAAAGCGAAAGATAAAGCTGAGGAACCTACTCCTTCTAAGGTGAGTATTTTACCAGTTGTACTGAAGACTGTTTTTTTGCTCCTATTTTTTTCTTTATTGTGTTGAGTGGAGCATCTATAGCGTGTATTGGCGTGCAAGTGTAGATTCCAGCAAGGAAATGAAATTTCGCTATTTAATTTTCACATATTATTGTTTTGTTACAGGAGGGCGAAGTCCGCAAGCACACGTACCAAACGATAGGGGAAGTGCCCGTGTCGGAGCTGGATATATTCCGAGTGGAGCGTCTGTGGAAACACAAGGACACACAAGAAAGATATGTTTACGGCCATCACTACTTGAGGCCACACGAGACATTCCATGAACCCACAAGGAAGTAAGTAAAGACAATTTAAATATTTGACCAAATTGATAAATGATATAATAAAAATACATCTCTCTCCCTCCGTTTGATGACAAAGAATTCTGTTAAGTCAAATCAAAATGTATTTTTAACACCCAGCATTCGAATATTGGTAAAAATCACAATAATTATATGGTACTTAAATTGTAGCTTGAGCCATTAAAATGATATATTTTTATATTGGGTTTTGTAATTAGTTGAGTGAATTGTCTTTTATTATATTGTGATAATGTCTGCAATAAGATATAGCATTATTTGTTATTTTTTTTAGATTCTTCCACAATGAAGTAATGCGGGTGCCTCTGTACGAGGCGGTGCCAATAGAACTGGTTATGTCACAGTGTTGGGTCATGGACCTCAACACATTCTGTAAGGTAAGCTAAGAAAATGTAATTAATATGTAAATATAACTAGCAATAATCAGAGTACAAAGGTACCATTTCTTTGGAAGTTTTATGGAACTTGTCTAAGTGGAATCAGATGAAATATAACCATCTCAAATTTTGATTCTACAATTTGGATATTTCATAAGATTATCCCATAATTCTAACTTACAAGAAACTTGCCACATCAAGTCAAATATTGCTTGTTCAGATTGACTTAAAAAGCGACCATTTCAACAAAATGATGGTTTATCTCTGATAAATGAACAGATTTTAAAACATGCGTGTGGTTCCAGGGTCGTCCCGTGGGCGCCCGCGAGCCGCACGTGTACATCTGCGAGCTGCGCGTGGACCGCTCGGCGCGCCTCTTCACCAAGGTGTCGCGCCCCAAGTACCCCATCTGCACCAAGCCCTACGCCTTCGACCACTTCCCGCAGCGCCTCAAGATCACTAGGACATATGCGGTGAGTGCCACCTGGCCTTTTCATAATGTTAGTCGAATTATATTCGAAACAAATTATGGTGATAGTTTCTTCTGCATAAGTTACTAATGCTTTAAAAAAAATTTACAGCCTCATGAGGTTTCGCCAGAATACCTTAAAGGCAAGGCGGCTAAAAATGCCGCATCGAACGATAAGAACAACAAAAATAATGTCAATAAAGCCGCAAAGAAGAAGATGCCGGCCATCACTTACACTGATAATACAAAGGTGAGATTTTTTTTACCGATTTAATACTTATACTATTCACATTGAGATAATTTACAAAAGGGAGAGTGCAAAAAAGACAGTTACCTTATCGCTATTTATGTTAGCAGCTGTCACTTGTACCCAGTAAAACAAACTTCACAATCCGTAGCAATTTAGCTCGTGATAGCTGCTTCAATATAATATAATATTTATTATTCTCGTATCGCCAACCAAAGGTTTCCTGGAAGATATTGCCTAGTACAATAAGGCCGTCTATTGTATTTACTTTAACATTGTTTTGGCGTGTAGCAGGAGGTGGCGGCGGACACGGCGGGCGCGGCGGGGCGCGCGCAGCTGCAGAAGGAGCGCGTGAACAGCATCGCGCGGCGGCTGCTGCGGCGCGGCGCGGCGCGCGGCACGCTGGACGCGTCGTACCTGCTGGCGCCGCGCCGCGCCACGCGCGCCGCGTCCTGACCCTGCGCCGCGTGCCGCACTAGCGCCGCCGCCTCCGATGTACGCTTCGAGCGATCGCGTCCAAGTCGCGGATATCAGGGTCGTGTGGTGCGTTTCTAAACGAATCTCTTGTATCATAGTCTCTGCCGATATTGTAACCTATTAGTGATGTGTATTTTTATAACGTTAATTGTAAAAAAATCTTTTCGAGGTATTCTTACGTACGTTATGATCTTGTGCTAAAATTTTAGTAGTTACTAATTTATTATATGGAAATATTATTTGTTGAATGTGTTTCCGCTGGATCGTTTCAATGAAGTGTTTGCGGGCAGACGTAATCTCAATTATATTTTTAGTTTTACGAGTATGTTTTACGTTTATTGCGCCGATGCTGTCTATTATGTGCAGCGATTCGAATTAAATGTATAAGCTAATAACGGATAAATGAATAGTTATATTTTTACATAAGACAACTGATTTATTGTTATTATAGTAATATAAATTGTAGGCTAATGAAATGATTAGTTAACGACCACTGGTGCGAACTGATGTTGAATGTTGAAGAGTTTTAATAGAGGTTAGACACAGAAGCGTTGTTTGAAGGTTGTTAATTTAATATTTAGCTATTAATATTATACTTTATAATCTTCCGTTCGAGTAAGGGTGATGTGAAGTATCAACCATCTGGTCACTTATACACCTACAATGTTGTAGGGTTGATGCACTGTCATGCCTTATGTCATGTACTAAATCTCTCTATTTTTTTTAATTTTAGTTGTCTAAGTTGTATATATGTTTAGCGAG
This sequence comes from Deilephila porcellus, assembly GCA_905220455.2. Classification (NCBI taxonomy): domain Eukaryota; kingdom Metazoa; phylum Arthropoda; class Insecta; order Lepidoptera; family Sphingidae; genus Deilephila; species Deilephila porcellus. The sequence continues at coordinate 9,454,926 of LR999986.1, read as the reverse complement.
TAAGGTGGTTGGTTGTTTATTTTCGGTAGCAGATGGAATGGAGAGTGGTCAGTGGTCCTCTCGGCTATTGCAATTCACCGCTTTCTTTACTTTAGTCGTGTGCGTTATGCGGATTTTTTCTTGCTAGCCTTCATATTGTGATCACAGAGAACAAAGTTGTTTTTGTTTCTAATTTATTTGTAAAATACTGTTAGTTTTTATACATTTTTAAATGACTCTTAACTTTTCAATGACTTTTTGTTTAACAATAAGTTTTAGTAACATTAGTATTTTTCTTTGCTATGCTTTTACTCATATTACTATAATAATGAGAAGATATTTACTAGGGTACATTGATCCCAAAATCTAGTACAAATATTTACCTTCACTTTATGCGCCTACAGAAAAAAATATCACATTTACGGAATATGGTACTTGTTAGTTTCTTTTATATACTCTAAAACATAATAATAGGTTTAGATGAATAATATATAGTATTGTTGACAGTAAATAAATGAATAGCCAGGCAGCATGCTTTATTACCACCAATCTAAAATATGTTTGATCTGTAAGTAACGGCAGTTGTACCTAATGTTCATGTTTTATCAATGAAATTAATCTATAGTGACTGTTAGCTAAATCAGCAAGTTTCCCTCGTGTACTTAATTAGTGAACATAGTTTTCAATAGTCAATAACTTAATAATAGCCCTAAGTAAACACATTTTCATTGCTTCATGTTGATAAAGTACGTAATGTAATAGAAAAATGTTAAAATAGTGTAGCTCACAGCAAATCTCTATACACATATAATATTTTGGGATCAAAAATTGGATTGTTTTTACCGACTGGCATTCAAATTGTATTATGAGATAGAGACCATTAAATCATGTTATATTTATTTGGGACAAAGTTTTAAATATATTTAAATCTTTCGTTATAAAAATTAAGGATCAAAAATCAAAGCTTTTATGCTATTTATGTTGTAGTCATGGGAGATTTACATGGTTTTTGTCTCTTTCGGTATTATCAGTTTGCGTTACAATAATTACTTTATAATGTAATGAGCAGCTTTACTATTTATATCTATGTTTTAAGATGCCATTTGTTGTAAACTCATGTTTTAATAATAAATTAAAATTTTGGATCAAATCTAAGAACAGTTTTCTTTTATATAATCTGCAAACACCTTACGTATTACAGCCTTAGGGTGGGTTGCAGAAAATCTGACGTTATTGTTAACGGTAAAGTTAACTTTAGCAGTGACAATAACAATGACCACGGGATAGAAAATTCTTTTGTTGCACCATTGTCATAATTGTTATAGTTAAAGTTAAAAGAGTGACCAGTGAAATGATGCGATGCGATTTACGTCGGAATTTATCAGCGTATTTTTGTAAATTGTTTTTAAGTACAGGTTATAATTCAAATCGATACACAAATGACAATTATCAATACAGAGAACACACACAAATAACGAAAGATAACCGTGACTTTAACAATAACCGCCCGAAATTGAACGGTTAATGTTAATGTTATACGTGACGTCATTTTAACAATTGTTAATTTTATGCAACCCGAAAATTGCATAACCGTCGATTTGACGTCTGATTAGCCCTTAGTTAATGTTAAAGTTATTTTCTGCAACCCACCCTTAAAGTCAGATATAATATTGTACATAGTACTAAAAGTTATTTTTGAAGCCTTGCCGTAAATTTTTATTTACACTGCTTTCTTGTTTCTTTACTGTTTGTTCTTTTAACGCCTGATCAGCGAAATATGATTTTCGAGGCTTCACAATTAGAATTAATATTATGAATATTTAGACTGTTTTAAAGTTAAACTTTATTAATGCCAAACAATGCTAAACGAAACGGCAAGAATAACAATATAGTGGCAGAGTTACCATCGTTAAATTAACCACGGGGAGAATTTTAAAATAACAGTGGTCCAGAAAAATGGTAGGTGTTAAATAAATAAATAAATATTCATTATGTATTGATATTGATATACTTATTTGTTTTTTTTTTAGTAATTTACCCCTTTTAGCACTAGATGGCGTTAGTAGGCTGGTTTTGTAATGAATTCCTAGTGCAACAAGGAAAACAGTTAAGAATTTTTAACTACGGGAATGCTTTTCAGTACAGTATTGTAAAAGCCCTTATTAAAATCAAACTTTAAGCATACATTTAATTGCATCAGTCTTACCTGCAATAATAACTTATTGTTGTTTAAAATATTATCACACAAAATATTGAGTCACAGCTGAGTGGTTGCAACTTGCAAGGGAACATGGTGCGTATGTTTTTTGATGGTGCGTATTTCATACTTTTTTAAGTTCTGCTATAGTAGTGTATGCGTAACACCTGATGGGATATAATGCGGTCTAGTTAGAATGCCGAACGCTTATAGACCTTAGCATTACGCTACTCTGTTCAAATCCATTTTTACACCCCGCTTAAAGGACCCAGGGTTATAAAGAGGAAAGAAAATGTGGGTGGGCGATTTTACAATGCTTCATGGTACGTCAGAGATAGAACAAGCAGGTTCGAATTGAGGTGATAATAACTACTATGGCTACTGTGACCTTGTAATCTACCTTACCTGGTTCTTTCGAGCACAAGATAGTATAGGATACCTAATGCTAAACATATCATTGTATTGACTATCTTCGTAGAATGTTCAGCCGGGCAATGATGAGATAAGCAAAGAATCATGTTATGAAATGAAATTAAATTAAAATATTTATTGAACCCATAAAATGTCATACATTATTTAAATTCAGTCACTTTTTCTTTTTGCACTACCACCCGGTTCACAAGGCTGTTTTCACCAGAGAAGAACGGGCAAGAAACTCTAGCGTTGCTCTTTTCAAAAGGAGTTTACAATACAGTGGTTATACAGGAGTCGCAGCTTAGTTGAATTCAGAGCAGTTCATTATATTATAATCTATTATAATGATTGATTTCTGACAATATTGGCTAAGTTATTTTGTACGGCTGAGATAAGTAAAGTCGCCCAGAACTCGGAATCGGTATGCACTGTTCGGCCATGTTTGTTAATGCCAAACCAATGTACTATTTTTGAGAGAGTGTGGTTTACATCGTTAACGATTGATTGTTATCGTTCGTTTCGAAGTATCATCAGCAAACAACACTACCTCACATGTGTCCCTTATAAAATAAGGTAAGTCATTGATGAATATCAAGGGTCCAAGAATCGAGTCCTGCGGAACTCCCAGAACGACAGATCCAGGAGATTTTTTTCTGTTGACATCAACGCTTTGAACCCTATTACTTAAATAATAGTTATGGCGTGGTAGTAGGTCATATTAGTTGGTGCGTTTATGTATATAACTTGACTTATACGTAGTGAACAGCCTTCGTGGCGTAGTTTGTTATACGCCGGCTGTTAAACGAGAGACCACAGGTTCGATGCCCTCTTGCCCTGTGGTCTGGGGTTGCGAGATTTCCACCACGGTAAAGGGGTCATCGGAGTCACTGGGCACACTGCGGGGGCGGCGCGCCCTCAGTTATAACGACTCTGAGATGTACGATAGAGCCTCGTCTCTGTCATGGACGCCCACAACACCTTAAACGGGCGTCCAAAAATAAGCGTAAGTGAGTGTCATTCGCGCCTCGTATATTGGAAGGACTAGCGATGGTTTAGCGCGGGGCGGTATCGCAGACGTAAATCGGGGCGCTCTTCGCCCTAGGATGTCCGGTGCCGCCCACAATGCATGTGACGGTTATAGAGGGGTTTTTATGCAGTATATTGGCGTAGGTATTCTTAGAGACCCAGCTCGGTCACAACAACCGTATTGTGTCGAGCTGGAAGGCCAGGGACACTGGCATACCCCTTTCGACCTCCCCCAGGGTACCGAAAGGGGAGATTAATAGCATTTCCTCTTGAAAAAAAAAAAGGTTCGATGCCCGCACCGAGACAAATGTTTGCATGATCCACGAGTAAGTGTTTCGGATCTGGGTATTTGTGAGATCGATAAGTCTCATAGTTTCTCATACGCACGACCCAACACTTTTATCTTACTGCTGTGTCAGGATCAGGAATATCCACATATCTGACTGTTGGGTGTATTTAATGTCCTGATGAATGACGATGATTGCTTTGCTACTCCCTTTAAGAGATCCACAAATGAAGTTCCTAATGTGATAAAGAGCCCATGTGTCCGCGTATACGTACAGTTCACGGTGTGTCCGTTGTCAGAGCCTTAAGAGTTGTAAGCTTGCGTATCACATTATTTAATGCATTTAATAAATTGTGCGATAAGATAAGATAGGTAATAATTTAAAGCAAAAAAACCATTTCTCAAGAGGGAAAAATAGTAACAACATTAGTCTTCGGAAAACTCTAGAAGTCCATTTTTTTTTTTATTGCAATGAATGGCGAGACGAGCATGCCATTCGCCTGATGGTAAGCGATACGACCGCTCATGGATAGTAGCAAAACCAATCAACACCATGAATTACAAGGCAATGCTTGGAATTCCACTGCGCTCGCCATCCTGAGACATAAGATGTTAAGTCTCAATATGTCCAGTAGTTACTCTGGCTACAATGTCCTTCAAACCGGAACACAACAGCGCTTATAACTTATTTCTACTGAAATAAGTTATAAGTAAGTACAAAGAACACACCCAGCGATCTCACAATTATTGCATCATGCAGCAAAATTGTCTCTCGCCACATACAGTCCTTCGTGAGTTCTCATCCGAAAAGCCCTAAATAACATCACATGACCGGAAAAATTAAAATACTCTTCCCAGAACCTTGTCAATGTAATTGATCTTTGTAATCCACGCGTATCATACTGCGAAATGTGAATAATTAGTCGCAATAGTTTTAAGAAACGTAATAAAAACAAAGCACTTCTGCCGTGCAAGCACGCCATACGGAAACGAGACTTACCTACTTGCCTGGTAGTTTCGTCACCCGAAGAACATGATACAGCCGGCATCCTTTCCCACGCCGGTATGCTTTCAACAGCATGCCTTGCTACGTAAGTCGGACGACCCCATCACGCCACGAGTTAGTAGTAATTTGCTAGTAAACAAATCGCCTAAGTTCATTCACCTTAGCTTGATACGCGCCAGTTAAAGGTATTGCTGGGCTTGTGGTTTTATTTATGATGGCTGCTTACTGCTACCGTCGTATATACAAATATGTATCGTACTTATATGTGAGAATATATGAATATGTTGGTTGTACCTTCCTATATTATATTATTAATATTTGATCGTAGCATTTTCGAGACATTAATTGATTTAGATTTATCTTTGGGTTAAGGCTGTTAACAATGTGTGAAATTGGAAAAATGAAATTAGGGATTTAGGTTAAATCTGACTTTAGAAACAACATTTCCATAAGGCAATATAATTTTACGTCAGTTATTAGTTCAATTAGTCGTTAAGTCAATTTGCGCGCAACTAAGGGCCAATTGTACAAACTAACTTTACCCATACCTTTGACTTTGAAAACGTCAACCCCATACATTAGCAATGTCAAATACGTCACAAATGTATGGGATGGACATTGTTAAAGTCAAAGTTATGGGCAAAGTAAGTTTGTGCAACTGAGCCTAAGTCTTGTCATTCAAAATACTGTAAATGCGGAAGTCTTGTGATTTTACGTCGTCAATCATTTTTATTTTAGATATGTACTGTTTCACTTATCTATACATACAGGGTATATCAAGACTGCGACCGAAAACGAAAGATTATTATCTATTCATACTTTACTAACAACAATCAAATGACTCCGTAAAGTCAGACGTACCTTTGACCTGCAATGGGAATGAACAACTGTCGTCTCGACATGTTGTATCTAGATTGCACTTCGTGCATTTAAATGCTTATAAAAATAAAAAACTCCAAAATTTGTAACGTTCATACCGAATATTTCAACAACTATACTTTAAAACAATTGTTCTGCATCTTCAAAAACGGGTTCACCAATAATTGGAATACACGTCTAGCGTATTTATCATATTATGCGTTCCGTTTGACGTCCGAAGTCCCTTATGAGAGTACGTCGATTCTTTCCCCTTGCTTGGTCGCTAGATGTCGCTACTTCCGCCACCTAGATGCACCTACAGCGCCACCTACCGTTTTCAGGCTGCATCTAAACCCCCTACTATATACAAGCCGCCCTCTATGTCATTGTTGCGTCGTTTTTCGAACCGAGCACAGGGTCGTTACGAAAAATCTATATTTATTAGTCATTAAATTATTTAGATTAATTTTGTCGCAAATTTTATATTATTTTAATTAGCTTTCGAGAATTAAGTAGAAAGTTAAATTCACACATTTTTAGTTTGTCTTCCGTTACCTTTACCTCTTTGGAAAAAATGAGTGATAAAGAGGTTATCGCACCTAATTCAAATGATAGTGATAGTTCTTCGGATTGTTCGTCGGATCAAGAAGGGCCACCAAGGAAACGCCAAAGGCGTACCAGTTCACGGGATCTGGAGGAAAGGTTTGACTTTTTGTCACAACAATTGGTGAGTCATTTGAACAATATTTTAACGGCCAAATTCGCTACATCTACGGAGGCCCCACCATTAAACGCGCAAATGCCTTTAGCTAATAGCAACAGCATGCCACATACTTCGCTTTTGCCGGACAATTCGCTACCAATATCTAATGAACAGTTTTTAAATCCACCCAAACTAGATGCGAGTAGTATTGTCAACTTGGACGTTTCCGTCAAAGAACCGGCCGTACCAAAAGCAAATTGCGCACGTGTCGAAAAAATTAAGGTTATGCAAAGATTTGACTCACCGGATTGGAACGCGGTTCGGTATACAGATGTTCAGAAAAAGTACGCGGCTTTTCCGGCCTTTACCGAATTAAGAGTAAATGAGGAGCTGCGACGTCTGGAGGATCCTTTTGCCCCGTTACGTTGGTTTCAAATGGAACGTAGTTTTGCAGCGTTATCCAATGCATTTTTGGCCCAAAATGAAGCCGTAAACTTGGCATTACAAAATCTAGTTGATTGGTCTGCCTCTAGGGACATTCAGCTTAATGCGTCCTCTATTTATGAAAAGTTAAACCAGTTATTTGGTAATGATTCTGAATATAAGACAATATCCCACGATATACTACAGGTGATTTGCGGGAAACGAGCCGAAGTGTTAGAATTGCGCCGTAGAGATATAGTTAAAAAATTAAAAGATAAATATATGAGAGAGGATCTGAGTAGAATTCCGCCGTCTTGCGAGTACATGTTTGACCCCGGTCAGTTGTCAACATATTTACAGAAAATTGGTGGAGTAGATAAATTACAAAAACAGTCCCCATCTTCTACCCGAACCCGGGCAAAGTCGCCACAGCCCTCGACCTCCTCTGCTGACGCAAAGTTGTTTCGGAGTCAGCCAAATAATAATTTCAAACCCAAACGGGCCGAAAACAAAGATTCCGAACGATTCATTCACAATAACTCGTCAGCCAAGAAGAGGGGGGGAGGGAGAAAATATAAGGCAGAGGGTAGAAGATCGGGATATAAAAATAAATGACTCGACAGGGTTTTCAGGCGGCTGTCTAAGACGCTTTCAAAACACTTGGGCTCTTTTCAATCCACCAAAATCAATATGGAAATTGATAACAGGTCTCAGAATACCATTCAACAAGATACCCCCATTAGTTCTCCCAACTTCAGATGTTTTAACAAAGTATCAAACTCCAACATCTCAGTTAATGTCAACCGAAATTCAAAATTTAATTCAGTTAGAAGTCTTAGAGCCGGCTCCCCTGACACCGTCTTTTATATCGCCTCTATTCGTAATTCCGAAATCCAACGGCAAAAGTCGAACAATTTTCAATCTCAAAGCATTAAATCAGTACTTGAAACCAAGGCATTTCCATCTGTTCCACCATCACCAAATGCCAAATTTTCTACAACACGGAGATTGGATGGTGAAACTGGACTTAAGTCAGGCTTATTACCACCTGCCAGTAAAAGATCCACACAGAAGGTTTCTCCGCATCAGCTATCAAGGTCAACTGCTACAGATGACGTGTCTGCCGTTCGGTCTGGCAGCAGCGCCACGGATTTTCGCCTCGGTAACGAACTGGACCGCAGAAATACTCCGCAAAAAAGGACTGAGGTTAGTGGTCTATTTGGACGATTATCTGATAGTACATCAGGACAAAAATACGCTTACAGCACATATAGAAATCGCAATACAGTTTTTGAGCAGCCTGGGTTGGTGGATAAATATGGAGAAATCAGTAACAACACCAACGAGGCAAATAGATTTTCTGGGAGTCACATGGAACACCAAATTCAACACGAAGTTCCTACCCTCAGAGAAAATACAACGAATTCGTCAGATATTGCAAGTACGACTCGAAGCAGGCAGTTGGAACCTAAAACAGGCGCAACGCCTATTAGGTCATCTCAACTTTGCAACCTTCATCACCCCCCGGGGAAGGTTGCATTGCCGCTTACTGCAGCGACACAGCAACAAACTCAGAAAGTGTCCACGATCGCAGATTCAGTACTCAGAAGAGGTACATACAGAACTAAAATGGTGGATGGAGAACATCAGTCAGAAGTCAGCGATTCATCTCCAAAGAATGCCGACGAACCACGTCATCACCGACGCGTCGGACATTCAATGGGGAGCCCTGGTGAACAACGACATGATAAAAGGCCTATGGGAGCGGCACCAGGCGAAATGGCATTGCAATCTGAAGGAAATGTATGCTGTGATAGCCGCTATATCAGCCAAAGCAAGGGAGCTCCAGAATTCTACAGTGATTCTTCAGAGCGACAACAAAACAGTCGTGTCCTATATAAAAAACGAAGGAGGAACACGATCTCGTCAATTGCTAGATCTGACCCAACAGCTGCTGGAACTGGTGGACCACCTCAACATTGTGCTTCGGCCTCACCACCTACCAGGCCTGTGCAACACCGAAGCAGATCACCTCTCACGAAATCGTGCCGCCGCCGAGTGGCACCTCACAGACGAGGAAACATCGAGACTGTTCGGCATGTGGGGCACGCCAGACCTAGACCTCTTTGCGTCAAAAACAGCACATGTCGTAGCAAACTATGTTTCGCTAGACTTGTCAGACTCGAACGCTTACTATCACGACGCGTTCAGCAGATCCTGGCATTTCCGACTTGCATGGCTGTTCCCGCCGCCCAGCCTAATACCCAGGGTACTGGATCATCTCAATTCAGCCTCAGGCAAGTACATTCTAATAGCACCCAAGTGGACGAAGCCTTTTTGGAGGCCAGACCTGAAAAATCGGGCTCTGAAACGTCCCGTGAAACTCAGAAATCTGGAGAAGACACTGGTGGACACAGCGACAATGCTACCGCCGGCACAAGTCGGCAAGTTACACCTGGAAGCCTGGCTCATTTCGGGTGGGATGCCCTGACGGATACATGGACGCCGCAAGAAAAACAGTTATTGTCATCGTGTTGGAGACAGTCTACAATAAAGACTTATGCCCCAATTTGGAGTAGATGGGTGAGATTTTGCCAAGAAAATAGCATTAATTTTCGTTTACCGGAACCAGTAAACGTAGCTAGGTATCTCGGGTATCTTTTTTTGACCGGTGGTCTCTCCTACAGAACGATTCTTGTTCATAAATCGGTTATTGCATCCGTTTGCGAAACAATGTCTGATGTTAAAATTACTGCAAACCCGATAGTAAAACACATACTGAAAGCTATTTCCGTGGCAAGATCGGCGCCTTCTCAATTACCGATTTGGGATGCAAGGATTTTGATTAGATACTTAAAGCATTACAATGTAAATTTAAATAGTTTATATCAAGTATCTAGACACACAGCTGCTATTTTACTATTATCTTCTGGCCGTAGAGTACACGATCTTACTCTTTTACATACTGATAGTCAACATTTTATAGATAGCACTGATTCTATTACTTTGCACCCCGCTTTCGGGTCGAAAACTGATTCATCCTCATATCAACAATCTAGCTGGACATTTTTGGCCGCACCGGATAAAAGCATCGATGCAGTATATTGGTTACGTACACTAGTAAATATGACGCGAGGGATCCGGGAAAATATTACTAATTTATTCTTAGCAACTAGAAGTCCTACAAGGCCAGCTACTGCAGCTATGATTGGGGGTTGGATAAAGAGGCTTCTAGCTGATGCTGGTATTCAGGCTTCAGCGGGAAGTTGTAGATCAGCAGTCTCATCTTTAAATTGGGTAGAAAATTACCATATTAATGATATCCTAGCTAAAGCTAATTGGCAGCATGAATGTACTTTTAAAAAGTTTTATCTTAAACAAATCAATAAGTCTAATAGAGAAATTAGTTCAGAAAAATCTTTATCACAATATTTTCAACCTGATTCATAATACAGAGAAATATTTTGATTTATACCTAGCATCTAAGTCAATATGCATTTACATTACATTATATGTTCAATCACATTGTTGCGTTTTAATTTAAAATCGTTACCATAAATACAAGCCACCAGGAGATAACAAACACTCTCTCATAAGGGACTTCGGACGTCAAACGGAACGCATAATATTAAAATTTTACCTTCCAATAAAATTTGTATTATGCTTCCAATGACGTCCGAAGTCCCAGTAATGTCTTCCTGGGGCTATACCATTATGAGCCGTACAATGACATAGAGGGCGGCTTGTATATAGTAGGGGGTTTAGATGCAGCCTGAAAACGGTAGGTGGCGCTGTAGGTGCATCTAGGTGGCGGAAGTAGCGACATCTAGCGACCAAGCAAGGGGAAAGAATCGACGTACTCTCATAAGGGACTTCGGACGTCATTGGAAGCATAATACAAATTTTATTGGAAGGTAAAATTTTAATATTATGTAAGTCTACGCATCAACATGTATGCGATATGAATCGTGAAGTCCTGGGTTCGAAACTCAAGAAATATCTTTTGGTGTGACATTTCGGTTTAAAAATCTCATATGAGTTGCATGGAAATTTTATGTACGAAACAGCGATTGGCTTGCCTGGTATCATATCTTGGGAAGGAAATAAGCTCGTTGCACTAACTGCAACCTGCTTACTCCATCGCGGATAAAGGTTTGAACTTTGAACTTATGATTCCATAGATTATGTCATAGATTGTAGATATATCGTCATAGATTCACGGCTAGTTTAAAAAGAGGAGGCACCTAGTCTGTGCTGATGACTAAACCTTTTATAAACCATCAGAGTAAAGGAATCATTGCGTCCGCAATTCTTCACTATAAAATGTTAGATGTCGATGTTAGCTGACCAGACGACCCGCAATGTGACATTATTTAAAAATCAACGCGATCTTTAAAACTAAATTACCGTAACATTGGATTTACTCAGTCTGGTGATGGTGTAGGTAACTCTTATAAATATAGTACAATGTAACGGTAGCAGTAAAGGAATTGTTGGATCAGATACAGTGAGTCGCCGACGGATTTCCTTCCAATCATACTATCTTCTAACATACATACGAATGTATACACGTATTCAACACAAGAATGTGCGTCACATATGAGAAACGTGGACAATTGCAGATAGGTACTGTAACTCAGTTTGTAAAGATCTGATACTGGCGCGTAGTATGACATTTGATTGATTGATTATAATTAATTATGGTAGAGGGACGAGTTGATTAGGTATTTATTAGGTAATCACGTGATTTACGATTGTTATATCATCCCCATTTATTCATAGTTTTGACAACCTCAAAAGGTGCTAGTGTAAACACAAGTGTAAAGTACCAGGATTAGCTCACGTTCGGGATGGTGGCTACCCGCTACTCTTATTAGTATTCTTAAGAACACTTTGGCAGTCGAACCTGTGGTCTCTACCGGAACCAACGACAGTTATTATAAAAAAATATCAACGCCATTATATTACTAATTGTAATAATTATTATTTTAATGAATGTACCTAAATTTATAACCCAAAAATACAAAATGCGTCAACGATAAATGACTTTTTTTTAACTGCGCACATTTTAGCGAGACCTTGTGCCACCATTTTGTTTACACAAAGCGACTGCTGCCATTCGAACGAGTTACGGACGAATTAATGAATTAAGACTGTTGTTACAGTTTCTCCTATTGTAAGACGAAGGCTTGATGCATTGTTCTCTCCCCTTGCGTCGTGTACTGAAGCTAGGCCTAACATTGACCTTAAATGACAATTTACGTTTACGATTTGTTCTGGTACTGTGCCGGCACTCGGCCGCGCTGCTGCGTGACTGGGGTCACTCGCAATGAGAAGATTGGGCCTGGCGTCCGCCCGCATTCGCCATCGCCGCACGCATCCTTATATTGTTTACTCACTTCCAATATTATCGTGTCTTCCCTAAATGAAAGAACTACTTCCGTCGAAACTCACTTTACGAGTAGGTACTAAGAAAAAATGGATGTAGCTATTAGATATTTATCAGATACTTATGTATATCTGAATTTAGAGTAAGAACTAAACGACTAGCATAGTTTATAACTAGGGTATAAAGAAAAGTATTCAATATTATAATATTTGGTTCGAACGAAAAAATGTGTCCGGTTAATGCTCAGTTAGAGGTGATTGCTCCAATACAGTGTGTGAGCGGAAGTGGGTGATTGCTCGTTGAGTCAAGTTTCGTTACATCCACCAAACAATTACTCCCATTATCTTAATGAATTATACCCATCGAGGTGTAAACATCTAGGCTTAACGTGGGTTGTCTAAACATCACATGACAATTAATGTTGTTGAAATATTTATTATGTTCATTACAATGTTACTTTCCATTGCCTACTTATATGACTTAATATATGTATCTTGCTAAAGTAGTAGGACTAGTGGGAATTAATCAGTAATCACAAGGAATTTACGTCGCACTCAAAAATTGCACGCAACAACAGATATGTTGAATGATAATTTACCAATTAGCTAGCCGATGGCGTGTTCATTACGTTAAAGTTCGCACGTAGTTGTATCCATTACGAGATGCCCTAACGCATTACAGACGTAATGTAGATCATAAGAATCACATTATTTCATAAAATGAAATGATGTAGGGTCGACGAATCAGCAGGACGTGCAATCCAGCGCTATTATTGAGTCAACGGCTGCGCAGACGCTCAGTTCCACGGCACGGCATAGCGTATTCGAAAGTATTGACCAACTGCAACCGACGTAGTCGTATCCTCACGGGCCGGAGCACCGTTCCTACGTTTACAGTATACGCGATTTTTTTTTATAGAATCAACATATTTGAAGCAATTCGTGTACAGTTCAGTGTTGGAGGGCTTCGACGAGGCATGAACAGTGCGGGTGCGCCCCCAGAACTATCACACGGCGCCTTCAAGCTACGTTTCACCTGCCTGGGTTGGAATTATGTATTCGTAAGTCACTCAGATATTGTACGTGAGCTTATCATACGTTTCGTGCGAGATGCAAAACATACGTACTCTTCACGTGTTTAGTAGACAGCGATTGCATGTTATCTATCGTTTGTTTTTAATGCTTCAAGGGTGGAAATGCTTTGTTAGAAACATGTCTCGTGTTATTTTCTGAAAACACGACGAGGTGATAACTGCATGCGTGAATAGGTACGAGTTTAATTTAGTATGCTGATAAAAGCTATTTAAAACATAACTTTATATAAAATTGATTTACGTAACGACAAATTGTGCTACATGTTGGAAATAAATACCTGATATTGCAATAACAAAGGCCTACAATATGCAAGTTAGAATCTGCCAGTGCTTTTGAGTAAATCTTATCCTAAAAAAACTCTTATTTATGTTTAACACTGCATGCAGCATGAAATAAAAATGCATCTCACATCTATGTATTGACTTAAGTACAATCCCCCAATAAATATGTGACTAATTGTAGATAAGTAACAATCTTCCACATTTTGCCACAAAATCGTTAGTACGAACATTTTCGTAAAAGAATGCTATTTATTTCACTATCTCCAGGCGATAATTAGCAATTGTTACCGTTATTAATATATTAGATACAGCCTCAATATGTGCATCTAATATTATAAAATAGGACGATGTAATTACAATTCTACTCACAATAGTTTATGCTTACGTTTCAGAATAATACAGTGCAAATAACCTTAATCTTATCGTTTTAAAATGAATAAATAAGGCTTCAGTGCTACTTTGTTACTAAACCTAGTGTTGATAAATTGTATTTGCATTGCTGTGACGTATATTTTTTTAAGGTTTGTCTGAAAATATCTTACGTACGGTAGGAGTTGTAAACACGTAGTAAATCTTTCTATCAGATAAAAGTATTTTAACGCAAAAAGTAAATTCGCCGTCAAAGGTTGTATTTGCATGTGTACTACACTAATGACGATATATGTTTTCCTAGCCATTCATTATAAACAAAAATATATTATTCGTCATATTAGTTACCATTTCCAAGTAGGTACCTACGGTAAATATAGAACTTAATCGTACCATTTTTTGGATATCATTTTCAGTTGTTGTAAATAATAACAATCTTCGGGTTACATTTTATTTCAATTTTAATTAAATTAAATTAATTACTTTAAAGTTGTTAAAAGTTATTTATTTAAAGTTATTCTCCAATCTCCATATGCTTAAAAACTAAATCAAATGCCTTTTAACATTTATAGTTGCTCAAGATTGCAAATAAGAGCTATTTCTGTTCTCCGTTAGATTTATTTCCTATTTCAATATCGCGAGAATAATATTAATGTTCAGGAATTGATTCAGATACTAAGTGATGATGGCTTCCTCATATTTGAGAGGCTGTCGCGAGGTATCTATCGCCACTTTGCTTGTCTTTATCAACGAGCAGCAGTGTGCAAACACCGTTGTTTTCTGGTTTAAATTACGTATTAGACAGAAGAAATACTGGCTCTTAAGAGACTTGTTGTCTCGGGGTGACGAACGCAGTGCAGAGCCACTCAATGCTTAGTAATAAGAATTTGTGGGTGGTGCTACTCCTGTTTATAGGCATTAAGGGTTATCGTCGTTAGAATGGCTTATCCGTCTCATTATTCGGGTTAGTACAAAAATTAGATAAATTATTTACCAATAAAATTTTAAGAATAAGTCGAGATACAAATTACTTGTACCTATAGTAAAACGAATTAATTACAGTCTGTAATTTTAATTTGATAATTTCGAAAGGATAAATAGAATATACTCTACCTCCGATGTATGTAGTTTATTTGCATGTAAGTATAAACACGTTTTATGCTTTAAGGGTGAGTAATTTTAATATTCATAAAAGAGAAATCTGAATACAATACAGCCTATATCGTGAAGAAATAACGCGCATATTTGGAGTACACAAGACCCTATGCGTATTACTAGGTGTATGTCAGGCATCGCGTGATCCCGACAGAGCGGCGCGACGCGGCGGCCACGCGGCGCGCTGTGTACCGCTCGGAGGATAGAGAACGATGGCCAAAATCACCTCGCACGCCAGCCGGAACACTTCATACTGTCGTTATTGATAAATTGCCACGTCAATTTGCCGGTGCTTAATCCGTCGCCTCGAGTGCACCGATACTTACGTACAGCAAACACCTCGCTAATTTGCCAATGTCACATTGCGGCACTAAAGATAGAGCGGTGAGCTCGTAACTCCGCCGCAGTTGGCGTTCGATCTTTCTTAGCAATCTTCGCTCAAGCACCTCATTGTGCCTGTCTAGCTTGTCAACATTTATTAAGACACTTCTTGTTGGTACGGACGCTATTTTTATATAGTACGTACCCATGTAACGTAACACATTGTTACAGAGCTGTTTACTACACCTTTATTAGTTAATTGTCTATTTGTTACGGCGTTTCTTTCTACATTGGTTATAAATTCATTTGTGCCAAATATGGCGATAGGCTTCTCCCCTATCACATCATGGTATGGAACATACAAGGCGAAATATGGGTGTTCTGGTAGCACCTCTGCCTACACCTTCTGGGAAAAAGGCGGGAGTTTATGTATATGTATGTAGAAGCTCTATGGGTGGTTCTTGCGTAGAAAATATTTTCATAACAAATCTGATCCTTAACATGTAAAGCATATTTTTCATGCTTGGTTCTATTTGTACCCAGTGTGTATACTGCGTGGTTCAAATTCCCGGAAGTATCATTATCCTATTGGAACCACTTGCACACGTATTGGGATGTGAATCATAATCTGACAGTCAGACAGACAGATGAGTCAAGCATAACGTTAGTGCTTATCGAAATTTTAAAGGTGTTAAACCCTTTTTTGTTTGCGGCATCGAATATATTCCAAATATTAAAATTTTTATTATCCTTAGTTATCATGGTTTGATGAGGAAAATATGACTATATCAGATACTTATTTGACACACACATAACTCACGCCTTTTTCCCAGAAAGGGTAGGCAGAGCTGCTACCAGTACCTACACCCACGTTTCGCCTTGTATGTTCCATCCCTCGATGTGATGGGGGGCAAGCCTCGCCTTGTCAGGCACAAATTCCTGACTCCGGGCTGATAATAAATAAAAAATACAATATCACTTTGCCCGACCCGGGATTCGAACCCGAGACCACGGCGTTGTAATCTAACCGTAGTACAACTACGCCACCTAAACGGGCATACTTATTGACGGTGGGAAAATATTCGTATTGACCCGGACAGTGACTATCACGGAACATTACATAAATACAATAAAGAATAAAAATAAATAAATAAATAAATAACTTTATTTTTGTATTTGTGGCGAACGCCATCCACGATGGTGAAGACTCGTCATAGTAAGCCATGCAATATGTCGCGTTTCAAGTTCAGCCTTTATACGAGCGGTTTCGTGAAGTTCGGCAATATTGTGTCGACCGCCAGATATTTCGACGGCACTGTCAGCTCTCGCCATCGAGTGCATTATACTCACTCTATCATGCCTCCATGATGTAAAAAGACGTCGCAACGCAATTAGCCGACTGCATGATGTGGATTGTGGTTGATACAAAAATACTCCTACTACGAATAGAATTGTCTATACAAACCCGCTAAAATATATTCGAAATATTGAAACGTGGAATCATATATGTAAGAATTACAGGAAATGCTTATATAGACGAGTGAATATAAAAAGCAAATATTCCGCCCGGAAGTCCACTCTTAAAATGATTCCGGATATTTTGTTATTGCGAATTAAAATTTGATTTTTGTGCTTTGAATAGGTATGTCTATTAAATAAATTGAAATGTATTGTATAGTTTCCACAATCAAGACACTATGCCACAGTAATGGAATATGCATAGATAATGAGTAAAGTTTTAATATTTATCAACCATAATAAATAACCATACCAGCTCGCCACGTGTAGGCAATACTTGATTACATTGTGACGTGTTGCGGTTGTTTTAAATAACATACAACTGTTATCCCTGTCTCTCCCTGTAAAATATTCAGAAGAACATTTGTCTTATACCTTGTACTTGTCAAAATATTTTCCACTAATACTAAAACGTGCGTCCACACAATCGGCCAATTAGCGTTAAGTAGACGGGTGATTCATATAATAAGATGGTTTATTATAGCATGTGAACATTCTCATAACGAAGTATACTGTCGAATAAATAATTTTTCATGTAAAGTTAGTCACCGTATATTTCGATAGAAAATTAACAAAGTTAATGATGCGCTAGAAGCCCGCGTCATTGTAATGGCGCAAGGCTTTTGAAAATGTAAGTATATTTTGAGTTGCTAAGGAAAATCAGGGAGTTTATTCCAGATATTGGAATACATAGTGAAAGTTCTATGCCATTGGTTGTAGATATTTTTTAATAATAAATTATTTACGTTCTTATATAATATGTTGAATTTTAGGTAATTTATTTTGACGAACATTTTTAGAACCATCAATAACTATAATAGAAAGTTAATTTGTTTGTTTAAGTATTAGTTAATTGATTACGATAAAGGCTTTATTACCTTCTCTTGATATTTTACATCGTGAATCGACATCAGGAATGTTTCAATATTTTTTTGAATTCATAGTGATTGTCAGTTGTAATAGTGGTATCCTTTTTTCTAATACAGATATTTGATATAAAATATAAAGAAAAAGAAATCTCATATAATAGCCACACAATACAACGCACACACTGGCACAACGTAATTAAACATACAAATAAGAAAAAATAAAACGAAGGAGTTTATGCGTCGCATCGCTGTTGCGTTTATTATTTTTGCCACGGGGTCTGAATGTTACAGTTCAGTCCCATAAAACAATAGCCTGTAAAAACGCGGACATGATGCGTCTGTATAATATTATGCTACTTAGTAAAAATATAAAAATTACGAAAGTTATTACTAGTGTTATGACTTGTAATACACTTTATGTGCTAAAATTACGTAAATGTTATTGTTGACGTATTTTATTATGATTCATATTTCATTCTTATTTTAAACAATGACGTTCTACAAAATTTTAAACCATTACTTATTTGCCAAAAAAGTTTGTTTACCAAATTTAATCAAGTATCAATAATGAGATAAGATATACTTTTAGTCACTGCTTTTCATGGATCTGCTGGTGTGCAAATAAACGCAATTAGAAGCGGCGAATGTATATTGACTTTCATAAATCATATTATTTAAAATTATATTATTATTTCACTTGTATTACAAGTGAGCGGTTTGTCGCTTGAAATTATTGAACCGATTCTGAGGAAACCCTATACCGAGATGGATTGCAGTGCCAACATATACGTGAATACTTGGTATTCTGGACTGCTTGTAACATTCTAACAGACGCGTGCTGAGTTCATAAACAAGTGCATTATACAAATTATTATTAAAGCATAAAAAATCTTTTTTATGAATGACGTGAAAATAACAATAAAGATTGATCTGTAGGTTTCGTTTTGTCAATGACAGTAGAAATACACATCATAACAAAAGCATAAATATGGTTAGAACTGTTTTGGCACCAAAAGAGTCGAGATATGAAAGGATGCCCAGTTCCTTCGTACTACATTAAATGATAACTATACAAAGTTATAAGCATTTTTAAAATTTCAAAGATTTGATACTTTCATTGATATCAAAAATATTTTTTTTTACTTACAAGCCTTCCTGTGTTTACGAATTAGTTGCTTCTTTAACTAGAGACTAATAATGAACAGTAAATTGATGCTTTAAATTAAATAGTAGAATTTGTGGCGAACTGCTAATAGAACGTAACATACATACGTACTAGAAGCTTACCTCAAAAACAATGATATCACGAATGTATGCTCAAGACTCAATTGCTGATTTGCTTTTACATTATAGTAAACTGTCAAATTAATGTTAACAATTCGACGGAATGCGTAACTGAGGTAATGCAGTAGAAGTCAGAATTATTTGGATGTCAACAATTTGACGAGCATATTATTGAAACACAATACCTCTTTTTAAATCAAAACCCAAAATCTCGCTGCTTATATTTATCTGTATACACATATCTGCGAAGTTTGCACTATAATATTTTTAGTTGTAACTCAATTAACGAATTTCGCAAAGCTAATGCGACATAAGACAAGACACATGCGACTAATTACCGGGAGAAGTCGCTGTCGCGTTCATACTCGTTTTAAATCTCAACACAAACAGTATTTAGGTGTTTTTGCGTAGTATTTGCTGTGAGATCGACTATGTTGATTTGACGAGGCCTACCGCCTGATATATAGGGGTAGCGTCGTGAGAACTGCTCACACTCCTTCGAGAGTGTTCTCTGTGAAGACCGCCGTAGTGTTAAGTTCACCTCACTTCATCCGCATCGTTCATAGCCACATCAGTGGCGGAACGCTCACACCTCAAGCACCAGAGACACATCAGACCGTCGCCGGTAAGTGAACCCCGATAATTGGACAGTCACGAGCGCGCATGTTAGGCCTCCAACTCAGAACAGCTGGCCATCGAATAGCACCAGTTTTACTCATCGTGGTTTTTGCAACATCGCAGTCATTCAAGTTATCATTTTATATCAGATTTGTAATTTCAGGAAAACTAGTCTTTCGATACGTTGTTGCGATGTTCTAGTTCGTAATAGTAGGTAGTGCTCTATTTCCACAATTGATACAGTCATTGTTATTATTGCGTGGTCTATAAGTCGAATACTATCAAGAATATTGTTAAAAACATTAGAAAAAAAGGGTTTCTTTAGATTACTTTTTCATCTTTGACAATGCTAAGTTCTTAAGTAGAGTCAAATAACAACCTCTTAAAACCGGCTCTTAATGGTAAATTCTTGTCTTAATGGATTTGTAATAATTACAAATAATATAATTTGTTTTTTTTTATCAAAAGGGCTAAGTAAGATGTCATATTTAAATAGACACCATAAATATTTTACGACGACAAATATAATCGCTTTTCATCAGATCCTATTTGTATGATCATTAAACCAATCAACGTCATTATTCCTATTACTTGAATTATTAATAATACATACATTTAAATGCGAATCACTCTACTCCAAATGGCCATTATACCCAACCTCGTACATTTAATGCAAATCTGAACTCTTTAAGTCGTTAATAATTCGTAAACAATGATTTTCCTCCTAACTTAGTAATGTTATCGAGTTATATACACACATTTTGTATCGTATTTGGCCCCTCTCACATTAAAAAAATGCCTTTGTCTTTTTGCATTGGACTTTTCGAAATTGCGATGAAGTCATTACCTTTTTATATTCGTCAATATTGTTTTCATACTTGTGAATATATTTGAATATTATAATTCTATGTATTATTATTATACTATAAACAAACTTAGCATAAAAGTTTCGCAATAGTCACAGGTGTTGTCCACAGAGATTGGCCACGTCCGGTCCGCTTCAACTATTTCGTTTCTTGATGATAATTATAACAATTTTAAAGACGCAAGTAGATATGCACTATTTTAATAACTTACATCGGCATTATACACATGCACATAATATATTACAGCCGACTAAAAAACGCTATAAAACCCAGTTAAATATGGGCCCTATTGTTTTATGATTAACCGACTTCAAGAGGAGGTTATCATTAGATTTGAAATACAGCTAAGTACAACACATACATGAAAATGAAAATAACTTATAGAATCCATAAAAATATGTATATCATTTAATTTCAGTCATGGTATTATAATATTATAATAAATTTAATAGCAATAATAAATTTAGTTGTAACTAATTTAAATGTTACTACATTGAATACATCCCTATCCTAGAAATTTACATATTTTCACGGTATGCAAATGCATTATTATAAGTAAACTTATTCTTTTATTTACAGTTATTTATAAACACTTTGCTGAAGACACAATAAACGCGCTGTAGAATACGTGTCGTTGACACTTATTTTCATTTACTCACAAACGTTGGTATTCACTGGTAAATTTGCGTGTTTTGCTCGTATTCGTATCATGTTGATTCAAGCGCAGCTCGGCGGCTGACAGCATCCTTCAAGCTATCTCTGATGAGAGCACAAACAGGAATAATATTGTAAACAAAGATAAATCACCTTGACATACGGACGTTTAGTCAATATTTGATCGTCGCTTACAGCGCTCTAAGAAATTCGATGAGTTTATATGAAAATAGAGAGTAAACTGCGAGCTTTGTGTAATGTTTTCCTTGTACGCGGTTTTCATGTCACTGGAATAATTCATTTACTTTTCTGATTTGTTTGTTCTGCTAATTATACCGACATATAGGCATACCGTGTTATACCGACTTTGATTGTTTTCCGTAGATAACGTTATTTCTATTTTTAGGTTCTTTTATAATTATTATTATGGCATCGTATTGTATGACTAACAAACAGGCAGGCGGCATATCTCGTAAAATGAGCGCCTTATTTAAGAAAATCCTCACAAGTCACAACTAGCGGGAATGTAGTTGCTTTACTGGTTTTAAGGATGTACAGGTTGTAAAAGTGAGAGGGAAGGGGTGGGGATTGTAGAACTTCCACAATCTGGCATATCAAACAAAAAGCGAAACCAAAGCCGATACTTTTTTACGGTTTATTAGAGAGGACAGCATTAAACACAACGTTAAAGCATAGTAAAGTGGTGATCAGATAAATATTAATTTGTTATACAGAAGCTGATGATGTAATATTTATTGCAAATCAGTCAGCGTTGATTGAATTAACTAACGTAATGTAGAACAGGTCAGTATAATTATATTTTTCAATCATTGTTTTCAATTAGTCCTTCTTAAGCTGTCAGAGAAATTACATTGCGTTAGCTACGACAAAAGGAGGAATCATCAAAGAAAAAATACTCTTTCCAACATTTACCTGGATATATTTTTATTGAACTTCCAAGACATGTTGAAATCACAAAAAATAACACCCATTTTTAAGTTAGTTTTATTACGATATGTAGTATAAAAATTGTTCGTGTCTTTATGACGACTTTAATAAATTAATGATGTTAAAGTGACGTCATACTCGTAATATGTTTTATTTTTAATATTTTCTTATCTCTGAACCGTACAAAAACATGTGACACTTCTAATCCATAGAAAGTCTTTAGACCGCAAATATACATATTTAATCCCACGCCAAACACTACTGTTTATTCTATTCACTGCCGATTACTGTTTTTGAAAAGTTTGTTTAACTTATATCTCTGATTGTCAGTCAACAGTGATTTAGTCTATTTTTGAATATTGTATAAAAAACGATTGACACGGTATTTTGTGGGTTTGTATATATTTTAGGCTGGTTTTGACTATATTTTATGTGATGGAAAATAACATAAAAATTCGTATAGGTATCTATTTATGCAATTCGTAATGTTTACTATAACTTGTAGAGTTAGACTTAGAGTTACGCTCAGGTCTTTGGAATCATATTATGGGATACCTTATAAGGCAGACAGAAGGCGCTACCAACAAATCAATGTCCAAACTTTGAGGTATCCTTAGTTCAGTATTGGTATATGGATGTTCTGTGACCGATGATAATGTTGATGATATCATGGACAATATTTGTAGTGGTTAACCGGAACACCATACATTAGGATTATGCAATGTAGTGTAAATTTTAGTGTTTGGATGGAAAAACCAATTAAAAATCGGACTATTCGTTGGACGTCAGTCACGAGTCACGACTTCGCAGCATTACTAAAAACTTGCGGTAACATTTGCTCTAGGTAAAACCGGCGGTTATATTGACTTTTATTTTAAGCATAGTAACTTGGGATAGGTCTGTGTTTTATTTAATCAAGAGTTTTTTTTATGATATACTTGTTTCTATTTTAAAGAGGCAATTATCGGTTAATTTGTCCTACCTGACGTTATCTTGTCCATTGTCAGGGTCAGCCTTAGCATTCAATCTCCTTCACTTTGTCCGATCTGAGGCGTCCTCAGTATAAATTGTAACAGACTGCCTAAGTTGAATAAAATGCAATGAAACACAGCTTAAGCTGTTTGCATTGTGTAGCAATTATCTGAAATCTTTATAAATAATGGTTCTTTGACGTCATGAAACTAATCCATGTTCTTTCAATGGTGTCAAATTGAAATATATAATTTTTGTACTTAATTATATCGATTAGCGTGGCTCAAATCAAATTCATTAAAATCTTGGGTTATTGTGTGAACGAGATATATTTTCTTTTGTACAAAGAATGATAATGGTTTCTTAGATTTACGCGAATTGACTATACCTCAGTCCGCCCCATGACCACAAAAGCTGTAAAGCAATCGAAACATCGGGAAATTAAAAAATGTAAAATTAAACCAAATCGCGATAAAATCGGTAAAAAATAGTTTTATTACAAAGAATGATATTTAATTTTACTTACGGCGAGTAGGATCCGTTATTTCGTGGGATTAGTTTGTATTTAAGAATATGTGCAAAATAGAGAATTAATGACCTGCTCAATTTCAATATGATATTATTAATTTAAAATATATATTACGTACCCAAGCCAAACCATATTATTGTATTGCACTTTCACGCTATTTTATTACGCTTCCTGGTGAATTACTGATATATTACGTCAATACCAAGAGGAGAAAGTAACTCCTTATTTTATTTATCAGAATAATAAAATCATGCGGAATAAATACTGTAATATTACATTTTATAAGGTCCACAATATTATGTGGAATTAAAAAAAAATTAAAGTTAACATAATGCTAAGTGGATAAATACTGTTAATTTATTATATTTTCAGCACGAAAAAGCCAAAAATAGAACTAACAGAAAGGATCATTTTGTTTAGAAGGAAGTGTAAATGGCAAGTCACTTTGTATCTACTAAAATGATTTTGGGAAGAAGGGTTTATTAATTTTCTAATACTAATGGAACCTCCATTGAAATTTAGATTACAATTATTTACCTACGCTAGAAAAAACAATAAAAAAGAAATTTAAATTATGTGCAAGTACATGTAATGGAGAATTAACTTACATACATACATACATAAACTCACGCCTTTATCCCCGAAGGAGTAGGCAGAGGCGCCACCAGAACACCCACATTTCGCCTTGTATGTTCCGTCCCACGATGTGATAGGCGGCGAGCCTACCGCCATGTCGGGCACAAATTCCTGACTCCGGACTGATAATGGATAGAAAAATCCAATATCACTTTGCCCGATCCGGGAATCGAACCCGAGCCCTCAGCTTTGTAACCGTACCGTAATACAACTACGCCACCGAGGCAGAATTAACTTTCTATCACATAAATACATTATATAATATTCAGCGAGTACATTTTTCGAAACAATTCTTTTTTCGGGAACTTTCCGTGTTTGTCTTCGATAATAATACTTCTAGACATATTATATTTGTACAAATGTTTTAGTGTTCATTGAAACCATTCAGTATACATTTCGACTTACTTTTACAAATATTGGTATATTAATCACAAGCTGTTCCTACGTATTCGTAAAGTTGATATTAGTTGATCACTTCACTTGCAATACTTTCATGTCAAGTTCAATTCCGATAAAAAGTATTTCACTAGTTGGGAACTCGAGGTAAATGAATATTTGTTTCTTTGTTTTGAAATTTTGCATCATTTTCCTTCCATTCTTTTTGCACAACGAGCTTCCAGTTTTATGCGTTTTATTGCGAGAAAAACACAAAATGAATGTAAGAGATTATTCATTAAATACACGTTATTAATTTTAATTTAGTTCGTAAGAGTAAAGTATTAAAAGCATTATTTACTATGTGGTAATCGTAACTAATGTTCTCTTTAATGTATTTAGATGGTGTGAAAGGAAAAACAGGATGGCTACTTATATATTTGTTATATATATATATGTTTGCGTATACTTATCATACTCATACACAAAATTATTTTTACTGTAAATAATGATTCAGATTATTTTACGACTGACTGGTAACAACGCTTATGTGGAATAGAAATTAGTATCCACGATGGTGACCTAATGCGTGTTGGTAGGCTTCACAAATGTTGTGGCTAAGAAGTTTGTAGGTTTCCCCACAAAGTTTTCATTTATCAACTGTTACCTTATATTCAAAAACCATAAGTTATTGGCTTGCACTCATACGGCCTTATTCATAGACAGTTATAAAACCCATTTTGGTTAAATTTTGGTTTTGTCCCTTTCGATCGACTTTTGAACTCAGTTTGAGCGAAGAAGAAAAAACATTCGATAGCTAAAATAGGTTTTAAAACGATCTATGAATAAGACCGCTATGTAAACTCTATTGGATTGCACTGCACTTGCAAACAGTTGCAAAAGTCGCTATCGCGCTTGTATAAAAAAGGTAATACTTATACTCAATACTTTATTGCACTTACTTGCACATATACTTTAAAGTATCGTGATATATTTTTGTGGAAAATGAGGATCTGTCTGGCGGGGTACAATCTCGTGTTTACAAGCTGCGTATATAGCATTTGACGAAATAGCCTTCACCTTGGCGGACCGGTTCCCAGCGCGCTCTCGGGACGCACGAGGTCACCCTTGATTCACCATAAATACAGTCACACGGCATTGGCATTGCACTGTTACTTTCTTTCCGTTGGGGGTCCTCCTTAGGGCTATCAAAATATTGGTTGTGAGGAATTATATTAAAGAGTACTTGCAGCCCTAGCCTTCATGGGATGTAGCTATCGGTAAAAAGTATTGCAATTTTCGTGTTATATTTCATCTTAGAGTCCAGGTTATGCTCAGGAGTTGATTTCTTGTCACTGAAAATGATGATGAAAATACCTCCTCAACAACAATTTAAACTTACGATTGCAGCCTCCGTGGCGCAGTTGGTTAGACGCCGGATGTGAAACAAGAGGCCGCGGGATCGATCCCCGCAACGAATCAAATGTTCTGATACTCACGACACAAGACTCGATCTTAGTGTGGGGTCAGGACTATGCATGTGACTCTTGGGTATAGTTTTTTTTATTATTTATGTTTAATTAGTTTTTTGATTAGTTACAAAACAGTGTTTATCATTAACGTGGAGCTGTTTATGATAAAGTAAATAATAGACGGGAAAGTTTTATTATACTAGTGTCCTTATACAAATTGCGAAAAGTGGAACAATACAATCTACAATGTTGTGTGTTAATCACCCGCCTCGATCAAACACTGAAACATGATAATTCAATGCTTCGGCTTGTTAGAAAATCATTTGTGCGTGTGATACTTTCATATCTATTGTTTAAAATCCTGTTGTGTGTGCATGGTTTTTGCACATATATTGCTGTAGATTAAGGAGTTTCTCCCTAAAGCTTTTTTTTAGATAATAAAAGCAAACTAACAGTGTAATATAAATACATATAAATACTTAATTATTACTGTAAAATTATTAGTTTACTACCGATTTTTAAATATGATTTTTTGTCACACAGTTTTAACTCCATGTGAGGTATTTTAAGATCAATGTAAACACGTTTATTTTACATACATAAGTGGTAGAGTGTTTGCTGTGATAGAGCCCAATCGGTTTATGATCTCATAAAATACCGACGGGAAGTGGCAGTTTTGCGGTTTCATTTCAAACAGTGGGTAGCTACCACCGTATCTGTATCTGTATCTGTATCAGCCCATATACGTCCCACTGCAGGGCACGGGCCTACTCTACAATCGAGAGAATCGATTGAGAGTGGTTAGGCCATATAGTCCACCACACTGGCCTAGTGCGGGTTGGCGGACTTACATACCGTAGAAATTCTTTAAAATCGCTACGGTATGCAGGTTTCCTCACGATGTTTTCCTTCACCGTTAAAGTGCGTGGTGATTGACTATCAATACACACATAACTCCGAAAAGTCAGAGGTGTGCCCTGGGATTTGAACCCGCGACCACCGTGAACATGTAGGCAGCCGCGTCCGGTCCGTTACCAACGTGGTGGCCACGCACTTACCACCGTACCCGGTGCTAATAAACCTGTCTTGGTGATCCGCATATATTAAGTTTAGGGTTCATACCTACATACATAAATTCACGCCTGTTTCCCAGGAGGGGTAGGCAGAGTTGCTACCAGGAGACCCATGTTTCGCCTTCTATGTTCCCTCCTACGATGTGATAAGGGGCGAGCCCATCGCCATATCGGGCACAATTTCTTGACTCCGGGCTTATAAAGAATAGAAAAATCCAATATCACTTTGCTCGACCCGGGGTCGAACCCGAGACCTCGGCGTTGTAAACGTATCGTAGTACAACTGCGCCACCGAGGCAATCAAGTCAGTTTTGGGTTCAAGCCGGCCTATTTCTGAATAGTTTTTAAGCAGGCTGGCTTAGCTGTTGCCACCAACGAGAGATAAACACTTTTCGCCAGTTAATTAAAAATACGTTACCATAAAGTGTATTAAAGTCATCTTGCTGATTCAGTGTAAAAAAACTTATTATATTTTTATATAATTACCGTTTATCTTACAATGACGAAGTACTTGGAAAAGAGATAAAAAAAGTAAATTGTTTCTTTACTTGATCCATTATCATTACCAAAGGGTATAATATATACGTAATACTTAGGTACATAGGAAGATGACAACGCCAAGT
Source organism: Deilephila porcellus (assembly GCA_905220455.2). Lineage (NCBI taxonomy): Eukaryota > Metazoa > Arthropoda > Insecta > Lepidoptera > Sphingidae > Deilephila > Deilephila porcellus. The sequence continues at coordinate 9,426,988 of LR999986.1, read as the reverse complement.
TTTTACAATACTTTAATGTAAAGTCCGTACATATAATTGCAAGTGGTTTACAAAAAGTTATTGCAAATGGATTTGTATCATGGTAAAAACTAAACTTATCTGTCTTATACGAACATTATTACTAAGTTAATTACGAATTATATAAGGAGATTCGTAGACAAAGGCGATTTCACCACAGAATTTCTGTTTTGCTTTATTTAATAAATTAATATGTTTTGCAATAGGTAAAATGCCTTCTTACAATAATCTTTGCTACCCTGAAGCTATGGGTTTAATCCGAAGTTTCTACTTTATACCACAGAAGCTAATACATTGTAAAATGGACTACATTTAGCTGACAGAGAAGAATAGCATGGCATTTATAATCGCTTAGGCTTGTAAAAGATGTATTTTTTACAATTAGTACTGTTATCAACAAAACAATTAAACAATTGAACAATAAAAAATAGGCTTATTATATCTTATAAATAATATAAAGGTCGCAAAGATAAAGGTTCACCAGAAATTCTCGGATGATACAATAAGGATCACGATCCATCGCGTGCAGAGGGTGGCTCCTTTATGGAAGTTAATTTATCTATTGTTTATCGCAGTTACACTTACTAAATGAATCGAGATTATTATTTACTTCGATCAGATAATAGGCCACATTGACTTAATATAGTTCTTATAAAGAACCTATAAAAACAACTTGACTTCAGATGTCATTGACAATGGTGACTTTGTATTATAATTAATACGTCTGTAATAGAAAGATAACTTTCGAGGACGAATGATTTGTTTTCATTCAGAATGTTCCAGCGGTGTTTTTGAGTCATCCAGAGTACCTACGGTTTAGTCAGGCATTCGGAATTTGAATCACCAGTTGTCCAGGATGTTTCGGGCGTTCTCTCAATTTAACGTATCTAATGGAATGAAGACCCTACAGGGAAACTTTTTTACAGTCGACTTAATAATTTGATGTTTACTTCATATTTACTGAGATTAACTGCCTTAAATATGTTATGTTTTGATTAATTATAATTTGATTTATTGATGACAGACGCTAAAACCGTGACTAAATTTTTTACTCACACTAAATACAATGAAAAAAGTAATTAAAAGGTATTTCATACAAAGGCTTAATCGTTCGTTTATAATGGTTTAATATAATAATTAAACATTTAAATAGGCTCCCAGGCGATTAAATCGCTAAAAACCAACACAAAATTCGTATCGTAAGCGAGATCTAAATAAGTTTAAAAACATACCTTCCTCATTTAAGGAACATGTTTAACAATAACATGAAAACGAGCGACACAATCCATTCAGTATTCTATAACAATCATTGACGGAACATATTTGGAAAATTTCACTAATGGGAAATCCCAAAGCCCGCCATATTTGTAAATTGTGATTTCAATTGAATTATACATGTGTTTTTGTCATGTATGATGCTCAAATATTGTGGTTATTTGATTTCGAATGTCGCTGACGCGCGGTCGTGATAATGTAAACCAGCACATGCTAAATCGAGAATAAATATTCTTCTTTGTGGATTCATTAGGTTATCGAGATGCCGCGCCCCCTTATTCCTTATAATACTTTACATTGCGTCATTGCCTCCGCTTCTCTTTTACGTCAACAGCACCAGAAAACTTAAGCTGTTTTAATTTTTTGGCCCAATACCATGTATGTACTTAAAGTTTAGGTATATTTATACAAAAAATTTAAAGCAACCTACTTTCACTTAAATGTACAATGCTATTTATTTCTTCAAATATTAATTTATCCCCCATAACAAAGAATTGGCTCTACGTAGAGCCACTTGACTTCGGGCAGGAATTTGTGCCCGATATGGCAATAGACCCCTATCCCATCGTGGGACGGAACAGACAAGGCGAAACGTGGGTGTCCTGGTTACTACCAGTAGAACTTCTGCTTGCCTCTTCTGGGCAAAAGGCGTAAATTTATGTATGTAGAGCCCCTTGTTGCCCGTCCCACAAGGTGGACGGACGACTTGTTGGAAATTGGTAGATGCAGGCCGTTACCAACAGATCACTGTGGGGTATCCTTGGGGGAGGCCTATGTTCTGCAATAGACTTCATGACTGAGGATTATGATCAGACAAGAGCCACTTGTAACAGTTCCGCAAACACTGTCGGATATACAGCTCAGTTACTAAGAGTATTTCCATAATTACTTATTACACAATAGAGCTTGACTTTAACACTTTTTTAAGTAAAATACGTAGTTATATGTTTTTGTAAATGTCGCAAATGGGTTGGTTGGTATAATACGTTAATCCGTAAGATTAAAGATCATTAAAGTGTTTACGAGTTTAATAGTTTCATTAACTAATTCAGCGAGTATTTTAAACATACTTCGATAGTTGTATTTACGAATCATTCTGGAATCTGTCCATATACCACAAGCATGCTTCGGAAGTATCACTTCGAGTAATCCAAAACGGTGTCTCAAGGAGAAATCATTTAACTTAATGTATTTGTTGTTTTATATCGTTGATTTTTATTCGAGTTGACGATAATCTTTAACTATAAGTACTCGTATATACCTTGACAACAGACCACATTTATTAATTGAGTTTATTGACATTTACTTCGGAGAATTCAAATAAAGTCAAGTAATGGTATTCGAGACAATCGTCCAATTCCACTTAAACAAAAAAAAATATTAAAATATTTTTAATTAGACTTGGTAATGGATATATTTAATGAGTCGTCCACTTGAAATTTTAAATAAACAATGGTCATAATACAATTTTAAGAAATAGGTTCTAATTATTTTGGTTTTTCCGTTAGATGCGAAATGAACGTTTATAGTACAGCTATCTCTTATTTATTTCTCTATGTTTAATTTTTAAAGATGGATATGATGACAGAACATATAACCTGTGAACATGGATGTAATGGGTTCACTTCCCAAGTAGGGCAATTCGCTTTGGATGAGATTTTAGGTTTGAATGAACGTATTAATTTTTCGGCAGCAATTGTACAAAAAGCACCGAGAGCAATGAAGATGCGATTAATTATTTAACTAAAACGTCGGCAGTCTTGCCTGAGAATAGGAATCTAAATTGTCACATTGATCTAGGGTTGATTGCATGAGGTCCTAGCTTGATATAACAATAAATTTATTTTAGAAAGCGGTAAACTGACTAGTGTTGTATTAGACGACGACTCACCAACCGTGAGAAACATCTCATCACCATACTAAAAATAGAGACATATTACGCAGACCTCTGTTTAATCTGGCTTCTTCATTTGTGTTGCAATTTGACATAATCCACAATCGCCGAATCATGGCGAGTCAGGCGCGTCACTCAATTATGCGAATCCTTTATGAGGCAATTGAATTGTGCCTTTCATTCGTTCTAAATTGTAGTCTGAAAGATGCAACTAGTAAACTGTGTGATGGAAATTCTTATTTAACCCTATATTATGCATTTATTTACAAATAATTACATTCAACAGTAACATACATCATGCCCAAGAACAAGTCGTGTGTCGTGGTTATCAAAAACTACAAGGGACTTCTCGGTATCATAAACACCCACACCCGAAACAAATCCTATGGATTAAACAAATATTTCTTACGGTGCGGGGATTGAACCTGCGGCATGCCGTTTATGAGCGAGCGTCAGGCTAACTGCGCCACGGAAGCTGTTTAATACAGATTTAAACGATGTGTTTGTCAACCTTCATGGCGCAGTTGGTTAAGAAGCTGTGAAACGAAAAGCAGTGGATATCCGTCTTTTTTCGAACATCCAGTGCGTGCTCCACTGATTTTTTGTGTGAACAAATGATATTAGTTTCGGGTCTGGATTTAAATGAGACCGAAAAGATTTTGTAGTTTCTGATACCCACGACCCATGATGGAATTCTTAATGTGGAGCCAGAGCTATGTCTCTATTGAATGTATTTATTTAATTAGCATACAGCAGAAATTATTAAGGAAAACCATATGATTAAAAGACATTATGTTTTACTAAGTCTTGCATGGTTTTTTAATATTCTTCTTATAATTAAAATTTTTGTAGTTTTATCACCAAAGTTGATTAATTTAGCCGTGAAAACTGGTTATATCACGTAGCGTTGTAATTTATGTTAAGATATACGTACTTACTTACTATGTGTGCTCTGTTCAAGTTTTCGTATTGTAGGAAACTCGGAATTATTTTTAATTAAATTTAATTTTAATTTATAAAAATATAATTATATGAAAAATATTGTATAGAATAAATAACAAACACCGCTTAAGATTTGAATACAACAGTAAAGTTAATAAATGTTAGTCTTATAATTTACATAATTTGATTTGTAATTCATACTTTCTGACACGAAATATAATATTATATTTGTTACGAGTACTAAATGATTACCTAAGTCGTCTCGTAACCCTAGTCTACCTCAATATACTTAAATTGTATTAGGTCTTGATTAACAAAATTGACAACATTACCTAACAATCATATTATAATTTGATACTATGTTTACATTAAAAAATAAAATCTAAGCAGGCGCCAATATTTGCTTATACAAAACGTTCCAATAAAATTCCTAAACAAAGCGATGTGTATGGCGTTTGCGTCGTTGACCGAATGCCTTGCTTCATGAAGCGGCGGAAATAAAACGTACAGCCTTAAAACTAGTTAATCACCAGGAACAATACGGTGGGGGGGTGGGGCGGAGGAGTTCGGCAGGACTGCAAAACCATAGTCGCAAGCCTTCTCACGTCACAAACCCGCGCTCTGTCTGTCCGAGCACACGTCCTCACCGCCTCAACACGAACACCCGCGACTTGAGACGCCAATATTTCGGCAGCGGTCGGTGAAGTGCCAGCAACAGTAGCACCTCGAGGAGTAGCTGTGCTCATGTTAAGGACTCCAAGTGCCGTGTTATGTTCCTTTGTTGTGTTATTTGACGCCAGTTCATATAATTGTTTATGATTTTCAAGAATTTTTTTTCACACAAAGATTTTTTTAGAAAAATCATGCTTTTATATGGAACTTTTTGCTGATAGTTACTTGTACAGTCCGCGTGTACCTGTTTCCTGGTGAGTATTTGTACGATAACAATTATTTTTAAACTCTACATTTTAAGGCTGTGTGTTTTTTTAAATACCAAAGCAATTTTTTCCTAAATTTCAAGTAGTTTTAAACTAAAAAAACCCATACAAAAATAAAAATTATGCAGTATGATGATAATGATTTATGATCAGTTAAATATGAATCAGTGTAATAACACATCGACTAATGAAGTAGGTAAATTATATGCACTCGTGGATTTTTAATAGAATACAAACCATTATCGAGTTAAAACTGTAATTACGCTACTCAACGATTCATGAATAAATAACCTATTATGTATAATAAAAATGATAACAATAACATGATACACGTAAGTACAAAATTTATATAATTTTAATTTTGACAATTGTCAAATGTCACATTGCTTAAAACCAAATGTTAAAATATATCCAGGGGAAAGTAATGAAGAATCTCATCAGCCAAAACTTCGATAAATGGTGGAGTTCTCTATAATCATAAACAAAACGGAGTTCCCATAATAATATGTAGATTGTTATTGCCATTACCAGCTTAATTCACCACATTAGGTAGTTGTTAAAAAAAACACATTGTAAAAAATTTGTAGTATCATAATTAAATAATTAAGCCTTGCGATGTATTATTTACGACTATTTTTGATTCTACCACTGTAATCTTTTGTTTCTTGTGTGGTCTCCAACAATTTCTCTTACGATCATCATAATTTTCAACCGCCTATCAAAGTCTAGGATATTCTGAAAGCCTACATTTAAGTTCCACCGACCACCGGCAATCTTTTCTTATCATTTTCCCATCATCATGGTTCGTACGTAGTTGATGGCAAAAACTTTAAGTTAGCTAATTCGTGGTCTCTACTTGAAACAAATTCGGCCCCATTGTCCATTTACATTTGCGCGCAACATTTTCTTTTGATAAATATCTAAAAAAACACGGATGTGGGATTTCCCTTCATGCTTGTTATATTCTCACGTTGTGGTTTTCTAACTACAGAAGATGTTGATTAATTATATGTTTTTTTAATTAAAATTAATATCACAAAATAAAAAATATGGCAATTATAAAATTAATATTTTGAAAGAAATGTTTTGTTTTTGGGCTTGCATTATCAGATGCCTATGTTCACTTGTGGATAATTAGAATATGATGACAGTGAAATAATCTAAATAAACGTTATTGTAACTTTTTGCCATAATTTATTGTAAATTAATTATTATTATAATTTGATTCTTCGGCAATTCGTTTAATCACAACGATAATTGTTATTGATATTGTCAATGGCGCCAACATAGCAAATGGCATTTACTAACTCGTCTGATTATAAAACCAAATTTTTATATTACCATACCATCCAGGTATTATTATTACCTCTTACGAACGAATTATCCTGTCACGGCTGTGATCTTTAGCATTCACGAACTTTAATTAAGAAATCACATGACTACACATTAAATAAAATGATCTATACAAAGTAGTTTAAAAATAAAATTGTTTCAAAATAGGTGATCAAATCTAAAATTATATTTTAGCGTTATATTATATAGTATTAAGTTGTAGAGCATTCTATGCAGATTTCAGCAATAAATACGTCACATTTATTTTACGAATAACATTTGCAAAATAACAAAAGTAATTATCTTTTGTTATGTTTTACAACTCTACTATCACAATAAATGTCTCAAACTACGTTGGAATTTACATATTTTTGTTACTAGTTTATAGTAATACCTACGTAAATACCTCGATTGTTTTTCTCTTTTATTTACTTACATCCATTAAATATTTAGCCAATTACTTGTTGTGCTTGTAGTTCGTGAGAATTTACTGAATGCATGTTTTGATTCAATGAAACTTGTTGGTACTTAGTTTATAAGACACTGGGTCTTTGTAAAGTATTTGAGTCATTTTGACTATTAATTCGTTACACTTGAATTGTCTTCAAAACATAAATATCTAACATTTACGAGTATAGTGTTTATACAAACAGACGTGCGATAATATAGTTAGATATACCTACGGAATATTATGACGCGGATGAATTATGTTCGACACAAAAACTGGCCTACAACAACCATGGCATTAATCACACATTTTCATTATTTTTTACGTAATAACAATATTCATACTATACTAATATAAACCTGCAACAAAATGATAACAAGGTACTTAATACTAAATGTAATTACATAAAAAATATATATATCTATAATAAAAAATATGTAATTACCGCTTAAGAATTGCCGCGTCTCTGTCAATTTTCTTCTTTTCACAATCGCTTCCTGTTTTTTAGTTCCATGTTCTATCAGTATTTTTGTTGTAACCAAATTAAAATTGTACATATAGAAGATATGCCCTATTCCAAACACTTAGTGTTTTTTCATACTATCTATTGTAATACAAGTTGTTTATTTAAATAATGCGTAAGAGATGGGACGTAATATTATGTATAATACATATTCGGTTCATTGTATTTTCTATTTCGATCGGGCATCTATCTATTATAATTGGAAATTAATTAGTATATACATATAAATATATTTTAAATTTTATTTTATTTCATACTGCATAATTTGCTTCTTCAATACGGCACGTTTTCGTGATGAAACATTTTTATCGGATAATTGATGTATGGGCCTTGAATTTTACACATAATTTATTGTGGGACCAAAATACATTTCATTTAAAGGTAAACGATCAGATGAATGGCACATAATTCCGCAAATTTATTATTTAGGACTTAAGTTCGATAATTTTTATAACATTTTAAAACAATTCGTATCTCGATTTTCAACGTTTAAGAATGAAACAGCATTGTTGTTTACTAGTGAATAGATGTGTTTGTAGTATATTTTTTCCGCTCTATTTAGACGAGCGGCCTTTTCTTTAGGGCCCCTAGGTCGACCGGCGACCTACGCCCACCGGCCGGAAGTTGTCACGAATAATTATATGTACTTATACTTACATATTGTCATTGTACATAAAGTATGATTTATTATTTGAGTAACGGCATCCCATGAATTTGAGGCCGACTAGCATATGTATCGTGTCAAAACCGCCAGTCAAATACCAGTTTCTAGACGGAGCCAATTCTAAAAAGTGAATTGAAATTATCATGCACACCTAATAACACACTTAATGCATTTAAATGTAGAATGAACGATTTGTAGGATAACGCTATCATATTACAGAGTGCATTTGCTTTCATAATAACGTCAATACTTAGCACAAAAAGAAAACATTGTTGCAGGTATAAAAATAATGAAAAATATGAACAATATATTTTAACAGCTAAATGCAACATTGTTATGTACATTGTTTTGATGCGGTGTGTTTTAAATATTTCAATATCCGTGACCATTTTACTTCCACTTAAAGGTTTACTAATTATAACATAAATATTGTAAATGCATACCAAGTTAGAATGGAAGTCAACATTTAGATTAGTCTGATTAGAAAGCTATAGAGGTGACCCCAGATTTAAAAATTCGTTCGACTGACATTGCTAATAAATTATGCATTTCATTAGTATGTTTATCTAAAGTAGTTTGTTTAAATGTATTACACTATGATGTACATATGTAAATATTGTATATATGTATTACATTATTGTGCAGTTTAAGTAAATTATTTTTGTATCCATACACGTGATGGTATGTGCCGCTTTCTTATTCCTAAGATGACAATATTATTTATCTAATAGAAAAACCGATTATTACTTGTTTATTAACAAGCAATAATCGGCTTTCATATTTCAAACGATATGTAGTTATTTATGTGAACGTATTTCTTATAATAAAAGGTTGAACATTAGGTATTTTCTTTTTTTATATTTATTTTCTGGCTGAATATTTCGTATTTCCATTATTATCGCATGTTTTTACTCAAAAACACACTTTTTACTTTTTAAACTTTTTACTTAAAATACACGCTGATCGAAAGGCATACTACTATCGTAAAACAGGGTAAATCGACACTCAAGGGTGAATGGAAACCAAACTGGTCAAGTCACGAGTATAACACACATGACATATATTTTGTAATAACGTTAATCACACGTGTGTATTCTTCCACATTCCGAAAACACTAATTATGCGTTGGATAACGCCAAATTAATTTATAAAACAGAGAAAACTCAAGACGACCTATTTTTTTCTATTTCTCCCTAAAAGATTTCTGTTCACCCCGTTTTACTGTATTTAATTTATTGAAATTGTTATGATGCTAATTGGCATTCATTATTTCTTGTAAAAAAATATTAACACGTAAAAAAATACTATGTTGTTGACTCACTAGGGAATGTTTTAGCACTCAATTATTTCATAAAATGTATCGTTTAATGCTTCGTCGCCATTTCGTTGCAGCGTTACCTATGTCACATTAAACATGATTTATTACTATTCATATTGCTTTTCTATTGAACTACATAATCATTACAATTTTTCTACACCTTTATTATCGGCAATTAAGTTTAATATGAGTCATGTTTAATATCTGTATTTTAAATCTTGATATAAAAAATGAAAATTGTAAATATTTAGTATAAGTAGGTGTTTATTCTCTTTCAAATACTTTTTGTGAAAAATAGAGCCTTGAAAGGCTTGAAAACTCCTATTATTAACCCATGCTAGTGCATCGCTTTTGGGCTCAACATGTGTCTGTTTGGTAAAAGATATTGCGAATGTTTAGTCTAAGTCGCGTATTGTAAATTAGCTCTCGACACGATCCATGACTTCCCTTTTTCTTAGCATTTATTTAATATATGGGAACGAAAAATACTTGCTTATGCTAATATAAGTAGCATTTAATTTTGATTTGCACGTGCTTAGTATATATTGCTTGGTATATACTGTATATATTGTTGTCTCTTAAGATAAATCTGTATTTCGGCCTTATGTATGCTTTCCAAATCTATTAACAACTACTAGAGCCTAGCAAAACCATACTGTAAACACGGAATCACCTCAAATAATAACAGTACATTTAAACGGGCACAAGGACAATATTAGAAGGGTCACTTCTATTATTTTATCGGTGTAAATAACTGAAAACCTTTACAGTTCACAAAGTGTGTTTACAAAAGAATTTAAAAAGCAACCTTTCTGGTTAGACACACTATTTTAATAACAATGAGAAAATGAATTACCCACGGTACGCCGATTATTATAATCATATTGTATGAAATTTGATAAAAACGTAACTAAATAACAATGAATTTAGAATAATTAAGCCCTATGGTATTTCTGTGATTAAAGGTAAATCACAGTTTCACCTTTAATTATGATTTTCGTGACCAATCTAACTGTGCTGAAGCTGCTATGTACTTTTGTCCCGCATAATGTGTGTACCTTTTAGCATCACATAGTGAATTATGTTTTCATGAACAGATCACGACTGTCGAAATGCTATGGTCTATGAGTCGGTGGAAACTTGGCATTATTTTTGTTAGTGACTTAACATCTATTTTTGAAGAGTGGTAGAGCCACGCTGTTGTCGGTCATGGCTCAGCATGAATGGGCAGGTCCGTCCAGGGCGGCACCACTGTCTCACAGGAGGTCGACGGGAAGCGCCAGCTTCGCCTCGCGTTTCGTTCGGTGTGTAAGATTGCCGGATCCTCAATACTCATTTCCCCTTCACATCCTTTTTCCTGTCCGCTCTCTTCCAGATTTGATGGGCCCACACTATACAGGGTATATCAAGACTGCGACCGAAAACGAAGCCAGATTGTAGTATTAGTGACTTCAGACACAATGCAAGTAAAAATTTCGCGAAACAAATTGACAACTTTTTTTGTATTTTTTTTCATATCGTCGTATTTGGGTGATAAATACATAGTTTTCCTAAAATAATGAAGACACCTTTTTATTTTTTAAGACGCAATGGTAAGTTAGGGTTTAAATTACTATTTTCGTAATAACTAGGTATGTACTACCCATACACAGTGATTTTTAAAAATTGCAGAAAATAATCTGTCGCTTATTTTGCGAAATTTTTATTTGCATTGTGTTTGTAACTACTAAAACTACCACCCGGCATCGTTTTCGGTCGCAGTATTGATATACCCGGTATATTGACATATGATCCAAGTGTTGTGGACGTTTATGGTCGGCAGTGATCATCTGTGACTTACGGTGACTTTGTTCGTTTGCCGGACCTAAAGTATAAAAAACAAATACAAATGCAACTAAACAAGCAAAGTCACATCTAAAAAAAATTGAAGTATTTGATTAAACAACTTGCATAATCACGTTTTACGTCTCTCAATATTGTACAAATAGCCTTTACCTCTAGCTGAATCGGAAAATCGTTATAATAACTACTTACATTGGCAGTAATTGTTTGTCTAAGAAACCACCTTCATGGTAACACGAGATTTATTTGTTGTTGAAACATGTTTTATTTTTAATATTTCAATGTACTTCTCTATGTACAATCGAACAAGGTTACCGAGCAGGCTAGATCGTATGTTCCTGCGAATGTGCTTTAGTAAACATTGCAATATTGTTTGAAACAGTTTTTTGCTGTCACGCGCAACCGGTGCAGTGTAGCGGTGGCCAAGTTTATTGTATCAAACGAGTTTGCGAATATTAATTGGCTGTATTGATTATTTCATTATTCCTAATACAGAGCTGTGATTTCGATTTATTTATAAATAGTGGCAGAGGGAACAATAAAGAACCGAATTATCCTCAATAAAAAGGCTTTGTACGATATACGTACTAAAAGCGGGAAAATAATGTTTGCTAATATCGATGCCCTTAACAGAGCTCAAGGAACTTGTTTATGAGTATGATAAAAATAAAAATGTCATGCTCGGAATTTAATGTCCACGAAACCTAACGCTTAGATACGCTCTACATACAATAAAATAAACGCTTAATTTGAAATTCATGTACCATTAACTGAATAATGATAATTCATGAAACGTAACTGCCAAGTGCTCACGGATTTTCAATAAATAATAATTAATATAAAAGTGCATTAAACATACACACATATACATGTGTAGGTACGTAGCGGAAAATCAGTAAATTTTTGTGTCAATTATTCAACTGTTTATTTAAAATAATTTTATCCGTCTTCTATTCAATGTTACAGAATCCCACCTGTTTTGATAGCTTATTTAGTCGACACAATTAATAACGGTAGAAACGAGACGTAATCTGAAAATAAAAAAACAGAAAATCTTGGCCCGTTGACAGGGTTTGACATAGGTACAAAATTGTTATCGGCCGTTATAATACAATTTGAAACAAGCACCGCCTTAAAATGAGTAATAAGATTTACAAATACGGCAATTAAATGTCTTATTATTGAATATGATATAATATATTCAATCCTCGAGTATTTTTTTACACTGCACCTGGTTTAATAAGTATTTATCTCAGTGTAATTTGAAAAACAAAGCTATAAGCACCTTCAGTGTGTCTTTTCAATCAACAATAGAATTATAATTTAAAAAATGAAAACAGCATTAATAGTTGCCATAATCAATTAGGTATTATGTTTCTTAATTCGTCATCAATCATATTTTATCGGGCACTACAATATATTAACAGACAATTAGACAAATTCTAATTAATATAAGCTTTATACATGCCTTTGTTTAGCTTAGCACACGAAAAAAACGTGTTAGACTACAGTAAGTAACTCCACCCTCTGTTCATTTAGCCCTGACATAGAACACGCAAAAAATATAAACTCCGCGACAGTCATATCATTAAACTTGATTAAAACTGGTGTTGCCATACGTGATGTTGTGTTGTGATATCGCTAAACCTGCTCCAATCCTGTACTCTGGCAACAGCGTTTCACCTAGCGACCTATTCATAATAATGACACGTGCGCAAGATATATAAGAATACTAAAAAACGTTTTTGAATAAGTTTTTTCGCACCATTTATTATACCAGATGTATATTCTCTAAGGCGCCAGTATTGTTTGCATAAAAAAATGTTATAATTTTTTTTAATTATAACTGTTTATAATGAATGCAAAATAATCGAAATAGGTAACTTTTACATTCGTATTATGAAAATATTTCGTTATGGAAACAGAACATTCGTTTCATTTTCGAAAACAAAAATATGACTTAATTATAAACATTAATTGGGCCAATGCCTTAAAATGTTTTTTCATATCATAATTAGACTCTATTCTTTGAAGAATAAACTCAGGTTAATTTAATTTCTAAATCAAAATCATCGCAAAAATCTACCTACCTAGAACAGTTATTTCAGAGCCCACATTGAATTAGGTACTAGACCAAAGAGTAAGATATCCCGTGATGACTATCTCAATACACGTTTATTTTTATTCAAAATAATCTACACTCTACAATCTACATCCCTAAAGGAAATACTTATATCATCATAACATCAAAGTCACCTTTCAAAACTTGAATTACGCTTACTATAAAAAGAAGTAGCAACGCTTCAAAACCCTAAAGTGTATCGACATAATGTATGCAAATGGTTTGCATCGGACTGATAAAGAAACTGGAAAAATGTCAATGTTGTGTTTCGTCGTTTTGTAAATAATATAATCGAATATATTACCGTAATTTGATTAAGCATCTCCATGTAGTTGTGAATCACAATATTGTTATCATTTTCACCTATATTCTGCACTGTGTCTATTCAAAGATTTCCAAGACCGCAAAATGAATACTTTTTAGTTTGTAGTAGGAACACTCAATAAGAGAAGAAAATTCGATCAATAAAGTGCTTTATGAAAGATCTAAAGCCATTGTATGTCTGCACATTTCCATATTTCATAATAATGCAAATAAATGAAATCCTGTGCATATTTTGAAAAATGTATAATCTTAAAATGAAGCTACTTCGGTAGCTTGTAATATTTTTTTTATTAGTATAAATTCAGCTGTGCTTATAGTAGTCAGGTATGACTTTATCATTTACAGCTACACATAAATAATTAATAACATACGTTTCTTTAATTTTGTGCGCGAATCAGTCACGACTCACGTTTACAACCTCTTCACGAAGCAAGGACTAAAGACATTTAATAGTTGTATTTTGATATGAAAATTTAAATAATTGTTATTCATGAGATTCACAGACATTTTAATTTTAACTTACGGTAAATTTATAAACACTGGCCTTTGACCGAATCTAGCAACGTGAAACAGAATAGTATAAGAAGATATACATATAAACATGACTTTCAAAATATTTAAAATCGTCAGTCATATTTGTGGGAAAAACAAAGGAACCAAGGTTTGCCTTAATTAATCACGCACCTTAATATTAATGTGATATTCTCACGCCTTGACGTGTAGGCTAGCACTATATTTATTTTAAAAACATATAATTCGATTCCATATTATTCGATGTATGTATTTTAATCAAAAATACTTTCTGATCCTAATACGAACACAGTTAAAATATTACTGTTTTATATTTAATTTCATATCTTAAAAATTGTTACAAGCGAAAGAGAAAGAAAACTATCGTTTTCCTCGTATCAAATGCCTGGTTTTCAGAAAAATACTTTTTATAAAATCTCGAGTGTTAAGTAACTGTTTATAGTAAAGAAACATAATGACTAGGAACAGCGTACGCAGGTCATTAGTGCGTGCATAACTGCAGTCCATTTGCATTATACGTCGCTCTATCATATGTCTATATTAGTTGATACCACTTGTTTAATTTTCTGTTTTGAAATCTGCTCTTGACTAGTTTGAAGTGCCTGGGATCTCATGGATTGTTACGCGCCAAAACAATCGTCACATCCCGTGGTGTGATCTCTGTCTCTATAACATCTTATAAACACATCATGTTTTATTATGTCTGTTACAATTCTCTTTTAAATCATTTGCCTAAATCTTTGCTGGCTACAGCTATTTACTTTTCTTTCTGATTTTCATGGATACCGTTTAGTTTTTAATCACATCGAAATTATACGTGTCGCCTCAGGGGACAATAATTTCCCATCGATGGCATTCAATAAATGGTAATTGTACATTTTGTAAATTGTCCCTCAGTTGACTTTACGCATCAGGCGTTACTAGGTCATCAGCTGCATTGAATGAATGGCCGTCGGATAAAATACATTCATTGACATTTTAAATATCTTCTCAATGTTACACAGAACCGTTAATATATTCTTCGAGACACGTCATAACACAATATTTATCAGCTGTAACAGTCTCAAGTCACTAAGTTGCTCATAAACAGGTTTCGTGCCCCCTATGCTTCCGTCTTTAATTCAGCAATTGTATGCCTACACCATTCGCGTAATTTTTAAACATTTTAAATAAACCGACTCGAACGCGCTTCTGGAGCATCAACGACTTGATTGATCTTTTCATCTTATAAATGATTATTTGCACGATCACCAATTTAGGTGCTTTTATTAATCAAAGTATTACATAATGTATGAAAAATAAGGTGCCGTGTTGCAATGCCAAGGACTAGCACTTAGATTACACAAATGACGTCGCGATGGTTGTAACGCTAAATACTACATCACAACACGCCAATCTACATTATCTGCATTCAATGCAAATTAACGCGGAGGATCGGCCAAATGTTTCCTTCTTGTGTTAAAAAAAATCAATTAGTGTTCGCTTTAACAGTGTTGTTTTCGCTTCTTACGCTCTTGCATTCGTTATGTATGTTTGAACGGATGAAATGTTTGTAAATGTAACCGTTATTGAAACCTTTGAGAGGATAGTATTTATAATCTCTGGTTGTTGTTGAATATCTATATATTTTCTATCGTTACACGTGCAAGTTTTGTTTAATTTGTTTAAATTAATGTTATATGATAATCATTAGGTTTCACTTCCCTTTGCGATGTGTTATTGATAGTGTCCCGTTTTCTAGGATGTGATTAATGAAAATTCTTATTATGAGGAAGTGTGTGTATATGTTCGAGCCAGCTCAGGCTGGTAGAACATGAGTAGTTTACGATGCGACCCGGTGACGGACACTTCCCGCCTTTTGTTGCCGCTCATCAGTGCGCGTTATTATAAAATTCACTCTCGAATCGGTTTCGCATGACTTCACCAATTATATTGAACTATATTTGATATCTTGCAAGTTTTAATTATCAATATACTGAGACGATGACTTCTTTATCCCTCTCTAATTAAATTACCTATTTTCGTACTTTAACTTACAATGTTATAACCAAAACATAAAAAAAATTATATGTACATAATAATTAAACGATATAAAATTTAAGGAATATACATGACTGGATAGAAAACGTGACAAAATTATGTCAATAAAAGCATCAAGATATTGTAAAAAAAAAACAAATGATATGCAATTATAAAAACATGAATAGACACGTGAATGTACGTTGATTTGTATACATTTAAAAGGACAGTGATCCTAGTTGGCATTTAATTTAAATAAAACGAAAAAAGCTTTAAAATACCTTTTTATAAAATGTATCAAAAGAACTAAATCGAGTAAACAATGATTCGTTCGAAATAGCTTTCCTACTCTCTCTTCTAGCTCTTTCAAATTTTAGGATTCCGTATTCGACGTGCCCAAACGGCACATTTTATGTGCCTAGTGCAGGTTCAATGATCGCCGTTTAATCTTAACAAAAATAATAAAACAAAAGTCATAGCAACTATTGTTTAAAAGGAAAGGAAATGTGAGATATTTCAGGCACAGAAGAAAACAAGAGAGTTCTAATTCTTGGAAATATTAGTAATTGTAGATGTAATAATCGACTTTATCTTTCTAATCTTAATTCTTATCCAGATATTAAAGGATAATGTAGCCACAAGGATTGAGTTCCACTGTTCAAAATCCTACCCCGCCTCCTTCGCTCAATTATACATTTTATCGAAGCCCGCCTCATCACATTCATTGTTAATATGGCAGGTTTTAACAAGAAGCACCTTGAACTTTATTATTAGTTTGAACAACACGTTCACCCACTTTAAAAAAGAACGGACGTACTTTAGTATCTCTTGCAAATTCGGAAATTGCGTCTTTATGATTCCATTAAACCGCTAAAGCAGTCACCTTTTTAATTAAGTAATAAATTGTCGACAAAAACAAACCAGTTTTTTGAGTAGGTATAAAAAAATTCTAAGAATCTTGAATGAAAAGTAAATAATATTTTCCACTCTTTTTGTCGCTCGAGTTTTTCCATTCAGTGGTATTAAGCGTTCCGTCGTAAAGTAGGATAAATAATTTTAAATGGAATTTAAATCCCACAACTAAATTACTAATAATATCTTGCGCCCATGTAGGATTTGGGATCAAATGAGATACTACGATGTTGCGTTTCGGCCGCTGGATTATAAGAGATATAACTGAATATATCAATGTACAACAAGATGTTTTTAAACGTGAATTCACATGAGGCTAGGCATTAAATTATTGCTATATTAACGACCCATTAAAATGATCGTGAGTTGTCAGTGGCGTCACGCACCGAGCACACATTACTTATTCCAAACTTATAATGATTTTACGTTTGATGTTTCTGTTTCAATTGTGATTAGTCACTTAGGAGATAGGATTTTTACCCAGAAAGTATTTTGATCAGAATCAGACGTGTTATTCTACATAAATATTACTTAAACTTATTATCTCTTTAAACATTTGAAAAAACTAAATAATAATTCTAACCAGTAATATAATGAACATTTTTATAAAGATATGATTCTGTTGATAGTCGAGAAATAGAAAATACAATTTTATATTCTAGGCATGCTGTCTTATCACCCTCATGTCATCTCTTTGATATCAACGACTTTTAAATGTGATGTATACTGCACACGTTGCAAAGGAACATACGGCAATAACCATATTAGTTTTGGCTTGTATTTGGCAGATGCAAAACTAAATAAAATTTCTATATTCCTGTATTTACTTACAAATTTATTACTCTAAGCTGCGTCTGGTGAAAAGCTAACAGCGGGAAATATATACGAAAACTTCATTTATTTTTACGAGCGACGTTCCTCGTAATAATTTCAATGTTAAGGTTATAAAAACGCGATTGATGTTCCGAATTTAGAACCATTTTACAGAGGCCGGGATATGTTTGATTTTTGCGTCGTACACATGATGTTTGCGCGAGGGTGCCAACTGCCGACTCATCCGCGCAGAAACAATTTTCCACAACACGACTTGTCCAACTGCTCTAAACGAGACTATCTTTACAAACAACCTTAGCAGCTGAACAGTAAACTCTATACGTTATACTTTTTCTTAAACTGAATGTTCAGTTATTCTGAATAAATTATCTTTCTATGGCTATTTCCATTGTTCGACTAGCCATAACAAAATTAAACAATAGTATGTACGGGATAAAATAATCTATAGTAACTCGTGTTAGCTGCTAAAGCATGTTAAGTAATTTAGAATAATAATGAGCGTTAGTCCGTTATTTCCTAGTGACGTAATTAATGGCGTTTATTCGTTGTTACAGACGAGCCGAGAGCTGTCGGAAGCGATCCAGCCACCACTAAGTAAGTGCTAGTCCGCGAGACCGCCGACATATACCGCCGCCCGCCCGCATAGGATGGTAGAAACTGACCCCGGGCCCAAGAAACCTCACAGTGAGTATCAATCATTCAAAATGATCCGGTCCAAAAACTTCATTTAAATGAGAATAATTATCAGCAAATATTAACTAACCCTTTTCATGTTATATTTTATAAACTGCTGGGAAATTAACGAAGTCATGTTTATATGATTGACTGTGGGTATAACATATTTTTCAAATAACTTAATTAATTGTTTGAGTGCCACTCTTTTGTTTGGATGGTTTTGGAATAATGAGATCATCGGTTCTTTAGGTACCTACCACAAGTTTGTTTTTACGGCTTGATTTACACGAACACAATTTTCATAGCTCATTGATTTTTATTGTTTCTTTAAATTTACACTCTACTTTGTTTCTAACGCAGTTATGGATATAAACAACGTCAGAACAGTAGATAAAATGTAAATAAAGTTGGAACAAAAGTAACATAATCAAAATACTAATTTTAGAATACATTTCAGATACATATTTCATCGCATTACGTATAAATGTTGTAAAATATTGTGCAAATCTACGGGTGAGGCAGGCGTGTTATTTTCAGGTTCGTGTTAATGGCGAAATGTTTTAAACGCACATCTTTTCGGGTGGTTGCGCAGTAGAAAAATTAATTAAAAAGTTAATCAATCGTAGTTAATAAATCAGAAGATTAATTAACGTTGTTTGTCACGAATTCATGAAAAATATTCATAATTAATGGAAGTGATAATAATTTAACAATAATCTGCAAAACAATGGATATACAGGCTTGGATTCGCTTATCTCCAAAATAAAATATTGGTTTTGTCAATAAGATACATCTGTCTTCAGACGAATACGATTATTTATAGTTACAATATCCAAGAAAGTAAGCAGTTTAACTCAATGACACGTGAAATCAACTTTTATTAAAAAATAATTCAACTGTTTACAGGTTACATTGAAATCGACTCTTGTTTAATAAAATTCTTTATTTCGGGTCTGGGTGTTTATGAGACCGAAAAGTCTCTCGTAGTTTCTGACACTCACGACACAGGACGATCTAAGTGCGAGGTCAGGACTATGTATGTGGCTGTTGGGTGTATATATTTTATTTTAATATACGTTTACATTAATAGTCAAAATTAGAATTGTATGGTAAAAGATTTTCGACTTGTGGGCGGTAATTCCTAGAATACAAAGATTTGAGATACAAATCTAAAAAGCGACTTATTTTGTTGCAGATTGTGATGTAAAAAGGGACCTCCAATTAAACGGCCCAGGTTCCAAAGCCGCCGAGCTTGGTAAGTAAACGATGTTTCAGTAGTTTTTACCTTAGCTGTAAAAATGCCTCGACTGTATTTTTTCCGATGCTATTAATTATAATTTTATACCGGGTATATCAAGACCGCGTCCGAAAACGAAGCCAGGTGGTAGTTTAAGTGGTTACAGACACAATGCAACTATAAGGGTGGGTTGCAGAAAATAACTTTAACATTAACTAAGGGCTAATCAGCCGTCAAATCGACGGTTATGCAATTTTCGGGTTGCATAAAATTAACAATTGTTAAAATGACGTCACGTATAACATTAACATTAACCGTTCAATTTCGGGCGGTTATTGTTAAAGTCACGGTTATCTTTCGTTATTTGTGTGTGTTCTCTGTATTGATAATTGTCATTTGTGTATCGATTTGAATTATAACCTGTACTTTAAAACAATTTACAAAAATACGCTGATAAATTCCGACGTAAAATCGCATCGCATCATTTCACTGGTCACTCTTTTAACTTTAACTATAACAATTATGACAATGGTGCAACAAAAGAATTTTCTATCCCGTGGTCATTGTTATTGTCACTGCTAAAGTTAACTTTACCGTTAACAATAACGTCTGATTTTCTGCAACCCACCCTTAATTTCGCAAAATAAGCGACAGATTTTTTTTGCAATTTTTTAAATATCATCATGCGTGGTAAATACCTATATTTTGCGAAAATAGTAATTTAAACCATTTCGTACCATTGCGTCTTTAAAAATAAACAGTGTGTACATTATTATTTTAGTAAAACTATGTAAGTATTTATCACCCAAATACGAAAAAATATATAAAACAAAATTTGTCAATTTTCTTTCGAAATTTTAAGTTGCGTTGTGTCTGAAGTCACTAATAATACCACCTGGTTTCATTTTCGGTCGCAGTCTTGATATACCCTGTATAGTGCGTTGAGGTAAAACCCTATAAAATATAGGAATCTGTTCTTACCCCTTTCGTATTACGGTGTAACGCGCTATAATCGCATTTTACTAACAGAAACCATATCATCACAAAAATGACGGCGATAATAGGACAATAAAGTTGTTTTTACAGATAAGTATTATAATTAATTATTGAATCAATATATGAGAGGAAAATGTGCTAATAATGTGACGTACATAGGTAACATTTACCTCATTTTTATTCAGTGCAAATATGCAAGTATATGCCATTTATTTGTCCAATTGAAGCTGCACAGGTGCTTAAAATAATAGTCGTTGTATTAATAATTAATTAATTTACTGAAACTGATCATTTTGCATAATAATTTGTAGTCACGTGTACGACTTGTGCTCATCATATTCGCCAGAAACATATCTTATATTTTTTATATAAATCTATTTTCTGCGCACTCGTAAATCTTTTATATGTTGGCAGAGTTCCATAGTGCTTTTTATTTTCCATAAATTGCATTAGTATATAAATATGATTTTTGAAAGTCAGCCTTGGTCAGCCGTAATATGGTTGTACGGAAGCTTCACAGATTGCTTATGAAGTTTTCTTAAATAAGTTCACTTCAATAAGTTCCAGGGAAAAGATATGTCACTTCAGACGTGGCAGGGTATTTTCCTTTACTTCATATATTCATAGAACAGTAGTAACGAGATATCACGTAGCTGTCAAAATTAGCAGATACTTATACATTTATCAACTGGTTTATAAGTTAAACTACTAAAGCGGCATTTACACGGGGAGAGTTTCTAGGGGCGAGAATCGTATGCCATTATTGCATGACATAACCGCCATAAGATTATCGTGTTCCGACAACGTTTGCACGATGCACCTTTTTTATATCCTTACGATTATCGTATCTTCGAGGCGAGAAACTATCCCCGTGTAAATAGGTCTTACTTCATACCGACTTTTTACCGCATAAAAATATATTAAGTAAATATCGGATCGTAATCTTCGTAATCTTATGTAGATTTGAATCTCGCATAACTTACATGTTGTGCATTCCATTGAATAATACCATATAAAGAAACTTCATATTTTTATCGCGCACCTTACGTATTTATTTCCTTCCTTACTTGTAACTGGTTGCGACGCAAAAATACGTGGCGGATTTATAAATAATCCTTATCGTTTGCAGGAAGCAGATATTAAGGTAATATTTATTGTATTGTTTGTTCTCAGGCGTCGTACCTTCCCTGAAGAAATCGGGCAAACCCGATCCAGAGAAAGGCTCCAACTCGGAAAAAGCTGACTTCGAAAGGGCTATCGAACTAACCGGTGAGTTTTTTGTACAATTTACGAATGAGGTTATAATTACGGGTAATTTACGAGCTTGAATGATGATTGAAGTGAAAAAAACAAACACGCATTTTATCCAGGTACGTAGAGACTACCTCAACGGACGACAAGCGTAGACGTCAATGTGTAATTATTTAAATGAATTATTTGTTGATTATGATGACGGAATCTGGAATAAATGAGTTCTCACACAGTGAAATAACAACACAATATAATATACAGTACTAATTCTCTATTTTTTGCTTGAATAAAATCATGTGTCCGTAACACACAGTTTAACATTTGACGAAAACTTTACAAAGCAAAATAACAAACGGAAAACTGATGAAATCTCGACATTCAATTTTGTTACATTGTTGCCGACAATTTTCCTCCTATTAGAGAACGCTTGAAATTTTGTCAGCACATTTTTTGCGTTTCGGATACAGTTTTTTCTTTAATACCTATAGGAAATTATTATACCGGCAGTAAATTTTCTCTGCATTAAACTTTTACGTGTATAATTATATTCAGGTGAATACATATTGACTACTTCACAAAACACCAAAAACAAAAAGTATGGTTTATTTTATATTGACGTTACGCATCTTCCACAAAATGTTTTTGTGTTATAAAATACGTCTTAGCAAAACTCGAAATTCGAACGAACGTGTAACTATTAACCTACAAAACAAAGGTCTAATAAACAATATCAGAACATTTCGCTGATTAATGCGTAATGTTACAAACTTGGTATTTGTAAATACGCAGTAATATGAATCGAGGAAGGCTTTATGAATGAGCTCGCGTTTCGTTGCATGCACAAGGTAGTCGCGCGACGTAAACAAACCTTTTCTAAGAAAAAGCATCGTACGATTAGGGTTATGAAATACTTGTCATTTCTGATTACACTCCTTCCGCTTCTCGTTACACTTTTATGCTGTTAGTCAACGGATTTCAAAGAAACTATTCACCTAACGTAGTAGAATATGATGACTGGAAACCCTAACTCTGTCTTTTGAGTTCATTCAATTCCAAGTAGCTGCGTCTTTGATGTTCAGTAATTTCATTCAACTTAGAAATTACTGTATTTTAACAAGAGAATTATATGCTATATTTAAGTTATTAAAATAGCTGTACCTATAAAACTTCTTTTCAAACTTAAATCTACTTATTTGTATTCAGGATATGGACGGTTCCACTACCTACTGCTCGCAGTATGCGGTCTCGTCAGCACCTCCGAGGAGATGGACGTCATCTCGATGTCGTTCATCCTTCCCTCGGCGCAGTGCGACCTAAACCTTACTACACAAACCAAAGTGAGTACCATATTACGATTGATTACTACCCACTACACTTGGTACCAGAGCTCCATTACAGACAAAATATTCAACCTGTCAATCCTCGATAAAAAAATGGGAGACAAACTGTTTCTCATTGATTTTTCGGACACCGCTTATTGACCAATTCATACTGTAGGGAAGTATCAGCTTCAATAATTTTGTATGCAGGTACGTAAGGTTCATTGCATAGAACAGCATGAAATTTACGCTTTATTTTGATACATACAAGTAAATAAGCCAGGTATACAAAGTCTCTACAACTCTACCTCTCACTCTGGAGAATGTTATAATTTGATATGATAGGGAGCTCAACATTAATTCAAGAACAGTTGTATACTGTACCAAAATATGCTTCGTATACCTAACATATCGATTTATACCTAACATTTTATACCAATGTTTAATTTAAAGAAGTAAAAAGGAACTCGATATGCATGTAATGTCTTTTAAAAGGAAAACCAGTAAATAGGCACTTAATATATTTCGGTTTATCTAATTAACGGTGGTCATATGTTAATTTTGCTAATTGACAATTCGTTGTACAAACTTATCTAATCGCGAAATTCTATTTTAATATTTAACAAATGAGAATAAAATAAAATAGAATAAAATAGGAGACATAATGATGGTTCACTTGTTACACTGTATGCAACTGTTCTGTGCTTGTTACGTTGGTATAAAAATATTTAAGTAATCGTTATTTAGGAAGTGTGAAAGGAGGGTATATAGGTGTCTTGTAGAGATACAGCGTACGTAAATATATCTAAAAGTCGTCACGCCTCCCCATTTAACCATCAATCATCTTTATTTGCGGAAAATTCATCAAGTGCATGAATCCAAACACTGAGTCACCGATGAACGGAGTACCGGGAATGAACTTCAAAAACATTAACTGACGTTACATAACTCAAGGTTGATTTTAATTGAGGTTTACAAGTTAATTATGGGAAAATAGTGGATGTTACAGCACCCATGTAGACATTTACTCTAGGTATGGATATGTGTAGGTTTAAAAAATAGTCACATGTTCAAAAATATTAAAACGTACACTTTGTGGGCAATAAGTAACAGGAAAAGTCTGATTTTGTACTAGTTTTTATAAAAATAAAATAAACAACTTATACGTTCAGACTAGTAAAAACGTTCAATTTTTTTATATTGATTTTATTAGAATTTAGAATACCAGTAGGATATTGTGTTTGTGATGTTCTTTTCTGTAAATAGACAAAAAACAACTGAGTATGATACAAACAAAAAAAGATGAACTAACGTGTTATGATGGTAAATATTTTGTATGAACGTAGTCGAAAAGATTGTAATCAAAATCTGTTGACTCCAAATAACAGCAAAACCTGTGACATCGTATTATTCCTCCGAAGGACAATAACACTGAGCATTAAACACTGAATTTTATCGTACCACAGTATAGAATTGAAACATATTGTATGTACAAGTAAAAAGGAAGTTAATTAAATTTTCAACGTATTCAGTTACTCAAATCAGGTATCAAATTTAGGCACGTAGTTCCTTTTAAGAAACGCTTTCCGTATAGGATATTCGGAAATTTGTATATAAGTTAGGACTTAAGTAATTTATAAAACACATAATGTGTGATGTCATGCGAAACCCTGTTTTATACAGTGTTAATTAATAGACGTACAAATGTTATATGAGGATACTGGAACTTTGGTTCTGTATAGCACAATAAATAGACAAGGACGAATTTGCACATATTTGGTAATAACACTGTTCATAAAAGTCACATTATGCGAGCGGAAAATCTTGAAATTCCCATCTTTGTTTCATTAAGTTTTATATCACGTGTTTTGAATACATACAGTGTTTTGTATACTTGAAAATATGAGAAGCTTTAATATTAATTCGTCTTCATAATCTCAACCTCATAATTTTTGACAGCGGTTGGTTGAGAAGTCAGCTGTGCTACGAGAAGCCGCGGATTCGACACTAATGTTTGTGTTATCCATAAATATCTATTCCGGATCCGGATTTTTAATCAGAAAAATCTTTCGTAGTTTCTTATATCTACTAGATAGGAATTCCATCGTAATGGGGATCCAGGACTATGTCTGACTATGCCTATTGTGTTTTTCTAAAAATCTCATTGTTTTTAATACTCACGACACATATCTTGGCATTTTAATGTAGGTAAGAGCTGGAGCTATGTTTGGGAACATTTGGTTGTATTTGTCTTTTTTTGAGTCGAGTTCCTCAATAATGAGGGTCGTGAACCCCATCACGGACATTTTTTCTTTAGCAATGTTGAGTGTAGGTATTTATTTACTATGCATTGTAATTACAGGGATGGCTGAACAGTATAATCTTCATCGGCATGATGGTGGGCGCCTACGCGTGGGGTTCAGTGGCGGATTCTGTTGGTCGCAAGAGAGTTCTTATAGCCATATCCATAGTGAACGCGCTCGCCATCGTCGCCTCGTCCTTTAGCCAGAACTATGAACTCTTCATGCTCTTCCGCTTTATCAACGGTGCCGCGTAAGTAACCTTAATTATATTAATTGCCTACGATTCATGTACCCTTAGAACCAGGTAGGTCCGTAGATAACGATTATAAGGCTCATGTTATACCAAGTTAAATGTACGCAAGTTTTGAAATCAAACTACTTACGGTACCGATTAGAATAGGTATTTACTATTTTTATTTATTAACATAGTTCAAAAGAAAGTTAATAATTATGTATTTTATTGTTTTTTTTTTATAAACAGTATTATTTAAGGATTTTGGGGGACCATAACCCCTCTGATGTCCCCTTTCGGCCGACTCTGTTGTATACAAATGTTATCGTAATTTGTATTTGATTTTATTTTTAATTATTGTTGTGTATTTTTGACTTCCTCTGAAACAATTGGTAATTTTTACTTAACAGGCTCGGTGGATCTGGTCCTGTGATCTGGTCGTATTTCGCGGAGTTCCAGCCAAAGAAGAAGCGTGGCGCTATGTTGAGCTTCATGGCTGCTTTCTGGACGCTTGGCAACTTGTTCGTTGCCGGTCTTGCCTGGGTCATCATTCCCAGTGGTAAATTAATTATCTACATTTATTTTTGTCCAATTTATTAACGATATTATTTGAACTATTATATTCCATGATAACAATAGAATTTAAATGTCATATTAATAAAAAATGCTAATTGTTATTGAAACCATTGTATGTCACAATTGTCGTTTATTTGTATCAACCCATATACGTCCCACTGCTGGGCACGGGCCTCCTCTACAATCGAGAAAATTGATTGAGAGTGGTTAGGCCATATAGTTCACCACGCTGGCCTAGTGCGGGTTGGCGGACTTACATACCGTATAAAATTCTTTAAAATCGCTACGTTATGCAGGTTTCCTCACGATGTTTTCCTTCACCGTTAAAGTGCATGGTGATTGACTATCAATACACACATAACTCCGAAAAGTCAGAGGTGTGCCCTGGGATTTGAACCCGCGACCACCGTGAACATGTAGGCAGCCGCGTCTGGTCCGTTACCAACAGGCCATTTCTCATAATTATTTTATTTTCAGAAATCGGTGGAACAACTAATGGATTCGTGTACAACTCGTGGCGTATCTTCCTTCTCGTTATGTCACTACCCTCGTTCGTGGTGGCCGCTCTGCTATTTCTTCTGCCAGAGTCGCCAAAATTCTTAATAACAACTGGCCGCCACGAAGACGCTCTTGAGGTGTTCCGCGGTATCTACATGATGAACACCGGCCGCAGTAAAGAGGAGTACCCAGTCAAGCAGCTGTTGGTAGACGAACCACATCACACCAAGCCAGAGAAACAGATTGACACAAAAGAAACAAAAGAAAAGTTCAAGCTAAGAAGGATGTTCAGCGACATAATCGAACACAGCAAGCAATTGTTCGTTCCGCCTATACTTAAATTTACAACGATCTCTATCACAATCAACTTTACATTCCATATCGGGTGAGTAACAGAAATCTCTACATGTTTTTTATCCGTTAAAAGTTTAGTCTCCGCCGGAAATCCAACACATGTACTTATCCACCCAGATGGTGACCTCTGTGCACGAAGTTGGAAAACTCTTATGGTGGAAAAATGCTGCTGAGGGCAGCATGAGTATAATATCTGGTTCCATGGCCAACATAATAATAATGTTGACCGGGGAGAGATAACCATCTCCACGCTTGCACTACACTTACCATGAAATGCATTCCAGATATTTGTCTTGCCACTATACAGAACCCTACGTTATAAGACTGACTAAGTACTATTTGTGGTTTCTTTTCAGGTACTACGGTCTAATGATGTGGTTCCCGGAGATGTTCAACCGCTTCGACGAGTGGTCGCGCACGCACGACAACGCGGAGGCGGACATCTGCCAGGTGACGGCGTACGTGACGCAGCAGGGCACGCACTCGGCCGAGGCGCAGTGCGACTCGCACATCCACTCCGACGTCTTCATGGAGTCGCTCATCACCGTCGCCGCCGCCATACCCTCCAACATCTTCGCCGTGCTCGGCATGGACAGGCTCGGCAGGAAGTTCTTCCTTGGTAATTTTATTAACTTATAGCAATTCCATTGAGCAGGATTAGGGTAGTGAGAAAAGATGCCGCAGGTATGAACCATTTTTTTATGGAATGGGATGGTAGATAGAAAACGCCGTAGGAATTTCACCCAGAGCATAACAGCAATCTTACACATACCACTAGCACTATTGTTGTATTTCTGTATTTCTATGAATGGTGCACCTATCGAATAGCAATATTAATTATGAATGTTTTGATTGCAGTGTTCGCAACATTTTCTGCCGGTTTGTGCTCAGCAGCCATGTATTTCGTATACAACAAGACCAACAACCTCATCGTGAGCGCCATATTCAGTTCTGTAATATCCTGTGGTAACGCTTCCCTCGACTGTCTCATCACTGAAGTCTTCCCTACCAACTTAAGGTAAAATATTAATTAATTAAATGTTATCTACATTCTACACTGTCGATATTCGATAGGTATGTAGGTACATATTAACTACAGCCGAGACTAACAATTTATCGAACACTGACTTATTTCGGTATTCTAGGTGGTGTAAGGATCGACTAACTATTGGTCAATCTAATCTTAGGACCCAAACCCTTTAAAATATGACTACCTCGGTGGCGCAGTTGTACTACGGTACGACTATAAAGCTGAGGTCTCGGGTTCGAATCCCGGGTCAGGCAAAGTGATATTGGGTATTTTAATTTATTATCAGCCCGGAGTCAGGAATTTGTGCCCGATATGACGATAGGCTCCCCCCTATTACATCATGGGACGGAACATACAAGGTGAAATGTGGTTGTCCTGGTGGCGCCTCTGCCTACCCCTTCTGGGATAAAGGCGTGAGTGTATGTATGTATGGTTTGTTAATGTTGCAGATCAAAAATATCTTTAATTTGATAGAATAATAATTAACATACTATTTAGAGAGCAACAATCCTTACCCCCATTAAGACCCATCCTTCCTCCCTGAGTATCCAGATTTCAATTTACCTGTAGTCACATATTGGAAATTAGGACGAAAAATGTTCTGCTAACTGTTAGTGGATGTAGATCTCTTTCTACCTCTGAGGATATTGATATGACGCTGTTATATTGTATGATGTATATGAATGTAATATCGTTCCGCAGAGCTACCGGCGTGGCGGTGTCGATGGTGGCGGCGCGGCTGGGCGGCATCATCGGCAACGTGGTGATCGCGGCGCTGCTGGACACGTACTGCCCCGCGCCCACCTTCATCGTGGCCGTGCTGCTCGCCGGCGGCGGCCTAATGTGCCTCTTCCTGCCCAACACCACGCGGCAGGCGCTGCAGTAAACCTCACTCATCCATCCCCAAATACACCTCGTCTACGATCGCTTGGCGTGCGAATGCGTTGTCAAAAAATGAGAATATTTTATCTCTCTTCACACTTTACATTGGACATGTTAATATTATTATATTACGAGTATAAATGCTTGTTTATAATATAAAATCCATATCTCAAACAATGAGTTAAATAAATATTTTTAAATTTTATTTCCTAATTTCGCCACACGCCAATGGAATTTAGACAGACGATGCCTCCCGCCAGCTACTCCCGCCAACTGTAGCCGGCTCGCCATGTGATATCGATTATGCATCATCGAATTCATGTAATTAGTTTTCGCGTTAGTACAATATTATGTTTTTTTATTTATGATAATGTTACTTTTGAAAGATTCTAACACACGATTGTTGTACGTAGTTGAAAAATGTAAACTTCGAAACAAAGTTTCGCATACCATTTTAAAATATATTTACGAGTATTATAGGATAAGATACAGTCAGCGATAGTAATTTTGTTGTATATTAAAAATATTTTCATATTTCGAATTTATAAAATACCATTGTTACGTAGTTTTTAGTGATGTAGAGTTTAATGAAATAAAACATCCGAGTTGTGATATGATAGGAAAGTAAATATAAATCATTTGCATTGTAAATAACGCATTTCAGACTTTATTTAACATCTTTTATCACTACAATGCAATAAATGTATTTTCCTAAACATTTCAGTTCGTTAGTTAGTATATAGATGTTACATATGTATCAAACACGGAATGGAAAAGTAAATCATTTTAATTACTTATTGTTTGGTTTTATTTACGTGTGTATAATTTGTGTACCATTAAGACAAAACATCGATTGATTAAATTTTATTTATTAAAACTACACAGAAGTATTATTACTAGACTCGATATTTGTAATCCATCTAGATTTCAATATAGACCACTCACATAAACCAATAAGTGTATCAGACAGTTTTAAAAATGTATTTCAACAATATTGTACTTAACAATTATAGCTTACACTATGATATTAAGATATAGCAATCAGTTATGTGTGCCGATAAATCGGCGTCTTTCATTTTCTCTCGGCATACTCATCCTCGGACACGCGAGCTCCCGAGCCGCGCCTGCCCTCCTCTATGTCAAACATAATAGCGCAACTCTCCATGTACCAGTTGCTGACGTACAATCCCACCTCGCTACACGTTATAAAAATACTATGTACCTAATTTTTATATATTACACATACTTTCCAACAATATCATAGATTTACACTTGTAAATTCTTAATCTAAACGTAATATGCCGTAATGCATAGTATCTAGATCACTTAAAAATGTCAGCTCCTGACTGGGTAGTGGGCACGCTTGCCACCCAAATGTTATACATCTACGAATATATTTACATACATCGAAATTGGCATGCGTTTCAAACACAAGCCTATATACGCTCACAATCGGCGGCACCATAAACACAATACAACTTATTAGCTACCGGCGCGGCGTAGCAACGCTCCTTGTATCAAAACAAATTTCAAATAACACACTATTCGGAAATATAAAAAGTAAACTATTGCACGTGAACTAGGACCAATGTTTTTATAATACATACAATATAATATTTTATTTTTGTGGCAATTCGGAATAAATAAAATGAAGACTAAAATATCTGAATTCATCCTGACTAAAAGAATTAATTAGCAAAGTCCATGTGGTACGCGACACTTATTTAGCTATGACGAGATATATCATTGACTGAGAGCTGGATGGCGGGCTGCAGCGGTATCTCGGCCGAGGCGTCGGAGATGTCGGAGCCGGGCGTGAGCAGGCGGCGCGACCACTGCCCCGCCTCCTCCGCCTCCGACTCGCGCACGTCGAGGGACGACGGCGAGCCGACGGTGGACTCCACGGAGGACACGGTCCGCTCCGCAACGTCATCCGTCAATATAGGCATCGACTTGCCCACGGATTCCTCTTCTGTGAGCAGAGGCATGGATATGGGGCCCACTAATGAGGTATCCGTCTCCTCCGATGTCACAAACGACAAATCCGTATTCGGCGAAGGTAATAATGTCGCTCCATAATTTGGACCGCATAAGGGATCTGTCGTTTTAGGTGCTATTCTAGGGTCTGTGACTGTGATTGGCAACTCTAAGGACGTCGGTACTGTATGTGGTGTCACGCCGATAACGGCGAGGCCGTCTTCTAAATTTGAAGGTATAGTTGTAGGCTCGGTGTCAGCTTTGGTCGGCACTTCCACTGGAGTCATTATGGGTTGGATTATAGTGCTAGTTTCGGATACTCTGCTATGTACTGAAACGTTTGCATTCAAATCTCTAAATTCTCGTGTTTCGTTTTGCGGCGGTTCCGCGTGAAATACTTCACTGTTAGCCAACGCAGCTTCTAATATGTCTCGGCGCTCTGGCTGTGGCGCGAGAACTTGTAGGGGCTCTACGGTCATCGGGACCAACTGGTTATTTTCTAATATTAAGGGCCTGTTATCAATTGGGGTTAAGGTGCCGTTTTCTTCCACGCAAAGATAAAAGGAACCTGGCGGACCTCCAAATGGTTCACCTGGTACAGCCAAGAGCTGACCATCAGAAAGGGGCGCTTGTGTTTGGCCCGGAGAAAGTTCAGGTTGCGGCGCAGCAACTTCTGGTTGCCGGGAAATTGCATTCGTCGGTAATAATTCTTCAAAGTTTTCATATTCTGAATATGCGGAGCTTGTTGTAACTGATACTGTATTTGAAACAGGCGGCACAATAGATGTGGCTGTTGTGTTTGAAATTGGTGTCAATGCTGGCACTGGAACACCGGGAGTTCTAATCGGAGCAGGTGCTATCGCTATCTCTTGTTTAATTTTTTTAACAGGTGTGGGAGAATCGGAAACCGTCTTTCTTGCCCTTGACTTTGGTACAGCCGTAATCACGGGCTCATTAGCGGGCCCCATTGTAATCGATTTTTGCATAATAATTTTACTCTCAGACATGGGCACAGTTTTCTGTACGATTTGGCCAGTCTTTTGCAAGTGATCAAATTGAGCCGCCGTCAATTGCACCACAGCACCAGATTTTTGTTGTAAATATATTAATGGCTCGGTGGTCTTTTGCACGGTTTGGATTATTTTCTTAGGTTCACCCCCTACTAGTCGCTTCGGAACGAGCCGAGTTTCAGGCATGGGAGCGATATTTTGGGCAGTAGTGGCAACCCGCCCTCCTACTATCAATTGACCTTTCGATGTGATTATAGCATTCTTTTGTTTTGGTACAATTCTTGCATGAGTTTTCACAGATGGTGTTTGCGGTTTAATTATTCCGCCAGTACTCACAATATTCTTCTGCGTAGTTGTAGTAATTCTTTGTGCTATCGTTTTCAATTGTGATATATTCGCTTGTTGTTTGTGAGGAAATAAAATCTTCTCGTGTTCTGGCGTAAGAAGTATTTTGGACTGTGTTCCCTGAGCGTTAGTTATGATCATGACTGTGCTCCCAGGTGTGGTGGCATCACTTGCACCAGCAATAAGTTTTGCTGACACAGGTTTATTATCAGACAGATTAAATTGTGGATCAGAGCTTTTCGTTAAGAGGACGTGCGCTTTCCCGGTTTGGGGGTCGATTACAATTTTTTGAGCACGCCCAGCCCTTGGGGAACTAGGAGTCGGTACTATAAGAAACTTTTCAGTTTTCCCCGTGGGAGAAACAGTTTGCACTACTGCCGTCGTTTGTTTTACTTCTTTAAGAGTCGGCTCGCCTTTTGACATAATAATTTTTTGTTTGCCCGTTGTTTTATCTATTAATAGCATTGTTTTGGGTGCGCGTAGTTTTGATGATTTGGATAAAATATTCGGCGTGGTCACACTGCTCACTTCACTAACGGGATTCATCAACATTGTTTTAATTTCTGATTTATTTTGTACAGGACTTATTGCTATCTTTTCACATTCGAGTGGTGGTTTCGTTTTAACAAGTTTAGGCGGATTTATAGACGCATGACTTATGATATTACCATCGGACATAACAACAGGCATTTTTTCAATACTCTCCGGAGTTAATAGGTCCTCGGACAACACAATCGGCATTGAATTTATGTCGAATATAGCATCATCGGTAGACGTCGTTGCTTTGGTGGTTTTAGATTCATTTAAAGGTGCCACTAATGAATTATGTGGTTTTATTTTCTGCAGTTTAGTTGGAGGCTTTGCAATTTTTCTAATTTTTTGTTGTATAATTATAGTATTGGTGTCTGATGGAGTATCTGGCGAAGTTTGAATCGTATACGTTTGTACAGCTGAACCATCTTGTGTTGGATTATTACTTCGCGAAAGAATTATTTTATCTGGGGTGGTGACAACATCGCTCATATTGTTTATGGTACTCTTATTAGGTGCTGTACGTCGAATAATGATTTTTTGCTTTGGAGATTGAGATTTTCCTCTCAAAGATGACTTTGCTACATCGAAGTTTAAAATTTTCTCCTTTCGCGTTCCTATTACTGGATTTGCTGATGAATTTGGAGACGGTTTAGGTATCATTGGCTCTTCAAGAATTTTTAACAATTTAGATGAAGAAGTTTCAAACTTTGTACCTTTCGAAGTATCGCTTTTGTTTTCATTAGATAGTAAAGCCACCTTTTGTTCTACTGTCCTATCTATCCCATTATTTTGTTTAATAGCAAACACGCTGGGTTCTGGTGTTTTCGTACTATTCAGCACGTTAGGCTCAATTATATTAATTTTATGATCAACAGATTCAGACATTTGTACTAAAGACTGTGCAGCATTTAAATTTTCACTTTTTTCCTGTTCAGTTTCATAGCGGAACTTAATATTTTCATTGGCTCCAATTAAAAGTGGTTCAGCTGAAATATTAGTATTATTAACTGGCGTTTCCACATTTATGTTAGGTATTTGGACATCAAGGGCCACATCTTCGTTATTCACATCTTCAATATTATTTAAACTTTCGTTTTGCTTTGGCTGTATTTCTGACGAAACAGGTAATGGGACATTTTCTAGTTGTTCATTCGAAGTCTTACTTTGTATAGCAGTTGATGGAAGATTAATTAACGTCTCCGCAATTTGAAGGTCTGATTCCGATGGCAGGTTTTCAATCATATTTTCAGATGCATTTGTTTCATTTTGAATATCTTTCGGTTCGTTTGATATAGCTTCAATATGTACAATTGGCTCGTTGTCATCAACTTGCATCTTATCCGATTCGTTCACTTCTTGATCTTTTGGCACAACATTAACAATTACATCATCATTATTTTGTTCATTCTTTTTATTTTCCGCAATATTATTTTCTTCAATAGCATCATTATCTTCTCTAAAATCATTTTGTAATAATACATTTTCATTATTATTTTCGTTCACATTATTGTTTATAGCAGTATCTTTGTTGTCATCTTCAAACAGCTCTTCCGGCGGATCATTACCGATGTTTCTAGTTACTCGATCAGTTTCTCGAGAAACACTCAGCAAGGCATCAACTGCTGAGGCTGTTGATTCATTCATATAGCGTTCTGTTGATGGATCAAATATTTTTTGAAGAGTAGTTTCTGGAAACTTCAATTCGAGCATTCTATTTTCTGGTTCCTTTTCTTCCTGTTTTTCAGAATTAACATTATCTACCTCCATTACATTGTCGGTACTGTCAATATTTTCATCTGGCTTAATTTCGGGTGTTTCTTGGACTATGTCCTCAATACATTCACTATTCAAAATTTTTATTGGCTCAGGTGATTCAGAGACAACAGGTTTTATCTCCTGCGTGGGATAAATTACATCCTGAGAAATGCCAGGCTCTAAAGGCTTCTCAGGAATTTCCTCTTCTTTTTTACTACATACATTTTCTGATATGCTTACTGAACTAGATGTAGTATCTCCAGATAAATGTGGGTCTTGCAAGTCACCTAATGGCTCTTGATTATATTTTTCTTTTTCACGTAACTGAGCTGCTTCCGCTTTCATTTTTTTCAATTGTATTTTTGGCGCTAACTTTGCTACCTTAATATGCCCTATAGGCGGAGATTCTCTCGCTTCCGGCGAAGACACAACCTCTGATCCATTAAGTTCACTTTCAGATATATCCATTCTTTCGACAGCATTTAACTGTTCAGCGACGTATTTTCCGATTGCGTCTTGGCTTCTTGAGTGTCGGCTACGAAAAAATGTTTTAGTTTTAAAAATAGCTTTTGATGGTGGAGTTTCATGTGCAGGACTGTCAGGTAATTTATCTGGTGATTTTTCCGAACTTTTGTCTGGAGATTTTACAATTGAGGGTTCAGGAAAATTTTCCTCTACTTTCAACGATTCTGGAACTGATGGCAGTTCCGGTACACTAGTTTTATTTAGTAACTCTGCCACCTCTCTGGCCACATCGTCTTCATCCAAACTAAGACTTTTGGAGTCTTCTTTTCGTTTAGGATTTTTAACGCGTGGAATTTTCCTGCCAGCATCTGCTTCCAATGGCCAGTCTTCATCTTCACAAAATTCATACTTAGAATCACTAGATGATTCAGGTTTGTCACTAGCAGGTGAACTATCTGGTTTCTTTTCAGTAGGCGACGATAATTCTATAGGTACTTGTGCACTCGGCAGCTCAGCGGGTGTTGGCACCGCAGCTGACTCTGCCGCCACAGCTATCTCAGGAGACCCAGCCATAATCATAGCAGAAGATTCATCATTAGATTCATCGTCAACATCGTCCCAGTCAGCTAATAGGCTACTTTTAATTTCCTCATCAGTCTTAGGCTTCTTTACCTCATTATCCACTGCCTGTTCCTCAGATACTCGTTTTTTACCTTGTGTTTTAATTTTAGGTAACTTTTCTCTTTTTTCAGTACGTATACGACGCACTTTAGGTACTACTCGTGATGTTATCTTAGTTGTGCTCTTTTTGACTACGGGTGATGGAGTATATGGTGTAAATGAAATGCTATGTGTCTTATTGTGGAGAATTAAAACATTTAACCTAGACGTTGTAAACGGACACGCATGACAAGAATAAATGCCTGAGCTTGAAGCAACCGGGGTTGTGAAAGTTGATACAGGTTTTTCTACAGCTTCAGGTTGATCATCATTACTTTGAGGTTTTTCTTCAATGTTTTGCGTTTCTGTGTCTACACAACTTGTGGATGGTGTTGATGGCGCCTCAGCTGGATTATTTTCATTAGTACCCGAGGATTTCGATCCTTGCACTAAGATGTGAACTTTGTAATCGGTTTTTTCCTTCATCTGGAATTTAATAAAATTGATTCATTATTTATTTGCAGATGTATAATTATAAGTGGTTTTATTATAGTTAACAAAAATGCGTTGGTATAATTTGAAAAATCCTCAGAAAGAGTTGGTCACCAGTAATAAGATAATAAGTAATAATTACATTACTGAAAGTATAAAAATAAGTATCTTCCCAAACATGCCCACCCTAACGTAAAATTACACCTTGGCATCAAATAAATTAAAGTAGAAAAATGGCATGCCAAAGTACAAACTTTAGTTTTATATACACTGTGTTTACCTTTCTGGTAGGTGTGAAACTGGGTGATTCCACTGACTTCCCTCTTCCGCTCTTACCTAAACATAAAACATTACAATTAGAAACTGAGACCCAATTATTGAAATGTCTTAACAAAAATATTTAGCAAATTAAACCTTTTCTACCAGAGCCAGGAGTCTTCTTTGCGGGATCACCAAAAAGTCCAGCATAACTTTGTTTTTTGGTTTCTTGAAATTCTTCCCTTGAGAGTATATCCACATCGCCATTAACAGCAGTTTCAGCACGGACAATATCTTCTGGAAATTTTTCCATGTGCCCATGCTTGGTTCTAAACATATCTGAAATATTATAATTGTTAATTTAAACAATCATTTGCAATATTTTAGTTATTTGAATACAATTTAATTACTCACACAATCCCTTACTGATGAACTCATGTTTACGACTGCAGTTGTACTTGTAAATGAAATTAATGTTTTTCACATATTCACTGTAAAAGAAAAAATGAATGTCTTAATAAATTTAATTAATGGCTTAAATCTCAAAGGCCTTAATTCTCTACAGAATATCTTAAGTTTATGATTAGCACTGTATATACTGTACTATACTTGACACTGGATTACATTTGGATTTAGGATTAGAATCACTAACTTATACTATTGAAATCTAAAGTAGAGCAGAATTTAATCCTGTTTTCTTCAAAACCAGTGGTTTTTTTTGCAATTAATAGGTTAAGTGTTAACCAGCAGGGTTACACAGTTTAATTTGTATAGGCTTTAATAGTAACACTAAAATTCAAGGGTTGCTTAAATATTTTGATGCGAAATATTAAAGTAATCTTTTTAAAGTTATCTCCCTAACAAAAAATTGCTTGTGGTACTATTAACTATTTTCAGGGATAAAAAGTGTACTGGCGGAAGAATAGGTTCTTGCATATTAGATCAAAAATAAGAATAAACACAGTGACAGTTTACTCCATAGCATAGGCCACAGACTATAGAGAATCATACATCAATACCAGTGCCATCAACTTGATATTCCTGATTTATTAAAATAAATTAAATTAAATAAATTAAATAATTTGAAAAATAAACTGCCTATACTAAAAGCGCAACACTGAGCCCATGACTTATAGTAGGCATAGGCTTATAGTATTTAAAAAATAATAAGAAATTGTTTATTTTAGACAAAATAATCAATTTTGTTAGTAGACATCTTAAAACTGATGTTAGTTTGTGACCAAAATTGACTTAAAAACAATCTTTTTTTTTTAATATTAATATTTGTATAATTTATATGATCTAACAATTATTGCTAAAATATAATTGAGAAAATGCTGGAGAATAAATATAATTTAACATGATTTATTACATTAAAACTTCTTAAAATGTTGCAACTTGATGGACAAATTGTATATTTATCTATATAGGTTCATTTTCCATAACAAAGAAAAATTCTGACTGCATTATCATACTTCACTCGTATTACAAGTGCATTGATTGTCTTTGGTGCTTAATAAACTTTCGTCAATGGCTCTCTACAATTTAATCAATTTCTTGCAGTTGCAATACCAATTGTTAGTTAGCTGCTAAATCTTAATTGAATACAACTTAACTTATTAGTTTTTATTTCAATGTACAACTTGACTTTTCAATTTTTTTATAATTAATACACATTGCCCTTACAATACACATTATATGACAGCCTCAGTGGCGCAGTGGGTTAAAACGCTGGATGTGAAACAAAAGGCCAAACATGTATTTGTCTCGGGTTTCAGTGTTTATGAGACTGAAAAGACTCTCATAGTTTCTGATACCCATAACACAAGACTAATCAATCAAATTCACTTTAATTTTCTAAATTGTAGCACAAACTTAAATAAAAAACAACCACAGCTATTTCATCAAATTCACAGTTAGAGTGTATTATTGGTAAAAAATGTATCTCTGCATAAAAATTACTTAATGCCCATCATTTTCATAAAAATATATCTCAAATGCATCTTATCCATAATTGAAAATGAACCTTATAATGTAAATTTCCATTAAAATGTATTTGTTAACCTAAAAAGAAATTATTTTTTGTATATTTTCCTACATATTGCTTAACAATGTTATTACAATGGACCTCACGGAATGTGTTCTGAACACTAAAGAAATGTGCATCAATAAGACATGGCTATTTTATTGTCAGTCAACACTATTAAAAACAAACACAACCCTCTTGTTTGGGTCAATTTGAGGGACACGTAACATCCTACCATTCATTTAATAGTGCCAATATATTTCATTCCGAACTTTCAGAAAAGGTTCTCATTTTAAATGTAAGCATACTATTATGCCATGTGATAGCAAAATACTTTACTCTCCTCAATAGAACATGATTTCTGACTGTTGTCTGTGTTTATTAAGAACTTGTGGCCCGTCCCGGCTTCGCACAGGTGGACGTTAATTTTTTAAACATTTTGGCATAAATGTACAGTAAATGTAGGACATACTTAAATAATAATGTATTTAGCAATAGTGGTATAAATAACTTGGTCTGATTTCAGTCAGAATTTCTATTAAATCTTAAAATGTTAAAAAGTAGTTATAGTGACATAACTACAATAGTTAGAAACATGCTATAATGACATTTTTTGTAGATATTGATATGTTTTTTAATATTGTGGAATTTTTTTTCTTATATCAATAGATATACGAAAAAAACGCAGCGCATGCGATGAAAGATATTTTATAGGCATTTTTTTACACCTTGGGTAACATTATTATAGTTTTAGTAGGGATCCTTATTTTTTTCTTGCAATTAAAATAGCCTATATTAATCAGTAATAATGTAGCATTCAAATGATGAAAGAATTTTTAAAACTGGTCCAGTACTCTTTGAGCCAATTCGTTACAAACATACATACTTACATACAAATCTTTCTTCTTTATAATAGTATAGACAACTCATTTAATGATGTAGAGATAAATTTTTTTGCTTAATTGTAAAATATACCATGTGTTATTTTGGTATATTAGTTCTCTATCTTTGAACAGAGTTGCTAAATACAAAAATAAAATGATGTCAATGGATCCTTAATTTAAGGGAATTGATTGACACACATTTATAGCTCAGTTGGTTACATAAAAGTTTGTAAACTATTATTATGGAACTGCATCTATTACTGCTGAAGGGAGCAAATGTAAATATGTGTATGTGCCAACTGGACTATTAATGTTTGGTATATTCCTAATGTGGTTGCCATTGCCACTAGGTAATTTAGGAACCTAATTACTTATTTTGAGCTCAACTCACTGTGAATAATAGATTACAGTTCTATTAATAACTATTCTTAGTACACTGTTTTAATGCTGTCTATAAGTAAGTTAAGTTAATAACTGATTGACAATAATTATTACAGAAGAGAATTGTATACTTTTTGCATAAATAAACCAAAAGCACATAGGTTACATTATATGTTGGTAAGAAATTAAACATTATACTATGATAACAATGTACCGTAACTGAATCCCAGAATATGGAATAATTCTTGGGTTTTATAATTACTGTATATTGTGAACAGTTTTTTATGTATGAGAGATGTCACATACAGTCTTCTATGATGATAGAAGACTTAGCAGTCTTCTTACGATTCTAGTGATAAGATCATGGGGACAGAAAAAAATGGTGTTTAATATATTGAATTTACTATGTATTTTGATGATTTTTTAAAAAAATAAACATAATCTAATGCAACATAATTATTTGCTGAGCACAGACAGTATATTTGAAGTAATTTGAGCAGTAGATCAGATGTTGGTAAATTTGAATGAAAATCTTATTGAAAAATGTGGTTTACCGAATGGGCGCCTAAATGCGCCTTATGTCATAAAATTATGTA
The DNA here is from genome assembly GCA_905220455.2 of Deilephila porcellus. NCBI lineage: Eukaryota > Metazoa > Arthropoda > Insecta > Lepidoptera > Sphingidae > Deilephila > Deilephila porcellus. Next base: position 9,386,316 of record LR999986.1, on the reverse strand, counting down.
AAAACCAATGCAGGAGCATTCACACTTATTCATAACAAAGACAAATACGCAAAATTCATTTGCTATGCATATAAGCTTTTAATACATAAAAGAATCATTACGTGTGGAGCTTCCAGACTTACTATGTGTCCTCCTGGAAGAATTTCACGACGGCTATAGGTGGCTTCCGAAACGAACGGAGGACGTCTGGTGGTAGCTTCTCATGAGCGATCACCTCGCCGGGCCACCAGCAGGAGCCCAGCTTTACCCATACCACCTCACCATCCAAATAGTTAATTTCAGTTTGTTCACACATCACCACTTATCTGTTCAGGCAAAAGGCACGACCATATTTTGTCAAGTAGACACTGTACGCCGAGCGCAACAGTTACCACAATATATTCTTTGTATTAACACATAATTTGATAGCAGTCACAATTCTTTAGACGAGTGTTAGTTCCACATATAAGAATTATGAGATTTGATCTTTTATTTGTCAAAACAGTGGCAAAATATTAGTTGTAAATATCACCGACTGCGTACGAAATATTTCGTTTTATACTTAAGGTGGCAGCACTGTATTTGTGAAAATATTATTTTAGTTACAGATGTTAGCAATATTCTATACATCAAAATTCAGAAAATTATTTATTAGATCACATTTTGTATTTAAAACATCATTTCAATGGATACTAAATATTTTGAAATAAAATAGACATGAAACTTGAAACCGGATATAGATAAAATGGACGGCGTCAGCAGATACCAATAGAACAATAATATTAATGTTGCCATACCAAAAGTGTTGCAATATACACAAGAAAAATTCAACTGTCAGCCCATCGTGTCGCGTCGCGTCGCTTCGCTCATTTGCATTGTGAAAAGTGAAACACCTCTATAAACAAGCAGTGAAACTAAATAAAATAAAGGAGTAGATAAACGGAAATAAACCTATTCATTTGTGGCTTTTAATTTTTAGATGAGGACGTCCACTCACACGACGCATTTGTAATGTTTCCATGACATTATCAACTAATACGCAGTTAACTATGTAAATACTCATAATAATAAAGAAATAATAAAAACGCTATTCTTTTTAAATGAAAAAATACTTAGATAAACATTGACGCTTTCCACTACGCCAAAAGTTTTATATTCTAGTCCGTAATATCATTTTATCATAACATAGTAGATCTGAGACATAGCTTAGTAAAAGCGTGCTGTGTATGTTACGACTGTAGCAAGTAATTTTTTTAACATTCGGTATGCAGTTTTTTTTTATTTTTGAAATATTAAAATAGATATGTTTAGAATAGATATGTTTCTATATGTTTTTCATATCAAACTAGCTTACATTAATCAGGAGAAAAAAATGAAGTAGCCCCAGATACAAAAAAAATAATTTCATTTAATGAAAGCTATTATTATTATTTTAAAAATGTGCGCTGCTAAGTCGGGGAATTTTCAAAGATTTTTACTATTCTTTACGTATTTTATTCTTTTTAAATTATTGTTATATTGTGCTAGCTAGCATAACGTGCTTCACAACCGGCAATGTACCTATATGATAAAAAGTGCCAAGTGTTAATCTAGGGTGTTATATAGCAACCTCCATAGAAAATTTCATTGAAATTTGTTAAGCCGTTTCTGAGTTTATAGCGCACAACTGCACAGACAAACAGACAAAAATTCTAAAAATCATTGTTTTGGGTTCTATTACGTTAATACAGACCCCCTATATTAGCATTTCTCATTTTTCTTCCATGTACATACATCGATCGGTTACAAATTTATAATATGTATAGATACTCGAATAATTAATAAGCGAAATTATCATGCAGAATTTGATCACTTGTTTTCGAAACTAGGACGTGACGAAGAAAAGCTTTTTAAGTATTTATAATGTTAATCTCATCTTTTGATGAGTCGACAACTCGAGCAGTCAGTTTTTGCCTGGCGAGTGGCGACTGCTAGACCGTACAATGAAATTTCAGCGCGCTGCCAACCACTCGAAGCAATCACAACTGCTCGAGCTGTTTCATGTATGTATGTACTTACATAGAAGACTGTAGTTTACTATGCAGTCGCAGCTTGAAGCAGTCGATACTAGCAGCTTCAAGCTATCCGTGTAAGGCTAGCCTAATAGGCAATCCAGGGTTTCGAGGTCCGTCGTGAAAGTAGCTCAGTGGTATCAGCATACAAATAATAGATTACCTACTTAATATTTTAAAAAGTGAAGTAAATAGCCGTCACACGTCTAAGATCCCTATCGCAGTTAACAAAAAGAACTGATGACCTTAAACGCCTGAACAAATCTTCATAAATTGTAGCTAGGAACCATCTCGATCACGTTTACTTTCAAACAGGAAAAATCGCATCCTAATCGGTCCATTCGTTTAGGAGCCACAATGCTACTGACACGTCAAACTTATAACACGTTTATTTTTGCGTCGGGGGTTTAAAAATAAACATCATCGTTTTTTTACAACGTATATAATTAAAATATCCCTTGATGTGTTGATTGTAGGTACCACCGCAATGTCTATTTCTTCCGCCAAACACCAGTGTAAATGCACTGTTGTGTTCAGGTTTGAAGGACATTGTAGCCAGAGTAACTACCGGACATAATGTGACTTAACATCCTATGTCTCAGGATGGCAAGCGCAGCGAAATACCAGGTATTTCTTTGTAATTCATGGTGTTGTTTGGTTTTGCTACTGTCCATGAGCGGTCATATAACTTACCATTGGGCGAATGGCATGCTCGTCTCGCCATTCATCGCAATAAAAAAATCATTTTCATTTTTCATTACTTTAACCTTTATTTTTTTCCATTGACTACCTATGTGATGATTTCTTAACAATCTTATTCTACTTTTGAGCACCATAAAATTAAACTGTGCTCATTTATGTGAAATTGAATGATTTTCAGTATTATACACTTATTATAATTTAATACTACATACACATATCATACTTATAATTTAATAGGTACGACATCATCTACATTATTTATGCTCAAAATAATCTCAGGGAAAACATATTTCAGTAAACTCTTTTATTACATTTAAATAAGTTACCATTTAATTTGAAAGGAATATTAAATAGGCAATATTCAGTACCAGATATATGTATAAAACCTATTGAAACTGAGAATAAGAGAGCTGTAACCGTTCTTTGAAAGGCCCCCTTGTACAGATCAAACTTGTACAACTAATTTTCTCCTAACACGTTTACTTTATTCCTTATAAATTATTAACCAGCATACTGGCGAACAATTTTTGCCCATTGTTGTGGATAGTTTCTCTGGACATAAGAAAGAGTTCTTTGGATTTGCTTTGTTTCTTGTGGAGAGCACTGAGGACAGGCACCGCGAAGCACAAGAGGAGCCAAAGCTGTAAATAAAAAAATATACATATTATTAAAAAAATAACTATATTTTTTCTAGTGCCCTCTCAAAAAAAATAGTATGTGATATGAACGCTTCTTAAAAAAATACGTAAGATTATTATTTGTTAAAATGCAATAAGAACATTTTTATGAGTGAAAAGGTAGTAAATGTAGATAGACATTTTCAATCAATATCAAACAGTCCGTAAAGCAACATGCAAGTTCTGAATAAATTAGTTACATTGATGTTTCTATAAATAGATGTTTCTATGGCGGCGACTTTCCTATCGGTCATCATCGATCCGTTTTTGTGGCTGTTTTATTCATACACCGCGGACCGTCGACAGACTAATATAGTGATCTGTGGTCGACAGGCGCCATATACTTTATATATTATTTATAACCGCGCAATACCAAGGCATAAGGTCAACTGGTGTCACTTGCTCTCCCTTGAACCGTAATTTATTTTTCCTGAGTTTAAGCTGTGACGCACTGAAAGTAACTGCAATCACCGGAGATTTAATACCACGCGACGGCTCTATTTTTTGTTACAGATTTGTATGTGAAAAATAAATACTTATTAAATGCTCATAAGTCGATTACCGTTTTGTAGATAGGTAGATGTAGAATAATATTTAAATACTTTTTAATTGGTTACAGAATCATATTCATTACTAAAACGAGCTGAGGGACCTCAGTCCCCACCATGGATAAAGTAGACATGGTAAATATATATTGTGTAATTACAAAGTTGAACTTTATGTTACATTTTCTGAACATGTCGCATTCAGACTCTTCGTCTGCATCTATACCCTCGGTGGAATAACATCGTTGACCTTGCAGTACTAATCCAAAGTTTCAGTAAAAATGCTGATATAAGTACATAAAGATTAGAATAGACCCTAATTCTTATACTTTAAATGACTTTGGGCTTAAATAACACATTCCTACGTACTCTTTAATCGTTTTCCTATGGGATCACAAGGGGCCTCGCCGAGGGCGCACTTCAGCTGTCTTTGAATAAAGCGTTTATCATTGAGGGCGTCTTCTAGGGCTGTGTCCGTCACTTGTGGCCTCTGCTGTTGCGCCACACACATCGCGACCAACGCGCACACCAACACGGTATACACCATCTGAAAAAAGTAACAGTAAATATCAATGGTTATTACAAAAAAAGCTTATTTGTAAGACGTTTGCATCATCATAGCCAGCCGGATCGGAAAGTGTGGGATTTCCAACTACGACCTAGATCGAAAAATGATTGTGCAAACGTGTTGGTAAAACTAGACATACAAGGAAAACGTTGATTTATAATTATCAAAAGTCGGTAAGTCCAATATTTTGGTCCTTACTATATTTTTGTGGGTACTTGCATGATCACTAAAAAGTACCTAGTCACCAGTGTAATCGAAATACGGTAACCCACGAGATATAACCACAAGAGATTGCCATCTTGCCGGCCGAGACAATAATGTCTGCTCAAAACCGAATATGGATATTGAACTTTTTGAACACGAATCGAATATTTGCGTAGGTCATAAAGACAGGGTTTCATCGTGTACAGGGGTCGCAATCTAGACAGATACGAATATTATAACACCATAGGGTCTCCGGCAACTTTACACACCAAAAGCAATGTTACAGCGAAGCTATTAGGTACTTCACATCGGTTTTTATAAAGCAGTGACAGCCTCCGTGGCGCAGTTGGTTAGACGCCGTCTGTGAAACGAGAGGCCGCGGGTTCGATCCCCGCACCGAATCAAATATTTGTGTGAACCACAGGTATTTGTTTCGGGTCTAGGTGTTTGTGAGACCGGAAAGTCTCACGTAGTTCCTGATACCCACGACACAAGACTCGATCTTAGTGTGGGGTTAGGACTATGTGTGTGACTGTTGGGTGTATTTATTATTTATTTAGTGGTACCAGTACAACCCCGGTGGAGCCACCTCATTGGAACTGTAACTTTACGAATAACATGACTTTAGAGAGTAAAGCCATTCTATTGCTCGTTAAAAATCGCTACTAACTCTTGGTAAAGGTTCTGCGACTTCGAAGTTACATTTAATATTTGATTTTAATGTTCACTTTCATCGTAAGTGTCGTTATAAAGCGGAATAAAGAGAGATGCGTTATCCTTGTTAAACGAGTGCTTAAAAGCTTTCACTGAACAAGCAAGCAAAGCAAATAGCCTTACTTTACAACGTGTTGATTGTCATTTTAAAAACAACACGTTAACGCTATGGGTTTAGTGATAAAAGAAGCGTTGTAACTCGTACTTGCGTTTCCCAATAACGGAGCTTTTAAAAGTTATATTATACTTAATTACTCACAACATTATTATAACTTACGAAATATATTATTATGGTATTTTGTATCCTGTAATCTCTCCTAGACATCGCCGAACCGAGACATGATTTAATAATACACCCAAGATTCATTCGTATTCCTGACCCCGGCCTGAAGTACAAGTCTTGTATCGTGGAAATCATAAACTGCGAGTTATTTTCGGCTTCAGAACAACCAGACCCAAGACAAATATAAATGTGGGCCGCACAATCATTTGTCTCGGTGCGGGGATCGAAGCCACGGCTTCTCGTTTCCCAACCGGCTTTAAACCAAGTGCGTCATGGAAGCTCTCAACCTACATTCTGTTCTCTGCATCTTTAATGCTGTTTTTGCTCTTTGTAAGTTTGTATTGTTATATTATGTGGTAACTACCAATCTTGACCGTGATTTGTGTTGTTACTCAAGTGACTAGAGAATAGGACTTTGCCAGTTGCCATGGATTTTTAGATTCAACTTTTAGTTTGGTAATTTGAAACCACACTTAGACAAATAAATAATAATAAATACACCCAAAAGTCACATACATAGTACTGACCCCACGCTAACATCGAGTCTTATGTCTTAGGTATCAGAACTGTGGAAAGTTCTTCAGTCTCACTAACATCCAGATCCGAAACAAATATTTGTCTTGGTGTGGGGATCGAACCCATGGTCTCTCGTTTCTCCACGCCACGGAGGGTGTCAAGTGCGTATATTACTGTGCGTGCGTATAGTACTGTGTGCGTATGTTACTGTTTAAATCTTAAAAGTTTAAGTTTAAAGTCAAATCAAGTCAATGTCGAATATCATGAGACCTTGTTGGCTGTTTATGTTGATCAACTTTTAATTTATTCAACTGGTCAATTCATAGCTGGTTATTTTTGGAACTAGCCACAATATATTCAGTGAAAATGTGGCTCCCAGAGCCGGTAGTGGACTAAGGAAGACTGTTGGTTTTTGTTAAGAAAATATTTATTATGGATATGATTCGCTAGGATTAGTAGCGCTACCGTAATTCTGGGAAATATTGCAATAAGAACTACCGAGTATATAGTGGTAAGTGGGCACCAATAATCAACTTATAGAGTACTGAGTACTATAAACTGGAGTGAGCGACATCATCACATGATGTACCTATATACATTTATTGTTATATTTTAATAATATGAAAATAAATTGAATTTAATTCGAATCATATCTCGTTCTTCGCATGAAAAGCTGCCTCGATTTGAAAGTAAAACTTTAACGTGTTACTTAAATGGAATTGTTTCTCACATATATTGTAATGCATACGTTATAGAACAAAGAGCGAATGTGGGAAAATACCACATGTTGCAAGTGATCGCGAGTTCTATGAGAGACAAAAGATTTTGGCACAACGATATTTAGTTATTTACAATTTCTTTTTTGGATAATTACATACAAGACAAGAGACGTATCTGACTATGGAAACGGTTTTAATATATTTAATACTATCATGTTGTACCTATACTAGAGGCGCACATTAGATAGCTCTCTGTTTCTCATTCTCTCATATCCTTCCCACCTGTTAGAAAATGCCTTGGGCGATAGTAGATATAAAGCTGGTTATAATATGTATCTAGTTTTGTTATCATAATTTCATTCTCTCTCTCTCTCTCCCTCTCTCTTCAGCCACAGGAAGTCCACTGCTGAACATAGGCCTCCTCCATAGATCTCTACATAAACCTGTTGAAAGCGGCCTGCATCCAGCAACTTCCTGCGACCTTAACCAGGTCATCCATACACCTTGTGGATGGGCATCCGACACTTCGCTTGCTTGTACGTGGCCTCCACTCTAGAACTTTTCGGCTCAACATTTCATTAATGTAGGATAATTAAAAGTGTTCTAGTAACATAGCATTAAATTGTGGCAAAGAATGAATAACCATCTCTAATGTAATATTATGGTAGAAACGTGTGCGGTATTTCAAAGCAATGATTGCGTAAGGATATTCGCGTGAGGCGTAGGAGCAGTAAGGACGAACTGTCGGACAAACCCACTATGTGCTTGCGACGAGTGACGACATATTTTGTTTGTAAACGTACTGTCGCAAACAAAACGCTTATAAACTAAAAGCCTAACACCCGTATTCTAAGACGTGTCCTCCAATCTTCCTCAACCTTATCTTAGTCGAGGTGACTTTACAAATGAATTGGAGGGACCCTCGAAAATGGTATGCTTAGTTAAAAATATACCTTTACTAAAGGTTCCTCGAGTGAGGTTGAGTCAAGGAAAAACGTCATTAATTACGTCATTGATGTATAGATAAAGTAGAGATTTAACAAAAAACCTTTGAAAATAGTCTATGATCACTTGAAAAGTGACAGTCAAATGTCATGTCAGAGTGTTTACATAGAATAATATATAATTATTGACCTCAAAATCTTCGGGATTGTGACTGGAAGACAAATATTTAGTGAGTCGGATTAAAAAACGCATGCAGACAGGAGGAGGGTCATACCATCCAACCTGGAAATTTCGAAGGATATTCTTATGGATGAATCGTCGTTCGGGATATTCGTACGGAGTATCGTACAAGTATTACAGGAACTGCTGGAAATCTTTAATAACTCGTTTAAATAATAAACACTGTTTCCAAACCAAAAATCTTTGATTAAATGAAATAAAGAGTAATGTTTGTATCATTCACTGGGAAAACGTGTAAATCTTGTAGAGGCACCCACCTCAAAAAATTGTTGGCATATTTAGGTATTTAAGAATTTTAAAAGGTAAACTTTATTTCTCTCTTTTAAATTACAATTTTAAAGTAGGATTATTTCTTTTATTTCTTCCTTAAGGTAGGTCGCGACGTACCTTGAGTTTGACAGTTGATTCCTTTCCTCGTGACAGGAAATTTTTTGAGTGACGTTGAGTGGAGAAGATTTTTTTCTACTAAGAATACGGATTTCCTCTAGTAACGTCAAGTGGAGTCGAGAAAACGTCTTAGAATATGGGTGTTAGTCATAGACAATTTTAAAACCAATTTTAGTTATCGAATGTTTTGTCTTCTTCGCTCAAACTGTATTCATAAGTTGTTTCAAAGGAACAAATCATTCGATAACTAAAATAGGTTTTAAAACTGTCTACGAATAAGGCCGTAAGAGTAAAGCTTCAAATGAGGTACTTATTTGTAAACATGCCCTCCGCAAACACAAATTTCACGGATCCGTAACTTTGTTAGAAAAGTCAACACAAGTTGGAGACAAAGTAAACGAAAAATAACGCATGGAATACGAGTATTAACGCAAAATATTGACGTATCTCAATTGTCTTCATCTTCTGCCTACGGAAGTCTACTATTGAACATAGGCCTCTCTGAAATGATTGAGGGGCTATGTCAATACTCGCCACGAATGGCAGGTGCCAGGTATGTTGACGAGCGCCAGGCGTTGTCTCGCGTTGATATCCCTACTGCCTGTCATAAGCCTGTTATTTGGTTACGCCATTTCTGTGACCGGTAACTCCGTCATTTGTCACCCGAGCCTAGTACGCTGGCCAGTAGAGTGTAACGAACGCAGATGAAGATATAAGGCCTCAAAAAAAAGATAAAATAGGGTAAAATCCACTTACATCGTATAATGTTTTTAAAATTAAGGAACTTTTTGCTCTAACGTTATAAATGTAGGGAAAAAAACATTTTTCTGTAATATTCTTCTTCAGCAGCATTAGCCTTTTATTGTTCACTGCTGGACATAGGTCTCCTCCAAATTGCGCCATTTCACCCTGTCTATATTCTTCTTAATTTAATAAATATTTTTATTTATTTTGGACGGAATTGTACCAGTTGCGAGTCCATAGAAGTAACAACGTTAGTAACGTCGGGCGATACGTGCTCGGTAAAATAATTGGCGTGTAATCAATGCGTCGCCAAATCAAATACTAATAGGCCGGCACTCTATCGACCCACTGCCTGTCATCATACCTATTGGCTATTCGATATGTATGCAGTTTATTTAAAACGCAATTTTCCAATTAAGATGAACATATTTTTATGAAAAAATGAAAGCCATAGTAGATTAGACAGCTTCCGTGGCGCAGTTGGTTAGTTGGAGATAAATGTTTGTGAGGCTCACAAGTATTTGACTCGGGTCTGGGTGTTTATACGACCGAAAAGTCTCTCGTAGTTTATACCCACGACATAAGACTTAATTGATCTTAATGTAAGGTCTGGACCATGTATGTGACTGTTGGGTGTATTTATTTACTTATATCGGATAGTAAACGCTCAACCACCGTACGTGATGGTGGAAATTATGATACTCGTAGAATAAATAACTAAACTGGAAAGTATCTGTTGATTAGTGTTTAGCTAAGTAGCAAAAAAGAAACGGATTTGCATTGTTTTTTGTATGGACCATAATGTCCATAGGTAGAGAAGCGTAGGCTATTTTCCTCCCGGAACAGTTTCTTTAGATACTTAGATTCCATGTTTCAGTTTAATCTGCAAATTGATTTACACTTCACAGTATATCTATAATTAAAACGTAGATCACTGAACCTTATCTCTATCCTTCGTAATAATTACATCTAAGTAGTTTAGCGGATTCGGTCTTCAAATGGAGCTACGTCAATATTATGTAATTTACTAAGATTGATAGTTTATTTAAACAAGAAATAATCGAATTCGTACCAGAAACAATTAATACGTGTTCTAAATTATGTATTACTAACTCATTTATAATACTGGTGTTAGAAATCTTATTTATACCGGTCAATGTTCAGCTTATGGGGTATTGTTAACTTAACAGAACTCTCGAAGTCTCTTTGTTAAATATAACTGTGTTGGAGCCAACAGTTTCACTAAATGAATAGAATTTAAATGTGAAAGGATTTTCTTCAGACGGCTTTTAAACGACAATTGCAAAATTATTAACTACTTCAACTTATTTTATTTTAGCAGTACTTATTTTTGAATTAGTCAACAAAATATCTAATAACAGTTGTTAATCTTATTATTCGAAGTAATGCATCAAAAAATGTCGTTATCATATCAACTCATACCGCTGAAAAGAAATCAAATCTTATTCATAATATTTATAAATTGCCTACTCTACCATTACTCCACGTAGCTCACAAAAAGTGCAATAAAAAACTTAACAATAAATTCGACATCCTTATTAGCAATCAATCTTATTGGAACAGGGTTTGAATCATCGCTGTTGCATGAAGTCAATGGCATCAACCGCAAAGCCACAACACCTTTTATTGTTTTGATGACAAGCCTTGAAGGTCCACGTATTTGTGATGCAGTGGTACCTACATCGGAGATAATTCCAATACAAATCCCACCGCAAATTCACAAGATTTTACAAGAAAATTACAAAAACGTGATAGACCAACGAAATTGTCGCCCTTCGCCTACTTCACGCGCAACAATACAAACGGCAATGGACGCCTTTAGAAAGCAAATCGTGAGAAACTTGGGATTTCAATAAACGGATATACTCCGTTTAGCAACTTCTAGTTATGTAATGCACGTATGATTAAGCTTAATGTCATTACGCTGTATATTAACTGAACTGAAAGCATAACGTAAACTATAACGTTGCGATGACGGAAAAATTCATTCATCAAGCTGAACCAAATGTAGGGTGACATGAAAGGTTTACTGAGTACCTCAAATATATCCAATGTATATTCGTTATTTATAATGGTAAGTAGACGTTACTAATTACAGTTGTAAATATTCTTTCTCAATAAGGAGAGTCGGTACCCAATGAGACTAATGACATGTGATGACCGAAATCTATTTCGCGTTGTAACGTGTTCCACTTTAGCAAATGATTACCAACCACAGTTACTGTGTTGTTTGAAGATATTACGTATTTTTTAACTTAAAGTGTGGTTACGCAAATCGGAAGTCCGGATACAATGAAGTATGGCGCCAAATTAAAGTGGGACACATCTTAATGCATTTTTAACTAGGATCCCATGAACTAGTCTATTATGCAATTGTGTAACAGTTATTAGTTAGCTTATTAGTTGATCGTCAGACAAGTAACGAAACTGGGGCTTAGTCTGTCGGCTGTCCTATTATTAAAACTTTTATTTATCAAAAACATATAACGATGAACAAGAATATTCGCTTCGAACGAAAAAAACAAACAGCCAAACTTAAACACACGTTTTCCTCGTAACTTATTTGGCCAAAGCAGGTACTAAAACCGAGAAACCCACTGTCCTTCGCGAGTTCAACAATCTATCAACGTACTACTTCAGGCTTTAAGCAGGTCGTGGAAAGGTCCACAAGAGAAATTGCTATGCAACTTACCTGCATGTTGCTAGTTAGGTACAACTCCAAACACTTTTCCTTTCGGTACACTGCGATTGACCCGGATCGCGGAATGAACGATTCAAAAATGCTTCACAGTGTTGTAGCCAGTGAAGCGTTTAAGGCTGCGTCTTGGTAGAGAATGCTGGGGCGACTCGTGCCGTAACTTCTTACTTAACTCTGCACTCCCCTCTATTTCGAGTTGGTTGTGCATTTCGACGCGAATGCTGCTGTGATTGTGCGTTTGAGTGTTACGTGAGCGAATAAAGGCTCGAATAAAACAACTCTATACGTTCATCATTTATTTCTTTGATACATAAAGTAATTGACGTTTCGTATTACTCACATGATACACTTTACGCACGCTAGAAGTCGATTAAATTAAGATGGCATAACAGCTAAATAATAAGTATATTAAGAATACTATGTCAAGAATTATAATTAATTAAATATTGGTTTAAACAAGTAGGTTACCCTAGCAAATTGTTCGATTAAAACTAATTAGATAATTTTACGTCAATAAGAGATAATAAGTCAATAGCTAGCAACTAATTAAAATAAATATTTATTGAATAAACTCCAATTGGCCGCGATTAAAAATACAGTTAGGCACCTATCTTATTTTCATTTTTTTACCTTCAAGCAAAATGGTGAAAAGAAACAAATTAATATAATGATTTATCGACTGTAATTCACGTCTGATAACATCTCATGAATTAATACAAAAATTGGTAAAGATTAAGAAATGTAAAGAAGCAATTAGGTACAGAATATTTATCTATGTAACTTGAACCGGTAATTCGAATATACAATCCGGTATATTCGTAATTAATGAATTAAAGCACAGTATGTGTAGAGATAATAATTACAATATATTTTGTATAGAATTAAAAGTGAGCTTCTTATTAAATAAGCAAAGCTCAAAAGCGATTAGCGGTGAGCAATTATATCAATCGCTTTCTCTATGTCATATTAGGGAGCGTCCATTAATTACGTGAGGCATTTTTCAGAATTGTTTGACACCCCCCTCCCCACTTAGTGAGATTTCGTAAGATTTTCCTCAACTCCCTTTCCACTCCTCTAATCTCGCGCGAGATTCTTCAAAATTTATGTTTTGGCTGTAAACGTGTTGTATTATTGAGAAAGAAAAAACAAAAACACAACTTGTTCTATTACTTTTAAGACTAGCAAAGACTAGTATTTGTGAATATTACCGTAATTTAAAATCACCATCATAAAACTAAATAATAAACAGAAATTCGGTTTCGGACGAGTCGGGTTCGGACGAATACCTACGACAAACACTATTGTGTCAGAATTGACCATATTTTATTCTATAAATAATTTTCCACGCAATTTTACATCGTTTTCTGCTAGAAAAAAAGAGTGATATTTGCTAAGAAACCCCCTATCCTAAGTGAGATTAGGAAAGATTCAGCTTTATCCCCTGCTCCCCTAGCATACGTCGCGTAATTAATGGACGCCTTTTTATTGAATTTGATTTTAATAATACATATTACAAACATTTCATTTGCTAAAAAAGGACACATTTTATAGAAAATGGAACACTTTTTATGTAATGAAAAAGATTATTCAATATGAAATTAAGAAAAAAAATACAAATATGTTCATTTACACTCTCAAATTAATTTTCCATTAAGTAAATACAATAACTGTTAGATACTTTGAACATCATCTCTACCTTTTTCTCAGTCAGTGGTCACTATTATTAAAGTCAGTTTTGTTTTGCGTCTAATCGTTGTATTTAGTTTTTTTCTTCAACCGTATTGACGAATGATTCTGGCCCACTCCCAAGGGTAGTTCTTTTGGACGTAGGCAAGGGTGCGGCGAATGTGACGAGTTTCTTGTGCCGAACATTGTGGACACGCACCTCGGAGCACAAGAGGAGCTAACGCTAAAAAGAAAAAGGAAAATAAGTTATAATTGAAAAAGGAGGTTCGAAGTAAGTTTTTTAAGGAGAGGATCGGTAAACCAGTTTGCGGTCATGGATTATATTTTCCCCTCCGTTCATTTACTTCAATAAATTTGAAATTTTTAAACTGCTGCATACTCGGAACGATTGTCCATTGTTGCATGTTAGGCTTTCAAAAATCTCTCACAACTAAGAGCAGATCTTTAGCTTTCTATTATATAGTGTCATTCAGACTGTAGTAAAAATTGGCTTCTTATTATTCTTATCATGAAAAGGTACCTACCACACATCGATATCAATATTACACTAGATAAGACGTTCAGTACACAAAATGTGTCCCATCTAGATGCGGTGCATGCACCGCACATGAAGCAGTCTTCTTCGTGACAGTGAGTGCAGTACGCCTTATCGGATACCTTTATAAGTAATTTATTTTGACTTTCCGCCGTCAAACCGAAAGCAAATCGTCTGAAGTTACATTTTTGTAATAGTTCCAGTCAATGAACTAAATGTCGGTAGTGTGCTTTTAAAAATACGGGGGCACTTTGTTTCTATGATGCGTCTCGTCTATCGGTAGAATATAAGTCAATGGTGCCACATTTTTTTTTTTTGCCACCAAATAACTCCATACGAAGTGAAGCCTAGGAGATATTTTCGATCTCATAACACCCGAAAAAAAAACCAGGGTTTTAAAAATATTTCTAACGAACTGTCGTGTCACAATCACTTGTTTTGCCTTAATTAAATCACCACATGCCAATTTGGCAAAAATGGTCGCTCTATATAAACATCAACTTTTTTTATGTACCTACATGTTTACTTGTGTGTTTACTTATGTACATGTAATCAGTTTGCAACTTCTCTAAGTTAATTATATGGTGTATTTGCCTCTAAACTAGATTTTACTTATAAAATGTATTATTAAATCCTGAACACTGTCGTTTCGTAACACGGAATAAACTAAGCCGGTTTACAATTTTGTCGTAAGAAAATAGTACGAATACCAATAGATTAATTACTAAAAAGGCGAAAAAGACTTTCACCCAAAAGAAAAAAGAGCAAAACATAAAAAAAAAGAAAAGATAGGTCAACTTTCTTCAATTTTTTCGCGTCATTTTCATTAGTAGTCGATTGTAGTAATACGAATATTTCTGAAACCTAATATTTCATTTTACAATTTCCTTAATACTCAGTACTTATACTCCCCCCACGCGACGCACCGAGTAACATCCCACCACTAATTATGTTCAATAAACTAAACCCTTGCGATATTATCTCTCATTGCCAGAAGAATGTCCCTTTAATCTACAGGCACAGAATTATACAATTTACGTCCGTTCTGTTGTACAGTTGCTTTTTATAACTTCCCCATTCTAGTATTGCTTCTGTTGTTGGTTAGACGCCAGCTGTGAAACGAGAGACTGCAGGTTCGATTCCCGCACCGAAACAAATGCTTGTGAGATTCACTAATATAATTCGGGTCTGGGTGTTTGTGAGCCCAAAAGTCTCGTATTTATATCCCCACACAAGACTAGAATCTTAGTGTGGAATCAGTGCTATGTGAATGTTGGGTGTATTGAAACAAAACAATATTTAATGCTTAATTCGAATAGAACCGAACCCATAATCTCCGCCATCGGAAACTAAATTCTAAGCCGTTACACCAACCGGTCGTCAACGTCTATTAAAAGGTAAAAACGGAGTAACAAGTGGTAAACTTACTTCTTAACCTCCTTCCAACGATGTCACATGGTCCCTCGCCGAGGGCACACTTCAAATGTCTTTGCATCGTCGCTCTGTCATTCAGGGTCTGCTCTAATTGTGCGTCCGTCATGTGCGGTGCGCTGTTGACTGCTAACGGCAGAATCCACACGCATACACATAGCACCACCAAAGTCTATAAATAAAAAAGTTTTAAGCCCTTCATATAGGTTCTCATGAACTACTGCTGTATGAGGAAAATGCAAAAATGTTGTTTTCAAAATGTGTTTTCAAATGTTTTGAATTATGTTAACATAAAGCACCCTAATAATTAAGTACCTATGTCCACTTACAAATCTGAATGTTAATATCATTCATTTGATATATTTTACATGTCAACCTGATTATAGCCTTCAATACATTGAGTATTGAGGTGTAACACCCATATTCTAAGACGTTTTCTCGACTCCACTTGACGTTACTAGAGGAAATCCGTATTCTTAGTAGAAAAAAATCTCCTCCACTCAACGTCACTCAAAAATTTTCCTGTCTCGAGGAAAGGAATCAACTGTCAAACTCAAGGTACGTCGCGACCTACCTTAAGGAAGAAATAAAAGAAATAATCCTACTTTAAAATTGTAATTAAAAGAGAGAAATAAAGTTTACCTTTTAAAATTCTTAAATACCTAAATATGCCAACATTTTTTTGAGGTGGGTGCCTCTTCACGATTTACACGTTTTCCTAGTGAATGATACAAACATTACTCTTTATTTCATTTAATAAAAGATTTGTGGTTTGGAAACAGTGTTTATTATTTTAAACAAGTTATTAAAGATTTCCAACAGTTCCTGTAATACTTGTACGATACTCCGTACGAATATCCCGAACGACGATTCATCCATAAGAATATCCTTCGAAATTTCCGGGTTGGATGGTATGACCCTCCTCCTGTCTGCATGCGTTTTTTTCTCCGACTCACTAAATATTTGTCTTCCAGTCACAATCCCGAAGATTTTGAGTTCAATAATTATATATTATTCTATGTAAACACTCTGACATGACATTTGACTGTCACTTTTCAAGTGATCATAGACTATTTTCAAAGGTTTTTTGTTAAATCTCTACTTTATCTATACATCAATGACGTAATTAATGACGTTTTTCCTTGACTCAACCTCACTCGAGGAACCTTTAGTAAAGGTATATTTTTAACTAAGCATACCATTTTCGAGGGTCCCTCCAATTCATTTGTAAAGTCACCTCGACTAAAATAAGGTTGAGGAAGATTGGAGGACACGTCTTAGAATACGGGTGTTAGTAGCATCGAGGATAAGGGGGACACTAAATAGACAAAACAATGTTTTGTGGCTTTAACTGTTTATTATTGTCATGTAAATTAAATATGAGTAAGAAATGTCAGCGACTTGTGATATAGCATGTTTGAATATTTACTCAAATTATGGCTGCGCAACCTTTGAATCATGTTTAAACTAAAATATGTAGATATATAGTGGGGATATTCGTCGGCTTAAGAAAATAACGTAATACTCGGTAATATCATCTCATTTCTGATTATGACATGACACCACGCTAACCGGAAATGTAGTAATACCCACGCAAAACTAAATACTATAAAAATCGTGTTAATTATGAAAACTAGCACAATATTACGATTAAATCAAAACGAATTTGCAGTATTACCTCACATTAAACTATAATCGTCATTAACCAAGCTTTCTTTATTGTCACAATTAGAGCGACCGTGCAAAATTATTTCATAAAGCTGGCAAATCAGTAATCAAAATACAATTAAATAGATCTAGTTAATTTACCTGCATTTTAATTAAGTAACGGCACTGTTGAATCACAATTTTACTATTTTGTCACACGGCGTTCGTATTACGTGAAGTAGGTTTTCAGGTTACGCCTAACCGACGATTAAGGAGCGACTGGGCACAATCATCGTATTAAATAAGCCGACCGGGATCGTCATCCCTCCCCTCCTTGTGGTTATTATCTGAATAGACCTTCTTAGCGATAAGCAGTTACAACGAATTTTAACAAAGACACGATGAGTTAACGGGGCCCTGTTCAAATAACGAGGATAATTGCCGGCAACTCCTGACCCCATTCAACACGTGGTACTTTCTAAGAATTATTTCTTGACAGTAATATTTTATTTCAACTATAACACATACTACATACTTCGAATACTTGTTGTTTACACTTTGTAAACTAATGTCCCCTACCTACGTAACGATTTATTTAAATTAGGAGGGCATTTAGCATATATTATTTCTGGCAGTACGCGCTACCTAATAATTATTGTATTAAACGGCATATTAAAACACCTAATTGTCAAGTCAAAACATAATTTAACAAGAGCAGATTCAATGATTTGAAAAAAGATTAACATACTTTTAAAAATTTACATCCTTATTAAAATAATAATCTGTAGGATTGCCCATAATAGGTATATACATATTTCTAGTGTTTGTACATTTGGCGCAAGTAATATATGATCAATGAAACTGATTATCTTCTAAAAAAAACTAAAGAAACTTTTTCTAAAAAAGCACCCCTTCATCAGCGCAGTAAGCCTATTATTAAACAATGAATTACATTAAACGTGAAACCACTAAATTTGAATATAGGTACTATAATATTGTTTAGTGCAACGTGACTTATTATAAGATACGCAATATAATTTTAAAAATATTATAATACATACTTTAAACTCTTTTGTTAAACAGTAAAATTAGTACTTATATATATTCGATAACTACATTATTGATTTTCACCGATCACTTGAAATCCGCATTGAGTGCTGTGGTTATTACAGGTAGGGTAGTTTAGTCGAATCAAAAGTATTGAATATATTTTTCCTTAATATTTGTATGCCAAATTGTTTATGTTGTAACTCAGGTAAAAATACACGCGTTGAATCATTATCGATAATGAATCATTCGGCGCAGTAATAGGAAAGTATTGAGCTCATAACATTCGCGGTGCGTGCCGATACAAGCATTCATATAATTATGAGGTTGGATTACAGGAAAAGAATAGTCAATCATTCATAAACTTTATTTATAAGGTATATTGATTATAAACTAAGAGTTAACAATCATATTTTTGAAATGAGGTACATTTTAATATGATAATATCAACTTTAGCAACTGATTTCGTTTGGAATAGCATTGCCATGAGTTGCGTAATATACTGCGATTCGAACTTCGCGCCCAAATACCGGATACACAACAACCACAGACTCTAGTATGTTCTGTTTTTTGTATAGTTTGAAACATATTTGAATAAATATGGACATAACAGTATGTAAAAAATACGTCTTTTTATCAAAAACGTAGTGAAAAGTTTTATTAGAATACACTTCACCATTTAAAGCGCTCTGCAACTCCTTGAAAATGCCTATTTTAAGTTATCTACAGAGTATAAACGTTGATGAATAAAACGTCAAATTAAGTAAGACAGTAGTCGAATCATTTTATGTTTGGTGCAATCATTTTTAAATATTTTAATAGTTAAGAATATTTGTAAATGAATTTGTAACAAAACTAAGGCATCATAGCACTTATATATTTTTAATTACAATGTTAGTTTATACATTTCCGTAAACAAAACAATAATATTAATTAAGCACTTGTCAATCATATGTTAGTAATTAAGGATGTCACTTGTTTGTTTACTAATGATCTTTGCGAAAGTTTTGTAAGTTAAATTCAGTGATGAATAACACAAAATCCAATGGAGAATCGTCGTGTAGAGGACAAGAAAATGGCGACTCATCAACTGGTTCCGAGCGCCCACTCAAGAAAGCACGTTTTGCGTGGCAAGTTAAAGGAAAATATCACTTGAAAAATGAGTTACCCGAACCTCCTAATAATGTCGCGCCGACGACCTCGTCAGACAGGCCTACATCTTCCAACGCTCAGGACATGGGCACAGAACAAAACCTTGAAATGTTGGGCGACTACTTACTTAAACAAGACTTTAATACATTAGACTCGGTTATCGCGGATTCTGAGAAATCTCTCCTAACTCCCAGTACTAGTATATCAAAAGAAAAAATCCAATATCCAAGATATGTGAGCTCCTACGACAATAATGAAGCCAGCAGAGCAAGTAGCAATACAAATAGTCAAGAGAATGCTGATGTTGTTGCCTTGCCAATGTCAATGGTGGTGGCACAGAACTACACAGAAGATGAGTGCATAGCCAGATGGCAGGCCAGACAGGTAACAGATTGTAATACTTCTGCTTTCCACATATTTGTTTATTATGAGACAAAGACAATCTATTGTGATGTTTGTAAAAGATACATCATATTTTATTTATAAATTACTAGCTCATCATTTGGAAAATTCATTGAATATACTTAATTATAAAAATTAAACATGTTTATCACAATTTCCAATGCTGTTTATTGAAATGTCACATATTAATAAAAATGAGGTTTGATTGGACCTTTTTCATACCTATACCTATACAATTTACTTAGAATAATAAAACCTTATCAAATGTTGCAGATGGCGAAAGGCTTTGTGGACAATACAATAAACCGCGTACTGGAATCCTGGGTGCCAGAACCATCTCCACCAGAGGACAACTCTAGGTACTTAGGTTGGGATGTGGCTGAAATCATAAACAACCTACCACCTGACAACAGTATTGAAAATGAAGGAATACTCATGGCCATATCTGCCCATGGGTTACAAAATACCAGTTCTAACAGTAATAGTGGCTCAAAATCTGACGATAATAGTGATTATGGTGCTGGTTATTGTAATCTACCATTATCAGTCAGAAGTTTATCCCCAGTCCAATCAGAAGATGAAAATCCAGCAACACCAGCACCCAGCCTTAAGTGTGAAGATTCCGATATGAACAAATCTCTATTGTGCAATGATCAGAAGAATGATATGGATAAGTTTTCTCTGTTCCCTGATTCATCTTTGTCATACCAGTGCTTCAGTGAGAATCAAAACTCCAGTATTGAATATGACGAAAATGTAAACGACAATCACTATGATTTCCTGGATGCAGCAGTAATGTTTGCTATACAAAACAAAGGCTTGACTACATTCGGCACTGACTACGGTTAACAATCTCAAACTATTATGAACTTCGTACAAAGTGTAAAATAAAATGCCATTATTTAAGTTGCCACATTCCTGATATTTGATAAATAATATATTGTTATAATGGTATTGAGCTCTAACAAACCATAATGGCCTTGGCTGAATAGCCTTTGAATATTCTGACTTATTGTCCACAACCTCGCATATAGTGTGTTCAAAGTACATAGGCAAATAGAAAGTACTCTGCTTCATATAAATAATTTTGTATTCACCATCCCATTGAGCAGAAGCTAATAGTTGAAAGAAGGTTCTTTAGTTGTGATGTACTTGAATATTGTTAGACAAATAAGATTTGTATATATAGTAGAAACACAACAAGTTCACATTTGGAATAAATAATTTGATTAGTATAGCAATTGTAATTCAATTTTTTTTTTAAATATGTCATGTTTTTTTTACTTTGTTATTTAATTAACAAACTAATTGTTACCAAGTTATGTATTGCAAATGTATTTTTTTGCAATATCTGAATTTTATCACAAGAATATTATATTTGAAGAAACCTTTATGTAATTCTATCATGTTTTTTGCCAGTAATGGTTTTTATTTTACACTTTGTTTTGTAATAAAGACAATTATTGTAAAAAAGACTTAATGAGCACAAAATTAATACCATACATGGTCGGATGTGGTGTGTTGCATGACAATCCTGCCATAAGATAACAGTATACATTAAATATAATTATGTCTTAATTGTTGTATTGTGTTGTATTAAATATATGTGATATTGACACTGAGAAGTTTAAGACAGTGTAGAATATTTAATATAGTACAAAAGTTTCAACATTATTGAAACATATCAAGTGACTGAGCTTGGGCACAGGGAATCATTTACTTACTGAAAATTGTCCAACTTAATTTTAATAATTTTACACTTTATGAAATGGGATCTTTTAATTTTTTATTTATTAGTTTTTTGTAATGTTGTAAATCTACTTTTGTAGTATTTTTGTCACCATCAATTTATATTTTATCATAGTTAAAGTTTAATTTACATTTTATTCACAATTACCTTTAGTATTAATGCTATATATAGCATACGTTACATGTATGATGTATGTAAAGTCACTTATAAAAGTTGCCTCTTACTTATTTACCATTATGTGATGGACACATTTTTGTATTTGAGGTAAAAATGGCGTTAAGATATTATTTCGATGTCACTCGGTTTGGTAGGATATTTTACGAATTGTAATTAATGAGTAGCTTCTGTGTATCCATGTAATTAGTTATTTTTAGTATATAAAACTTATTTACTGTTAGTATTAAATGTAATGCCATAATGACTTACCGGTCAATAAAATGATACTCATGACCTGTGTAGATTTATATGTGTAAATTAATCCTAATAGCCCACTGAGACTCCTCACATCTACCCTTCATTAATTGCCAAGGTTTTATACTAGTTTTCATCGAAATTGAACCGATTCAATTCTTCATAGTTACCCACGAAATTGTTTTAAGGTCAGCCTGTGCGTGTGTGAATTCTAGTAGACTAAAAATTAAATTAATAAATATCGACACATACAACAGTCACACATAGTCCAGACATACATAAACTATGTATACCCTTGTTCCCAGAAGGGGTAGGCTAGAGGGGTAGAGGTGCTACCAGGACACCCATATTTCGCCTTGTGTGTTCCGTCCCTCGATGTGATAGGGGGCGACCCTATCGGGCAAAAATTCCTGACTCCGGGCTGAGAATGAATAGGTAATTCTAATATCACTTTGCCCGCCCCCGGATTCGAACCCGAGACCTCGAGGACCGAGACTTCACGGAGGCAGTACAGTCCAGAAAAAATACACGATTGTCATGGTTATCAGAAACTACGAAAAAGTTTTCTTTCTCACTATAAGCTAAACCCGAAAGAAGTACTTTTGTATGACACAAGTATTTTTCTGGGTTTGGGAATCGAACCCACGGGCACTTTTTCACAGCCTAGCCGGCTCCTTATTGACCATGTGCGCTATATAAGGCCGAAACCAGGAAAAAGTGCACGGGGGTCATGACCCTCCTGTTGGCTTGTACTAGGTTTACTTCAGTTTACTTATCAATCAGATGAATGAAAGCAATCTTTATCCCATAGATAAAAATCTGATATGTACCTAGGTATTGTTCGTTAATGGTACTGGTGGTATCAAGTATGCATCTTTATACTAGCCCGTGGGGGTATCAATGTATTACTAGTCTGTGGCGGTATGGTATGGTAGTAGACTTGTACTTTTTTGCGTCCATAAAAGCATACCTATCTATTCAAGTTGACGAACCACGAACTTATAAATCGTGTCGCAAGAAACTAAAGGGAATTATTAATTTGGTATTTTTATAAAGTTTTTTTTAACGGACTTCACAAAGTTTCTTCTTCAATTATTTTGATCCGAAACAACTACTTACTAAGTAAGTTACATATATATTTTATTGTTTTTGTTTCGGAACCTATTTTATAGAACTCGATAACCTGACCCCCTTATTCGACGGATCGATGTCCCTCTTATTTCTGTCCATTGCACCGCGAATGCTCGTTGTTGGTGAGAGGTAATCAACTCTAGCCGGTGCGGCGAGTTGTTCAAAATGTTCTTCCATGGTGGAATTGTGCTTTCTACACGAATTATAAAATTTTCCTACGCTAAAACTTTAATGATTTAAGGAGCTATACGGTCAACGTTATGGAAATAGGATAAAAGCAGAGTCAGTAGCGACCAAAGAATATAACTACCACTATGAAGCAACATTAGGATAACGGTGAGTAGTGCTAGTGAGGCGTACTATAACATCATGAGTGTGGCAGTGTGTAAGTTTAGGTTATGAACCGTGAAGTCCTGCATTCAGTTTTTTAAATTCTTGCACAAATTCTTGATTCGAACTATTATTAGCATAGATGTAGTATAACATAGATCGGCAATGTGAAAGAGATAGAATGATTTAAATCATACATTAAAGCGAGACGCATGATGCGACCATGCGTTTACACGGAGAGCGTTCTATAGAGATTTGTGTGAAAATATGTCATTTAAGCGAACGACAAATTTCGCTTATTTTCTTGATTTATTTAATATTTCAGTACTGAGCTACTTTTATTAAATGTAATTTATTATGGTGAGTTGTCCAGTGCCTGGATGTGATTGATTTTAGTGTAAAAACCCGAATAATCATAGTTTTTCATAAGATCGTATCACTTTTTTCAATGTTGTTTAGTGACGATATTGTAGAATTGTAAGACAAACCTTGTATGTATATCGGTAGAACAGAATGTCCTTATTCATTATTTAAATGCGTAGAAAGCATCCATTGCCTATATAAAATGATATCATATACGTGAATTTATATTAATTTCAACCAACATTTGCTAGAGATTGATTGACAGTTTCGATCAATAATATTATGTCGATAAAAATAGTCAATGACCATAGAGGTTTCACTTCATTTCATAATCTCGTAGTATAACATCAATTCTATAATAACAGTTATTACTTCACTTTATTTATTCACTATTGATATTTGCTAAATATTAATTAATATTTCGTGTGCGTAATTTACTATTTCTGAGCCGGTTTCAAATTAACTGTGCCACGGAGGCTGCCATTCTAATAAAACAATAGAACATTAGATATTATTATAAGGAATGCTTTACAAAACGTGTGAAATAAAATTATTCTCAAATATGACGATTTATCTTTATTTACTTGTGTTTACGTATCTGTGTTGAAATAAACACAATCATTATTTTTCTGTTAAAATACCATGAAATGTCTCATATATATCTATAAAATTTTATTTTATTGGTTGGGCCGTTAGGTATATCGATATGATAGTATCGACAGAGCATGGCGCAGCATTATCTGTCACGCACACATGCAAACTTCACGCACACTATCATATTCTCGTTTTGGTTTCACTCAAAATGATACATTGCCGATGTATGTTATACTACATCTATGATTATTAGGCTGATATTGAAAATTGTGCCCGACGCGACGTGGCAATAGCCTCCGCACCAATCGCATCCTCGGACGGAAATAAGCTTGGCGAAAAATGGGTATCGCTAGTGACACATCTGCCTTACTCCTACGAAACAAATCCATGTATTCGTTCAGTATATTTACTGAGACAAATGTATGACCGGTCCACAAATATTTGTTCCACGTCTGAGTAGAAGTCTCTCGTAGTTTCTGATTTTAACGACGTATGGGAGATATGCAGGTTTAATATTTATTGAAGTTGTAACTTCGGAATCGAACCGAGACTCGCAATGTGACATTCCGTTTCCGCTCACAATATCATTTTTTGGTGAATTGACACCTTTATTGCATTTTACTTGTGGTGAGGTAAGGAAATATGTAGGAAAATAAAATTGTAATTTATTAGCATACCCGGCTGATTGCTAGAGCGCTTCCATATTGCCATCCAAACCTACGCGAAAAACAATAAAAATAGGTTTGGAGGCTCTTCCTCTCTGGTGCACTTTATTATCGCCCAAATGTGGCTTTGAAAAGGTCAATTAATTATGGTTATATGATTGAAATAAAATTTCTCCATAACAATTTTATTATTGCTTGTTATTATTCACATAATACAAAATAAACTATGCACAAGTTTAAGACCACCGATTCTATTTTAGATTTCATAAAATCTGTTTAACTTACAATCGTAACGGATCGCTGCAGATGGAACTATTTGATTGCCTTTGCAGAACAATATTCGACGAGCACTGGGCGTCAGTATTGCATCGGTTTAGGAACTACACATAGCTTTAATATGAAATATTATATATTTGGTCGAAATTAATGTGTACAGAGTAGTGCCATTTAAATAAGTTACGATACCTGCACAAATTACGAATTTTTGATAACCGGAAAAATATTGTAGCCAATCAGAACGCGCGTAAATTACGCGCGAACTTCATTTGCTATCAGTTATTTTGTATGCGTCACTATGGCAACCACTAGTTGTCGTCATTACGTACTAATGAAACAGAAAGAATACGTTGCTGTATTTCAAACCTAAAGACAAGTAAATAAAAGCGATATTTCATTGTCTTTTACAATCGTTTTTAGTCGACGATAAGTGCTCTTTTCTGCAGGTATGGTCGCCGATGTAACTTATTGAAATGCTACAGCCATATACAATTTGGCGTCATCAATATAATATTATGTATAATTCTTTTATCTCTTTTTTACTTTATTTATTTTCGTAAGCCTTAACTTATGATAAATGTATATTTTTATTTTATTGACTAAACTCAATGCAACACCGTATGTACCGCAGCAGTACCAGCCGGGAAATAATTGTGATGTAAACTCACGATGTTAAATTTATCATTACATTACATTCATGGCCGAATATTCTATATAGATTCTAATTATAAGTAACTGTACAATTATCGGCAATTATTCGACGATCCGTATTTAAATATATTTACAAATAATGTTAATTATTCATATCTCTCTCAACTGCCAGTAGTTTTAAACAAAACCTTGGCGCACAAAATGTACGATGTGTTCATAACATTTTGTACAACGAATCTCGCGTGACTTCTCTCATTACACATTTTACATACAAGTGTTATTCAACGAAATCTTCAGGGACAGTTGTTTACTTAAATCAATGTCATGGCTGTTCAAATTGATTAATATGGAAAGAGTACGGCCAGTGGTAGCTTAGCATTATTATTTTTGCTGTAATATAGATCATATAGATGTTTAGATTACTCAGTATTCATTTAAAATTTAATTCATTTATTCATTTTATGGCCGTACTACAAGAAAAGGTTAAAGTATGGCAGAAATTTAAAACTTTAGGGTTAAACTTAGCAGAATTTATACAAAGTTGATAAAGAATTCACCTAAACTACATTCTGCTGCAAAACTAACGTAGAACACAGTAACATAGAATATTTAATAATCTCCTAAGCACAACAACCTGGCTTGCAGTGTATTAAACCTTGTACGATGTTATATCAAGTATCAAAACTCACCGAATGTATTGCAAACAAATACAGATACTCCAAAATATTACGCCTAGATTAAAAAGTTTTCAGTTGATTCCTTTAATAGAAAACGTTAAAATAGGAGTTTCAATGAAAATGTATTACAAAACAATAAATATAAGCATTCCATAATTATAAAAAATACGACATTAACACAACCTGAAAATAAATTTAAGTGCATGTGCAGCAGTTCTAAACTAAATGTTTACAAATATATATTTCATTCTTCTTAAACATAATTAAGATAGTGGCCAATTCAGATAATAAATATAGTATTTCACAAATATTCCATGTCGGGCTATCATAAGTTACAAAATACTTTTTATTCAACTGGTTAATAACACTAAAATATGACATGAATATAATATTTCAGATTTATATAAAATGGGAAAACGTTTGCACTCAAATAAATATATACATTTTATAATTTGCATACTGGATTTGTTCTGAAACTTTTAAATGTCCCACAATACATATGAATATTTGTAGCAAGAACGCGACTGACTCCAGATCGTTAGACGCTCTCGTGCAAAATGTAAAAATAACCGCATGCTAAACCACGCATAGAGTAAATCACAACCAAGCGCACTGGAGCCCTCTCACCGATTGTATAATCTCATGTCATCAAAGCTACACAAGTATTTACACAACTTATATTACATTTCTTTTATTTAAAAAAAAGTCTCCAAAAGTTAAAAAATTGACAAACACATTTAACACCCTTATACTTAACAAAGCGTATGGATTCATCATATTTACAAGTACGTACAGATAACGCGCGTAATGTTACATGCAAACTAGGGCACCGAAATAATAAGTACATTATTATCAAAGTAGTCAAACTATAGATCGCCTCAGGTGTGTTTGTACCGCAGCGAGTACTCTCGTATCTTGCACCCAATGTGTGGACACTTCACGCGGACACCGGGCATGCGAACCACATTCATTAGCATCGAATGCAGTGCGCTATTTACTTACAGCTCTCCATTATCATAAGGCGGAAAGTTAGACTTACATCTAGGAGATATTTACATTATGCACAAAATCTAAAGCGATACACATAACAGGCATCGAAAATTTCTTCGGCCTACGTAATTATTGCTTATACCTTGAATTAGTGTCAGAATATCAAATTTTTACTACGTCAACATTCAACACGCTTTTATTTGCTCAAACAGATATGCGTTACAAAGGAACACGTGCCGTCAATATTCCGTACTAATTGTACTGCAACCGTCACTTCTTAGCAATAGATTAAATATAAATAAGACAAAATGACAATCATAACAGACTAGACATAACAGGACCGTCTGCAGTTTCGTAGATAACATGTTTCCATTCATTTCGTATTTGTTCCATTCAAATCAGTACATAGGCAAATAGCAATTTGATAAATTTATACTGATATTAAACCTTCAATACACATAACATTCTTAATTGTAACTATCCAACATGAGATCTTTCTTAGCAAGACTAACGACAGACCAATTCCTTACAACCGATAGACTGACATCACGCCCAAGTCATAAATAAACGTTAAACATTTTAAGGCTGATACAGACTGGGTCGGTTGGAGGCACTAAGCTATGCGGGCCGCGCGCGGCGCCCGCCGAGACGGACTTGGTGTGCGCTAGCCTTCAATGTCCATTTAATCATGAGATGAAATAAATACTTGTGATGTTACGAAGTGGCTTTTGACTCAAATGTGTGGCAGGAATAGGGGTGAAGGCGGCGCAGCGCATCGCTATGGCTTAAACTTCACCAGCGGGATATTCTTTGAGTGCAGGCACTTGTCGCACACCCACTCGGCGTACACCTCGGCAGTCAACAACTGGAACGCAGGCTCCGTTAGGCCTGTGCACCCCCTGGAAAATGTTAAAATTCATGTAGTGAAAAAAGTATTCTTAAGTGAGCTATTTCCTTATTAACAGAATACTTATTTTATCTATGTTTAAGTATGCAATCTATAGTTAAATCTTCCACATGGGTATATAGGTATCAACCCATGACATAACTCTGTATAAGCATTATATGACATGATAAATAAATACACACAGCCAACTATGAAAATCAGGAACTATGAAAGATTTTTCAGTGTTTTCAGACCCAAAACAAATACTTGAGGAACATTTGTCTCGGTGCGGGGATCGAACCCGCGGCCTGTCGTTTCACAACCGGCGTCTAACTAACTGCGCCAGGGAAGCTGTCAAGATAGTTAATTAACTGTGCCATTGGGAATTATTAATTAAATGTTAAAGAATTGTCCTTATTTACCATTTCTTATTTAATTTTTCAAAATATATTTATGGATATTGCAAAACTGTAATGACTAACAAATAATACACAGCATAAATAAATAAATATGAGTTTTGCAGTCTTAGAGTCTCTCATATGAGAGAGAAGACAATTGACACTATGCTTGGAGAAAAAATATAGAATTTGATGATTAATTAGAAATCACACTTCTGACATACATCTGCAAAAAATGTATATTAATATGCTACATATGCAAAAGTATAATATTATATCAATTATCAATAATAATGTGCATATGGAGAAGTTGACACTTATCCTACATGTTGCTATTTAGCTTATTATAAAGTTTATATGGTAAAGCAAGTGCTGAATGCTAAAATAAATATAATTAAAATTTAATCAAAATAAAATGTTTCTGGTCTATGTTTAAAAGTTGAAACTGCTTATGTTACACATAGTATTCAGCTTTTTCTTAACTTTATATCATGATGCAAAAGAAAACAAAGAAAAGAAAATGATCATAGAGAATTACTTTGACAAAAATACCTCATTAATGTTTTAATTCTAAGTGATGAATTATGGTAGAGTTTCAGCCACTGGGTATCACTAGTTACCACTAACAAATAAAGAATAAACATCTTGCCAAAAATAGGTGAAGGTTTAATCATAGTTATAATGAACAGGTTTTTAGGAAATAATAATATTTTTTTTAAGTATTACAAAGGTTCATTTTTAAACTTTATCACACACTGCATTTTCACATTTTATCCTATCAGACAACATATTATCCTTAAATATAACTTAAACTATTAGCATATAGGTAGTTAATAAATTTACCAGTGAAGTGACTTTAAATATACTCTTTATAAAAAAGTTTTAATTAAAAATTGCATTCGCTTCAATATATTATTCGCATCAATATATTTTGTTTAAAGTTAATTATATTGAGTGAAATATACATATTAATACAGTTAATACTTGATAAAGTTTTATACAAATTTAAAATTCTCACCTGTGAAACCAAAAGTTGCAGCCAGACTCACATAAGATAGCTTGATCATTATCATGCACCTCCTTGTGACACACTCCACATGGGTATATTGGTGGAGCATTAGGATTCTGTGGGTTGAAAACCATGGGTTGATCTGGTGGGTATACTTTACCAGCGCTCACTGGCATGGGTTTGGGTCCAAACATGCCCATTCCTTGTCCCATTGGCCCTACACCTTGTCCACCAGGGCCACCCATTGCCATTCCACTCATGCCTGCAAGAGGTCCACAACTTCCCATGTTACCTGGCCCTGGTCCCATCCCCATCGATCCATTTCCTGCCATTCCCATGGGACCTCCATGACCCATGTGGCTACCACTATATGGTGGACCTGGCCCCATAGAGGTCATTGGGCCATTACCACCCATAGGTCCACTACCCATCCCTGCAGACATGGGACTGCCATGCCTCATAGGACCACAATGTCCAGGGCCCATTCCACCACTTTGCATTGGATTTGAAGACATTATTGAACTGGTTGGGCCCATAGAGCCATTTGAACAACTGGGTCCCATTGGACCATTCATACGGGGCACATTCATGCCAGGCCCTCCTCCACCCATTGGACCATTCATAGGCCCATTCATCGAGCCTGCCCCCAAAGGGCTGTGCATTGGCGGTCCCATGGGACTGTTGCTCATGTGACTTCCTGTCATTGAACCCATGTTCATAGGACTTCCCATTGGACCGGATGACATTGGTGAACCCATTGGCATAGAATTCATAGGGCTCATTGGGCTGCCCATTGACCTTGATGTAGGCCCCATTCCTGGCCCCATACTGTGGTTACTCATTCCCATGTTTGGACCACCCATTGGCGACATGCCTCCCATGTGGCCCATAGGACTCATATTTCCCATTGGGCTTATTCCTCCTCTAGGTGGCATTTGCTGATTCATAGGACTCATACTGTGAGGAAGTGGGCTCATGTGCCTCATCGGGGGTCCACCCATCCCATGCATTGGCCCCATCATTCCCATTGAGCTGTTTTGATTCATCATTGGTCCATTTTGGTTCATCATTGGGCCATTGTGAGAAACTGTTGATGGTGAATCATCAAAAGGATTGGATGCAACAATCGTATCTCCATACCCAGTAAGAGGGGGTGGCAGTAAGTCTTGTGCTGTTGGTGGTGGCTGAGGTGTAAGGGCATTGTTGGCATTTGAAGTTTTTCTGCGCTTTTTAGGATTACTGGGCGCCGGTGCCGGGGGAGTCGGGTTGTCCATGGGCGGTTTGAAGTCCGGAGGCCCCAATCCCGAGCCCGGCAGCCTGTATGATGGCATTCCCGCCAGATTGTGACTCATTATGACACTATTCACTTACTGATCTGACAACCATTATGGTTCATCAAAAACAGATTCTTTAGCATACATATTCACTCTTAAGGCACCGCATCTTCACGAAGAAGTTTGATAATGCAAAGAAAGACTTGTCGAGTCTATTTCTGTAACAAAAAACGTAAATATCAAAAATAATATCAATGGAGGCGTCTTGATGACAGACATTTATTTGTATTTATCGTAGTCATTGAATTCAGTGCAATATTTGTCAAAACTATGTTGACGACGATAGTTACGATTACGAAGCTCAACTACGGCCACTAACGTAAGTAACCTGCCAATAATAAATGCATATTAAAGTAAATCTGCATTTATACGGATACAGTTTTAGTCACCAACGACGTTATATATGAAAAATAAAAACATAAAACTTACTGCATTATCAATTTAGCATCGGAATTACTGATTATTTTTTTTGTCTTCTTCGAGCTCCCAAGGCAGGCGTGCAACATATGACAAAATACCAAACGTTTTACACCTTTTGGCTTCAGTTATTGTTATTCACAGAAGGCTCCTTAGTAGTCTAATCTTTTAACACAATTGAAGTTCAGTTATAACTAGAAATAGTTATCCATTGGAAGATATTTTATTTACGACTCGCAATATTCCAAACAACACACGCCACATTCACGATGTATTTTTGTGAAGAAATTGCCGCTAGAGGGCGTCCTACTTTTTTTTCATGAATAGTAGGGCGAGGAAAATAGCATACCAAATTGGTGACTTTATATAAATATTTCATTTATAAATAAATTAAATATGTATACACATAATAATAAGTACACGTCAATATGATTATTAAAATTTTTTATCTTATAATCCGAAGACTTGGCAACGAATTGTTCAATATCCAATTTTTAAATGCTTTAATACCGCAAATGCCAACATTTTTTTGCTATCATCACACATTTGGTGACGTTGTACCGTTGTACGGTGAAAAATTGTTAAAAGATAAGATTTAATTTGTTTTTTAATTCTTGGGTGACTAATATTACACGGGCAATAAGAAAGGCTTTTTATTTAATATTCCAATGCACGAACAAAATCAACAGAAAATAATATAGTCTCATCACGTTTCGGGTCCGTCGAGTACTTTGGTTAACGATTTTTAGCAAACTATAATGGAAGAAGTAGGCAGAAAATCCATAGGTTTCCCTGTTTAGTGTTGAGTAGGACATGACTTGAAAAAGAGTTTGTAAGAGTAGCCTCATTTTTGTACTGAGCTAGTACAATGTCCCACTTCAATTGAATTGAGGCGTACTAGATAGTTTGAAGGTATTAGTACCTCTCGCTCTCATCCCATAGTTAATGACGTAGTGTAACGAGTACCGGGACACAAAATATGAAGTAGTACATTTCAAAAAGTTGAGCCGCTCTTACATTTTGACGTCATGTACGGGAAAAATGTACTACCTCTTGTATGTCCTACTCAACACTGCCTGTTATAGAATTAAGCCGTTCTATGTTCATATCGTAAATACCATAATGCTACATGTAGTTTAACAAGTTAAACAAAGTTAATAACATGCTTTATTATGACCGTTGTTTGTGTCAATTCGAATAATAATATATTCTTCGATAACGTACCAAGACGTTATCAAATCCCCATTGTACGAATTTCTTCATAATAGTCTGTGATACAATTTCTATGGACAGATCCTACAAGAGGATTAAGAAAAACATTTTACTCTATCTATTAATCAGTATTAATTTTTCATTTTTTGTAGCGTGTCATGGGAGAGGCCTGTGTCCATCAGAGGACGCAGAAGGGCTGATCATAAATAATTTTGAGTAATTCATCATAAAAAGTAGCACTAACCCAAAATTATCAATTAATGGTATCATCATCATCATCATCAGCCCGTTGCAGTCCACTGCTGGACATAGGCCTCTCCCAAGGTACGCCATTAATTATTACTTTCCCAATTTTTATCCATCATTAATCATAAATTATACTGTATATTAAGTAGATGCCACAAAAAATCGATTACTGCAGGATTTAGTTTGTACTTTTTTAAAAACGCCTTAATTAAGTTGGCTTAGCCATGATTGAAAGAGACAGGTATACATGTTATGTGACATGCAGAAAATAATATAAAAAGTATAGGTCGAATACGGAACATTAAGCGCTAAACATGTTTTAGGTTATGTGCTCATAATTTAAAAATAATAGAAAAATTCAAATAATTAAGTAATAATGGCATTAAATCGGCTATTTGCTAGTTTAACACTAACTCCTGCCATATTGGGTAGACGAGCCATTCACCTCACCGCCTTAAATTCAGCAAGTAAACCCAATATCGTTAAGCCAAAACCAGGATTTGGAAAAAGTTACAGAAGAATCGTTCATTTTCCTGAGGAATACACTGTTAAACCTTTGAATGTTACCAATTTAGCGGGTCGCGACCCTGAAACCGGTTAGTGTACTTTGAAAAACGGCACGGTTTTGCAGCTTGTAGTAACAAATTTTACTTGGCTTTTACTTTAATTTCAGGAAGATTAGTAGCCAAAGGAATTGGCGGAGGTATAAAACACAAATATCACTGGATCGATTGGTTCAGAACGGGGCCTGTGGAAGGTCCACCACAAGAAGAAAAAGTTATACAGGTATCTTTTAGCTTATAATATTGCTTTAATGTTACTGGTATGGAGTTTATAATTATAAACTCTATTTATATATAAGTTATAATAACGTTATATCTTAACAGCCAATTGACAATGGTGCCAATACATAAACTTTTCTTAAGTTTTAGCTGTTTTTGTGTATTGCAAAGTTATCAATTGCCAGGACAATGCGATTCATACTAATTTACTACTCATATAAATTTCTATGTGTATGTTTCTATAGATATCGTTATCATGATTTAAATTTGTAGATTATGGAAGATGGATGTAGAACATCACATATTGCTTTAGTGGCTGTCGGTGATAAATTAAAATATATATTAGCAACAGAAAATATGAAAGCAGGAGATATTTTAAAAACCTCCCGAGAACTACCTAGGATACCAGGTTAGCACTTTATTTATGATTATTAAAGAACAACATTAATTTCAATGAAAAGCAAAAAAAAGAAAGTAAATAATTCGAGTTATTAATTCTGCTGTCCTGCCTCAGTGGTGTAGTTGTATTATGGTACGGTTACAAAGCTGAGGTCTCGGGTTTGAGTCCTGGAACGAGCAGTGATATTGGATTTTTCTATCCTTTTTTGAATGAATTCTGCTATCCTGAATACTAATTTATATAAATTTTATTTTCAGTGAGAGCTAATGAGGGAGACGCTTATGTGCTTGGTGCCCTACCTGCTGGAACATTAGTGCACTGTATTGAAAAAGAACCGGGTAAAGTGTTACTTATTTATTATGAACAATTTTCAGTGACCCATATGGATTGTTCTGGGTTTATCCTGTATTTTATGTCTATGACCTTTTAAGCTGGCATCATTTTGTTTAACTGGTCAGATATATTTACTAGAGATGAAACGGATAGTAGTTTGACCGGATACCGGATACCGGATATTCGGCTAGCTACTAGGCCGGAGCGCCGGATATTCGGCCCTTTATTGCGTTGACGCGATCAGTTTGATTTGAATATTGGCGCGGTGAACGAAATCGGAAATATTCAGGCGCATTCGGGTCGCACGTAAGCGGAGATCGGGTCGACTCGGGGGCGTTCGAGTGTTATCGCGCGTGTCAGTTTGTGTTTGTTTCTCAGTTCGGTTGTTGTTTATTTCATTGTGTATGTTTGTCGTCGTGATTTTATGTTTGAATTCTCATAGATTGTCAAGAAATGTCAATAATTAATAAAACAAACATTTTTGATGTGCGATTATAAAACTAAACGGTGTCCATAACCTATTTGAGTATGATTTGCCTTGTGTAAAATAATGAGATTTTTTAAAATTTTACTATCCGGTATCCGGTCGGATACTGTATTACTATCCGGTATCCGGCCGGATAGTGAAAACAAGGCCGGATAGGCCGGATACCAGATAGTTACCGGATATCCGTTTCATCTCTAATATTTACACTATCTCTAACCAGTAGATATAGATTTGGAATGAACATCACTTATCATCAGGTGCATTTTTGTGTGCAGTATTGCGTTTGTTTTGCCATGCCAATAATTGTTTGCCCAACTGTCTATAGATATTGTAGGTGTAAAATTATCTATACTCTTTTAAATTATTAAACATTAATTCACATTTAATAACCATGCAGTTGGGCAACTGCCATACCATTGGTTGCAAATCCAAATCCATACCCCAAGAGCATTTTAGAAGTGGTATGTATTCTCAATTGTTTGTTTTAGCTTGCTCCACTGAAGGTAGACAATAGATATTGTGACAAAACCTGCATACCTACAAGTTCTCCACTAAATTGTAGTATCTTATATGTATAAGATTTTACACCTTTTTATTTACAACAAAATGTTGTAGGTCAAGGCGGATTATACGTCCACGCCGCGGGAACTTTCGGTACAATCCTCAGGAAGCAAGACGATCGAGTTATTGTGCAGATGCCATCAAAGAGACTGTTCAGTTTCGACCAGCACTGTATGGCTACTGTTGGTATGTATATTAGTTATTTTGAAACTATATTTTCGATTTTCCGTTAGATTATACTTATACCTCGACCATGTCCTCCATACAAAGAAATAAGTAGAAATACCCGTCGAGCGTTTATATGGGCCAATGTAAATGTGCCGAATTTAGCCGCATTTTATGAGGCCGTCTGCGAGACCAAAGTTTTTGGAGTAATTGTCCCACACCAAGCAAATTGGTCTTTGAATTACTGCACATATGCTAGATAAGTTACCTATGTTATTTTGACTATAATGTTGGTATAACTAATAAACTGCTCTATTCCAGGCCGACTATCAAATGTGCTCCACGGGTCTACTCCTATAGGATCAGCTCAGCGCATGAGATGGCTGGGGAACAGGCCGCGCTCCGGTCTGTGGCAGAGGAAGTCGGGCCGCCACGGCAGGAAGATCAAGCCACCGAAGCCAGTGAAGGAAATCAAAAACCCCACCGGAAGCAAACTTCCGGCCCTGCAGCTGACCATGCATCCCTAACTGTGTAGATAATTAATTAAATATTTGTTAGTTGATTTAATCGTTTTTACATACAAAACCTCACCGGTGTCCTTGTTGGAATGATACCTAGAGATTTCTATATGAAATCTATCAACCCGCGAATCCCGCAATTAAGTAATACAGTGTGCTATGACCAAAGTCCTTCCAATCGAACTCTAGATTGTAGAGGGTCCCTTGCTTAGCAAGACTGGGGTAATGTTATTTCAGTCAGTGAATATATAACACTTCGAACTTCACAAGCTGTGAATTGGGACGAATATATTTCGTATATTATTAAACATTTCTTATATTTATTAATATACGATATATATGTGGACTCAATAAAATAAAACAATAAGTTGAATGACATTTAAAGCCTTTATTGAAAACAAAAATTGATAAAAATTGGAAAGATTGATTTTTAAAGTAAGTATAAATAAAGCTTCCGTTTAACAGTTATGCTTAGTAAAAACTAAATGCAGTCTAAAAGCGAATTTTTAATATCTTTTTAATCCTCTTCGTCCGATAATGTAAGTATCTGAAAATTAAAATTGGCTTTACAATATCTTAATTTTGTTGTTCCAAGATTCGCGTTGGAACTATTTTAAAATCACTAAGCCTACAGGCACACAAACCAATGAAATATAGGCCTTACCGCCTTACATTAAGATTTAAAATACAATAGCTTTCTATAATATCTAATTCATCAAATTTACAATAGCCGTGACGCATTCAAAATAACCAATAGCAAAAGAACTTCGTGCGTAAATAAGGCACGCATTAAAATTGAATCCCTCGTATCACAAATTCATTTTCTCTGTACATAGTATGTTATAGAAATAGTACTACAATATGTAATTGCAAATCACTTACATCAGTCATTTCAGCAGCCAATTGCAGCGCCAATAGTCCAGTGACTTGTTCAAGGACTGTGCCACAGTTGAACACTGCCAATAGAAATTCCAGCCCATCCCTCTTGTACAAGTTAAGCACCACATCGGAGCAGGCTATACACTGCTTGAACTTGCTGCAAGTCGGTACTACAGTCTGGTAGGAGTGGAGGAAACCCCTGATGGTGTGGGGAATAGGGCCTAGCACCCCCTGTGTGTCTTCAGGCAAATCTTCATTATTTGAGTTGTATACAGCCGGTGCTTCCACTCTGAAATGTTTCATTGAAAAATATAGTAAGGGCCGAATTCGGTTCGGGCAAGCAATGGGCCAGATGAGTATTGAAGATATGAACATATCGTTTTTATATCAAAGCTATTGTTTACCTCAAAGGATGCTGCAGTAATCCGACTAGCATTTCAACAGCCAACGCACCAGCGATGGCCGCTACGCCGGGCCTCGTCACTGTGCACTGTTGGTCCAAAGTGCGGTCTTTTAACGACTGTAAATTAAAGAATGAAATAATAACCCCAAAACAACAAAAAAAAAAAAATCGAATGGTATCTTAAAGCAAAGACTATATGATCTTTATGAAATGCGCTATGGAGCTTCTAG
Source organism: Deilephila porcellus (assembly GCA_905220455.2). Taxonomy (NCBI): domain Eukaryota; kingdom Metazoa; phylum Arthropoda; class Insecta; order Lepidoptera; family Sphingidae; genus Deilephila; species Deilephila porcellus. Next base: position 9,348,325 of record LR999986.1, on the reverse strand, counting down.
TCATCATTAAATATAAGAGCTCCTACACCTATAATTACCAGACTAGCGGCATGTGTCGCATAACCTGGTTCAATGCCGCAGACCATCATTTCAATTATTGTGACAGCCAAGTAGAATGCTCATAAATATACACTTTGTAGTTTTCATTATTTATAATAGACAGTGAAACCGTCGACGTCGCCATTACTACCGTGAAAATCCGCCGGCACACCGCAGCGGCTTGTGTGCGGCACAGCCGGCGGCAAAAACCTGCCGGCAATGCCGTCAAGCTAGTTTACGACATTCCCGCCGGCCGGGATGCCGGCATAGTGTGTAGGAGCTATAAAAGTTTTTACCAATTTCTGTATGATTAAATATTTTCATCACCATAATCATCTTGAGTCACAATAATTCTACTGTCAAACAGAGGCATATTGAAAATAATTACTACATAGCTAATAAATATTAAATTACAATAACATGTCTATATCTCCTGCCAAACAGCAGTGTAAATGCACTATTGTGTTCCGGTTTGAAGGACATTGTAGCCAGGGAACTACTGGACATATTGAGACTTAACATCTTATGTCTCAGGATGGCGAGCACAGTGGAATGCCAAGCAATTACAATTGCCTTGTAATTCATGGTGTTGTTTCGTTTTGCTACTGTCCATGAGCGGTCGTATCGCTTACCATCAGGCGAATGCTCGTCTCGCCATTCTTTGCAATAAAGAAAAAAAAAATTACAGAATTAAGTTCTTTAAAAACTAAATAATAAAGAATTTCAACCCACATTTCCCGGCGCAGTGACATCATTACAGAAGTAGCAGCCCAGGTTCCCGCCGGACACGTGCGTGCTGTCCATACCGCCGGGCTCTTGTGCCGGGGAGCCGATGCCGTGTCTCATCACTAAGTAACTGTCGAACCCTAGCGCCGCGTTTATTACTATCTGCAAATAAACGTTATAAATGTAGTACTGTGCCCCTAGCCGGAACATTTTGCAGTATCGTAATAGAATAGTAATAGTAAAATTTTGTATGGGAATTTAAACAGCGCCATTGTGAGCGTATTTGGAACTAAAATTTCACAGCGGGAAACGTTCACTTTACTATACGAGAATTACTATACGATACTTCAAAATGTTCCGGCTAGGGGCACTGTACTTGTATAAATATACTTCCTTAGTCAGTCTATATTCCTATTTTAGTAATCGAATGTTTTGTCCCTTTTCAACGACTTTTGAATTCAGTTTGAGTGAAGAAGACAAAACATTTGATAGCTAAAATAGGTTTATAAACTGTCTGAATAAGGACGTTAGTGTATTGTTTTTGAGGACTTTATTAACGATGTTAAAAGTCTACCTCCTTTATTACGCTGTGCTGGTACGTAAAAAATGCGCTTGGATATAAGCTTTGTAGTTTAATAAATTGTTACATATTATATCGTAGTGTAATAAAATTGTATGTATGGGTAAAGTATGGGTTATGTGTTGGGAAATGTTTAACTTTAAAACGTCATAATATACACTAGTATTTATATTCCTACATGTTTTTGATTTAGTATCGATGTCCCATCGTTACCCTTAGAACCATTAACTCCTTCTACACTTTAAATTACACCAGATATTAATAGATATTTTAAATATAAATAATATCTGTTCATCATAAAAAGGCAAAACGACATATACCTAATCAGATGGCGAACGTTTACCTTTCCATAATGAGCCGCAATGATCGTGGGCATCCATCTTGCCTCCCGTGTATCCAACAACAAGAAAATAACGTCGTGCTCTGCTATGGCCTCTGTTATTAGCTGTACGTTCGCCAGAGTTTCCTCCTTCAAAGACTTGCCGATGGGATGACCCGGCATTGGAATGTGAGCTACTATGCCTTTGGTATTCTGGAAATAAATGATATTTATTGTATTTAGTTAACGATTTAACTATACATTTAATTGGTTCTAATTAAAGTCAATATCACCAAGAATTTAGAAATTATAAACATATTTTGATGTTATAAATAAAATCACGCACACATGGACGCACGGACGCACGCACGCACGTTGCACGTCCACATACTCACGCACGCTTAAATAGTTATATGATGTATTTTTTGAAGTGGTTTTCCATTTCTTTGATAATCAAATTGTAAAATTGGTCTATGACAGTTTCTAATATGGCAACGATTTAGTATGGATACTTACAACAGTCGGCAAAATTTTCTTCAAATTATCTGCGGCCGCTTCGGCCTTTTTGCGGCCTCCATCAAGGCAGTCTTCAAAGGTGAACAGTACTTGTCGCGATGGATTAGAATACGAAACAATGCCATTATCTATGAACGTGATGTTACGGAATCCCCAGGCCTGAAAAAAATAACTTTGTAATATTTGCTTTTTCTCCTAAAGGAGACATTTATGTCAGCTTGATATGCTTCATTCAGTGAGTTTTGCCATAAGCCAGACGTGACACGATAGACCGCGAGGTCGACTACCATATCGAAAATTGTTGTGGTATAGAAACTTGCCTTATACCATCTGCAGTATAGCAGATAAGCAGGAAGTATTCTGAGCTATTTGTAGGATTCAACTCCATAACAAAGTATTTATGGCACTGTCAATTAGGTATTCCTTTTTGGTGTCGATGCTTGTGCAACTTGAAAAATGTGTAAGAACAACTACGAGAAATATACAATTTATTTGTAGGGCAATTGTAAAACTATCCAAAATGGGAAATATGTACTGAAATACAAAACAGAATTGCATTGATTTAGCTATATGTGTATAATTTATCTCACCAATAAATCCCTCGCTACATGGCAGCCAAGTGTACCAGCACCCAGCAACAAACATTTGGTAGTCTTCATGACCTCAATGTCTAAATCCGGAACCAACCTCCACTTCATCAGCTTTATATTCAGATCAGAAGATGTTGACGCTAACCTGCAATACAAGGTCACAATATTTATTTCGACAATCAGTAGTTGCCTATAATTTACAGAAGTGCTAAATAATAATTTTATAAAATTAAACCGACTTCAAAATTTATAAAAAAAAAAGAATTCTAAAATACCTAAATTGCCAACTATTTTTTGAGGTCGGTGCCACGCTGTTTTCAGTCATGACTCAGCATGAATGGGCAAGTCATCAGGGGCGGTACGACTGTCTCACAGGAGACTGATGTGAAGCGACAGATTTGCTGCCGCGTTTCATTTGGGGAGCGAGTTTGCCAGATGCCTAATACACCTTTCATTTTCCCACTCTTTTTCCTTTCCGCTCCCCTCTTGACTCCATGGGTCGACAACACATCTAGGATCCAAGCGGTGTGAATTTTCATGGGCGGTAGAGATCACTTACCATTAGGTGACTTGTTTTCTCGTTTGCCGGACCCACAGGCCCGACCTATATATAAAAAATGAAGTAATATCGGTATTTTAGCGATTATCCGTTGTTTAATTAATTAATGCCAATAAAAGTAAATAAACATTTGTTTTTTTTGTCCGAAATGAAAGTATACTTACATTACAGGGTCCATAGATGCGGACATATTGGCCAAGCGCGGTCCAAAGTTGCCTTTATCGTTCTTTTCCCAGCCCACCCACCCAGTTTGCTCCATTGTATTGACTAGCTGGAATTGACAAAGATAATTGGTACCTCTATGACTACTTTAGTATGTAATCTGCTCATGAATCTGCAAGAGACCCTTTACAGACTCTTTCGGTCGAAGTAGAAATGTGATGGCAGGTTCGATTCGACACTACATTATATTTGTGTATGACAAATAAATAGGCATTGGACTCATTTTTTTAATGTTTTCAACGACAAGTTCAAAAATCTGGCAAAAAGAATTTTGGAAATTCAGTAATAAATCAGCAAGTACATTTTTAAATAAGATTAATGGGTTTAATTTTTCCGTGACGGAAAAGTATGCACAATAATAACGTCATCGCCGTTACATTGTTGGCTCGTGAAAGAGATAGCGAGAAGCTCCCACTTTTACTTTCAAAATACTAACAGCTGTGAGCATCGATCAATTATACGCTAGATACAACATGAGCGCTTGAAAAATGGCACCGAAAAAGAGTGCTTAAATCACGAGTAAGCACTCTTCCGCGTTCAGTCGCGCGCCGACCGTTGCTTGTGACAATGTCTAAATGCTCCGTAAAAAAGTGCAAAAACAACACGCTTACAAAGCTTAAAACTCATGGGATTTCGTATTTTCGGTAAGTAAAATTAATTTACTTGCTTCCTACTTTAATCAATATATGAAATTGAGTACCAATAATTAAATATAAATTAATTTAGCAACCTAAAATCAACAAGCGCTGCTTCGCAGTTGTCTCTTTCGACACGCTTAAATAGACAAGGATGAGTAGCGTCATGATTTGGAACAGATATACATGGAGTAGTTTTATTTTGTATTTTTTAGTTCATAATTTTAAATAATTTAAACTTATTATATATTAAAAATTAACATCACAAATATTTATTACAGATTACAGAATGGATTATATTATGTACAGACTATGTTAAAATATATTAAAAGGAGACATTGTGAAGTAAATATAAAAAAAATAGTTTGTGTCAACGATTTTTGTTTCATTTGTTCATGATTTTGCCATATTCGTACAACATTTAATATAATGTAAAAGGAAAATATACTTAAGTATATTTATTTATTTAAATCTTTATTGTACACAGAAAAATAACATACAGAAACAGAAAACAAAAAAAATAATTATTTTATTATTTTTTTCGATTTATCATTTTTACAAAATAATCACATTTTACATATCATATTTCATTATTACAATACAATAGGTAATAACTTTACTAATTATATTGTAGATTTTTATGTTCATGTTAATTCATAGAAAAAATACGTAACAATTCGACTCCATTGCGCCCTTTATTCCGCTGTCCAACTAAAGTCATAAAATTTTATTACTTTCGAGGACGTCTCATTCAAAAAGGGACTTTATGCCCCAGGAATAAGGTGAAAATTGTGTTAATTTGTGATCTTCTTGTTCAGTTTTTTGTTTCAATGCATCGGTGCCACTTTTTAAAGGAACATTTACAGGGAACTGTGTATCTAGTGTATAATTGATCGATGGCTGTGAGCTGCCTCACTTTACAACAAAATTATGTTAATGTTGTTTGAACAGAAATATGATATATTATTTTATTGGTATTCGCTTCAGTTCGCAAAAACGTATGAAATCAAATATTGATGAACCAACTTATGTTTCGCGAGTGAATATTGTTCAATGTTCCCTAAGCCGTACGAAACCTGTATTGATCCAAATCGTTTATTCAATGATGGAGTTAAATCAGCATATTCTCGATTCACAGCCTTACCTTTACGCCATATTACTTAAGGGTAGTCATACATAACAGCTCAATACATAATTTAACACGAAAGTCTTACCTCTGACATTCTGATATTGTATAGCAGGCTGTTGTCGATTCCACCATTGACAGTGCAGCGAATTCCTATCACCCTAATATCTGTGTTGGCCAAAGTCGGACAATGGTCCAATAAAACAGCTAAAAATATCCTGAGAGGCCATCCCGGATTAGGGCCATTACTAGGATCCGCAAAAGCGAAATAAATATTGGCCATGTTCACATGATTTTTAAACCCTGAAGGATCTAGAACATTTAGTATATCAGCTAATGTTTGCACTTCAACTTTTTCGTCTTCTTTTACCACTACAAAGAAACATTTTTGTGCTTTGGGTAATAACGCAAAGCCTTCAGCGAGATCATTTATTTGAGTACCGTTCAGGTGTTTTTTGATTTCAGAGCTCTTAGCATTGACACGCATTGCTGGTAAACTCGGAGTGGGAAACGCAAACCAGTAGAAATAATGAAATTTCTTCAAATCCTGAAATGAAACATTATTTTTTACCCATTGAAAGATTTATGCAAGGACCTACCAATCAAAGTTTTGTCTGTATTAATAGCTATGAGTTTGGAGTGAAAAAATATTGTCAACAAGAGTTTTGGATATTCTAAATATCTATTTGCATTGGTTCAGGAAGGTGGACTGAGACCTACCCAACATACTGATTATGTTCAAAAAGTAGTACATTAGTGGTAAAAATTATAAGTAAAAGTAAGTAAAAATTGTAAGTACAGAGACATCTAGACTGCGACCGAAAACGATTCCAGATGATAGTTTTAGACTAGTGACTACAGACACAATGCAACTAAAAATTTCGAAAAAAACAGAGGCTATTTACAATTTTTAAAATATCTTCATTTTCGGGTGGTAAATACATAGTAATTGCTAAAATACTAATTTAAACCGTTGCGTACCATTGCGCCTTTAAAAATAAAAGGATGTACATTATTATTTTAGGCAAAACTACGTATTTACCACCCAAACGTTTTGTTTTTTTGCGAAATTTCAAACTAATTCATTGTGTCACTAAAACTACCACCTGGCTTCATTTTCAGTCGCAGTCTGGATATACCCTGTATACAAAGAATATGATGGTCTAACTCTATGTAAGTGTGAACATCACTTACCGCAAAGGATAACACAATAAATGTCATGATTAAGTTGGGACTTGTGACCCACAACTTTTTATTTTTTTCAGTCCATATAATGTGTCCAATTGTGTTCAAATATTTAGCTTTGTCAAGATTTTTGAACTCTTCAATAGTATTTTTATTTATTATTGTGCCATTTACATTTATGTAATAATTTTCTGATTCTGGTGATCTAGAACAGAAAATAAAAAAGTGATTAATTGTTTTTAATGAAAATAGTCATTACTGCAGCTTGAATTGGTAATGTAATAATAGTAAAAAATATATTTTACGAAAATATATACCTACATAAAATGTCAATAGTAGATCCCAAATTAAGTAAGCTTGTTACTTGCATGCCTTCACATAAATAAGTTGTTCATTTATACAAGCTATTAAGCTCTCCTTTCGGTACCCCGGGGGAGGCCGAGGTGTATGTCAGTGTCTCTGGTCTTCCAGCCCGGCTCGCTACGGATTGTGGCCGGGCTGGGTTCCTAACAAAACCTATGCCAGTATACTGACTAAAAACCCCTCGGTGACTGTGACACGCATTATCATCATATCCCATCATCCCAGGGCGAGAGGCGCCTCGATTGACCTCCACGTAACCGCCCGGCGCAAAACCATTGTAGGTCCTTCCATTGTCCATATTTAGTAGCAATAAATATGGTATTCTTTCTGCGGTGGTAGCCAAGGAATATTAAGTACCGTCATCCACATTAATCCCGTAAAAGTTTTTAGTGCAGCTAGACTTCTTAACACATCCCACCAAAACAAGCTGTACTGAGAAAGAACCTCAAAAGTATTATTTTTTTATAATTTAACATTACTTTACTTGATTATTTACTAGATTTTTTTTTCTGTTTATCTCTCACGAATGAGAGGCCGCCTGGGTAGGTACCGCCATAATGTCTATTTCTCCCGCCAAACAGCAGTGTCAATTCACTGTTGTGTTCCGGTTTGAAGGAGAATGTAGCCAGAGTAACTACTAACTACTATTTTACATAATGAGACTTGACATCTTATGTCGGGATGGCGAATGCAGTGGAATGCCAAGCATTGCTTTGCAATTTATTGTGTATGTTTGGTTTTGTTACTGTCCATGAGCAGTTATATCGCTTACCATCAGGTGAATGGCATGCTCGGTTCGCCATTCATCAAAATAAAAAAAACAATTACTAATAATGTAAAGTTACAAGAGTGAAAGTTTAAGAAGCCAGATTAATAATTATACTCGTGGTCTTAGTGATGTATATTTTCATTGTCTTTAATTCATAGAAAAAGAAAAAATTATACATGTGGATTATCTGAATCCAAAACTATGAAGAATAACGAAAAATATATATGCTATAATTTATATATTCCTAGCTTAGGAATCAAACACAATAGCTTGGAAAAAATATCACATGCTGTATTATTGTATCATTTGGTGATGTTGCTAATAAGGATAAAATTTTGGGAAGTCATAACATTAATTGACAAACAATAGTAACAACCAGAGAAATAATAGTAATAATAAACAATGTGCTGAAAAAAACAGGTTGGTTGTCTACAAATCAATTTAGTTCTTGTTAGATATTATATATGATTCTAGTTAGTAGAAGACAAATGTAAACTGCTCAAGCCTGGGAAATTGGCACTTGAAGACACCTATGTCACACATTGATTGGTGAAAGGCTGAGTATGGAGATAAATGAGCAAAGACCTCTAAAAAAGTAGGTATTTAATTTTATTTAATTTTCCAGAGTAGTAAGAAAATATATATATATACAAAGTTGATACGACCGATGGGCATTTTTTTAAACTGCATATACTAGGTAACACTTCCAAGTTCTGTACTAAAAATCAATTAAATAGGAACAGTAGTTTAGTCATAAATGATTTTGTAAGTTTTTGCGCTATTTGAACACGATGTAGCTTTTCTAACAGCTGATTACGTCTAACGCACAGGTCAAACACCTTAAAACGATAGATCTTACTAAAATCTACGCGCTGTTGCCGCTCTTACACAAATCACATAAATAAGTACAACTAAATTACTTAAAAAGTTGGCGATGCAAATACGGAAGCAATAAATATACACCTGCACTTTCATTACGAGAGAGACAAATCATAGGAAAACATCTCGCGCGTAAAAGAAATAGAAATAGGTCAGTGTGTTGCTATTGCATCTTAACAAATAAAAATTGTTTGCTAAAGAAATTGTTATTTTAGTGCGCTGTCGCTATCCTTTCGGAACGGATGTAACACGGAAGCTCCTGCGCCGCCGCGCCGCGCCGCTTTGATCTTTTCGATCTCGCGCTGACAATTGTGATTTTGTATTGTTATTGTGATAGGACACGTAATTAAATTGTGTATGTGTTTGTAATGAAACTGTTTAACAATGCCTCGTGTAACTTACACCGCGTCAGAATACACTGGTTGGTTTTAATTTACGGCGAATGCCATAGAAACACAGCTTTAGCTCTGCGTACATACCGCGAAAGGTATGGTATAACATTGGCAGTACAAAGAATCGAGACAACAAAAGTATAGTGCGGCAACAGGAAGGAGTGCCAGCGCGGCAAATACCCGCTGCTTGGGAAGAACGAATTTTAGTCCTAAAACTACCTTCAAATCTACGTAACTACGCGCGGTGCGCCGGCGTCCCACCACGACACGACGATAACACACGCCCCGCGCGACGTTGCCAGTTCAGTTCATCAATGGTCAGTGAAATTTATTTACAAAGGATGGTTGCGATTTACTCTTATTTGTAGGCTATTTAGTTTGCTTGAAACAAACAAAATCTCTTTTTTGGTATTATTAATTTTTGTGCCGTGTCGAATTAATACTAAGGACTTATAGTATACGTAGTGTAATTTAATGCCCATCTGTCGAATCAACGCGGTATATTGTAAGCCGCTAAAAAAGAGTATTTAGTGTCTAACGCCCAAATACTGGAACGCAACTTAAATATAACTTGCGCTTAACTACGTTAATCCCGATTAAATGTACTGGCTAAGTGAGCCGTGCGCTGTTAAGAGCAACTTATTATTTGAATGTCGTTCCAGTATTCGGGCGTAAGAGTTTATGCAGGTTGGTCATTTAATACAAAGGATATGCTAAATTAAGGCTCACTCAAATGAGGTGCAAGGAAACTCACATGAATGCACCAGGTGTGATATTGGTTAATATAATAAATAAATAATAGTTTAAAAAACTACTTTAAATAGATGCTTTAGTAAGAAACCCCACTAAAAAGTAAAAATAAGTGATAATAAGTTTAAGATTAGAAAATGGACTGAAATACATTTATATAATGGTTAAAAGCCTAGGGTGCTTGAGGATAAGTAATTGTTGCAAGCACCCCACACTTTGTACAACTACAAAAAGATCCTGTAGCCATACTGTTAATCATAATTTAAAGAATTTTAGTTGTATGAACTAAGCGGGTGATACCATTTATTAATTAAAGTTGTATTTAATTACCAGTTTTCATACGATTTATTCAAGTATAAAATCAAATCAAGATTTGCGACTGTCATAGAGAGCCTTACTCAATGAACTTTATTAGCCTCAATAATTAGAAAATGGAACTGCTAACTTCTAAGTGGATGCAACATACTATGGATAGTCAGGGTAACATTGACATATTATAGCACCCAGGCTATTCAGTAGCACTAAGATAATGATACAAAACACTTGTGTGGATGATTTCCAGTGTTAAGTTTAACAATAGTAACTTATGATCGGTAGTAACTACTTTTTATAATTTAATTAGTAATCCTATAAATTATGAAAAGATTAAGTTACTTACTTATTAAATGAAGTACCATCCACTTCAAAAACCGGCCCAATATCGCTGCGGTAAGAGTAACGACCAAATATTCGTTTTTTAGTTTCATTTAATTTATCGATCTCTAACTTTAGTTCTGTGAGATTATGCCAAAAAGATGGATGCACAAAAGACGTAAATGGAACATATTGGATTATTTCTTCAGGACTTCCCATAAAATTCATTTTTAAATCTTAATCAAAAGCACAAAAATCGATCGTCTACAAACGGAAACTGGAATTGCCAATAATTACAAATTGTCATTTGTCATTCCTGTCATAACAAAAGGTCTTTGCTAACAGCGACATCTTTATTTTAATTTCCATAAATGTTTTTCTGAGCATGTACGATTTTTTTTTCTTTATGTACGATTTGCTATGACGATTTGTATGTGAAAATAGATTATACTATTATTTAATGTTTATATAGGTAGTTAGTTTGTATTTTGGATAAATTAATATGATTTGATTATTATGCTTGTTGCATAGATTTAACCACACGCCAATAGAATTTAGATGACTTTTATTAATATTATACACAGAATGGCACAAAACATGTTACATGTATCAGCATTTATCAAGCCTTTTCATTGGTATCGTAAAATTGTGGATGGCTTTTATTTACCACATGGCGGGTTCGATTCCCGCCTCAGAAATGCGATTATTCTTAAAATCTTTATATGCAGTTTGAATTATTTTCATACATACAGATATACAATATAAACTCACGCTTATCCCAGAAGGGGTAGGCAGAGGCGCAACCAGGACACCCACTGTTCCGTGCCACGAAGTGATAGGGGGCGAGCCTGTCGCCACATCGGGCACAAATTCCTGACTCCGGGCTGATAATGAGCTTTGTAATCGTACCGTAGTACAATTACACCACCGAGGCAGTGGAGAGTTTACAAAATCAAAAAATTCTACCATATTTATTGTACTTCCCCTTCATATGGCATTGCCGTGGGACACCATGTGTACTCTTTTAGTTTTAGCCATTCTAATGTTGCTGTTGAGGTAGCCATGATTGTTTCTTTTCTTAGCTGACTGATATCATTGTATTCATCAGCAGAAAATAATTTAAATTATCAGTTTCCAATATTGGTAAATTAAAGATATAATCCAGTTGATTAGCAACATAAAGTAACAGCAGGTAGGATACAGGCATAAAGCCTCATTGAGTATAATTCGTAATGAGGCCTATATCTCGATTAGAGGCGAGCGCCGCGCCGCGAGCAACGCGACCTAGCGGCAAGTATAAAGTCGGGCTTACACTCTAATGGCCGCCAAACACGTTCAAATGCGTTTGCGCAATGCGAGTTTGCACCAGTCTCGAATCGAAAATTGGTACGAAGTTTGCTCAGTTATTGGCCCGCACACGTTCCAGTTTACTGGTACAAACTCGGACTTGCACAGTTTAATCGGTACGTGTGTGGCGGCCATTAAGCTAGTAGGTACCTATGTAGTATATTCTTTGCCCTCAAGGCTCAATGTGCACAAACAGGAAGTTGTAGGAAGTCACTGGTTGCAAATTGAATGCAACAGGTCAGGTGGCAATAAAAGTGAAATTTATATATTTAATCTAAATCGACGATGGTCCTAGCCTGACAAAGAAAGAAGAACCCTTACAAGAGTTGCAGAGAACTTTGATTTTTCTATCGCTTGTTTTACAGGGAGTGGTGTGAGGAATTGTTTAAGATGGTAACGTCGCGGACACCATTCGGTCGCACGAACCGTGATCGCAGTGGATTATCCCCCTTAACTAATAATTAATAATACGTCCTCGTTCGGTACGTTTCTAACGATCTTTTCTTTCACGTAACAACGTATAAGTTTTGGAATGAGCTTCCTGGTTCTATGTTCTCCGAGCGCTATGACTGACCAGTCATATTTAAGTGAGGCTTATAGAGAGTACACTTCTCACGGTTGGCAGCGACCTGGTTGAACTAGACTTCTGGCATTGCGGTCGAAAGTCTAAGAGAAGTGACCACTTACAACCGGCGCGATGCGGCCCGCTTTTTATTCAGCCTGTGCACTTACTTTGGCTTTATACTTTCAAAAATTCTTCAGGTGTAAAGAATTAATATATAAAATCCATTTGTTTTTATGGTTTTATGTGTATCTGATCTAAATTAATAAACCTGGCCACGGTTGTCAAAATGAAAGTTCTTTTTTCAATAAATATGATTGAAAGTGTAATGCCAATCTTCGTATCAATGGCGTACTCTATTTGTATTTTTGATTTGATTTTGTAATAAAATTTGCCTATAATTTTAGCTATATTTCCATGTCAGGGTGTTAACGTTTTAGTCAGTTTATCGAAATTACCGTGAAAATAACTGCAAGTATATAAATAATTAGCTAGCTTAATATTTATTTTCAATTTTTGTTACCTAATCCTCAATGTACCTAATATATCCATCGTAAATTTATTTTTCATGTTCATAAATTGTAACGCATAGAATATTACGCAATCGAGCATGGCAATAAACACATTTACGGAATCAAGTGATAAAATTCCTCACTTACCTCTAAGTTCGCTACACAGCTCTAAAGGTAGTATTATACAAAATCGATTGGTAAAAACAAATTTTGGAACCAATAGTAGCGCAACAAGTTCCAACAAATCTAAGAACAGGAAAAATGGAAAGCCCTCGTCACCCTACCTCAATAGCGAGAAGGTTCATGTACTTTCTCGAGTCACAGAAAAGAGGTTAGTTCAGAAAAAAGGATCAGATTTTGCATCTTCATTTCCTCTAGCTGTAAACATCTACAAAGCTAACTCTGATGAATTTAAATCCGTGAGAAAGAACAGAAGGACTAAGAAATCTGTGTTAACCCTTCCCAATGAACAAGCACCGACTCCACAAACATGTACCGTCAGTGATATGAATGACTCTGAAGAATTTAGTAACAACGACACTCGTAGAAAGAGACCCAAAAAGCGGCCTGCGGGACAGACTAGAAGATTTCGTAATGATTTCGAATTCTATGATAGAGACGCCAGATATTGTTCACAATTCAATATTCACCTGGATTGTAGTTCCACCGATGTCATAAGAAATTTTGAAGGCGATGATAGCAAAAAAATGGGTAGAAAGAAACAGTATATGCCACCAAAGTCCACGGTGGATGGCAATTTTAATGGAAACGATGTGTGGAGAATTTTACGAAACATCAATAGGTTTCAGTTTCAGCCTTCCCCTCCTATGTCTGAAGAAGATTTACCTCTGCCTCGAAAAAAGGGTAATAAAATGCGACTTAACCGGAACGATACACGGTAATGCGTTTAATTTTTACATTTTTTTTCTTTATTTAATTATGGGTATAATGTGTAGAAAATATTTATAATAGAACAATTTTTATTTCAGATTTATTAAAACATGCCGCACTGAAGAGTTTGCATACATATCTAGCATTGAAATAGATAGCAAATCTCCGACATTTTCGCCTTCATCTAGTTTTGATCGTATTACTGTAATTGATAAGAAGGACGAATTTCAAAGGATTTGCGAGGAATTCGATAAAAAGGCCGTCAAAAATCAAAATTTTGCAAAGAATCCTAGAACTCAAAAAAATAAAAGAAATAAAAATAAAGCTATTGGTAGGAAAAGTTTTAAAACATGTAACAAGGGTCCAGGATTAAAAGAAAGTAATCAATCCACAGCCATTCTTGGAATAGAGTTTAAAAATTCGTATGAAAACAATACTATTGGTACTATGTCTGCCTACAGCAGTAGTAATGTCAATGAAGACTCGTTAACTTTTAATGCTCATGTTGATGTCGACGCAGGGAATGCAAATTTTGCAAATTCCATGCCAAAAAATCAGACAGAAAATTCACTAAATCCTTCAACCATCATATCTTCAGTGAATACAGTCTCAAGTAAAACAGCACTTCAAGTAAATATGAGAGGTACATTATTATGCAATCCTTACTGATATTAGAAATGTGAGTTTAATTGATTGTTTGGTGAGCTTTCACACCTTTACTCTATTGATCATCATTATATATTGCATACACCTTGTTGGCGGGCCAGTAAAGGACTTATTGTACTTTTCACACAGAAAATATTTCGCCCGGGTTACAAAAATGACATTTCGTTTTTACCGGTCTTTGCCTGATCTGTACCTTGCCTTATTATTTCATTTCACATAATTGTATTTCCAGTTCTTAATAAAGGCTTTAAAACGACTGAAGAAACATCTAATCTACCGATTACTGGTATAACAAAAGTTGTATTGAGTAAAGGTCAAGACGTAGTGCCTTCTAAGCGTTCAGTAACACCGAAGCGAAGAACACGGTTAACCACTACCCTCACATCCGCCACGATTATACCTAAATTAACTCAAACTGAGATAAGAAGAAGACTATTCAATATGAAATTTCCAATAGTAATTTTAGATAAGGACCAAGTCAGTTCTGCAGTGCAAGTCACGGACTTCAATCCTCCTCAATTTGAAGGCTTAGATAAACACATTTGGCCATTTATGGTTGACTGGAGTGATGATTGTAATAGACTTAAAATGGAGTTGGAAAGTATATCGAGCTCAAAAGAAATATTAAGTACTGGTTCAAAATATGAAGATGATACCATGAAACAAAAGCAAAATTTCCGCCACTTCCATGGCGATCACAATTTTAATAACATGAAATTTGATACAAACGTTTGTAAGCCAAAGAGATCAATCAAAAGAGAACAAAAATGGTCAAATGATACTAAATCAATTTTAAATAAATGCGATAGAAATCCACTGTCTCCTACAGATATTATTAAAGAAACACAGCAGCCTAAAAAGCCAAAACCTATGCGTCAACTTAAAGATAAAGTGCTCAAATTGTTATATAAAAAACCACGGGAGATCGATGTGACCGAAATAGAACCAATCGTTGTACAACAAGGCGACGTAAAACATGTGCCAAATGGCTACACTGCGGATAAAAAGGATGTTTTAGTTAGTAAGACCATCAAAGCAAATACTATTCATGATACACAGACGAGACGAAATTTGAGCGCTTCAAATTCTATGTTGATGAATACTAGCCCGGTACCAACCAAGCGACCGTGGGCTAAAGCGAAATGGGCTAGTGATTTTATTGAGAACGTTATTAAAAAAATAAAAAATGGTGCTTATTACAATCAAGATGTAAAATATGATCAGAAAAATCTCCGACTTGGTAAGTATTAAAGAAAGTACATAATCTTAAAGGTAATAATAGTTGATTAAATATCGATATAGGTGTTATTCTTCAATATTATCGTTTAGTTGTATCGAGCTCGAAGTAGAAACTGAAATTATTCTCTGTAAGTAGTGATTTTGGGCTCAACAATATTAAAAAGTTTAATATTATAATACGCAAACATATACGTAGGAAAAGTTTATTTACATGTACAATTAAAATATTTATAGATACATCACTTGCAGTTGCCAAAGAGGTTTCCGTGCAAACAAGATCAAGCTTAGACAAAACGAATAAGGAATATATTAAGGAATTTACCGAGGCATCTGATCAACTATTGCCAAAAAGGAATGAGATACTAAAAGCATTACCTGGTTTTGATAATACTCTACCTGAAATAGAAGTGCAAACATTGGGTACAAATAAAATAGAAATAAAAAATCGTTTGACAAATGTGATTGTGCAATTTGATATATCAATACCGATGGAATCAGATAAACTGAGTTTACATGTGAAGAATTCATGTTCGTTGATTCCGGTTGAAATGAGCGATAGCAACACGAAATTCTTTAAATGTAAAGCTACCATTTTGAATGCTATGCTGCCTGCCGAGCTTTGTACCATCCTGCCTAATATGATGCGACAAATTGCACATCCAGATAATATGAATGTAAGCCATCCTTTACCAATGAATAAAAAGGACTCACAATTGTCAACGATATCCGAGTTATCTCATTATGAGGGGTTGGAATATTTGAAACCAATATCAATAATATCTCTATTATCGCCAGAAGTAGGTCGCATTCTTTCAGGAAGATTCTCATACGCGGTGAAAAATAAGAAAAAGTTTTATAAAATTAAAAGTATTGCCTATCATTGGGAACCAGAAACAATTTTGCTACCTAAATTGCCAGAAAATCTATCATTGTCTTTAATTGTAACACCAATTGAAAATATTTTTAAAAGTATCAAGTATACAAATAGCATCCAACAGATGAATAATACTGTATGCAAAATAGAAAACAATGTTTGCCAAACGCTGCAACCATACAATTTCCAAAGACACTCATTGATACCTACTGGTCAGGGTTTCAATATAATGAGTATATTCAATGACATGTGGACATCTTATATAAAGAACGGATGTAGTAAATGTTTTCTTCCCATGCCGGTATGTACAATTTCCCTACATATCAGGGAAGAAAATATGGGTACAAAGAAAATGGTCATGAACTTAAACCTTAATTCGATATTTGAAAACTATGCAAAAGATAATAACGAGCTTAATAGCAAAAAGTCTTGGAATGAAATCGAGTATGTACCTACACGATTGCGTAAACCTACAGATGGGGAATCTAAATCCGATAAAAAAACTAATCAAAGTAATTACAGCAATCATAAAGTAAAAAGGAAAGGTTTTATAAAACTTTACAAGAAATGTAAATCTACTACTAACATACCTAATGAAAGGAGCAGTTTGCTTTTAAGTAAAATAATAACTTTGGATGATTTTTTCCAACTGCTTGGATCGAAATCTTTGTGTTGCGTATTTGATGGCAATTCTGGTAAAAAGATACTATCTTACATTGTAACGGTAATTATTAACGAAATCAATATTTTTATACCTATAAAGTTTATCTACATAATTGAAAGGATAGGACAGCTTGACTGTAAATAGCGTTTTGTGCTTACCTAACCTAACCACGTATTGCCATAATTTTTCATTCCCATGAACAAGTTAGGTATTTCTGATTGAATATATTTTAATCAGCGTTTATTTATTCACACCAAATTCCATACACACACACACACACATTCACATCACGATTTCCTGTATATTTTCAATTTTGTAGAGCATCGTTCCTTACAATCTTCTTACATTAAAGTTTAGTAGCATATTGCAGTAACAATTACGTTGCAGATGAAAAACTGGATAACGGAAATTAGTTCACGACAGGCTCTCCTCGTGCTTCTGTTGGCAAACAAGAAAGACACACCTAATTTAATACGGTTCAGAGCTGTTCTCTTGCAAGGCATTGCCGTTAACAGAATCACTCGTGCTTCAGAGTTGGATATGGAAATAGAAGTTATCGAAAGAGAAAACTTGAATGTAGTTTCACAGGTATATCGTAAATAGAAATATGTTTATATATAGTGATGTATAGAGTTTAAGGTACTGCACACTCTCTCGCAATGTGTCTTTTTTCTTACTGGAGCTGATAAACAGAACAGCCACTGAATGAAGAGATGCAAACCAAGAAAACTGTTTATTTTATTTCATATCACAAAAAGCTTTCTTTAGAGTTTAATGTTTTACTTCATTTATACCAATAATACAATTTGAAATATATATTTTTTTTACTCAGTTTGAAGGAATATCTTACGTACCGGCATCATCAGAAAACAAGGATAACCTTTTGGAAGAGCTTAATTGGATTGCGAAAACAACAGTAAGATTTTTGTGTTTTTTTTCCTTTTCTTGTGCGATGGACTTGCATTTTTCTATACGTAGATCCGACAAATGAGCAAGGTGCTTATCTAATAATCTTCACCAACGCCTTTAAGCATGGAACTTGAAATTCGTATCCCAATTAAAATAATCGGGGATCGAATGATGTAAAGAGAGAAGTGAAAATGTTCAACATCCAGCTATTCATATATGGAATGAAACGCAATGTTGGGTTTTCGTTACAAGGTGATGTATAAAAAAACTCTGATGTCTAAATTGACTCAGGTGCGGAGATCTGTCACCACAGGGAGCAGGATCAATTTCTTAGAAACAATAACAATTCCTGTGAGCACCGTTATATGAAACTCATCTCCGCAAGTTTATTAGCAGTAAAATTTCTTTAGAGGCAGTATAGTGAATTTAATGACACAAAACGTAAAACTTCTATTGATCCGGATAATAAAATAGTAATCAAAAGAGAGCAACGCGTTAAGCCTGCAAAGATATACTAAATGTATTAGACTTACCTACAGTAATATGTAGGTAGGTACCTATTATTATTTTTTATTTTTAGGCTTCAGACTATCAGAAACCCTTCGACGAGTCTTCGGAAAAACTTCTCAAATCATTGTTGGAAAAGAGAAAAAAACTAAACCCGTCGTATCTACGCGTAATGGCAAGATACGTGGGCCTCGGTCTTCTCAAGTCGCCGTCCAAGAAATAAAATGTCCCTCATACTAAATTGCCGTGATTGTTGTGGTTTATTTGCTTAAATTATTGCGACGTAGTTAGTCTACAATATTTATAATTTGGAAATTAATACAATTTGATATTTAGAAATGGTTTTATTTCAGTAATTATAATTTGTGCCACAATACATTAAGTCGCGTCCTATAGTACCTACTACCTATGTACTAGTTTATTCTTTGAGATAGTCTTCAATCTGTTACGCATATATTATAGAAAGCCTCCGTGGCGCAGTTGGTTAGACGCCGCCTGTGAAACGTGAGGCCGCGGGTTCGATCCCCGCAACGAGATAAATATTTGTGAGGCCCATAAGTACCTATTTGTCGCGGGTCTGGGTGTTTGTGAGACCGAAAAGTATCTCGTACCTTCTGATACCCACGACACAAGACTTAATTAATCTTAATGTGGGGTCGGACTATGACTATTTAAGTGACTGTTGGGTTTACTTATTTATTTATTTATAATCCGAGAGCTGGCAGCAATTTTTAAGAATTTTTGGGTAGGTAAATACCTATGTCAATACCTCAAATGAGGCAAACTGAAAACATGTCACATACCTCTCCTATTATACCCCAACTCGAAGCTGCAGACCTGGCTGGTGAGTAGCGGGGCTAAATAAAACCCTACATTAAAAATATTATATATTTTTTGACAGCCTCCGTGGCCCAGTTGGTTAGACGCCGCCTGTGATACGAGAGGCCGCTGGTTCGATCCCCGCACCGAAACAAATATTTGTGTGATCCACAGGTATTTGTTTCGAGTCTGGGTGTTTGTGATGCCGAAAAGTCTCTCGTAGTTTCCGATACCCACGACACAAGACTCGATCTTAGTGTGGGGTCAGGACTATGTATGTGATTGTTGGGTGTATTTATTTATTTTCCAAAAATATATTTGAGGCGGTATGCAATTTTTATATGTTGTAGATTAATGTTATATAAAAGAACATAATATTGCCAGACGATTTAGTCGGGGTTTTAACATTGCCAGGCGCGTGCAAAAATATAAAAAATGTATTTGAGGCAACTTGGAATTTTAATAGTGTAGTGTTATTTATAACTAAAGAATATAATTCTCAAAAATATATCATTTTGGTAGGACTTTATACCTGCCAGATGATCTAACAAATTATGTATGGGTGCGAGTAGCGCTATTAGCAAGCCCTAGGGTGAGAGCAGGTGAGAGAGCGTTTATCGGCAGCTGCTTGCGTTCTTGCTTGCCGCGTTACTGTTGGCTCTGGCGAGGTCACGTGACTTACAGTAGCAATGAGGTTTCTAGTCGGAATTTCGGAGTAAAAATAGGACACTTTTTTTTAATATTTGCTAAAATCGGTTTGTATAAAAATTATGATGATTCGTGTGTTAAACTTACATATTGTTCTTTGTTATTTTTTAATCACAAATAAATATATTGTAAATTTTAATAGAAATCTAAATGTAATTATTTAAATATTGTTATTTTCAAGAAATCATGAGACAATTTATTTAGAAAATTAATTTTTCAACATGTTTTAATTTTTTTATAGGGTTCATATTTTTGCTACTGCAACCATAATTTAAAAAATCCTTTTTTTATGTATTCTAATTCAAAATTTATACAGAAATTGAATATTTTATTCACAAGGCCAATGTATAAAAGAAAGTAATTTACCTTAAGGCATTACATTTTAATGTTTGCGCGTAATGTTCATTTTATAAGCACAATGTGCTAACAGGGTTGGATTAAAGTGCAAATAATGGCGTTTTATGGTGGTTAACAATGCATAAAAAAATATTTTTAGGTTTTATGGTTTTTATTGATAAAAGTAGATCACTTGTGAGGCGCACTCTGGTTAGAGCTCTTCGAGTCGCGCATTGAAGCCGAACGCCTACGTTTGATCTCTTCCTGACGACGTACCTGGGAATAAAAAATGTTACATTAAATTATATTTCAATAAATATGTCTAGCAACATTTTATATTTGAGTTCTTGGAAACATTCTTAGATTTGACTGCTGCTTGAATTACTTTTTGTAACCTTCAAGCAAAAGATAATATTTAGAAAACTTTTTAAATAACCAATTATAATGCGAGCATGTATAAAACAGTGTTGCTGATTTAATACCTTCATTTATATTGATAATAAATCAAGGGGTAAGACACAGCACCTTACTCTTACAGCTGCGTATGATTGCCGTAAACAGTTACGACTATATGATACCAGCTGTTATTAAAATAATATCAGTAACAAAATTGTTATATTTATTGGGTATTTGCCGCTAATAAAATGTTATCGCTATAAATATGATTCCAAAAATCCTTATACCAAGTGAGTCTAAATGACTAAATGAATTTTAAACTTATAGACTGTAGACTTAATGTGGTAGAGCCACTCTGTTGACAGTCATGACTCAGCATGAATGGGCAGGCTTGTCTAGGGCGGTACCACTGTCACAGGAGAGACGTGAAGTGACAGATTAACAGTATTGTTTGGTTTGGTGAGTGCATTTGCGGGATGCCCAATACTACATTCCAGGAGACTCGCTGAGCTATAATGCTCAGTGTCATTAAAATGCTTGATGTTCATCCTGGCTTACAGGAGTTACAGTGGCGGGTGTGAGGGCGGGACATTTTTTTTTTTTTTTATTGCAATGAATGGCGAGACGAGCATGCCCTTCGCCTGATGGTAAGCGATACGACCGCTCATGGACAGTAGCAAAACCAAACAACACCATGAATTACAAGGCAATGCTTGGAATTCCACTGCGCTCGCCATCCTGAGACATAAGATGTTAAGTCTCAATATGTCCAGTAGTTACTCTGGCTACAATGTCCTTCAAACCAGAACACAACAGCGCATTTACACTGCTGTTTGGCGGGAGAAATAGACATTGCGGTGGTACCTACCCAGGCGGCCTCTCACATATGAGAGACCTACCACCAGTACATTCTTCAACTACTTTTCTTTTCCCATCCTTTTCCCTTCCCGCCCCCTCCCAATTTGATTGTCCGGCACCACATATACGATCCAAGTGTTGCGGATGAGTGGCATTTATCACTTACCATCAGGTGCCCTGTCTGCTTGTTTGCCAGATCAAAAGATTTAAAAAAGACTTAAAAATGTGTGAAGTCCAATTGTATTTTTTTATAGGTAACATATTCGTCCCAGATTTTCAAAGAAATATTTCCATTATATCATAAAGCACTACAAGCAACATGAACAATTGTGTAATATTTTACCTTGGATTCCTTCTTTCTCTGTGCGAGCAATTTGGCATAATCAGCCTCGGCAGACTTGCGTTTGGCGAGGCGCTTCTTCTTCAGGGCCAGACGGTGGCGTCTGCGCTGCAACACTACAGGCGTCACCAGTCGCTGGATCTTGGGGGCCTGCAAAATTATTATAAAATGTTAGTTTCATATTTCTAAGTATACCATCTCCTATCATAATTTTTTTGAAATGACAAATTTCGCAGTAATTGTACACATACTCATATATAAACCCGTTACAACCTTATCACCATAATTAGAAACTTGAAGAAATATCTCTGCAATTGTGTATGTGTGTTAAATGTATGCATTTCTAAATACAATAAATGTTTTGCACACTGTAAAAGTAGACAGATAATTACATCTGAATCTTCTGCTCGGTGCTAATTTGATATGCCCTGATGCTGCTGCTCCCATATCTCTTGTGATTTGAAAGCAATAATTAAATCAGGGAACAATTATCTAGTAGCAGATATTAAAAAAGGAATAGGAAAATTAGACTTTCTATTTTTAAAATTTAGTTTTTATAGGAGTGGCTATAATTATTTTTATGATATTTGCTAAATAATATCAAATAAATATTTTTTAGATTAAAACTAAAATGAATTCAGGATTTCCCTTTGCTGCATGAAAATATAACATACAATAAATCAGAAACAAAATTGAGAACAGTAATTTTCCTATTCTTAAACAATATTTAAGTTATTTCTAATCAATAAAGAAGAACATATAAATGCACATCGTTTTGCTTACCTTATATCTGGGTTTAGCATTCTCCTTGCCCTCCTTGGCAGGGAGCAGGCGTTTTACAACGTAACGGCGGACATCGTCCTCTTTGCCCAAGTTGAACAGCTTGCGGATCTTGGATGCACGCTTGGGACCTAGACGGCGGGGTACATTTCCGTCAGTCAATCCAGGGATTTCCTGTAAACATAATGTCATATTGCATAGTTTTTTATCAAAGAAATTACAGTTAATTATTCCATTTATGGTTAACAAAAAAGGGCAGTACCTATTTTGCCTATATTGTTGGGCCTAAACAGGCCTGGTCAAAAGTACCCTGAACCATGGAAATGCATGAAGGGATTGATGAAGGCAGACAAAGTGAAAGTAGTATGTCAAGATCGGGTGGAGATTCATAGCCTCTCGTACATAAAACCTAACATGACTTAAAACAACAAGAGTGTGGTTAGTTTATGAAGTAAAAATAAAATAATAGCTGTGCATAATTTGAAGTCAATTGACAATTACATTCTCAAGATAATATTATATTAAATTATATTAGGTAAGAAGTTTTTAGATTGGTAAATTGATACTAGTTATGAAATATCTAAATAACTGCCTTATATGTTTTTGCTTTGCAATGTACAGAAGTTGCAGTTTCAAAATACTTGAATATTTATGTGCTGTGTAATACAAACATTATTGTTGTTTTCGTTTTGAGATAGAATATAGTTTTTTTAAGTGGTAAAAATGACAAGTAATGCATGGGTTCAGAAGTAGGCATTGGCATCTCTTACATTATAAAGTAGATCTTGGGATCAATTTCAGTTCAGTTCAGAAAATAGTACATGCTATTGGAAAAAAATGTTTGACAGAATAAAATTGTCTATGAATTAAGAATCCAGAGACATTATTTATAATATCATTTAATATACCCTGCCGCATATAATTACCTACATTTGGTGATGTAGGAAACAGTAAGAACAGGGATGGAAATGTATTTTCCACATTTTTCTATCACTATAACAAACTTGATGTATCATAATAACTACACATAACTTTTATATGCATTAGTTAAACCAAAAGTTGACCTTTAAATAATAATTTTGTAAGCCAAAATGTTGGAAGTTATAACATACCTGCTCACCCTTGCGGACAATGACGAGGGCCAAGACAGAGAGGTTAGCATCTACAATGCAGCCACGGACTGACTTGCGTTTCCTCTCACCATCACGACGTGGTCTGTAGCAAGAGTGACCCTTTGACATCAAGAGACGGACACGGCCTACAAGTAAACAACAGTTTAAAATATATCACAATCTTAATACTCTTAAAGTAGAAAACCAAACACCAAGAATTACAAATATAAGACTAGTAACGCCATCTAGTTGTGTATGGGGTAAACAATTAAATCAATCAAACTTCAAAGGACACACCAAAGTAAAGAAAACTATTGGTGTACTTCCCTATCTCAACAATCAGTTTTATCATTCACTATTAGAGAGCACAGTTTTCTAGGATTTGTACACTATACATATTTTTCGTTTAACATTGAGATCAGCTCTCGATCCTACAACAATATGGAAGATCAAATCCATGAAAAATCGCGCACAACCGCACAGACAAACAGACGAAAACTCTATCATTGTTTTGGGATCTATTGCGCTAATACAGACCCGTATAGACATCGATTGATTACAAATTCATTATATACATAGACTACTTGTGATTTTTGTACTCACTGTTGGTGAGGACACCCTGTTTCATGGGGAAGCCCTGCTTGTCGTTACCGCCGGCAACGCGGAGCACGTAGCTCTTCCACTCATCACCCAGCAAGTCAGCCTCCACTTCCGCGCCCATGCGCTTCTCGTAGAAGATACGGAGCTTGTGCTCGTCCACCACTTCGAATAACTTCTGACATCCCGTCGCCGGGAATGAAACGTTCAACTACAAAACAAAATTGAGGTTATACCACACATTCACTAATTTTATCACAAATTTAAATTTCCCGAATAAATCTACGTGATATTTATTTTAAGTTATTGTAAATAAGTAGCTATCCGTGAAGACCACAGGGCGCAAAATATTCACTACGAAAGTTTCAAACCACAACACGGCATATTTTATCGATTTAATTCACTGGAATCGTGACACATATTAAACTGATTTAATATTCGCAGGGTATCTTATTTATTCTAGTATATGAATTAACGGTGATTTTAATTCATTTTTCTACAAAAATATTAAAAACATTTCAAAAACCTTCATGACTGCGATTAGACCCTCGGAACGTCAGCCATGAAAAAGACCAGAAATTGTCAAAATGCTTACTAGTAGAGATACACAAAACCACATATGCTGTACTTAAAAATCGACTAATTAAATGTTTGAGAATTTTGTGATTGAGTAGTAAGGACTAAATATTATAATAATACCATTGTAATCGTTATTTCGTCAATTTATTCAATTTAAAAACGCAAATAAAATAAAAGCGTAAAAAAACGAGATTTAATCTGGATACTCCACTATGTAGTTTATCAGTATTCTTTGAAAAAATATTTTATTTTATTTATTTATTTAGTCTTTATTATACACAACAATGAAAAACAATATTCAGAAATGACAAAAAAAAGTACAAGTAGTGGTCTTGTCGCTCTAGAGTCTAAACTTTAGACAATGTCTTACATACACCCAAGCGTCATATACATAGTCCTGACCCCACACTAAGATCGAGTCTTGTGTCGTGGGTATCAGAAACTACGAGAGTCTTTTCGGTCTCACAAACACCCAGACCCGAAACAAATACCTGTGGATCACACAAACATTTGTTTCAGTGCGGGGATCGAACCCGCGGCCTCTCGTTTCACAGCCGGCGTCTAATCAACTGCGCCACGGAGACTAAGAGAAGGAGAAAGATATAATTAAGATTTAAGAGAGGAGAAAGATTTAGTTACCAATCAAAAGTAAATCCATTAAAGAATGAAGGTTAATCTCCGTCATTGTAAATAATATTGCATATTTATTTATAAAATGCCCATTTTAACAACAAACTATTCGGTAATGCACATCCCTATGCTGTGTTTTTTAATAACTAATATTATCTATAATTGAATATAGTCTGTGGTTTTTTTACATGACAATGACAGTTTGCCATTGACATTTGACATGGAGTTTCCTACCGCTCCCGCTTCGTCACCCCTTGACAAATACACCAACCGTAGCACTGCACTTTAGAGTTTATTTTTGCACTTTACATCTGACATGACTGAGGGATAGTTGTCCGGTCAGTTCAGAAAATCAAGTTTCTAAATTATTTGTGAATTTAATAAAATATATAAATGTGTTTTATATATCTCAGAGGAATTATAACATACATCTATTTAGGTCTTTAAAAAATACAACGTTAATATTAGTGATACACATCATAATTTCACCAGAGTGCTACAGTCATAGTGTAATTGTGGTTAAAGTGCCATTTATTAATAAAAATGAATAACGAAGAGAACAAAGATATGGCACATCGACAGCATGTAAAATATTTTATGAGATTTTTGAATATTTTACCTCCATCCTTGTCGTCTCATGATACTACCAGGTCAGCATCCTAATACCTTGTGTTTTGAAATGTTTTAAGCATTCATCCCATTAGTTATAGATTTAAGTGTATTCAAGACATGTTTTTCTCATTTCATAGTAAGATAATATGAACGACTTATTCTCTACATTTGTAAGAAAGAACACTTTCTTGTTTTATGTTTAAGTTTACCTTGACATGTACTTTCAAATCTGGTCACAGATAACTCTCATTAATTGCTTTTTTGTGTGTCACGACACAGCTATGTCTGTTACAGTTAACATTGCATGGTTTCTATAAATATCTAGGAGTTTATTACTATGTATATGTCATGTGTAAGTTTGCAGTACTATTAGAATGTGCTAATAAAGTATAAAATAGTGTCACCAAGATATTCATCCACATTTGCATTTCAGTTTTTTTGTAATCTATAACAGGACTCATTTAACATAAACAGTTATTGGATCTATTTTTAAGTTATCTATTGTTAAAGAAATATTCTGGAAGTCCAGTTAACAACATTTTTAAAACAACATTAATTTTAAATATATTTTCATTTTCAGAGTGACAATAGCATATTTTTCAGTGGCAGGGCTTGATGTGCTCGGCTCATTACCCACAATGTCTTTAGAATTGAGGTCCCGGATTATAGAATGGTTGTATGGATTGCAAGTACACCCTAATAAACAGAGTAAGTATTCAGTTGTAATACATAATTTCCCAAGTCTTATGGAAAGTG
This sequence comes from Deilephila porcellus, assembly GCA_905220455.2. Lineage (NCBI taxonomy): Eukaryota > Metazoa > Arthropoda > Insecta > Lepidoptera > Sphingidae > Deilephila > Deilephila porcellus. Next base: position 9,321,348 of record LR999986.1, on the reverse strand, counting down.
GTAATAGTAATATTAATTGAATTGAATTTGATGTAAACAGTGGAGTTTGGAAATTAACAACACATCTATTAAATTACCATTTTTGGTAACATGGAAAAATAAAAAGGGCAAAATATTTTATACAATATTAACTCTTGTATGTGTTATAGTTTGTACTAGTATTGCTTGTGGTCAAAAGGCACCTAAATGTTTTTCAAAAGTAACAATAGTCTGCTATTTTCCCACGATAAATTGAATTTATTAGTTTGCTTATTTTATTCTAACATTGACCCTGATATGTGCTGTTAATTCATCAAAACAATTATAATTACCCAAACACAATGCATATTTAAATGTATTTCAAAATCACAATAGAATTATTATCACTACATTATTATAGTTTTCTATCTGTTTACATTTTATATTTTATAATTCAAGGTATCGCAGGTACAGATGTTTTGTATGAATATTTTATATTATTGTGATCATATCATATGTGTAATGTTTGTTAGCCCGACAAGTATTTGTCTCAGGTCTGGGTGTGTGTGAAACCTATAAGTCTCTCTTACTTTCTAATACTCACGACACAAGACTGAATTGATCTCAATTTGGGGTTAGGAGTATGTATGTGACTGTTGGGTGTATTTATTTATATCAGGTTGATATTACGAGAGAAAAATTATGTACAGTCATAGACTTGTTACAATTTTGGCTGGCTATATTACATGTAATTTTTGCACACTTGGTACTAATGGGAATGAATCAACAAAACCACAAAACCTGTCAGTTAATTAAAATTCATTATGTCAGCAAACAAACATAAGAGTTTTAGAATATAAATGAGTGAAGATAATATTTATTTTGCAGATGTCTCAATTAAAGACATTAAGTTTCTTAGAGTTCCTTTATAAAGCAGAGATAAGGAATCCATTTTAAATTATAATTCTCTTATCTATAACACAGGCCTAAAAAATTTTTTTTTTGGTGCAGCTCTGTTCGCCTCTGTAGTCGTTAAAGTAGGTAGTATGAACTAAATTGCTGCTACTAGATGTCAGCTGACGGCTCTGGTTTACCTACAATTCTTATTTTAACTTTTTTACGGTTTTATTCGAAATCAGTCCATGTTATAACTACTTTTATGACATTAATCATATAAATTTATGATGGAAAGTAAGTCAAGAAGTTGCATTAACGATCCTGATATGTTTTGTTACATATGTGGTAAGTATATAATGAAAGATCAACGGAAACAGATTAATGCCGCGATAATTCGCTTGTATTCTGTATACTTCGGTATTGAATGTGGCAATAGCTGATATGAAAATATGTGACTAGTTTTTTCGTGTTAGCTCACAAAATATACCCATAATCAGGTCTAAAATCTTAGGCACCAAAATGAGTGTAGGCCAGTTCGACAATTTATAAATTGTTTTTTATATTATAACTTATTTTTTAGTAATTAAGATGTATGTTACTTGAAAATAACATTACTATTGAAAATATTCTTGAAGAAAAAAATAGATATTCAAGGCTTTGCACAGATCACTCATTTTTAAGATAGCCCGGGCAGAGAGATTTACTAGATATCAAATTTTATTCCAAATCCTCATTTCTTTCATTCAGGCTCTAAGTGCCAATTTTTTTATGTCAATAGACTACATTTCTGCTGTACTATTGTATTTTTTTTTCAGACAATAATCTAATTATTTTCCTACACCTCAGGAATTGTACTTACTTTTTGGATGAACAGTACTCTTTTTCTTTTTCCCTACCCTTGACAATGTGTATGCAAAAACGTGATGATTTAAATAGTAAATATGTGACAATGTATATGCAAAAAACGTGATGATTTAAATATGTGAGACCATTATGAGTATACTAACTCACTTACAAAACAGTATTGTAGCTAGAATGGTATACAAACATATTAAAATTAATAATTACTTTATTTTAAACATGCAGTGAACAAATAAGTTTGTTTACATCTTATGTGCTCCACAATGTTACCTGTAGGTGACATATAAGGAGGTCACTGCCCTCTGACATTCAAAGATAATTATCTATGTATGATGTCAATATTATTGTAATATCACATTATATTCTTAATTTTTTTTGGCCATTCTAGATAGTTGAGGGTAAAGAGTAAATACTTTTATATGATGTAATACTTATTATGGACACTTTAGATAAAGTTTTGTTTATAGTGTGGCGAAATTTGGAACTACAATTAAAATTTAAAAAATATCTATTTAACGCATTGTTTGATATAATATGTTTCATGATATAAACAACAAGCATTTGTACTCGTAATGTAATAGTATTAACATGTCCAATTTATGAAAATGTGAAGAGAACAAAATTTTTCCTAATATTTTGACAACAACGCATTCGGACGCCAAAAGTTCGTAGACAATCTATACTACATATTTTTTAAGTTGTCTTTTACTAATTCTTTCCTTACAAATTACAATCATAATTTCTATATGGCTTAAAACTTGTATTATTTGATACGAGTGGTTGTGCCGCATATTAACTACAACGCCATAAAATGATAACATACAAAAACTCATTTATAAATACTTTGCTTACACAAGGATAAACAACATAGGATTCCTTATCAAGCATAAAAAAAGAAAACACATACATCGCGAGGCGAATAATTTAAATGCTTAGGAAGCTCAATTTTTTATTACGACGTTTATCAGCTTCTGAACGAATTAATTTTATTTCATTGTTTTCTTAGTTTAATGTGAGTTAATTCGAGTATAATTTTATATTAGTTTCCTTCTTGCTGATAAGTAAAATAGGATGACATCATTTATTGTGGCGTAATCTAATGTTTCCATAAACTAGGTATAGCGTTTTGTATAGCCATTTAGGGAACAATGTACAAGCTAAATGGGGCTATTTTTATATTATGCATTTGAAAGAGTGTTATTGTTTGAAGAGAGAATAGCCGTATCAGATAGTTTCACGTAGTTCAACTAGTCAGATAACGATCTTCATTCGAGATTAAACATTTTATCTTCAGCTTTAGACATTCTACTGTTGAATATAATCTTGCTCCAAAGGACCAATATTAATATTACCTACATCCGCCACACCTGGCAGTAGGCATATTGGCGAGCTTTCACACTGATGCCGCTACTGCCAGCGTTGTGTTCAGCATGTGACGTGATTTTTAATGATGTCCACTGATAACGGTGACCGATCGTAAGGGACTACATGTTTTATAATTTGACAGCATCTATGGCGCAGGTGGTTAGACGCCGGGTGTGAACCAAGGGGCTCCGGGTTCAATCCCCGCACCAAGACGAATGTTGGTGTGAACCACAAGTATAATGTTTCAAGTCTGGGTGTTTGTGGGACCGAAAAGTCTCTCGTAGTTCCTGATACCGACGACACAAGACTCGATCTTATTGCGGTGTCAGGAATATGTATGTGACTGTTGGGTGTATTAATTTATTGATAATTATTTTCAGCGGGAGACATGACGATGTGCGGTTTCCAAGGGTCGTCGACGATCAACATAAACTTTGACGCGACGAATTCGATGAGTTACTACCGTTGCGGTCACCTCGCGATGACGTACACGGGCCTATGTGTCCTGTTGGCCTTGGGCGATGATCTGTCGCGACTCAACAGGAAAGCTTTGATTGAAGGTTAGTCTTATCAGATATATAAATTATGATAAAGATGCTTGAATCATGTTATGTTATTGGTTTTGTAGAAAAGCAGCGAGTTGTAGATATTTAATTGTTGATTTTTTCCTTCGGACGGTCATGGTTAGGGTGTGTTGTCAGAGACCATAAATATTCGTCATAGATATATAGAATAGACGCCGTGGACAAAACAAGATCTGCGTGTTTTGTCCGCGTAACAACACAAATGTTTGTATGTTGAACAAATATTTGTGTCGTGTCTGTCTCATTGTTGTCGGGCGACATTGACGTGTTTATTTTGTTTGATTGAGGTGTGACATAAAATCGACATGGGGAGAGTAGATAATTGAGTAGGCAATTTATTTAATGGTTTGAGTAAATAACTATTGTAATTCAGACTTATATTAAGCAGCTGCGCAACAATGCACCGGTAATATTTGTATTTCTGTAATATGAATTTGGGTCTTTAACAAGTAAATATTTAAAATGATTTCAGCGATTTAAGCCATTTCATTATTTTTATTAATTGCTTCCTTGTCTTAAGAGTTAGACCCAGCAGTTTTTGTTGAAGTATTTTTTTTAATGGCCGGTTTTAATCAATTCCCATCAGGTCAACTGTATCCTACTCCTTTGAAATAATTTTTAAAAATTATTACTATAATGAATTTATATTTGTAGGAAATACAAGGCTTGTTATTATAGAGTAACAATATTAGTGAAATCATTTTTGCATCATAAAAAATATAGAACAATACATTAAAATTGGTTAATATTTCATACTTAATTTGCTTAAACAACACCTATAATCAGAAGTAAATTTACCACAATATACTTACAAAAAGAAGCGAAATATAGGAAATAAATAGACTTTACCCAATTTAAGATAATACATAATTAATACTTTTTTATTATAGTAATATATTGTATTTTAGGTGTGAAGGCGCTTCAGACAGAAGAAGGTAACTTCGCAGCGACGCTGTCGGGTTGTGAGTCGGACATGCGGTTCGTGTACTGCGCCGCGTGCATCAGCTACATACTCAACGACTGGTCCGGGTTCGATGTCGACAAGGCCACTAACTACATACTTAACTCTATTGTGAGTAGATATCCATGTATACTATCAAAATGATTTTATTAACGGAATTTTTCGTGACAAAATAAATGGATGATAATTGGATTTTTAGTAAGTAAATATCACAAAAATTATTAGTTTTCAACTTTTGAATGCAATATACAGTATGTTAAATTATAAGAAAAGCATAAAATAATTGTCATGTATTTTGTATAGGTTGCGTTTAATATTTATTCGAGTTTATTTAAGTGGAATTAACACAATTGATTTTTTAAAGTTGTATGCTTGTAACCTGGTTATCGTCCAAATAACTAAACATAAACATTTATTATTTCCAGACCTACGACTACGGAATCGCACAATGTCCGGAATTGGAATCGCACGGCGGCACGACATTTTGCGCGCTGGCAACACTCGCCCTCACCAATCAGCTGCACAGACTATCCGAAGAACAAGTGGAGGGGCTCAAACGATGGCTGTTATTCCGACAAATAGACGGATTCCAAGGCAGGCCTAACAAACCTGTCGATACCTGCTATAGTTTCTGGGTAGGAGCGTCCTTGAAAATCCTAGATGCACTACAGTACTCAAATTATGGTAACAACAGGAGGTATATTTACGAAACTCAAGATTGCGTGGTCGGCGGCTTCTCAAAATGGCCGGATACCTGCACAGACCCCATGCACACATACCTAGGTCTAGCGGGCTTAAGTCTTATAGGTGAAAACGGTCTTTTAGAAATTGAGCCCACTTTGAATATCACGAAACGGGCTCATCAACATCTGAAAAGTCTGCACGAACAGTGGGACGGAGAATCATAGCTCGGTAAGGATTTATTATTTCATACCTCGTTACACAAAGATTAAGGTATAGTTAATTTATGAACGTGTACAATTCGGTGCTTTGATGTGTTTGTCGAAATTTATGTAATACCAGTGTTGTGTGACTGCTTGGTGGATGGTTTTAAAAGCAAGAGACGACAAAAAATATCCAAAAAAAAAAAACAAAATTGTGAAGAAAAGGAGTAATCATGTTCAATTACCTAAAATCGATCAAAAAGCCTGTGAGTGATTAATGTCGATATTTAAAATCATTAAACATAAAAATATTTATGTAACTAATTTACTGTCTCAAGTGAGCTACAATCCATTAAAAACAATGAAATCTTTATTGTGTACACATTTGCCCGTACAATATTTGTCAAATTATGATATCTGACGGCCTTATCGAATGTTTTGTCTTCTTCGCTCAAACTGAATTTATAATTCGTTCCAAAGGGACAAAACATTCGATAACTAATAGGTTTTAAAACTTTCTATGAATAAAGTCATAAAAGTATAAATGCTTACGATTGAACTAATCTTATGCAATGCGATCTACATAAAATGCCCCAAGAATCTTCAACCGCTACCATTTAAATGAATCCGTAATTAACCACCACAGTCACCGAATTATATTGTGCGCGTACCAAAGGGCGTATCTTAAGTTACCCATTGTATTTAAAACTTACTTTTATACTTTCCTTTCGAAATTTTTATTATACAACAAAAATATATGTTGCATAATTTTGAATTGAACTTTTTAGTACTTAGCATATTTTGTATGAATAATAGGTGCTAGCTAGGTAATTTGTACCTAACAGTATGGGATAAGCAACAACGATTTGTTACGATTTGTTTTTCTATTGTATAGTACAATGCGGAGTGTGTCGTGCCATGTGGGAAGCCTTATATCTGTGTTGCTAGTGGAAAAATATACAAAGTGTATTCGCCCATACATCTATAATAACTGTCCGTATTTTATAAAGTTTTTGTTTCCACCTTAAATTTACGAAATCATTTAACTTATTTCAAATAATATTAATTATACAGTAATACCCCGGACTTACGCGATAGGTGGGACCGAGCGCTATCCGCGTAAGTAGAATTCGCGTAAGTCGGGGTACAATTTTGCATATACCTATAAAGTCATACAAAGTATGTTTAATTGGGACCGGAGACTATAATTTAGGAAATATAAAACAATAATTTAGTAAATAAATTTTAATTTAATTCTTGATAATATGACAAACTATATTAATAAAATGTATAAACACAATCTGAAGTTATTTTGATGTAGAAGGTTTCATAAAATCTAACAAAGTCGTCTGACGAGTCAATGATTTTTTCTTCTCCCGTAATATCTCCTCGTAGCATGTTAGTAATGATTTTATTCCATGTTTTGTAACAAAAATGCGCTCTGCATAGACGATAGACGAGACGAATAGACGAGAAAATTAAATCGCGTAACTCCGAATTCGCGTAAGTCGAGGTAGCGTAAGTCGGGGTATTACTGTATTGCAATTATTTTAATCACGTGGAATGGAATTGAATGATTATTTTTCGAAATATAGATGTCGCTAGTTGCGACTGAATTGCAGTTACCTTATAAAGATTTCGTATGTTATCCTAAGGCTCAGTTGCACAAACTAACTTTGCCCATAACTTTGACTTTAACAACGTCAATCCCATACATTTGTGACGTATTTGACATTGCTAATGTATGGGGTTGACGTTTTCAAAGTCAAAGGTATGGGTAAAGTTAGTTTGTGCAATTGGCCCTAATAGAAAATAAGACTCTCACACCAATCTAACTATAAACCCCGCAAATTGGTAGTGCGTTGAGACTGGCACGTTAACGTCCATATGACGTCAGCTGCGTATTGTCAATAAGATAATGCTAAGTACATATAATATATGAATGTTATAATTGTTTCTTATTTATATTAAAATAAATAATTTCTAATTATTAAAATTGAAGTAAGTAGGTAATACATAAGTAGATGTATTTAAAAATTATTTTATTTAGTTAATTAAGACTTTTCCTATTAATTTTACATTAATATTATAACAATAACAAATAACATCAAAACTTAGCAACAAAGGCATAGTCAGAACAATTCAGTCATCTACGAATCTGGCAATGGAACTCTTATTTTGCCACAACTGCGATAAACCTTTTTGATCTTTTATTATTTCCAGATACCGTATTGATGGCAACTTTTCAGATTTCCCATATAATGGTGTTGAACATTTCTAAATTTTTTTGGTCTATTTTGCCGGAATAAGCATATAAAATAAGATAAGGACAAAAAGTAACATAAAAAAGTGCTAAAGCTTGGTCTACGCCAGAGCTGAGCACGAGTTGAGCACAAGCCGAGCCGCTTTATTCGCAGTGTCAAATGTCGTTGGAGCCTCTTAAGTTGGTCCACACTCCATACTACACGAATTTGTGCTCGGCTCGTGTTTGGCTCCTCTAATGTAGACCCAGCTTAATGTTACTCGTTTCGAACTGCATCACTTTGACATCACCATCATGGCCGCCAGGCGCATTAACAATTTGCGGGCCTCATAGTTCATTTTGGCGACCGTGAAAATATATTGTAAAATTTATCAACATAAAAACAGCTGTTATATTTTTCTACTAGCAACTACTGGCAGTTAGGCTAGTTAAGTAGTTAGGCGTGTATCAAATTATTGCACAAATTAAATGTAGTCTTAAGGCATTTTTATAAATGATAGAAACAGGGCACATAGATTTTTGATTACGCGATTTTATATTTTTTTGTACGGTATATATGGCTATGAACAGATGCGTCATTGCTCGTTAAATTGGGGCTTGAATAAACTTTGGCGCTAATTTAAAAATGGAAATAAATTTGATCTGTACCAAGAGCCTTATGTTGGCAACAGAGGGAATTACTGAAAAATCATACATATACCATAGATAATAAAATCAACTTGGACTGAATTTACCCGTCTAGCTTTTACGAAAACATTGGCCAAGTTGAGAGAAATAAACGACTTAGGTAGTAATAAACAATTGCCTCAGATTAAATTCTTGAAGCTAAACCTAGAAAAAATGTTTTTTCATGTGTTTGTGTATGATCGTTCAGTCGTTTTCTCTGTATCGTTTTATTAATTCTGGTACGCACGATGTCTTCCGTAATCTTAAAAATGGCTACCAACTCCGAAATTATGTACGGAAATAAAAAATATTACCAAAACTAAAAGGTCCAACTATATTAAGGTTCGCACACGTAAATATTCCATTTTAATTCTTCCACTTTCCTAAAAACAGTGCCTTGAATATATCTTCCAGCGCCATCTTTTATTCGCACCCATTTGACAGGTTTAATGACGCTGCAAAATATGCATAGGCTGCCATTTGAGCCGATCAGGAAAAAACTTTGATTTGTAACAAAACGAGCAATAATTGTTAATAAATCATATTTATTATATTGCGCGTTATGTACAGAGCTGTTTGAAAGAATACGGTTTTTTCTTATGAAACTTTTAAATGTATGTATGGATGAAATTAAACCCGAGGAAAATCAATTATTTTTGGACTGACAACATAGAATAAATGCGTATTGATTACTATAAAGTTTGTTATATTTTTTTACTTAATTATTTGCACATTCATAATATAATACAATATGCCAATATTAGATAGAGTTTTGACTTGGGTTTGATTTTTGTCATAGCTAAAGATTATTAGATACTAGGTAAATCAATTAAATAAAACCGCGGTTTGCATTCTTAAATTATAATGCTAAAATTGTATATAAAATAAAATTTTAATAAAATATGTATTAAATTATGTAATGTAAAATGCTAAATTATTATAAAATTAATGAAATGTTTTGGCGTTCGAATAAGTTAAATTTTTAACAAGCTGATAATGTTTTTGAAAATTATTGTTCTATGTTCATTGGACAAATTGTGCATTTATTTAAAGTGCATTTTATGGCAAGTATTGCGAAATAAATTATTCGGTTAAATGAGATTGTTGTATTATTTATTTTATTACATCAAATTAAGTAGCGGAAGGAAGAAGGATTAGAGGTAAAAATAGTTGGGTCATACTATATTGGCAAGAGCCATTAACTAAATTAGACCTCAAGGTGAGTGCACTGACTGACCTGTGACTGAACCTGCAACGCAACACACACTAATCAGTCTCACAACGTGAACACACTTTTGTTTTGATGACTTTCTTAACCTATTTACGTCATTGCGCGTGTCAATGACCTTGCCGCCTGGGTGAAATATCTGGAGGTCTCAGATATAATTTGCGGCCGTAGGATACTAAAAGGGGCTTCATATATTAGAATATCCAACCCTGTATTCATGTATGGATGTGTAGCCTGCCCTTAGGCGATATATACAGAAGATGCATATTGCGGAGATTGAGTTGCGACGGATGTGTTACGTCACAATTAAAGAGAGACTGGCTGTACAATTTTTAGGCCCGGAAAACCAACCTATTAGTGGCCACACAAACATTGTCTCAATGCGGTGATCGACCCCATGGCCTCACGTTTTAAATCTGCCTTTCTGTCAACCGCTTCATGGAGTCTGCCAATATGCGTTCTATAATTTTGGTCAATATCCCTCTTCAGTGATTTCTTTTTGGGTACAGACGATGTTATATTATAAAAAAACATTGTAGTGAGCAAATTTCAAATAAAGTAAGCAATTCATCAAACACCAAATGGTTCATTTAGCACAACTTCCTTAATTCCAAGGGTCAGAAATTCAAAAGAGATAGTCCATAAAATCAACAGAATGAAATCTGACCCGTATATTTACGAATACGCGCGACGAAATTTTCTTACTTCCATTAATTAAACAAGGAAACAGATTGGTTAGATAAAGGACTATAAATCTCAATGATGAATAGATAGGCTCAGTGGATCCGAATTGTAAATTGCTTATTTGTGCTTCGGCATTTGTGACCGCACGGACGGATTCGCAGCCGATAACACTCACGAATGGGCAACATTTATTTTCCCAACACATAGGTAAATCGCTATCTGAAGGTTTATTTTTGTACCTAAAAAAGTGCTGATATATTATTGTAGTTTTCACTTGGTGATGGAAATAAGATGTTTAACATAATCCCTACGAATGAATCACACGTACTTTAAAGTCCAATTTGTTGTGACATCAAAACTTAAAAATCAATATTTCCATATCTTCGAACAAGAAAATATTTTTTGCTGTAGAAATCTCTAGTACTAGAATCTAGCTGTCATATTTGTAAATAATCTACCGTTGGTCAAGTATTGCTCTGCCACGCATAAGATCCTGACTGACAGAAGAGACAGCCGGTGCCACATTATCACTATCATCATATATTTTTTTTGTGTAGGTGAGTCACTGTCAAAACTCATATTCAGCTGTCATTAGGCAGTCTCCGTGGCGCAGTTGGTTAGACGCCGCCTGTGAAACGAGAGGCCGCGGGTTCGATCCCCGCACCGAAACAAATATTTGTGTGATCCACAGGTATTTGTTTCGGGTCTGGGTGTTTGTGAGACCGAAAAGTCTCTCGTAGTTTCTGATACCCACGACACAAGACTCGATCTTAGTGTGGGGTCAGGACTATGTATGTGACTGTTGGGTGTATTTATTTATTATTTATAATAGTATTAATCAAGCAGTATATTCGTTTAATTAGCGATCAAAGCGACATAAGGGGCAATGAAACATTTTATCTTTGTAGACTTGAACTCACTATTTATTTAAAGATATTCGATGGATACGAGCATAAAAAATAATTTGTTGTTTATAAATGTAAACCGAATTAAACCAGTCATTTATTATCTAATGGATGTTATACATTTATTTAAAAGTCCCTCGTTTATTCAGTAAAATACTGCGGTACCAACACCTGAACTCTACTAATGAGTATTTAGTACCTAACTTAGTTTTAGGGGCCTATGTATTTTACGCGAGTTTGATCCTAAGTGACTCATTAGGCTGGCTACAAACAAGCACCTAATGTTGTTAGACGTCCAAATCAGTTTGAGAGTACAATTACCTGTAGATTCCGATTGTTCACGGAACATAATAATGGGAGTATTATAGCTAGTTATAGAAGATAATAACATAATCCTATAATCAGCATATAAGGAGACCGAATGCGAAGATATCTCGAAGATTATTTTCATTTACTTCCTATTAAAAGTTAATATGTACATGTACTTGCTGGTAGTTGTAAAGATCTTTAAGAGAGGCATAATTTATACATAATATTTGTTATAAATTATTACACTTATGTAACAGAAAATAAATAAAAGAAATTACTAATTACCTTGATAAAATTAGTGTAAATATATAGTTATTCATCACTAAAGATGTCAAAATCAGAATTAAAAAATCTGTAACAAAAAATATTTTAAACATCATGTCTCCATAGCCTATATGTACATTTATTTTACCTTGCACTAAAGATTCGTGTCAGGAAATGTACCACAAATGTCTGGTATAAATGCATAAAGATTAGTTCTCAGAACTGGAACGTGAAACAGAAGGGAATTCAAAGCATTAGCTGATAATAGAGTTACTTTTATATTCTGTCTTTGCATCGAGGCCGTACTGAAGTGAAACTGGACAACTAAGTAATTACATAACTACATGAGAAGTGAAAGAAATGTGTACTTGTTTTGTTTACTTTAGTTTTGTATTTAATTCTATGTAAACAATGGCTTATAAGCCAGGCCTCGTTCTCTAAACTACATTCAATGAAAAATGTTAGAATTTCAATACATTTATCGGTCTGGGGTTGACGAAAGTAGAGCTAATTAAAAATATCCAAAAATAATTGAATATTGGATTTGGAAAATATGGTTTATTACGATTCGTCTTCCCAGGCGTTATTGCGATGCGATTCCAAATAATTATCATAACTTGTTGCATTTCTGAATGTAGAGCAACACCACGGGGAATGCAAGCAAAAATTAGCAGAATTATTACTATCTAGCACTTCTATCAACTTTGCATGGTGTTTTTAATTGAACAGTAAATACATTGCTAGTTCCCTTATTTAGTATTGTGACAGTACCTCGTTAAATTAACTTACAAACATGGGAAAGCTATCCAATAAATCCAATCTTTCATTTAGCCAAGACGCACTGAGCCAGATTTGTGGATGTCCATACTCCTTGTATGCCGTGTTAAACAACATGACGTAAATGATAAAGATCTAGCCTTATTCTTTTCAATGGCATATAACATAGGTCGTTTACGATCTTTTAGCGTCCGAATGCGGTGTTGTCATGCTGTTGTCAAAATATTAAGAACAGTTTTTCTCTTTCCACATTTTATTATATTGACGATGTTAATACTATAAGATTCCGGTATAAACGCTTGTGGTTTAAATATAAAATAACATGATATATGTTATTTTATTTAATATATTTCACAATTTTATTTGTAGTTCCTAATTTCGCCACTCGCCAATAGAATTTAGATTTATAACGACTAAATTATTCCATGTACTCTAAAGTTAAATACACGTTGATGACGCAAACGAATGAGTGTTTTGCCACCTGAGTACACTACTGTTTCTCAGTCTGTCGGCGCCTGGTTTTGCGAGATAGTGTTTCTCCTCACTAATACTTCAGTTAAGTCTAGTCTAGTGCCTTGAGCCTGGCTTTTACGTGTGGGTATCTGAAAACCGCACGGCTGCTTTGAGCAATGAAGCAGCGTTTCGTAACAGCGTCGGTAATGAGGGTTTTGTGTTTACTGGACCGTCGTTTGAGATAGTAATGTTTTCTAATTAACGTCTGTCCTACTTATCGAAAAATAACTTTTAGCTATACATCACCACTAAATATGTTTCAAACGTTTGTCAGAACCACAAGTATTTGTTTCGGATCGGGGTGTTTGTGAGACCGAAAAGTTTCTCGTAGTTCCTGATACCCACGACACAAGACTCGATCTTAGTGTGGGATCAGGACTATGTATGTGACTGTTGGGTGTATTTATTTATTATTATTTATATGTACACTGATAAAATTGTCAGCTTATTGCGCAATTTTGTAGCCCTAAAATCAAGAAGATTATGCAATATTTGTAATTTAAAAAGATTTATGTTTTAACTTCTAAGCCCGCAGCGAAGTTTTAGAACGTTCAAAATACAAACATTATCATTAATCTTCAGACCAAAACTCATTGAAATTCCATTTTAACGAGGCAAAAATATACATATGTACGTGAGCGGTGTAAATACCACGTAACCGCCTACCGTTAGACAGATACTGATGCCATTACGGCATGAATGCAGGCAATTTCACGCTCACTAATGTGATAGGACGCAGTCAAGGCAAGGAACCAGCCGAATGGCACACAACAGTATGTTAATTCCCCAAGTTGCCGCAGTTCGATAGTTCAAGACGGAATTAGACGTCAGTGCATTTAATTAGATGCGTCACGCTAATCGCACCACGTTCCGTCATCAATTGCGAATTATTTATTGTTGAGACGGTTTCAACTCCATTGCGTCTCAATTAAAGGTAAGCTAATGTAATTGGCTAATTTGGATTGGTAATGAAACGAATATTACAATATATTTATTGTTTATCTCGTGATTATGGTAAACATTTCATTCTTATTGCAATATTCATATTTTCTCACATATGCCTTGGATTAATATTTTGGGATGTTGTTTTTTTTATATAATACACAATATCGTTACATGCGTGATTGTTATGGACATTACTTTGTTTGTCTATGTGGAAAAAAATCAAGCCCTTAGTTTAAGTTTCGTAAGAGGAATAGGTGGACGGATGACCTGGTTAAGGTTGCATGAAGTCGGTTGATGCAGGCCGCTTCCAACAGGTCGATGTCGCGTCCGTAAGGGAGGCCTATGTTGAGCAATGGACTTCCTGTGGCAGAAGAGAGAGAGAGAGAGAGATAGAGAGAGAGAGAGAGAGAGAGAGAGAGAGAGATTGAAGAGGACTATGTAAATAACATATTATTGAATATCGAATGAAAATAGTTATATTTGCTATATTATTCCAATTTATGCTAAAACAAATACCGGGTATATCAAGACCGCGACCGAAAACGAAGCCAGGTGGTAGTTTTAGTGGTTACAGACACGATGTAAATAAAAATTTCACCAAAACGGCAACAGATATTTTTTTAGATTTTTTTTAAAGTCATCATGTTTGGATGGTAAATACCTAGTTTTTGCGATATTTGTAATTTAAACCCTTACGTTCCATTGCGTCTTAAAAAATAAAAAGGTGTACATCATTATTTTAGGAAAAATATGTATTTATCGGTCAAATACGACGATAAGTAAAAAATTACAAAAAAATGTTGTCTATTTTTTTTGCGAAATTTTTGTTTGCATTGTGTTTGAAGTCACTTATAATACCACCTGGTTTCGTTTTCGGTCGCGGTCTTGAGATACCCTGTATAATATGTAAACTGGGGATAAATGGAATAAAATGACAATTCTTGAAATGAGTCATTCGTTGCATCTTGTGAACTAGTTTGTGGAGCTGGAAGCAAGTAATTATTTTTAAAGATTTCATCTCTTAAGTTAGTATAATTTATATTATATTCCATTATGTGTTAGATAATTTAGCTTAAAGTGACCTTCTTCTCCTAAGTACATACATACATACACAATCGTCATGCCTGTATCCCATAGGGGTAGGCAGAGATTATGGATTGCCACTTTGCTCGATCCTGACATATTACTTTCGCTTCATAAACTTTCATCAATCTCTTCATGCATTCTCGTCGGTTCAGGGTACAGGTTCTCCTAAGTAGTGGAAGGCTAAGTAGAAGTAAAAAAAAACATGTACTCCAAATAAGGAGCTAATTTACCAAACAACTTTAACTTTTAAAATATTATAATTTTAGTCCTTCTAGCTTCCTTGCAATTTAGGTTTTAGGTCACAACTTTTAATATAACCTTGCCGAGATATTGTACGAGAAGAAAAACCGGAGGTGGCCCAAACTGGCGGGTAATCATCCTGAATTGTTATAAGTCGGGCGGAGTTGCGACTTAACCCTCTAAGTTTCGACTAAAACGGGGTAACGTTTTAAGAGAGCACTCGAGTGTCATCAGGATTTCACGTTTCTTTGTCCATTTAGTAGCCAGCCCTGAGAAATGGACGTTTTAGCCAGTGATAAAAGGCAACTTTTATTTAAAAGGACTTGAATGTGCGCCGGGAGCCAACTTCGTTGAGTATTTTTGCCTCCACTGTAGGCATTTCCTTTGAATACTTCCCTTTTTATTTACGTAAGCACGAAAAGGAAATGGGAACTTTCATTATGTTTTCCCGAAAGTTTCAGATTTTTCTGTTGTTCTTAAAGATTTTTTGGAATTGTGTAAGATGTTTTATGGGCACAGAAATGTGATTTTTTATGTTCAATTTTGTTGGAGAAAGTACAAATTGTTTTGATGCACTTTCGAGTTATTATATTGTTGGTGTAGTCGCCAGAATTTCGTTTAATTTCATTCATCCTAGTCGGTTACTCGTCCATATAATCGGATTATTGTCGACTGGTTGTTGGCAGGTTCGTGGAAAATGACTCCGCAGATATGAAGTAGCTTACACCGCTTGTTATTTTAAGACTAAGATCAAGGAAGTTTTCAAGTATTCGTGTAGTTTTGGTAACATAACAATGTGAATGTGAATAAAATCTTTGGTTTGTTTGTTGACACATGTTTATTTACAACGACTCGTTAAACAATTTAATTGTTTACAATTATCGGAGTAAGATGACACAAATTTCGCACAAAAATAGTAAAATATAACACACACAAACCCATTTTTTATCGGACAATTTTATATTGCCAGTACAATATAAAGAACTGGAAATAATTACGTGACACTTTTCTGGGAAATACAATTTTCCACAACTAAAATTGTAACTGCAGACAGCAATGGCTTAATATCCTTTTCAAAACATGGAACGAGCTCGTCCCTTATCCTAGATTTGAAATCACGTCATTTCGGGGCAGTGGCATCGCAATTTGCGTTTTAAAGGCATTAAGGCATCGTTGTTGACTAACGCTGAAGCCTTTTTAATCTTAGAGTAGGTCTGTATCTAACATTCCGGTTTCTTGAATATAT
This sequence comes from Deilephila porcellus, assembly GCA_905220455.2. NCBI lineage: Eukaryota > Metazoa > Arthropoda > Insecta > Lepidoptera > Sphingidae > Deilephila > Deilephila porcellus. Next base: position 9,304,712 of record LR999986.1, on the reverse strand, counting down.
TAAGTCCCCAAATCATATTCAAATAAGGTCAATATCTAACATTCCGATTTTTATATGTCCCTATATCATATTTTAATATTACTTAGGTATTCTTTTATAGGGTGTATAAAGCAAATAGCACCAGCAACGACAAGGGAATTTTAAAAGAGTTTATTTTATTTCAGTAATTCGTTTTTGATGTCACCTCTAAATTTTAGTTGTGGAGCATTCTAAATGTAAATTGGAAGGCAATTGTGCACTTCGGGCCGAAATGGCGCGCGACTACGAGCCAACCGCCGCGCTGAGTGCATTTTGATATTAGCTAGTATTAACAATTTTTTGATGCACTTTCTGCTTATATTTTTAAACTGCAGCCCGTTTCTGCGTCTTTATGTGTTTGTAATATTAAAATATCGAGTAAGAGTGTCATACTTGTTCGTTCTAGACTTATGTCTGAATAAAAACATTGAAATACTTTTTTATAGTGGATCGACTTTGGCTATGCACAATTTAGTTTCTACATATCATTTCTTATAAATACTCGTATAAGTATATAATAATAAATAAAAATATTTACCATCTTAATAACATATTTTACTGTTTGTCGAAAATGTTATTCAACATTTTTTTAAATATAAATAAATATCTGGTTTTTTGTTGTTTATCAAAAAGATATTTAGATTTAAGTTCCTCTTATATTTTATAGCTTGAGTGTTTGTATCATAACAAGTTGTAAATCATATTCCTGTACTGATATTTTATCTCTAGTATTTCATATAGATGATAAATAATTTAAGAAGTTTGAATAATGTAATACAGAAGGGTAACTTTATGACGGTTCCTATTTTTACTTAAAGTTATAAGCATACTATGCCGTAGGGAAGTATTGTTGGAGGCAAAATGGAAGAGATCGTCTTAATGCTAAGTGCTATGCATTATTTATAAGCTCAACATCCATACGCGTAAATCGATTGTCGGGAATCAGAAAAATCGTATCCTTACTGCCTTTATACGTCACATATAAAGGACACAAAGTTAAGGGTTTAAGATTTTTCTATAGAGGTATATTTGACCAAAACATTACAATTTTTAGACAAAATAAAGGAAGATACTTTAACGTATCGATGAAGAACTGATAACAAAAATATATTCTACGTAGTGATAACGACTTGAATGCAATAACCCTAAAACAACTATTTGGAACATAATTAATTATATTAAATTAATTATTATTTATTTGGAAGAGTACTTGTAATCTCGCCGTCGTGACCCATGCAAGCGTGTCTGGTTTCTGGTGCATCCTGTGAGCAGAGATAACCGTCTCTCGCTGGTGGGTAGTTACTCTGCATCAGATAAATTGAAGTCACTTAGTTATGCCATTATAAAAATATTTTGTATAGTACACAATAAACTTTATACAATTAATTTGGCGGCGGTGCCGCTATTGTGAACAAAAAAACTGTGCAACACCTTTGACGTGTTACACAAAATGTTGTCGAAAATGCTGACAGCTCTTAATAACTGTATGTCACGCCGGTTCACAGTGAAAAGCCCGAGGGGCGAACGATCTAGCACCACTTTTTCAGGACACGAAAAATGCATTTGTGATTCCATCATAAACGTTTCTTAGACTGAAATATAAACGAATACGTGTCCCAGACAAGAGCCGTCATTGAGAGCCTGCGTGTTAGTCCTGTCCTTCTCAGACTTTATTATACCGTTTAAAGTTATTCCGTGCCTTCCAAGACTTTGACTTGGCATTTACTCGCAGAGATACCCGAATTTAATACACTCTTACAAGCTACTGTTACGTCCTTGGGAATTTAGCTATTTGTTATGTTAAAATATTTTGCTTATACAACACAAATATACAAATTTTAGGGTTTGGGATTAGAATTATAATATGATGTAGACTAAAACAAACCGTGCAAATATGTGTACGTACTGCGTAAATATATATACTGATTGTTTTGATATAAACATGTGCTTAAAAATTATGATAACAAGATGTTATAGTTTAATAGTTTTATTTTTGTGTTATTTATAGTAAAATACCCGATTCATATTACTGAATTTCTGTATTTAAGGACTGTATTGGAAATTTAATAAATGGCTAAGAATTGTAAGTTTAACAGAACTATATTACACGGTAATAATTCACAATGAGCTATTATGATGTAGATATGCATCTGGATATTGATATTAACAAGATACAATACCTTTTGGTAATCATCGAAATTATCAAATCGATTTGCTTTGTTGAAATAAATTAGAGCTGTATACCATGTGTCAATAACATAAATTGAAACTTGTTTTGGTATCGTCTATGTTAAATCGTTACTTGTCAATTACTTCCTATTCCGGTTTTCTTTCAATTGCTATGTCTTTGTGTCATTTTATTAAGTCTTGCAAAGTATAATTGATCCGTTTTAATCACAACATGCTTCAATGGAACTACCTAGACGTGATTACCAAGTACGTCTCTTACATGGGCGAATCTTGCCAAATGTCGTGTTTATTTCATGTGCTTATTGATGCAGAATATTACACCGTATTTATAGGTTGGCCTAAAGTGTATGACTGAACCTCTAATCACAGAACTGTTACAGCATCTGATACACGAATTTGTATACTACTATGAGGACTATGTATGCAACTTTTGGGGGTATTTATTTGAATGCCATATTATTTAAATATATAAGTACTTCCAGTGTCTTTTAAAAAACTGAAGCAAGTCAGTTATTTTATGTAAATAAATAAATAAATACACCCAACAGTCACATACATAGTCCTGACCCCACACTAAGATCGAGTCTTGTGTCGTGGGTATCAGAAACTATGAGAGGCTTTTCAGTCTCACAAACATCCAGACCCGAAACAAATACCTGTGGATCACACAAATATTTGTTTCGGTGCGGGGATCGAACCCGCGGCCTCACGTTTCACAGGCGGCGTCTAACCAACTGCGCCACGGCGGCTGTCAGAATGTATAGAATATTGAAGCCGTTTGAATTAGAATCGAAGAGATTCATCGAGTGAGTTGGCTAATACATTCCACGGAACACGGTTCAGTAGAAATAATATAACTTTTATGCTTTTTCCGCTTAGATTTGAAAGTAATTTACGTACAATGGAGCTGTGACCGAAGTTGGCTTTGTGTGAAACTTAATACATTATCTCGTTTTAAATATTCGTTATAATAAATTAGAAAATGCATGTTTTACGACTTTGTTAAGTATTTAATTACATGAGATAATTATAATTACATTGTTCTTTTTCTTTATATATTCCAAATATTTTTTAACCCCACATATAGGTACATTAAGTGCTTAAAGATATCTGCGTCTCTACAAACAAATAACTTACAGTTAAATAATACAGATAAACACAAAACCAATGGAGTAAAAAAATTAGACTGAAATATTAACGAAGCGTAGTATCTTTACGTAAAAGATTTGACATTTTGGGCAAGTCCTCAACCCCGTGTCAAATCATGGTAATCTATTAATAAGATTTGGGATAGCTCGAGGCTTATAAAATTCGTAACAACTTTCAATTTACGGTCTAGTTGAAAAGAATAATAAAAGCGAAAAGTGAAGTGTTTAAATTGCCGTTTTTTCTTTATTTCAGGAAGGATTGAAACAAGCAAACCTCAATTCAGTTGACCTATTTTTCATTGTGATTTTAGATTGTGTACCAAATAGTTTTTTTATCGTGTAAAAAAATTAAAAAGATTTCTGGTGAAATATGGGTTGCCGCGTACTTTCAAAAGTGTGCATACATTTTGGCAATGGAAATGATTTATTGGAATATGTTGTGTATGAGTGAATTTTTTTAGAATTCCATAATATATGTATGTTTTTAGACTAACCTAAATTCAGTGAAACGAATCGGCCAAGCGTGAATAGTATTTTCCAGAAAAGTATGGCATAGCATTGTTCTATTGTTATTTTTTATTTTTTATTCTAGCGTGAGAAAGTGACTACAATGTTCGTGATGGTTACCAAATATAGTTACAACAGTGTCTGCATACTCAAAACCGGACATAAAAAGACGCAGTTGGCGCAGTTGGTTAGTCGCCGGCTGTGAAACGTGAGGCTGCGGGTTCGATCCCCGCACCGGAACCAATATTTGTGTGATCTACAGATTTTTTCCGGGCCTGGGTGTTTGTGAGACCGAAAGTATCTCGTGGTTTCTGATACCCACGACACAAGACTCGATCTTAGTGTGGGATCAGGACTATGTATGTAACTGTTGGGTGCCTTTGTGAGTAAGTAAGTAAGTACTTACTTACTTACTCACAAAGGCTTAACCCGTAACGCGACACACTTGCATGGGTCATTATGAAGGGTTTTCCATCATAATGTGCGGTAGTCACTATCAAGGTTGACACGAATCCAATTACTAATACATAAAAAATTTAAAAGACTTTTAAAGCTGTATAAGCCTAGACCTTGGGAGAGGCCTATGTCCAGCAGTGGACTGCAACGGGCTGATGATGATGATGATGAAGCCTGTATATACAGGGTATATCAAGACCGCGACCGAAAACGAAGCCAGGTGGTAGTATTAGTGACTTCAGACACAATGCAACTAAACATTTATCAAAAAAAATCGACAACTTTTGTTTTGTAATTTTTTACTTATCGTCGTATTTGTATTCGTGGGTGATATATCCATAGTTTTCCTAAAATAAAGATGTACACCTCTTTATTTTTAAACACGCAATGGTACGTAAAGGTTTAAATTAGTATTTTCGCAAAAGCTAGGTATTTACCACCCAAACCTGATGATCTTTAAAAATTCAAAAAAAAAAATCTGTTACAGTTTCGGCGAACTTTTTATTTGTATCGTGTTTGTAACCACTTAAACTACCACCTGGCTTCGTTTTCGGTCGCAGTCTTGATATATTCGGTATAACTTAGAAACACGTAAAAAATATGTAATACACAAGTAAACAAAAACCAATTTCTGAAACCTTTCGTGCCTTCTAGGCCCAACCCTAAAAAACTGCACACCACCGTGAGAACTTCCACGTCGCAACAAACGCAAGATAGATGGAACATCCGTTCACAAAAACATTTCAGCGTACCGACCACTGAAACAAAGACGAATGACCATCGTTTGTTCCGGTTTGCTCCCATTAACCTAGCCTTTAAGACGCGGGGCCACCGTCTCATTCTAATCCTCGTTTCTAATACCAATAAGTTGGCTTTTACGATTTATTAGGGTCAGAACGTACAGACTGAATACTTTACGCCACTTTCGTACGGCTTGTTTCGACCATTTATAAAGATAAACACGGGAATTGGAGATAAACAAACTATGCTGGCAGTTTCCCTTGATTAATCAATGCGCTTAGTTAAAGGGTTTTGAAACGTACCCTGTTATGTTTGTATTGGGCTGGCTTGCGAACTTCGCAGGGGATATCATTTATAATGTATTTAAGATTGTCGTAATGAACGTTATGAACAGTAAGGCTAGGATTTAAGTATGAAATTTAATATTAATTTTTCAAGTGTTTCAATTCAGGCTGTGCAATAAATGATAATTGTTATGAATTACTATCTCTGCACATGGTTTTGGACGTCGGAAAATCGAGGCCGAAAGTGGGCCGGCATAACTTTGTCGACAAAATATACTAATTTTGTAATATTTAAAAAGGAGAGGTAAATAGTAAGGCAGACTCTATCAAATAACGCATAATATATAATAACAACATATTCACACATAATAATACATAAGTAAAGCGAATAAATCACCAGACAATATTTGCACAATTACAATAGTTCATACACAATTAAAACATGACACCCAATTAGGTATTACAATGTTTGATTTTCAGATTACGCATCGCCGTAGTACAAACGAAAGCGGTGTGTTTAATTTTATAACAGCTCATCGCTATAAATGACTGGCTGATCTGATTATTAATAACATTAATTTGAAGCATAACAAAGCTAATTATTAGGCTCTGTTGGGATTTACACAATGCTCTGATTAGGTTGCGTTCGCATATACCATGTTGAATGCAATTAGGGCTGTCAACGGGAATATATTGCTAGTTTTATTTGGAATGTGGGTGTTATAGTGGCAGTGTTTCGGCTGTCAACCCTACGTTTCTAGGGTTGGCACGGTAGTATATTTTCTCTTGTCTATAGGTGTCTATGAAATTATAATAGTGTCAATATAAAAATTATATAATATAACCGAAACTGGATGACGTTATTTTCTATATATCCTCATACAAATTAATGAGTGATTGCATAATATCTTAAATAAGTCAATGTAAAACAGATGATCAGACTAGTATCCTGATAATTAGAAGTAATGTTTTAAATACACAAATTCTTTACATTCGCGAATTTTAAAATTCTAGAGATATGCCGACGTGTAGTTTCTATCACTACAGTCTAAACCTAAACCTCAGTACACTCTACCCTCTTATCTGATTACGCCATGGAGAAAGAAACCACTTGGAACGAAGACATCAAACCGAAACCAGGTTTTATTGAAAATTTCATTTAGTTTATACGGTTTTTAGTGGTAAAGATCGGCGAGATGCGCTGAGCTCTTGCTTTGGGTGCCTGCCAAGGCTTTTCAGGCCCGAGCGCACCACATTATTTTATGCAATTAAAACACTAGCTTATCTTATCATAGTACCGGTGTTGGTACAGCTGCGTTTACTAGGGACGAAGGTTTACTAGTGTTTATAAAGATTTCGTCTTTAAACCTTATAAGGTTACTTATTTCGTCATTCAATTTCAGTATCACTGCGCTCTGATTGGAGTTTAAATACATTGCGACTCAACTTGTATTGAATGTAATGTATCCGGATCAAAGTGGAGATTTAAGTCTCTGTACACCTCTATGTGGCCAAAGCGCGACGGTTATGTTTATTGTCTATATCAATATATCAGTCTAATTTCAACTAACATTAATTACCGTGACATCATCAAGAAAGCCATTTCCACAAGCCTACATTACAGCACAACGCAACACATCCTTAAAGCCCCATTTACTCGGGGAGAGTTTATCGCCTCGAAGATTTTTACTGGTGGTAGGTCTCTCATATGTGAGAGGCCGCCTGGGTAGGTACCACCGCAATGTCTATTTCTCCCGCCAAACAGCAGTGTAAATGCGCTGTTGTGTTCCGGTTTGAAGGACATTGTAGCCAGAGTAACTACTGGACATATTGAGACTTAACATCTTATGTCTCAGGATGGCGAGCGCAGTGGAATTCCAAGCATTGCCTTGTAATTCATGGTGTTGTTTGGTTTCGCTACTGTCTATGAGCGGTCGTATCGCTTACCATCAGGCGAATGGCATGCTCGTATCGCCATTCATTGCAATAAAAAAAAAAAAAAGATACGATTATCGTAAGGATATAGAAAAGTTGCATCGTGTAAACAATTGTCAGAATACGATAATCTATGGCGGTTATGTCATGCGATAATCGCATACGATTCTCGCCGCGAGAAACTCTACCCGTGTAAATGGCGTTTAATTATGAAACTATTATGAAATAGTTGAACACATCCCTAATGTATAATTTGGGCGATAAATCAGCGAGGAGACAACAGCAGTGAGACAGCCGCAGCGACAGCGGTAGGCTACAGCGATAACGTTTGACGACGTGACTGCGCGCACCTACAGGTTCCTGTTTACTGTCTCATTGTACGCGTGGAGATTAGTGTAATGACTCGTGTAACTTTGCTTTCGAGTCCTCCTTGACTGTGGGTAATTTGTGTGTTGAAGGAATTCGGAAAATTATGTATTAAAATTATTTTGTTGAAAAATAAATAAATAGAAGTCTAAGTAAGTAGTTGCTAAGCCTCCTGGCTCCTATAATTAAATAGAAGGCCAAGTGAGTAGTCGCTAAGCCTCCTATGTAAATGTTTATGAAACCGAATATTTCCACAATAATAAAACAATCACACAATAAATCCATAACAAAAAAAAAATACACCCAACAGTCACATACATAGTCCTGACCCCACACTAATATCGAGTCTTGTGTCATGGGTATCAGAAATTACAAGAGACTTTCGGTCACAAAAACACCCATACCCGAAACAAATATCTTGGATTGGATCACACAAATACTTGTCTCGGTGCGGAGATCGAACCCGTGGCTTCACGTTTCACAGCCGGCGTGTAACCAAATGCGCTACGGAGACTGTCAGTGATTCATATGGACTGGTTAGTTGTCATATAAAACTAGAGTGGACACTGTAAACAAATTCGATATAAATGCAGTACTGTACCGACATTTTGTCTCTGTTTCGATCACTCTTGCGTAGTCAGACTATCATCGCCCTCGTCAGTAAATCTACCGAGTTTGATGTAAATGATGACTCAGAATTATATCGTACGAGTATAATTTATCAGAAGCCACCATTGTTTGTCACGTAGTTTAAATAAACATACGTTTATTAGCAATAATTTTACTAGTTTATAAGTACGTAAGATTTTCATGATCCTTCAAACTCTTGTTAGCCGTGATTCACAGAATACTAATGTAAATAAATAAATAAGTCTCTAAGCAAACGATAACACTAAACAGTCACGTACCTGATTATACGTCTGTCGTTTTTTTACTGGCGTAGTATGGTAAGTGGACCTGATAATAAGGGTCTGTCTAAATAGAGCGCGGGTTGACCTAATTATGCCCAGTTCGTAATCAGATACGTATTGGCTGATCCCGGCGTTGAAAACTCGACGCTCGCTTTCTGACTCGAGAACGCGATACACTTGCTTGGGTCATTACGATGGATTCCACTCTATACCGGGTTTATCGAGACTACAACCGAAAACGAAGCTGCGGTAGTTTTATTAGACACAATGCAATTCAAAATTTCTCAAAAAAGCGACAGTTTTTTTTCATTGTGTCTGGAGTCACTAATATTGCCACCTGGCTTTGTTTTCGGTCACAGGGTGGATATACCCGGTATTTTACTATGTGTAGGCAATAATGAGGCGAATAATAAATATTGCGATTACCTCTGTCATGGTGTTATATAAAACTGTACGCGAAGATAATTATTGTGTGACGGCTTATAAAAATGCTAATTTTTATCATTTGAAAATGGCGGTCTTATCGCTCTACAGCAATATCTTACAGACAACCATGGGATGGATTTAAATTTAAATTTACGTACAGATATAGGGATAATAAATTACTGAAATGCATTTAATGTATAATATCCCTTACATATAAAGCTACTCGATAGTTCAATTTGAGAATGCAGAGGCAATGTAAAAAGTAAAAAGATTAGCGTTAATGAATGACTATGCAGGAGCCCTCGGCATGTCACAAAGCAGGATATTGGATTCCATTCGACGCGCTTTCAAAGTATTCCGGTATATTATATTACATTATAATTAATACTGTATAGGAGTTTTAAAATTACGTTGGGAAATTTACCGTATCAATTTTTTTACATATTTTTTTTATTCTCACGTAATTTAGTGTAAAATTAACAAAATATTTAAGAGCTACGTATTTGGTGAGGTTATGTTTTTGTATTGCGTTTACGTTGGAGTGCCATAGCTTTGAATTTAAGTTGGTTGTAAAAAAGAATCTTACTAGCATCTGTCTCATAATATAGGGTTAGCTGCGATGTGTATTTAGAATAGAACAAAACTATTCTAACTGTGGTGTGTCGTGTTTTCTGAAGCATTAAATGGCACCTTGGAGATCAGATTGTGATTTTTTTTACGACAGACAGTTTTTTTTACAGAAGGATAAATTATAATAATTACTATATTTACCGCGTTAAATCTCACCAATAAATTCCAACAATATTCTGAGCCCAGTATAAAATCGCATAAACTGCGTGCGCCGTGCACGGTGAGCGAGCGGGCGACACATTTCATTCGTTTTAATAAACTTGTTTTGCGGCTAATTCGTTCAGTGTAGTGAAACAGATGTGCGAGCTACAGTTGCTCCCGGCTTAATGCTTGCAATTGTGTATTTTATTTGCACTGTAAAGCAGCTATCCAGCTAACGAATGCCGATAGTGTTATGAATTTATTCTAATTATTTTATTATTAGTTGTAATATTGGGTTTTTAAATATATATGAGAAAATATCATTTGATAATATAATATATACTCGTAGTTGGGTAATGAGAGTTTGATAGTCACATAAGCAATGTTTAAGTTAAATTTTGAACATTCCATTACCTATGCATGTTAAGCTGTAATCCTTTAATTTTTTTCTGATGGTAGGTTTCTCATGTGAGAGGCCGCCTGGGTAAGTATCACCGTAATTCATATTTCTTCCGCCAAACAGCAGTGTAAATGCACTGTTGTATTCCAGTTTGAAGGACATTGTTGCTAGAGTAACTACATAATGAGAGGACTGAGAGGACATAATGAGACTTAACATCTTATGTCGCAGGATGGCGAGCGCAGTGGAATGCTATGCATTGTTTTGTAATTCATGGTGTTGTTTGGTTTTGCTACTGTCCATGACCGGTCGTATCGCTTATCATCAGGCGAATGGCATGTCTCGCCATTCATTGCAAAAAAAATTTAGTAATATGCCCATCAGAAATAACGACTTACATTTGGCTCCTGCAATACCTGGAAACAAAGGAAAATAATCTTTGATCACTCGAGCAATTTTGGCACTGCAGGGTTCAAACCAGGGCCCTCTAGTTTTACTCTCAACAACTGTACTGCGCTACAGGCAGCCTCAAACAAACGGATATTTACTCAACACTTGACCTGCTTTAAATTATGACTTAAAAATCAGTATCCTTTAGACTTCTGAGAAGGTTAATGTTCTGTAACTATTGTTTTGTTAATTTTCTCACATTTCGTCCCTTTGTTTGTGAATGTACATTGTTCATTTCGATGAGTGAAACTACCGAGGGTTTGCTACTTTGTATTCAACACCCGCCATAAGTCACTTTATGTTTTCACAAAGGAGTGGACAAAGGAATTCTTGTTCATACAGCCTAGTCCGTCATATATTTTTTAAACCTTTTCACGTTGGTACATATTTTCGTGTTTACTACTCTGGCAAAATAGAATATTAATAAAAATATTCTTATCATGAATTAATCTTAATATATTAATGTGATGAGTAGACAGAAGTAGAGATCACGAGGGGTTGGTTGAAGAAATAGACCTTGCATACTTTCAATTAAGTAATGCATTTTTGTCTCTTGGTTTCCAATTCCAATGCTAGTTGCAGGACATAAGTCGTTTCCACCAGCTCGCAATGGAATCTATTATTAGGAGCTTCCCATGGCTGAAGGTGACTCATATACTTAATGTAAAAGAGACAACTTTGCAGCAATTTACCAGACTAGCAGCACTGTTAATTCATGCCCAAAACAATAAAAAGTTCACCGCACGACCCGATATACCGTAAGGTGTTCCATAAGTTAAGGCAAATTTGGCGTACGCTCGGTAACATAAATCTTAAAACTTCATTACTTGGCGCGGCCTCGAGTTGGTTTTATTCGCAACAAGCCGCTGATGTTTACGATTTAAAAGGTTTCCGACGTAAAATATTACTGTTGCCGACACTTTCCGTCGCCTAATGTTTGATACGTAGGAGTTTCGACGCCTGTGGTGAGTTGGGACCAGTGTGGGTGGATTAACAGCGTGGAATGTGTTTGCATGGGTGATTTTTAAATATATGTAAATTAAATATTTTTGTTGTACCTTCCCTTATCCCACACGTATATGGCGTTAGAGTGACTTAACAATTTTCGACCATCTGTCTGCTAAGCATCAACTTAACGAAAACGAATACATTTATGTACGTGACTTTTAAATGACAGTGGTGGGTGCCCGAGGTCTATGACCTTCAGTTTGGTAATCCGATTCTCACCTAACAAAGCTATCGCTCTCTCATAAACATTTGACAAAACTTGAATAATTTTATTTAAATGCCTTTCAACTGAAAATTGCACCAAAGATAATTTCTATTACGTGAAGAGTCTTCTGAGTTTCACACTTGCTCCAAATTCGATTAACTTATAATCATGTGCGTGAAGTTCCATAGTTTGGTAAATTCATTAAACAAGTTGAAATCCGCAGTCATAAGAGGGTATTTACTAGAGAAAAGTTAGTAATGCATGCAAATTACAAGTCAAACTGTTGAGAATAGAATCACCATAGTTGGAACCACTAAATCGGGACAAGTTCGCTGTTAATATTTAACTTTGTGTGAAAACTTTGATGGACATTTTGAATTAAAAATGATTTTCTGTTCTATTAACTTGTGAGAGCCATAAATATTATAGTATATTATATGCCTTGTGGTTCAGTCCACCGTACTGGCCCACATCTTGAGTTAATTCATTTTGATTAAATAGAAAACAGGTTCTTAGTTACCAAGTTTGTTTAACTCAGAATTTTGAGATAGTAATCATTGAAAAGGTGCCTTATATACGTTGAAGTTGTCCATTTTGTGTTAGTGATGGTTAACTATGCGAGCCTGAAACGCAGCACAGTGGCGTTGGCTACTACCACAAGGGTTTCTCCATTGTGTATGGCGGTCACCATCCAGACAGAAACTTTAGAACTGGTAGAGCTCACACATATTATGTAGCTTTAATTACATAAAGCAAGGTTGTATCGCTCAATAGTTTTTGTGACATTATATTCACATATCACTTGTGGTTGAACTAAAGCTGTCTTTAACAAATAATAAAATGGCAGCCATACACGTTTAACTGCGTTTGCGCAAACGCGAGTTTGAAAATTATAACGAAGTTTGCGCAGTTATTTGCCCTCACACGTTCTTGTATACTGGCGCAAACTCAGACTTGCACAATAAAATCGTTACGTGTGTGGCGGCCATAAGACTTTACTACTCCTGATAAAAAATAATAAGAAATGTATCCAAAACATTGCATGATGGTTTCCCTCACGGCGAGGACTGAGTGAGCTGTCTTCGAGTGAAGTTGGATTATGTTTCTAAAATGGAATTATACGAAGTTTAGTTAACGACATCCAGTTATGATAATACTTGGATCGCTCTTGTGTTGGCTCCTGCGCTGTCAACTCGCAATGCCGGCAAACTTTAAATTGTTGTACTGTGATGGAATTATTTATAAAGCTCCAAGACATTTGAAGGGCGCTGAGCTTTACATACGCACTTGGAAGTTGGAGTGCAATTATTATGCGGTAACTTTGGAGTGGAGTTGAAAGATTGTTGAAAATTGTGGTACTTATTGATGCTGGAATCTATTGTAAAATTTTAATAATATTGCCCGCAATGTGATTTTCAAAGGTGGACAATCAAATTGATTGCGCCGAGATTTTCTTTCTTATATCATATTATAGACTGACAAAAGACTGAAAGTATTGCTTTATTGCAAAGGTTCAGTAAACGAGTACACTATACAGCTCAGCGTATACCGTCGTTCATAATTCTCAAGTTGTTATAGATTATTATCATATCATGTTATAGATTATCATAGTGTTGCGTTGCCAGCCTCTCAAAATTGGAGAGGAATGGGAAAGAAAAACACGGGGTACGAATGGTGTATTGGGCTTGCGGTAAAACCGTCGGGAGCTTCATGTCGGTTTTTTGGGATACAGCGGTACCACCCCTGTCGCGCCATACCATTCCTAGAGCATTACAATGTTATTACAGTGTAGCTCTACCACTTTGTTTTTATTAGTAACGGCATAGATTGAATGATAATTGTTACATAATATATATTTTTTTCTTTGATAAATATTATAGAAACGCACTAAAATGGCTGATCGCCTACGATTGTCACGATCTCCCTAGTAAAGCCTGTTTACTTAACAATTTAACAACGAAAATTTTAATTTGTACTTTCATAAAGACAGAATAACATTTTGTAATCCAATATTATTCTTAATATTTTGAAATCCTGAAAAAATATATTTATTCATTCACATACAACACCGCCTACTGGCAGTTTTACACCCAATTGATCCAACAGATATTCGGTTTACGTAAACTTGAGGGAGGCGACGCGACGCTTCGTAACTTATTTAATCTATGACCGTGCCACGTCGAGGATTAAATTACCCAGTGCCGTATGCACTCTCGGCCAGACCGCAAGTTAGAGCACGTGACACTCTGCAATCCACTTGGGTTTACCCGGAGACGTCGCATTTGTCACTGCATTGATGAATCGTCCAATGGGTAATTGATTTGGGGCGCCGAGGTTGCACTGGGCCGTTTGTTTTAAACTATGTGTAGATTGCATTGTAAGTTAGGTGAGGTTAGTAATTAGTTCATGTTCTTTCTTGGCGGAGTGTTTGTGTTAGAAACTTTTTTGTGGCATTGTTTCAACATCAAAATAGCATTGTTTGTTTATAATTTAAGGGATGTTGTTTTGGATATGTTTGAAAACATAGGATTGGCCATAATCGCGAAGTGGCTAGCTGAGAATGAATGAAAGAAATGGTTTAACACAGATATGCTTCGTGTTATGTCCATATGTAGTAATTGTTTACTAAAGGTTGGTGACGATGATTCCAGTGCTGTAGCACCTACCTACAGTAAAACCAATCGTGCGTATTATGACAAAGCATTTAAAAATATATGGTTTGTCTCTTAATATTAATACTATTTCCACACTATTTTTAGACACTATTGTTTAGGAAATGTATATTAAAAGTTACAAACGTATTTTCTTCACAAGTACAAAAATACACATTAAACATACAACTGGCTGAAATAGTTACACACATATAGAACAGTTCGGCAGGAAAGTGATACGTGCCAGTTAGTTTTTCGATGCGTAAAAAGCAATAAAATTATTCATCGTGCTGTGCTCGCATGTACGGCGAGCGCGCGTACGGCGTAAATGTTGTTACCTCCTGCATCCAATTAGTCCAACGGAGCTAAATTGTAAATCCGTGTGTCGACAAGCTATCATGCAAACCAGTGTTTTCTACTTCGCTATTTTAGAGTCAACATTAAATCCGATCAATCGTAAAGTGTCAATTTATTTACGCGATTTATATGCGTCGGCCTCAGTGAGGGATGTTCTCATAAAATCTGCCGTATTCAACATTTTCATTTATTTACGTAAGTTTAAAAAATGACAGCCTCCGTGGCGAAGTTGGTTCTACGCCGCCTGTAAAACGAGAGGCTGCGGGTTCGATCCCCGAACCGAGACATGTTTGTGCGGCCCATAAATATTTTTCTTGGGTCTGGGTGTTTGTGACCGTAAAGTCTCTCGAAGCTTCTGATACCTACGACACAAGACTTAATTGATCTTAACGTGGGGCAGCACTTTTTATGTGACTGTTGGGTGTATTTATTTATTTGACATGCACTGGAATTTAGAACCATAATAAATGTTTAAGCTGCATAAATTGGCATTTATGGTGTAAAAATCATTACGGCTAAAGCTCAACGGCTACGCTAACTAAAGATAAAAAGGTAAAAATGAGTATTCCGTGGCTTGGTATGACTTTTTCATTTCTGCTACTGTATCACGCTTTTCGAGAACTTCATTATACTCTAAAATCCGAGTACTATACTCTGAAATTATAATTAAAGATTAAAGTTTCTAGCACAAACCCATTTTCACGGGATTAAAAATATGAACCCTAAAATGTTCGATAGAGTCATTATTTACTTTACCGTATGAAGGGACATATTGCTGGGTAAACTTTGGCTCGTCTTGATAAAGTGTCCTTTATGCGCAAACTTTCGACATAAAACAAGGTGATTTAAGGCCCAGACATATTTGAGGTCGCGGGGCGCTGTTAACTCCATGTTAGTTGTTCACGCCTCATGTAACACACGGATCATTGACAAAATAAAAACAACTCGCAATATATCCGTTGTTGTATAAATGTTATGATGCCATTACACGACTTATTGCATTACCGTTGGTTTTAATGGAACTGGTTCATACTCCGTTTTATATTAGTTTATAGAAAAACACGGTCTTAAGTTTGCTTCTGTTAAGTGCTTCTGAGTTCGAACTGTTTGCTGTCGTTGTAAATTCTCTTTAGTTGACTCTGGCAATCTGTCTCTTTGGAATGAGAGCCGAAGGGTATTTGCGTCCCCCGCCAACTTCGGGGAGGATCTGGCTAACCGAGGGTTTATTGGTAGAATAAAATCTAGTTTCGATTAAATCTTTTTGATATAATTTTTTTTAACAAATCGTCATATTATTGCTAAATGGGTGTATATTCTTTACGTGCTACTGTTGATGACATAAAAAAAAGATTCATATGTAGGCAGCGCACTCTATTATAAAACTGCCCAGAAAAACTCACCGTATATTCGCCACCGTCTGCAAATGTTAATTGACAATGTGGCGGTTGTTAGTTTAACCCCAAATCTCGCATGTCCCGGCGCAAGACACCGGCATGCAGTTAACTTGCGGAAATGCTAACGAAGCGTCGGTGTCGGAGCGGCTTCGTACTGTTATACCCCTGTACAGTAAGGGATCATGCATACTAGTGCACCCCGAATTGCATAGATAACCAAATAAGATTGATATAAATACGACTTTTGGGAACAGACAGTCAGTCTTATTAGCTAACTCGAACCACTCGCGCGGTTTGCCCTCAGACCCTTATTTCATTGTAATTTTCCGAATATATGTGTATAATTAAAAATAGTTTTTTTTAAAAACCATATAAGAAGGGTCCTTATAACATTTGGTGGCAGCGGTGGGATGCGAACATCCCCCAGTGTCTTATCCGCGTAAGACTCATAAATCTATAACTCTGTATCCTGCTGAAGTGAAGTGTTATAAAATCATATAATTCTAAATCTATAATTAAATAACTCTGTATCCTGAAATAAAAAAATAAGTGTTACAAATCCTGTGACTTTAAACCTATAACTATATCCTGCTGAAGTGAAGTGTTATAAATCTTATAATTCTAAATCTATAAATAAATAACTCTGTATCCTGAAATAAAAAATATATATATTAATAAGTGTTACAAATCCTGTGACTTTAAATCTATAACTCTGTATCCTGCTGAAGTGAAGTGCTATAAACTCTGTAATTCTAAATCTATAAATAAATAACTCCGTATCCTGAAATAAAATAAAAATAATAATAAATAATTAATCTCGTGTTGCAAATCCTGTGACTTTAAATCTATAACTCCGTATCCTATTGAAGTGAAGTGCTATAAACTCTATAATTCTAAATCTATAAATAAATAACTCCGTATCCTGAAAAAAAAAAGATTAAATAATTAATCTAGTGTTATAAATCCTGTGACTTTTAAATCTATAACTTAGTATCCTCTTGAAGTGAAGTGCTATTAACTCTGTAATTCTAAATCTATAAATAAATAACTCCGTATCCTGAAATAAAATAAAAATAATAATAAATAATTAATCTCGTGTTACAAATCCTGTGACTCTAAATTTATAAATAACTTAATTAATATACTTACCTGTGGAGTGTTTTTAACTCAAAATAAATAAATAAGTAAATAAATATAAAATATTCGCGAATTAAGTGTGTATCCTGAAAAGACGTTACTTTACGAGACATTGCTATTGCCGAAAATCTCCAAAACCGCTCTCAGTTCCTGGAACTACCAAGACAAACAACTTTGGTGGAATCTGCCTGCGTAGCGTCGCGCCGCTACATTTCCTGCATCGCATACGCCGTTATCTCCTGCATAGGAATGCACTCTCCGTTCGGACTCGTCGCCATCGTTATCAGCCTTGCTACTTTGTAAGTCCTATCTGTTAAAATAAGTACAATCGCGAAGTAAAATCAGTAATTTTGCCTTAATTAATTTCCAATTTAGAATTGTACACATTAATTAAATATTTGTGAATTATTTTACATTATACTCGTAGTCCTGAAATTCCAATTTCAATCTACCTTTTTTTTTGAAATTTGTATCTCCTCCTTTTTTTTTTTCGAACTTTACTTTGACACTTGTAAAACCAAAATGTCTCGATCAAACAAAGAGGAAACTAAGATTAGCGTCCAAGTGGATGCTCCAGGTGCAAGTGAAAAATGTCAGTCACCTTCCGTGATTGCGCAAGATCCAAAATCCACCAAGCAAAAACAACCACCGAGCGAAACCTTAAACTTGAGTGTGTTATTCAAATTTATCAAACCATATAATGGCGCTAGGGACACTCTTAATGCTTTTATAACCGATTGCAATAACGTTCACGAATTAGCCACAGACTCACAAAAACCGATACTTTTCAAGTATATCCTCTCCCAGTTACAAGAAAGAGCTGCAGTAGCCTGTTCAATTAAAGAATTTAATAATTGGGATCAGCTGAAAGAATTTTTGAAAACACAATTTAGTGAAAGAAAACACTATACTCACTTACTCACGGAACTACAAGAGTGTAAACAAAATCCTTCTGAAACAGTCACACAATACGGTAATAGGGTTGAATCATGTCTTTCCCAACTTATGACAGAGATTTCTCTTACTAATACTAAACAAAGAGAAGTCCCTGGCCGCACTGCAGCCATGGAGGATTTAGCCCTCCATCACTTCCTAATAGGGTTAATCCCAAGAATATCAAATATCGTCAGGTGTAAATCACCCAAAAATCTGAATGACGCCATAAATATTGCTATTTCAGAAGAACGAATCCAGCAAACTATTTACAAACGTAATCAAACATCCGAACCTAAGCCCAGACAAAATAATTCGCAACGCAATTCACAAACTTCACTAACACTGAATCATCAACAACCCTCATCTTCACAAAAGCAAAACAATTTTGCAAATATCCAGTGCAGATATTGCAATAATTTCGGACACGATATTCGCGACTGTAGAAAACGTGAATACAATAACAGTAAATTCCGACAAAATCAAACATCTTCTTGGCCTAATAGGGGTAATCGTGTCACAGAAAAATCACGCGTTAACCACATAATGGAAAATTCTTGTGAAGATGAAGGTCAAGATTAAGTCGACGACACTCTTGAAAATCATGATTTAAACGAATAAAGGGCTCACGGTGGTGCCTCGTGAGACCCAAAAGACGATCCTTAACTTATCCTCCAAATGACTACGGCACTGTTCCAAATCCAAAGAGCCACAAGGGTAACCAGCCCCAAACAAGTGCTCCATCTCCAAATCCAAAGAGCCACAAGGGTAACCAGCCCCAAACAAGTCCTCCAAATCCAAGCTCCAGAATTCAAAATAACAACCAATCCTTAATGAAATTCCAGTCCAAATCCCAAAACGTTAATGTCTACGAAATAAATATTGATGTAACAAAAAGATCACTACCCCATATTTCCCTTAAAACACCAGTATCTATCAACGCTCTAACATTTCTTATAGACTCAGGTTCTGCAGTTTGTTTAATCAAACAACATTCAATTACTAAATCCGTGAATCTAATCAAAGAACCTATTAAAATCAAAGGTATAGACTGCAGTGACCAACTGACTTCTACTATAGGTCATTTCAACCTAAGCCTAAAATTCCGAGGTCATAATACCATTAATCATAAATTCCATGTTATCCGAGATATCAACCTACCCTATGACGGCATAATAGGTTCAGATTTCCTGACATCTTTTGGTTGTAATATCGATTACAGCAATGATTTACTACGAATAAAATCCATAGTCATTAAGTTAAACTTCATTGATCCTTTTTATATTATTCCACCCCGCACTGAAACAGTCATTGAATCAACAGTAAATAACCCAGAAATTAAAGAAGGACTAGTGATCAATCAACATATTTCTGATAAAGTATTTATTGCAAATAGTTTAGTTTCAGTCAAAAATAATCATAGAGTCAACATAACTGTAGTGAATACATCCGAAGATCCGGTCACTATTAATTCTAATCTCAGACTAAAACTCGAAGAATTTGATATAAAGTCGTGTGTTGCCTATTCTAGAACTGATTCTCCAAAAACACTACATCGTAGTAAAGAGGTATTAAACTCCCTTAGAATCTCACATCTTAACGAAGAGGAAAAAGCAAGACTGTTAGAAACTTGTGCCGAATTCTCTGACATTTTTTATATTCCTGGTGATAACCTTTCTTTTACTAATGCCATAGCTCACGAAATTCGAACTACATCCTCTGCCCCCATCCATACTAAATCCTACAGATTCCCAGAATGTCATAAGAAGGAAGTGGAAAATCAAGTCAATAAAATGCTTGACCAGGGAATAATCGAGCCATCCGTATCACCTTGGTCATCCCCAATATGGGTTGTACCTAAGAAAGTAGATGCATCCGGGGAACGTAAATGGCGGGTAGTCATCGACTATAGGAAACTAAACGATATCACTATCGGAGAAATATACCCTATCCCGCAAATATCTGAAATACTAGATCAACTCGGCAAAAGCCGATATTTCTCCACTCTCGACTTGGCATCCGGTTTTCACCAAGTCCGTATGTCTCCTAATGACGCTGAAAAAACAGCATTCTCCGTGCCACAAGGCCATTTTCAATTTAATCGCATGCCGTTTGGGCTGAAGAATGCCCCTTCTACATTCCAAAAACTTATGAACACTTGTCTGTCGGGATTACAAGGGATGCGTTGCTTTGTTTACTTGGACGATATCGTTATTTATTCTGTCGACCTTCCAAGTCATATCGAAAATCTTATTTCCGTATTTCAAAGGCTAAGATCTTTCAATCTCAAACTACAACCCGACAAGTGCGAATTCCTCCGAAAGGAAGTCGGCTACCTAGGTCACATTATAAGTGACGATGGGGTAAGACCCAATCCTGAAAAACTAAAAGCCGTAACCAACTTCCCAACACCAAAGTCTCCAAAGGATATTAAATCCTTCCTAGGTCTCGTCTCCTACTATAGAAGATTTATCCCTAATTTCTCCAAGATCGCCAAATCACTTACTTCACTCCTGAAAAAGGACTCTCAATTTCTTTGGCAGAATGAACAACAGCTGGCATTCGAAACCTTAAAGGAAAAGCTCATCACAGCACCCGTTCTTGTATATCCAGACTTTAACATACCATTCATACTCACTTGCGATGCTTCTAACTTCGCCATTTCGGCTATCCTCTCTCAAGGTCCAATAGGTCAAGATCGGCCTATCGCATTTGCGTCTCGTACACTAAACAAAGCAGAATGCAATTATAGTGTCACTGAAAAAGAATGTCTTGCTATAATTTACGGAACAAAAGTATTCCGTCCCTACCTATATGGTCGCCGTTTTAAAATAATAACCGACCATAAACCACTTCAATGGCTGTTCAATTGCAAAGACCCAGGATCTAGACTTATCCGTTGGCGTTTAAAACTCGAAGAGTTCGACTATGAAATCCAATACAAAAAGGGCAAAATAAATTCGAACGCCGATGCACTTTCCCGTTTTCCAGTTAATCCCATTCAATCCGGAAAATCTCCTCGTAATCCTGTGCCTGTAACAAATCCCAATCACGAACCAGACGAAGATCTAATGGACCTCTTAATATCACCAGCGTCATTTAATGCCGATGACATAATGCCTGCTTCTGATTATCCAGACGATCCCTTATCGCTTGAAGACGGTGATATAATACCACCTCGAAATAACCCTAATGACTCTCAATTGCCTTCTACTAGTCCTGAAAACTTACCTGTACCTTTTAATCCCGATGACCTGTTGACCTTAAATCCTGATAATCTACTTGACGGTGTTCTGCCGCCCACTTACATCAACCCTCCTTCCAATGTACCCGATGTCCTGAAAGAAAATATCGAAAATGAATTTCCTGACTTACCTCTTCTTAGATCACCAGAACCGGAACCTTCCACAAGTCGATCAAATCCTGAAAACTTACCTGCTCCCGATGAATCCGACGCAAACTTGTCTCCTCCAACACTGGAAAACCTACCTCTATCCGATGAAACCTATAACAAATTCCTTAAATCACCCGTAAAGGTACACGACACTTCTATCACTGAACACAATGAGAACTTGCTCAAATGCACACAAAAATTAATAATTATACCCACCTCAATCGACACTGATGAATCGATGCCTTACGTCGAAGAAATCCTCGCGAACTGTCCGGAGCCTGAACGGGAACTATTCCTGAAAAAAGAAAGAACATTATACACGTGCTCACCGTTAAAAATCGGTGACAAAACTTACCTGTTTCTTTTCATAAAGGTTCACCATTTTGATGACTGCCCATATTCCGACATATTCAAATCTTTAAAATATGCACGGGACGAGATAATGATGTCTTACGCTGCTATAAACGAAATAAGTACATCCGATTTTAAAAATCCATTTGATAGACATTCCTTTATTAAGATATATAACATATTCAGTTATTTGTTTGACGGTACCAACATAAAAATACACATCTACCATAATAACATAATATACCCTACTTTAAGCGAAATTCCGAAAATTCTAAAAAATAACCACGATTTACCCATTGCAGGGCATCTTGGCTCTATTAGAATGTTGAACCGCATTAGAGAAAGGTACTACTGGAAAAACATGCGCAGCGACATAGAAAATTACATTAAAAAATGCCAATCTTGTCAGCTAAATAAAGCCTTGCGCAAGGTCAATAGGGCACCCATGGTAATAACTTCCACGTCAACTTCACCCTTTGAAAGGCTATCCCTAGACATAGTAGGTCCTCTACCGGAAGCCGGCAGTGCCAAACTAAGATACATACTTACAATGCAGGACGACCTTACTAAATTTTCACTAGCATATCCTTTACGTTGCAATACGGCCGAGGAGTCGTGCGAATGTCTCTTACACTTTATATCACTATTCGGAATTCCTAAACATATACTTACAGACCAGGGCACAAACTTCACCGCCGAACTTTTTAAGAAAACGTGTGAATTCCTTAAAATCAAGCAGTTGTGGTCGACTCCTTACCATCCTCAGACTCAAGGCGCCTTAGAAAGGTCACATTCTACCCTTAAAGAGTACCTTAAACCATACGTAAACGAGAACCAAGACAACTGGCCTCGATACGTTTATACAGCCATGTTGGCATATAACACTGCCATACACTCAACTACACATTACTCACCATACGAATTGCTGTTTGGGCACAAACCAAACATCCCAGATTCCATATATGATGTATCTAACCCTACTTATCCTGAATATGTAAAGATGCTACAGCATCGAATGAAGCATACTCGCGACAAGGCCAGGGAATACATCGAAAAATCGAAAGTAAACTCTAAAACTTATTACGATTCAAAAACTCGACCTGTGACGTACCGAATCGGTAATTACGTCATGCTAAAAAATCACGCTCGGCTACGAAAAGCCCTATCACCTGTATGGAAAGGCCCATACAAAGTGGTCAAAGTACACGGTAACCATACGTTATCGTTACTCATAAATAGAAAACATGTAAAGCACCATTTCGATGAAGTAAAACATGTCGAAATCCAAAACATTCCTGGTGCGACATGATATTTCTCTTCTTTTAGTTGTAAGAATTTTATATACATTACACAATAAATAAATATAAAAAAATAGACGTAGGAAATATATATACACATATACATACATATATATATATATATATATATTATACAATATGTATACTTAGTACTTACCTTAGACAATTCTTATTTACAGTTCAACCCAAAAGCAGCCTCACCAAGATTATGTTCAACCAATCACTTCAAGTGCAGGTGTCTATTTCGATCACCTAGGAACTTTAAAATTAAAAATGCCTTATTGAAAATTTTAATCCCTGTAGATATATCGCACTTAGGTCCACATATCACAAACATTAGAGACTCTTTGGAAAATACAAAACAACTATGTGGCAAAACTCAGATTAGGGAAGTAGATATAGAATGCCACAATATGCTTAAACCTTTAACAGCACGATTTCACGATATGAATAAAGAATTCGAATCCATAGCATACCTATCAGAAAACAGGGTCAAACGTAGCGCTTGGTTTGGTGGAATAGGCACTGTTATGAAACACATTTTTGGCACTCTTGACGAAGATGACGCTCTGAAGTATGATGAAGCCATCGAAAAAGCACAAACAGACGTAAAAGCTCTCACCTCTTTAATGAAAGAGAACATTTTGGTTACCACTTCTATCATGTCAAATTATAATGAAACTGTAACAATAATAAGAAATAATGAAATGAAATTAAAAGAGAGTATTGACACACTCTCTCTCTCTGTAAAAAATATCTCTGAAGTAACTAACGGACTACATATCCTTGCGATGGTAAATGAAATATTTTCTCACCTCGAAACTTCAATACTTACCTTGTCATTTCAATTAGAAGATATAACGAATGCCATTTTATTCAGTAATCAAAATATATTACACCCAGCCATTGCAACACCACAGGAATTGTATAGAGAAATTGCCGATAATTATCGACATTTACCCAACAACTTGGAGCTGCCAATTTCATTAGATATAAAATTAATCTATCAAATTTTGAACATGTGTAATATAATATGTTATTATATGAACAATAGAATTGTATTTTTGCTTCAAATACCATTGGTTGCGATAGAAAATTATGTACTCTTCCACACCTTACCCTTACCTACTCCTTACAATCCACAAGAACCAAATGCATTTAGTTTGATAATACCAGACACAAAGTACATAGCCATAACTAAAGACAGGTCACATTATTGCAGAATAAATAATTTAGAAAATTGTAAAATTGTACCACCTAACACATACATTTGTGACATATCCAATATTTATTCGACAGATGCAAAACCCAGTTGTGAAAGCGAGATTATGTCTAAAATTATTAATAAAATTCCTTCAGAATGTCAGACAAAATTTATATTTGGAAATATAGATACATGGAAACCGTTAGAAAACAACAGATGGTTGTATGTACAATCTTCCCCTAATAAGTTGGCTATTGATTGTTTAAGTGAACCTCTATCCGAAAACAGTATCCTAGGAACAGGCATAGTAACCATCCCGGATGACTGCATCGGATTTTGTAAAAACACCATTTTAATCCCGAAATATAATACTTTTAACTTCACATCCACAATAGGTCACGTACCAGATTTTAACTTAATAGATGACAGCTGCTGCGATATATCAGTATTTAAAAGTGTAACATCTGATGTGCCCCTATCAACTTACATAATATTGATTTAGATGAATTCAATTCAAAAAACAAAATTATAATGGATACCCTATTAGATAAAGTAAAAACAATAGAAACTGAACCGCATATTGTAAGGTATGGGACACATTATATGACTACAATCATAATTATTTTAATAGTTTGTATCTCTTTTATTTCCTATAAAATGTATTCTTATTATTATAAACTCTGTAAGTCTGCAGGCAAACCAAATATTAAAACTGTTGACCCAAACCAGTCAGAACCTATAAATGACCCCGAAGTAGAAGAAATTCCGTTACCAAATCTAAGAACACACTTTTAAAATTCTGTATGAACTTTGTATATCCTACTTACAAAAGTTCATTCTATGGGGGGAGGTGTTATACCCCTGTACAGTAAGGGATCATGCATACTAGTGCACCCCGAATTGCATAGATAACCAAATAAGATTGATATAAATACGACTGTTGGGAACAGACAGTCAGTCTTATTAGCTAACTCGAACCACTCGCGCGGTTTGCCCTCAGACCCTTATTTCATTGTAATTTTCCGAATATATGTGTATAATTAAAAATAGTTTTTTTTAAAAACCATATAAGAAGGGTCCTTATAACAGTACGGTCAGCCTCGGACCTTTTGTTTGTATGGAACTTGTAGGTTCTTTTTGGTGTTTCTTAATATTTTGGTGAAAATTAGGATATGATTTTCGAATGTTGGGTGGTATGGTTATATGAAAAGGTGCTGGGAATTATAGGTTCAAAATTTTTTGGATAACTTTCGGCGATACATAAAGGATATGAACAATGTTCCAAGCATTATGCATTTTATCCACCAAACTATGTTCCACAAAGGGTACTTACTCATGTTCATTGAATTTAGCCGAAAGTCGCATCAAAATTCCGCCACCAAAAGTTACAGCGTTGAAATGTACTTTTAAATTTTAATACACTGTACATCGAACGTCGGAAATGAAATTACACCTCGCGATGTTATAATGAAACTCCATTATATTTCAAAGCTAATTTTGTCAACGTATTAAAATTCTCATTTCAGTGTGCATTGGACGTTTGTTCACGTTATTGAATCTGTCTATTGTAATGGTCGTTGATTTGACGTTTTCTGATTGAAATAGTGGAAATCATAATAACATCCACTCATCTGTCTACGTATGTCAATATGTATGGACTATATGAATATATTTGTACCGATATTGTTGTTTATGCTTGCCCTATTTACAGTGCGTTTAGTAAGTTCAAATTTACAGTTTGATAAAGAATTTCATATTGGACCGGCAGGCGACTATTGGCTCACTTTATTGCTACCGATCATCGAATTTGAATTCCAAAATAATTAGAGAATTTAATGAGTCTTCACATAGTTATTCTTCGATGTAAATATGACAGCAAAGCCGTTGTTTTACGTCATTTTCATGCGGATAAACGACTTAATTAAACGTTTGTATTTCCATATCCTCGGAGGACCAACAGATGTAACGATATACATAAGTAGCTAATTTGGTTTCATTATAAGCGAAATTTGTTAAACACCATACAAACAACTGCATTAACGCAACATTTACTTTAATGAATCTTGAATTTCCGGTAAAATATAAAATGCTATTGATATTGGAAGCTTTGCAGAATGTAGTTTTAAGCGTAACATTCGGAAGCATACGGTGGATTTGCAAACTTCTCGATATATCGCGAAGGCTTACGGCGGCTTGCGCGTAATCCTGACTTGTACTAATGTTGTTTTTTTTTCTGTTACTTTGTCGCCTTCTTCTATCAAATATAAAGCTATTAAGGAATTTATTGAAGTTATTTTGATTATATCTGTATCAATCCATATACGTCCCTCTGCAGGGCCCTGGTTTCCTCTACACTCGACAATACGATTTACCTGTATCTTTGCTCAAAAAAATCTTTTCTCACGGGTATTTGAAACTATAAGAGATTTTTTGATCTCACAAACCCGCAACAAATACTTATGGATCACATGGAAATATTTTATGTTGAAATGCAAACAGATGTCTCTCATGTTATAGTCAGTGTCTTAAAATCACCATACAGATTCACTAAAATGTCTATGTTAAATGAAGTCCGCCACCCTGCATTAGGCTAGCGTGATGCTTTTGTACCACGAAACCTATCATTATATTCGTTATGAATTAATCACCGCGTTCTCCCATATCTTATGTCACATATTGGTAATCGATGTCAAAATAAATAAAATAAAATAAAATTTATTTCGGAACCAAACAAATAATGTAACAATCACAATTTTGCCATAATAACTGTATCAGTTATTACTGTGTCGCTCAAAGTTTCACAGAAGGAATCGATGCGTTATGCAAGTTTGCGATGTGACTACGAGCTTGATTTAACGCTGTGTTGTACTTGTGTTGCATTGTATCCCTGATATTGATCTTTGCCAAGCCTTGTCTTTTGTGTCTTAGATGTTTTTGTTAATTTTTAATAGCTTATGTTAAATATTTTCCGTTATTAATATGAATGGAGTAAAAGTTTGTAACCACGCGCTTTATATAATGCGGTGTTGTGTTGCAGGCACTGTGTGTTAGATATTGATCTTAACCCTTTCCTTTACCGAGTTTCAGTGTGTGTTTACTATCTTAGATATTTATACAGGGTGATATTGACATATGGTATATTATTAAACTCACATGTTTCTCACCACCCCAGGTGACCTTGTACAAAACTTTAAGAAATACAGAGACTAAAATCACAATCTTTGACAAAAAACTGTCAAATCTAAATCACGATTTTTGATTTAAAAAGAACCTTAAAATTCGTGATTCTAGTTTTGACAATTTTTAGCTATCCTGTATTACGAGTATTTTTACCACTTAGCTGAATTCAAAACTTAAATAAATAAAAATTTCGCACCTGGGCTATACTTATCAAAATATTAATATTTTTCAATCGTATCTAATAACGTTAATGCGAAAAGTTTTAGAACTGCGTCAATTTTCCATCAAAGTTCTTCTTAAACAAATAAGCGCGATACACCCACTAGTCTGGGAAAGTCGTGGGTTCCTTACTGGCCTTTAAAGAATGCGTAGGCTCTATTGGCGAAAGCGTGTCGCTTTGGCCATTTAAAGGCGAAAATTAATCCGAAACGCTTCGCCATAGGAAAGAAATGACCCGTATAAAATTATATTAAAAAAAAAAAATTTAAAAATCTTTACACCACATAATAATAATAGAATTTTCAGAAAAATGTCAGGGCCACACATACATTTATGTAGTATAATTAATGAAACCATGTTAACCCCATGCCAGACTGCAATTAGCGAGAACCTTCCTACTCAACGCGAATCACTAAAAAGGTTTTGATGTTACAAACGAAGCTTTAATCTTATTACAGGATTAACTTGTTCTTTCCTTTGTTCGCTTATGGTTAATGGAGTCTGCAAGAATCTTAGATGCTTCCGTGCACTATCCAATTAAGGACTTGAGGTATCCTTACAAAGAAATTGAAACGAGTGCTTGCGACGCCACGAGAGGTTTTCCTTTTATTTATGGCCATGGTATAAGCCGTTGTAGACTCTGCGTAGACCTCGCGTAGCACACGTAGCAAAATCGTAGCGTTCAATAAATATAACGTAACAATGTGTAGTGCATTGGAATTGGTGTCAAGTCGAGACACTTGTAGCACTCAAGACTACGGGGAATTGCATTATGTAGTTCCTACACTTGTCGTTCTTGATAGTTACATATCTGTATTATTTCCGTCGGTAGGATTTCTGTTATAAGAAAACAATTTTATTGAAGTTTCAAAATGTGTATTATTTTTACTAATGTGGATATCGGTAGAAGTCTTATTTGTAGTGGCATTAATTAAATTATCAAGCATTTATTCACTATGGGACTGCATAGTCCTGTTTGGGTTTTTCGGTAATTATTATTAATTGAATTTAAGTTTTACTTTTTATTTGAAGACATCAAACTTTTACGATAAAGGGTGTTGTTTCATGAATATTTTCGTGACGCATTAGATGAAAGCATATCGAAATTTAATAACCTAATATGTAGAAAAAAAATGAGTTAAACATATAATTCTCATAAAAATGTAATAAGGGGATTCAAGTGGTTAAACGCAACTCTCCTTAGTATTCCATTTTACCAAAAGGGCAGTAATTCCGGTCCCGAAAGGTTTACAACAAATTCCAAGCAACATAAATAGGTTAATTAAATAAATTAAACTTCAAAGGCTGTATACGTCTGTTAAAACACAAAGAAAAGCTTTAATTATAAAATTGTCTAATGAATATTTAATACATCGTAAAAGATACTATCTGAAGTATAGTAGATATTACAAAGGGTTTTTGCTGAAAAACAAACACTCGAATTATGGTATAATACGGTTTAGCTTGTAAAAGTTAAAATATTCGGGTAAGCATGTTAAATACAAAAATATGTCATTATTAATATGTAAGTTATTTTAAATTAAAAGTAACACAACGTATTTATTGTCGCAAATTCTTGTGATTCACAAGTAGTTTTGAAAGTGGGCGCCGTGAGACAGAAAGGCCTTTCGTAGTTTTTGACAACTTCTAAACCAGACTTATATCTTAATACAGGAATAAGACTATGTTTGTGTTTTTTGTGAATGTTAGATACATACATAGTTACATAAACTATGTATGCATCTAACATTCACAAATACGCCTTTTCCCAGAAAGGAAGGCAGAGGTGCAACCTGGACACCCACGTTTCACTTTGTGTATTCCGTCCCATGATGTGATAGAGGGCGAGCCTATCGCCATATTGGGCACGAATTCCTGACTCCGGGCTGGTAATGAATAGAAAAATCTAAAACTCGCTGTGCCCGACTCGGGATTCGAACCCGAGGCCTAAGCTTTGTAATCATACCGTAGTACAATTACGCCATCGAGGCAGACGTTTGTGAATGTTGGTTGTATGTATTATTATTTTATAAGTAACTTCATCATAGCCATGTCAGACTCAAAAATAATTTTATTTGCAAATATATCTCCGTATGATCTTTCAAATTATTTCAATACATCTTTAAAAGTATTTATTCTTCAATAAAATATATTGGAAAATATTTATTAAGAGTAAACAAAATTAAGAAACAGATGAATGAGACCTAAAGTTTCGTTGGCTTTTTGCCATTTCGAATATAACATACTGAGTCATACAGAAAGTTTTCCAAGTTGGAATTTTCAAATACTTGGTTTGTATTGAAACGTAATAAATATTTGGACAAATATGCTCTTGTGTCGTCCATTAAATTTCTATGAAGTATAATTGTTTTTTTTTTAAATATCACATTTATTATCTTTGTTGAGGTAAATGATAATTTTTCGCCGTCTTTTTACCGTAGGATAGTCGTGTCCACATGAAGAGGATGTCAACAGTAAATGTCATATGAGATTTGCCAACCCAAGTCTGTTGTATTCCAATATTAGCTAATGTATTTGCCGTTTCATGCGTACCAGTTTAATGTGACATCATTTTATTGAGAAATAAGGTTATAGGCAAGGCGTATCCTGATCATTCGTTGTTCGATACAACTAGGCCAACCTGGTCGAAATCAAACACACAGGCTGAACCGGAAATGCGTAAACTTGCGTATCACGTGACAGCCTCCGTGAGGCAGTTGGTTAGCCACCACCTGTGAAACGAGATGCCGCGGGTTCGAGACAAATATTTGTGCGAACTACAAGTATTTGTTTCAGGTCTGGGTGTTTGTGACACCGAAAAGTCTGTCGTAGTTTCTGATACCCACGACACAAGACTCAATCTTAGTATGGGGTCAGGACTATGTATGTGACTGTTGGTTGTATTTATTTACATTATGACGGTTTTATCACCATCAGTGATAATATGGCTATTCGAATACGAGAATCTCACCACCAGCAAAATCTTTATTCTTCTTCTTGTAGTGCCTCTCCAACTATTGAAGATTGGCAGTCAGCTCAGCATACTGTTCTTTGTCTCGTGCGAGGCGAAATAGTTCTAAAATCTGTGTTACTCATTTCATAATGTTCAGTAAAGGTGTTTGTAAAATATATGTATTGTGAATTTGTTACCTTCCGTCGAGGAATTTGAGAAAGTCATTTTGTACGTCTGCGTTCGTTCCGTCTCGAAATGAAAAATTCCTCGCTGAGCCATCGGGGATTGAACAAAAGAAACGTTTCATAAAAGGCTGAGGTTACTCGTTTAAAATCGCAATTGTTAAAACATTCCTTATTACACATTCCGTTATACATTTCGTGATTATAAGGTACGACTTCAATGTTGTTTGAGCGAGCAATCTTTTACTATAGTTAATTGTGTTCTTGATTATTTCTGCTATTGTTATATAATGTACCTACACATATCACATGCTTAGTATTTATATGTATTAATGGCTGTAATAGTGCAGTGTTTTTATAAAATATATTATAATTTTTTTAGGTAATTATAAATCCAAGATACATATATTTATAGCATTACACTTGAACAATGTTGTATGAAATGACCAATAAATTTCAGCTACAGTGTGGCACTATATTGGCACTATATTCAAATTCTGTAAGTCGAACTTATACGATGATGGGAATAATACAAGGATTGGAAAATCCCTGTTCAATCGCGATTGAATATAATTTCCTCCAAACTAAATGAACACATCATTAAACACGCTCTTTAACTTTCGATCCATCGTTAATAACATCAAAGCGATGACCTTTTAATTAAACAGACGTTTCTCGGAATTTGAATGTGGATCCGATACTTTGGTATGCGGTTCGGATTAAAGTCGTAATAAGCTCGGATTTTATCGAACGTTAATAGAAAGGATCTAATTATATAACATAATCGTTTCTCAAATATAACTGGATGTAATATTGGCTTTTGGGATGGAATTAAGCTGGCCGAATTTTTAGGTATACCAGGGTTTTTTTAATTGCTTAGGTCCAGCGAACGAGCAATCAGGTCACGTGATGGTAAATGATCACTGCTGCCTATGAACTTCCACTACGCTCTGATCATAAATGTGTTGCCGGACCATCAAGGGGGTAATGGGGCGGGAAGAAAAAGGATGGGAAGAGTGAAGGGCATCCGTTAATCTCACTCACCGTGTCCTTCTACTTACATTTATGTGTGTATGTTATAATATGTAAATTTGATTAACATTGCCTTGTTTTACAAGTGAAGCCAAACATCATGGGGAAAATTGCTAAGAGTCTTCTACAAGAACATCAAAAGTACCTATGTGAAATCTACCGACGTGCATGAGGCTAACGCGGTGGACTTATAAATGTCTAATCTCGAATCTCACCTGAGCAGACAGTCGGTCTTGTTATAAATCTAATATTTCCGCAAGATGGTTAAAAAATCACGTATAAGATAAGGACAGGCACAAGAACAATCGTATTCATTAGGCTTCATGGCCTATTTTCCTCCAGCAAACATTTTAAAAGACAATATTTTTAAGGCCAGTGCAAATACGTCACATGCGACCGCCAATAACGGCCTGACATTTTGTACAG
The DNA here is from genome assembly GCA_905220455.2 of Deilephila porcellus. Classification (NCBI taxonomy): domain Eukaryota; kingdom Metazoa; phylum Arthropoda; class Insecta; order Lepidoptera; family Sphingidae; genus Deilephila; species Deilephila porcellus. Next base: position 9,272,185 of record LR999986.1, on the reverse strand, counting down.
TATACGAAATGAATTGACACAGTTTGGCCAAATTGGATTCATAAAGAGCGGGATTGTCGGATCAATGCGTTCTGTTTGTTAATCTCTACGTAATTGTCGTTATCCGATTTCGGACGGCGAGTGCGAATTTCGTTCATACTGTGCTCTCGATTTAAGGTTCATGGGGAATTGTTTAATGACCTCGAATGAAATGTTTTCCTAAAACTTTGTTGTTGGTATTTGGGCTTTGGCTTAGTAAATGGTTAATGGCTAAATAACCGTCGTGCGGATTTTTTTGTAGAGTATTGCCAGGATTTTGATGATGTGTCAAATATGTCATTTATATTGACTATTCAACGTAGATCGTACTTACCAATGGTTAGTTATTAAGTTATTCAAGTTTCAGAAACATACAAGGTAATTGAACACATTTCGCTTCGCTTTTCACTCTCAAGAAAAAATAAAGCCAAATAAAAAAATATATCTCAGTGATAACGTAGCTTTAATTCCACTATTCAATTTAGGGAAATGCAGTAATACGTTTTATTAGCAGATATAGGAATATGTAAAAGATATAAATAATAAGTGTTGAACACTAAAGATATAGAGACAATGTAGCTAATACCAGCTCTCCATTAAATTTAAATTAACAATGGGATTGAGCACAAAGCGCGGTGGTCCGGTCTATCCGCGATATCGGCGCTACCAACATTCCGGGCTCTATTCAATAGAAATCGCTTGCGGAACATCTTATTTATGCACCTTCTGTAGCATAGGATTTGCTAGCTGTGTTGATAAAGGGATTTGTAAAATCATAGTTTTGCTGAAGATAGCAGAATATAGTAGTAAAATTGGCTGGACTGAGATGGTGTCTGTAAAAGATAGATAGAATTTAACAGCTGTATTGTTACTGTATTATAACAAATATCTTGTAAATAGAAAATAAGTAGGTGCTATGTGTATGGACTTGTCATAAGACCTATTAATTAATTGCTTATGTGACCAATAAACGAATTTCATTTCATTTCACTGTGTTGTTGGGGAAAGAGATTGGTGTTCAGTCAGTAATACACATCTTCTATTCTCCATTCTCTCTCCCTTTCCATATCTATTTTCAAAAGCTGGCAAAGCGATTAATTTATTCAATACCAATAGGTTTTGTGGAGAGCGGAGATTATTTATCATCATTAAGGCTGGTGTTAATATAAAATGACATTTCTGATTTTGATACCACCGCTAACCTCACGTAGGTAGATAAAGGGCAGGTAGAAATAAATTAATGTCCTTTAATATCACCTAAAAATAGCAAACTATATTTTTTAGTAGACAGCCCAGCGCGACTAAATAAAATTACGTATCAAATAATATTTTCTAACATTCCAAAGTGACGAAATTCGATTAAATGAGGGTCTAAAAGTGATGTTAAATAAGTTAAGTATTATTGAATAAGTCCCAGGTACACGACCTCAAAATAAGCGTGGGTTAATTGACACAAGCAGCTTGGCAAATATAGAGTTGTTTTGACTGCCGACGACAAGTAGTGTTTGCACAAACAATGGCCGAACGAAATAAAAACAAAACTTTGCTTCGCGGTCTTGGTATTGCGAGTTACATAAATAATTGGTTCAAACGTTGGGTTTTAAGAAATTAATTGAATGTAGAATTTAATAAAGTTGATTAAAAAAGCTCAAGTTTGATTGTCATATCGAAATGGGGTTAATGATTAGTAGTTAGTTGAGGAATAGATTTAGTCGTGGAATCTTGGTGTGATACGAATTTACTAATAATATTACCACAGAAAACGACAGTTACCATCAAAGCATCACCAGTTTACCATATGCTGTACCGATACCCACACGACATGGTAAAACCGGATTTGAAAGTATTTGGAACTGACATTAATTTTCCAAACTATCTTTGTTACGCGCCCCTTCACAATTAAGGGCTAATGATTCACAATTAATATATTCGTATCACGGGTAATGACATTCCAACTTTGCCGATTTATTCCGCAAAAGTTCACACACGGGGCACATAGAACTCGAATAAACTGCAATTAGCCGTCCCTACACCCTATCAACGGGGCTTAAAATTTGGGATTATCAACATAAGGTTTGGACGAACCACCTCGGAACTAATTAGTCTTGGATAAGGGATATACATACATCACAGGTTGGGTGTCGGCCGCTAAATTAGCCGTGCTCGGGTAATTGAAACGAGAACAACTTTTGCTGTGCTAGTAAGCCGTATGAGACTAAAATATACACGAAATAAGTAAGGCTGTATAATCTGGTTTCCTTTACTTTGTTGCTGAAAAATGCCGAATGGCGGGAATTGTGATTTGACAGTTGGGTATACTAGTTCTAACTAATTATTTTAAGGTTATTGTTTACAAAGTAAGTTTGAATAATAGCTGCCTTTATTTTCATTGATGCAAATGTTCTAAATGCAAGCCATTAATAAAAAAAATACGATGACGATAAATTCTGTTTGCTTGTTATCCGATTTGTTTGAGCAGCTCAGTGCATGCGGCAGTAATTGTCGCCAGCGATGCGATACGATTGCCTCCCATCATGCTCCTATAACATCCTCTATACGGTTCCATTTCACTCCTGCCTAGACTCGGTGCATCATTATTTTTATTCACGTTAGAAGTTTTCGCATATCCGTTTACGACCTGCATGTCTGTCTTCAACTCACTGGATATGTAATGTAATCCCAGAGAGATTCTTTAAATTGAAAAACGCTTTAAATATTTGTTCGACGTGGGCGCTCAAAGCTATTACGTTGATCTAAATTCTAAAGCTATGAAATAGACTTAGATGTAAGTACATTTGAGGACAAATTATACTGCCCAAAGACTTCTTTAACTTTAGTGCTCAGTGTCATTAAAATGCGTGCCGTCGATAATAGCTTACAAGAGTTTCAGTGGTTGTTGTACAGGCTGGCCGGAAGTGTCTTATCTCTATACTACACATTATAGTTCAATAAATCCAAACCAATACCATCCCAAATATCATTTACGCCTCACACTTTACGAGATAATTAATTTCCCGAGTTAATAAGCGGCTTGCTTTAGAGGTAATTCGTTTTGGACGTTAAACATGTTCTCAACTCGGTGTTTGACACGTGGGCCGGGTGTAAAATACTCGTGTAGGACATAACGCGGTATACAGCGGGTGTAAAACACATGTGTTACGTACGATCTGTTGTTTTAATCTTTGTTAGTGAGTTGGAAACGTACTGTATATACAAAAGTACTGTATATGTTGGGTTTGTTACAAATAATCCAGTTTGTATATGTTTTGGTATTTTTGTCATTAATAGTAAACATATAAGTTGCTCAGGAATTTGGTTGGTCTGACAATAGCTTTATCTCGTTTTAAGACGGATATTCAGCGAACTCTAATTGGTATTAAATATACTTCTACCAATCCCTGTTATTGAAACTCTTTCAGAGTGTAATCTTTTAAATGTAATTATGAATGGTATAAACCGACACTAAATTAGTTATTTAAATAAAGCATCATTTCACTTGCACACTTAATGATAATAATTTAATAATAATAAACTAATATAGTTGAAATAGGAATAGAAAATAATAGAAAACTGCTTTATAAAACGAGATAAGTTTTATGGAAACATAATTACTAATTATACAGATTTACTACTGTAGAAGCTACTATATTTAGTATTATTATTAGCTAAGCAATGTTGCGACTATTAAAGTACAATTCCAAGAATCAAATTATGCTATCTCGTTTGTACTTAAATTGACGAACGAGGTTAGCGTGGTGGACTTTATGGCCTAACCCCTCTCAACCGTACTCTCGATTGCAGAGGAGACCTATACCCTGCAGTGAAACGTATATGGGCTAATACAGCACAGGCCAATGAATAATGATAAACTGAATATTACGCGAACGAAGCCGCAGTACAATGCTATTGTTAAATAAAATAAAAATCTGTCTTCTGTAGTCCTGTAGTAGAAATTAAGAATCCAAAATAAAGTTATAAATTCCTAACTACAAGCTTGTAGCCAAAAATACAGCTAGCAATATTTTAGATCGAATGTGAAATTTGATCAAAATATTTCGTGATTTCAGCAATATTGGTGTCGTGGTGCAAATACACAGATATTTGTAGGTAGTCGACTCGACGCTTGTAACAGACGAAGGGGGTATACTCATGAGTGAAACTTTTACAACCGCATCGTCGTAACGCATTTTTTATTTACACCTTTTATGAGCAATGAATTGAAATTCTTTACGCGTGTGATGATAATAATCTGCCTTTGTTGCTTGTTCTTTGTGTTATGTTATTTGTACTGGATGAAGGATGAAGTTTCTACGTGGTATAAAACCTCGTGTATTCTTATTTGTGTTCTGTGTATCTAAATAAATGTGAGTTAAAATTTTATGTCATCATTATAGAGAATAAATACCTTGATAAAATAGGTGGCTTTATACCATAGCAGTTGGACCTGGACTGGTTTATTTTTGTCGGTCAGCCTATGTAATCTGGCTTTAAAAAATATATACATATGTACGTTATAAACTACATGTAGTCGCTGCTATAAAGACGATGCATTGCTTTTCCATTTTATTTCTTCAAATTTTTGTTCTATTTTTAGGCGACCTTTATAAATCAATTTTATACAATTCATTTTGTATCATATTTATATCACTTCGCAGTCAAACAAAAAATCCATCCACTACACGTTTGACAACATGTGCACCCCTCTTAAAATGTTGTCCGCAACCATTGTGGGTTTTATTTTATTTCCCCACCTCCGCCGTGGGAAATTCTAGTTTCGTCGACAGATATTGAGTTACCACACGAGTTGTGTGAAATAAAAGTATCGTGTTTTTTCTGTAGCCGTGTTGCCACTTGTGTCATGCTCGCGTTTTACTTTTGTCACTTTCCTATCCGTCTTTTGGGAGTAGGTATTGTACACTCTTTGTGAAATCTATGCTTTATTTATATTCTTTCAATCTTTGTTTTTGTCTTATCTTTTGTTGGAAATATAAAAATTGAATGACGCAATTGATTTTGTTAGTTTCGATTGAGTTAATAATGGTACTTATATATTTTCGCTTCTATGGGTAATGCTAGTACTAGTAATATTGTCAGCTTACGTCACATTAAACCGATATAAGGATCATAACAGCATGCCAAAACTTAGAACGGTACCTAGATTGCTAAGATTGTATTTTTTTTTAATTAGATTCTATTACTGCACGTATAAACTTTGACTGTTCATTAACCAAATCGTGAGTTCTACAAATAATCAAACAATATTAATATCGAATTGAATTATTTCGTAAGCTACCTTTTATTAAACAATGTTCTCGTATGAATGTACGATTAATAGTCATTTATTATAGTTGAAAATAGGTATCTATATCAGCCCATATATGTCCTACTGTAGGGCACGGACCTTCTCTATAATTTAGAGTACGATTGACAGATGTTAGGCCATGTAGTTCTCCACGCTGGCCTCGTGCGGGTTGCCGGACTTTTCATACCATACAAATTCTTACAAATGCTATGGAATGAAGGTTTCCTCACGATGTACATAAGTTGAAAGTATGACAAAATAAATCAACTTGCAATAACAAACTTAACTGACGATCCATTGGCGTAGAAGCTAAGTTATCTTTTTACGCCGGAGGTTGTAGATTTGATCCGGATAAACCGCACGGATAAACTTTTGTACGACTTAAAGACACTTGCTTCTGTCTGAGTGTTTATGCATGTAGAATTTGTATTTGTAAAGCACAAAGTCGATAAAGGAAATCCAAGTGAGGGCCAAAACGTCAATGGGTATTACTCATAGATGTAGTATAACATAGATCGGCAATGTATCATTTTGAGTGAAACCAAAACGAGAATATGATAGTGTGCGTGAAGTTTGCATGTGTGCGTGACAGATAATGCTGCGCCATGCTCTGTCGATACTATCATATCGATATACCTAACGGCCCAACCAATAAAATAAAATTTTATAGATATATATGAGACATTTCATGGTATTTTAACAGAAAAATAATTATTGTGTTTATTTCAACACAGATACGTAAACACAAGTAAATAAAGATAAATCGTCATATTTGAGAATAATTTTATTTGACAAGTTTTGTAAAGCATTCCTTATAATAATATCTAATGTTCTATTGTTTTATTAGAATGGCAGCCTCCGTGGCACTGTTAATTTGAAACCGGCTCAGAAATGGTAAATTACGCACACGAAATATTAATTAATATTTAGCAAATATCAATAGTGAATAAATAAAGTGAAGTAATAACTGTTATTATAGAATTGATGTTATACTACGAGATTATAAAATGAAGTGAAACCTCTATGGTCATTGACAATTTTTATCGACATAATATTATTGATCGAAACTGTCAATCAATCTCTAGCAAATGTTGGTTGAAATTATTATAAATTCACGTATATGATATCATTTTATATAGGCAATGGATGCTTTCTACGCATTTAAATAATGAATAAGGACATTCTGTTCTACCGATATACATACAAGGTTTGTCTTACAATTCTACAATATTGTCACTAAACAACATTGAAAAAAGTGATACGATCTTATGAAAAACTATGATTATTCGGGTTTTTACACTAAAATCAATCACATCCAAGCACTGGACAACTCACCATAATAAATTACATTTAATAAAAGTAGCTCAGTACTGAAATATTAAATAAATCAAGAAAATAAGCGAAATTTGTCGTTCGCTTAAATGACATATTTTCACACAAATCTCTATAGAACGCTCTCCGTGTAAACGCATGGTCGCATTATGCGTCTCGCTTTAATGTATGATTTAAATCATTCTATCTCTTTCACATTGCCGATCTATGTTATACTACATCTATGGTATTACTAGTAATTCTATAGAAAGATTATATATTAGTACTGCCCTCATTAACCCGCCTGTCCAGACTGTGTTAATATGCACATTTTTTTCTTTTTTAATCTTCGAAAGCGTAAATGTTCTACAGTAGAAAAATACAGATTATAGGTAACAGATGACTATAAACTATTAACATTATATCTTATTGACACCGTAGAAATACGTTCAAGTATCCGTCCTTGATGAATTAACATTGTTAATTCTATAATGTTTTTTTAGATTTACGCGAATGTTACACATTGATATAAAACAATTTTTTACGGATTTTATCGCGATTTGGTTTCATTTTTACATTTTTTAACTTTCCGACCTTTCGATGGCTTATAGCTTTCGTGGTCACAGGGCGGACTGAGTCATCCACTCAGTGACTGTTACGATTTAACTACCCTTAATTTTCAATTATTAAATTAAAAAGTTAATTTAATAATTGTTAATTCTCCGCGATTGTGATAGCACGTGTTTAATAAAACACAATTGAAATGACATGTCCAACTCGCCGATGATTTACGAGCAGAAACGTCATTTTTCTTTATCGTTTCAGCTCTCGATTTCCTTTGACTAATAAATAAATGTGAAACTGTATCATCTCACTGAGCGTGTTAAATAAGTAATAACTGTCATTGTGTAGGTATTTTATTCGTAACTAAGGAAAAATATGAAATGTCTCGACTATTATATGATGGGACAAAACAATCGCCAGTCATTTTCGGGTCGGCACGGCAATGATTTGCGGAATGTCTCATCTAATTAATGATTGTTTTGTCACCGCGCTAGAATTACGATCCTGTGTGAAACATTACAAGATTATCGACGCTTGTATAGACGGCTTTATTGTATTGTAATACGGGTGATATTGCTTTGTGCGTGCGGCGATTATACTTGCGTGGTTAGGTAGGCGTGACGTTTACAAATGGCACGCAGATGGACAGAGGGTTAGATCGCGAACGACATTATTGATGGGCCGTTGTGGTTGGAGGCTTCCGTAATATTGGCAGTAACACATACAATGTGTATTTATAAAGGTCAGGAGACATAACAACAGTTTTGGGTCAATTGGACATTTTTAGCATTGATCGCAATAAATAACTTTGAAGGAGTTACGTGCCACCACGACGGGGTTGGCTCGGTGTTTCAGTAATTTGAGGTGTTTAATATATTTTTTATATTTATTGGTTTATTAAAGAGGACAACACTTCACAATTAATATAAGTAAAGTGGTGTAGCACTTATCATTATAAATTCAATGAGCAATCATTTGAATACTCCTGAGACTTCATCAAATCATATTGTGATTATGTTCAAGGTATTTGTCGAATAACATATTGATGAAATAACCTTACGTAATTAAGAGACGAGGTGGACCGACGACCTGGTCCACGTGGCGGGGAAGAGCTGGATGAGGACTGCCCAGGACCGAACAACCTGGCGTGCATTAGAAGAGGCCTACACTCAGCATTGGGTGGATACATAGGCTGAAGAAGAAGAAGAGAATTAAGAGACTATTTGCTAACTGCAAATATTTATATATAATTAAGAATTTCAAATGTCACCATGTTTGCCACGACTTCTCAGGAAACAGTAAATGCTGAAGCCAATAATTTAAGAATCAGAAATATGAAAAAGAGTATTTGATACCCTAAGCCGTATTGAGGAGGCTAATTGGAATGGAGTAAGGTGAGAACTTTCCGGAGGTATGCCTACAGCATTAAACCCATGCGCCCTTGAAAAGACCTTACACATTCTCAAAAAAGTAAAAAAAAAAATTGTTTAATTATATAAATTATTTTCAAATCAGTATGTTTCATTAAATTGTTATTAAGGTAGAGTCAGGGTAACATTATCTCCGGTAAAGAAAAAAAATACAATGACTTTTATTTACTTTATTTATAAACACTTTATTCCACACACAAAAAAAGAACCAACTAAAATTGGAAATAGCATACGTAAAAAGGACAATTGGTGGTCTCATTCCTCAAAGGCAATGTCTTACAGTCAATCATGGGATAGATTTTAGAAAAGGAATAAGAGGAATAGAGGGCAGTCAGACTCTTATTAGAAAGAAAGAAAGATTATTACTGACCTATATATAAATTTCAAAACAAAAAAGAACTAAATGCATTAGTTACCTATTATAAGGTTTATTTGTCATTTATTTATTGTTTATTTATTAGCACGGTTATACCAATTACATTAATTAACAACTTATTAAATCTGTATAAATATTACAATAAAGAACAAAAATAAAATATTTGACTTATAACTAACATACAAAATATAACGCAAAAAATATATATATATATATATATATATATATATATATATATATATATATATATATATATATATATATATATATCAATAACATATTATTACAAAATAATAATCAAAACTTACAATCAGAAATAAACAAGTATAATATACATCACGCATTCAACTCACAGAAACACAAACAATTCGAACAAGATCACCTTCCATTCGTCTGTAAATATATCGAAGTGTGGTGCGCTGTCCAGGAGAGCATTGAGTGTGGTGAGAGTTCGCGGTATTGGGGACCTGGCACGCGCCACGGTACGACAAGTAGGGACTGCGAAGAAAGCTGTTTAAAGAAGAAACTGAAACTGAAACTGCTGCTGTTTTAAGAAAGCACTTAAAACCTCCCGATTCTATTTTAACATAAAACAAGTTTTTAAATAACATTATTATTCCAACCTCCTAAAACTCCTATTATATGAATTGATACTGTACATTTTTCATGCACGTTCCGGGTACAAACGCGCACACAGATGTTCCCCGAGGCTAAGTGTGAAAAGGCCAAATACAAACATTGTTTAACAGGTCGGCAATGTACCTCGGTCGGACTTCAACCTGTTTACATTTACCCAATTACTTATACATTCGTCCACACATCTTTGACATACATAGCGAACACGAATATGCTGTTGGCTCGGTGGCGATATGGATAATTTGGTATGAAAAAATAAGTCGAGCTTAGTTTGTAGTTTGATATTTGTATAGGCCTTGATTAGACTATCGTATGGGTGGAAAAGTCGTCGTAACTTTGTTTTTATTGCCTGGCAGATAAGCTATTGACCCGCCTGATAGTAAACGGCCATCACCGCTCGTGAGCTTTGGTTTTCTAAGCCCTTAATAGTATCAATAAATCAGACTTTCATGTATCATTTCATTCATGTTTCATGGATGGCATAAATTATCTTCTGCTGATACAAAATAATGGTAGCCTTATCAGAAACATAAAAATATTCAATATTATTTGCTCGAAATCTTCAAAAAGGTAGTTGCTAGAGCAATTCAACTTTAGATATGAAGCAAAATAATTGGGTCCGATATCTCTATGACAAAGACAGAGTATACGAAATTGAAATTGGTTCAGTGATTCCTTAAACAATTCCCTACAATAGTTCACATCTATCGCATTTCTACATCTTTGTATGGAATTGGTTTAAAGCGTAAACATTCTAGGGTTGCTAGAGCTGTTTCAGACAGGAAGACAAATTTAATCTTAATCAGGACTATTACGGTGAACAAGAATTTATTAAGTGATTCAATAGTTTTTGTTGATATTTTATCTCTCTCGTTAACTTTGGAATTGGGAAATTAATCATTCGCAATATTTGATTGCCAAAATCGGTCAAATTGCAATGAGAGAATGTAAGCTAGTAACTTAAAAAGCGTAGCGTCGATATATAAGGCAAACAGAGGGCCTAATAAGGTTGCATGCAGGAAGTCGCCAAATGCAGACTGATCCGAAGAGACCATTGTGGTAGAGGTGGTGGAGGCCTATATGGAGATGATGATTCTATGAATGATATAAATAACACCAATTACCTTAAGTCCTCAACACACATAGCCAAAAAGTCCAATTTTATTATAATATATGCTACTTGTAAAATAATAACAAAAAATCTAGTTCATAAATGTGGCATTGAAAAAGTCAGTGGACAGTGGCCCGACAGCCCTGTAACAAGATATAAAGATCAGCTCATGCGTGTCGGGCCGAGCCAGATTCCTACGTGACTCTTTTGTGAAGGCTGCCGTCGGTCAACGGGTCACCGAATCGCTTCCTCGACCCAACAATAATAGTTAGTACCGATATTACGCCATTATTGATATGCTGTCTATTTTTTAATATCTACTTCACAGTTTAGTTAATGCTTAATGATTTTGCAAAGCTGTTGATCAACTCATTGTACTCCAATAGAGTGATTTATATTGAAGTCCAGGACAAAAGGATACATTTTGATGGCATAAATTTCGAGATCTTCCTTATTTTCAAATATAGGCATTGCTCATGGTTTCTTAGATTTACGTGAATGTGACACATTGAAATAAAGCTATTTTTTACGGATTTTTTCGCTGAGTGAAATTGTAAAAGTCACTGAGCGGCTGACTAACAAAGTTAACAAAATGTAAAAATTAAACTAAATCGCGATATAATCCGTAAAATAATAGTTTTATTTCAATGGGCATTGCTAGTAATTTTCTAATAGCCAATAGGTATGGTTTCTTTTATCGAAGCCGTTACTTATAAACATGTTACTATCCCGGGTTTTACACCACTAAGCTCTCATATCCTGATCATTAATTTGAATACCAATCATCACTTGTTTCCCCTAGGCCCTTGGTAACTTCATTATTCAAAACAGAGAGATCATTACACACAATATCACGTCACGCCCGCCATAGGCAAACGCGATAGCTCTTAACTCACAAATTGGCAGCACTTCCACCCTTACACCGTTAATTCACGTACTCGGGATTACCTGCATTTCAATTTACACGTTATGGCTAATTAATTTTCGCTCAGTCTCGACGGCGGGTCGGGAATAAATTTGTTCACGGCTCGCGTCATACGCTATAGGGAACGAGGTACTGGCTTTTGTTGGCAGCTTTTTATTTTCATAGTAGGTAATGTGTTTATTCTTGAAGGTCAAGTTCACCTTCAGTGCTGTCCAGATAGTGTCAAGTGGAGGATGTATTTGGATGTATTTCTATTTTTGACTGTTTTAACGGCCTGCTTAAGGGATATTCGCTGATCGAAGAGGCTACATAAATGCTTGATTCAGTTGGTTTTACTCTCATATTCTGAGGTTTTATTAGGGTGGATATGATAATCTTACAATAAGCTATAATTTATTCTAATTTTGGTTGTGTTAACCTGGTGATAGAGACTTTCCAATCCACACACCCACCATTGCAACTCCTGTCAGCCAGGATCAACAGTAGCACGCAAAAAAATTAGCACCGAGCTCCAGAGCTCGGCGAGCCTCTTAGGGTCACTAGCTTGTCTTTAATAATAATCTTGTGATATTTAAATCTAGTCACCGACAAAGCTTCTGATGATGATGCTACAAATATCCTTACCCAATTTGTAGTGGAATGTCCTCTGAAATAGACCAACATTCGGAAATATCATTTTTTTGAGAAGATTAATGGCGTTTTCAATTTCATGCATTATTACACAATGCTTTTAATTAGCGTATGTTCCTGAATTTCACTTTTATTATCATACAGGGTATATCAAGACTGCGACCGAAAACGAAGCCAGGTGGTATTATTAACGACTTCAAATACAAGGCAACTAAAAATTTCGAAAAAAAAAAATCGTTTTTTTTTGTAATATTTTACTTATCGTCGTTTTTGGGTGATTAATACATAGTTTCCCTAAAATAATGATGTACACCTTTTTATTTTTAAAGACGTAATGGTACATAAGGGTTTAAATTCCTTTTTACGGAAAAACGAGGAATTTAGCACCCAAACACCACGATATTTGAAAAATTGCAAAAAAAAAAACTGTCGCTTATTTGAGAAATTTTTAGTTGTATTGTGTGTGTTACCACTAAAACTACCACCTGGCTTCGTTTTCGGTCGCGGTCTTGATATACCCGGTATAAAATGCCATTAAAAGATTAATGATTTCATTTAAAAGTTTATTGTTTTGCATCCTTAACAATGAGCAGCTGTGTAATTTACCCTAAAGACGGTAACATAATACAATAAACTACCTTTCTCTTAACTACATTACGTAAAGTACAAATTTATCAATACTATAATAGCCAGCGTTTAGTTTTCGCAAAAGACGTTTAAAAGCATCGCAGGATTAATTATTAACATAATTTTCAGTGCATCTATACCTCCTTTTCACTAGTTTTTATTAGGTGCAATAAAATATCAGTCTTTAAGATAAACCCTGAGACTGTCTCCGGGATTACTGCCGGAGACAACATTTATTAAATAAACTATATTTTATTTTGTTTCGTTTCAAGCGACTCACCCGGTTTGTATCATTGACAAAGTTGCTAATAATTTTGCAGTGATAAGAGTATGTTAGTGTATTTACATAATTTAATTGGAAGTAAAGTTATTTGAATAAGGTAGTTATGGTCTGCAAATGACGGATTTTAAATGGATTCTTGGCTTGGCAGCTGCTTTTGCAGTATTCTAGGAAGTTTGAAGTCAGACGAATAATTTCAAGGTTCTTGTCGACGAGAAATGCAATCGATACTCTTTTCATTTTAAACACATTTACAGATCTTTTATATCGTTTTCCTTCGTATGACGATAACAGCTAAACTTAAACCTCCGACAATATAATATGTATAATATGGAAGTTTAAACCCATACAAATAGGGGAAGCGCACGTCAGCTTATGCATTGTGCAACCCAACACTAGCGAACATATGTCGCATAACAGAACTGTCACAATTGCACCCCAATACCGCAAAACAGATTACAAACTTCGCATGTCAGTGTCTGTGAGAAGGATCTTTGCATATCGCTTTCAAAGCGGCATTCATTACAGCGCGACCGACGCCGGGTGCGCCATTTCTACACTACCGCTTCTCAATTACATCATAGGAATTGCTTTAGTCAAAGCTGATACTAAATTATAATAATAGAAGCTGAAATAGAACTTATTACATTATTATAGCCGATAATGATAAACTACGGTATGATTGCAAAGCTGAGGTTTTAATCCCGGGTCGGGCAAAGTTATATTGGGTTTTACTATTCATTATCAGCCCGGAGTCAGGAATTAGTGCCCGATATGGCGACAGGCTCGTCCCTTATCACCTTATGGGATGGAACATACAGGACAAAATGTGGGTGTCCTGGTGGCGCCTCTGCCTACCCCTTCTAGGATAAAAGTGTGAGTTTATGTATGTATGTATGATAAACAATTGATGACCGATTGGCATAGAGGTTACGAGTTAACGATTATTGCGCCGCGGTATATTGCGTCCCTGCAAGGTTGAATATTGCCCTTTGCCCTTCTCTTTATGGATATTTATTGTAGATCTATGTTATTGTGTGTGTATTTTATGTTTATAAACGCACCAATGCTGAAGCAATCCTAGTGTGGAGCAACGTTTAAAAAATGTCCTTTTGTTAAGGGATTGGACGTGAATTGCCGAAATGGTAACGACGGGTGCATATCCTAGGCCATCTACTGACTTCTTAGATTCATATTTGTATTGTTAAACAAACGAACTTTATCGGTGAAGCAAAACATCAGAAGGAAACCTGCATGACTTAACCATGCACAGTTTCACAAAGTAACTTTGCCCATAACTTTGACTTTAACAATGTCAATACCATACATTTGAGAGGTATTCGACATTGCGATTGTATGGGATTGACATTTAGTTTGTGCAATTGGCGCTTAGAGACCTTAACAAAAAAATCTGTGGTGTGAGAAGTCCGCCAACATTAGATTAGGGCGGTGGCCTGCGTTCTAAAACCTTTTAATCCGGTGTCTCACTGTGTGATGTAAGCTGGCTGATTGGTTTATTATTTATTTACGTTATATTCGCGTATTCTAGTAAAACTGAAGTTTGTAGAGCTATATTTTCATGTCTTTGTTGTTTTAATTTCAATAAATACGCATATTTTTAAATTATACGCCAAAAATGCAGCATTGCGTTAATAATTTTATTCCCGCTCCTTCTGAGGTTATACCAAAGATTCTAGCGTAAGATCATTATCCCATAAATTATAATCCTTGAATAAATTTACAGAACTATAACACATTTATTTACAGCTAATATATTTCGCGCGGCATCACGAGGTTTTGTGTCGCGAGTCATTATTCTTTCTGTCAAAACGTCTCCAGTGAGAAATGCATATGCAAAGAGGTGTTCACAGAAATAATTTTAGAAACACTGGCCCGGAAAGTATCTAGTAAACTCGAAGTAATCTGCCATTTGTAACCGTCTGAGAGCTTCCTCCTTCAGCGTGAAGACAAATTGAGCGAGAGGGGGTAGGGGTAGAAGAGGGGGGGACGTCTGGTTGACCTCAGTCACACGCTCCAGGGTATACCGGTGTGATGTATAGACGGGGTAAGACGTCGCACGTCTTGGCGAGTCACTGACCAATGACTAGTTACATTGACTTGATCAATACGTATCAATGAGATTAAAGGTCCTCGGTTTGTGATTGAGGAGTTTGGCTAAGTGAAGCTTTGGTCTCTTGATCGAAAGGTACAATGCTTCAATATGTGGTGTTGGATATGGCTTTTTAGGAAATTGTCAAGAATCGTGTTTTGTAAGGGTATATTAGACGTCATCAGTGAGAGGCGGTTATGGCGCTGCGTTATTCATTTCGATTATAAGACCGAATCTTAAGTTTTATATGATTGATTAGACCAATGGTTTCTTAGATTTACGCGAATATCACACATTGAAATTGATTAGACTGCTAAGTAAAATTTAAATTGAATTCTAGAAATACAAATATTGGTGGCATATCTTTTGAGTGAAATGGCGCAATTTGGAGGTGGCCTATGTCCAGCAGTGAACAATAAAAGGCTGATGATGGTGATGATATCTTAAGTAAACTATCTAATGATATTCGTGGCTGAATTTTGAGAATTATTAGTTTCATGCTAATTTCTAATGAACAAAGCACATGTTTCTTTTTATCTTGTGGAATTTATATTTAATTTTTTTTTCTTACCAAATCTTCAACTTATATCAAAAGCTTAAGAAGTAGACTGATCTGCTGGTAAATAATCGCACATGTTCATAGACCCCACAATCTATAGAGTTCAGTGGCTCTCCGTAAATAATTGTTGTTTGTCGTCTGCGTTGTTTATTTAACAGCATTATATATTTAAACACCGTACATTTACGCACCCAGTCGGTCGGACAATTGTTTTACAGCACCAGTAGACTGTGTAATGAAAACTGTAAATTGAATTGAATCACTGCGTAATTTGTTGGCCGAATGTGTTGATTTAATAAGCTTTGTTTTTTAATTATTATGCCTAGAGGTGATAGGAGCGAAATGGCACTATGAAGGTATATTCCGAGATTGTAAGGTACCACAACATCAAGATTTTAAACTTATAACAAAAGCCTTTAGTATCTGAGATCATATTGCGATGTTTACTTTATAAAGGGCCGAATATGTGTTATGAAATGTAAGTTTTGTAACTTAATAAGGAACATGAAAATTAAATCCTTATTTTTTATTAAATCTACTCGGAACTGATAAATTATTGTGATGAACATAGAATATAAAATATTTTTAGTACCAATGACTACCCGTATTTTTAAGAATTATTATTGCCATTAGCTCATTACTTCGATAACAAGTAAGTTAGAAGCAACGAGTTACGGCGTGTATCGGAGGAACCATTTAGATCCTACACTGGCTATTGTTCAAGTACGGAATTGTGGCACAAAAGCTTCTCCAAGTTTCCGACATACATTTGGATAAGAACTAAACATATTCGATATGTTTGTTCAATTTGTTTTTTGATTGAATTTAAAAAATAAATCTCCAATTAAGTTGGATTCGGATTATTTATTCAAACATCAATAATATAAATGTAATGGTTAAGGTCCCACACTTTATGAAGCTATGTGTAGTGGCTATAAAAAATACGATAAACTTGGTAGTTTTGAATCATCAGTCATAATCAGTATCAGCCCATATACGTCCCACTGCTGGGCACGGGCCTACTCTACAATCGAGAGAATCGATTGAGAGTGGTGAGGCCATATAGTCCACCACGCTGGCCTAGTGCGGGTTGGCGGAATTACATACCATAGAAATTCTTTAAAATCGCTACGGTATGCAGGTTTCCTCACGATGTTTGTGTTTGTAATCACTAAAACTACCAACTGGCTTCGTTTTCGGTTGCAGTCTTGATATACCCGGTATAGTTTTAATTGTATCCGGATAATCACAAGATTAACTCGAATCGCAACACACTTACATGGGTTATTATGACGTGTTACTTAACAGTTGTGGTTGCTATCCGGTGGATACGAATACTACCATCAAAGATTCTACGACAACACAGCTATTACTAAAAATACCATGTTTCAGTGTTATAAAAGCTAAGCGGCGGTGTATACCACGTTCAATGTTTGCATTCAGTTCTTTGTTAGTTTAGTCACCGAATTCGGCCGAATAAACTCGCGCGCAAAAATAAACTTTTATTTTGTCACCCATCTCGTGTGCTGTTTACGGATTTGAACTATTTCATGCATTTTTTTATTACATGATGCTTTACGTAGTCGATGTTCGATAGTAATACATCTTATTACAGGAAAAAATAACTTAGTAAATAACTGTCTAAAAAGGTTCTTATAATTTTAAGCAAGCAGCTAATCTAACTAAAATTGGTTACCGCTGTCCAAGAAAACCATAACCCATGGTCTATTCGGGTAAGCGTTGCCTGTATAAATGAAAATACACATAAGTCAAATACATCATCCTTACTCCATACTAAGATTCAAGCCTCGTATCGTAAGAATCAGAAACTACTTTTTTAGTCTCAACATCCAGACCATAAAAAGCTATTTGTGGGTAGTACAAGATTTGTCTCGGTTCCCTATTAAACCAACGGCCTCTCGTTTCGCAACCAGACTGTAGCCAGAGTAACTACTGGGCATAATGAGACTTAACACCTTAGGTCTCAGGATGGCGAGCGCAGTGGAATGCCAAGCATTGCTTTGTAATTAATGGTGTTGTTTGGTTTTGCTACGGTCCATGAGCGGTCATATCGCTTACCATAAGGCGAATGGCATGCTCGTCTCGCCATTCACTGCAATTAAAAAATTATATCAATTTGATGTCTACCTGAAATACGTAATTTTAGTATCTTAGTTTATTGTAAGTTCACGATAGTGTGGCCAGTTTGTTTTTGAAACTTTTTTGTGTAAAAAATTATATCGTAGAAAGCAGGACACAATATTACAAAAAAACAAGTACAAGAGGGTATTTTTTAAGATGTCCTTTGATGTTTGTTTGAAATTTATGATTTATTACATTTCTCTGAAGATTCTTCCGTTGATTACTCGTTACAAATCGGGACCGAATGTTTCCCGCGCGGGGCATTTGATTTGAGGATAAAAATCGAGACGGCGCCACCAAAATCAGGACGTTTGGTAACGTTGATTGACTACATGTCTATGTTTGGTTTAAGACTTATGTAGCACCACGACTTTTTGTCGCGCATAATGTACATCGAAATATTGTTACAGTTTTTTAATTGTGCATACTTGACGGCACATACCGTAGTGGCGAAATCTATGTTTAAATTGAGTTGTTAAATTGTTTTTTTTTTGTATCTGCCTTATGTAATATCTGTCTTTTTGCGTTATGCATGCACAAAATATAATTTTATTTAAAATATATATTTTACGCTGACTGGCAATTTTAAAGATCATATTCTTTAAAATTATATTAGTATAAACTATAAGTTAACTCCGCTGTCTCTATAAGCTGTTGACAGAGATGGATAGTGCGTAGGCTGACAAATTGTAAACTCAGTGTAAATATATACTGCGCCGCGAACTTTGTGATCCACGACAATGATCTATGATTATTTTGTCATTGAAGCCGTATTGTCATTTGTCAGAGCTGTGTGGCATCCTTTGTTAATGCTGGCTTTATAATTTATAGTATGCGTTTTGAGTTTTTAACTTATTAACCTTGAGTGATCTGGGGGTTGGGATTGATTGTGTGGTTATAGATCGTGTTATCCAATCACAAGTCAAGTAATAGTCTTTATGTAAAATTTTAAATGTGAAATAAATTGCTTGTAGAAGGCAAGTTTATTTCTCATAAGGGCTAGTCGAAATGTTTAACATATCCATACAGAATACGATATGGCTTGCAGATCAAAGCCAATAGAAAAATCAGCTTAATGCGGTTGACGAACTATTGAGGTTTTGCAGATTTTACCCACCACAAGATTGGGTCGGATTTGAACCCCTGACAGTCTAGCGTATTGTTACCATAAAAATATTTCTACCAACGTACTGCGTAGTTACGATTTCTCTTAGTAAAACCTAATTGCGGAACTCTTTTTAATACCAGAACAATTCGAAATCAAAATGAAACTTTGCAACTAAATAATGGTTACAAATAAGAAATAATTTAACATAAGTAAACAGTTGTCTCGACGCGGAGCGCTTCAAAAACCTCGGCCGCCCCTTGTTTCCTTTACATCAAACACGACACGGAAAACTCGACTTTGCCATTCAAATTAAGCGGTGGTCTACTTAAAAAAATTACCATATTCAATTACGCATCGAATGTAAAAGTTTTACTGTATCTATAACAATTTCGATTTTATATAAGTAATTCAGTTTGTTTGTCGATAAAAATGCGTAAATAGCATTGGAGCGCTCATAAAAATGACATAATCGTCGCATAAAACGAAAGGGTGCCAATAAAAAGGGCCCTCTAACGAAAGATATTATTTACTGTTAATATCAAGGGCATTCGTTTCGTATCTTTTACTTGCATTGTGTTTTTGGTAATGTGGCTTATCTTGGGAGCAGCTGGATTTTGAAAAGACAAGCTGAATGCAATAACAAGTAACGGAAGAGGGGAAAAGTAGACATAATTTAGTATAAAATTTTTTGTTGTTTGCTGAAATTTTATTTGTAAATTATATGGTGAAAGCTTTTATATTCGTTCAGATTTTTTCTCCTGGCTGCTCGTATTTCCTTCCTGCTAGGAGATTTTTTTAATGCTTGTGGAAATTAATTACTTTTAATTTTCCGATTGATTGCTTGATAGTCTTGTCGGGACAAAAAGAAGTCCAGAAATATTATTCTTTTGACTAAAAAAGCCAAAACTCGTTTAGTCTATCAGGGCATCTAAATTTAAATTTCCAAATAATATCCTATCCGAATATCCCGCTGAGAAATCAATCATCAACGAAAATAGACTTTATGAATTATCTGAACTATTTTTATTTTTACCCTCTGAATAGATCAACGGCTTAACTTCCTTATCGTGATGGATTGCGTCACGATAACCCTGACTTGTATCCTCTTCGATTCCTTTTAGCGTAACACATAATAAAAATGTTGATGCTCTTGTTAATATCTTCTATTTTATTTATTTATTTTATACTTTATATACAGGCTCTGAAAATACGGCCCTTATGCCTCTGGGCTCAGGCATTTTATGCTAGTCAACCTTTAAATGGGGCAAAGGATACATGTTATTTTCAATTACAAATATAATTAGCCCTTAGAATAAATTAAATGTTAAAACTATTCTATTGCCTATACCCAGATTTCATTCATATTTTTGACAAGACTGTGTGGCTAAAATTATAACTACGAAGATACATAGCTTTAAATACATTTTAGAGTACAGCCAGCGTCAACACTCAACAATTCTAAGATGCGGTATCGGTATAATGGTTTCTTAGATTTACGCAAATGTTACGCATTGAAATAAAACTATTTTTTACGGATTTTATCGCGATTTGGTTTAATTTTTACATTTTTTTACTTCCCGACGTTTCGATTGTTTTCCAGCTTTCGTGGTCACGGGGTGGACTCGAATCGAAACGTCGGGAAGTAAAAAACATGAAAAAATTAAACCAAATTGCGATAAAATCCGTAAAAAATAGTTTTATTTATTATGCGGTATCGGCTTTAGTTGGCAGTGTTTCCATCATTTCGTTCTTATGATGTCTTATTTTCGAGGGACGAAGAACGGCGAGTTGTTGTTGGAGTAATTTTACTGACCTTCTGAAATGCAAATACCAAACAAATTGTAAAAATACATTAATTCCGAGTTACATGAACGAAGACAATTTAATTACCATTACAACATTTATTACAAAACCACTGTCGGTATTTATTTATGGTTATTCTGGATGAATTGTTTGCTGTATTCGCGTCAAAGGCTTAATGTCACGTCACGGTTTGTAGACGTATTAAAGGGTTGTTTGACAATTCAGGATATAATTTATATAGACAATTTTCTTGTCTCAATGCATTTTGTGTATACAGTATTTAAACTGTTTCTTTTATTTCTTCCAATTTTGATATCATTGAGTGCTAAAGAAATTGTAGATTAGTTTTTCATACCTAAGTTGTTTGTACAGGTATAAGATTTTTTGTATTTTATATATTAAAATCTTCAAAATAATAACAAAGATATTAACACCTCTAATATTAATTAGCTAAAAATATTGCCCACATTTTTATTTATTAAAAACAACAATATGTATTTAAAAAGTTAAAGAGAAACACAATCTATCACAATGTTGTCCAAATTGATTAGAACAGAGGGAAGGTTACGTAACAAACAAGTGCCTATCAAAACACAAATGATAACTCCAATATTACATAATGATACTCATGCCCACACTCGGATAAAGCCGCGTATACAATAACAGGAGGATGTAATAAAGCAATAATTTGTGGAGCACACGCCACATCTGTCAGCACGCGCTGACAGTAATTAATATCCAATTGAAGTGAACGAATGGAAACAACCTACTTTTATTGGTATTGGTACTCGATCTCTTTACGATCTCCCTCACATTCCAGAATAAACACATTTTTATTCCGTTCTCATGCTAATAAAATGCAAATTGGGCCCTTTCGGCTTAGGGTTTAGCAATTTTCAACAAATGTTCCCTATTGAATTTTATTTGATTCCCTTAATTGCTGCCCGTTATGGCTATCTGTAATTCTTATTGGACGTATATCGGTTTAATTCCGTGTGGTATGATTTCGCTGTTTGCATCCAATGACCTTTTCGCGATAAAGCTAACGTTTATGTAAAACATAATTGCGGATGTACCTAAACATGTTTATTCTTACAGTTTGTCATTTTTCGATTGCGTGTTAAGTTTGTGAAACCAATTTCATGAATAACCATGGTATTTTGCGACATTTGAAATGTCCAGTTTTTTAAGTTCTGACCCCACACTAAGATCTAGTTTTGTGTCGTAGGGTATCAGGAAATGCGCGAGACTTTTCAGTCTCACAAACACCCAGACAAAACAAATACCCGTGATACACACAAACATTTGTCTCGGAACGGGGATGAAACCCGCGGCCTCTCGTTTCACAGCCAGCGTCTAACTAACTGCGCCAGGGAAGCTGTCAATTTATAGTCTTTAAAAATAACAATTAATTATTTATGCCCTGAAATTAACTGAGACTTTTGATATTTTTTTCGATTTATTCTGTTTCTTGGAGATTTTCTTTTGATTCTTTCTGTATCTATGTGATCGGGTGGCGGAATCACTTCAATGAATGTCTCTACCTCTCTGATTACACTAAAATATTTTTAAATTCCAAAAATCCACTACGATTACGCCGCGAGAGGCCGCCTGGGTAGATACCACCGCAATCTGTATTTTTCCCGCCAAACAGCAGTGTAAATGCACTGTTGTGCTCCGGTTTGAAGGACATTGTAGCCAGATTAACTACTGGACATAATGAGACTTAACATCTTATATCACAGGATGGCGAGCGCAGTGGAAGCATTGCTTTGTAATTCATGGTGTTGTTTGGTTTTGCCACTGTCCATGAGCAGTCATATCGCTTGCCATCGGGCGAATGGCATGCTCGTCTCGCCATTCACTGCAATTAAAAAATTATATCAATTTGATGTCAACCTGAAATTCGTAATTTTAGTATCTTAGTTTATTGTAAGTTCACGATAGTGTGTGTGGTATGCTCGTCTCGCCATTCATCGTAATAAAAAAAACCACCGATGTTTGTTATTCACGTATACATGATACACAACGATGTCAAGTAATAAACCAATTCCAAAAATCAACACACCGCTGCAAGCACTTTAAAGCGCTAATGATCCGCTTCAACGGCGTGCTTGAATTAGCCGAACAATAAAATTTACCAGCCAGTGCTGCGTTCATAATTCGATTGTTACGTCGATGGCACACTACGAGTATTCCCCTGCGAAATTATTACAGATATGCTGTGGCAATATTTACGCTGTATATTTAATTGAACTAGGGATTTGTCTGCAACACTGGGTTTTGAATTGTTTGTTACCAAGTTTATATTTTATGTGGCACGGCTTTTGTTGGGTGTAATCCGTTGGTAAAAATGTTCTATGACATTTTCAGTCTACAAACTCTTTTTTGCATAAAATCTTCTCGAACCGTTTTGTCACTGCGTGGAGTAGCTAGGCCTAAAATCATTCATCATATTTTATGCATAATAGTTAATAAATTAAGAGTTAATTAGGATTTGACTGCCTCGGTGGCGTAGTTTTACTACGGTACGATTACAACGCTAAGGTCTCGGGTTCGAATCTCAGGTCGGGCAAAGTGATATTAGATTTTTCTATTCATTATAAGCCTGGAGTCAAAAATTCGTGCCCGATATGGCGATAGGCTCGCTCCCTATTACATCATGGGACGTTATACACAAGGCGAAACGTGGATGTCCTGGTTGCACCTCTGCCTACCCCTTCTGGGAAAAAGGCGTAAGTTTTTATATGTATGTATTAAGAGTTAAGTTGCAGAGCATTTTTTCTTTAGCTTTATATTATTTAACCTCCTTGAACTTAAAATGGTGTACTTGGGTTATGAAATAACTTGTCTGGTTGAATTTTCAGATACAGTAACTGAAACGGGAGATTTGTTGGGTTCTCAAATATTATTCACGTAAATAAATAAATAAATACACTCAACAATCACATACATAGTCCTTACCCCACACTAAGATCCAATCTTGTGTCGTGGGTATCTGGAACTACGAGAGACTTTTCGGTCTCACAAACACCCAGACCCGAAACAAATATCTGTGGTTCACACAAAAATTTGTCTCGGTGCGGGGATCGAACCCGGGGACTCTCGTTTCACAGCCGACGTCTTACCAACTGCGCCACGGAAATTTCTTAATGTTTTATGTCAAACACACGAATTGTCGTTTAAAACCACAATTATCCTTTCTACGTTAAGCATATCACACGATGATCCCACAGTTTTGTGTGAAATCGTAGATAATATAAGGCTTTGTCAATTATAGGCCATATAAAAACGCTTCTCCCACACTCCATTAGCATAATACCTCAATTGAAATTCATGAAAGGTTCTTTATGCATTTTCATGTCATTTATATTGCATGAGGATGGAAGAGCCGAGAAGCTTAGAATCGCCGACTATTTTTCGCATTTATCTTAGTTTGACTTGGCATGATCAGTTTACATACATTAATTTGCTGGCCTGATGCCTCTTACAGAACCTTCGCCTTCGCTGTGACTACACTGCTCCGGAAGGTTAGTGCAGCGATATCTAAATGTACATAAATACGTATATAAACTCACGCCTTTTTCCCAGAAGGGTTAGTCAGAGGTGCTACCAGGACACCCACATTTCGCTTTGTATGTTCCGTCCCACGATGTTACAGGGAGTGAGCCTATCGCCATATCGGGCATAAATTCCTGACCCCGGGCTGATAATCTTGCCTGACCCGGGATTCGAACCCGTGACCTCAGTTTTGCAATCGTACCGTGGTAATACGCCACCAAGGCAGTCTAAATGTATGATTGATGAAAGTCGATTATCTTGCACCCTATAAGACAATTTGATCGACAGCCTCCGATTTGATTGGAAATGGCTGTGAAACGACAGGCAAGTACAATCTGAATATTTGGGCGAATATTTGTTTCAGGTCTGAGTTTTTTATTGCAATGAATGGCGAGACTAGCGTGCCAGTCGCCTGATGTTAAGCGATACGACCGCTCATGGACAGTAGCAAAACCAAACAACACCATAAATGACAAAGCAATGCTTGGTATTCCACTGCGCTCACCATTCTGAGACATAAGATGTTGAGTCTCAATTTGTCCAGTAGTTCCTCTGGCTACGAGTACAATGTCCTTCAAACCGGAACACAACAGTGCATTTACACTGCTGTTTGGTAGAAATAGACATTGCGGTGGTATCTACCCAGGCGGCAGTGATTTGTGAGATTAAGGCTCCCGTAGTTTACGATTTCCATGACACAAAACTTGTGTATAAGTTTGAGATCAGGACTTTGTATATGATTATGTTTTAGGTCTATTTATTTATTATTTCTCAAAAATATTTTCGAATACCACACATATTGCACATGAAACCAGCTGGAAGCAGGTCGCTTTTCCAAAGTCCTTATGGAAATTCTTGAGGGAGGCTTGGACCTTGTAACTTAGGTTCGAAAGACGCCTGAAGAAGATGATTATGAGGAGTATTTCATTTGATACAGTTCTTGCATACCATTGACAGGAACCAAGCCTTACTAAAGACCATTAGACTGCATAACTCGAAAATTCTTGTAAAGCATATTTTGATATTTTCCTTCGCAATTTAATTGAACATTAGCATTTAATAAACATAATAATTAATTAACATATAATCAGTGCTCAATACAATTTTGTCCAATGAATACGTTACGCTCAGCTTACCTCCACCGACCTGCAGGCAAAGATTATTAACGAATGAATAGCTAACTGGATATTATCCATTTCATACTAATGTGTAAATACACTGTTACATTTAGTATTTAGCTACAAACTAAGCTGATTAATAAACGCTGGGGGGTATCCACCACTGTGAGCGCTGATTGCGGCCTTGTAGCGAAGCAAGATGGAATACGAGTAATACAAAGAGTGATAACAAGCTATAATATTGTTTTTACTTTGATAATATCTAAAAAAAAAAGAGCGAACTACCAACTACAATTTGTGAATTATGTTTAAAGAGCATATTTTAACATGCATTTAATATGTTATTTAGATACTCCTATGTCGTTGACTAAATCCAATCCAGTAATTACTGATATATTCAAAAATAAATTGCACCTTATATTTACAAAATAATGGCAAAAGTTTCTTTCATACTCATTAATACTGTTAAGTAAAATACCATCTATGACACTGGGGTCCTAAAATATGTACATATATAAAAAAAAAAGTATACCTAATAGTTACATATACGAACATATTCCTATATGTTGTAGATATCAGAAACTAAGAGATATTTAGGTCTCACAAACATCCATACCCGAAACAATTATTTGTGTACAAATATTGTCTCTGTGCGGAGATCGTACCCGTGGCCTTCACAACCTTACTGTCCACTGAGGCGTACAAAACGGCTTATTCTGAATGTATTGACGTATATTCTAAAACTATACTGACGTCACCCAACAGCCAGGTATGTACTACAATAGTGTAATTAGCTGGGGGTCTCGGGCCCTCATGCACTAAATCCGCGCCAGCCGGCGTCAGATTACGCCGTGTGCACGTCTACAAATTATACTCAAGACGTACGTTATCCGACATTTTCTGTTTCATAAATCTCCATTTGGAGCCGGTGCGCTGGTGAATAGGCTCGTTACTCATAAATAACCGAACTCTGGTCGTTATCTCCCATTCAACCGGCTATAAGGTGAATGCGTGCCTTTTTTCTGGGAAGTTTAAACTGTTTGGAGTTTGGTTTGGAAAGAATTGGTTTTGGGGAATATGACTCAACAATCTTGTGGATGCGTTGATTGTGTTGGTATCCGAATAAGTATTGATACCCCCTCAATCGTACTTTTGATTGTAGTGGAGGCCCGCGCCCTGCAGTGGGACATAAATGGGCTGATACACATACATATACAGAAGTAGTGGTAACCGTACAGGGTGGTAGAAAATTTATAATACTGACCCATGCAAGTACATCGTGTTTCGTATTCATTTTATGAATAGTGAATGCCCGGTTCCGACCAAAGGCGTGATACTGTGGGCTGTATTTAGATTTTCCACATACATTCCCAACGTGTGACCATCAGCAAGAATGCAAAACGCTGCACCAATACTGAATTCAGTCAAACATTTAAAGTCACAAGACAATGGAAGCCAATATTGGAGTTGCCTTTCGGACAGTTAAATAAAATGTCATCCAGTTAGCGCCGATGCTGCGAATATCCAAAACGTTTTAACTTCAGCCGCGTCGCTTCGATGGGGCATCGGGCGGTCTAATTTGAATAAGCCCGGATTGACAGAACAGAGAATTGGATCCAACCAAAAAACCATTATTTACTTAGTTCACAACTTGAAACAAATTCCGAGTGCCGTTTGTTGTATATGGACGGAATTTTGATGAATACGTTTCCAACTGATAATGTGTGAACCAAAATTTCTGTATTAACACTCGCTTTAAAACTATTGAAACACAATTTTTGTTTAAAGCAATCGTTATTACAATAATCTATTTATCGTAATACAAAATTGCAAATATTTCAGATTCATAACAATTAAAACTTTGTATTTATTTTTCTGATGAAGGGAAAGTTATTAAGGTTATACTGCAACCCGGGTGAAATGCAATATGAAAATGCCCATGCCATTAGCCTTCCTGCCCAGTAAGCTTCTAGCCAGTAAGCTTCTCTGCCAAGCTGTATAAAAATGCTATTCCGATCTATTATAATCGCTCGGTTACCATCATACGTATTATAGGCGCTATAATATAATCCTCACAAAACTTAGATACTTAACCAAGGCATATCGTTAAAATATCGATAAAATTTCATAGTCTCCAATTATATTTTTTTTAATCCATTGTCTCTGCCCTCCCCTATGGGATACAGGCGTGACGATTATGTATGTACTTATGTAACATCTAATAATAAATTGTAAGGACTGGTGTTTGAGATAGACGAAAGATCTTGTAATATAATAACCAATAAATTATAACGAAATACACATACAATGTTGTTTGCCTTATTATAAAGAAAAAGGAAAGTTCCACGAAATTGAGTAAATTGAAAATTTCGATCGCTATATTTACGTTGCCTCTTTTTAATAAACAGGTACTACAACATTGGGATCAAAATCGACGGTGTACTACAAAACATGCAGTGTACGTGCGCTGAGGTCATTTCGTTGTAAACTTTCAATAATTGGTTTTAAAATAAATTATAATAATATATTTAAATAATGTTTGTGTTTATGTTAAATTACCGAATCAGTATACATAACTAGAGCTATACATAACAAAATAAAATGAATACTCCTGGTAATCATTGTTAATATGTTTTTGATCAATTTGTTAGTTTAATTGGATTTCTGGTTATATAGTATTGTTTACGTATTAATTAACATGAAGACCTATACACGCATTAATTTAATGGTTGTTTAAATAAATGTTAATATTGAGGCCAAAAATAGGTTTTAATTTCGCAGAACCTTTTGTACGTGATAAATATGTTTGTATATAATATTTTGGGACAACAGTTTGTACGTTTTACGAAATGCGTCATGGAGGTGATTATATTATGGAGATAAATGTTAAAGAGAAACATTCGAATCTATTCAAATAATAAATTTGTTACCAATCGATGTCTGTAAATGGAAGATAAATGAGAAAAACTAATACGGGGGTCTGTATTAATGTACTAGAACCCAAAACAAAGATTTCTAGAATTTTTGTCTGTTTGTTTGTTTGTCTGTGCGGTTGAGCGCGATGAACTCAGAAACGGCTTAACGGATTTCCACAAAATTTGGAATGGAGGTAGCAGACATCCTGGATTAACACTTAGGCTAGTGTTTCCGTGGGATGAGGAAGGAATTCCAATATATTTGTTACTTTTTTATACTCAAAGAGATGGAATGGAACTGGACTACAGGCCTTGAGTGAGAATGAGACCCGACGGGCGGGACATAACCGAACGGGACGAGACGGGATGAGAAATTCCAAATAATCTAAACAAATATATATTTATTAAATAAAGTTAATTACGCAGACAGTTTGCACAATTTTGCGGGCAGAAGCTAGTATACCAATATATTTATAGATATAGGACACTGCTATTGGAGTAATGTGTATGTAGCAAAATAAAGTTTTTACATCGTACACTCCCGTAATCGATGGGTTTTACGTATTCGGCATTTCGTTGGATGTATTCCATCTATTTATAGATTCACATTATCGCAAAATGAAATCGAATGACGTACGGCATAGTGACGCGTGTATGATATGGGAAATGAGTAAAAAAAATTATATCGTCATAAAATTCCGTACCGTTTGTACGAAAAATATTTACGACCTGAAAGCTTTTGGGTGTAAAACGTTAATGTCCGTGTTATTTCTCTTTTCCTGATGCCTTTCAACGCGCATGTTAAAGTCCCGAGCGTTTCGGACCAAGTGGTGTGTTCCTACTTCCGAATTGTCAGTTGTGATTTTCTTCATTTTACTTTGTTCAAGGAATTATGAAATCGAAAGTGAAAGTCATGTCAAACTGTAAATGGAAAAGTCGAGAAGATAAAAAATGTAAAAATTAAACCAAATTCCAATTACAATTTCCAAATCATTTTTTTTTATTTCAATGTGAAACATTCGTGTAAATTTAAGAAACCATTATAAACGTGGTTTTATTATTTCCTAATTCTCGGAAGGACCTATTACCACAAAAATAGTTTTATTACCTTTCAGAAAATCCGTTATTAGGAACGGCCAATTACGTCAAATAGAAGAGATAATTCTAAGGCAGGTAGATGTTTACGTTTAGATTCGTCCTTCTCTGAATCAAGGAATAATGAAAACGGGGAAGTATATTTGTTTGTCCTTCTTTTCTGAACAAAATGACCTCAGTACACCTGTTTTAAATAAATGAAAAAATCTCTTTGAGTTTAGAATTTTAAGTGAAAAAATCGTGGATAAAAAAGATTGTGCGTTCAATTTACTGTGTACATGATAATGCTTACATTAATAAAACTTACTCTTTGCTAGCAGCCTTTTATTTGAATATAAACCAAACCCAGTCATTAAACTGCAAGCGTGTTTAAGGTATAAAGTTAATCCACCTTGAAGTGTTAACGATTCAAGTTAATGAACCTCTCAACGTAGCATCTTAATAGAGCTAACTTTAAGCATATCTGCTTCGAACATTCCTTTCAAATTATATGAGAGGTGCTAGTATGGAATTTTCTGTATTAATATAATCCGGTAACAAAAGAGATGGGCAGATTACAGAATGAAACGTGTACAAAGATGGAAAAACTACAGAACTGATTTTATGTAATTGCTTTGCTGTGACATATCCTTCGGTCAGCGAAATAGTTGGGTGCTTAAAAATTTCTCCCTTTCGTATTTCGCATACTTTTCATTCGCAAATTGTACAGACTAACAATGCATCTAAGATTTAAATAAATAAATATACCCAACAGTCACATACATAGTCCTGACCCCACGGTAAGTACAAGTCTTGTGTCGTGAGTGTAAGAAACTACGAGAGACTTTTCAGCAAACAAACACAAAACAAATACCTTTGCATTACACAAATATTTGTTTCAGTACGGGGATCGAACCCGCGGCCGCTCGTTTCATTGACTGTCAGTAATTGTTATTTTTGTTTAAAATATTAAATTATTGATTCAAATACCGTTTCACTACCAACTTCTCTGACAGCAAGCATCAAGAAATCCAGCTGTATATTGTCAAAAATTAGTGGCAGTGGGTGAAAACAGACCATTTGAACAATTCCTTAGGTCAGCGTATTTCGTGTGTCGCTTCACAGTGCGTTACTCGTCCACTTCCCACGTAGCTTGTGTGTATCTTTAGACGGTGCTGCATTTACCTTTCATCCTTTGTATACGATGTTCTGTTTGCTTTGCCAGGGAGGTCCCATACGATCGCGTCCGCTTCGTCTAATCCTTGACAATCTTTGTTATGCAATTACTACATTTAGCGTCCTTGAGGATGTATTGACCTTTGTTGTAATTTCAGTCTCATGTGTTTTTCATTTAATCAAATTAACAATATTTTTTCATTTCTACGTTGGCCTTACCTAAGTTATTTATAATATTTTGTAAAAATTGTTTCGAGGGCACCCGTGCTTACACATAATTGGGAGTACACACAATACCTATACCCATAATTGGCATACCCATTATACCATTAATTCTTATACAGCAAACTAAAAATTAAAAACGCTAGACTAAAATAAAGGTCGCTTCCATACACTTCACTATAGTTTAAACATTGAGAGAAATTAAGCAATTTTAATTTAATACTTGTCTTATACACGCTAAGCGTATCTGCGAGAGCCGGCGCGTAGTTAAAACTTGCCGCCGAGTTTGATGCCAGTAATTAGCTTCACATTATTTGGTAATTTCGTTAATGCTCCGAGTTCAGACATGCATTCCGAAATACTAATCATCTGTCACTTTGGCATGGAGGAATTGCAAATTAATCTTGTTTGCTGTTGATGCCTGCCTCATTAGATAAAATTATTATGAATTTCTAATTATCTGACTTTTCTGATGTAGAAGGTACATATACGGGATGGTGATAAATATAGGTAAGCTGTACCCATTATGTAAGGGATTTAGGCCTCAGTGCACTAAGCTACCACAAGCTAGCTTGTTAAATTGATGGCTTATAATGGACTATTGGGCATTTAAGTATTATAATTTTCAAACCAACCGTAAGGCGAACCAACCACAATTTTCGGGACTAGCACCGTTCATTTCACCGGTCGTCACAACATTAAAATAAACTATTTTTTGACGTTTCGTGGTCCGCCCTGTGACCACGGAAGCTGTAAAGCAATCGAAATGTCGGGAAGTTAAAAAATCTAAAATTTAAACCAAATCGCGATAAAATCCGTAAAAAATAGTTTTGTTTCTATGTGTAACATTCGCGTAAATCTAAGAAACCATTATTATTTTATTATTCACTTCTCAAACTGGATAATCAAATTACAACAGAACAGTAACAACACAATAAATATGATTGTGTTGAGACAAAACATTCCTTTAATTAAATTATCTTAGATATTATCTTGGAGGTATATTAATAAAATTGAATGTCGGTATATAGTGATATTTATTGTATCTTCAGCACTTACCTGATAGGATAACGACGTCTAGACGGGTTGGAATTTTGAATGTTCACTCAGAAAGGTCCTTCATATAGCCAAGTGAGATTATTATCGGCTATGGCTGTGAAAATATACAATACATTTTGTTATATCTTTCGCGAGGTTGGTTAAAGTAATATTGGCTCTTTGTTATATCTTTGGAATTGTTTCTTATTTTATTTACAGTAGGTATGATAAAGCCGTAATTAATTCGTGTTGTTTTATTTTGCCTCTGTCGGATATTTTGGTAAGTTTGGTGTGACGTATGGTTATTATGGATGTTGTAGTCAGACTTGGGATGAAACTATTTTACAACCAACATCGAACCTAAACATTAAGCATTATATTTTAAAAACAACTCATATTGTATGAATTAGTAGAACTAAACTCAAGACTGTATAACACATTTGTATGTTCTTGCTAATGCGGCTAAAAATAATAAAAAGCAATATATTTACGTACGTTTAGCGTGGTGGCCTGTTGGTAATGGACCAGACGTGGCTGCCTACATATTCACGGTGGTCGCGGGTTCAAATCCCAGAGCACACCTCTGACTTTTCGGAGTCATGTCT
Source organism: Deilephila porcellus (assembly GCA_905220455.2). Classification (NCBI taxonomy): domain Eukaryota; kingdom Metazoa; phylum Arthropoda; class Insecta; order Lepidoptera; family Sphingidae; genus Deilephila; species Deilephila porcellus. Next base: position 9,239,544 of record LR999986.1, on the reverse strand, counting down.
GTATTGTTAGTCAATCACCACGCACTATAACGGTGAAGGAAAACATCGTAAGGAAAATTGCATATCATAGCGATTTGTAAGAATTTCTATGGTATGTAAAGTACTCCAACCCGCACTAGGCCAGCATGGTGGACTATATGGCCTAACCACTCTCAATCGTACCCTCGATTGTAGAGTAGGCCCGTGCCCTGCAGTGGGACGAATATAGATATATATGAATATAGATACAATACAATATCTACATTTCACTCTTAGTATTTCAATAAACTTTGTCAAGTTCCATACGTAAAACATTGGAGAACTCCTTGAATAAGTCATTATAACGGTACATAATCACGGCCAATGTATGAACCGCACGAAACCCAATGAAATAACACTAGCACGTATATGAAAGTATGAAGGTAGCAAAGCGCCAGATTACTGAACGAGCGCGCTAGGTGTCATGAAAATCAACTCATTGGTGTTCGCAGGCAAATACGGTCCACATCCAATTAGGCCCCACGAATGGGAATGGAAATTCGACTCTTGCTGTATTAACCTTATTTGCTTTCCAACCCTACGCCGGCCCGCTGCGGTGCGTCTGTCCGCACCGCTACGGCCATTGGCTTTGTAAAACTTCATTGGCCAAGTATATGTAGATTAGTACTTTTTCCCTTTTTGGTTGCATAGAGTTTAATTCCAACAAAAGGGTATTTGATTAAGAGTTGGACAAAGGTTTGCCAATGTTTTTAGGTAATTATAAATGTTTATACGGTTAAACAAACATTGCTTGAGTTGGCTGGGGAAGTTCTTTTGGTTTTATTTGAGTTTAAATTAGAACTTCGGTAATCGACTTTGAACGAATCCAAGCGTTTAACAGATTGGGCGATTATTGATTGATATAATTTAAATGAATTTATTTTATTACATTAAAATTTAAAGTACTTTTGTAAGTCCCAGAAGGTGATGCTCATGTAGTAATCGAAGCTACTACTCTCTTCTACATATTTACCATTAACCTAAATATTCCAAATAAGTAAAATGAAATAATACAATTGTGCATTTCCCTTTCTAGTTAATACTAGCCTTGGTATCCTATAAAGTATACATGTAGGTACAGCAGTACCTACATACTTTATACGACAAATTATAATATTACTTTAAAAACTGCGTACATATTTGCGATCATAGCGATGAAGGGTCTTCTTAGTATGTAGTGATAATATTATGTTTTTTCAAAGGCGATGGATCATTGTCCGCTGCCGTGGGCCGCGTCCTCTAAGTTTTGTAAATATTTGCGCCGCGCCGGCTAACCCGTTATTTTGGCAGACTATCTATCAATGTCCGCTGCAGAAACAAAAATAAGAGGAAAATATTTTCATTTTTATATGTGTAAATATACTATATGTATACCGTGTAGTTTGGTAATGTCTGTCGAATTTTTTTGGTGTCGCAACAATTATGAAAATTGATCTTAAAATATTGGCTATTGGTTACCATAATCAACCACCAGTTTCAAGCTGACCATATTCTTACTCTAAGATTCCCAGGGCAACCTTCTAGAAGCCACTTGCGTTCAGTTCCTCAGATCTCTTGCGATCGATATCAGATTGTTCGTAAACCTATCTATAATAGACTACTAACAAAAATTCAAGGATATATTTTTATCATATTTTTGTGTTGTTGTTTTCTGACTGTATTTTGGAGGAAATGGATCGTTAAGACATTCGAGAAAAGAATTTGGAAGCTTGAAATGTTTATTTTTCAGATCTGCGCTCTATTCCTTTATTGTATGGCTGGTTAATATGCCATCGTAAGACAACCAACGAGAAAAAAAAGCAATCTTTTACTTGTGTTTGACATAATGTATTTACTTAGGTAATATTTATTTGATGACATCATAAAGCTGTTGTAGATAATTAGATTCCTTTTAATTTGATATACCAGAAACCGTCGTAACATGATTTGTAGCTGCCTTATGGTAAATCAAAGTTTTGTTTTAATCCTGCTGAGAACAATTTGTATTGCCATTGTCATTTAAGTCTACAGATTCTATAGTTAATTAGTGCAATCTAATTTCTATCCGAGGCACACAGGGCGCAATACAATAATCCAATTCCGTAATGCCGCACACAGACATAATTATGAAACAGTTTGAACCAGGTATAGCAAATGAGAAATTAGATACACTTAAGCTGGCTTCGCAGACTAGCTTGCAGTGATGGAAAGTTTAAAATATTAATGAAATTTTGTATATACTATATTTATAACAACCCATATAAGTTCTAAAAACGGCATGGTTTATAAATTATGGTTTTATTTATAAGGAAACATTGTTACACCTGTACTGTGTGAATGTAATTACTTACATAATATTATTTTTATTCCGATATTATATGCGTAAGATTCAACCCTGACTTAAATTCCAGTGGATATGTCTTTTGAAAGAATTGACACTCTGTGTGATGCCTATTGATAGCACAGAGCCTATACTCATTAATATTATGATTAACATACTTTGAAAGTAATTTATTTTAATACATACATATTGGTAGAAAACTCATAAATGTCAAATAAGTCAGTCTCATACAAAGGGCTTTACGTACACTTCAAGTGGATGATGGATTTGAAAATTAAAATTCCCTCTACAGAAGACTAATTCAAAAACTATGGGCTGAAGAAAACTTTGAAATTGCCCTATTGGCTGAATATAACGGAGCTAAATGAAAGGTTTGTGTGTGTAGGTACGAGCAAAGGGAAGGATCGATGTTCAACTTTGGGTAAGGATGACAAAAAAATATTATGGAACTGAGGTCGTGAGTTTTGTTTAACTCCAGGGTACATTCGTATAATATTGTACACCTACGGTATAATTATTTCTAACTGACTGATTTGAATTGTATCGATTGATTTCGTAGTTTTGTCCGCCCTAGTTCTAGGCGCTATAATGTACTCAAATATCGAACAGTCTATCCGACATCAATCGAACACTTCAGTTGTTATGATGGTCAGAAAAATACGTAGAATTCTAAAAAAAAGCAACCTTCATCCCGTTTGGCAGCCGCCATTTACAAAATATCTAGCGAAATTCCTCATAAGGTCTTTTGGACTTTACAGAAATAATATCAAGAATGTTATGAGAACATGAGTATGTGTAAGTCATGACTGTTCCAATTTAAGAATGGGAGACATCCCTATAGCTCGGTGGACATCGTAAAAATCGATTAAGGAGCGCTGACGGGCCGTTTCACACAGGCGGTAGTTAGTGGGGATGTTCTGGGTTCTGCTCGAGATTCATGAAGCTAACTCCAATATAGAAGCATGTACTTACTAAGTAGGATTATTATAGAGTTTGTTCCCGTTGAACCATGGTCCGTGTTGTAGTATTTAGTGTGATTAATAATTCATGACAAAGATAATATTATAAACAAAAAGGCGAAGATATTATATAATAGTTTTTTCCAGACGTTTCTTAGGTGGGCTTGTTGTACAATCATACCCTAAAATATAATATACTCTCTCTCTATACTCGTATATATTTTTTAATTGTACATCAGGAAAAAAAACCATAGATTATAATTAAATTTGAAAATAAGTACATAGGCTGAAACCTGTATCCCTACAAGGGTAAGCAGAGGTGACGCTAATGCTAAAACTTGTCATCACAATCATGGCGTGCCGACCCTACCTATCAAAAAAAAGCAGAAGAACAAAGAAGAGCAAAATAAAAAAAGCCTAATTAAAAATATTTATCATAGAAACAAAATGTATTCAATGTGGAACAAATTGAAACAACATTACCATACTACTCCGCGTGAGCAATAAAAGTCCACGTCGCTTATACCCGAGGCCAGCGGAACAGTTAAATTTCATTTAATGTCAAATGCAACGTCTAACGCCCGCATTGCGGTTCAAATTACTTAACACGCTTTCAGTTGATCAATATCTAGCACAAATTACTGCATCTACCAACTTTTGACACGCGTTCCGCGAGCTAGTATTAGATTATCTGTTAGCCCGGAATATTGGACGTTTGCGGTTTTATTTGACACGGAATAATGTGTGAACTGTTCATGTTAAGAGGTTATTTAGTTTTGTGATTAAGGATCTCTGAGCAGTACAACATAGTTTATCAAAAGAGCGTCGTATAATCCTATTGGGTAGAAAGTGCTTCAGTGGGCAAGACTGGATTCAAAGATTTTTTAAAGATAAATAATAATAAGTCTTAATTGGTAAAATTTTTTGTACATGAATAGTAATTATTACTAGACATAGGTGAGATCAAAAATATATGACATTAATAAAATATCTAATTTACTACTAATCTATTTCATTATATTCTTAAGTATTTTGGTGCCACTGGTTGCCGAACAAACAAAACTTTGTTTGGCAAAGATTCAACTAACGTTTTTAGCAAAATGCAGAGTCTTTTTTTAGTTATTATCTATTGGTGATATTTATCTATATACAACATTACATTTTTAACGACTGAATGGATAATTTCTTGTTTGAAGGTTTTTAGTTCATAAGGAATAAGTCCTTGGATTGTCCTTGGAAGTTGCGCGGAGTCACCAGACAAGAAATGATTAAATTCATTAGGGACCTCGTACAAACTTAAATACGAAGTACGAACTAGCTGCTACCGTGACTTCGTTTGTGAAATTATGTAAATACAGCAAATTTAACTTCGGCTGTACCATATAAGATTCACTTCTTGTGACAGTCGCCATTTTATGCCTACTCTTGAGACTGGAAATATAGTCACTTGTAGCTGTATTAATTGGATTATTTTTCTATTCATTTATATGAGATCTCGCTAACTAGAGAGGCTGTCAACCACGAATCCTAACACTTAATGACTGACACACACTTTATTGCGCAAACCCGACTTTGCACCAGTCCTGAATCAAAAATTGCTACGAAGTTTACGCATTATTTGCCCACACACGTTCCAGTGTACTGTAACTCAGACTTGCACAGTTATATCGTTACGTGTGTGGCAGCTATAAGGAATCAAAGGTGTATTGTTAGCCTTTGAGCATCAATCAAACGGAACGCGGTAACAAAGCTGTGACTTTACGTCGGTTTCCGACCCGTTTTCGATGACAGCGGTTCTAACTCGATCGTATGGACAATTCATGTCACTGTTAAAGTTTGCTGTACCTAAAAATATATATTAATTTAAATAAATATAACCAATAAGATCGAGTCTCGTGTCGTGGGTATTACTAACTACGAGAGCCTTTTTGGTCTCACAAACATAGGTCTTTGACTTTTCGATCGCAGAAACATTTGTTTCGGTGCGGGGATCAAATCCGAGGCCTCTCGTTTCCTAGGCGGTGCGGCGTCTAACCAAATGCGCCAATGCCATTACCAATGCCGACTGTCATATGTTTTTATTAACTTTTGTTTAAAGGGTAGAAAAACCTAAAATTAAAAAGAAATTATATTGCGTCCAATGGCGAGACGAGCATGCTATGCGCCGGATGGTAAGCGATACGATCGCTCATGGACAGTAGAAAACCAAACAACAACATGAATTACAAAGCATTGCTTGGCAATCCACTGTCCTCGCCATCCTGAGACATAATATGTTAAGTCTCAATATGGTCAGTAGTTACTCTGACTACAATGTCCTTCAAACCGGAACACAACTGCTTATACTTAACTGCTGTTCGGTGGGAGAAATAGACATGGCGGTTGTACCTACCCAGGCGGCCTCTCACATATGAGAGACCTACCTCCGTCAAAAACCTCGTCTAAGTATAAAACTTGTCTAAATATCTAAATAGGATAACGTAAGCCGTCGAAATGTGTATTTAAGTACGAAATATCAACAGTACAGTTATTATTTCAGACCACACAGTTTGTTTGGCAATTCATGATTTCCTTTGAAACTGGCGTGTAGGCAGACATTTTTCTTCTTTACACGGAGAGTAAATATTGATAAAACATTGATATTCCTCATTATTAGTCGACTTATTGGTCTAGTGGCAGTTTGAATAGGCATTGAAACGTGAATCTTGGGTTCGGATCCCATAAGTTGAAAAAACTCGCGTAAGTTGCCGGGCGCTGATATTTGTATACCATGACAATAGTCTCGCCTCGTATATTATTTGGGACGGAAATAAGTTTGAATTTTTTTTGGTGGTACGAATACCATCTTTTCCTCTCCCTTCAGCAGTTGGTGAGACGCTGCCTGTGAAACGAGAGTATTTGTGTCGGGTCTGGGTGTTTGTGCGACCGAAATGTCTCATGTAGTTTCTGATACCCACGACACAAGACTCGATCTTAGTGTGGGGTCAGGACCATGTATGTGACTGTTGGTTGTATTTATATACACGTGAATAACATTAATTAAATTACAAAGAGTACAAACTGATAAAATTACAAATTCCTTTCAAGAATTTAATGTAATGGAAAAATAATAAAAGTCAGACGGCGAGTTTAATTATTTTATTGGAAAATGTCGCATTGCACCGCCGCGCTCCGTCGATAGAGTTCGTATGACGCGGATCTATTGTTCTTTTTGTAAGATGTCTGTAGCTCGTGCGCTTGTTGATTTTTATTTTTCACATAGCTTCTGAAATGGCCCCGATATATTACATTTTCTTTAAGTTCGCAATTTGATTTTTAATTTGGTTTTCAATATTTATTGTAGGAAATAATTATGAAAACTTTTTAAGAGTTAGACTGGTTACACCTTAGTTGTGCCTTGATGATGTAAGGTCAATCACTTTTATCATTTTTCCGACGTACAAACATAAAAGCAAATTTCATAATTTCATATTGAATTATCGGTAAACAAACAGTATTACATAATATTACTTGACAGCCTCCGTGGCGCAGTTGGTTAGACGCCGCCTGTGAAACGAGAGGCCGCGGGTTCGATCCCCGCACCGAAACAAATATTTGTGTGATCCACAGGTATTTGTTTCGGGTCTGGGTGTTTGTGAGACCGAAAAGTCTCTCGTAGTTCCTGATACCCACGACACAAGACTCGATCTTAGTGTGGGGTCAGGACTATGTATGTGACTGTTGGGTGTATTTATTTATTTATTATTATTTACTCACTTACCTCTGAGTCCTGAAAAGGTAGAGATGTGCGTCCTAAGGTCGAACTCGATATCTTTGTCTTACAGCCCGATGTTCATCTCTGAAAAATAAAATACTTGTGTAAACAAATATTTTCCACATGTATTTAATGTGAATATTAGGTATTATTTACATACTGTACACGATCCAAGAAAACTCGTATTACATGCATATAAAAAAATGTGGCACAAAAATAATCTTAATGCTAACCTCTGTAATGGTTTCTTAGATTTACGCGAATGTTACACATTGAAATAAAACTATTTTTACGGATTTTATCGCGAATTGGTTTAATTTTTACATTTTTTAACTTCCCGACGTTTCGATTGCTTTTCAGCTTTCGTGGTCACGGGGCAGACTGAGGTATTAGTCATCTGCTCTGACCCGTGACCACGAAAGCTGAAAAGCAATCGAAACGTCGGGAAGTAAAAAAATGTAAAAATTAAACCAATTCGCGATAAAATCCGTAAAAATAGTTTTATTTCAATGCTACCCTCTGTGTTAATTTCTTACCAACTCAAGAATTTTCTGTTTCTTTATAATTAAAATTTGAATACCTGAATTTGACTGATTTTCATATACAGAATACATATTCTTTGAGTTACTGTTTCTAGAGCACGAGTACACTCGACATTCTGCGTCCCAAGTACGCCAGTGTATCTCAAAATGTTTTATGTCTGGATCTCATTCCGAGCTTCATTAGACGACTGAATAGCTTCGTTAACTTCAACGAGAAAACCTCTACAAAGAGCGCACGTATCGCTTCGGTTGTCAGATTATAACTATTTTTAACGTAAGACTCATTCATAGAACACGAGTTTGCAGGTTTGTGAAAAGTTGCGGTTCAAATGTTTTTAGGGAAAATTTCTATTGAATTTATTTATGTAAATTTATACTACGAGAAGTATCTTTGCTTGCTTCGACGTAGATTTTATTCTTGGAGTATAATTGTGGCATGTGTAGTGGATAAATAAGTTGTCCTAATAATTAGGAAAATATATGTTTTGTTTTTACGTTAAAGAACTATTCAATTTGCCATTAAATAGTCCTGTGATTGGGTAATGCGTATTCTCTTTTTTATCAAAAATATTAATCTCTTTGAGTTTATTAATAATTAAATTTATCTTGACTATAATTAAATGGGCCCCAAGTTTCCAAATACTTTTATTTTAAGGTTGTACATTTGTATGTGCTTTCTACCATTTTATGCTAACATATTTAAAACATATGTTGTTATTGTAACCAATATCCTTTTTTCGGAAATAACTTTTCCACGAGTATGTGAATGTTCTGTTATTTCTACAGACATAGAATACAAAATAAACATAATTTACAAGATACATACACGTGCCGATATCTTATAAATCGAGAGATACGGAACAAATCTTACAAAAATAAGCCACTTATTCTCTGCTATCAGGGTCGAGTACTTTATTTTGCACTTGTTTAGTAATTGTTATAATGATTTTCAAATTTTTTGTTTTTCTGTGACTGATAATTTCAACAAAAAAATATTAGCGTAATCTTCATTACATGTGGAAGTATCAGAATAACAACATTTGTACACACACAACACATTGTAACATGAGGCAAATATTAGTATTTTAAATGAAAGAGTGGGGACGTAGTGGGGACCACTTTCACACCCGCACACTATAATGAACTATAATGTACATTGACGTCAATAATTTTGTTTTGCATCTCTTTTCTATTACCCCCACTACAAGATTTAAAACGTTTCTAACTTGTTTATTTCTGAATGGATTTACAAAATTCTTTGTTTGCTAGATTTTGGATATGGATACTTTTTGATTAATACAATAAAAAAAATAATGAGTCAAATACCCTATTATGCTTTGTAAATTTTACACATAATACAAATGCCTACATCCACATCCCTGAAGAGGAATATTGAGGTGCGATTAACACTTACATCTCACTGAGCTTATTTTTGTCTCAACATGTGCTAGTGAGCCATACAGGGCACAAATTCAAAACCAAAGTCTTTTAAAAAGTCAGCAAAAAGAAAAGTTAGCAAGTCTTTTAAGGGTTACTGTATACACTTTTATAACAAAGTTCCCACTCATATTAAAGCCTTAAGTATTGAAAAATTCAAAGTTACTATCAAGCAAAAATTATGCAATAAAGCTTATTATAACATTTCAGAATATCTAGATGATAATAAGGCTTGGGAATAGTATAGTATAAAATTAATTAAATATATAGTATCTTGGAGCGGAGGTATTAGTGTGCTCTGTATAATTTAATTTATATTAATATAAACTATTTTGCTTTGCTTTGTGAGCGATTTGGATAAGTCATGCTCGCTTAAAAGTCTGTGCTTGCGGTGGCGTCGTGTGCCGGGTCGGTCACTTCCCTGTAGCATGGTTGAGGAGGCCGATGGCTGGCACATGCGTCATACTCGTGAACGGGTGCTGCTTGTGTGGACTGGTCTGTCCGATTTGCTTACTTTGTCATTGATAAATGGATTACTTAACGCTTTTATAATTATTTATTGCGTTGGCAAAACAGAGTATACTGATTCTTCGTTATGGGTTACTTCGTTTCGTTTCTCTCAGCCATATTAAATATAAAGTAAACTTATTCGTATTAAAATATATCCTACTTGCAAATCATAACAAGTTATTAATGAACTGCTCTGATTTAAACCAACTTGTAATTTTTGTAATAATCACTACATTGTAAACTGGTTTTGAAAAGAGCAACACTAGAGTTTCTTGCCCGTTCTTCTCTAGTGAAAACCGCTTTCCGAACCGGGTGGTAGTTCAAAAAATGACTGAATCTAAACAATGTTGAACATTTTAATGGATTCAATAAATTATTTTCATTTTCATTTTTTTCATTTTCAAACAATTCACTTAAACAAATAATTCACTCAAAATATTCAATCTGGGAATCGAACCCAGATAATCAAAGTTTACGATTAATGCAATCTGCGACTTTATTTAAGTAATTTAATTTAATCTAAAAATTCAAAATATCAAACCCATTTTACGACATATTATGACGTATATGACATTAATACACAGTGAAAACGCAACAAACATTTAAACATTTTCTATTATTTTGTCTACCACAAACAACTTCAGTGCGATGTCGAAAAATTCACTTTAGACAATACTCATACATTCGACCTTTCAGGAAAGTAAGAAATGTGGACTCGGCAAATATTTACCGAGTCCTTTCCATTCTTTGTACAGCTGGCTGGAGCCTCGATATGTCTTTAGGCTACTATTTTCATTCCACAATGGATATGGATTTTTATGGACTACATTAATAGTTATGAGTATGGAGACGGATAGTACGGATTCAAATTGATATGGGATTCATAATGGGAAAAAGTTTCGAAACTTTCAATTTTGGCGTCGTTTTAAAATTATATTGCTTGTTTAATAATTTTATTAATAATGTGGCACAGTATATTAAAAGCGTATATTGAAGTGCGTGGTGGCCTGTTGGTAACGGACCAGACGCGGCTGCCTACATGTTCACGGTGGTCGCGGGTTCAAATCCCAGGGCACACCTCTGACTTTTCGGAGTTATGTGTGTATTGATAGTCAATCACCACGCACTTTAACGGTGAAGGAAAACATCGTGAGGAAACCTGCATACCGTAGCTATTTTAAAGAATTTCTACGGTATGTAAGTCCGCCAACCCGCACTAGGCCAGCGTGGTGGACTATATGGCCTAACCACTCTCAATCGATTCTCTCGATTGTAGAGTAGGCTCGTGCCCTGCAGTGGGACGTATATGGGCTGATATAGATATTAAAAGCGTGTTGAATATACTTTGTTATATACATACATATTCCAAGTTTGATCCTCATTAGGAAATTATTCTGTATCTGTATCTGTATCAGCCCATATACGTCCCACTGCAGGGCACGGGCCTACTCTACAATCGAGAGAATCGATTGAGAGTGGTTAGGCCATATAGTCCACCACGCTGGCCTAGTGCGGGTTGGCGGACTTACATACCGTAGAAATTCTTTAAAATCGCTACGGTATGCAGGTTTCCTCACGATGTTTTCCTTCACCGTTAAAGTGCGTGGTGATTGACTATCAATACACACATAACTCCGAAAAGTCAGAGGTGTGCCCTGGGATTTGAACCCGCGACCACCGTGAACATGTAGGCAGCCGCGTCCGGTCCGTTACCAACAGGCCACCACGCACTGCAGGAAATTATTAAACTTCACTTATTATTCGATAAAATCAATAATTTATTTCGACTAACTATACGACCAAATATAATGACTAATGCAAGTGTATTACACTGTCGAGCCGGTTTCAGTTTTTCTAAGCCAAGAAGCCACTGAAAAAATACACCGGATTCAATTTGACCACGGCATTCACCTTTAATCAGCGGTTTCCCAATTTATCTCCACCCGCAAACAGCTCTTTTCATCTGACATTCGCTCCCAAGCAGTTCCTCGAAAACCGACAGCCACCAAGTTATAAGTGTATTGCACGGGAGCGTTAATTGGCGTCGACTCCGGTGACAAGATTAAAGAATCCTCCGATAGATACGAATGAAATCAATTCGTTTCGGCTTTTAGTTTTGCTGAGTTTCGTATTGGTTGACCTTTTGTCTGACTCATGTGTAATAAATAGGAGCTGATAGGGCCTATGTCACTGAAGAGTTAGAATTTATATTAATTAATGCGTGTTAGGACGCACGTGTATTAATAACGTCAATCACAACACACTATAACGGTGAAGGAAAACATCGTGAGGAAACCTCATTAGCGATTGTGAGAATTTCTATGTTATGTAATGTCTATTTCCCCCGCCAAACAGCAGTGTAAATGCACTGTTGTGTTCCGGTTTGAAGGACATTGTAGCCAGAGTAACTACTGGACATATCGAGACTTAACATCTTATGTCTCAGGATGGCGAGCGCAGTGGAATGCCAGGCAATGCCTTGTAACTCCTGGTGTTGTTTGGTTTTGCTACTGTCCATAAGCGGTCGTATCGCTTACCATCAGGCGAATGGCAGGCTCGTCTCGTCATTCATTGCAATAAAAAAAAATGTAATGTCCGACAACCCGCACTAGGCCAGCGTCGTGTATTATACGGCCTATCCCCGTTCAATCGTACTCTCGGTAGTAGAAGAGGTCCGTGCCCCGTAGTGTGACGTAAATATATAGACTAACACAGAACACGGTTTCGCGATATTGTGGTAATAATGAAATTAGCTCAACTCGAGAATGGTAGGTATAAGTTCTGTCCAATAGTTTTACGTGACAAACCTCAACTTAATTTTGTAATAGTCAACTGCATTGTTCTGATCCCATATTAAGGTATTAGTACAGGTTCCCTGGTACAATCTTCATAATTTATTACTAACAAGCTGATTTTTCGTGAGTAGCTTCCTTTTGACTAGACGCCCAACTTTTTCCTAACAGTAATGTTGGTAAACGGTAGCTTAATGAGGTAGCAAGGATAAAACATGTTGATTTGACGAATTTTAAAAATTGATTACTAACTGAATTTTTCTTTGTTGATTATCGAGATAATTATCTAAATAACGTGAAAAAATATTTGTCCTACAAAATATAAGGTTTTGTTAGGGAGTCCCCCCTCTCCAACATGTATCATAAACAAGGTCATGAAAAATAATTACTAACCAGCTGATTTTTTTTTATTGGTTAGCTAACATTTGCATAGTTTACCACCCACATTGTCCTACAAATTGTGTGGTATGTCATCTTGGTCCTACGCTCAAAAGTTGTAGTACTTATACTTAATGTAAAAATAATTACTATCAAGCTGAATGTTCGAGAATAGCTTCGTTTCAATGAGACGCCCAACAAATCTTGTACGGAAATTCTCGATTGTGGTTTATAACTAAGATAATAGGAATGAAATATGTTGATTTGACGAATTAAAAAAATGTATTACTAACCGGATTTCTTTTTGTTAATTATCGAGATAATTATCAAAGTAATGTGGAAAAACATTTGTCCTACAAAATATAAGGTTTTATCAGAGAGTCCCCCCTCTCCAATACCTTTGTATCATAAATAAGGTCATGAAAAATAATTACTAACCAGCTGATCTTTTTTTTATTGGTTAGCTAACATTTGCATAGTTTACCACCCACATTGTCCTACAAATTGCGTGATACGTTATTCCAGTCCTCCAGTTACATAGTTGAAATTCATGATATTAAAAATTATATTATTTTGTACATTTTGCTATTGGAGCTGAGGCACACTATTATCCTTACTCACAAATGCATGCGCAACGCATTCTTTACTGTGGACTAGGTATTCCATGCTTCCCCATGCCGGTGTTGATCATAACCATTTAAAGTTCTTTTTAGTCAACCTCGTATTTTATTCGTCATTCGAAAAATAATTTGAATAGTAATCTGTGCAGTAAAATAATAATGGAGTGTTTTTTGGTGTAATTTATTACCAGAAAACTCTAATTTTCGCGAAAAAAGAGAAGATATAAAAAAATTATAGAGATTTAATTTAATCTTTCTTGAAAGACTTTTTTATCTGCTCGAAAGCATTATAAACACAAATATTGTGATGCTATATTGCCTGAAAGTTGGAGTGATGAAATAATAGGTTATCATTCCTCTTGTTACAAGGAATTTAGAGAAAAATCTAAATATTTGTCTTATGAATAGTAAGTCCATTGTTTTTTTTTTTAATAAATAAATTTTAGTTTTGTAAGTTCATATTTTTACGTAATCATCCAGAAAAAAAATCTGTAAGCTTTGCTGTATTCTTTGAATAATAATTATAATAATAAATAATAATAAATACACCCAACATACATAGTCCTGACCCCACACTAAGATCGAATCTTGTGTCGTGGGTATCAGAAACTACGAGAGACTTTTCGGTCTCACAAACACCCAGACCCGTTTCGTTGCGGGGATCGAACCCGCGGCCTCTCGTTTCACAGGCGGCGTCAACCAATTGCGCCACGCCAATTATAGAAAGTATATTTTTCATATTTTCTTCAAAAATTTAATTTATAAAATAACTATATTTGAAAATTGATAAAAATTTATATATTTTATATATTTATAGATATATTTTTGAAAATAGTAAAATTTGTTTCCACGTGTTTTCAATTTACCCATTTACAGTCGGAGAGTTCGGTTATGCTCGGAAAAGCTCGGTTTTTCTCGAAAATGCCAGAAAATTAAATTATCAATTGCCATTCAATATATTTTATATTGCATAGAAAAATAATTTAATTTCTGTATGATTTAAATTTATATTCTTATATAACTAACTTTACTAAGAATTTATTTAATGTAAGTTCAATTTTCAATCGCGAGGACGCTCGCTGATATTTATGTAGACATTATTTAATTGTATGATTATATTATTTACCTATATATGTATATATTTCCTTTCATTTGATATACTCAAAAATTACAAGTCTTGTAGGACTAATAAAACATACCTTTCTTTTTGTAGGACATTGTTTTATTTGGACGAAATATATATTAACTTATCACGTGATACCTTTGTCCTACAGTTACTAATAAAAAAAAATGTCCTGCGGTTTTGACAACTTTTGAGCGTAGGACCAAGATGACATACCACGCAATTTGTAGGACACTGTGGGTGGTAAACTATGCAAATGTTAGCTAACCAATAAAAAAAATCAGCTGGTTAGTAATTATTTTTCATGACCTTGTTTATGATACATGTTGGAGAGGGGGGACTCCCTAACAAAACCTTATATTTTGTAGGACAAATATTTTTTCACGTTATTTAGATAATTATCTCGATAATCAACAAAGAAAAATTCAGTAAGTAATCAATTTTTAAAATTCGTCAAATCAACATGTTTTATCCTTGCTACCCCATTAAGCTACCGTTTACCAACATTACTGTAAGGAAAAAGTTGGGCGTCTAGTCAAAAGGAAGCTACTCACGAAAAATCAGCTTGTTAGTAATAAATGATGAAGAGTGTACCAGGGATCCTGTACTATATAGCCTTGTTTCGACGGTACTATATTATTTGGCATCGCAACACCAGGAAAATCTATACAAATGATAAATTTGTAATTTAAGTCAGTAAATAGAAGATAAATGAGAAAAACTAATATTTTTGGTGGGGGGTCTGTATTAACGTAATAGCACCCAAAATAATGATTTTTAGAATTTTTGTCTGTTTGTCGATTTGTCTGTTTGTCTGTGCGGTTGTGCGCGATGAACTCAGAAACGGCTTAACGGATTTCGATGAATTTTGATATGAAGGTAGCTGATATCTTGGATAAACACTTAGGCTACTTTTTGACCCGAAAACATAGTGTTTCTGTGGGATAAGGAAGGAATTCCGATATATTCGTTACTATGATATATTCAAAAGTTGTAATGGGACTAGATAACATGCCTTGAGTGAGAATGAGACGGGACGGGCGGGATATAAAGGGACGGGACGGGATGGGAAATTTCAAATAAAGTTAATTACGCAGACGAAGTTTGTGGGCAGAAGCTAGTTAAGAATAATAATTATGTAGCAAATGATGACCTAGCATTAAAAGGGCACCTTAAGTCTCAGGATAAGTAGGATAATGCCTACATTGTAGTTTTTGACCGACTTCAAAAGAGGAGGTAATCAATTCGACAATATTTTTTAATAATAAAATTTGTGCCGGTTTCTGTCGGATGGGCAATGTGCTCGTCGCAACATTCTTTTTTATAAAAATGCATGGTAGCATAATATAGTTATTGTATTTTTATTCACTATGCTACATTTATTCTAAAGCACTTTAGGATTGATTAAAGAAAGGTCAAAGTTGAGATTTGGACCGCAATAAATCGTTCGCACACCGACTACAGTAGGGTGGACATTTTAAATTTAAAATGTATATTTTTACGCCTAATGGTAAAACGATATGTCCGCTAAATTATGTACTATACTGTGTTTGTTCTTTTTAACCTACATTGTATCGAATGAATACATAAAAAAATGATCTAAATGTAAGATTAGCTTAGAACACAAAGTTTAAGCGAATTGTCCAGGGGGTTGATGTTTCGGAGGTATTTTAATAGGCTAAATTATTGTGTATAAAGCTGTAAAAGTTTAAAGTGTAAAAGGTTAATTTAGTGATTAACTCGCGGTAGTGTGGGATATGGGTGGATAAAGGATAAGTAGTTTGTTCAGTCAATTAACATCCGGGAAAACATATAGGGGTATATGTTTTCCCCGATGACTTTTGCCTATAAATAAAATAACTCCTTTGTGTTCGATCTGGATTTTACCGGTATTTTTATTAATCTTAGCACACGTGTGAGGTAGCACTTTGTATTGAGCCGCACATTTACATACAAACTTACGAAAGGTCAAACAAAAACTTTATTTCCCGAACTAAAATAGATACTGAAATAAAGAAAATACATAAACCCGAAGCAGGAGTGGTGTGGGCTTAGAAACAGTGCCGGCCAACTTTCTTGATACTTTTTGGGCAAAAAAATATGAGGAAAACACGCAATGAATCAAGTCTGCCGGTGTCTTCTTACGTAAGCCGTAAAATATGTTTCTGTGGCGATAAATTACTGCGGGCCGCGCTCGTCTGGATTTTCCGATTTGACTATTACTTTCAAAGTTATACCCTCTGGGTAAAGCCGATAGTTGGAGGGTTATTCCTGATAATACTAACTTATTGCCGGAATTATTTACTAGTAATTTATTATTTAATCCATTGTCTTTTCATTTGGGTATTCCAAGGTGTAAATGGATGAATTAATACATATTTCCTGTTTCGAGCATGGTGGCTCCATCCTCTCTGATGCCTTTCATAAAAATGAAATATAATTTTATTAAGTACTTTAACTATAGAGATAATAATCCTCAAGTGGGAATTGAAACTTATTGTACTTTATAATGATTAGTTGTTAGAATCACAATAGAATTACAATCGAAGAAAAGGTTTTGTATTTACTTTCCTGAAATAGTGAAATTAAAATTGATTGGTCTTTTTTTTATTTAAGATGCTGTTATTTAGGGAAAAATAATCCTTATGATTGAGCATTTTGATTGGTATCGTAAAATAATGGGTGTTTTTTTACCACATGGCGGATTCGATTCCCTCTTCAGCAACGCGATTATTCAAAAATCTTTGAAAGCAGTTTTCAAAATCAAAATTATGTCTTCTTTCAGTATAATTGTATATCTACAATATTTAAGGTATTTCCCATCCATGTGGCATCGCCGTGGGACGCCCTGCATACATTATAACAATTAACATTATTGTTATTTACTGTCGTCGTCATCGCTTTCATTGCTGTGGATTGTAGGTGAAGGATTAGTACAGCTGTCACCATTGCATTCGAAACAAGCTACAGTGCAATTTAATCCCTTTTCCTGCACCCACGAAATATTCCGCATCCTGTTTTGCGTGTGCAAAAAACAAATAAATAAATACATACATTTTTATAATGTTTTGTACTAACGCCCGATTTCTTGTGATGCCTACATAGGTATAGATGATATTATAACAATAAATAAATAAATCACCCAATAGTCACATACATAGTCTTGATCCCACACTAAGATCGTATCTTGTGTCGCGAGTGTCAGAAATTACGAGACTTTTCGAGACAACTCTGGCGCCCAAAATACAAGCCTGTGCTTAGTTTGGGGCCACAGTATATGTGTTATAAGAACTAGTGATAAGTTACTAGCATATATCTTACTGTAAATAGTTTGAAGAAAAAACTGTAACGCTGTTTTTTTTTTTTTACAAAACACCCAGACCCGAAACAAATACCTGTGGTTATGACAAAAAAAAATTGGTGCGAGAATCGAACCCGCGGCCTCTTGTTTCATAGCCGGTGTTTAACCAACTGCGTCACGGCGGTTATGACCAGTTTCATATACAAGAGCGACTTAAATTAGTGTTCACAAACTAATATGTACTTAATGTAAAACAATATTACACCAATAACTAATGTTATTAGATTCGATTAAGTAGAACATTCGTACATAAGTCTAGAGGCAACAGGGGATTAGTGGGTAGTATGACGAAGTTTAGTAAATTGTGGTTGCGAGCTGCGGTAAGGGGACTCGTGTTGCCAGCAAAACGGTATTTATCGTGGCTGCAATAGAAATGTCGGGGCCCACCACGATTTTACGTTATGAACTTGTTTTGGAAATAACGAAATATCCGTACTGGAAACACCAAAGTTTACATTTACGCTCAAGTTTGGAATGTATTGGGGTATTATATGTTGCTATTTTTTATCTTAACTGTGAGATTTTTGCACGGGTTGCTATGGGAGGTCGTATTTTATACTTGCGACTAACACAGCGTTTATTTATTATCACATACATACATACATAAACTCAAGCCTTTTTCCCAGAAGGGGTAGGCTAGTGCTACCAGGACACCCACATTTCGCCTTGTATGTTCCGTCCCATGAGGTGATAAAGGGCGAGCCTATGACTATATCGGGCACAAATTCCTGACTCCGGGTTGATAATGATTAGAAAAATCCAATATCACTTTGCTTGACCCGAGATTCGAACCCGAGACCTCAGCTTTGTAGTCATATCGTAGTACAACTACGCCACCGAGGCAGTTAATAAATACTAATAGGAGGCTTTGGGTAAATCTTCTTTTCTATCTTCCAGCAGCATTACTTTTGTACCAAGCAAAGTTTCATGAGCGAAGATCGAACCCGGCAACACCACTCCTCAAGCGTGGGCCAAATTAATAGTCCAAATATATCTCTGTTATTATGTTAAATAATGGTTATTACTATATTCATGATTTCCTCACAATTATAACGTTACACAAAGGATATACAATCTAGGATGGAAATGAGACATTTTCAAACAGGTTTACTTAGGTCTATTCCCTTGCGTTCTAATTAGTCGACGTTATATTTCTCGTATGAAACTGAATATGTCTCATATACCTTCTTCCGTGTAATAAATTACAGAATATAACAATTAATGGAGATATATGAGGTAGCAATAAACGCTGAGATAAAGTTGAACGAACTTTGAAGATATACGATCAAGCAAGTACCTACTACCGGTAACAAAACAGTAAAAGGATATGATTAAAATCTAACTGCTGGACATGTGCCTTCATGCGCATTTTATAAAATATTTACGTAATCGTTCATCATGATGACCTGATGCCACTCATTAAGCAGATCGATTTTATTTTTATACTGGCATGACAAGTGATTTCACACATTTGACAGCCTCCGTGGTGCAGTTGGCTAAACGCCTATTGTGAAACAAGTGGCTGTGGGTTCGATCCCCGCACCGAAACAAATGGTTGTGTGATCCACAGATATTTGTTTCGGGTCTCGGTGTTTATGAGACCGAAAAGTCTCTTGTAGTTTCTGATATCCACGACACAAGATCCGATCCTAGTGTGGGGTCAGGACTATGTATGTGACTATAGGGTGTATTTATTTATTTATTTACATACAGTCTCGCCGCTTGGATAAGTGAATGTAATGGCTTTTCCTATCATCGTCTACGTTGTTTTTTATCTAGGCAGCTCCAAATATCTTACCGCGTTCATAGCACTTCGAAGTTTTAAACCTTATGCGACAAAATATGGTCGCTTCTCGGTCCAAATTCGTACTGAAAACTGAACCACGAGCTGTTAAAGCGCCATCGTGAAGTGAAAGCAAACCGTACACTGCATTAGTTACGTTTATATTTCAAATTCAACCTTCAGTTCGCCGAAACTGATTGCACAACTAAATGCGCTCATTAGTCGTGCCCTGAATTCCAACTAGTTTCGTCAGAGTTATACGCTAGCTCAGACGTACCCTTGAGGACCAGCAACTATTATCTCTCTGCAACTGTGATTAATATGGTTACACAACCAACTATGGACTGGACTGCGAACTTACTTGTTGAGTCGCAAAACTCGCATGCTCTGGACGTGAATCGATATTTGCAACTTCGTTTGTGATATTTATGTTCCTGCTTGCAAATTGCCGGTGATCGGTCTTGTGTGGATTTATGATGGAGTAAATGACTTTATGTGTAGTTTAGATGTCATATCTTTATATCCAAATTGATTTATAAAAATCTGCACCTTGCGGCGTTAGAAGCCAACTGATAAACAGCTGCACCAAGCCTATAATAACCATACTCAATATGGATTGTAAACAAACTAATTTATAAGATAAGGGGCAAATCTCCCTCTCGCATTTTCAATCAATGTCGAGTTTTTAAGTTCTACAGGTTTCTGTCATGGCTTACATTACGTCTGCCTTCATTACGGGCACAACTGTTACCGGTGGATAACGAGCTTTGAAGCACGGACGAAATCGAGACATTAGTCAACAAACATTTTAGCCATCGCTCTTGGCTTCCGATTCATCTCTTTTAATTGCGATGTTGCTATGAATTCATCATCATCGTAGACTACACGATGCTTTTACTGTAGTCCATCTATAATCGTTTTATATAAATTATGCCATGAGGTCTCCATTTGCTATCATAGTATTATACATAAAATACACCGAACAGCCAAACATATTGTGCACCCCATTGTAAAATACCTTAGTGTTGTTCCTTGTGTTATGGGTTCAGAAACTACGAGAGACTTTTCTGTCTCACAACATCCTAATCCGAAACATATCACTCAAAGGTGTATTAATCTGCGATCTTTTGTTTCAAATGTGGTTTCTTTACCAACTGCGCCACGAATTCTGAAGTGTTTTTTGAATACATTAAAAGACTACATAATTTAATACCTTCCTAGTTTAGTAAGTAATTAAAACATTAATTCACTTCAAACACGAAAGAGCATCCTCATTACTTTTTACGCGATAATTTAAAAGAACTCAGCCTTTCAACAAAAGATAAAATAAAATCGAGAGCAAATTCTTTAGTAGTATACTTTTGAGCAGGTAAAGAATTCTCGATTGTGATCGTTGCAATTCTCTGTAATAAAAAGGCAATGCGAAATTAGTACTTCGATATCCGGTAGAGAGGTAACCAATTTCCTTAGTGCTGGTTCACTTGAAAACACAGCAAGCTCGGAGCAATAGATTAGGTCAAAGCAGTTCGCTACGTTAATTGCAATTTGTGGCTGCTGTACAACGGAGAAATGTTTTACAAGTGTAATGAAAAAACTTTAATTTCTTTAACAAATGGACCACTTTATGTGCCATTTGCATTAACGGATGGCTGTTGCATATGTATTTTATGTGGTACAATGTTAATTAATTGATCTTATTTAAATCTTTAGGTGCAAATGGAAATGGAATATAGCGTCTCACGTAATATTACAACAATGCATGATTTTTGTATCTTAGCCCATGTATCATTAGAACTGTCAAAAGTTGGACGGTTTTAAAGTCCATACTTAAAAACCGCGAGGGCCAGTGTGAGATTCGTATGTCGCGCATGGTACATTGTGCTTTTGTTTGGTAGTTGCTTTCGGAATGACGATAGGCTCGCATCCGAAATAAATCCGATGAACTAAGTAATACACTTGTGGATCTGCATATCTCTTTGAAGATGAAGACGAGCACTTACTTATGAATACATAATTATAAAATAAGGTCAGGTAAAAGCAAGCTGCTGCTGAAAAAGCAACTGCAGATATATTTCTATAAAAGACGGCTGCAACGGAAACAGCTACTGAAATAATTAAATTATTGCAACGAAATACAGTGGAAATACTTCATGTTCTCACTGAAACAAATCGGGGAAGTCAGTAAAAGTTGTATAAATTAAGTCTTGTTTCGCGAAGAATGGAAATGTGTTTAGTAAGCCAGCGCCCAGGAAATAGCTGCACTGAATAAGTTATAAGATCAAGGAATGCGTACTGAGAGGCATTTCTGTTGTTTTGATTTAATTGTGGAAATGTACTCTATCCCCTTAACTGATTTAGTGCTGTGAATAATTTGTTAATTATAGAATTTATACGGCCACTGCTGAGCTCAGGAGACTTATACAGAGTTTATCAAGACTGCGACCGAATACGAAGCCAGGTGGTAGTATTAGTGACTTCGGACACAATGCAAGTAAAAATTTCTCAAAAAAAATTGACAACCTTTTTTGTAATTTTTTACTTATCGTCATATTTTGGTGATAAATACATACTTTTCCTAAAATAATGATGTAGACCTCTTTATTTTAAACACTCAATGGTACGTAAGGGTTTAAATTATTATTTTCGCAAAAACTAGGTATTTACCGTCCAAACAAGATGATTTTTAAAAACATCTAAAAAAAATCTGTCACTGTTTTGGTGAAATTTTTTTCGTGTCTGTAACCACTAAAACTCCCATATACCCGGTATATTTCGATGTTTGATGAAGTCGGTTTAGGCTATACTTTTTAGCACACCAATGTGGCCTATTGCAGCTTTGAATACTTCACATGCCAAGAAATCTTTTGTAGTGATCTCTATGGTACGCAGATTTCCAAGTTTCGAAATTCTCCGTCCTCTTTACAGTGCGTGACAATAATTATTACCTACTATAATGAGCCGATTATCACTTGAATTAAGTTATAAAAAAAACTGTGGCTAAACCATTACAAAGAATGTTTCGTTTTTATTTTGCAAACTATAAGCATACATACATAAACGTAACGCCTGTAGCCCATAGGGCAGGCAGAGACTATGGATCTCCACTTTATTATATTCTTGACATGACTTTCGATACGTCTACTTTCATCAATCTCTTCATGCATTCTCTTCGGTTCAATGTATTTTAACCTAGCCTTTGCCTAAGGTGCCATTGATAAATTCGATGGGGTCGACCCCTACCGACTCGTCCATTCACACTTTTTTATATTATTATATATTGTTTAGGTGGGAGAAAGACTGGCAGGATCGAGTCCTGAACCGGGACGAATGGAAGGAGGGTAGAGAGGCCTTTGTCCTGCTGTGGGACAGTGGAGGCTGATAACATTACATTTACTATGCGTTAAAAAATGTGATAACTTTTCCTTTAGTTAGTACTTTATTGGATGTTAGTACCGTCAATTGTGAACTGTGGAGCGGCTTTACCCATGGGTTAGTAGGTCAATTGATGACACGTAGGGAACAACCAGGCATTTTTATAGCTCAGATATGTGAAAATGGGTCAGCTGATATTAAATGATTTTCGCTAACCATTAACAGACAAAGGCATACGAAATCCATTCATGCTTTCGCTGTTGAGCTAAAAATTTCAATATCTTCAGCCAAACGAAATCCTGTTACGAAGACATCATATTAATTGAGAGATTCCTAAATGCACGCCACGTTTGATATGTGGTAAGCCCATGAGGTTACTCCATACGCTGATGAAGATCCACATTTACACACTAGAATTCTTTTAGCCGTCGATGCTCTGTGATTCAGTTTCCAATTAAATAGACCTACAAAGAACCAGTAATTAAGTGATTCAAATAAGCAGTGAGATAAGGAACTTGTTTACCAACCACCAGAATAATATTTCAAGCGCATTCCGCTTAATAACGTATTGTGGGATGCACGCCTTAGTAATTAGTGCAAACAAATTAGAATCTGTTTTATACTCGCCTCGATAACAATTAGGAAACACTAATCAAATAATCGTTCATTATTTTAACCTTTCAACTAGGCAAATGTTATACGTCTTCAAGTGTTTCGTTATCGATAATTAATAATGTACTCGTATCTAGTTAACCTTTGTGAAATTTTAGAGGTTGACTGTAGGTGTTATAAAATATTTTAAATAAAAAAAATATTAAACAATAATTTTATGGTTTTATATGAAGAAATTATTAATAATACATACATGCATCATAAATCCAACAGTCACATACATAGTCCAGACCCCACACATTAAGATCGAGTCTTGTGTCGTGGGTATCAGGAACTACGAGAGTCTTTTCGGTCACCCAGACCCGACATTGACTAAAAAAATATATACATATATAGTTATATACGTATATAAGTATTTAGTTACTCATTACTATTCCACGTTTATCAATCCCCTAAAACAGAAAAAAATATAAACGTTAATAAAACCATAAGCTTAGGCCAAGTTTAACACAAAGCGTTATCCGCGTATATTTTCGGGCGAATATCATTTGGAGGGCATAAAGGCCCTGGTTACGTATTCAGGGGTGGATATCCCGCGCAGCCACGACCCCTTCGTCCGGGTACACTTATAGGGTACCGTGGGGTTGGGGGAAAACTTGGGGTCGAGTTGTAACTTGGATATTGGTTAAAAAGGTTGTCCATGTCTTAGAAATGGAAATGCAGATGAGTTAGCAGACATCAAATACCTACCATACATATTGTATTTATTTAGTTTTAAATATTTGTTTCGGGTTTTGTATTTATGCATGTCTTAGTAAAGACTTTGGCGTAGGACGTAGAAATTAGATAAATAGATAATACAATATTCAATACCACGCACTATAACGGCGAAGGAAAACAACGTGAAGAAACCTGTATACCATAACGATTCGGAAGAATTTCTATGGTAAGTATGTAAAAGTCCGCCAACCCGCACTAGGCCAGCGTGGTGAATAGAATAAATAACACAAGGCTAATTTAGGGAATATACATTTAATTTAAATTTGTCTCTAATATTTTTTTCTAGATTCTTTATTGTCTTGACATGATAGCTAATTGGTATTTTTTTTATTTATTTATTATTTAAACCAACAAAAGATTAAATAAAAAGTGAAAAATAAAGGAGGGAAACTTAAACTTACAAAACGCGTTACCATTGGTCGAAACGAAATGTGATGTCAGTGGTCACGTTATTTAAGTTATCGGTGTCGATATTCATACTGATAAAGTATAGTTTGTGAAAAATTGTTTAAAAACCGAATTCCTGTGTGATTCCCTATTACAAGTTTTCACTGATAAAAATATATTGAATAAAAAAAATCTATACAAGTGTGAGCAAGAAAATAGGCACCTTATTGACTAAAGAAACTGTGGCTCAAGCGCCTCCTCGCTACAGACACACTGGTTGAAAAAGCATCAAGATATTGTTTACATACATTGTTATAGGTCTAACTCGTTTCTGTCGATTATGGTAAAATGTACCCACAGTGCAAAAGACCTTGCCTTGGCATTGTTTTAACTTTATATTTGATATTGTCACGAACAAGTTACAATGCACCTTATTGCAGTGCAATTTACAAATTCTTGCAGGTAGACATATTTCCACCATCATACACTTGAACATCCTAATACCAGGAATAAAAAAAAAATATACGCAATAATAAAATACAGAACCTACAGCGTTAACTCAGTAGCGGCCTTATCCAGTTTTGTTATTATGAAAATCACGGCACTTGCTTACAACGCCGTGCGGAAACGCCGGCTTATGTGACATACGTACTGAAATCTCACCTGTTTGTGTGCGCGCTTTATTGTTTTTAGTGTGGTCTCCACGTGAATGCGAACATGAATATTTTACAGAACTCGTCCCATATAACATGGCTTCTTGTACGAGTCTGTGAGGTAAATGCGTTGACG
This sequence comes from Deilephila porcellus, assembly GCA_905220455.2. Classification (NCBI taxonomy): domain Eukaryota; kingdom Metazoa; phylum Arthropoda; class Insecta; order Lepidoptera; family Sphingidae; genus Deilephila; species Deilephila porcellus. Next base: position 9,214,007 of record LR999986.1, on the reverse strand, counting down.
CTAACCTGTGCTAAGTAATTGTATGGGTTTTTGTACTGGCCAAAATGATGACGCATGATAGAATATGCTATGCGGTCCAAGTAAAGTACCGAATGATAAGAACTTGGTCTATATAGCTTCAACACAATGTATGTAAAAGCTTATGTATATACCACATAGCAAAGCTTTGCTGTAGGTCGTTAAATCTGCAGTACAAATGGTTCGCTATAGCGGTGGTTGCCGCCGTCTTACAGGACACCGACGTGAATATAAGCTTTGCACTGCGTTTCAGTGTATATAATTGTATATAATTCTAAACCCACATTAATATGAATGGTGTATGTTATGGTTATTAGAATTTAATAAATAATTTTTGGTCTTACAACAGACGAAAGAAAATAAACTTGTGGATCTCACAAACATTTATCTCGATGTGGGGAGAGAAAAAGCGGGCTTTCTTTTTACAGTCGACCTTAACCAATTACGTCACGACGGATATTAAAACTATTTATTGTAATACAAAACGACACGCAACTATTTCAGTATCATAAAATACCAAGCATTTATTAAACTGCGCGAAATTTTTAAGTTGTAAAAATTGTTGTAATTATTTCGAAGCTGCGTAGTACGCGAAGAAAGATTCCTTTTGAATTTCTTAGGAAAGATCAGACGTTCACTTTTTTACGACTTTTTTATTGTACCTAAGTTTTCGAATATTTTTTAATTAATTACAAAGTGAAAATTCGTATTCGTATTAAATGCTTTCTTTGCGGTAATTTTTTTCATAAAATATTCCTTATTATAGTTTCATTCTGTCAGAACACTGAAAGGAGTCACGACCCCGATTCTGATGAAAACTAAAGCTGCACACTTCGATCTTCGATAAATCAACATTCCTAGCGAGGAATCTAACCAGATCATTTTGAAAAAAGACCATACGCTGTATCATAATACAATTCGGCAATATTGCTAGGGATCAAATTCTGGGAAGTAATAATACACGGTAAACTAAAGGAAAAAGGTCTGACTGACATATTGGCGGCAAACGTCGTTTCTGTGGTCGTATAGTTAGCCTTCATGTCACAGTTAGACCTTGGTTGTGGAACGCAAGGCTGCGGGTTCGGTCCCCGCATCGATACAAATTTAGGGTTGTTTTACACGTATCCAGTGATTGCACAATCTTGCTTTCGTATAGCATTAGCTGCCAGCACTGGAAGAGAGAAGACGACGGCTATTTCTCACCGTGAGTTTTTTGATTCAATAGGTTCGGCAAACTAGCAAACAGGTCATCTGATAGTCAGTGATCACTGCGGCTAATAAACATCTAGAACTTTTGGATCACGAATGTGTTGCCAGACCATCAAGTCGGGAATGAAAAAGGATAGGAAGAGGATAGGAAGAGGAAAGGAAAGGTACTAGACATCCCATCCCACCTTTCCCTATGGTGTTGCAGATGTTAATGGGCGGCGGTGATCACTTACCATCAGATGAACCGTATGCTTATGTGCCCCCTATAATATAAAAATACATTGGCAAACGCTCGTTTTTCTGTGCTTCATGCTGGTATATCGGCCAATGGCGCCGAGATATTGCCAGTAAATGGATAGTGTAAAGCCTTTAAAGCCACGTATTAGCAAATGTGTTGTGTTGCAAGGCTGCGCGACGGACAAGTGTGGTGTGTAAATGCGGTGCTCCGTCGGACGCCGCGACTTCTTCGGTAACACACTCACGTAAAACGCTCCCCAACCTGCGACGGACGGGTGGCACATTGTATCAACTGAAGCGATATAAACACGGTTATGGAAAATAATGGTTCCTTAGATTTACGCGAATGTTACACACAAATAAAACTAATTTTTACGGATTTTATCGCGGATTTGGTTTAATGTAACTATCTATCTATATTAGCCCATATACGTCCCACTGCAGAGCACGGGTCTACTCAACAATCGAGTGAATCGATTGAGAGTATTATATATTATTAATGTATATATTTAATGTATACATTTTTTAATTTTCCGACGTTTCGATTGTTTTACTGCTTTCGTGAATACTGTAAAATGTAAAAATTAAACCAAATCCGCGATAGAATCCGGAAAAAAATGTTTTATTTCAACGATTATGGAATTTTAATGGTCAAATTTAAAGTCTTAATGAAATGAAATATGGACGTAAAATGAGACTTGTGTTAAAAAAATTACCAATTTTCTCACTTCTGTTTACAGTAAGGTTACAAAGGATATCTTAATAAAACCCATGTTTTAGAGAGTTCTAAACAAGAAGTTCTAAGGTATATGAAATGCACCGACCCGCACTATCATGTGGTAGACTAATGTCTAAAACCCTTTTAATCATAGAAATCTCCCGCCAAACAGCAGTGTCAATGCACTGTTGTGTTTCGGTTTGCAGGACATTGTAGCCAGAGTAACCACTAGACATAATAAGACTGAACATCTTAATATGTCAGGATCGCGAGGGCAGTGGGATGTCAAGTATTGCTTTGTTATTCATGATGTTTGGTTTTGCTACTGTCTGTGAACGGTCATATCATTTATCAGACGAATGGCATGCTCGTCTCGCCAGTAATAGCAATAAAAAAAAATCGCAAGTGTCCTGCAGTGAAACTTATAAAGTTAAACACTTTTAATGTGTTTTTATTTATATAAACCAACAATTTATCTTATACCAAGCCCCGGCGCACCTGTATCATACATGTTTACGATGTACCGGCCCGGCGCCTCGAGATACACGCATACATGCATACATAACGCGCATGCATGTATAAAACTTGGAAATTAGGAAAATTTTCAAAGCAGGGCTTAGTAAATCTTAGTTTATTCGGCAAACGTGCCGTTGGACGACCTACAAGGTGGACAGCTAACCTAGTTAAGGTTGCTGGATGTTGTTGATTGCTGGCCCTTCCTACAGGTTGCTATGGAAGTCCTTGGAGGCCTATGTTCAGCAGCGGACTTCTTATGGCTGAAGAGTGAGAGAGAGAGCATATATATACGTATGGGTAATTCGTCTGTGATGATTAATTCGGTTGCGTATAACTATGCTTATACTAGCGGAGAAATGATCAAAATAAACTGCAACACGATTGCTACAAGTTACGTAAATAATTTTAAAAACATAATTATTTGTTAGGGTGTCAACACTGACTGCCTCGGTGGCGTAGTTGTACTCCGGTACGCTTACAACACTGAGGTGTCGGGTTCGAATCCCGGGTCGGGCAAAGTGATATTGGTTTATTCTATTCATTATCAGCTCGGAGTCAGGAATTTGTGCCCGATATGGCGATAGACTCATCCATCACATCATGTGACGGAACACACAAGGCGAAATGTGGGTGTCCTGGTAGCACCTCTGCCTACCCCTTCTGGGCAAAAAAGCGTGAGTTTATTTATGTTTGTATGGTGTCAAGAAAATTCATGACAACCCGCATAATCCTATACTAAATAATTGACGCGATACAAGGAGTTTTACATTATTGTAAGTTGGTCGCTGTCTAGGTGGAATTTGAATATCCTGCCACAAGCAAGTTGGTTGTAACATTAACGATAAAAGACCACAATGTATAAAATAATACTTACTTTTAACTGCGTTTTTACGCCATAAAGGTGTTGTCTATTTATTTCGCATACAAAGAAACCTAATTGCTTCGTGTACAGGTCGTGTGGTTTTTTGTTAGAATTGAAAACTAGCATTCGTGACATTGTTGTACCAAACCAGCTTGACTTTAAATGGTAATGTTTTTATTTCAAATAAATTACATAAACTAACAAGTAAAGCAAACCAAATTACGTTTTTATTCTGTTAAATCTATACATATAATATATTTGTAACTGATCGACGCCTGTACATGGAAGATATTTGAGAAAAGCTAGGATGGAGAGACTGTATGTCTATTTGTCTGTGCGGTTGTGCACAATGATCTCAGAAACGGTTAAACCGATTTCGATGAAATTTGGTATGGAGGTAGCTGACACCCTCGATTAACATATTATGCTACTTTTTAACCCGAAAAATGTAGCGTTTCCGTGAGATGAGCAAGCAATTCACATATATTTGTTACTTTTTAAACTCAAGGGTCGGTATGGGACGGAATGGGACGGGACAGGACGGATAACAGGACGGGACGGAAAAAATTAGTACAGAGGACGGCAGTTACATTGATTGAGTCTAAATATAAATAAAACTGGTCGTGAAATAATATGCTGCTGATGTGGACTGGGCTCAAAAATTATCTGCAAAAGGCCCCTAGTGAAATAAATACATTTTTCCTTTTAAAATACTATAATGCCTTTATGATAGTGACAGGTATACAGAAATACACAACTGAAATTCAGTTGAAAGATATATTTAGCTCAAACCGTTGACGGTTTCAGTTCCGTTCCAAGAGTATGGCATCAAAGCGTTCCGTAAAAGGGCGCGTTTCATACTTTGCTTTTTTATTAATTAAGACAAGTGTGCTGGCTTCTCTTGTCTCAATGTGAAACGTACACAAATATCCAATCATTTAGTCCGAACCGTGGCGGGTTCTCAACAAATTGGAGGGCCCTTCTCTCTGTGTGTCAAGCACTGGTGCCCTATATTTCAGCTTTTTTTCTATTTTGTATTATGGTAATGAGGTCATTAATTTACAATTCGCATGTTTTTCTGTATAGCTTTTTGTATCTGAATGGTTTGTTGCGCGATTTACTGTTTGAGAAAATTGGCTAAATTAATTGTGTGGTTTGAATGTAATTGCGATTATTTATTGACAAATGGAAACATTTGAAGTTCAAGGGCTCGTATATAAAACTGCGATGCGACGTCGCATCGTAAAAATATACGAGCTCCTAAAACGCATCGCAAGAACTTGCGACGCGTATTGTTTGTTTTTCCTGTATCTCTTTAGCAATAAGCGTCACCCGAATCGTGCAAGGGAAACGTCTTGTTGTACGAAATCGCATCACAGCAATTCGTGCCGCAGTTTTCTGCGTTTCGATTTCGCATCGCGCCGATTCGCAGTTTTGTGTAAAAACTCTAAGGGTTTGGTGAACACCAAGTATCTACTTATAAAGCAATCAAAATTTGTACAAGAAAGTTACACAAAAAATATTCTTAGGGCCAATTGCACAAACTAACTTTGCCCATAACTTTTACTTTGAAAATGTCAATCCGAATACATTAGCAATGTCAAATTCGTCACAAATGTATGGCGATGACATTGTCAAAATTAGTTTATCCAATTGAGCCTTATTCACTAATTAAAATAAAGACATGACAGAAACAAACTGTCAGCCATAAAAATAAATGAAAAAGATAACTCTCAAAAATAATAACACTGCTCCAAAAATGAGGTGATAAAATGTTGAAAATCAAAGGATTTATTATGGTCGGAACGTGAGGAAGGACAATTGCATGTGATTTATGCTCGACCATACTTCATCTGTGACGTAAATAATATGAATGCAGGCCGTAAAAATATTTGTCGCAGATAATATATTCGTTTTGAGGGCGTGCATTGTCTGACGGGAAAGTTTATCATTGGCTACACGCGCCGCTGATTTCCTTCTGTTCCAATTCATATTTGTATCAATCTGTGGTTCATTTGGCTATAATAGTTTTACATTAACATGTAATTTATATTTGTGTCGTTATTTTGTTCCATGCGTTGAGTGGCACAATTATTTTTTTTAAGTGTAAATTCTTTAGCTTCGTTTTATGAGGGATGTATTGATTTGTACTGTTATTGCACTCATCAAATCAATAGCCAAGTTGTGCATCGATGATCGATGGAGAAGTGAAATGTCTTTGGTGCTCGAAAATAATTATGGTGTTTTTATATCGATGGTACCAACAATTTATCATTTCTAGTTCTTACGTGTACTCTCTATAATGTATAAAGCGTTATTATATGAAACACTTATTAAAACAATGTGAAACTGTATGCAGATGCTATGTTCGGTGGATTAAGGCTTTGTATATCCCGGATCTAGAGTTGCGAAGTAATATCAACATCGGCAAAGTCCTTCCTGGAAAGTTGCCTTTTTGGATGCATTACGGGCGAAATTTTGCTTGTCGACGAAGCAAACTAAGACTATAATTACTTTTCGATGAAATAAGGTAATTGGAGGCGTTATTTGTTTATTAATTTTAAGGTATATATTTTTAGGAGCGTTAGTATCAATTTAGTAATTATGATTAATATTGACTGCCTCGGTGGCGTAGTTGTATTACGGTACGGTTACAAAGCTGAGGTCTCGGGTTCGAGTCCCGGGTCGGGCAAAGTGATATTGGATTTTTCTATTCATTATCAGTCCGGAGTCAGGAATTTGTGCCCGATATGGCGATAGGCTCGCCCCCTATCACATCGTGGGACGGAACATACAAGGCGAAATGTGGGTGTCCTAGTGGCACCTCTGCCTACCCCTTCGGGGATAAAGGCGTGAGTTTATGTATGTATGTATGATTAATATTGTTTATTGCTAGTTCTCATGCCTTAGTGTAAATAATGGTCATGATGTGTGGATACCACGGTTCCAACGACTTTCTTGATCTACCTATACTATTTTACGCCGACTAGCGTATATAATTAAATCTTGGTTCTTCGATTCTGAAAAAAAAACTCAGTGCCACAAATGTACAAAGTTTTGACTTGATCTTCATATATGCACCTGCCTTGTTGTATGAATATAAAAAATCAAGAAGGATTACTTGATAGAACTGCACCTAGACTGTCAAAACTTATTCGTAGATCTTACAAACACTCTCACAATCTCTCTCTCTCTCTCTTTACTAGCACGCTGCTTACCTACAGTTGTTTAATTATTTTCGAAGTGAAGGGACTCTAGTAATTCTTCAAATAACTGACTAATTATTCCTAAATTACTTAAATTTCAATTGAGAAAAAACATTTTATTATGTATTTTTTGTGCTCTCAACTATCGGAGTAATATGAATAATGAATTTAGTTGTTTGTAACACACCTGCCGTGTTCAAAACAATTAGTGTAGTAATTAGGTTAAATTGTTTAGTATTGATCCGTTCTCCCATTACATTAGTGGCATGCGTCCATCGTAATTTGGAGGGATTAAATTCGACCCATGGCGTAGAGTGATTGTTGTTGAAGTTTTTGGGCTACAATTTATTTGTGATGACGCTTATATAGCTTGTTCCATTGACTTAGGATGAACCTAGATTTTAATGCTATCAACGATTCATGTAGTGAACAAAGTGGAATAAGCCGTTTTTGTTTCCAGACTTCGCCAGTCTATGTTTAGCAACCGATCTCGTGTGTCTGATGATAGTAATGTAAGATTGAAAATCAATGTGGATATAGGAACTGTTTTATACAATTATAATGTTAATTAATTTACAATACAATTACTTTGCCGATTAATCGTCGCAACGGCTAGGGGTAGATTGCCTACTTCTAAAAGTATAGCTAACTATAATGGATATTCTAGTTCAAGATTTACTGATAAATTAATTCGTCACTTTTAATTCATTTCATTTTCAGACGTTTTATTTCGTATAAAAAAAAAAGATTCAAGCGAATTGGGAACCTCCTACTTTTTTGAAGTCGGTTAAAAAATGTAAAAAATAAACAAAAGGGAACCATCTGATATCACAGACTGGTTCTTGACGTATATTTTTATATAAATTATAATAAATTTAAGTTTACAATAAAAAAAAATCTCAGGTAACGTTTAATAATAAACGCGCTCACGAGATAGGATTTGGCGCAACGGCTTTTAATAAAATAAAATGTGTTGTGCCACCAACGTGTTAACATCAACTAGAGTTAGATTTACTGGAAAAAATACAGCGTGTTCGCAAATTCAACGAGTTAGATCACGTCTGACACGTAAATGGGGGCCCACTCTTACGTTATAGAGATTGGAATGGCCTTGAGTGTGTCCCCTAATAACAGTGCATGGCACAAACTCAGCGTGTTTTGTTTCAAATTTCTTTCCAAAACACTTTTCTCTACATTCCTAGCTCAGAATTTGTACGTGGTAATTTGGAAAATTACGTTTCTGTATTTCTTTTGCGCACCGCAGGAGTCGAAAGTTTTTTTCTCGTCCGTAATTGGGTAATTTATGACGTCTCTGAAATTGGTTTTGATAGATTTTGCAAAACGAATTGCTTTGTCTAAAATATTTTCGATAAATTTAGCTTTATTGTTTCTTGTGAGGGTTTAACGTCTATTTGCTGTTTTGTGGAATGTGGACGCTGATGGAATGATTACGTTGTTTTTTTATTACTTTCTTTGATAAAATAAAAATAATATCGTAATATTAATAAATCATCGCTGAAAAGTACTGTGGCTGATTTATCAAATGGATTTTATAACATAGTTACAACTAGCTTCTGCCCGCAAACTTCGTCTGTGTGATTAACTTTACTTGAAATTAACTTTATTTAGAATTTTTCTTCCCGTCCCGTCCCGTTATATCCCGCCCGTCCCGTCTCATTGTCACTGATGGAATGTAATCCAGTCCCATCCCATCCTTTTGAGTATAAAAAAGTAACAAATATATCGGAATTCCTTGCTCATCCCACGGGAACACTAAATTTTTCGGGATAAAAACTAGCCTAAGTGTTAATCCAGGGTGTCAGCTACCACCATACCAGATTTCATCGAAATCCATTAAGCCGTTTCTGAGTTCATCGCGCACAACCGCACAGACAAACAGATTAACCGACAAACAGATAAAAATTCTAAAAATCATTGTTTTGGGTTTTATTACGTTAATACAGACCCCCGATATTAGATTTTCTCATTCATCTTCCATGTACAGACATCGATCGGTAACAAATTTATTATATGTATAGATCTAATATTGCTGAAAGATCACTTCATGAGAGTAATTAAAGTAATAATTTAAACCAACATTAAGCTACCTAATCTCATTCCTAACTTACACTAATACTTCATCAACACTATTTCACAGTCCATACCAATTTTTACCCAAAAACTGAAATACACCAAGCACCTATTTTTCAACTAAATTTCCGAGCAAGGCGCGAGTGTGTAGCCGTCGTCCTGTCCCACCCACGAACGTCCCCCAGAAATCGAGTTAGCACTGGCAGTATTTCAATTTAAACGCTATACCTAATTTGCACCCTTTGCCGCCCTTTGGCTATATTCTGATGGACTGACGCGACGCTTTCGAATTTGCTAAGTGCAACCTCTCTGTCTGCTTCGTTCATTCGATTTGTTTTTGTTGGTTTTACGTTTGGAATTGGACATTTTTGTGCATTTTCGTTATGGAATTGTTTTCGGTTTATTTCGTTCTGGAGCTTTTGTAATTGTTTTGCGAGTATCAATAGTAATCGAACGTTGCGTCGGGAAGTTAAAAAAATTAAAAGTAACCAAATTCGCGATGATATCCGTAAAATTTCTTTTACTCAATCATTATGACATTTTGATGTGAGAACATAGAAAATTTGTACTTAAAATACAATACGAATAAATAAAGTTACAACCATCCAACACATAAATATCTATTTAGTTGTTCAAAGACAATTTACATTATAGCAACGTTGAAATAAAAAGAAGCGTAAAAGTTTTCTTAAACTGCCCACGGAGGGGACATTAAGAGAATTTCATTCGATCAGTACTTTCGAAGGCTCTACGTATTTGCGAGAATGAATTGGTATGAAGTATTAATATTTTACGATATTAAATGCAATACGTAGAATGTAGCTTTTTGTAATGAAAATGGATGTCGATTGCGTTTTAATTTTATTGCCTTTTTAATATAAGTGAAGTTGCGACGCATTTATTTAATTTGTTGGTTTGTAGTCAATTGATGCATTGAAATTAAGTTATTGTAAAATTATTGCCTCAAATATAATCAGTTTGGTGTTAGGTTAATACTTTTTGTATTTGATAATCAGTGCGTGCATGGGATCGAGTAAAATAGAGTGGAATCACGCGCTAATGTAGAATTTAGTCCTAAACAAGTTTAAATTAAAACCCTAAATTTCAAACAGAATCGAGCGACAAGCATAGGCCAGCGATACTTTGGTGTCGTCGACTATTGGATTTTTTTATCTATTTTTATGATATTCAATTTACATCGATGCCCATGTACGTATAATGCAAGTAATAGGTTTAATAAGTATAAATTCATATAAAAGAAAGTTCTAAATTAGAAAAATAATTACAATAGGTACCTAAAAATCCTTCGAATATAAAATAAAAAAATGTGTTTGTTGAAAAGGATATTAAATATTTTTAAATCAAGCCTGACTTCGGACAGGCAATTATTATAAAGAAAATTGAGCTCTTTTTATTAATTTCACGTTTCAATAGGCTCCGATTGAAGTGTTAAATTATAAAGAGGAATCGGCTTGTCATTTCCGACCCAGTGGATCATTTCAAAGCATTCCTTACTTGTGTTAGTGCCGCAATGTTTATTGTTTAGCTGTTAGCAGCTGAAGTATTTAGGCTAAATTAGGCATTATTACAATTGTATTCATCCCTAACTTTGTTGTTGGGCTTGAATTGCTCAAAAGAAAATCGTGGTGGTAAGTACTATCTCATAGAAAAGTTTTAAATTGTTACGAAGCAGCCTATAATAACTACTTAATTTGTAATTTCCAGTTTGAGCCACGGAGTCACAATAATTCTTTGTTTGAATTTGTATATTATTTTTTAAATCTGTCATTTCTTGCATTAACACAGTAATTCTTGTTCATGGCGCATTTTCCAGAGTCTTAATACTTTATTGTCTTTTTATCGGTTAACCTTATTCATCTATCCAAGAACAAGCAACATACAGTTGCCTCTTATTTGTCCATATCCATTCCATTCATATCGTAAATCGGTCTTTCTAACAAGGGCCGGTCCACGCCAAGACGCGCTCGCCTCACAAATTGACTCTAATGTGTCTGTACACGAGGCAGTCACGACATGTATCGCGAGTATTACTAAACTTAGTTTATTACCCCGGCTTATAAATGTCTTAAGTTTAGTGCAACGCGGACTATGAATCTCCACTCGATTGTTAACTTGTACTAAAGTCATTGTTATGAACAAGTTTTGTATGGGGTATCTTGGAATAAAATGCACCTTTCGTATGTTTTTTTTTCAACATTATAATGATTTTCACAAACAGCATATCTTCCCTAATTCTCAATACTTCCATTGCCCTTCATCGATCTTTCTAACAAAGGGCCGGTCCACGCCAAGACGCGCTTGCCTCACATATTGACTCTAATAAATTAATAAATAAATTAATAAATAAATACACCCAACAGTCACATACATAATCCTGAACTACAAGAGGCTTTTGGATCTCACAAAAACCCAGACCCGAAACAAATACTTGTGGTTCTCACAAACATTTGTCCCAGTGCGGGGATCGAACCCGCGGCCTCTCGTTTTACAGGCGGCGTCTAACCAATGAGTCTATACACGAGACAGTCGCGACTACATGTATCGCGACTCGCGAGTATCACTAGACTAAGTTTATCATCCCGGCTTATAAATATCTTAAGAGTTGAATGCATCGCGGACTGAATCTCGACTCGACTGTTAACTTGTACAAAAGTCATTGTTATGAACAAGTTTTGTATGAAATATTGAAACGCTCTCGCGGTTGGCTCGGAATATATTAGCGAGTGTAAAATTTGCCTTATGTATTTAGTGCTTTGTGTTTAACTTCTCTGTATGTTTGGGGTTTGAGATACGTTTGTGACATTTATGAATGCAATTATGAAATAAGAGCTTTGTTGTAATAGTACCTATAGTTGTTGCGTTCGGTGAAAAAAATTGCTGGTGAACATGGTGTGATAGGATATATATTGCTGGAAATCATGGTGCAAGGATGTTCGTGTCTGGTAGAATATCAACCACGGTACACGATGATGATAAACCACTGATAAGATAAAATACTGGTGGCAGGTCTCTCATATGTAAGTGGCCGCCTGAGCTAGTACCACCACAATATCTATTTCTTCCAAAAACAGCAGTGTAAATGTACTGTTGTGTTTCGGTTTGAAGGAAATTATGGCCAGAGTAACAACTGGACATAATAAAGCTTAACATTGTCTCAAGATTGCGAGGGCAGTTGATGCCAAGCATTGCTTTGTAATTCCTGGTGTTGGTCGTATAATGTCATATAGTGCCACCCCAGTGATAGTTACCCACGCAACAGTGCGGCATTTCATGTTTAGCCAGTGTATATATCCGGTTTTATTGTCGAATTGTGAATGCTATAATCTATGCTGTTCTATTTGAATTACAATGCACTGACCAACAGAGTAAAGTCAACCGTAGTAGTCCAAAAAAGGAAGTAACATATCCCATGTCATTCAAATAACCTACCATTTTTCAAACCACCACATTCAGCTTAAGATAAAAATTTACAACCGGCCAGGCCGTATTCAAAGCAAATCGTGTAAAAAATGCTCGTTTGAGCGGCGTTAAATAAATCAGATAGAAAAACCCCTCAAGGATGTATTTTACGTGACAACCACGGAATGGGTCGGCACGCGTAAAATATGAACGGTTAAATCTGACACAATATATACGATTCCCTTCTTGGAACAATAAAATGAAATGTTTGTATTGATCACATCGCAGGTATCGGCCACGATATGTGCCTTTGTTCCGGCACCTTTGTGATGTAACTTGAACGTGTGAAATATACTCGTAAATAAATAGGCGTTCATACTAGCGAATACATTTCCCTTCTTTGTCCTCTTGAGTTTTAACTGTATAGTCCGAGTATCGTGTTCAGATGGCTCTCTCGTCGCTCTTACCTGATACAATACATTAAAAGATGATATATAAAAACAGCTAGCAGCCCGTCCCGGTTTCGCTCGTGTGCAGACACGTTTTGAGTCCAGTACAAATTAGACACATATTATTTTGCGTAATAACTGCCGTACTCAGAGACATTTAATATCAATCAAATAATTACTAAGTGTAAATTTTACAAAGAGAATCTATACTAAGGAACGATTTAATTGACATTTAATGTGCGGCCGTTATGTCCTTTATACTGTTTTCCTTGTCCCGTCCCGTTACATCCATGTCTTGTCCCAATCCTTTCCATGACTCAATGCATGCAATCCTGCACTCTTATATCCCATTCCATCCGCCCCATATTCTATCCCAAACCATCCCTTTGAGTTTGTAAGAGTAGCTAATGAACATATTTAAATTCCTTGCTCATCCCACGGAGACACTACATTATTGGGATAAATAAAATAGCCTATGTGATAATTCAGGATATTAGCTACCTCCACACTAAACATCAGAATTGGTCCAGCTGTTTTAGATTGAAGAAGTAACAAACACAGTACTTTCGCTTTTATAATATTAGCAGGATTAACATTACTTTAATTACACTAAGTTTGACCCTTTATATTATTTATTCACTGAAGCGGGGTTTAGCGTGGCCACACTATACACTTGGTCACGACACAACATACATTCACAGCTCACGTCCGTTCTTTCTTCAGATTTCTACGGGTAATGAATTTGTAATATTCCGTGCACACAATGCGAAGACTTAGATGTTGGTCTGCCAAAAGAATGTTGCCACAGTTGAGTTTGGTTTGAAAAGTGAAATACGTTTTTTTGATAAGCCAAAGTGATTATTCTATGGCTGATTGTAAATGTAGCAACCAGATTTAGACTTTATGTCGATTGAGACGGATTTAAGTTAAGATTTCCAAATTATGAGTACTTGCGCGGTTTTGCTACTTTGCGATGTACAAAGTGTAAGGGAAAATGACTAAAAAATACTAATAATATTTATACGATTCTTTAATAAATTTTCTCAATTAAGAATCTAAGTATATCCGTATTGACAACAAAAACAACATTGCTGAAAACAGGTCTCAAACAAAAATTTTAAACGAGAAAATGACAATTAATAATTTCAAGATCTGCATCACTAATATGAATCGCGATTTAAGATCTAAATCGCAGATAATTCCATAAAAACGAATCACAATCCAACAAACATCATTCCACACTGACATTCGCTCAACTGTAATACCTCCAGTTGGCACGAAATCCGAAAGCCAGTTCACACGTAACGACAACTTCTCAATTAAAACCAAAGGACGTGCCAGTCGGCCGGCGAAATAATACAACGGCCAACACTAAATAATTAAGTTTGCTTAATCCCCTTCACGGCTGTAATGCATTTGCGGAAATCAGCATTGATTCCGCGAACTGACAATTCAGTCAATGCAATTAATCGGTGTAAATAGTAAAGTCACTGTAAATTAAGCGAGGAATTTTGTAATAAGTTTCAATGCGTTGGTAGAATTTGTTGGCTGTATTTCCAGTAGTTAGCTTATTAGTAATGATTATAGGGTTTATTAATTTCGATAAAAAGTGAGGTCAATACATCTAATGGTTTTAATATAGTTCAGATAGGCGTCCACAGGTGAGGGCAAAATGGACACTAGATATGAAGTTATAACTGCCATGCGATATACTTCCATAGATTATTGTAGCAGGTTATACACCAAAGTATACATGTTTTTCGCTAAAGAAGCGGGCACGCATACGTGACTACGAAACTTCAGGTAAGTGTTCTGGAATTCCAACACGCTACCAATCTCAGTGGTTCAAGTACACGTTACCGACAGTCCACCACGATGTACCGTTAGTCAAACGAGTAACGTAGTGTTATCTCGTCCATTACATCGCCTAATGTTTTCGCATATCCCATAAAATTATTTAAGAAAGACACGGAAAACGTAGACCTAAAAAAACCGTAGAAAATAAATTATGGCGATCGTATGTTTTCGTTCGGTCCCGGTAAATATTATCTATAGCCAAGTAAATGCTCGCCGCGGATCGCGTAATGGCTGTCGGCGGAAAAATGTATTGTTACCTCGGAATATTTCTTGCTAGTTTTTATTAGCCTTGGTCTGTTCGGCGAAAAACGGTCGGGATAAAAGGTGGGCTTACTTAACTAAGAAATCTTGTTGGATTTGCTCTGCCTGTTTTGTTGAAGACGAATGGAATCTCGAAGGTTTTGTTGTTGTATAGTTATGAGTAATTTCTTGTCGTTTTTTTGCGACTGCTGGTGCTTTCGTTGTTCATTGAGAGAATTTTGCATTTGAGTAAGATGAGTTAATCTCGTTAATGAGGTAGATGGATTAACTGGCAGGTCTCTCATACGTGAGGCCGCCTGGGTAGGTACCACCGCAATGCATGCACCGCAATTATTTCTCCCGCCAAACAGCAGTGTTAATGCACTGTTGTGTTCCGGTTTGAAGGACATTGTAGCCAGAATAACTACTGGACATAATGAGACTTAACATCGTATGTCTCGGGATGGCGAGCGCAATGGAATGCTAAGCATTGCTTTGTAATTGATGGTGTTGTTTGGTTTTGCTACTGTCCATGAGCGGTCATATCGCTTACCATTGGGCGAATGACATGCTCGTCCCGCCATTCAAAGCAAAAAAAAAGCTAAAGTTTATTTTCTGTTATTTATGTAGTTTATTAATTTGTGACGACTTAAACGAGAGTCACATAACTAAATATCATCTTAATAGATTTCATTTATTATTTTTAAAATGGAAAAATAATCTACACTATCATAGGTATTTTATAATATCACTGCTGCAGTAGGAGCGAGTATATCTTTTGACACATTAAAATTTTAAAACAGCGCAAAACAATGATAAAATTTAATAATCCACAGAAAATAACATAAACTAACACACAAATAGCATAGCTAACTTTAATATGAGTGTCTTTACAAAGAATTCTTAAACAAAAGCATTGCTTCCCGCATTAGTAGGCGGCGAGTTTAAAAGAGATAAAGACACGGAAACCGTGCTCTTAACACGCTTTGTTTTGTTACTATACTTGTATTATCCTGTACTTATTTAATATGGGTGGGAATAGATATTAATCTTACATATTTAATGTTTTACATGGTTTGAATCCTCCGTTTGGTTGTCCGGAAAGAGTGGCTGTTAAGGATTAAACTGTTATTTTTTTAAGCTCGCTCTTAGCTCCCTGACATGGTAATCATATCGATGACGACCTATTAGCATGGACGGCTATTAGCTTGGCTTACTGTGGGCGTGTTTGAACTCTGCCTACGCCTTTGGAGGTATAGGAGTGCCTACGTATGTTACTTGTAATCATAAAATATGGAATATGACATGGCCAATAATTCTAACTTTGAGTATAAGAACATTTTGTGTAAATCAAAGACAGCCTCCGTGGCCAATTGGTTAGACACCGGCTGCGAAACGCAGGCCGCTGGTTCGAAACAAATGTTTGTGTGAAGTTGTGAACCACAAGTATTTGTTTCGGGTCTGGGTGTTTGTGAGACTAAAAAATCTCTCGTAGTTCCTGATACCCACGACACAAGAATCGATCTTAGTGTGAGATCAGGACTATGTATGTGATTGTTGGGTGTTATTTACTTATTATTTGTTAAATAATGATTACGAGTACAGTCATATTATAAACATGATGTTGTTTATTTATTATTTTCTCTCTGAAATATCCATGGCTGTAGTATCAAATAACCAATTCGCAGTAGTGGTTAACACGATTCGTTTCCACGTACTTGGATACGTACACCGATCACCATTGTTTTGGAATGTTTTAATTAATTTCAATGGAAATTTGAATCGATATGGCTTTGTCGGTTTTTAGTGGATACTACTTTACGTATTTGTAGCTATTTTTGATACGTTTGATTTCAAAAATATGCGTAGCTTGCGAATTAACCATAATTAGCACAAAAAGCGAGGCGATGCAGATGTGACATTAACAATAATATTTATTTCTTACTAGAAAGGATAACTTAGTCAGAGGTCTGTCTATAAGGTATACAGGTATAGGTATAAGGTATATAAGGTATTGTCGGTCGCTTCGTCAATCCTTGGGAAACGCTTAAGATTAGCAGTGGACTTCTTGTGGCTGAAGTTGGCGGTAATGTATACAGGGTATATCCAGACTGCGACCGAAAACTTGCTTA
This sequence comes from Deilephila porcellus, assembly GCA_905220455.2. NCBI lineage: Eukaryota > Metazoa > Arthropoda > Insecta > Lepidoptera > Sphingidae > Deilephila > Deilephila porcellus. The sequence goes on along the minus strand of LR999986.1, from coordinate 9,197,052 downwards.
AAAATATAATGTAAACCTTTTTAATTTTAAACACGGTGATATTTAAAAAAAAATGGAAAAAATGTCGTTTTTTCTTTGTGAAATTTTTAGTTGCATTATATCTGTAACCACTAAAACTACCACCTGGCTTCGTTTTGGTCGCAGTCTTGATATACCCTGTATATTGTCAACTCATGCATAAAATAAAATATTTGTTGTCTAATATTACGGAGTCGTAAAGATTTTTCATTTGAGTAATAGGGACTTGGGCCCCAATACTAGCGCAGCTAACTCGACAAACGAATTTTCCCCCTCATATATTCATATGACAGTTTTGGACGCTATAAATAATATTTTTATAGCCTTTCGCCCGTTGGTGTACCGGGAGAAGGAATTTATTACTTCATGCGCTTCTTGATACTGCAGCTTGAGTATGTTAATCAATTTAGTTGTGAAATTGTAACGTTAAACAGGTTTGTACATACATGGTATCTGCGGGTTTGTCCGTGTAGAATGACGTTTTGAAAAACATAATTTTACTGGAATAAAAAGTCATAGTTATCTATGTCCGATTAGTTTTTTTTCTGCTCTTTCTTATCGGAAACTTTATTGATATTTCAGACTTTACGAATGTCTTCTTGCCTAAAATTAAACCTAAATTACTACTAATATATTAACTTTGATTAACTTACACTACCTAACCTCCAGCATAGTGTAAACGCGCATTGAAATTCCACTGCCTATTCACTACACGACAAGTATACTATTAGTAAATTCCAGCGCAACAAACTTGCACCAAACAATACACTTTAATCAACATACCAAAGGCCAATACGGTCTGTAGTTAGTTTGTATAGCAAGCAGGAGATGCGACTTTTCATATGCCTCGCAATACGTGGTGTTCAATACCTCTACAGTCCAGTTGAAGCAAACTAAATGCATTTTTCATGTTGTGAGGGCAACTTTGCGTACGAAAACTAAGGATTGCAGCACTGTAGTTCCAACAGCCTGTTTTATCTGTGAATTTTTAGGTGAAATTTGAACACCATTGTTTCATACCGTTGGGTTGTGAAACATCGTAGACTGTGAAATGGTGTAAAAAATTTCAACTCTTGAAATAAAAGTATTGTGTAGTTATTGCGTAATAAATATGTGCTGCATATTCGTTCTGTCACACTCCCATAGTACATCAGAAATACTAGGAATTATGTTATGTATATGAAGGCGTACGTCTTTTGATTATGTTTAAAAATATTAAAACAAAAAAATCTCGATCGACTGCCTCGGTGGAGTAGTTGTACTACGGTATGGTTTTAATGATGATCCGAGACCTCTGGTTCGAATCCCGTGTCGGACTTAGCGATATTAGATTTTTCTATTCATTATCAGCCCGGACACAGGAATTTGGTGATATGGTGATAGGCTCGCTCACTATCACATCGTGGGACGGAACATACACCTCTGCCCACCCCTTCTGGAAAAAGCCGTGAGTTTATGTATGTATGTAAACGAATTTAAAATGATTAAAACGGATTACCTAATGATAAGTGATTTACCTAAAATCTACAAGACTTGGCTCATCAAATGGGAGGGAAAGAGAATGAAAAAACAAAGGAAGCGAGACATATGTCAGCAAAGCCACCGTTTCACGTCGTTTTCCTGTGAGAAAGAAGTGCTATATCGGTCGAGCTGGCAAACTCCTTGTAGTCCAAAGTTTTACTGTGGCTCTACCGCTTTTAGTCTACGATAAATATTCTCGTTAAAAGGCGCCTGGCTTTTTTGTTACTATCGTGTATTTATCAATGAAAATAATAGCATGTTCATCAATTCTTTGTTTCAGATTTTCGTAAATATTCATATCAAAGGACGGGAGATCCGTATCGTGAATTGAAAAATGTTAATCCATTGTGTGAGATAATGAAAACGCTGAAATTAATCCGAACAATTAATTAATTTCTTGATGTAATGAATATTCTCTCAATATTAATCTAATACTAATTAACGAGACCAGAGATTAAGTTGTGAGAAGATTTATGCTTTGTTGTGGCTTTCTCTCCTAAGTGGGGGCTTTAGGATTTAGTTTCATACCTAATACTAGTTAGGTGACTAACTAATTTAAGCTAATCTCCATTCAAGAACCAATGAAACAAACCACATAATTTGAACCAACAACTGGGACCGACTATTTAAGATATTCAACCATCAGTTACATACATTGGAACCAACATACACCAACGCCGTAGCACAAAATCGTATCCATCAACCGAATTGCGAGTTTTAAAAAAACACGGCCAATTAAATTTGTATAGCGTGTTTCAAACCATTCAGATCGCTCCAGTACTATTGAAATAGAAAAGTAAACATGTATATTTGTGTTTGGGAAACAAACTGAACGTTGGATACGGCACAGACAGGGATAAAGCTCAGTGATCTTAAAAAGTGATTGGCAGTGATTAAATGAAGGGAATATTAAGGCGGACTCCGCTCTTGATAAGGGCCGTTGTTGAATATAATCTGACACGTTGTTGAGGAGGGTGATTTTGTTTTCTTGCATTACGAATCTCTATGTTTACTATTGCTTACATGGGAACAATGGAACTAAAGGGTATTGATTTTTATATTTTTTTTTCCATTGCAATGAATCGCTTGATTGTAAGCGATACACCTATGGCCAGTAGCAAAAACAAACAACACCATGAATTACAAAGTAATGCTTGGCATTACACTGCGCTCGCCATCCTGAGACATAACATGTTAAGTCTTAATGGTTTCTTAGATTTACGCGAATGTTACACATTGAAATACAACTATTTTCAAATCGCGATAAAATCCGTAAAAAATAGTTTTATTTCAATATGTTAAGTCTTAATATGTCCAGTAGTTATTCTGACTAAAATGTCCTTCAAATTGAAACACAACAGTGCATTTATACTGACCTACCAATTGTGAGTAATATGCGTTTATGTTATGAAGGTTCTTTTAAATTAGTATATTGCAGTAACAATAATGCATATATTGTATATCCCTTTGACTAGCGCATGAACTTCCCGTATTATGTTTTTAAAACAGCGCACTCATGAACTCAAGGACGGTAATTCGACGATTCCCTTATTCCCCATAAGATGGGTAACTATAGGCTGCGGTGGTTACGTAATAATACGTTATATCAAATACATACTAAACGAGCCAACTCTAAAATTATACAGATAAAACTAAATTCAAAATCTCGCTCCATTTCTCGGAATATCCACTGATTGATGACATGTCTAGAGACGCGAAACGATTGCAAAAAGAAATCCTAACCAAAACTCTAAGTTCCTACATATTTTATAGATTATTCCTTTGACTATTTTCGTCGTTCCCAAGTGTGGCAAGTGCAAAGTTTCCGCGATATGGCAGGCTGGAAGATCTACAACATTCAATCAGCAAAGAGCGATTGCACCGAGTTTGGTTCAGTCAGTTCTATGCGCCTTGCTCAGCGAGTTTGGCATCGATCTAATCTCATCGCGCACGGTCACGTACGGTATTCTCTGCGAAAATCTACCATCGCTTGAACCTGGTGCACACGCTTACAATGTTTTGTAGCGAATTTATAGCGTAAAGTAGTAAATATTTGTTGAAAAGTGATCAATGCAGTTTATAACCCAGAACACTTGAAATGTCATTGCGCTGTCGGATTTCAAGAACTGAGAATACGAAGCTTGCGAAATGTCGACAACGGCAAAGATTAAAAATAGGTAATAGTGCGAACTATTGGGCTCTATCAAGTTACGATATAACACATAATGACGAAAAACCGTATGGTGAAGGAAAACATCGTGAGGAAACCTGCATACCGTAGCGATTAAAAATAAAAGAATTTCTACGGTATGTAAAGTCCGCCAACCCGCACTAGGCCAGCGTGGCGGACTATATGGCCTTACCCCTCTCAATCGTTCTCTTGATTGTAGAGGAGGCTCGTGCCCTGCAGTGGGACGTATATGGGCTGATACGGTATGTAATGACAGTTAAACTAAAAAAAAACAGCTATACTACGAAACATCCTTTAAAAATAGCCTTACAAAAACTCTTCTATTTTATTATATACGTAATTCTCTATCTACAATCGGTTGGCCTTTTGGACACGCCTCGTACAGGACGCAAGGCTTGCGGGAGTTGTCGCCGATGTAGAACATCGTTTGAGTGGCCGAGACCGTGTTGTTGCTTCAGGGCTATCACTCCACTGAAGTGGGTTCGAATGTCGGGTAGATAAAACATTTACTTGGTACAAGACTGGCCAGTTTGTTGTGATATACAAGCTGTCACTAGGGACGCTTGGAAGGTATGAAGAAGTATTTTTAAAAACTGCGTTCTAGATTATAAGAACCATACTCCTCTATTAAGATATAGGCAGTTTGTGGTGATATAAAAGCTGTCACTAGAGACGCTCGGTGGCGTAGTTGTACTACGGTACGACTACAAAGCTGAGGTCTCGGGTTCGAATCTCGGGTCGGGCAAAGTGATATTGGGTTCTTCTATTCATTATCAGCCCGGAGTCAGAAGTTTGTGCCCAATGTGGCGATAGGCTCGCCCCCTATCACATCATGGGACGGAACATACAAGGCGAAATGTGGGTGTCCTGGTGGCGCCTCTGCCTACCTCTTCAGGGATAAAGGCGTGAGTATATGTATGTATGTATGTAGAGACGCTTGGAATGTATAAAAATAGTTTTAAAAACTGCGTTCTAGATTATAAGAACCATACTCCTCTATTAAGATATTTATCATTAGATAACGTAAAAGTATAGAAGAAATGTATTTTTTGGTTTTCCTTCTTTAGCGCATTTGAGCAACCGTTCCAAGTAACTTTTGTTCATGTTTAAGTTTATGGGTCGGAAGGTGAAATAGGCAGCTTTTAATCCTCCAAACATAAACAGTGTCTGTAAGATAAACGTCAATCCAAAAAGGTGCTTAAAACATCACGATAAACTCGGCAGATACATTCCTAAACAAAAATCTTGAGTAAAATAAATAAGAAATCCTTTATTTTACCATGTTGAACGATTATGATGTATCATCTAAGCGTTTGACTGCCTCGGTGGCGTAGTTGTACTACGGTAACTAAGCTGAGGTCTCGGGTTCGAATCCCAAGTGGGGCAAATTGATATTGGATTTTTCTATTAATTATCAGTCCGGAGTCAGGAATTTGTCCCCTATATGGCGGTAGGCTCGCCCCCTATCACATCGTGGGACGAAACATTTAAGGCGAAATGTGGGAGTCCTGGTAGCACCTTTGCTTACCTCTTCTGGGAAAAATTCGTAAGTTTATGTATGTAGTTCTGCTATTATATTATTGAAATATTGACAGACACTTGAAAGGTGCAGAAATACGGTGGCTGAATACGTCACCTTACCCTAATGACACATACTTTGTATCACAAAATAACAATAATTCCTAATAAAGCAATATTTGCACAACTTCCAAAGCTACGGTGACCACACGGCTTTACATACCAAACGTAACACTGCCGAAATATATACCGGCCCTACATCAACAAACTGAGGAAAAAAATTGTTTTTATAGATTCGATATGCCTCAATTTCAATTGGCGCTGGATCCGTTTCCATATTCGACTCGGCGCGAGAACGGAATCAATTTGCGTCTGAATGAGCCAAACGGAGCTGCGCCCGTGGTCTTCTTAATGCCCTTTTATTGAAATAAAAGGAGAGTACTTTTATAATGCGGTTCGGGATGGATTTATTCGATATTCGGATAAGATGTTTGGACCGGAGTGCATGTTCGCCCGTCTGCTGTCTGTTGTTCAGTAACAGTTGCTTGCGGAACGTGACTTGGAGTTTGGAATGTCTTTACATTATCATAGATACGGAATTGTTATAATAAAATAATGCATTTATTATTCAACAGAAATACGTAATAGGGAAACGTCTTTATAATTTCATAATTGACTACGATATTCAAATATTTTTCTATCAAAATGTACGTATTTATTAATTGGTGTTATTAAATAATTTTATGTTTTAAGTTTAAATTATACATTTTCAATAACTGTGACCTATACTGAGTAATCATAATAAAAAAATAATATATACTCGCTAAATATTACTAAAATAAAGCTTAAAAGAAAATAAATATTGAAACGCGACTATAATTTAATTACTAATGTTTACATAATCTAAAAGTTGATCTCGAGTGGAAAATAAACACGCGATGTTTACAAATACGCGCCAACTAATATTATTTCCATCTCATCTATGGAAATTTTATCGCTGTATCCGAGATCCGATCCGTGGAAAATCAGTATCTCATTCCCGTAAGTCACGTTTCGGTGTTAACCCGGTTATATCTACTTTACTAAGATTATTTCGATCATACATTCATCACGCATACGCGTACTCGTGTGCATCTATCACGATCCATATACAGAGTATATCTAGACTGCGATCGAAAACCAAGCCAGGTGGTAGTATTAGTAACTTCAGACACAATGCAACGAGAAATTTCGCAAAAAAGGGTCAATTCTTGTTTTGTAATTTTTTACTTATCGGCGTATTTGGATGGTAAATTCATAGTTGTGAGAAAACCTTGCATTCAATAGGAAATTCTGAGAACTTTAAATTAATGAAACTTATTAATAATTAATTTTATGGTTAGAATCGCTTTATTGGTTTAACGGTGAGATGTATGTATTCTTAATTTCGAATGCCTGGTCAGGAAACCCACTTAATGTCAGTTTTTATTTATGCAGAAAACACTTTTCTATAGACTGTATTAACGTCAGCTAGACATGCCGTGGTTAAAATTTAAGCCGAATCTTTCGGACATATGCGTAAACATCATGTTACACCTACTCGACAAAGTTGAACACATAAAGAAGTCTCTAATGTACTTACTCTATGACAATCTGAACACACTTCCCTATTAGAATAGTATGTAAATAAAACACAAAACAGTTTAGCTGAGATTACCGCGGTGCCGGTGTACTGCCGCTCGTTTAAGTTGTACAAACGTGAACCAATTATCATAATCGGCGCACAACACGTGTTATACACTATCGCGTGAGTTTCGCTCATAACTGTACCTTTCATGTAAATATGAAGTTCAAATTTAATTTACATATTTAGTCGAATATTTTATGATTTTGCAAAGAATTACTGTAGCTTGCCAACTGTTGTTATTATCTTTTTAATAATACTCTAATTACTCTGCGTGTAAAAATAACTTATTTTTATAGGAATATTTAGTATTTTACATCAATTAAAGCCAAGGACCGGGCAAAATAGATATAAATGCGAAGGAAAAAATGCGAAACAAACAAAGCGTAACGCACACAGTTATAAGAAAAAATAAAATAAAATAAATTCAGATGGGAACGTCTAACGATATCACAAAGCGCAGTCCGTAGTTACATATTCGATTTCGCAAGGCATACCCGAGATCGATACCCGACATATTATTGTCTCTCAGTTGCAGTCTTTTGTCACTGCCGCCCCATCTCACCAATTTCCCGAATTGCGTATGCCTAAACTCAGTTTCCATTTTTAAATCCATTTACCCATAGGGCTATCGGTTTTGCAAATAATCTATTTCAGTTTACGAAAAGCCTTTTCATACATTCAATATATATGTAAACTTTATTTTTTGAATTTTGAACTCCAATTCGTATCGTATTTTTGTACATTGATACTGACAACACAGGTCATGTCATGCGTTTTACGAGTAAATAATAAAATACTTTTATTATATTTATGCTTACATTTATTTTATTGAAGGGGTAGGCAGAGATAATAGTTGTGTTACGGTTCTTTATTATGAATCTACTACAAACGCCAATCCATAGAACACTCCTAAAACAATAAACATAAATCAAGAACAACAAATAGTCTGCGCAAAGCAAACTTGAGAGAGACCCACATTAGTCAACGATAATAATGAGGTTTAAATCTAGTTCCACATGTAAAACACCTGGGGCCTAATTTGAGAGTATAATTGAATGGATCCTTACCTTAACCGCCCTTGCTTGCTCGTATATTGCGGAGTTTATGAAGCAAAGATATAATTTTATAATAGTTAGAACTGCCGTAATTTCTCGAGTTGTGTAGGGTGCGGTTGCTACTAATTTAACAAATAAATAGACACTTTGGTCGCAAGTTGGAGTTACACGCGGTTAGAAGACGTGGCGCTGTACTAATGCTCTTGGATTGTTGCGACATAATAAGGCGGATAACTTTTGATAGGAACTTTACCGTATGACTAATGCTTACACTTGGTTGCTCGGTTCTACTTCAACATTTTTGTACGAGAATGACTGAGACTATAACCAGCTTGATATAGTCCAGTTCTATGTGAATAGAATATTCACGGGTATTTTTTTATTTAGTTGAATGTCGCGACAAGCATGCTATTCGCCTAGTAAGCGATATGACCGCTCATGGACAGTAGAAAACCAAACAACACCATGAATTACAAAGTATTGCTTGGCACTCCACTGCGCTCGCCATCCTGAGACATAAGATGTTAAGTTTCAATATGTCCAGTTGTTACTTTGGCTAGTGGGTACAATGTCCTTCTTATAGATGATTACCTATATTATTAGTCGACAAAATTATGGTGGCCTGCTGAAAACCGGATTTTTATACATACATACGTCATACATACATACATAAACTAACGCCTTTATCCCAGAAGGGGTAGGCAGAGGCGCCACCTATTAATACCTAATATTCGTTACCAGGCGCGTAGAGACTGTGCATAGTCGAGGTCCTGGGTTCCAACCCTAGGCTGGAAATTCAAATATATGTGATATTTTATATTTTAAAATTCTCACATAGGTTGCCAGGGACTGGAGTTCATGGCCGATAGTGTCGCCTTCAATAACATTGTAGAATTTCAAAAGCTCAACGTTTTATAGGTAGCCGTAGTACTTCCTGTCTATCCTTTAGAGTTTAGGGCATTATTCCTTACTTTGCTTCTGCGGACGCCTAGGGGTCTACAGATCTATATACTAGGAGGTCAGAGATCAAGTAAAAATTATATGTATAAAGAAAGAATCGGAGCTACGCGCGCTCTACGCCGTACTACGCCGTAGCAAATATTACTAAGATTTCATTAGTATTTAACAGACACATACACCTATGTGAGTAAAATAATAGCTAAGACGAATATTAAAACAGCTTTATTTAATATTTATTTATCTTATTGTTAATCATTGTTAGAGGTCTGTATAATATTATAGTTATGTTGCGCTAAGTTTTATCTATAAGACAGAGGCTGGGAAACGCTGCTTTAGCGTACAGATATGAATTTTTATCTGACACAGGTAAAATAAATTAAATTCGAGTATAAAAACAGTTATAGGTATCCGAAGTTGCCGTCACCCTGGTACCAATGTTAATCACACAGCACCTACGCTAATCACTCTTAATTGGATTTAAAACGTTTGTACATGGATGTGATGTGAGCTGAACCGTTTTTTACCGTTAATTGCTATGATATGTGAACTGTAAGGCCATTTAATTAAAAGAGTGAGGACCCGTGACATCTCCCAAATCAGATGGGTTTAACGAATGCCTATTTTTGATGTCGAAGTTTGATTTAAATTGAAATAATTGATGATTTACGATTTTTTTTAATATATATTTTATTCTCTTGATATTTTACGTAATATAAGGTCATGGCCTTTCAGGCGCATGTTTTTCACTTTGCTAAATTGATCATTTGTCTTATGAAAGATTCTTAATGTTAAAAGCCAAATATATACAGGGTATATCAAGACTGCGACCGAAAACGAAGCCAGGTGGTAGTAGTAGTGACTTCAGACACAACGCAAGTAAAAATTTCGCAAAAAAAAAACGTTGACTTTTTTTTGGTATTTTTTACTTGTCGTATTTGGATGATAAATACATAGTTTTCCTAAAATAATGATGTATTACCTTTTTTATTTTTAAGACGCAATTGTACGTTAGGTTTAAATTACTATTTTCGCAATAACTAGGTACTTACTACCCTTATAGAATGATTTAAAAAAAAATGCAAAAAAAAATCTGTCGCTTATTGTGCGAAATTTTTATTTGCATTGTGTCTGTAACCACTAAAACTACCACCCGGCTTCGTTTTCGGTTGCGGTCTTGATATACCCGGTATTTTTGCCTATGTTTTACAATAATAAATCATAAACTTTATTTATTTATAATAAAAAAATAGGGTTACAAATAAATTCGAACTAAAACCATTTCTTTCAACAACCAGCTAACTAGAATTATCATAGTCTAATTTGTCTGCATAAGCATCAAAAATCATACCTGATTATTTTTATTCCCCGACCAATTAAAGAAAATCAAAGAACAAAGAAAAAAGAAAAAATAAATGAAATGTCTAACCTAATGTACAGCATCATTGTCAACTCTGATAGCATAAATACAAACCTTAGTGGTTTCTTGGTGTTATCTTATAACAAACTTTTCTGTAACTTTCTTAAGCGTGGTTTCTTAGATTTACGCGAATGTTACACATTGAAATAAAACTATTTTTTACGGATTTTATGGCGATTTGGTTAATTTTTTACACTGTTCGTTTTCGGATCGCAAAATATAATTAAATTTTTTATTTTAATAATTAATTAAGGGTAGTTAAATTGTAACAGTCACTGAGCGGATGACTAATACCTCAGTCTACCCCGTGACCACGAAAGCTGTAAAGCAATGGAAACGTGGGGAAGTTAGAAAATGTAAAAATTAAACCAAATCGCGATAAAATCCGTAAAAAATAGATTTATTTCAATTTTCTAAGCATGTTAAATAAATAAAAAAAATATATATGCCCTAATCCGGTATCCAGCCAATCTTCACGAACCGCGGAATCAAAGCAATATCAATAAATAACATCGCTTTAAAGCGGTAAATAGTACGGCAGTATTACTAATGAGCTTACAGGGTCTCTTGGCAAGCACATATCTTGCGCTTAAACAGCGGAAACTAAAACAGAACGCCTCAGCAACCAAACCAACTGCACTCGGAATGCTTATTTGTTTTCTGGTACAGTTATGTAATTTGCATCACTTGTATACTACGCTTTTTAAGTCAGGAAAAAAGTATCAGCCCATATATTTCCCAATGCAGGGCACGGGCGTACTCTACAATCGAGGTTACGATTGAGAGTGGTTATATAGTCATATAGTCCACCACGCTGGCCTAGTGCGGGTTGGCGGACTTTACATACCGTATAAATTCTTAGGAAAAAAGTATGTGAAATAAATAAACACACCCAACAGTCACATACAGTTATTGTGTCGTATCAGAAACCGCGAGAGACTTTTCGGTCCCACAAACACCCAGACCCGAAGCATTTATACTTGTGGATCGCAGAAACATTTGTCTCAGTACGGGGAACAAACCCGCGGCCTCTCATTTAGCAGCCGGCCTCTAACCAAGTGCGTCACGGAGGCTGTCATTATATGAATTAAAAGAACTAACGGTTGAAGCACTAACGAAGACGGGGTGAGATTTCTATGGCGCTTTTTAGTCAATATCCAAACTGAAGCGAAAAGCTGTAAAACTCCGCATGAGCGCCCTTTCGCCACGAGCGCCCTCTGCGTTCACCCAACCGCACCCTACCCTAACGTCGACCTTGAATATTCTATTGTGTGCTTACTTTAATAATTTATGCAAGGCGTGGGGGCTACTAAAGAATCGAACGCTATCCGCTGACACAGTGGTCGCGAGATCAAATCCCACGGCATAACTACTTTTTGGAGTCATTTGTGTATTGTTAGTTAATAACAAGCTACTAAATTATTCATTTATTCATATTTGAATGTATTAATATCAGTTTTTTGTTTTGAAATAATTAAGTTCTTTTTTAAACAATTTCACAGGTCTTGTCAATCGTTTATCATTTATCAAGCATCAATAAATAATATTGTATTGCCGACCACACATAATTATTATAAAAGTGAGAAAGTGTAGATGTATAGGCTGTTGTTAGTACGTCAGTTAACTATGAGAAATCGATCGCCATGTTTCCATTCATAAAACTTTTATTCAAAACCGTAAAATAGTCTTCATTGAAAGTTACAACAGTACGATAATTTTAACAGAGCTCTTGTAGCCGAAATAGCTCAGTGGGAGAGCATAAGGTCCGATGTGATCTTGCGGTCCCTGGTTCAAGTCCAGGTTTCGGCTCCTGTGGCATTACATGGTGAACCAATTTTTGCTTATTTTTACTTTTTGCAAAATTTTACATTATTATAAAACTTTTTATTCATATAATAAAACGAGAAAATTAGTTAAAAGTCCGAAAAAATTTTGTTTGAAAATAGAACAGAAACGACGAGTGTTGAAAACTACACGAATTAAAATTTAACTTTAAAATGGTATTTAAGTTATTCGGAGCTTTTTCTTTTGTTCGGAAATTGCCTGGAAAGTGGACCATTACAAATTTTGCATGAAAATATGATATGGATAAAAGACAAGCTGATGAGTTGGACGGAGGTTAGTCTGAAAGTTACAAACACATGAGGTAAAACCTGCCATAGTGGCTTTATTGTATATTACATTAGTAATTTGGAATATACTACCAAATTATAAATGTATATTGAAATTCAGATGTTGCACTTTTCAACTTATTTATTTGCTTTATTCACGCAATTCTAATGCTTTTAGATTCTCATGCTATTTTTTTAATTTAATAGATCTATATATTTTTATTTAACATCAGTTTAACGAGCGATTTAAAAATAGTTACTGTAGATTGAAATAAACCATTAATTAGAAGAACACATAAAACAGATTTTAATCCCCAACTTACTATATCGATATACAATTTTTTCCATGTCATAGAAATTGAATTCCCCTTCTTTATAAAAAAGGCCCGAAAAAAGGAGAAGTTGGCGTTCTGGTCGATTTGGCCACGTCGTTTGGCAACACTGCCGGAGTTAAACACAGGAGAGACTTGTGTAACGTGGTAAAAAGCACTTAACCAGCGTCATAGAGCTATAAAATTGACGCGATGTCTATAAAATATTCGCGATGTCTATAAAATATTCGCGTTCTAACGAATATTTTATAGACAACGCGTTCTAAAGTTTGGGTTTTTGAAAATCTAATCTGGGGTTTTGTTTCGAGTAAAGTATTAATAAAGGTGTGACACATAAGTAGTACAAGGAAGTTAGTAACCGTACGATCTATGAATTAAATTGTAAGGAATTTTATTGTTAAAGTAAATCAATTAAATTTTATCCAAGACATACAGAAGAAGCTTTAAAAATATTTTTTATGTGAGAATTTATGAGTTTTAACCATGAAATACAGTGGCACCGAGCTTCTGAATGAATTGTTTCAAACAATAACTTTATAATCATACAAAATCCAGATACCCCGGAGGCAGGTTACGAAATGAATGTATTTAAGGAATTTGAACGTTGATTTTGTTTTGATAAATGAACTCCCGAAATTAAATAAGTTTCCAACTTTCTAACAATCAAGTTATAAATTTATATAAACAAACTTCACAATAACTTTTATGATTTATTATGATTAGAAGATTTGATGGAAAAATATTTGTATACGTTTTGTATTATATTTTACAAAGGTGTAGAATTTAGTCTTTTCTTAGAATGAAGAACTTTATAATTCATGAGAAAAATAATATATTTGCATTGGCTTTTTAGTGGAGTACTATTTTTATATTTTTATTTTAATTTATTTATAGAATTATATTTATAACTCATCTGTATCTCAGATGAGTTGTCGTTGAGGTCACAAGTTACATAAACATTTTATCTTTGGAATTTGCACTTTCGTTATTATTTATTATTATTCACTTTAACGCGAAAGAATTTACTATGACGAAACCTATACCCTGGACGGTATATCTTAGAGTTTTAAAGATGTGTGATGTTCACCAAACCGCACCAAGTCAGTGTAGCATCTCAAACTCAAAGTACAGGCTTGTAGAGGGACATCTATAGGCTTGTATTAAAGCAAGCCGTAGAAAAATATCTGTCACTAGCTTAAAGAAAGATTAATATAAACTAGATGGATATTCCAACAAAATTAGATAATAATAAAGTTTAACTGGAAAATGTTATTAAACATTTTTATATTTGTAATCGAGACGAGGTCGGTTTAATTTTATGATACCGTTCAGCCAAACTGTTAAGGGACATCAAAGGAGGCTCGATGGAATTTTATTAAGACTTTCATCAGAATACCTCGTAAGTAAGGCTTATATTTAAGGGTTTATGCGCCATTTGTGGCGAAATGGAAATTCATCGGATAAGATTGTGACCGAAATTTTTCTTACATTCGTTTAGCATATGATTATTTATTGCCTGTGGCTTATAAACCTATGAAATAATGAAATGTTAAGGAATTTGTTAAAGGTTTCTATTTTGATCTTCTTTTCTTGGAAGAAGTTATTGTATTTTTTGTTGGAAGTTATTACATTTTTGTTTTCAAACTAAGTAGATTGAAAGATTATGGGCTCAGACATAATTTAGCTAGGCTTAACAGCACACAGGCGCCGATTCGATCCGAGTGTTCAACGAATACCTCAGTAAATTTCGATGTGTGGCTGTGATCAGTTGCTTCTACAGTGGACCCCACGAACCCGTAAACGCAACTTTGGAAGTCCACTCACAAACAAATTTAGAAAGATTGCAGGCACTCGCTGGATGCAGGATGTTTTTAACAGATCGTAGTGTAAACTCTTCGGAAATGGCCATAACTAGTAGTGAATATCCTGTAGCTAAGAATAATAGTAATAAATGACTTTTGATCATGAATTTCTCTTTTATTTATTAAATGGACTTATATAATCAACTGGGAGGAGCTCTTAAACGTACGATATCAAAGCAAAACACGTAAACATGTCCGTGGAAAATGAGTGACCGTGCGCCAGGCTAAATTCTTTATGCTCGTGCGGTGAAGCTATTGTTAAATATAGGAGCCACTAAACTTTTAACGAGTAAACATTGTTCCTTCTGCTAAGTGGAGTTAAAATTTAAGTATCGACATACATGTTGTTCAGCTATGCGGTATCTAATAATTCAGTTGTTCGAGGTATTCTGCTTGTATAACGTGTGTTTTAAATTGCGATTATGTAACAAATTGGTCGCTTTTATTGGTTCAAATGCAATGTAGGTTAATGAAGAGGTCCTGACTTTGTTACCGTATGGATAAACACTTTGCGATCTCGCATAATATCTCATATAATTTGCTCGGGTCTGAAATTCGTGTCATGGCGATAGGCTCGACCTTCATATCTTGGGACTGAACTAAGCTCGGCGAACAGTGGGTTGACGCTGGTGAAATCTCTGTGACAGCAGATATAAAAAACTATCTCCAACTGCTATTAATTTTACAATTGATTATTTTGTTGCGGGTTAAAAACAAGTTAGAAATTCCCGGAGACTTGCTGAGCCTCAATGCTTGGTGTCATTAAAATGCGTGCTACTGGTGATCCTGCCTCCTGGCTTACAGGAGTTGCAGTGGCACGTCTGAGAGCGGGACAGTCTCAAGAAAAGAGAAATCTCTCTCTAAATCCTTGGGAGAAACAGACATAAGCTTTTTATATGTAAATGTGATAAAATATTAAAATATAATATAATATTTAAATCTTCCAGCACCTTTATCAACCTATGTGAGGCTTAATGTTTAAGACAAGCGTATTACTCATTTTACCATTAAGATTTAAGTAGGTTTTGAGTAATCTAGGTTTAGTTCTCCCTTAGGACATAAGCTTTATTGAAGTGTTCACAGTTATACTAAAACTATTCTAAAGGAGATTTATTTTAATGATGTTTACTTGCCTTATCCCTTTAGTAAGTAAAATATATTTCAGTGCTAATACTTAATTTTATACGTTATAGTTTAGTACGGTTTGAAAGGCGCAAATTTGGTAATATTAACTTATAAAAATGATGCAAATAAAGGACATAGATGAACGGATTAGTTTATAAGAACTAAACGTTACGTGGATAAAGCAGCAGACCGGGCTCTGTGGCGTACCTGACGATGAATATTATTTTTGTATATTACGTTGGTATTTATATCTGGGAGAATTACTTATAAATCATCAAATCATCGGTGTAGAGAGAATCATCGTACCCTGCAGGTAGAAATGCCTGGGACCTGGGCCCCTCATAGTTATTTAATCTATGCTGGCATACCGAATAAGACATCTATAGGGGAGTAGGATCTCCCTGGCGCTTCCGAAGCCAATAGGCGTAATTCCCCTTTCTTACCCATCCTTCTTCATGAATATGGCTATCCATATTCTAATCTATAATAAAATATAGATATTCAGTTCAAAATTCTTAGTTGTTATATATCTTTATTGACGCCGCAGTTCTCTTAACACTGCGTAGGCTGCTCTTTTTTAGGACTTAGAGAATATAAGTCCTTTACAAGAAATATATTTTTGTTACTCGTATACTTTTCATAAAGCCCCATTTACATGGGGAGAGTTTCTCGCCTCGAGGATACGATTATCGTAAGAATATAAAGAAGTTTTTTTTAATTTTTTTATTTATTTATCATGGTTACAAAATATGAAGTATAATAATTCAGTAGGTATTTTAGCATTTATAAACCACAAAGGTTTGTCAAAAAAGTAAGTAAAAGTAGCATCGTGTAAACATTTGTCAGAACACGATAATCCATGGCGATTATGTCATCCGATAATCGCATACAATTATCGCTTCGAGAAACTCTCACCGTGTAATGGGGCCTAACGCGTTTACTAAGCAACCTTGTAGATTATAAATTAGTTTCTTTTCATATTATTAGATCAAATGATATAACATAAAGGAGCGTTTCTGATCCTAAAAAGACAGCCCACACTACACACTTGAAATCAATGTCTGAGATAAAATCGCGCTCTAATAAAAGGCGGTTTAAAAGAATACACAAAAGGTTTTCTTAGGGATTTGCTTTTATTCATGGCCGAGCTTTTGTTGTATCTTTTATATAGATAGAAATATTTTTGTGGACACTAAAGGGTCGAATAATCTACGTAAACACGCAGATATGTAAGGAAAATATCTAGGATAATCTTCTGCTGGTTGTGAGGTTACATACTTCGATAAGTTTGACCTTTATGGACGAGAAATTCGAGGTTGCTATGTCCAATTGTAGGTGTCTCAAGATCAAAGTAGTGTTTCCAAGTATTTATGATACACAATGGAGATAAAGGACTTAAGATTTGCGCCGTGACATTGTAATACGGCTTAAAAATGTGTGTTGTTATTTCCATTAATAGCCATGTGTGAATGTTATGTTAAAATGTGTTGAGGGATCCTCTACTAGTGATTATCGAACAGTTACAAAAGACCGAAGCTTTATTATGTTGTTCATGAATTTCGAATATTTTGTTATAACTTTAATATTTGTCAATCAGTCCATACTTCATTCGATCAGAGCTGCATTTACAATCAAACGCAGTGTTAAGTTGCCGAGGAAGTATAAAATATGTGTCGAAAAAATTTAACTGCATTACTTTAGTGAAAAAATAAACTTTTAATATTCTTGACATTATTACTATTTAAAAATGCGAATGTCAGTTTGTGTGTTTGTTATGCTTTCACGCCTGAACCACACGACCGATTTTCATACCTACACCTTGTTCTTGTGTAGAAAAGGACATAGGGTACCTTTTATACATATAAAACTACTGTTCTTTGTTGTTCAGAACAAGGGCAGACAAATAACATATCGTTTTTTACCTCAATGCTTCATGTGTCGAACAAGCTAAAATGACCAACATAACATACACACTCTCTCTCTCTCTTTCTCCCTCTATCTCTTCAGCCACAAGAAGTCCACTGCTGAATATTGGCCTCCACCATGGATCGTCACGTTGACCTGTTGGAAGCGACCTGCATCCAGCGACTTCCTTACATACACTGACGCTCGCAAATCCTAGTACATCATATTATCAAAAATAATTTAAATCTAACAAACACTTGAAACAACATTTCAATCAATGAGACAGTATCTCCCGCAATAATGCCAAGCATATGCACGCGACGCATCTTACCCCAGCGTCTGCTATGGAAATGTTTACAAGTAGCACTACGCGCTTATTGCGCTGTGACACCGCTCCCATTTCCGTTCCATTTCCACGATTTTTAGCCGAACTGCGCGCATTGCCAATATCGAAAAGCGTTGCAAATATTTGGCAAGAAAAAGCGTTGGGAACTGCAAGTAATATGCACTGCATGTATTGGATTTTTAATTATTTATATTGTGTTGTGTTGTGTCAAAATGGAAAGCGTCGTGTTTGGCGAATTTGCTGTTGATATTGGGCTGTTGTACCATTGGTTTAGTTGCATTTGTAGATTGTAGAGTGTAAAACGTGTGATCCTGGGTTGAATTCCGAGGCCGTAAAGTGAGTGTTTCGGTTTAAAATCTCATATATGTTGCGCAGAAATGTAAATTATGGTCGGTATGGTGATTAGTTCGTCGTTTATTACACCTTGGAGCGTAAATTAGGAAGGCGAATTGTGTATGCTGTTAGTCGCATCCCTGTCTACCCCATTGAATCGACGTCTTTTCCAAACATCATCCATCCCATCTGGACCAACCTTTGTCGACTTGATAGTAACAAGTCTTTCAAAATATAATTGCACTGTGTTAAAAGTTATTATTGTTTATTTTCAAGTTCATGAAAACCTCGGTTTAGACACCGGTAACAGATGAAACATACGGGCCGAAGCCAGGTATGTTTCATTCATGGGTTTAGAAATGTTATTTCATCTGTAGGAATTTCCTCACTATCCTACATGTATTGAGTATAACTGCTTTTTGCAAAGTTCTGTAGAGGTATTTCGGTAGTTGAAGTGTTTTAAGTGATTCATGAAGTTATAGTGGAATAACACCAGTTGCTGAGAGAACTATTGGAACTATGGTGACTTTATTAAGATGCCAGATACGGGTTATTTCTTCTTTAAGTTCTACGTATTTGGATAGTTTTTCTGATATGGCGTTCTGGAGATTGTGTGTGTTTGGGATTGTTATATCAATTAATAGGGCAGTTTTATATTATTATTTTTTATTGCCGTTATAGGCAGACGAGCTAGCGGCCCGCCTGTTGGTAAGCGGCTACCGCTGCCCAGAGAACTTCGCAGTGCCAGGGGTCCAGCACAACAAAGTCGCTGCCTACCTTAAGGAGAGTACTCTCTTTTATTACTGTCTCGAATAGTTTTTAAAGGTTTTGACTGTAGTAAAAAATGAAATAATGCGTTAAGAGAGGGCTGGCCTACTATATATTTTTAAAATTTCAAAATTTTGGACTATAAATATAAATAGATAGGTAGGCTCGCCTTCTATCACATCATGGGACGGAATATACAAGGCGAAATGTGGGTGTCCTGGTGGCGCCTCTGCCTACCCCTTCTGGGATAAAGGCGTGAGTTTATGTATGTATGTATGTAAATATAAATTTTCTAACAATCGTGTTTTCAATACGCCCTAGTAGAATAGTAATATACTAATGTTTTATAAAGTTTTCTCACACGACATAACTTACACGCACACATAATTGTAAGCATATACTTATGTATTCACCACAAAGAGCTTTTAGCCTCAATGGAGTTCGCAATGTTCTGACTAAATAATTCAATTCTGATTCAAATCGAGTAGGCATTAAAATCATGCACGCCTTTTCATTTGGCCTCTTTAACAGATCTTAAATATTGTACGGCTTATTAGCATATTTTATCTTTATGTCGTCGGGTACGTTAATGCCTTAATGTTAATCGGCGTGGATCGTTAGCGGGATTTTCACGTCACCCGAAGGTAATTAATATGGATATAATTACCATAGTTTTTGTAGTAAAATGCGAGATAAATGTGAGTGGATTACTGTTAATTATTCATTTTAGAATGACCGATAGGGGCTGTTAAAGTTGTATACTGTTGAATAAGTAATTATATAGTAGATTTTAGATATCATTAGAGCTTTATATTAGCAACCAAATCTAATGGAACATTTCTTTACTTGGCTTTGTCCGGTGCCATGGTATTGTAGTTTGACTTATTTGTCAATGAGAACGAGTAATCTTGGTATCCCATACCTACTATGAAGTGACTAGGCCTGCTCTTTATTGGCCATTCTCGTCGTTTTCCCTGGAGCTAATGTTATGTCTTATCTTATCTACCTACTTATTAAATTTTTATTCAGATGTGTCCACCCTACCGAAAGAGGACATAGTATAATAAACATTATACAGAAAATCGTCCATAATAGTCAAAATTCTTAATAATGCTAACTAATTAATTGTGAATTATACGCTTACCTATTAATTGTGAATAAAATGAAATATTTTTATTGCATTTTTTTTATTTCAAACAACACTACGACTCGACTGCCTCTGTGGCGTAGCTGTACTACGGTACGACTACAAATCTGAGGTCCCGGGTTCGAATCCCGGGTCGGGGAAAGTGATATCGGATTTTTCTATTGATTATCAGCTCGTAGTCAGGAATTTGTGCCCGATATGGCGATAGGCTCGCCCCCTATCACATCATGGGATGGAACATACAAGGCGAAATGTGGGTGTCCTGGTAGCACCTCTGCCTAACCCTTCTGAGAAAAAGGCGTAAGTTTATGTATGTATGTATTTACTTCGGTTATGAAAATGTTAATAATCTATGTATAAAGCCTTCTAGTCCAAGTGCACCATATTTCACATGGCCGGCCCTTCTGTAGATGTGACGTAAAATACAGCCGAGGTAATCCTATCCATCCATGATTTATATCAAAGTAGGGTCACTGTGGAAATTTCAGGTCTATAGTATACGTATGTGAATATTTAAACAGCTTTTGCACGTATAGCTATGGGAATAGAACAAAAACTAAATGAAATGGGGGGAGAAAAGTAATATTATTTGGTAGTAGCCATGTTATAAAGAGCGTCCAAATCTAGACGTGAGTGGGGAGCAACTTCCCCAATAACAGACCAGTCTGCGTCCTGGTTCTGCGCTAGACGATCACAGGGAAGGAATCGGGGCGCTTCTGGCCCTGAGATATTCAGTGCCGCCCGAAATGCGCGCGACGGTGACCGAGGCTTTTTAGTCGGTAAGCTGGCGTAAGTTTTTGTTAGGTGCTCAACTCAGCCGCTAGATCCGCAGCGTGCAGGTATGGTAAGCCAGTGACTCTGACATGCCCCTTACGGCCTCCTCCGGGGTACCGAAAGGGGAGCTTTACAATTTTCCTCTTGACACAGAAAATCATACATACATACACACATAAACCAAGCTATTTTCCCAAAAGGGGTAGGCAGAGGTATTACCAAGACACCCACATTTCGCTTTGTATGTTCATATGCCATAATGTTAATGTATGCCATATCGGGCACAAATTCCTGATTCTGGCCTGATAATGAATAGAAAAATCCAATATCACTTTGCCCGACTCGGAATTCGAACCCGAGACCTCAGCTTTGTAGTCATACCGTAGTTCAATTACGCCACCGAGGCAGTCAGAATAATCACTAGGAGATGATATAGGTATCGGAGCTTCATCATTATATATTTATTTAGATGGCAACTAATAGAAGACTAAATCTAGTGTGTACCGATTAAATTATCTAGGCAGCGACAGCAGCATTGTGGTATAACGCTCCTACTAACACGATTAAATTTTCAAAATCTTTCCGTAGATGACGAGGTAAACGTATGCCAATCCCTTCAGAATTAGTTAGATGAGCAATATTGAACATCCACCTCAACGGAGTGGTTTGGGTGAAGCCTATGTCCTGCGTTGGTAATGATTGATGAACGCATGACACGGCAGAAAGTGAGTGACGATCAATGGCAAAGCCCATTATGAAAATTCTGGCGTCAAAGGACAGAATAATACGCATATTGTACTAAAAGGTAGTCTCATTAACAAATTTTATAGAAATTTGATCCAATTTAATACAAGTTAATGATCAAACAATATCGAATTTTCCCGAAATAAACGTATTTACTATCGGTACCTATACAGTTAATTATACGCAAACATGCCCAATCTTACCTTAAGTAAATAGGAGATTGGAAATAATGATCATATTTCGTTTTGATAAAAGCATGTTGTGAGAGGGCCTAAATTAAAATAGCTTGTTGAATATTGAGCTTTCCTTGCTTTCAATCAAAACACTTTATTTTGCCGACAAAGGAAAATAACAAAATTGGCAATACAGCCCCTGTAATTAAGGGTGCTAGGCCTGCCTCTGCATTTTAGAAGATGTCGCCGTAGTGTAAGGATATTTAATTTATTCCCGTCACAATTGTACTGTATTCATTATTTTATAAGTCGGCGTTGCGTCTGAACAATGGACACTTTTGTTCGGATTCACTTGTTTCATGTTTCATTTTACGTATTGGTATTGTATTGGCCCTTTGTGATGTAAATAAATTATTATTGGTAAAATTATGTTTCACACTTAAAGTGGAATTCCAAATAAGATATATTTTTGGTGTGCTAAATAAAGAAATTCGAAGAAAAATGTGATTTACCGTGTGTGGTTTATTGTTATTTTTTTTACATAATAGCAACAAACTTGCCTACTCAAACTGCGATAAAAATTCAAAACTCCAGGTCACATAAACAGTCACCAGAAAAATGGGACTACTTACAATTGATTAGCAATACGGCAAAGTACGTTTACGGCATACGGCATACAAGGTTCAACATAATAATGACATAAGACATTTTCCGCAGCGAGCTCTCCACGTAAGCGTCGAAAAGTTGTTTACGCAACTTTTGATTACCTTCTTTATTCTGGCTGTTTACTTTTTTACTTAGAACGAAATTATTATCAAACTTTTTTCGTTAAAGGCTCAAAGATACATAAATGGGTTTGGAACTCGTTAGGGGGTTTTACTAAAAGTGTACCTGGATTTTTTTATTTGTCTTACCTTCAATTCGCGCTTCGAGAGTTTGGTTATTTTCTGAAATAGAAGGGAAGTGTTCGTGGTCGATAAACGGGGATTAATTTTTGTATAGGTTGGGGTGTTGTTTTACTCTGAAGAGACCCTTTAAGTTTGAGCGAAGGAATTTATTAATACGGCTTTCACGGTACCATTACAAAGGCAACAATAGACGCATTGTATTTGTGTAATAAGTGTATGGCATCAAATATTACTGTTTGAAATGATTTGATAATAATATTTAAGAATAAAGTAAGTTGCAAAAAAGATCTAGATGTAGCAGATCGCAATGAAAATCAATGGGGGATACCATCATTAGGCTTTTTGTGGCTTTAAAAATACCATGATAATGTAAAGCGACTACGTTTGAAACTCAGATTCATAAGTTCGATCGTGGCTTGTAGAAAACGTTAAGAAAATTATCGTTATCGTCTGAAAATTACAGCAATAGTAAGACCACATCAGAAGCCTTATGGATAGTATGAAAATTGTGCTAATGCAAAATCTTCGAAGAAGGATGAAAACACAAATTATACGACTTAATTTGGGACAACAAGCTTGTGCCTAGCGGTGGGACAAAACAAATATAATAAATAATTACCCTGATTTAAATTCGACTCCAATGCTTAAATAAATATAAACAAACTGTGAACATTTCGAAATAAACACCAAAATCGATGAAGCCAGCTTTCCGACTATGTTAAAACAAAACAACTAGATCCAGCAGTCGGAGGACGTTATTCTAGTTGCCGCCCGACGCTGTGTGAATAGAGAAATGTCACGCTCTATTTACACGTTAACGTTTTGCGAATGTTAGAGGCTTATTTGACATAGTATTAAATAATATGGTTGTGATTAAGGATGGGTTATTAAATTGAAAATTCATATTATTTATTGTTTTTTTTTCAATAATTATTTTATGTTGCTGGGAGAGTACCATCTGCCATTTTATGTAATATAAATCAAAATGTTGTTAGTAAATTATTTGAGGATTAAAAAGATAATACCTAATGAATATTTGGATTTTGCTTTTATATTTTTTTGTATGAGGACTGGTAAACAATAGACAAAGATTGCGACAAAAAGCTAATCAAGGAAAGTTTTTTATTTTAAGTAATGAATATGGCAAATAGATGCTTCAATTGTGTTGGAAACCGCTGTTAGGGGCGAGACCTATAGTGATCACTGAGTTAATGCGAGTTGAAGATAAAATGCCTCGGTGGCGTAGTTGTACTACGGTACGACTACAAAGCTGAGGTCTCGGGTTCGAATCCCGGATCGGGCAAATTGATATTGGGTTTTTCTATTCATTATCAGCCCGGAGACAGAAATTAGTGCCGGATATGGCGATAGGCTCGCCCCCTATCGCATCATGGGACGGAACATACAAGGTGAAATGTGGGTGTCCTCGTGGCGCCTCTACCTACCGCTTCTGGGATAAAGGCGTGAGTTTATGTATGTATGTATGTATGTATGTATGAAGATAAATAAGTTAATTGGTGGTACGAGTATTAATTCCCGCATTTCATAGACACTCCAAACACCTGTAGAACGCAGGAACCTATTCAGCCTTGGGAATTAATAAGAATGAATGAGCGAGGAAGTTAACGGGAGAATATTGTCTGTAGAATCTTCGACATAATATCTACCAACACAAGAATACACCCCCTAAGTCAATCGAATGCGTTTTTGCGTGTGCTTTGCGGCCAGTGGCACTCCCAAAGCAATTAACCAAACCCTGTACTTTAATTACAGAACTTGTACGGGCCAAGTCGGAATTAGATTGAAGGAAATTTATTACTTAGTTCATACTTTACGGATTACTTTTCATAATCATGATCTCAATTTGGGAGATGTTTTAGTATGTTTACGTGTTATTTTAGGCAACAATAACTTATAACGTTGTTATTTATAGGGTATGATGTTTTATTACTGAAGATATTAAATAGTTTAAAATCGGTCTGTCGGTAGTACCCGACAAGTATGAGGTTCAATGTCCTCGGTTGGAAATTCGAATCGATCGGTTAACTAAGTATTTAATTAGCAAAGCTTGTTCCGTTTGGATATTTTTCTAAGAAGTTACAACCATAGAAACGAGTCGGTGGTAGATAATTTCAAGGATTTAAATTGCCTTGCTATTTAATCTGTATTTTCTTATAAAGTTTTAGAAACTGCACGAAGAATCAAGTCATAATTTTTTACCGTTCACTGTTTGCTTGAGGTCAACCACCTCAGGAAAAATTCGCAACACTGTTAGATATTATAATATGTTTTCTTTTATGTAGAACATTTGACATACCTTTTCACGAATCACCCCTTAACACAGTTTGAAAAGGTAATAAGTTCTGTGCATAGCTTTATAACTCCTGACTCATATTACGTTTAGTACATGATGACACGAGATACTGTTAATTCGAAACAAAGTTAAACAGTGATGAGCGTGATTAATGGGATGTAACATGAAAACATGGCGAACACGTAGGCACGTGGAAATGCTGAGGCTTACGTTAAAATATTATTTCAATTATTCACTGCGTTAAGTAAAAATATTTCGCGATTCTGTTTGCGAAGCCGGTGGATGCTTTTCTTAAATGTGTTTTCTGGATAAGTAATTATAGTTATATGTATACATAAACTCATACCTAGTTAAATTATATGATGCGGGAATTTAGTTAAAAAATACTTTATTCAACAATTTTATATTGATTATTTGTTTTACAAATATATTTTATAACTAATTTAATCTAGCTGTTCGTCAACAGAGAGATGTCAAGCGAATCACACAGTCACTTGTTTTGTATCGCCTTATATAATAAATGTGACGTGGGAAACAATGGGTAATGAGAACTGGAATGTGCTGTTGGTGGTCTCTTCCACTAACACCTTTAGGAATTTACATTAGTACATGATATTAATTACTGTCTGAGAATGCAGATCAGTGTCCAGTATCTTATGTACATTACACCATGTTTTACATAGGTATTGTTGGGTATATGGAGGACGTGGGTACAGCCCGCATAACTCCTCCCCCCCTAAGAGCAAAATCTTCCGCTGCATCGTCAGAGGAACGATTTTGTTTACAGTATTTAGGAACATAATTGGTTAACTTACTTCGATACTTATATATTAACACAATACAGACAATACACAAGAACATATACAGTACAATAGTGCCTAAACTAACACTTCTTATGTTAACACCATACGCTTTTTCACTATATTCGTCTTTTTCACTTTTTAACACTGATGTTAACAACTGTAGATGCTCCATATTCACGGTGTCCAAGTCGACTGCTCGTCTGGATCCTGTAATCACCTTAATTTTCGGCAAGTTAATTATTGGCATCCTATTCAAAACTTCTTTTTCTATACTGATTTTTCGTTTCCTCAAAGTTATATTTGCTAACTTTATTTCACAGTCTTCTTTCATAGTAATAATATATGTTCCCATAATCTCATACTGCTTAGTATTTTCTTCGCAATATTCAGTTGCTAAAATACTATCTTTAGTGTATAGAATCCACATGTTATCCTGTATAGTTTTAACTTTAATATTTGTAGACTCTACTATTAATGGTATACAACTCGTTATATCTGTCGCATACTTCATTATATCAGCGATACATTTATCTTCTCCATAAATTATTATATTCTCATTCTTGCATAAAAATGTTTCTCCATTAATTTCTTTGCAAGGCTTTATCAAGTGAACTGTTTTCAATCCCTTTACTAGGATGTAAGGATATTTGGGTGTAATAAGGAATGTTTTATTTTGTTTAGGATTAAACATTGGGAAAGGAATCAACTCATAATAGTTTAAAACATTTGATTGCACTGTCGGTACTGACAATATAAATGTTATTTCTTTACCCTTTACAAAACTTTTAATTTCTATACATTGTTCTATATTAACAATATTTTCAGGTTTTACAGGTAAAATCAACTTATCAATACTTTCAATATTCTTTAAAACATCATATAATTCATTTGCATTAAATATAGATTGATGCAAAATGTTAACTCTACTAAATGCAATAGCATTTTCAACTTCATTTAACCTTGACATAATTATTTCAAAGTTATGAATTAATAGATTGAAAGTATTCAATACAATATCTTTACTCCTTTGAAATCTAGTTTCATTTAAAATTTTCTCAATCTCATCAATATTTCTTTCTAATATAATATAATTGTTTCTTGATGAATTAGTTAAGTTTACTAAAGTATCTACTATTTCTGTAACAATAGTCATTTTGTTATCTATAGCATGTTGCTTCGATTCTATCTTACTTATTAAATGATCATATCTCAATGCATCTTCATTATCTAAGTTACCCGTAATAACTTTAATTATAGAACCTATTGGATTTAAAATTCCCCGTTTTACTTTAACAGTTGGAATTAATTCACTATATTTTTCCATTGTTAAATTCATTATATACTCAGTCTGCATTTGAGCATCAATAATACTTCCATCTAACATATAAATACCTATATTTTCCTTTATAATATTCCTTATTTCAAAATACTTATTTTCATTATATTCTAACCCTTCATGAATTAATTCTAAATTCATTTTCTTTATAATATTCCAGTTATAAAGACTAACTAAAGCTCTACCTTCTTTCACTGGCAATATCCCCGGATTATTTTCTATCTTTTGCAGTTGAAGTGCTTGGCTTCGGACTGCCTGGACTACTATCACGATCACGTATCTGTGAACGACGTATGTCTTTCAGTGGCACTCTTTTATCTCTAAAGTGAGCCTTAACATTTACTGTATTTCTAACAATATCTCCTATAACTTTAGCTTTTTGGTAACGCGGTTTATCTTTACTGCGTCTAACATTTACCCCTTTTATAAAAACACTATCATCTTTTTTAATATTAAATTCTTTTTCTCCCCCTCGTTTTTCTATAATCTTTTCTTTCTTTTCTAACATTTTATCTGCTATATAATTATACAAATACTGAACCCTTTTCTTATGTTCATTAACTAACTGCTGTGTATAATGTTTAGTAAATTCTAAATCAAATACATCAGTGGAATCTGTATGCCCGAAAACTACTTCAAAAGGTGTCAACCCTGTCGTACTATGAATTGACGTATTATATGCCATAATTGCATATGTCATCACTGTAGCGGCATCAGTTATTTTTCTTTCATATTTAGCTAACCTATATATTTCTAATATCGTTGAATGAAATCTTTCAACAATTCCCATTGAATTAGGATTATGAGGTGTCCCTATATGTAAATCAACTTTATAAAAAGACAACATTTCTTTTAACAAATTATTATTAAATTCTGCCCCTGGATCAGAACTTATCCTTCGCGGAACCCCATAAAATGAAAAATACTTTAACAACCCTCTGACTATCTCTGGAGTTGTTCTATTTTCGACTACAAAAGCTTGACCCAACTTACTAAATGCGTCAACAATAGTCAAAAAAAAATTTCCCTCAATACTGAAAATATCTATAAAGATTTCTTCAAACGGCTTCTTTTGCGTTTGCGTTAACTGTAACTCTGGTTTATATGGTTTCCTATCGTACTTCATTTGTTTACAAGTTTCGCATGAATTTATAATACTCGAAACTGTTTCTTCCAGTTTCCTCCAATAATAAGCCCTCTTAATATGAGCTATCGTTTCTTTAATACCCCTATGGCATGTTTTACCTATATGATATTTCTCTACTATATCTCTTTGTTCATTCTCGTCCTCTATGTACACAACTCTTTGGGTACACTCAACTATCTTAATAGAATCTTTTCTAAACAAGTTTGTTACTACTTTTGAGAATAACTTTCTATGCTCATTATCTTCAAAATATATGTAATATTTAATCTTTGGACGAATATAATTTTTTAAGAAAGTCTTGATTAGTTCCTCATTATTTATTGGCATATGAACTTCAAGAACTTTTTGTTTTTCACGAGATAAATCTTTCACAACATATTTATCCCTGTTCCAAGTATGTATCAATATTTGATTGGGCTTCGTATCTATTGCCTCATTTAAAATTGGAATATCAGCCGATTCCATATTTACATCTGAGTGTATAGTTATATTATCAGATGATTTTTTAGATTGTGAGGATTCACTGTTAGTTAGTGACGGTACAGGATATCTATTGCCCCTAGTATCAAATATATCTTTAAATGATAAGTCAGATGATGAGTCATCCGAAATTAATATAGGTGAACTACTATTCTGCCTAATTTTTCTACTCTCTTTCGTCCTACAAATTTCATCTATTTCTTCTAGATGTTTCGCAATATCTTGCTCATTATTTTCTGCATTAACTACCATAGACATATTGTCATCACTTTTTGTAATGTTTACTTTTATTCGCGACAATGCATCTGCATTTTTATTCTGTTTACCTGGCTTATATTTTATTAAATTCATGTTATTAATATTGTTTTGTATACATGAATTGTATAAAATTGGAATTTGTTTATTCCTAATATGTAAAATTTGATGTTGCATATCAATTCTAGCCCCTAATTCTTTAAGTAAATCTGAACCTATTAACCCGTCGTAGCGTCTATCTACGTTATATATATAAAACTTGTGACGAATGTTTGTATTAAACGTTTTCGTCAACGGCATTAACACAACTTCCTCATGTACGCTTCTACCATGCGTACTTATAACTTCAAAAGGTTCACTAAACGTATAAGCTTTAAAAAATTCATTTGCCTTTTCAGGACTTATAAATGACCTAGTACTGCCGGTATCAATCATAAAAATACCTTTTAATTCAGGCACCCTTATATGTGGCAGTGTATATGCATTATACATGTTTATATTTACTATTTCTCGTCGTTCCTTACCGAGGCTTCTTTGTGAAAATCCTCCCTTTGTGGTAAAGAATTTTGCCTATTGTTATATAACATATTACTCTTTACAGTACGCATCGACACGTCATTATATTGCGGTCGTTGCGTTTGTGGCACACCAAACTTGAATTTACTATTTGGATTTGTTTTAAAAAATCCAGAATTTTTATAATTATTCACCGTTCTTGGAAACTGTGGCTGTGCAGGCCTGAATGTTGGCTGCATCTTAAAGCCCTGCTGAGGGATGCCAAATTTAAATTGTGCTCCCTGAGTTCCCGGTACAAAGTTTGGCCTAAAGTTTGAATTATTTTGTGGCCTGGGTTGTGCCCCAAATTTAAACTGATTTGGTAATTGCTTAATGCTTTCCTCTTTATTTTTAAAATTTACCTTTAACATTTGCCTTTTCGCTTCTAAGCGACTACGAAATTGAACTTCTTCCGTAACGATACTAAGCGCCTTTTCTAATGTCGTGCACTCCTTATCACGAATTTTACTGATTAATTCGTCAGGTAAATTGTAAACAAATATTTCAAAAGCTGAATTGTTATAGATGATCATATTAGCTGTTTTAAGAGACTGATCTTGCATTAAGTTTAACTTTTCAAAAAGAGCGTCTCTCTTTTCCTGTATTCTATGATAAAAATCTATATAACTTTCGTTTTGTCCTAGCTTCATGCTCTCTAGCTCTAACGCTATGCATCTACCTGATCTGGTATCCCCGAACTTCAAAACTAAATGTTGCTTAAGTTCCCCCCAACTGTGAAAACTTTTACCTGCGCATGCCTTAGCGGCCCTTCCTACTAGCCTACTAGTTACGCAATGCA
Organism: Deilephila porcellus; assembly: GCA_905220455.2. Lineage (NCBI taxonomy): Eukaryota > Metazoa > Arthropoda > Insecta > Lepidoptera > Sphingidae > Deilephila > Deilephila porcellus. The sequence goes on along the minus strand of LR999986.1, from coordinate 9,166,489 downwards.
ACACGTACCCTAACTGAGCTGGATTGTCATCTGTCTTTGATGTTCCAATCACGTACTCACATTTTTCAATAAAAAAATTTAACATTAATTCATCCCCGTCAAACCGTGGGATTGTATTTAAGAAGTCACCTGGGATAAGGTTTACAACTTTGTTTGAATTCATTTTTATCACACAAATTCAAAATATTAATAAAAAAAAATACACTTTACTTTTTAGGGTAAACAAACAACGTAAATATTGGCAATGTTTGTCCAAAATTACGGAAAAGTTTGAAAAAGTATTTGGCAATTTTTTGTCCAAAAATCAAACTAACTTGACAGTAGGCAATTTTAGTCCTAACTACACAAGTTGATAAGACACAAGGAAATGGAAAGAGGTAGTAAAAGGAATACTCACAGCCACGCCTTCATGTCTGGAGATCGCGACACTTTTTCTAGATTTTTCCCTTTTTTTTTAACTTATTTATTTGGTAGGTTCTCGGAATAGTTCCAAAATTATTACTTTTTGGCTAAAAACTATCCGTCCCGACTGCGCCAGTTAAATTATATGATGCGGGAATTTAGTTAAAAAATACTTTATTCAACAATTTTATATTGATTATTTGTTTTACAAATATATTTTATAACTAATTTAATCTAGCTGTTCGTCAACAGAGAGATGTCAAGCGAATCACACAGTCACTTGTTTTGTATCGCCTTATATAATAAATGTGACGTGGGAAACAATGGGTAATGAGAACTGGAATGTGCTGTTGGTGGTCTCTTCCACTAACACCTTTAGGAATTTACATTAGTACATGATATTAATTACTGTCTGAGAATGCAGATCAGTGTCCAGTATCTTATGTACATTACACCATGTTTTACATAGGTATTGTTGGGTATATGGAGGACGTGGGTACAGCCCGCATAACTACCTTTATCCCAGAAGGGGTAGGCAAAGGCGTCACCAGGATACCCACATTTCGCCTTGTATGTTCCGTCTCATGATGTGATAGTGGGCGAGCCTATCGCCATATCGGGCACAAATTCCTGACTTCAGACTGATAATTAATAGGAAATCCAATATCACTTTGCCGAACCCGGGATTTGAACCCGAGACTTCACCTTTGTAATCGTACCGTAGTTCAACTACGCCACGGAGGCAGTCATTATATATAGGTATATTACTGTATAGTTTTTTTTTATGTTAGAGTATGTTATGGATTTTACGGAATCAGTGAGTGTGTGATATTTTCTCGCAGTGGTAAGCTTGTGATGACTAAAGGCAGTAGTACCTATTATAAATTGTCATTAGAATTGTCAATATTCTGAGTAAATAGGTTATTCAAGTTATGAAGTTACTCAAGTTAACAGCTTCACGTAGACGTGCCAGAGAGGAGCATAATATGGTTTATTTAATGGTGAAATTTTAACACCGCCGAAAATCATTTACGTAATCACGGAAGCGTAGCTGATGTTCAAAATAGATAGGGAAAGAAGAGGCCAGGATATAAAAATAAAATAAGTATTTCTGGACTGCCTCGGTGGCGTAGTTGTATATATAACTGTACGGTTACAAAGCTGAGGTCTCGGGTTCGAGTCCCGGGTCGGGCAAAGTGATATTGGATTTTTCTATTCATTATCAGTCCGGTGTCAGGAATTTGTGCCCGATATGGCGATAGGCTCGCCTCCTATCACATCGTGGGACGAAACATACAAGGCGCAATGTGGGTGTCCTGGTGGCGCCTCTGCCTACCCCTTCGGGGATGAAGGCGTGAGTTTATGTATGTATGTATGTATGTAAGTATTTCTGGAAATCCCACTCACGGGGCGTAAGGTGATAGCTAAGTTGTATTTTTATGTCAGTATTCTAAGTGACAATGGTGCCACCTAATTCGATTCATTTTTGCTACAATCTTAACCGTTACCAGCTGCATCACTAAGCTGCCTCTTAGTCAAAATTCAGATATCATCTACATAATTCCCTAAAACATTCATCAACCGCGTTGATGGAATGAAGTGGGTTTTTACACGGCTGATTATATACACGTTTGCCCGGAGACTTCAGCCCCGAGCTGTCGGTAACAATCTGGCAAAATGCAAGATTCAATTTGCCTCTGATAGCTAATTTATTTTCGCCGGCGGCGTCTGCCACACTCAACCGCATTAAATCTTAACAATATTGTGTAAATCCATTCAAACAATTTCTATTTCACGGGGTTTTTCTGCTATCTACTTTACCAACGACTTTAGTTTTAACAACTCAGATTTGTAGCTTTAATAGTGGTTTTCTTTTTGTTTCTGAAGTTTTTCTGTTTGTTCAGTTTGTTCTATCGTAATTGAGTGTTAATTGTTAAAAGCAAATAATTTTACAGTTTACTGATGAAAGACGTTTATAGAAATGTAGGACACTGTTAAAATTTAAAGTCCCAGCTCGCTAAGTTTTTGCTTTTCTTATATTAAAAAAATTGGTTAATTTTTGCATCCTGTAGCTCGGCTAGCGCCAAATTCTCGGGGCTTTACCTGGTAATCGTGACTTGACTAAGATATCATAATAAACAAAACTATACAAATATAATACTCCATACAAGCTTGAGATCCAAAAACAAAAAGGAAAATCTTACATCCAAAAAGATCCAGATTTTTTTTTGTTTGACACATTTTTTAAATTGTTTATGAAAATTTGTGTACCTGTAGCAAGATCTAAAAGACTGATAGAAAATAAATATATTGATAAATGAAAGCAATTTTTGTCTTTATGCAATGTTACAACCATCCCTTAACACTGTTACAACCAACTCTATTGGTAGGGATGATTGCAACAAATTCCACTGTTTTTATTTGGATTTTTTCTCAAAATCTGTAGTAGCAGTTGCAAACCCGCACTAGACCAATTTGTGGACTATATGGCCTAACACCTCTCACTCGTACTCTCGATTGTAGAGGAGGCTCGTGCCCTGCAGTAGGACGTATATGGGCTAATGCAGTACAGTACAGTTCCAAATAAGTTGGTGTTAGATAGCCGAAAGACCAATATACCATATTAAGTAGTCAATAATCATCTGTAACGCACGAATTGGTCTAATAAGTCACCAGCCTAGGTGCACTGTTCTAATCTAACATCTCTAACAAACACAGAACCCACGCTATTTGATCATCTTACGCAGATGTAAATTGCCAATGACTGAAATGATTAGTGTTATGTGATCTAACAAGGTTTGTAAGAAAACTGAAAACCGTTACGTTCGTCCCTGGTCTCCCTTATATGTCCCTGAATACTAAAATTGTATCTGCTCGTTTATTTAGTTTTGTAAACAAATTCTAGATAAACAATTGTAAACTCAAAATTAATGTTTCGTTATTGAAATAGACTAAATAAATTCCCTCTCACATCCAAAAATAGGTTTAAACTAAATACATGTGAACAGAATTTACTAATTAAACTGCTAAAACGCTGTACGGCGTTAAGGCTTTCATTCTCAACATATTAAACGAAAATACTTGACTTTCAGTTATATATGTGTTTTGGAGTAAAGGAATTGAAGAGGACATTCAGAGAGGCTTATTAAGGCGCGAGTAATTGGTTTCAGAAAGTCACACACGTGAATTATGTTAATTAGGAAATTATCTCAAAGTATCTTGAATTTCGTACACGGCGTTATAAATTACTTCATTTAATGTTAGCTTGTTTGCTTAATTTACTTCTGCGATGTTATTTGTATAGTTAAGTATATGTAGTATTTCATTACTTGCTTGTTACTTTTTGTGTAGGTGTACTCAAATTTGCCTATTTCTTGTTAAAATTTTTACGTTTCTTTTTCTAATGTAATCGATTTTTCATTTAAGGTATTATTTATTGTAGTAAATATTTATGGCTAGATTTTTTTGGTTTCTTTAATTCTATTTGTAATATTTTTTAAGTCAACGTTTTCTTACGTCTACGTGTGACGGTAAAAAGCTATATTTAGTAAATCGGGTGCTTAAACCCTTCCGATTTTCTTTAGTCAATCTCCACTGAAATAGGATCATATGTTGTAATTCTACAACCATTTGGCGAAAAATAATTTCACACAAAATATAATACTACTAAAACAAAAATTCTGACAGTCCAAAAAGATGATTACCAGCCAGTGTAAAAATATGCTTTCTCAACATAAATTATAGTTTTAACAATCTACAAGTAGCATCTTGACTCGTGGCGAGCGACAGAGACTATTTTGTGGACAAGATTTATTTGCATAACTTTATCGCTTCATTTAAGTAAACGTGTTTTTTTATTGGTCTGTAAGTGCAGACTATTATGTTTAGTCTTTATATTATGAGAAGAGTTTTTATGTTGATTGTACTCAAATGCCATTTAATAAATTGCGCGGTCGCAATAATGGACTTTCCTTTGTTCTTGGTAATTTGTAAATTATTTTTGAAATGTATTTTAATGATCTGTCACGATTATCATTTTAATCAGTCTTGAATGTTTTCAAGATCGCAGATTAATAGTGCAATGGACTCTAGAAATATATTTTATTTAGTAAAATTCTATTTATTTTGTACTGTTAGTTCAAAAGTTAATTATTACAGTATGAAAGATCAACTGTATTCTTAATAAATTGTACATACATAATACATATATACATACCTAAACTCACACCTTGTTCCGGAAGGGGTAGGCTGAGATTCCCCTGGTAGCAGCCAGGACATCCTTGTTAAATTGTTTAATACAACAGAAGTAATGCAAGTATTTTAAAGAAAGCAAAAGGATATTTAAAATTTCGAATAATACCTATGTTGAGTGATGTACAGTGCGAATACCGGGGGGTTACTCTGTGATCCGAGTATTTTTATTTTTAAAGACGCAATGGTACGCAAAGGTTTAAATTAGAATTTTCGCAAAACCTAGGTAGGTAACCCAAACACGATGATAATATTAAAAAAATGCAAAAAAATATCTGTCGCGTTTTTGCGAAATTGTTAGTTGCATTGTGTATGTTATTACTAACCGCTATAAAGGACATTCAACTGAACTATCTCTAGATTTTATTACCGCTCCATAAACATCCATTTGCAAGTTTGCATTGAATTATATCGACGAAATTTTGTTTTATACGAAACTGTATAACGCGAAATTACTTGGTAATAACTTAGACGAGTATCATCGTACTAAGTTAGGACTTATATTAAACAATAATGAGATAGGAGTGGTGATGTAAAACGCCTCTGAATAAATTGTGTCGAAAACATTCACTTTTAAAGCCCAGAAAACAAAATATAAGTTTGCAACACTCTTGAATTTTGGCTACTTTATAATACCGTTAAAACATTTTAGTAACCGCATTGTTTACATCTTTAAGTAACGCTGCGAAGGGGCTTAGTGAGTTCCGAGTACTGCTCCCAAGTTAGTTCGAGTCTAGTTAGGTTTAGGTTTTCAATGGCTATGTTTAGTGGCTTAAATTTAGAGTTCATCCTTATTTAAATGTTGAATGTTAGGGCAAGATAACAATCACCCTTCGTCAAAATTTTCATTTATCTCTCTCTTTCTCTTTTCAGTCACAGAAAGTCTACTACTGAACATAGGCCTCTGCCACGGATCGCCACATAGACCTGTTGGAAGCTGCCTGCATCCAGCAACTTCCTGCGACCCTTGTTCACCATACGACTTCGACCAAGTCGTCCGTCCACCTTGTGGGTGGGCGTCCGACAAGTCGCTTGCTTGTATGTGGCCTCCACTCCAAAACCTTTGGGCCCCGGCGGGCATTAATTCTACGTGCTACTTGCAATAATAACCTGTTATAAAAATATCTCTTTTAGATTGTCTTCGTAATAATCATGCTGTCGCTTTAATTTAATAAGAATTAGGTGGATTAAGTGTGCCTTTTAACAAGAACCAAGCAGATAACCTTCTCCATTGCCAACTGCCCGGAGAGCCGATAGGAGTATGCTTCTGTCACCGGCCTTTCGGGTTAACAGACTTAAGAACAGTGATAATGCAGCAAAGCTGAGTCTTATCATTGTACACAACATACACATTACAATAACTGTTTAAAAATATCTATGTATTAAAATTCTGCTCTATAATGTGTCTTAAAATAGGTTTGTTGTAGTTTAATATTTTATATCGAATACTCAGTAAATAGTGAAACAATTATACGTTGTATGACATGCAATAATACGTTGCATGACATATATCGCATCGAGAGTGGCATTATTCAGGCCATTTTAGCGGGGAAATAGCGGTGCAGAGAAGCATATTGAGTCATTAAGGTGCATTAGAGTCGTGGCAGGTTATCAGCCAAATCCACTTCATGTGCGAGCTTGGCATGATCTGCTTATGTGGTCAGATAATCTCATCGCCGGTTTCAGAAAAATGAAAGAAATTTATATGCAATGAGTGGAATTTGGATATTATATTGAATTGGAATTATTTTTTCCAATCCTTGTTGAGATTTAAAGCAGCAATTAATATTATTATTATTTAAAAATTTACTAAACTAAACATAATCACACAGGAGTTACACCCAATGCGATTATATTTACATACTTATACAAATATTTACATGTATTAACATTACGACTAATTCAGATCCAACAAAATATTGATCTAAGATATTTCATTGGATAGGATATCAATATAGGATTGATATGTAATAATGATTGAATCAGTGCCTTTACAGGCTTTTCTGTCTTTCTATTCCTCTGCGAAAAAGGGAAAGTGATGAACCAAAATCGGGCAAAACCGAAATCCAGTCTTAACCTACCAATTTAGTATTAGCCAATCGGCTATGGGCTACATATGATATGTGAACAAACATACACATTTCATGTAGCTACGTGACATGCTTATCCTTAGTTTAAAATCACAGCTATTTAAATCTAAAACTGAATTCGCATGTACAATGCCTTAAACCTCATTGCGAGTAATAATGCCTCACTAAAAGTCGGGAATACATTCAACTCGGGCCTTATTCGCCGTAATTTATGTACTTAGGAACAAATTCCTTGTTTCGATATTTACTGGATGTTTCGGGGCTTATGCCGTACAAACTCTGCAACCAAATTGTACAAAATCTTGCGTTGATTAAATAGAATAGGGTAGTAGCTATCAGAATAATACTGTTGAATATTAGAATAATATTTATTAATTTTAATTAATCTGTTTATTTGGTCGTGGATGATGAGTATTTTGGGAAGCTTAACTCATTACTTCGGTTGTATTATATAGTACTGAGCGTCGAAGTTATATTACTATATAAATTCGATGAACGAAAATCGGCAATATGTTCGAGTTCTTGAAAATCATAGTGTTTTCTTAAATTTACGCGAATGTTACACATTGAAATAAAACTATATTTTATCGAGATTTGGTTTAATATTTACATATATATTTTTTTGTTTTATTTTTATCTTCCCGACATTTCGATTGCTTCACAGCTTTCGTGGTCACGGGGCGGACTCTTCTTGAAAATCGGTAGCGTTTTGCTTGCTTAACATCTTCGTTCTACTTTTTAGTTTTAGTACCTAAGTCCGTTGTTGGACAAAGGCCTTCCTCAAATATCTCCTTAGCGATTTGATGGAAGCAGCCTGCATACAGCGACTTCCTGCAACCTTGATAATGTCATGTGGCTACCATATGGGTAACATATACCTTTATTGCCCTTAAACAAATATTTTTTAATAAATAAAAAGTATAGTGTGTGTTGATCGAAGAGTCGGTAGGGGTCGACCTCACCGAACCTACACCATCCAAATCTTTGATACTCTCAACAGAGGTCAGGCCAAAAGAACCCTAAACCGACGAGATTGATGAAAGTGGATGAAGCCAAAGTAATACAGGGTATATCAAGACTGCCACCGAAAACGAAGCCAGGTGGTAGTATTAGTGACTTCAGACACAATGCAAGTAAAAATTTCGCAAAAAAATATCGAGTACTTTTTATTTGTAATTTTTTACTTATCGTCGTATTTGGCTGATAAATACATAATTTTCCTAAAATAAAGATTTATACTTTTTTATTTTTAAAAACGCAATGGTACGTAAGGGTTTAAATTAGTATTTTCGCAAAAACTAGGTATTTACCACCCAAACACAATGATTTTTAAAAAATTCTAAAAAAATATCTGTCGCTGTTTTGGCGAAATTTTTATTTGCATCGTGTTTGTAACCACTAAAACCACCTTGCTTCGTTTTCGGTCGCAGTCTTGATATACCCGGTATGTCACGATCGAGCAAAGTGGCGATCCATAGTCTCTGTCTATCCCTATGGGATACAGGCGTGACAATTATATATGTATAAAGTATGAAGTATAGGATAGGAGGATAATAACAAAGAGTAGAGGCCCAACGTCGACTATGGAATTCATGAAATTCTCTTGCAGTCTAACAACTAAGCCTACAACATTGTAGCTGTAGAACAGAAACCAATCCGCACAAACTACACATTCCATTTTGATAGCTTCTGCTAGGTTATATAGCTAGAAAGTACGGGCAGTAGAACCCATGTACATTATTACTTAATGACATACACTAAGGTTCCCGCTGTTAAATGATGTTAACGCCATGAAAAAATGTGTCGCTACATACCTGTTTAAGGACCAAATTTATCAACTTCAAATGTAGATACACATTTATTTTAGTAATAAATAAATGAATTAATTCGTTAATCAAGCATAGAAAGAAAAATATCATAGTTAACATTTTGTAATGTATCAAGCAACTGAATTGGAAGCAAAATTTACGCTGATTTGCTTATGTGTAAACAGCCGTGGAATGGTTTTGGAGGCACGCCAGTACCACCTGCAAAAGCAATTTATTAGGAAAGGAGCCGAGCATAAAAATTACTCGCTTCCCCCACAAAGCACAGGACGCCGCTTCCTGAAGCACTTCGGAAAACGAAGGAAAGTAGGTGTAACCGCCTTGCTTTAATTAGTACAAGAACAAAAGAATTTATGCAAATAACTGTTTCATTTGGTATGTTTATTGCCGAATATTTTGTGTTACTTTTTATGTTTGCTCTTTATACTTGAGTTTGCGGAAACACGATTCAAATATTATACGGAAATAAGCAGGAATATATATGGTAAAATTATTAATTTTGTGTGTTTTTGTGTTGTTAATAAGCGTTGATACTTGTCACGAGTTAGTTTTTATTTATTTTTATTAAAGTAATGTTTTATATTGTATGCGGCTAATTTCGCGACATAAAAGTTTTTTTTATATGTGTATGATCAATAACATGTTTAAGGATCGGATAAATTTGCATATCAAAAACGCTCCGTGTACATAGTTTGTTATATTTTTATTTACTTTCTTTTGTAACTGAGCAACCATTCATTACTAAACCTGACATAGGTGTAGTGCTACGATCTATATAAAACTGTTTTCGTGCTGGAAAAATGGATGATTCCCACGAGATACTGTCGTGAGTGAACAACTGCTTATTGCATGGTATAAGTACTTATTGTTTATCTGTATCTGTATCTGTATCAGCCCATATACGTCCCACTGCTGGGCACGGGCCTACTCTACAATCAAGAGAATCGATTGAGAGTGGTTAGGTCATATAGTCCACCACGCTGGCCTAGTGCGGGTTGGCGGACTTACGTACCGTAGAAATTTTTTAAAATCGCTAAGGTATGCAGGTTTCCTCACGATGTTTTCCTTCACCGTTAAAGTGCGTGGTGATTGACTATCAATATTATTGTTTATATAAAAATAAAAATGCTTTGAAGTGCTCATCGCTTTGTTGACGATGGTAAAAATAGGTAAGATGTATTGAATATCGATTTTGCTATCAAGCAACTTGAAGATTGATGTATTTTTACGAGAATCGATTCCCAGGTACTGGTATGTTTTCGCTGTATCATCATTTAGGGATGAGCTGATGAGCTTATCCATTTATCAATAGTGTCACAAGCTGGTAGGACACTCGTTTAACTATTTCTACCGGATGGAGGTAACGATGTCTCACCGACAGAGCGCGTGGCTTTGTTTCTGTCGTGAACGCCCATAACATCTTACACGGCCGTCCAAAAGCAGAAGCTGGAAGTCCAGTGACGCTGTCATACCCCTTTCGGCCGCCCCCACGTTACCGAAACTTAATAGCTTTTACTCTTGCAAAAAAGGGTGCATTTTAATCACTTAGTCGTGACAGAATGAACAATTGCATTACCAAATAAATGCCACTGACCAAAATCCTCAGCTTCATATATTTTGTAGCTAGTCCGAATAGATCACAAAGTAATTAATTATCATAAAACTTCCAGCACGATTAAATAGGTCAAACGATGTAAGCAACATTTAAATGCACCGCATACTAGGTACAATAACATTTTTAAAACTGGAGCGTCTATAGTGCGCTAACAATGAAGATCAAAAAAATATAAAAGTGAGTTGGCCCGTGGCGACCGGCCGAGATGACAAATGTTCCCCCAGGCCGACTGAAACTTGCAACTGAAAGCGTAACGTCCAACGAAACTTATTCCTTATGTTTCATTTCGGTTGTTTTAATGAAAATCAGCGGTTCTTCTTTTCAAGTCTCCTTGATTACAATGGGCTTAAGGATAGTGTCTTGTGGACAATATTGTTATGGATTTGTTGTTGTGTTTTGCTAGAATAAATATTACACTAGGAACTAAATAATATTTGGAAGCTTACTAATGAAATGTTGATTATTGAATAGTTCTCAAAGGCCGGTAGAGAAACTATGATAGACATTGGAAATCAAGGAAAATGATAATAGTAAAATTTATTTTTCCATCTGCAACATTCGTATTCGTGATAACATAGTTTACATCAGCAGGTTCTACAATACTGTATGAGTATACTGTATGTGTTATTGATTTTTAAAAAATACCTTCCCGGAAATCGGTCCAGTTTTTGATTCAGTTAATTTCAACTAGATTGTTTTCAAAATTGCATACCCAATTCTTCACAAAAATAATTTACATCAAATACGTATAAAGGACGGGTAGATAAACATATATGCAAACCACGTCTAAAAATACTAAATAACTCTCGGCGGCTTATTATTGTGGCCGGTAACATCGCTACATTGTCTGATCTCGCATTGTTATGTCCGCAATTGTCAATACTGAATACAACCGCCGTATAATTGTTTTACACAAAACTCCCTCTTAATACCGTTTATGTTAATTTCAGACAGTTCCTTTATTACATTATAAATTATTTCGCTTTGTTACAAGATTTCTGTTTAACACACCAACGTATTGTCGAAACGAGGCTGTGTTGTGAATTCAAGATTATGAGTCACTAGCGGCCCAACTCGGGTTTGGACGTGTGTAATTCATGAAGAATTTTAGTGGTGAGAAATGGCAAAATTGGTAGTGTGAAATTTTTCTATATGAATGTGTCGAACGTTGCCAGCACATGTATACGTATAACGGATTTCGTTGCCAGCACACGTATACGTATAACGGATTTCGTTGCCAGCACACGTATACGTATAACGGATTTCGTAGCCAGCACTCATATACGTATAACGGATTTCGTTGCCAGCACACGTATACGTATAATGGATTTCATTGCCAACACACGTATACGTATAACGGATTTCGTTGCCAACACTCATATACGTATAACCAATTTCACATACCATTGAAATTCTTATAAAATATAAAGATCTGGATAATGTCTAAATGTCCTAATGAAGTTTTTTCATTGAGTGTAAATTGTTTAATCACATGTTTGGCTTTGGATTGAAACCCTCGACTGCTGTCTCGACAGTTCGCGTCCGGTTCTTTATCAACAACCCACCACGCCCTGCTAACTCATATTTACGATCTCCTTTACACGGACAGCCATTTTTGTATATAGACGAATACATCACGAAGAATTAAATCAAAACTTTTCGGTGCTTACCGCAAAAATCCATTTCCAAGTTAAACAGACCTTTGGTTTTTTTCTCATTGAAATTGGATTTTTTTTGTCTCATATTTTTAAAGATTACAGAAGTTCATTTTGGAAGTTTCCGTTAATTAGAACGTTGGCGTGGCAGGTGTAATTAAATGTGCCCGGAAGATGTCAAACATTAAACCGGTCTTTTAATATTTACCGGGATCTGTAATTACCTCAGAAATATTTATCATGAAGTTAGATAAAGATTAATGATGTCAAATCAGGAGTTTTGTCTTAAGAAATACTTTTACATTTTCAAATGTTTGTGTATAGATTTAGAGAACATTTCAATAGCATGTGCCTTTACGACCTCATATAAGTTGAAATGATAGTCGAGCCAGAGAATCGAATCCAATACCTTACAAGTATACCAAAGCTTTATTAAGTTCCATGAACAATAAAAAAAACATCAAGCAATCTACTCGTTTAAACTATTAATGTAAATTCGTGTAAAAACCTCGCAAGAAATGTATTCCGCGTGAAATTTTCAGATGTGACAAGAAAATTAATCCGCTCCTTCGTAATGCAGCTTAATCCTCGCGGATAGGAAATGGCCGACTGTCATCCGTAAAAGGTTCGCTCAAAGAATTGCGGAACTTCACCCGAAGCGATTCCATCACAACGCTTCCTCTTTTTAATGGAGAAAGATGTGCGATGTTATTCATTTGGACTAAACAAAAAGTAATGCTCTCTTCACAAACTAAGGGCTAGGAGACTTATTGGGCTATTTATTACAATTTGTTGTTGCTGTTTTCGTATGGGATGTTACTGAGGGGGGTATGGGTTACTGAGGGGTTGAAAGACATGATTCCATCATCTTTAACTAACTTCTAACTAATACACCCACCCAACAGTCACATGCTTAGTCGTGACAACACACTCAGATCGAGTTTTGTGTCGTGGATATAAGGAACTACGAGAGACTTTTTGGTCTCAATAACAGACTCGAAACAAATACAAGCAAACATTTGTCTCAGTGCGGGGATCGAACCCACGGCCTCTCGTTTCACAGCCAGCCTCTAACCAACTGCGCCACGGAGGCTGTCAAATCACATATTAATCTATATGGTTAAATCTATGTCATAATGATTTTAAATGCATGGTCTGTTGTCAAAATCTGAGGTCTGTCATCTACCTTATTTTAGTATTTAGTAAGATAAGTTTAGTAGTATTTTAATTTTTTAATTTAATAATTGAAAATTAAGGGTAGTTTAATTGTAACAGTCACAGAGCGGATGACTAATACCTCAGTCCGCTCGTGACCACGAAAGCTGAAAAGCAATCGAAACGTCGGGAAGTTAAAAAATGTAAAAATTTAACCAAATCGCGATAAAATCCGTAAAAATAGTTTTATTTCAATGTGTAACATTCGCGTAAATCTAAGAAACCATTAAGTTTAGTAAGTTTGTAAACAAGAAGATGATCACAGTATTCGTTAAGAGTATCTTGGTTTTTTGGCGTTTACTTTTCTTATTTTAGTAATACTTTTTAGTAATACCTTTTTAGTAATACCTACCTTGTGGAGTGATATCCGTGATAGTATTTAGTGTTGAAAATTCTTGAGTCTTTACACGAGTATTATGTTGGGAAATACTTTCAAGTGACGGTTCAGTTTGCTTTTTTTAATGTTGGCAAGTTTGCAATGACGTGGACGAATCGACGAATTTAGAAAAATAGAATGACTGGTATTCTAATATAAAGTATGAAACGATGGAATTAGCTCCTTTAAAATAATATTGTTCGAGTCCGTACATTTTATAAAATAAGAAGGAATTGTTAAAACTACTTATATAATTAAAATGTCTATTGTTTTGAAGTGTTTGTAAGTAGAGGAAGCCGAGTAATTAATGTTAAGAGGATTATAATCCAAATTGTACCTCCGCGACAACAGAGTTTTTATAAGCTTAAGTGTATATTTCTCACTTCAAAAACATATTTCATAGACAATTGTGTCTTCAATATGTTATCTGAATAGAATTCATTTCTTTTATTTTCAACCAGTAGAAAACGATGTGATCGGAACACGGCTTTTATTATCCGCTAAGAAGAGAAATATTTATTTTTGATATCTTCCGATAGATTCTGAAACGTTTGCTTTGACTTAAATAAATCCTAAGAAATACATGGAAAAGATAGATTAGATTATTTCTAAAGTCATATGATATCCACTGCTGAATATTGTCTGCCAAAAATGTTAAAGGCAACCTTTTACACGACGCTTGCATTCAATAATCTTCTACCTTTATTAAGATATCTGCCCACTTGTATGTGTATTTAAAATTACGAATTCTTAATATTCTGTCCAGTTTTATAATGAGCCATTAATCTCCACATTGTATGCTTCGTACAATGCAATCAAAAAAGTTACAAAAATTAATTAAACCACCTAAAAGAATATCTCAAAATTAATGCAAATAATTTCCGATTCTCTCGTTGACACTTATTCGTAAGCGAAAACTCGTACACTTAATTTTTTACTTGTCACTCGCAGAGTTTTTAATTACTTGCTAGTTTATTCATCATTTCGTTCACGTGGCTAAATACTTTGAAAATTAACTTTCTCTACAAACGTTTAATTATATTTTGCAACTTAGACATTTTTGGTAACAAAATACTTTTAATATTGATGCACGGATAAACAAAACTTAAGCGATTATATGGATAAAATTATTATTATAACATTTTAAGGATAGAAAATCTTCAAATATTTATCTTTTTTTAAGCTTCTTATTAGTTGTAATACCACGCGACTATATCCTATGGTGTTTCCCATATAAAGTGCCTCCTAAACGATAGAATTAATACTCAAAAAAGTGCTTTAAAAACCATTAGCGCGGCAACGGTATAGATATCCATCCGCATTTGACCGGAATAGACTTAGAAAAATGACTGTATGCAACCGCATTGTAGCGGTGACATATAAGTGCCCGCTGTGAATGCATAAAAAGATTGATGAGCCGGCGGAAAGTGGAGCGACTCATAACAATGGGAAGGAGAGCCGTTCTATTTTCCTGCCTACCTCGGGTACGACAGATTGATGATTAGCGAAGTTCACGCAATGCCAACTTGGTTCATGCTGTGGCGTATGACGGGCTGGACGGTTTAATGAAGTATTGGTACAAGAGCATGGTTTACGATTTATGGCATTATTATGGAATATGTAGGCTCGGATTTTGTTTTGTACTTAACATGCTATGCCATTTTATATTTTTCGTTTGGAGAAATTAAGTCCATGTAAATTGCCCGACATTGAACCCATACCATCAGGGTTCATAGCGATTACATGCAGATAATAAATATGTATAAATAAGACAAGTTAATAAATAAAATAATACGTTAAGCAACATATTGTTCAACAAACAATTTACCTTAAAAAGACGTCTTAATAAGACCCAGAAATGTGTATAAAATATATTTAGCTGCCACAAAGTAGAGAAACCATTTAAAAGATTTTACAAAGCGAAGCGCCACCAAAGGCTTTCATTTCATAGACGATAACTGCTTGGCTTCGAGCAAGAAACTATTCTTTAGCGTACCGGTTTCTTGGGTGGTATGATATAAGAGTAGCGATATAAGAGTAGCGATCATTGTGCCCTTTTAACATAGAAATACTTTGTAGTATTTTTTTATGAAAACGACTTTCGTCGGCTTTTGAAGAGCGAAAGCCTATTCAGAAGCGAAAGTGAATGTCGAGGAGAAAGACACGGCTTAGATTCAATTATTTCTAATTATATTTTAAGTTTTGAGCCTTCTTAATAATTATCTCTTGTTGTAAGGTAAAAATCTTGAGCAGACCTATGTGAAATGGAGTGAAATCGTAGAGAAGTGCCATTACTTAGTTTATTTACAGACCCATAAAATATATATTTTTGACTTTTTAAGGCACAGTTCAATACTACGTATGTGTGAACGTTATTGAGACTATATTTCATCTTGCTGGCCATAAATATTTGCGGGACAATTATATAGGTGTTCCGTCTAATGTGTAATAAATTATTTTTAAAATTAATATTTGCTCTTAATTCTCAAGCTCAGTTTCCCATTGCTTACAGATTATATGCTACAATTGCTACAATGCTTGATTATACAAACTTAGCTGAGTCTTACTACCGTGTCTATATCCTATACTGATCACGACTCTATAAAACTTTCCAGGAACTTCATCCAGGAACTTCCCAGGACATCCTTTAGGGAATTCAGCTCCTTGTATTAATTTCCAGTACTTTCTTCGTGTAACCATAGAAGCGTTTATGCGTGGATTATTACTAAAATATCCATTTATTTCACTTATAAGACGGAAACATTATTTAAATAGCTCGCGACCTTTTACTAAAGAGGAAATTCATATTTTTCTCGTATCAAATGCTTTTGATTAATAATCCTGGCGGGGAAGACGTCCGTATTTTTCTTACCATAAGTTACAACTCATCCGTCTATGCTATTGTGGATAATTTGCAGCGGTGTTTTGATGTAAAATAAACTTTTAATGCTTTCCCGAAGAAAACGATAATGAATACATTATATGTTAAGAAATAATGTAATTGTGGATATTATGAATTATATGTATTAAGTAAAGTATAAAAGGTCATACTCGTATGTGCAAGAATACCTCACAGATAGTTACGGATATTTTATAATTTTATATCTTTTTATTTTGTACGTTTCATGTTTTACATTTTTATCTTAATATATAAAATTCTTCTGTCACAGTTTAGTGTTTATACTCCTCCGTAACGGCTTGACCGATTTTTATGAAATTGCATATGTATATTCAGTAGGTAGGTATGAGAATAGGTTTATAACTAATTTTTACACCCCTAAGTGCTAAGGGTGGATCTCACCAAAAATTTATGCTTTATGATGCAGCATTAACAAAATACATACAGCCCTAAATTTTCAACCCTCTACGATCAACCCCTACGCTTTAATAGCATTATATAAAATGTTATGTTTGTTTGTGTACGCTTCAAAAACTCGAGAACGGCTGGACCGATTTTGGTTTTGAATTATTTGTGGAAGTCCAGGGAAGGTTTAAAAGGTGAATTTGGTCCACTGGAAAATGTTTTTTTTTTTACTTAATTTTTGAAGTGAATCTTCTTTATACAAAATGTTCATAGGTTTCGCAACTGTCAAACATTTAATGTTCACCCTGTCGATACAGTAAACTCTTCTCTCAAAATAAAGACCGTATTTAATTAAAGGTTTCGAATCGACAACATATGTCAACAATATTCGGATAATGGCGTATTTTAGATTTTAAATATGTAGAATAATGTCACTAATGAATGAAAAAGGATTGACATTTAAATTAGTTGTCAAATATTTATACGTGAGTTCAGAAATTTATTTAACTAAACTTCTTTTTAAGACCGAGAATCACGTTTATCACAATTTTTTACAATGTCCTATCCTTCACCACCATTATACGAGTATCATTTAAAATAACATAATATCATAATCTCCGGAACTGAATCGATTTAAAAAAAAATCACCGTTAGAAAGATATAAAATCCCTGAGTGTCATAGGGTATATTTTTTTCAAAGGGGTTGAAATAAGGGTTTGAATGTTGTATCGAAAATCAAAACCACTTAAGTTATTTCTATGAAAAATTATATTTCAGCACTTGATTACAAACGAAAAATAATGGCGATCAACAATTTTGGAAAAGAACTTATGGAGGTGAAATAAGGAATGACATGTTGTATGGAAACCAAAATCGCTGAAGCGTCCGTATTACTGATCCGATTTTCCGTAATCGCTGAAGTTTTTAATGAAAAAAAAATCGTAAGGCACTCTATTTGGGTATAGAACTACATGGGATAGAATAGAGTGAGAGGGACGGGATAGGATTGGACAGTTGATAGATTTCATTTGATGGGATAGAATAAAAAGTAAAGGCACGGGATGAGATAGGATGGATAATAAAGAGAAAGAACGGGACGGATCGGGAAGTGACTTGACAGACGGGACGGGACGGGATTGAGGAGGACAGGTCATAGTTAGAAAAAAAAGTGACAGTAGGATAGCTAGGTCGAGTTTAGGTTTCAAGAGGCTTAGGTATACAAGAGTTTGTATGAAAAATAACATCCATCTGATCTGGAATGGAATCATAAGATATCTGCACCCAGGCGAAGTTGGGACGGGCCGCTAGTATAGATATTTAAAAAAAAACAATATGCATATAAAAATATAAAAAAATACTTATAACCCTTCGGTGGCGAGACTCAAGACCCAAGCCACCGGTGGTTAGGGATCCAAAGTGAAGAACCTCCTCACTATGCGAGCCGCGTACAGCAACACTGCCTTTTGGATCTGGCTCTTGTCGCAAAGACCAATTGAGAGCCTCTGTAGTTATATCTTTTACTATTATGATGTAGTATGTGTTTAATTTTGTGTTTATTGTGTGGAATGTAGATCAAAGCCCTTCTCAAACATAAAACGCACACTAATAGCGTCAAACTACAACAATAAAAACACAAAGGAAGGAAAGGGAATAAAAAGTTAGCTCGGCGACTCGAGCAAAAATTTCCTCCCTCACATCCATATTATGATAATGCGTGGACATTTTCCGAGCACTGCATTCGTTCTGCGGTAATGAACGGAGCCGACATCTAAATAGATTGTTACCATGCTTTCGCACTTATTTTTTGTTCCAAGACGTTTGGATAAAAGTAATTGTCTATCATCATTATCGTCAGCTACAGTCGACTGCTGAATACAGGGTATATGTACATCTTTCCGTATCGAGATAGATCTTGACGCAATTATTCTGATCTGTTCAAAATCTGATTTGAGTTATACACACGATTATCTGATAGATTAGCTTGGCAAACAAATAATCTATGGCTGGAATAAATAAATAAATAAATAAATAAATAAATAAATAAATACACCCAACAGCCACATACATAGTCCTGACCCCACGTTAAGATCAATTAAGTCTTGTGTCGTGGGTATCAGAAGCTACGAGAGACTTTTTGGTCTCACAAATAGTTATCTCGGTGCGGGGATCGCACCCGCGGCCTCTCACAGCCGGCGTCTAACCAACTGCGCCACGGAGGCTGTCGAATAGAGGCAGACAGGCTTTATATGTAAATAAAAAAAAAACACAAAGATACAGAAAAAGTTATCTACTATCGGTGAACAAAAATAACGGATTAAATAAAAATTAGGATTACAACTGATGACCGTGCTTTTAAAGCTATTTTTTCAAAGTCTGACCCCAAAACGTGACAATTACATGAGTCATTTTGGCATGTATTACACCATCATACTCGTATAAGGTGATCTCTATCCGAGTCAATACGTACATTCCACCAGTCACCACTAGAATATTCCCGAAAAGTAATTTCCCGAAGTGTTTTCATTAAAGCCCGTCTTATTGATGTTCGTCTTAATAATCTAGTGAAGCCGCTTGTTTTGACGTTCAGAGGGCGAGATTATATTTTTTATTTTATTCAATCCGGAATTCAATTACTGGATTGGTTGTTGCTTCAAATGTTTTTTCGTGTTCCATTTACTTTATTAGTACAATAGAAACTATGTTCTGTTGTTTTATTTTTTTGTGTGGTGTCATGTTTATTTTTAGAACTTTTGTAATGTGCGGTTTTGGCGTTTACTCAATATTACTTTTTGGTACAAATTGTCTATTCACTTTACCTTGCTCAACGTGTTGGACTATTTTAAAATTATACTCACTATTTTTTAAAAACATGAGCTTTTTTCATCAATCATAGAAAAAATAGGCAATGCATTAACCGGTAAACTGTAGTAAAACGTTCATTCCAATTTCACTTGAAAATCGCACAATGCATGTAATAAAACGAGGGTAGGACATCGCGGGCGCGGTTCGCGGTGCTAAATCAGTTGAATATACATGTAAATTGAAATGGCACCGACTTCCTGTAGATTATCATGACAAACGAGGGCTCATAGTGGCCGAGATTAGGGGTGTCACAACATTTACCGGTATTAGCACGTTGCCGGAAAAACTGCCGAGATGAGCGTTCCGGAAACAATTTGCTGAACGTATTAGGTGACAGGTTGGGCATATGTGCCGGAATATGGGTTTGGAATGTGGTGGTTAATGAAAGAGCGCGTTTATGTGAACTTTATGGGTTTAGTTATTGTTTGTTTTCGCGTTGTATTGCTTATTATAATATGGTAGGGATTTTGCTTACTCCTCTACTAGTGTATTCCAAGTAGCCTTGTTTTAAAAACTGAATTATACTTGTTAAGGGGTAACCTACAGTTTATTTTTTCTCTAATAAATTGAATATGAAAACTCAACTAAATATAGCAGAAATATATTTGCATATTTTAGACCCAAAAGTTTCTAACACAAATTTCCAGAAAAAAATCACAGCAGCCCTACACAAACCGCACGGACGCGAATACAGTCCGACTAGTGTTATTTGCATAATTTGTGTTGATATATGAGTGTGCTAATAGACATTGATCTAACGAACAATTCGGCTAGTTTTCAACTGCATTGTCCAGCGCCATTGCGTGAATTCTGAGTTGGCTTGTTATTGCCGTTTCTCATTGTAATTAGCTCGTATTGTATTTAATTATATTGTTATAATCAATGATTTAAATGTATGAAATTAATTTTCTTTTGTTTGCCCTTATGCTACACTTAAATGGAGTCGGCTCAAATTGCCATTTTAGCTATGTCACGTAATATTTTGGGTTATAATTTCCCAATTACTCGCCTGCATGATACAACTCTTTTTAGCGAGATGGTCTGTCAGTCTACCATGCTGCCTTAATGTGGGCGATAAATTCACTCACCTCCAAATGATAGTGGACAACTCTCAGCTATGCACATGTCCATACTGTAAAATTCTTCACAATTGAAACACATGTTGAAAAGAAAGGTAAAAAATAAATAATCATATGTCTTTTTTGTAAGCTAAAAATAGCCATTTTTTATTTCATATATTTTTGTACCACCATCAAGTAAGACTGTCTTCTTTCTTGTAATATATTTCATAGTATCAGTACTGGTAAATTTACTCCTTTAAAGTGTCATATCTCACGGTTCACTCGCAGTTCAAAATCATGAATACTTGGAAGAACTATGAACTTATGAATAAATGAATCACTTCCTTTTGGCTGTCGCTTCTTATTACTGCCAATGTCCTTTACATTTAATATTCTCACCTGGGTACTAGACTTGGAACTAAGAGCCCGTGAAAGCCACACTTACGTCATATTATTAAATCGATATTTCTATGAATGAATTTTAAATAGATACACCTATCAATCGTATACAAAGTTCTGACCCCATTCTAAGATTCCGATCCCCGCCATCCAAGACTTGTAGAAAGTACGAGTGACTTTTCGGTGTAACTCATGTAATTCTGCTTATTTATTTATTGTTGCTTAATCATTTAAGTAATAGTAAACAATATAGTAGCCAATCATTTACCCCACTGTTATGTAGTAGCCAAAAATAATTTCAGTCTACAATATTAAATTAATATTAATGGCGTAAATATTGTATTCACGGGCTCGTGGGCTATTTAGCGTTCTAAGAATTTAGACAATTGACACTTGAATATCCTTTGACTAAGTTTTCGTCTCCTTCACTGTGTCTTGTACGTAAGTAAATGAAATATTATGAAATTAATAACAAGACGCTCCCATATTTTTATTAGTCATTTAAAGATGATCGTCTGTCTAACAGAGGTTATAAAGTATTTACTTAAAAAATTTAAAAACTTTATCAAATCCGCGATAAAGTCCGAAAAAAAAATTATTTCAATGTATGTATAATATTCGCATAAATCTAAGAAACCATTAGGGGTTATTAAACCTTATTGTCATCGACAGTGTCAACAATACAACGAAGTTGGTACATTGAAGTGTTTTTTTTACACCTTCTTTGGACGATTTATCATAATATTGAGTTAATATCATACATTTTTTGTGGGATTGTTCAATAGCAATATGTTTGGTTGAAGCGAGTCTGCATCAAATCGACATTAATCATTAATCAGAAGACTTTCATGGCAAATAGAACAACTCTACTTCGACACCTACCTAAATAACATCAAACAATAACTGGTATACCGATAAATATGAAGATAAAACTGGTCAATAACCCCGTGGTCAATAAAAAAAGAAACGCAGTAAAGCGAATGGTTTTACAATAGAGCTGGAGACTAAACAAGACGATGAAGAGTAAATAGATAATTGGACCTTATCATCGGCCCAGATAAATCCAGCTAAAACTAACGGAGATACAACTCAATACATGGAGCCACTGGCACAAAGGCTCACCGGAAGATATGTGACAAAAACTAAAACTATGAAATGTGTTGCGTATTCGGCACGGGCACGCCGCCGCGGTATCAAACTAAAATTTATTTTGCTCTCAACCTGGAAATGAGATTATGTTTCAATAACAAACATATCCGACAGTACGCGCTGTGTGAATAAAAAGTTATCCGCTGGAATTTATTTACTGCCCTGCAACGAACTATTGAGTGGGGGTGAATTTTTACAAGCCCGGGGCGCGTTTGTGAATATCTTATGAGCTGGCTGTACCTGTCCACTATTGACTCCTGATAAATACCGCTTTATATTGGCTTGGCGAAATTACTGCATCCGATTTATATCAATAAAAGGGTTTTACAAACGATTATTGCGTGATTAAATATTAATGCTTTACTTGAAAATGACTATATGGCCTAACCACTCTCAATCGATTCTCTCGATTGTAGAGTAGGCCCGTCCCCTGCAGTGGGACATATATGGGCTGAGACATACTTGAAAATCACTTACATTTAGATAATATCAACTAACTATGTCAGATCGTTTAATTTTCAATAAACATGTAATGTTTCTTAGAATGTACTAATAGTTTAAATACACCAAAATCAAGTTAGCATATTTTCTTGCTTAGAAATATAAAATTAATGAATGAATATACGAAATGACTTTAAGGGTTAATTCGAAAACATACTGAATCCGCACTGGGAGATTACATGCCGAGTATAAATTGGAACCATTTTGAGGTGAAAATATAGACGCACTGTCCTAACACAGAAAGTAAGACAATAAAAAGTAGAGAGTCAGGGGTTACCTGTACCTCAGTCGGCCGCACGAATATTTTATTAATTTAATCAAAATCTACTGCTTCAACCCTGAATTTTCAACGAAAAGTCGGCCAATTGGAAAGGAAATAGTATTATTTGTGTCTAAACGGTGTGATCCGCAAATATAAGTGTAGGTAGGGTTGACCCTTTTGAATCAATGATGAATCCAATTTTACCCAGCCTTTACAACGTCGCAGGCTCATTTGGAGACAGGTAGGCGTTTGCGTAACATATACCTAGATTTGTCACCGTGATTTGCAGTTGGAAAACGCTTTTTTCAACCCGAGAGGAAGATATTTTTTGCTTCGAATTAAATTACTGCGGTGTATTTTTTGGCTTTGTTAAATTGTTTTGGGGATGTCGCAAGTAATCAATATAAAATTGTTAATACAGAAGTATGTGTTGTTGATTTATTGTCCTCGTTTGTAAATAAGAAGCTACTTATTGATGGATTTTGAAGGATGTTTAAGAGGTGATTTATACAACTATAATACTTTTATATAATAAAGATAATAAACAATACAAACTCATAATACAATCTCACAATACAAACGTTTATGCTGTTGAAATAGTAAACATAAATACTATAATAGCTTTTAATCGACCTAGTTGTACATTCTTGTCATTTGTTGCACTTCTGTGCTTACCTGTCATACTAGTTCTTTTTCCACATTATTGTATTAATAATTATAATAACCTTACCGGAGAATAAACGTTGTTAAAAATACAATCTCGAGGTTATTCTTTTCCAACATATACAACATAAACTTAAAGTTACTGTGCACTTTTCTAAATGCACAGCAACTTCATTTTATCAATTTCAGGATAGGTATAGGCTGATATTTAGTTATTTTCTTTTACTTTTCTTTTATTTTATTTTTATTTTGGGTGTATTTATTTTTATTTTATTTACCTAAATTGAATTTAGTTATAGCTTTAAGCCTTTTATGCAATCTGATGCCAAGGGACTAAAATGCATGCGTTCAGTTTAATGAATTACTATCGTTTCGTACTTCTATGGAAGGCTTTACATAATATGTATGTAGGTGTATGTATGTGACTGTTGGGTGTATGTATTTAATCTCCAAGAAGCTTTTATATGCCATAGTGTCAGCTTGTGGTAGGATTTGCGTTTCCCTTCGGTAGCGACCACCATGCATGAACTTCGATGGTAGAGGTAGTTTTCTGTCGTTAGTACTCTAGCTGTACCACAGTGCACTATACGTAAAGCATTGCAGTCTCATTATCTAACCAGTATAATAAAATTAATTATACTTAACCAAAATTGCAGATATAAGCCAATTCCACAGGATTGTACAAGATCTCTACTACGAATGTTCTCGCATCCCGCTAATTTATCAAATTACGTAGATAGGTTTGCGTACATTAGGTATCTTTGCTCACTACCTTCAACACTAATTAATGTAAGTCTTTGTGGAATAGATTCCTGAAGGCACGTGTGAAACAAGCGGCGGCGCTATCTATACTAATATTCTACAGAGGAAAGATTTGATTGTTTGTTTGTTTGCATTGAATAGGCTCCAAAACTACTCCGAAACTCTTTTCAAATCGGTTGATTTGAAAAAAATCTTTCACTGTTGCGAAGCTACACTATCTTCGGGCGACACAGGCTATATTTGAAAAAAAATTAGGAATCTTTACGAAAACTCCAATAATGTAACCCAAGGTGTAAAAAAATCACCTAAATATTCTTTACATCGCGTGCACTGCGAAAACTATAATATGTTGCTGATGTGGACTGGACTCAATAACTATCTGCCCCGGGCGAAGCCGGGCCGAACCGCTGGTGTTCAATTAATTGTTATAATAAATATTTGCGTGGCGAGCTGGGATTAGTAATAGTTTTTCGGGGGTTTAAATACTTAAGATACCAATATTATTTATTTACACCTTATACATATTATTTATCGGTGAACTTAACCAGCTAAACCTAGGGGTCTGTAGATAAGGTCAAATAAGGACATTAAGGATGTAAACCTATTTGAAATTATATATATAATATAAGTGTGGTATTGGTAGGAAAAAAAAATAAGGCAACTTAAATTTGCCAGTACGTATCCTATGGCGTCGACGGTTGTCGGACGACCTAGAAAGGCTTCAGAAACTGTGTGCAGAATTACCTGGAATCAGACAGCTTGTCATACAAATCCAGAATAGATGCTTGTGTTTGTCAATCTACCTCCCGTAATTAACAATAATGGTTATGTTTCAAGTCTTTACTTACATTTTTGTATAAAATGAATTTAAATTCCTGAAATCTTTGCCTTAGCTGTCCCATATTACCAATTCTAAAGCAAGTGTTCGCTTTGCGAACGAAAACAATCGTGTTGTTGAAATCCTTAGTAAGAATTTATCTGTCTGATAGGACACTTGAGTCTGAATGTACTTCAGTAATGTACTTCAGTGTAAGCCTATTATATTGTTTCTAGTGTAGAATTTAGGTTGTATTTGTTTTTGTTTTAAGTTGCTGTTTTTGAACATTTGGAGAATGTGTATTTTTAGTGCCTTAGTTACATTAAATAATTATGTTGATGATAGCAAATTATGTATTATTATTATTATTATTTAGATATTTATTGTGTGTTTTCTTTATGCGTAAACATGCACTTCATAGTTACAGCATTCGCTACTCAACCTTAAGATGACCCAAGGACCAAAATATGAGCAAAGGTATTGTTTTATTACATTGTTGTTTTATTATAATTAGCTTTTTAAAACGAAAATTCGTATCAAGTCCCACTTTGATATCTGTTAAATATAAAATTTCTTTCGCAGAAAAGACAACATATTTCAGAACCAAATAAACGCCAAATAACCCAAATCGCACGATTATTGGGTAAAAATGATTGACTTAAAAATAAATACAAAGCGATATAACAATAAAATAAAACGATTAGAGGTCTCATATTGCGAAACTGAGCCATTTACTTTTATGCGAAGGTCAGGACGTTAAGTTAATGTAATTATATTCTACGTACTGCCGATGCCAGTCTTAATATTACTTCTCTTCCCTCTAATATTGTTTTTTCTTGAAGAAGTTCTTCTGAAAATGTATTTTTTAAATCTTTGCCTGTTGGTTGCTCGTTCGCTACTAGCACAATTATAGCAAAACATCATTGTTACGACGTGCGTGTTGAATATCGGGTTAAGCTTGTCCATATACGGTTTTTGTATTATTTTTATTGCGTTGAATGGCGAGACGAGCATGTCATTCTCCTGATGGTAACTGATACGACCGCTCGTGGACAGTAGAAAACCTAACACCATGAATTACAAAGCATTGCAGTCCACTGCACTCGCCATCCTAAGACATAAGATGTTAAGTCTCAATAAATCTAGTAGTTACTCTGGGTACAATGTCTTCGAACCGGAACACAACAGTGCATTTACTGCTGTTTGGAGGGAGAAATAGACATTGCGGCGGTAATTACCCAGGCGGCCTTTCACATATTAGAGAACTACCACTAGGTTTTATACTTTTTATTCTGGCACGGTAAAGCGACTGCATTGCACCGGATGGTGAGCCGAGTGCTTCAGATAAAGCATTGAATGGCATCAGGCGGTGGTCTTGTGCCATTTGATACAATTATGCTGGCCCAAACTTGCATACCATAGCAATTTGTAAGAATTTCTATGGCATGTAGAGTCCGCCAACTCGCACTAGGCCAGCGTGGTGGACTATATGGCCTAACCACTTTCAATAGTACCCCCGATTGTTGAGTAGGCCCGTGCCCAGCAGTGGGACTTATATGGGCTGATACGATACAAATGCTGGCCCAGTAAGCTGCTTCGTCACGCTACCGTGGAAAGATGTAGGATTATAGGCAGGATTACCACCAGGCCGGCATAAATACGTCGAAGGGTATGGATAGCTAAGCTAAGTAAGTACCACTGAGCTCTGCACAAGAATTTCGCAGGTACCTATATGAAGTACACCAACCTAGTATATTTGCTTGTTTCCTCTTCCACTCAGAAATGGAGTAACGAATCCACATCGTTTTCTGAATTGGAATAGTATATGATATGGAGAGTGATGTAAATTGTTTATTCTGGAAAAATAGACGATTCCTGTGGGATCTATCCTAGATTTAACT
This sequence comes from Deilephila porcellus, assembly GCA_905220455.2. NCBI lineage: Eukaryota > Metazoa > Arthropoda > Insecta > Lepidoptera > Sphingidae > Deilephila > Deilephila porcellus. Next base: position 9,139,378 of record LR999986.1, on the reverse strand, counting down.
GGAGCGTGGTTTAAACTGATTTTTTAAAAAGTAAATACGTTCCTACATTTGCGTAAGCTCATTTAATGTTGTCACTGGAAGTTTAATAAAGTAATTACATATAAAAATGTTTTTGCTTTATTCATTAAAATGGTATATTCGCTTTTTGTGTTCATTTGGAGACACTTTGAAGCTGAGATGATAATAATTGACTCTACCTTTACATAAAAGGAGAACAGTCAATTTATTTTGCCAATTTAAACTTATATAATTAACCCTCATTTTAGTTAATTATTTTCGATTGCTTTCTCAGGGTAGTATATATTTAGGAGTGCAAAAATGCCATGATATCTTACGCTCGATCGTATCGTTCTTAATTCTCTGTATAATATCTTCAAGCAGGTTCACACGGTCTGTCCCACAGATGTTCAATTATATAATTAAAGTGGTCGTTGATGCTCACTTTCGCTCGATTAACTTTGATTTTATAAAATAAAGTTCCCATGAAATATTGTGTGTACCTATTTACGTTTCTCATTGATTATATTTTTGATATTCAGCGAATTCTCATTATTATTTATATTATCAGCCTATATAGGCACCTCTTTTCCGTTGCGAAAGGTAACAGCTTAGTTCAATTTGTCAGTGTAATGCGAGTTGCTTAATTTTGTATACTTTTGCACGCAAGTAGCTTTTTGAAATTTGTCAACTACACAGTTTTACCCAAGATAGTTATTTTTTATTTCAAAGAATGGCGAGACGAGCATGCCGTTCGCCTAATGGTAAGCGATACGACCGCTGGACAGTAGCAAAACTAAACAACACCATAAATTACAAAGCAATGCTTGGCATTCCATTGCGCTCACCATCCAGAGCCATAAGATGTTAAGTCTCATTAGTAGTTACTCTAGCTACAATATCTTTCAAACCGACACAACAGTGCATTTACACTGCTGTTTGGCGGGAGAAATAGCATTGCGGTGGTACCTACCCTGGCGGCCTCTCACGTATGAGAGACTTACCGCTACTAAGTATCCTTTCATCGCTATAGTGACCTATGTGTAACTAAGACTTGATACTTCGAAAAGTAAATGCCAAACCAGAGTAAGTTGCCCTGTGTTCGAACCACCTATTAATTAGTCGTTGCCAAGTACATCGTTCTAACACATTGAGTTCCTAAGTTATGACTTGAATAGCACTAATAAGGTAATTGAAGCGGTTTGAATGTGTAATTTGTGAATTTGAGGCACGTCCGTAAGTCGCTTGTGCACTTGCAACGAGTTTGTTCATTAGCCTGTCGGGAATAAGTCGCGAAGTTCGCTAAGTTGATTATGTGCCGGGAATTAGCGCGTTTGCCGAAATACAGCCGAGTGACGCTTCCTGCGCCTTCGTCTACGCCTGTCGTTAGCTGTTTTTTTGTATTGTCTGCAGTTTCTTGTTTATGTCTTTGAGTAATTCATGCTACGAAAGGTGAATTTGTTAATATATTTATTTTGTGCCCCGGTAACGCAGTTGTACTACGGAACGACTACAACGCTGAGGTCACGGGTTCGAATCCCGGGTCGGGCAAAGTGATATTGGATTTTTCTTTGTATTATCAGCCCGTAGTAGTGAATTTGTGTAGTAGTAGTCGATATGGCGATAAGTTCACCTCTATCACATCCTGGGGCAGAACATAAAAGTCGAAACGTAGGTTTCCTGGTAGCATTTCTGTCTCTTCCTTCTGGGAAAAAGGCGTAAGTTTATTTTGTGGGAAATGGAAATCATAATCAAGCACTTGTATATCCTGTTTAAAAAAGGATATTTCATCTATACACTCTATATCACCTTTATATCATTTATTTATTTATCACTGTGTCATGGAAATATAAATAATAAAAAATACAATAACTTGATGAGTGATTCAAGTGAAATATTCCGCTGTCGTTCAGTCCTATAAATCTCATTTTGCTTGCCGGAGAGGTCATCGGTCTCGATTTTTGTCTGTTGGGTATTTATTGTACCGTAAAAGCTTATACTCGGCGTGGAGTGTTAAATCACACGGGTTAAATAATGTTCGTAATGGCCGAATAATATCCACATATTTTTATTTCGACGAATGGTGATCGAGGAGATAAAAGGAATAATTGATAGGATACTGCCTCGGTGGCGTAGTTGCATTACGGTACGGTTACAAAGCGTAGGTCTCGGGTTCGAATCCCGGGTCGGGCAAAGTGATATTAGATTTTTCTATTCATTAGCAGCCCGGAGTCAGGAATTTGTGCCCGATATGGCGATAGGGTCCCCCCTATCACATCGTGGCACAGAACATGCAAGGCGAAATGTGGGTGTCCTAGTGGCGCCTCTGCGTACCCCTTCGAGGATAAAGGCGTGAGTTTTTGTATGTATGTATGTAATTGATAGGATAGAGGTAATGTGGAAGATATTGATAATTTTCGGGGTTATTCATTCGCTATGGAACTGAAATGTAGTAACTTGAATGTACTAAATTAGGCTGGGCTGCTCGTAAAATATTCGTTATGCGTGTTGCGTCTTAAGTTTAGCTTCTGTGTACCTGATATCGAGTAATCCAGCATTATTGTGTCGACCAGCGAGAGGAGGATTTTTTATTCCACTGGTTCAGCAAACGAACAAACAGGTCACCTGATGATAAGTAATCAATGCCGCTCATGAGCATCCACAACGTTTCAATCATGGGTGTGTTTCCGACCCATTAGATCAGGAGGAGACCTGGAAGGAAAAAGGATGGGAAGAGGAATAGGGTATTAGGCGCATCCGGAGATCTCACTGAACAAGACACGACAGCACTGCCGTCGCTTCGGGTCGATTTTCTATGAGACAGTGGTACCGCCCCGGACGAGCCTGCCCATTCATGCTGAGTCATGACTGACAACAGCGTGGCTCTACCACATCCAAAATGACCATTTCTAGCTGATCATACATCTAGTGTTAAAAAAAGTTGGTTTGTATAATATGCTTTTGCTGATAATACTGTGATTCAGCTTGTCAATTGAATTTATTATTACTGCGACGGTTCTTGCACCATCGACCGATGCTCAGAGCTTTTTTGGTTGTCACCAGAAAGCATCGCGCGCAGTACGTATCTATCTAAATAGTTATACGTGACAAAAGCATTATGACCATGGCTCCCATAGATAATACACCATATAGGAAAATGGCTCCTATGCGTTGGCACGTCACGACCACATTTTTACATCAATGTCGAGAATATCGGTAGTATTGCGTAAGGAAAATACCCAAGTTCACAAACACGCATCTGTCGTATATCTGTCGTATACCGAAGGTCATTACCGCGTATCCGACAACTGCTATTTTGCCGGCCCCCGATATTTTTCTCTAATATAATAACACAAAATTGCCCGCCATCCACTGAGTTGCGTGAAAGAAACGTAATTTTCTCAGATGTTGCTCAGTGATTTTCCAATTTAACCCAATTTTTTTGTGAATAGACTCGTTATGAGAAAACTTATGTGCGATTCCGAGTAATATTCGGATCATGGCAATGTTTAGTTAATTTATAAACCAAATTAGCTGCAATATTGTGGTCTACCACAAAAAATCAAATTATCAACTTAATTAAAGTTGAAATTAAATTAATTTCATTCGTTTGAAAATTATTTCATGTTTAAAAGGTTGATCAAATTGGTTTTAATAAGTAATTGATACCCATATAGTATATGTATGTATTTATGTTTGATGTATTTGTATTTACTGCCTCGGTGGCGTAGTTGTATTACGGTACGGTTACAAAGCTGAGGTCTCGGGTTCGAGTCCCGGGTCGGGCAAAGTGATATTGGGTTTTTCTATTCATTATCAGCCCGGAGTCAGGAATTTGTGCCCGATATGGCGATAGGCTCGCCCCCTATCACATCGTGGGACGGAACATGCAAGGCGAAATGTGGGTGTCCTAGTGGCGCCTCTGCCTACTCCTTCGGGGATAAAGGCGTGAGTATTTGTATTTATAAACAATATGATTCACACGAAACCACTCATGTGTTTTAAATATTATACAAATGTTTAGCGATTAGATGTTCCCATGATTCGCTAGGAAAGTATATGGCATAGACAAAGAGATAGAAACTTAAAAACATAGCAATTCTTTATTGCTTTGGAGATTAACCTTAAGGAGCGTGTGGCGAAATTAGGAACTACAAATAAAGTAAACAATATTTGTTCAACGCATTTTTTCACATAATATAAACCACGAGCATTTAAACTGCTAATCTATTAGTAATAACAGGTCTGATGTAATAAAATGTGAACAGAGAAAACCTATCTTTTTACTTTGCACGAGAGCGCTTCCGGTGACAAAAGTCATAGATGATCAATACGTTTTAGAGGTTAAATAGGACGCGTCAAATATGTTCCTATTGGAGCGATAATTTCCACGACCAAGCGATATCTATATGGGCACTGACATCGACGCAACAAAGAGATATTATCGATTGCAATAATGCGGTTAGACAATAAGCAATATAGAATACAGATGTCTGGAACGTATAAGACAAGCTGTCGCGTCTCATCGAGGGAGGGACCAATGAATTGTATTGCGTGTGTGATATTGATATTTATAAATCTATATGAGAATGGAACTCGGTCTTTTAATTATCAGTAATATAATACATACATACATAAACTCACGCCTTTATCCCTGAAGGGGTAGGCAGAGGCGCCACCAGGACACGTCCTACATTTCGCCTTGTATGTTCCGTCCCACAATGTGATAGGGGGCGAGGCTATCGCCATATCGGGCACAAGTTCCTGACTCCGCGCTGATAATGAATAGAAAAATCCAGTATAACTTTGCTCGACCTGGGACTCGAACTCGAGACCTCAGCTTTGTAACCGTACCGTAATACAACTACGCCACCGAGGCAGTCTTCATTATATTAATATAATGAAGGTTTAAATTCGAAAACTACGAACGACATTTGTTTTTAAGAATACGGTTTACAATTTTAAAACGGCAGTAAGGTAGTCGTCGGCTTTAAAAATTATGAGCGAAATGATTCTGCAACTTTACTTTAAAAGTTATGAATCGTTGACCCCATGTAGAATGAAGAGTGGTTTATTACCGCCTGTTTTCCAAAAATATAATTTTAAGTACAAACTTGTTCATTTCTAGTGCTATGTATAATAAATAAATAAATAATACACCCAACAGTCACATACATAGTCCTGACCCCCCACTAAGATCTAGTCTTGTGTCGTGGGTATCAGGAACTACGAGAGACTTTTCGTTCTCACAAACACCCAGACCCGTAACAAATACCTGTGGATCACACAAATAATTGTTTCAGTACGGGGATCGAACCCGAAGCCGTACTTTTCACAGCCGGCGTCTAACCAACCGCGCCACGAAGGCTGTCAAAATATTTCTTCGCTTATTGGGTCTAGTCGCACACAAACTACCTTAAATTACATTATTTGTATTCTTTCGTCCACCCTAGACAGCACGAAACAAAATATGATAAAAAAAAAATACATTTTAAAATATGCTGAATCAATTAGCATTTAATCATAGAATTCAAATAAGTCTAATATTTTAATTTTTAAGTTTCAATAACTTTTTAACGACCTGCGGGTTAAAAAGTTAAGATAAAATTTTCGTATTATTAAAAATCTAAAGTTCTAATTATGCAGATCAGATTATACATCAATATTCAGAATTAGTAAGCGAAATTTATATTAGTTATAAATATGTATGTTCTAATTATTCTTTTGTTGATTTCAATTTTTGTTATCAACTGTAAGAAGATTAACTTTTGTTATAACCAAACTTGACTTAGGAATTAATTTATAATATTTATTATTCACATTAACAGTTATTTACTTTCTAGCTAATTTTCCATTGTTTTTATAATTTATTTCATTTTCGTCATAATCATGTAACTTCTTCCTTTTTAATAGCACGTATAAATGATGAAGATACCTTCTGAGTGATCGCCGCCCACAATGACCTTCAGCATGTTTGGAAGAGTCCTATGAGTTGAGGAGTAGGATCTATGGAGTTGGATAAGAAAGGATACATGATAAATAAATAAATACACCCAACAGTCACATGCATAGTCTTAACCCCACACTAAGATTGAGTCTTGTGTTGTGGGTATCAGGAACTACGAGAGACTTTTCGGTCTCACAAACACCCAGACCCGGAACAAAATTTGTAGTTCACACAAATATTTATCTCGGTGCGGGGAAAGAACCCGCGGTCTTTCGTTTCACAGTCTGCGTCTAACCGGCTGTGCCCGGAAGCTGTCAAATGTTTTATTATCATTATCATCCTAGGGAAATACAAACAATTTAAATGTCAAATTCACTGACAAAATTTGCTGCATTCACAATGTTGTATTTTATAATAGAGGTACGTTCGATGAGAATAATTTATTCTTAGGTAGAGCTGGGTAATCCAGGCTCATTTTTACTTCATTAAATAAACTGTTCCTCTAGAATAGATTTCAGCGTAACTCTACCCCGACAAAATCGCGGATAAAAGCGAGCAACAATTAATTCCCTTTATAGATAATTTTATAATGACCAACTCCAATTTGAAACAAAATACCAACGTTAAATAATTTAACGAGCAAGTCGCTCTTAGTCGGGAAACTTTTAAAGCATTTAAGTTTCTCGAGTTACGTTTTAGTGGCACCCAGATGAAGACATACTGCTCAAGTCATGTTCGTGAAAAGAGCAAACCATTGCAACTTTTTAAAGTGCTGTGTGCGACGTTTTGATACAACACTTTTGTAGGATGTGAATTATGAGCGGAAATATGGGAGTAATGGATGACGTATGATTTGTCGACATTTTATTTTAACGGAGTTTATGGCTTTTTTTTGCTCTCACGACGTAAGTACTCACGAAACTCTGCCTGGACGGCATTTGCGCTTACCATAGGTGCAGACTGCAGTCCAGTCACTAGGCCGCGCAAGTGTAAAAAACATTTGTAAATTCAATGCAAATAGAGTATTCACTGCCGAAATATTATAGTAATGAATCTGGTTCTATAGATATAGTCACGATTCCGTTTAGTGTATTACTATCGATGGTAACTCGGTGAGAAATACAATGCAATCCCTTAAACTGCATTTGGTTTCAAATGTATAGTAGTTACTTTGTCGTAAAATTATAAAAGAAGAAAAAGAAACCTTCAAGGAAATCATTAACCCTCTTTAGTCAAAGTCAAAGTCAAAATATTCTTTATTCAAGTAGTCTTTTACAAGATCTTTTGAATCGTTAATTTCTGCTACCACCGCTTCGGAACGTGTTGTAGCTGTGAAGAAGAAACGGCGCAAGAAACTCCCTCAGCAACACGAACTGTCTTCTTTTTCTTTTCTTTCTTTTTTTTTTATAGCCAGTTTAAAATACAATGTCACAATATTGTCTATATATATAATTTTATTATGTCAATTATTAAACTAGCAATTATTTCATACAATTTCCCTGATTGATCCAAGCATTTGGTCTGTTTATTTCAGTCGCTTCTTCGAACGAGGAAAACGACCTGTCGTTAACATTCGTAAATAATTCCATTGGTTATGAACCGGTACTCATTATGGAGGTATGTAAATCGTAAAGTATGTCACAAGTTCAGTGTACACATAGTTTCGTCTTTTGCTTCTGTTGGTGGAGTGAAATGGGCATTTCAGGGTTACTATCTTTCGCGGATGATATGCAGCATTTTGTGAAGAATTACAAAAAGTTTCGTAATAAGTATGATATTTTTTCAATGGGCATTCGTAGTCATTACTTCTAGGCGATACGTCAAATTTGGGTAAACAATTGCTATAACAACATCATAAAATAAATAAAATAATTTAATGGGCATTAATGCTTTATATGTATATTAACTAAGCAAAATAAATCGATCTAATCAAAATTGAATGCCTTAGCCTTTTCTTTCGCGCCTGGACATTCCACAGGGAACAAAACAGCCTTGGCTTTGTATTCTGAGAATGCTTCGTTCTTGGGATGTTGTAACCCTAGTCCATGTAGCGTAGCATGAGCCACTTCAGCTGGCAGAGAACATAGCGGTGTTATCAACACTAGCTGGAAATAATAATAAATACACACCAGTCGCACACTTCATTCTAACTACATTAAGATTAATTTATTCTTGTGTGGGTATCAACAACTACTAGAGATGTTTGGTACCAAAATACCCAAACCCGAAACAAATATTTGGGAATCCAACTAGTCTTGACATAAACTCACGCCTATATCCCAGAAGGGTAGGCAGAGGCGCCACCAGGACACCCACATTTCGCCTTGTATTTTCCGTCCCATGATGTGATAGGGGGCGAGCCTATCGCCATATCGGTAGGTCTTATTAGTAGGTATTAGAAATTGTAAAGTACGTTTAGTTCTATGATCTATACTCGATACAACTGTACAACAACAATCCTTCGTGTGAGATAACATTAACACGTACTTAGTAAACCACGATTCATCCACATCTAATTGAATTTCAAATAAGAATTATTTGACTTTCTCTCTTATTTGACTGTACTGGTTATTGCTTTCTGACCCATTTTTTATGTATCATAATGAGTGTTTATACTGTACGTTGAAGCGTATATAATTTGACAGCCTCCGTGGCGCAGTTGGTTAGACGCCGCCTGTGAAACGAGAGGCCGCGGGTTCGATCCCCGCACCGAAACAAATATATTCTGTGTGATCCACAGGTATTTGTTTCAGGTCTGGATGTTTGTGAGACCGAAAAGTCTCTCGTAGCTTCTGATACCCACGACACAAGACTCGATCTTAGTGTGGGGTCAGGACTATGTATGTGACTGTTGGGTGTATTTATTTATTTATTTATTTATTTATAATTTTCATTTTTATTTCATATAGCCTTAATATACGTAGTCGACGTGGATTTGGGGGAGGTATATGTTCAGCAGTGGACTTCATGTGCCTGAATAGATAAATAGATAAAATATACGAGTACATTATGTTTGAAGCACTTCTTTGTATCACTACTGTTGGGTTTTTCACTATTGAGTCTGCTGGTCGCAGGGGAGTCGACTATCCTACCACCAGCTAATTAAAAATTATGCAGACAGCTAAACAACTCAATAGGTCCTTCGATAACAAATTAAAGTCGCACTAAATACACAATAACTAAGAGCCGTATGTGATGTGCTAGCCTCATTTTGGCTTCAACATTGAATTGCAAATAAAGTATCATTGAACCCAGAGCATAGGTTATTGGTTTTTGTCCTAATTATGATTTTGTATACCGTGTTTTGAACAGTAATGGCAGTAATGGCTTTGTTCTTGTTAATGTCGAATTGAATATTTAGTTTATAGATTGGTAATTAGTGTAAACAGGACATAGAGTCTTAAATAAAGGATTAGAATTTGCTATAATAAATAAGAATTTTAATTTATGAATAAAGTTGCTTGCAACAGTCCACTGTGGAGATCCTATGTGCAGCAGTGGACTTGCTGTGGCTGACGAGAGTGAGTGTTAGAGAGAGAGAGAGAGAGAGGGAGAGAGAGAGAACGACGAGAATAGCGCATTTGAAAAACAAATAATACTGAGATTCATAAATCTGTAGTAAGGCTCAGAAGTAGAACTAACTAATGGAACCTACTATATTAGGAAGGAATTTGAATGTATAAAAATTGCCACTAACCCGCCTTCCTACAGGCTTGGTGAAGAATGGTAAGCAACAATTCTCTAGAACTCCAGAATAACTGTAGTATAAGTAGGTGTTATTCCCCTTCTCGTTCAGTAATAAAGGATTGCGTTCCCTGAAAACCAAACACGATCGCTTCTCGATGTACTGATGGCCTCTGTAGACCAGGCTGATAAGACGTTTTAGACCTGGACACGTAAAAAGTCTATTAAAATATATGTAGTTTCATATGTTTCAAAGAGTAGTAAATCCAAAAGATATGAATTTCTGATCCATAAATGTGATACTACCTTGTAATTTTGTATATCACTGGTGAACAAAGTTTTAAATAAATAAATACTATTTTGCGTCGTGGGTATCACATACTACGAGAGACTTTTGGTTTCACAAACACCTCGATCGAACACAAAAAAATTCAAATCCGAGATCCAACCCGCAGAATCTCATTACAGAACCGGTGTCAAATAATTAGCAATGCAAGTTATTATGCTACACGTAGACACTACAACATACGCTTACGTCGCATATATTAGTTGGAAGACGTGATGAAATCTAATTTTATCTCTAGTTCCGGTGCCCCGTGCGAGGACGGAAGGTGTAGGCCAAGGTCACTGGCTTTTCCGCCATGTATAGCGTTTTTCTCGATAGCAAGATATTAAGAATTCCATAGATATTCACATTTGTGTAGTCGGCCAACCCGTACTTGGTGAGCGTGGTAGCGGAGACGAATATGCCGCGCCGGGACGATGCGAGATATCGCCTCGGCTAGATAAGGCTTTAGGAAGGATTGTCTCCCATAATTATAGTAGTGCTTCTACAATCCACAAGCAACGCGTTTGAGGAACTTCGTTGTGTTTCCGACACATCCCGCTTAATAAAAATGGACGGAATTCAAGAGCATATTGACAGCCTCCGTGGCGCAGTTGTTTAGATGCCGGCTGTGAACGAGAGGCCGCAGGTTCGATCCCCGCATCGGAACAAATATTTCTGTCAACCACTGGTAATTAGGGTCTGGGTATTTGTGAGACCGAAATGCTTCTCGTAGTTCCTGATACCCACGACACAAGACTCGATCTTAGTGTGGGGTCAGGACTATGTATGTGACTGTTGGGTGTATTTATTTATTTATTAATTGGAACTTTTAGAAGTTACCCATTTATTGCACTTTTTTTAAATCAAGATAACAGATAGCTTTAACATTATTTATATTTAATTTTATACATTGATAAGGTTTTTTGATATCATGTCTGATGTCGTGCCTCTAACGTATCTAATCACGTAATAGCTCGTACAACGTTATTTAGATCAACGTATGAGAAGTTATTTAAAGAAGTCGGTAAAATAGATAATGAATACGATATACAAATGTGAATACGTGTAAAGTAGTATTGCAAAAATAACTGTGGATTTATCAATAAATATATAACGGCGGTGTTTCAAAACAATGTGACTTATTGCAATTAAATTATGCATAGAATTCTGTGATAAAAACTTTTTAGCACTCACTATTGTTACTTATTCTTCTTAATGTGTAACAACATGAAAATAACTTTACTTATTACGCGTCGGAAATATCTGTGGACTTGAATAATTGACGTCATTGGAACAAAAGTTCAACAAATTCAAAATATAGGTTAAACAAATTGAATTAAAATAGAGAAAAGGATTAAAAATAGAATTCGCATCCATCTCAAAACGTTTTTAATGTAATAACATAAATACGAATAACATAGTAGATAGATGAACACAAAAAAATTAAATGTGAACCGCATGACAGCTAGGTTCACAGATATTTCCGACAAGTTATCCAATGAAATTGACAATAAAGTACAACAATAAATACAAGTGTACTTACTTAATGAAAAAAAATTAAATGCGAATGGTATTTCACCGCTGCGCCACTGACATGACCAATGTACTGGCAGATTGGTATCGGTAGCTAAAATAAATCCAGGCTGACATTTAAAATAAATTAACGGGAACACTCGGAATTCTTACTCAAATTGTTTTCCACCAACCATTGTACTGATCGCAAGACTTTGAAACAATCATGCCGAAACAAACACATAATAGACTTAAACATATTTTGAAACGGTTTAGATTTATCGAAAACATGGCACAGTGAAATAAAATTTTACCATAACAATAAATATGCCACATGTGATTTATTTTAGTAGGTTTTGTCGATATATATTTTCAATAAAAAACTATATTTTAGTGTTTGTGATTTTTCAACAGGGCCATAGTTTGCTGCGAATTTTTTGGAGTCATATATTCAACCACTTGCCTATTGCAACTTGCATATTTTGACGACAATTAGTATTGAAATCATGATTGCTTTAAAAGACTTTACTTTAACTTTTATATTAAAGAACACGAGAAACAATTATAAAGAAGATACAATGTACCACGCATGTGCTCTATAATGCATATACATACATAAATATAGTGTTTCCTGCGTTGCGGCGCATTGTAACAAGCCGCTTACGGTTGGTTGCCGCAAAAGCTAATGAATAATTTCTTGTACCGAAAGAGTTCTTTGACTACGGAGCGTGGCGTTGTTTAAACTTAGAGCTTGGTCGCTCTGTCCGTGAAGCAGAAGCGACGAGTTCTAATTAATACTTAAGGTTTATTCAACGGGGAAATTGATAGATTGTTATAATGTAAATAACATTAGCGAGCTCTATTTTATTTTTAACATTAATGAAAGTATTTACAGTATTTAATTTTGATTATGGTATGTTATCAAAATTAACCTTTGAACAGTCGCCGTGGATGGCTGCGTTAGCGTGTTTTTTAGTTGTGAAACGCAAAAGTTTTTATATCATGAGAAATAAGTTTAAAATTCAGCCCCGAATAGTATCATAATACTATATGCATTTTAATAAAGTATATTTATTAATACCAAAAAAAATCTAAGCAAAAAAGGTATCTGAATACTGGAATTGTGTCTTGTGTTATTCTACTTGCATTTTTACTTATCGTCCTCAGCATAAACGCAAGACTTAGGTGCAACATCTTACTCTGTATCCATGACGCCAAAGTTGGCTTGTATTTTTATGACCGGCCTTCTGTCTACATACCCTTCAAGAATAGGCATTTGAGATCACCATGCTGAGCTGATGTTTGTGGCAAGACTACACTTTTGAAATTCTCGTAAGTTGTAGACAGTATAGACAAATTCTCCGATGAATTGCTAAGGTTGAACGAAAATATTTTTGCTTTGTTATGCTTACTAGCTATTGCTCCTCGGGAGTTCGTGTGCGTGATGATATTTGTCCCCAGGGAACGTTTCATTTCACGGAATAAGCCAATATGTTTGGCGCGACACAAACAATGTGCAAACAAAATTCACCGCTTTTGTTTCACTGACCTAATTATATGTTTAAAAACTTCACCCAATTATGATCATTTGTATTTGTAAATTTAATATTATTTATTGTATAGAACGGTCAATACCACTTAGACATTTCCTTGCAAACATTGCTCTTATACATATTGTACTAATTTTCTTCTCTCTCTTCTCTTTTCACCCATAGGAAATCCACCGCTGAACATTCGAGAACCGCACCATAATAAAACTATAGTAGGCTTAAAAATTCTGGCGTTGTTGGCCGCAAACATCTCCGACATCTATTCTTGAGATTAATAGTACCACTTAGCGTGGGAAAGTAACATTACACATTTGAAAGTAGTCATTAATTTTAACAAAAATAGACTTCCTTCGCTCCTTTGACTTTGCAATCAATTTTTAGAACTAATTTTAATTCAAAGAATCCATTTCCCCGTTCTAAGCATAGTTATTTATGGCATGTTACTTAGAATTATATAGTACTAAAAATATAATTACGCGACATTAAAGTGCAATGTATAAAGGAACCACCAAAGGCCACTGTCTAACAACATTTAACAAAGAAGTTGCTTTTGGAATTCGATTAAAGGGTACCACAAGATTTTGCTCCAGACAAGAGCGGCTGTTTCCAAGTTGTACCGAATATTGTTATAGTGAAGGGCATTTCTTCAAGGTGATTATTCAGTTTTCCTGCTACTAAACACCAGTTAAACTACTCGTACTAGTTTAATTGTGTTGTTAGTGAATCCACTGGTACGAAAGGTCAGCCATTACATCTTGTTAGAGAGTTCAACTATTCACCCGAACTATTTCAATACTGGTTGTTAAATTAAAATTTATAGAGAATTTACTCGAGTTACGCTCGCTTTTTCTACTCTTGTTTATTGAATTTCTTTTGAATTATTTCGAAGGTACTGAAGATATTTCGAAATCAGATTTCAAAAAGATTTTTAATGGGTTTCGTTTAAGTGTATTTATTGAATATAAGATTTCAAAAATTGCATTACATAAAGGTGGTATTTGAATGATAGAGTAATTTAATGCGCAAAAAGAATAAAATATACTTTTCCTTTAAACTTTTACTATCAACATAAAAGGTCAGTACACAATTTATACGTAATAAAAGCTTGTCACGAGATTTACCATAATAAGTAGATAATGAAGTAAATTAAATAACTATAACTGATTAAATTTATTTTTTTGAATTTTCAAACTAAGTAAATATGAGTACTTAAATCTTGTGACAAGCTTTTATTACTTCTACTGGTAGGTCTCTCATATGTGAGAGGTCGCCTGAGTAGGTACCACCGCAATGTCTATTTCTCCCGCAAAACAGCAGTGTAAACGCACTGTTGTGTTCCGGTTTGAAGGACATTGTAGCCACTAGCCAGAGTAACTTCTGGACTAAACATCTTATGTCTCAGGATGGCGAGCGCAGTGGAATGCTAAGCATTGCTTTGTAATTCATTGTGTTCTTATTTTTGCTATTGTCCATGAGCGCTCGTATCGCTTACCATCAGGCGAATGGCAATCTTATATCGCCATTCAGCGCAATAAAAAATACCGTATTTTCGTAAACAAACCGATGAAGAGAAAAATATCAAAAACAAATAAAGAAAACGAGTAAATTAAAAGTTGGAGTGTTGCCACTTACCTACCATTGAGGATGTGAACTAAGGAGGCGCGGACCCAAGTGGAATTTATTTTCAATCATTATAAATTGCTTTCAAGAATGAAAAATATAATTATTCTGATGGAATATTGCTACTACTAATCGTTTTTAACTTTAATTAAGTATATCTAATATAAAAAAAATAAGTAGATACGGGAAGATAAAGATGGAATTACGAATAAAAATACATTTATGTCTTCATTTATAAATAAAAAAGTAAAAATTTTTAATTTTTTAAGTGAGTAAGTTTTATACAAGTACCATGCTTATAACCCCGACGGAATATGAAAAGTCGAGAAACAATACTTTGCTTTATAAATAGTAACTGAATGGATATAAAATTTATAATTCCATTTTATTTGTTACTTCTTTATAGAAGCAAAATGATCACTAACGTTATCTTAAAGTGCACATAAGACGATCCATCTTAGTATCCAAACGGTTAGTAATTAGTAGAGATGCCAGTTACCATGGATCTTTGAACCTCTCCAGACGCGGATACTAATACGAATATAGTTGTACCAACGGGAGCTACCATTTTTTTATTTATTAAGGATAACAAACAGTTGCACAATATATCGTAAATATGAACAGTCTAGCTTATTGTCGCAGCACTGTTGTACTCAGATTAACTAATAAGTAGTTAACATATATGTAGAATTTGAATGTTATGATGAAATTGAAATAAAACTATTTTTTACGGATTTTATCGCGATTTGGTTTATTTTTTACATTTTTTAACTTCCCGACGTTTCGATTACTTTACAGCTTTCGTGGTCACGGGGCGGACTGAGGTATTAGTCATCCGCTCAGTGACTGTTACAATTTAACTACCCTTAATTTACAATTATTAAATTAAAAAGTTAATTTAAAAAGTTAACTAGTATTTAACTCATTATCTTTTTTTAAATAATGAATGAAAGTAAAAAAGAGTAAAAGAGATAGAGGATGAATGATTAAGATGTTGAAATATGAAAGAACGGAATAAGAGAGAACAGTCTGGAAGACGATGAAAGACGTGAACGACGTACGACGAAGACGATGAAGACGAATTAAAAGAATAAATAATTATACTCAAGAATATCGAAGCAATCTTCGTTTGATTTGACCCGACACGGAGCTATTCCTACATATATATTTTTTTTATTACGATGAATGGCGAAATTAGCTTGCTATTCGCATGATGGTAAGCATATGACCGCTAATGGACAGTAGCAAAACCAAACAACACACCAGCATTACAAAGCAATGCTTGGAAATCCACTACGCTCGCCATCGTGAGACATAAGTTCATAAGTCTCATTACGTCCAATAGATACTCTGGCAGTCTCTCTTAGTTGTCAATTGATAGAAATCCATTCTTCCTGAATCAATATACCTTGATCTTAGATAAATTCTTGAAGGCGAAGAAACCATCCGGAGTATCCCATATACAAGGGATATGAGAAGGTTCTTTATATCGGAATGATATGTAATAAAATGTTATTAGGTAAGTACGGTCGGAATGCACGATCAAGCTATATGAACAGGAATCGACAATGCCTCGGAACAGTGGATTGATATTGCATTCAGTGTGCTCAATGTATTTGAACCATATGGTGAGTCAGCGTTTAATTTTGATATTAGTTTACTCTGCTGGAATGTATACATTTGGGTTGGAATATGTTAGGATATCAATCTGTAGTTAGTTACAGTTTTAACGGTAAAGAAAAACAATGATAGGGAATTTGTGTAGGTAACTGGGGAGATTTTGAGAATAATTTCCAACGTACTTGATAGACCAAAATACCGCGTATATTAAGACTGCGACCGAAAACGAAGCCAGGTGGTGTTTTAGTGGTTACAGACACAATGCAATTATAAATTTCGCAAAAAAGTGACCGTTTTTTTGCAATTTTTTAAATATCATCGTGTTTAAGTGAAAAATACCTAGTTTTCGCTAAAATAGTAATTTAAGTCTTTACCTACCATTACGTCTTTAATAATAATTGTATATTATTATTACAGAAAAACTATGTATCTATCACCCAAATAAGACGATCAGTAAAAAATTACAAAAAAAGTCTTTTCTATTTTTGCGGAATTTTTAGTTACATTATATCTGAAATCATTAAAACTACCACCTGGCTTCGTTTTCGGTCGCAGTCTCGATATACCCTGTATATTAGGACAGCGTTGTGAACAAAATAGAAAATTGTATTTAAACAAAATCGAACTAAACTTAATCTAAGAAGAGCTTGCCACGCAGTGAAGCGGGTAAAAATTATCTTTATTAACCTAAACACTATATTATAACGTAGTAGCCCATTATTCAAAAGTACCTTTACAAAACACGAACGCAATCTATTTGCTGTATTAAAATCTGCACCACAAACTCCTCAGTTAGAAAAGCCATTAGACCGAGCCACATATTACTAGTAGTCATTTATTAATGAATCGAAGTTAGGCAATATGTTCCACACGCTAATCTTCCGCTAACAGACTTACGTTGAGAGAGCAAAGTTCGCCCGGGGCTAAGTCACGCCTGTTAGTGTCGTAAGTGTTATGAACTAATGGCGGAACGAGTGTTACTGGGTTTAGCATCGTTAATAAGTTGTATCTGTTAATTAAACTCGTTAAATTGTGTTAATTTATGTTATTGTTTCATTGTCATTATCACCAGTGGGACATCTACACTAGTCCTTCTTTAAGGCTTTCCAAATTGTTTTATTCGAAGCGGTCTACATTCATTGACTCAGATCTTTCTTTGTCAAATAGTCTGTTCATTGATATAAAACTATTTTTTTTGGATTTTATCGTGATTTGGTTTAATTTTTATATTATTTAACTTCCCAACGTTTCGATTGGTTTACTGCTGTCGTGGTCACGAGGCGGACTGTGTAACATTCGCGTAAATCTAAGAAACCATTAATCTGTTAATCTTATCTTATAACCCATAGTAAGACGTGGAATCTTTGTTTATTGATTCTAATTGTAAAGAGTAGGTGTATGTACGTATAATATTATAAATGTACGTATATCTTTTCTCCTAATTGTTACTTTTAGCATGATTATCTAAACTTACCGTTAACTAACACCAGTTTCGAGTCAAATCTAGTTAAAAAATAATTTAACAAATCCCTTTAATAACAGAATTCGCACCGTGAAATCTCCGTAAATCTGTAAAATGTTGAAGTGGAAGGCAATAATTAAGATGATTAGAAGCGCACTGGGTAGGCAGCGTGCATCCGACTCGGGCACTCCGCCAACGGTCTAAGAGCTTCTCTTACTTTATTACTTGCATTCACAAATTCACACCACGCTGGTGCCATGATAGAAACGTTTAATAGTATAATTTTGCGATACTGTGCAAATTAGCGATATATAAATTTAATATTAACGGCCTTATTCATAGACATATTTAAAACCTATTTTAGCTATCGTATGTTTTGTCTTCTTCGCTCAAACTGAATTCTAAAGTCGTGCGAAAGGGATAAAATATTCGACAGCTAAAATACTTTTTAAAACTGTCTATGAAAAAAGCCGTTAGTGTATATCTTACCAGTTGAAATATACATGCAGATGTCAGAATAATTGTTTTAGTAAAAGGAATGCATATTACTTGTATTGAGAAGGCAGGGCTTTATTGTTACCAACGTTACCAAAATAAAAAGGTTTCAAAATATAATAAAATAAAATAGAAATCTCCTAACAGTAAATTGTCTTAAAAAGTTATTGTATTTTTTAGAAGTATATATTTTTTAGAAGACAAAGTTACCTGGCTTGCTATTGTTTGATATTGTAAGAAATTTCAGTACGTAATCAAATTGTAGTATCAAATCTACCAAATATCCTGTACTGAACATAACCATACTCTAAATTCCGGAACAACTGTCTCACATATCCGAGTTATTATACCCAGCGCCAGCTTCAGAGAGCTCTATCGTTTGGAAAATTCAAGAACTTAATCTTGTGAATATTTCATATAGGCCTTGTATTGTACGCTCGCATATTTATTAAAGTGAGTGTGTATATAATTTAACATCAAGCGGAAAATTCTAGGCAAACCGGAGTTATGTCTTAGGATCCCTTGCCAAGTGCTTGATATCTTTTCGAGTACACTTAGTGGTTCCTATATTGGCTTATTATCAAGAGAAAATACTTATGTAGGGTTATGCCTTCCAATAGTCTGTGCGATGGTTTGTTTATTGTTATTATTTATATTAGAGAGAACGACGAGATAAGCAGGCTCACTTGTTTATTCATTTTTTTATTGATAATGATTAGACGAGCAAGTTACTCATCTGGTTGTAAACGTCACTTGCCCATGGACAAAAGCATAATCACTGCATTTCCATTCAAATGGTTTAATTTGCAAAATCCATTCTTATCATCTATTGTTTCAGCACTTCAAAAAACCCGTAGAAACTGTTATGCGTACAAAAATAAGTACACTTAATCTTAACAAGCAATTTAGTTGGATATAAAACTGGTACAGTACCCTAGAAAGTGTACTCTGTTTTATTCTACTACTTTGTCCTTTTTTAAATAAATGGTTTCAAGCAATTGCCGTTCTTTGTAAGGTCCATGACATACCGAACGTCGGCTTTAAGCATTGTCGCAAAAATCCTTTGAAGAAGTTTTAGTATTTTATAATAGTGATCTAATTTTGATCCCTTGTGATAAATCTGTTATTACCTACTTACATGTTACCCATTGTACAATTTATTTTTGGTATTTTTAATCACTGTGTTACTTGAGGTGTAAAATAAAAAGTATAAATTAATAAAACAACCACGAAAGTTGATTGAAATTTGTGGCGAGGTTTTTTGGCACTTTGACATCTTCTATTAAATATTCTAACTACATAATATCGTGTTAAGCTAGCTGTAATCGGAAATAGGATGAAATGAAATAGGAAATCAACCAAATCGAATTTAATGCCTAGTTCGAGGTATTCGCTTTATGCTAGGGTTTCGATTGTTGGAAAGCAACAACAACTAGATCAGTAGTTCCCAAACTTATTTTTCTCGTGGACCACTTTCAAAATTTTACTGGTTTTGGTGGACCCCCTGCTGCTACATTTCTACCACATTCTTAAAGTCGCCAAAAAATAAAAATTGTGTCGCTTCTGAGTTCTGTCCCTATATTCCGATAGGTAAAATAAAAACGAAAAATGGTACATTTTATAACACTTTATTTATTAAAAGAATAGAATTACAAGAAAAAAATAATAAGGTAATATAGGTTCAGGTCATAATTTTAATTAATGGGAAGGATGTATTTGATGGAGTGTCAGCAAACGATCAATGTTTGGCTTTATTTTTGTGAGCAATAACCGCAAATCCCCCCGCTCTGTGATGTTTAATTTGCTCCTTTTTTTTGTTAAGAGATTTGTAACGGCACTAAAACTCCTTTCGACAAGGTATGACGAGGGAAAAGCTATTAAAAATTTCCTTGCGATTTCCCACAGTCCAGGATATTTTTCGGGTATTTCTGCTTGCAGCCAAAATGTTAGGTAGCCTTTTCTAAATTTCACCTTCAGCTCCTCATTGGTGCTTAGCTCGAGCAGCTCCTCTTGTAATACAACATTGGCCACTTCCGTTTCATCAAATGGATTTATGATCCATGGTGGTATATCCATCGTCAGGATATCTTCAAACCTGGTTTTGAAGTCATCATGCAGTGCATTTAAATGTTGACTGTAGGTATGGATATCCTCATCAATACATTCTACCTGCGACAAGTTTGGAAATTGAGAGAATTCGCGCCGACTAATGTTTTGCTTCATAAATTTCAATTTCCCAAGAAAAGCCGAAATTATCCCCTTTGTTTTTATTAAATTCAGGCTGTCCCCTTGTAACTGCAAGTTAATATCATTAAATTTTTTAAACAAATCTGTCAAATACGCAATGTCTGCTTTGAGTTTGATCAAGTTTTCTTTTAAATCTGGATCTCTACTTTCTAGGAACTCTAATACGGAATCGAAAACAGAGTAAAATCTCGTTAAGCATGCACCTTTCGACAACCAGCGTACTTCAGTATGTAAGAGCAGTCGTTGGAAGTCTTCATCATTTTCGTCGCACAATTGAGCAAATAAACGCGTATTCAATGCATTGCTTCTGATTTTGTTGACAGCTTTTATTACAAAATGAAGAGATTGGTTCAACCTGTCACTTAAATGTTTTGCCACAAGATGTTGTCGGTGGATTACGCAATGAATAGCTGTAAGTCCTGGTATAATTCTTTTGAGATGACTTATAAACCCACGATATCGCCCGACCATTGCAGGAGCTCCGTCTGTTGCCACTGAAATAATGTTTGTAAATGGAATCGATTTTTCCGTGAAAAAATTACTCAGGACATTAAATATTGATTCGCCTTTAGTATCAGTCTCCAAAGTTCTGGCAAATAGCAATTCTTCGTGAATTTCTTCCTCCATAATAAATCGGACATATGCCAATAATAATGCTTCATTACCGGGTAACGTTGACTCGTCCAGTTGTATAGAAAAATGATTTTTTTGCAGATGATTGCACAAAAAACTTTCGATATCAGAGCTCATTTCATCAATGCGTCTTTGTACAGTATTGTTACTTAATGGAATTCTTTTTAGTACGTCAAACGGAGATTTGTGCAAAACAGTTTTTAAAACCTCTTCAACAGCGGGTAAAATTAATTGTTCTCCGATAGTGTGTGGTTTTCCAGATTTTGCTATAAGTAATGAGATATTGTAAGATGCCCGCAAGCCATCATCGTTACTTTGAGATGTTGAAGCGAACATACTGTGCATGGTGGGTCTCTTTTCATATTTTTCCTTCAATGTTTGAAAATATTTTAAATCTTTACCTATTTTATCAGTATGACACCTTTTTAGATGATCTTCGAGCTTTGATGGTTTCATAGAGTCATTGCTCAAAACTTTGTTGCATAATAGGCACATGGGCAACTGTTTGTCTGCCTCTGATGGAACAAAACCATATTTCAAATAATCGACACTATATTGTCGACATTTTTTCTTTGCTGTAGCCATGTTTCGTGTCAGTTACCTTACCTGTAAAAAAAAATGTTTTAGTAGCCAAGTTTTTTTCTGAATATAGGTATCACACCGCAGCCTTTGTCAGCACGCGGAAATAGAATTACGGCTTGTAAAGGGACCAACTAATAAACCGCTAAGACAAATACAGACGTTTTCACAAAACGGTATCAATTTTAAAGTACTTACCTAATTTACCACTAATTTTTAATAGTACAAATAAAAATTGGTGTACTCAGTATCGAATACTGATCATATTTGTGTAGGAAAAAATAAAAGTCGAAATCTCAAAATTCCATAAAAACGATAACTAACATTTCAATGAGTTCACGCGCTGCGTGTATTTGCGTATTTTTTGTCTGCGGCTTCATTGTTAAAACGCACATTAAAACGTGACAAACTGGCATCGAAGCCCAAGCCCCGCCCTTTTCCCGTCGCCCGCGCACCGCTCGCTTTTTCCGAAAAGGAATAATTTTGATAAAATATGTAGTTACTTCAAAATCAATTAGCCTCAATTAGTCAGCCTCCGTGGCGCAGTTGGTTAGACGCCGCCTGTGAAACGAGAGGGCGCGGGTTCGATCCCCGCACCGAAACAAATATTTGTGTGATCCACAGGTATTTGTTTCGGGTCTGGGTGTTTGTGAGACCGAAAAGTCTCTCGTAGTTCCTGATACCCACGACACAAGACTCGATCTTAGTGTGGGGTCAGGACTATGTATGTGACTGTTGGGTGTATTTATTTATTTAATATAAAATGATTGTGAAATTACTGTTTTATAAAACTAGTAGTTATTTGCAAGAAAAATTACAATATTAATTGCTCTGCAATATTGCTTATTCGGCCTTTTTAGAGAGGCAGTGCTTCTCTCGTGAAAAAACAATGGAATAAAACGTGCTGTGTTTGTCTTCAAATCGAAAGAGGACAATTAAAATATCTGTAAGTTACTAAGTTACCTATCTTAGATTATATACACGTCTAATCTACCTTACCTATCTATACAAGCAGTTGTGATCAACCGACTAGTACACGGAAACAAAATACTTAAGTACTATAACAAAAAAAAGGTAGGTACTTACTTTTCTCCGGCACTAGCAAACACTGATATAAATTTTCTCACACTTTTTTTCGAAATTCCGGAAACAAATGAATGAGTTTGCCTTTGGCATCAAGTATTTATAGTGGTGATCAAGTTCATGTCTGAACAAGCATTAAGCATTGTCGGGCGGATAGCGCTTTGCAAGTCTGTACACGAAATTGTACGTAATATCGAATACGCAAGTTTGGACAAGTAACAATCGCTTGCCTTATTAAAATATTATCTGCTTAGTTAGGTACTTAAAACAATGTAGGTAGGCCCTTATAAAAACTATGCTTACATTTATTTTTGCTTTTACTATCAAAAGCAGATAAATTTTCGTGGACCCCCATTAACATCTTATGGACCCCCATATTTTGTTCACGCTTACGTAGACCCCCAGCAAGTCTCCCGTGGACCCCTGGGGGTCCACCTGGACCACTTTGGGAATCACTGAACTAGATGAACGAACTTAAACTCTCATTCAAATATAACGACGTACTAATATTTTGCCTACTTTCATAGTCTGATGAGTTATGGAATTTTACTGTGGGGTGGTGCTGCTGACATTAATACCATCTTTGTTCTCCAAAAGCGAGCTATAAGATCAATTTATTCGCTAGGGTCCCGATATTCTCTTAGAGAAAAATTTAAAGAAATAAATATAATGACAGTGGCATCACAATATATTTTTGAAAATTTAATGTATGTCCATAAAAATAAAGAAAACTTCCGAAAGATTAGCGATATTCACAATAAAAATACTAGAAATAAGAACAATCTAGCTACTCATAAGACCAGACTCCACAGGATCAGCAAGTCTTTTAAGGGTTACTGTATACACTTTTATAACAAAGTTCCCACTCATATTAAAGCCTTAAGTATTGAAAAATTCAAAGTTACTATCAAGCAAAAATTATGCAATAAAGCTTATTATAAAATTTCAGAATATCTTGATGATAATAAGGCTTGGGAATAGTATAGTATAAAATTAATTAAATATATAGTATCTTGGAGCGGAGGTATTAGTGTGCTCTGTATAATTTAATTTATATTAAGTAACTTAAACTATTTTGCTTTGCTTTGTGAGCGATTTGGATAAGTCATGCTCGCTTAAAAGTCTGTGCTTGCGGTGGCGTCGTGTGCCGGGTCGGTCACTTCCCTGTAGCATGGTTGAGGAGGCCGATGGCTGGCACATGCGTCATACTCGTGAACGGGTGCTGCTTGTGTGGACTGGTCTGTCCGATTTGCTTACTTTGTAATTGATAAATGGATTACTTAACGCTTTTATAATTATTTATTGCGTTGGCAAAACAGAGTATACTGATTCTTCGTTATGGGTTACTTCGTTTACTTTACTTCGTTTCGTTTCTCTCAGCCATATTAAATATAAAGTAAACTTATTCGTATTAAAATATATCCTACTTGCAAATCATAACAAGTTATTAATGAACTGCTCTGATTTAAACCAACTTGTAATTTTTGTAATTTTTGTAATAATCACTACATTGTAAACTGGTTTTGAAAAGAGCAACACTAGAGTTTCTTGCCCGTTCTTCTCTAGTGAAAACCGCTTTCCGAACCGGGTGGTAGTTCAAAAAATGACTGAATCTAAACAATGTTGAACATTTTAATGGATTCAATAAATTATTTTCATTTCATTTTCATTTTCATTTCATTTCATAATAACATGACAACCAATACATTAGTATATTTCGAGGGTTCCTGCAATGAATATTAGTACCAGAGGCACTAAAAACTGTATCGCAAATATCAGAATATCTAACAGGAACTACATTAAAATGTAAAATACTCCATCATCGCCTATTATATGATGCAAAAGCTATCAAAAACTTGGCACGGGCGGCAGCGCGGTGGAAAATCGATCAGCATTTCACAAACGTCTACACCAGTTCAAATAACATAAGTGTTATTAGTTTGTGGCATCTCTATATGAAAGTTTGATTACATGATCGCCGACTAATGTGTGTAGTTCCTGTTATTCAACCGAATGCGAGAGTTTGCGTTTCGAGTTTGGAGTTTCGACATTTTGTTCATTTTATTTTTAATGAAATAATTTGTTTGTTTAATATGCTAGTATTTAGCAAGGAATAGTTCAGTTGGGTGATAACAAAGATAACCCAACCAGATAGTCCGACATATCACAGATTTTTCTTAGATAAAAAAAACACCAGCAATATTTATAGACTGCCTCGATAGCGTAGTTGTCGATTGTCCTCGATACTACGGTACGACTACAAAGCTGAGGCCTCGGGTTCGAATCCCGGGTCGGGCAAAGTAATATTGGGTTTTTCTATTCATTATTGGCCCGGAGTCAAGAATCTGTGCCCGATATGGCGATAGGCTCGCCCCCTATCACATCGTGGGACGGAACATACAAGGCGAATTGTGGGTGTCCTGGTAGCACCTTTGCCTACCCCTTCCGGAAAAAGGCGTGAGTTTATGTTTGTATGTTTGTACTAGTACTATAGTAAAGATATAAAAGAAACCGTTTCTATTAAAATAAAACAAATATACAAATCAATACCTATGCAGTTAGGGATCCATAAAATTGGATGTTCTTTCATTAATTGCCTTTGCAACAGTCTGTGCCATTTATTTTAACAACGCTATTGTCTGCAACGAAATTAGAGATGTATTTATTTTGTTCTAGTGAAATAAATGTTTCGTTTTTTACTATTGAGGGTGTGTACTGATTGGAAATGTAGTATTTGTAGTTTACATTAATTTTATCTAGTTGCAACGTAAATGAGGAATGTAAAACAATGACAATAAATTAAATTTTTAAAACAATGACAATATATTTGGCTAGACTTAGCAATCCAACCAATCCAGCATTTTGAGTCAGAGTCCACGGTAAATACTATTACACAAAAGCCGAAACCAAGAACTTAAAATACTCATTAAATTCAAATAAAATCGACTCAAGACAACACTTAAAACCTTAACATAGAAATTACAAAAAAAACCTCATCTAACCAAACAAAAAATATAATAACGTCATTAGGTAACGAGCGGAACGCGAGAGTTTCAAGAGTGCTCGGTGGAAACTCACTAGCCTGTGAAAATCAGAGTTTGTGAGGAATCAAGAGTGCTCCACAGGGTGTCCCGATGAGAGGGCGAGGGCCTTCGAGTTTCGTCCACTTGCCAGTATCTAAATCGGCTGAGCATAGATACAATCTTAAGGGTTCGTGATCGCCAGACGCGTTTTTAGATCGCTTTTGTTGTGTCTTTTTTATTTTTAGTTTTGCAGGTAATTGTTCTTTTTTGATTTTTTTATGTTTCATTTTTAGCTATGCTGTTAGAGATAACGGTTTTGTGAAACGAATAAAATAAATATTTTCATTACGTAAAACAAACAAGCAAGAATAGTAATATTGAACTCGAATTTATATTGTATTACAACTAAGCTAAATTCAAAGAACAATTTACTGTGTTGCACCAACACAACAGATCATCTACGACATAATGTATATAAATTGATGAATAAATAAATAGATAAATATACCCAACAATTACATACATAGTCCTGACCCCACACTAAGATCTGTGTTGTCTAAGTCTTGTGTCGTTGTTATCAGAAACTACGAGAGACTTTTTGGTCTCACTAACACCCAGATTCGAACAAATACCTGTAGTTCACACAAATATTTGTTTCGGTGCGGGTATCGAACCCGCGGCCTTTCGTTATACAGACGGCGTCTAACTGCGCCACGGAGGCCGTCTAATAATATATTATTAACTCCAGCTTGTTATGGTATCCATATAACGCTATACTAGCTTCCGATATCAGGCATACCTGAGCCAACCAAAACGTTGCGGCTTACCACTCACGTTCGAACAACGGCAATTATATGTATCATGTAGATTGTAGCTAATGTGCGTCAATACTATTAGAATGGAGTTGATTACTAAACTATCTTGTTGAACGTGATCTATAACTTCTGTAAATCTTGATATTTGGTATAAATTGCCTCCGTGGCGCAGTTGGTTAGACAACGGCTGTGTTTGTACGACAAATGTTTGTAAGGCTCACAAATATTTGTCTCGGGTCTTGTTGTGAGACCGAAAAGTCTCTCGTAGTTCCTGATAGACACAACACAAGACTTAATTGATCTTAATGTGGGGTCAGGACTATGTATGTGACTGTTGGGTGTATTTATGTTATACGAGTATTTATATATACGTATACTCACGGCTGTATCCACAAAGGTGTAAGTAAATAAACGAATGATACGAGTAAATAAATACACCAAGGGTCTTATAGACCTGAGCACACATTCATGTATGTGTCGGAAAACCTATTGTCGATATGACTTTTTTTGTAGACGACGTCAGACTTAAAGCGGGCAACAAAACAACTAATCACGTACTTAAGAGTTTATTAACATGAATTGTGCAATTAACACAAGTATAACAAAACTTACGAGCAGCAGGTTCAAGGCACTTATTTCGAGCAACACTTCCACAAATATAACGACCACCTCAACTCAATCAACAACACAAGACACTCCTCAAACCATTGCCGTTGCTTATAAATCGTGCCGGGACCCCACTCAGGATAAAATCCTCAGCTTTGATTGGCATACAGGCATTTTTAATCGAAATTTATAAGATTTCCGACAATATAAAAATTGACAAATCGAATAAAATATACGTAAGATATTACAAATAAACTATTTGAGAATCAAGTTGTAGTTATTCTTCCTTCGACATATGATGCCTGGTGTTGTATATAGAAGAAATTATAAAGGACTCTCTCTCTTTCTTCAGTCACAGGAGGTCAACTGCTAAACATAGGCCTCCGCCTATAAAGGACTATTCAGTCTCAAAATACCCAAAATAAAAACACACAACCACTACAAGCATTTGTCTTAGTGCGGGGATCGGCCCCGTAGCTACTTGATCTCTAGTCGACATTCAATTACCTACGGCACAAAAACTAATAAATAAATGATTTTTTCAACCCAATTTATTCAAATAACAACCTTACACATATATTTTATCTCATCATTCCAATACTTTAATAATAGCCTACACGAACTTTTAGAACAATACCTGGCGGAATATGAGAGGAAAAATAAAAGAATATGATTTATTTGCCGAAGGTGATTCAATGTTTGCGCACAATCCGGCGGGAGGGAAGTATTTTTCTGCGTTATTTAATATGCATATTTTCGGGATAATGTAATCAGTTCGAATGAGTTCGTCACGACTCGATTATGAGCGGGGGCTGGCTTATTGCTTCGATGTTATTAAATCACTATGCGCGTAGTGAAATGAACTGCGTTTGCAGTTATGATACGTTTGTCAGAGATACAGCTGTTTTCGTGGTATTCAAATAAAACATTATGAGGGTATGGTATTGGTACCGACTCCCAGTGCTCATCATAATCATTATTGTTTAACTACAGGCTAACATAATCTTCCCCAAAGAATATCCACAATGAACAGGAAGCGGCCAGCATCTATTGAAATGCTTTACTACTAACAAATAAGCGGCTCTTAATGAAAGTGTTAGATGATGATACGTACCAGCAGAAATTAAAAAACTCATTGTTCTTACATAGTCATTCATGAAATTGTGATTTAATAACATTCACGTGAATATTTCTTGTTCAAATAATATTCGAGTTTAATAAAGTAAACGATGATAACTTCATCATAAGTTCAAATTAAAGTGGAAACAAATTATTGGAAAGAATTATGAACGTTGAGCGAAAATGTGCCACTTTATTGGTTTCATCGAGTTATGTTTGAAAGTATTTAAGTAATGTTAGGGTTATGAATTAATTTTTTAAAACTATTGTCTTTATTAGAGGAATGTTTATTTGTATTAAATGTGGTATGTACATATTTCGCGAATCAAAATGCACACAGTTGGGCAATACGGAACCGAACAAAATGAAAATCCAGTCGAAAGGTAAAGGCAACTCACCGATGTACCGTTTCCAAAGCTGGATAGTCGGCGCCGATGACGGTGGTGGCCATAAACCCACTAAACAACACTTTGTACTATATAGTCTACGATACACGAACGAATTAGCCGAATATTTAGCTCGGCCGCGAAGCACGCGCCATGCGATGCGAAGCGCACCAGACTCCATAGAAAATGATGTACCCACTACCCAGTGCGAGTTAATCGACGACAAACTACCCTCCATTTTATTATATTTACGATAAAATTAAATTACACTTACGAAATTGTAGCTGTAGGAGTAAATAAAATAATTAAAAGCATTTTAAATTCGCGACTTCAAAAAGTGTTACATTTGTAGAATTTTATGTTATATGAATTGTGGACTCGATACAATAACAAATAAACTAAGAAAATATATAAATAAACCGACAAGGAAACAAGACATTCAATCATTTGTTAAAGCAACATTTACATTTAAGTAAGCCACCCCTTTAATAAAAGGAAATGGCAAAAGGAATGTTAACAGTAAAAAGAAATAAAAGCCCTTTTCAAACAAAGAACATAAATCTCTCCAACATACCGCAATCTCAACATACCTTTTCTCATTTATTACGAAGAAATAATAACTGGATATTACTTAACGATACAGGGGTTTTCAAATAAATATGTCCCGATTTGACATCAATCGCGTTTGGTTAATGTTTTTGTTTTACATTCAAATAATTGTTACAAGATAATGTCTAATGCGTTTAAACCACAGAACATACGAATATGGGTTTAAAAGTTGCAATTTAATAAGACATAATTATTTAATTAAATTAAAATTAAAAATGCTTTATTTAAAACTAACAATGTAATGAATGACCTAATACTTGCAGTGGCAGCCTGTAATGCTTTGTCAAGGGGAATTGTAGCAATTGAAATTATTGCATGTAAGATTATGAGCAGTATGTTTAAGTTGCTAACACGAAACCCGTAGAAGTTCCATGTTGCTTATTGTCCTATTGAAGTTCTTTATGACATACTTTAAACAATGGACTGCCTCGGCGGCTTAGTTGTACCACTTGTGATATTAGATTTTTCTATTCAAATTATCAGCCTGGAGTCAGAAGTTTCTGCCCGATATGGTGATAGGCTCGTCACTTATCACATCGTGGGACGGAACATACAAGGCGAAATGTGGGTGTCTCGGTAGCACCTCTACTTACCCCTTCTGGAAAAAAGACGTGAGTTTTTGTATGTAAAACAAATGTTTCTTTCAGTGTCATCTGTCTATCTATATCTATCTATATCAGCCCATATACGTCCCACTGCAGGGCACGGGCCTACTCTACAATCGAGAGAATCGATTGAGAGTGGTTAGGCCATATAGTCCACCACGATGGCCTAGTGCGGGTTGGCGGACTTACATACCGTAGAAATTCTTTAAAATCGCTACGGTATGCAGGTTTCCTCACGATGTTTTCCTTCACCGTTAAAGTGCGTGGTGATTGACTATCAATACACACATGACTCCGAAAAGTCAGAGGTGTGCCCTGGGATTTGAACCCGCGACCACCGTGAACATGTAGGCAGCCGCGTCTGGTCCGTTACCAACAGGCCACCACGCACATCTGTCTATACATCTGTCTGATTGTTTCAATACCACTATACGCAAAAGATGTGCGTCTCTAATTTGTCTCAACATCATTCTGAAAATGATTGCAAACCGATTTGACTGTCTTTACATGAGCCACTGCTGCAATATCTCTCATGGGATGGGGCAGCGGTGACTCATGGAATTAGACATTAAAATATCTGTGATTTGACTAACATACTTACATAATACATGTACTGATACTAACACAAAACTGAGTCCTTTGTTACTTGAATAAAGAATTTTATTATTATTATTTTACAGTGTTCAAATCTTCTCACAAGTCTTAGGTTTTCAGTATCACCCAGATTTCATTTTAAAACGTTAGCCGAAAAATAAAAGATAATGTATCCAACATTATACCGACGAAGTCCTGACGAAGGTTCGTATAAGCACTTGACTACACAGTCCTTAATACTACGAATAGCGAACGCTTAAGCTGAGATAAAGCAGCCCGCAGTGTTTTTGTTTAAGGAGAAAGGCGAACCAAGATAAAACATTGTTGCATAAGTAGACTGGATACTCCGTAGTAAGGTTCATGTGAAATTCCCTAATGGACTGAACAAGGGTAATCATGCACAAATTTAATATATTTCGCTCGGTAAAGCGTATGTACTACATTATTTACATCGCGATTTCAACAAAATGTGCAGCGTAATTCTACTTGATTACGTCGTAAATGAGATCATGGTGATTAAAATTATAATCGTGGATATATTTTTTATTTTAAGCTTGTGTTGGATATTTCGAAATAAATTTTTTTGTGATGGTTTGGAAGTGAATTGAATAAGCATTTACTTTAAAATAGTAGAAATATTAAATATAATCTGACACATTTAAAAATGTTTTATTCTGTGGAACTAAAGGGATTAGTTAATGCTTTATCATGAAAATTTGCCAACGGTGAAAATGATTGCTGGAAATACGCTACACATACAAAAAATATTTTCAAACACTAAAAATCTCTTAAAAACCAAGTAAAAATCAGACCCTATAATATTCCCTTGAATAATGTTACATTCGTCATTAGACACTTACTATACTACCTTGCGCGATTGCAAAAATCAACTAAAGTTCAATTTTATTTATTTTCTGTCAAGGAATCACGACAAATAAAATATCAAATCTGTGATATCGAAAGAACCACCGCAGCGGGTAATACAAAGATCGTTAGTTGAGTTGGGCTATAAATACCAGCTTGCGCGGAACCCTCAAGTAAAACGCTTAAGACTAACGCAAAATTAACCCGAAACGGCTGTTGCAACATGGATACCTTCGGGAATCCGGGCTTAGCGAGAAGTAAATAACCACGTCTTGAATAATTAGCTGAATTTTCTTCGCTTTTGAGTTCAGTTTGGTGTACCTTGTATGTTAATTATAATGCTCATGTTTAATAGTCTCTGTGGCGGAGATGGTTGAGAAGATAGCTGCGAAACGCGACTCTGCGGGTTTTAACCTCTCGCTGACGAAAATGACAGTGCGAGCTACGATTTGTTTCGGATCTGAGTATTTACAAGACATGTATTTTATTGTAGAGTCAGTCTATGAACGTGACTGTTAATTGCATTTATTATAATAGTTAATTAATTTATCATAGTTAATATAAAACTAATGTATTGCAATAGATTTTAGTAAGTTAGAGACTCTTGAGGTTCCAACAGACAAACAAGCAAGCAGTTTTGTGAGGCTATGGGAATTTACATGTAAAATTTAATGTTATAATAATAAATTAAAAAGAAAAAGGACCTCCATTAGAACTTTGTTGTCTTATTATCTGTTTATACTGTTATGTTTGTTGTCTACAATGAATAAATAGTTATCTTCAATGCAAGGACCATGGATTTTCCTCCGTGATTCCCACAGTGACCTATTAATGCGTCTTTTAACAATTGTTATTTCTATGGCGATTTCATGATATTTAATAAAATGTTTTTCGTATAATACTCGTAGAAAACCAGTTAAGTAAGTTTCTCAGTTTTCTAGAGATGTCTTGCAAACTTGCTGTCCTACTTTAGTCACAAAAGTCACTCTTGTTAGTACTTATTTGTATTGGTTTTTCAAGAATACGTCGAATGGAAAACTGGCTGTGGATTGTGAAACGATATTTTAAAACATGATACGTTTTCGTCTTCATCATTCGTATCTGAAACAACTTAAGCCTTAAGATATTATTATTTAGGGGTTAAATTTGTTTAACAATAAGAGAGTTAAATTTAACACTATTTCTGTTTCTATCCCTGTCACTCCTCCACAATTATCTT
The DNA here is from genome assembly GCA_905220455.2 of Deilephila porcellus. Lineage (NCBI taxonomy): Eukaryota > Metazoa > Arthropoda > Insecta > Lepidoptera > Sphingidae > Deilephila > Deilephila porcellus. The sequence continues at coordinate 9,106,781 of LR999986.1, read as the reverse complement.
CCTTCTTACTCCACTGATTTTTCGCGTACCTCTAATATGTACACAGTGCGTATAGGTTTTGTTCGGGATGTCCGCCCTGTATAATACCTCAATGGGCTTAAACCGATGTTCTGGCCTTATAAGGGTAATGTTCACATTGCTGTTGTGTTTTTTGCCGTGAGAAGAGTTGCGGATTTGATGACATCTCAGTATAGAAACTGAAGGTGTTTTTGTAAACTATCTGCACGTATTGTTTCTTGTTGTTGTTTAACATCGGTAAATTGTAGAGCAGCAATTTGAGTGATTACCGTCGCCCCTAAATATCTACGACGGTTTTAGGGTAGATGAGTTTCCGATCTTTCAAATGGGAAGGGTAAGAAAGAAAAAAGTGGAATGCCAAGCATTGCTTTGTAATTCATGGTGTTGTATGGTTTTGCTAATTTCCATGAGTGGTCGTATCGCTTAACATCAGACAAATGGAATGCTCGTCTCGCCATTAATCGCACTAAAAAAATAATACCAGACCGTTGGCTTACATCGGTTCTCTGTGTAACAGTGGTACCTCAGGCGAGTTAGCTCATGCCTATATTAATTACAAAGTGTCTCTCGCTTCTATTCTTGTTTCTCTGCTACAAAAATAAGTTACACACTCTTTAGTTGCTCCACATAAAGTGTCAGATGGCAACGCGTCTACAAACAGCGTGATATTCGCAGACAGAAATTATATTTTTATGAGATTTCATTTAGTTGTCACCGTATTTCCTCAACATATTAAAGCCGGTGCCAAAAATGGCTGCAAATTAAAATGTAAAACTCGTCCCAACTTCGCCCTTGTGTAAAGTGAATAAGATAAATGAGCGCGCGGGGCACTGAAACGTTCATTTTACGTATCACACAAATAAGTTAACCGAGTCCCCGTGTTACGTTTAAAATTAAATCGATAAGGTTCGAGCAGATTTGCTACTATTTCGCGTGTAACTTTGATGTTTCCGATGGCTATTAATAATTACTTTGTTAGTGCCGCACGCTCGAATTGATAGTTGATTCAAATGTAAACTCTATTGTAATGAGCTTCCTTTTTCAATTCTGATTATATTATATTTCTGACTGCCTCGGTGGCGTAGTTGTATTACGGTACGGTTACAAAGCTGAGGTCTTGGGTTCTAGTCCCGGGTCGGGCAAAGTGATATTGGATTTATCTATTCATTATCAGCCCGGAGTCAGGAATTTGTGCCCGATATGGCGATAGGCTCGCCCCCTATCACATCATGGGACAAAACATACAAGGCGAAATGTGGGTGTCCTGTATTATGTATGTATGTATTATATTTATTGATACTATGTTGAGTATGATGAAAAATACATTGCAGTCTGCTATTGCATTGTTTTTTTTATGAATTGTCAATTATGACTGCAACCAAATCGTGTAAAAAGGGACTAACGTCGGACTTACAATGGGTTTTCCACCTACGCGTATGAAATTGCTTTACCTCTAGGTTAATGTGCAAAAGAAGACTAAAATGGAAAATCACCGATAAATTATCTGGATCGCTAGTTAATATAACTCCCTAAGGCTTAAACGAGGTATCGTGCCTTAATCGAGTTTATTGGCTTTAGTTGGGCGTGTTTGACCACGTAATCAGAATACGATTAAAACGAGAGGTTTTTTGTAATTTTCTAGCGTTATGACTCACACTCGTAACGATATAACTGTGCAAGTCTGAGTTTGCACTAGTATGCGGGTACGTGTGTGGGCAAATAACTGCGCAAACTTCGTTTTAATTTTCGATTCGAGACTGGTGCAAACTCGCGTTTGCGCAATCGCACTTGAACGTATGTGGCGACCATTAGTGTATGTACGTAGGTCTGTTAGTAACGATCTGAATCGCGGACAAGAAATGCCGAGATGATGGTCGCAAGATTGAATCCTAGGGCCCATCATAGATAGCCTAACTTTTCAATGTCATATTGTATGTATTAATAGTCAATCACGTACTTTACGGTGCCGAAAGAGACTGTGATAAAAGCTGCGCACTAAAAAATCTCTATAAGGTTTTCTATGACATGTAAAATCTGCTAACCAGCATTAGGCTGGTGCGGTGGAGTATCGAAAGGATTGTTGAGGATTCCCATACTCAGCTATCAGGGCTACAGTTATCGTTTGTCAAGAAACCTTATTTGAATGGCCATTTACACTTTTAATACGGGGAATCGCAAATGCGTTGCCTGCGTTTTTTTATTCTGCTAACTTTGTACATGTCTATTTATTATTTGCGAAGTGGTATGACCTTAAATCATAATTGAATTAAGATGGCTCAGTTTAGAGAATTATGTAGCTTAAGCGTCAATCAAAATTTAATCTAGCGCTCATAATGCGCAAAGGTATTCAATACATAATATATAACATTGTTAATACAACCATTACTGATAATGTGTAAGTTATATTTAATGTACATAGGTAATAGAGAACAGTTTGAAACAGTGCCATCTGTTGGGAATATTTATAAACGTTTTAAAAATTACTAATTTGACTCAATCGGTGGGCAGTTGTACGGTACGATTCGATTACAACACTGAGGTCTCGGGTTCGAGTCCTTTTAGCTATGCAGATTTATGGAGTAAACGTGCTAGCTTCTCATCATAGAAAAAAATGATAACATAATCGTAGTAATGTCAATAATAGTGGTACCACGAAAGTAGATTCTTATATGAAGTTCCTCATTCTAAGAAACGATTTATTTTTATTTTTTATAACGTTGCACCAAACATTATGTTTCATTTTTTAATTGCGGTGAATAGCGAGAGGAGCTGTTCGCCTGATGGTAACCGATACGACCGCTTATGGACAGTAGCAAAACAGAACAACACGATGAATTACAAAGCAATGCCTGGCATTCCACTGCACTCGCTATCCTGAGACATTAGATGTTAAGTCTAATTATGTCCAGTAGTTATTCTGAAATCACAATCTCTGACAATAATAGAATAATATGTGTAAAAACGGGAACAGTTCAGCTTATCATCAACGCCCACTTGCCCTAAGGTTACAGAATGTCGTAACAATAAAATACTTGTATAATTTAAATGTGGCTATTCAGCACAGTTTTGGCAAAGTTTCGAGGGTGCATTTATAAATGAGGTCGGAGCGTTTAAGCCTTCAGGCCTGTCCGTTATCATTAGCGCCGTCATATTAAATTTGTTAGATTTTATGCCAGACATTTTTTATTACATTGTTCATAATTTTACCGGTAAAATTCTTTATGAATATATTAGAGCAGAAGTGTACTTTGTAATTGGACTTTTTTATGCTGATACGGAGTACATTGCACCTCGTGGTAATGTCCAGGGTTTGATGTTTATGTCTTTAACAGCCTCCGTGGCGCAGTTGGTTAAACGCCGCCTGTGAAACGAGAGGCCGCGGGTTCGATCCCCGCACCAAAACAAATATTTGTGTGATCCACAGGTATTTGTTTCGGGTCTGGGTGTTTGTGAGACCGAAAAGTCTCTCGCAGCTTCTGATACCCACGACACAAGACTCGATCTTAGTGTGGGGTCAGGACTATGTACATATGTGACTGTTGGGTGTATTTATTTTTATTTGGTGTATTTAAGGTTTTGTTCCTATTCTCGGTATTGTGGGGTTTAAGTCTCTCGTACTTTCTGACCACACGACTGTATGTCAGTCATGTAAGACTTATATCCTATATATAAACATGTCGATATTTTGTGTGCGAAGAAAGACAGGGTTAGAAACAACCCTCCACAACCCAGACACGTATTTTTAAAGTATCAATTATTTTGAGGATCGGCCGATGGAAACTATCGCATGGAGGGCCCCATAGATCAATTAGTGCAGGGGGCGAGCGGCCATTACGCTCGAGTGATGCGGATTCGAATAACTTGACGGGAGCTCACTGGCGAATTCACGAGTCCTAGGGCACGTCAAATTCATTTTATTTTGTTATTTATTTTGGTTCTTACATTCGTCTGGACAGTTTTTTATCTATATTGATAAGGGTTTTTTGTATAAATAAATATGATATGAATCGTAGTTTTAAGTTGGAAACATCGTGCAGCCGATGGGTAAGTCACGGGTTCGAGTTTCAAGCGTATGCTTCTTGTTTTTCGGAGTTCTAATAGATTGGTAGTTGGGTATTACAATTTAGCTGAGAAGATAAACGTGTTGAGAAATCTGCATATAATATAAGATTTCTTTACAAGAATATCAAAGTGAAATCTATTAACTCACACTTAGGTACCAATGTGGTAGACCTAAGAGCTACCATCAAAAACTGCATCCCAGCAGTGGGATGTAAAATAGTCTCATATACCTAGTGTTGTATATAAGCTAATTAACCACCACTTTCCAAAAATCGTCAATCAAGCAAACACAACAATACGACACAATCGCCAATTGAACGGAATAAATAATTAATTGTATTCCGAAATGAAAAATAAACAGTATTCATTGAAAGTCGAAAAAACATTGTGCCCATTTAAAGCTTTGAAAGCTTCCACCGCTGTAAAAGCTGGGGGCTATGGCTTCTATTGGATATTGATTGTTTAGTTAATTTTCATAACATGCGCGGCTTGTTATCGAATCGGTAAATATTGTTCTTTTTAATAACAATTTGTTTATTTATTTGAGTGTTTTATGGTTGGTGTTGGATTAAGCCGTGTGGAGATGGAACAAGGTATGATTTTTTGTTTGTATAAAATCCGTTTTAATTAAATGAAAACGCAGATATCAGATTGTGTATTTACTTATGTGGTTAAGTGCTTATCCTCGCGTATGGTGAAATGTAACGTTTTTCAATGTTTGTGTAAGTATAATTCGGACACCACTGGGCGAATTTGCATGATCTGCCCTTGCTTCTCAGAGGTAACTGGAGTATCAGCTATGATTATTTTATTCACTTGATCGACAAAGTATAGAATAAGGCTCAGTTACACAAACTAACTTTGCCCGTAACTTTGACTTTAATAAATCAATCTCATACATTTGAGACGTATTTGACATTGCTAGTGTATGGGATTGACATTTTCAAAGTCAAAGATATGGGCAAAGTTAGTTTATGTAATTGGCCTTAAAGGTAACAATTGCATTGACGACCTAAGAAATATTACAGGTATTTGCCGGATTTAAACCGTTTCAAACAGATCGCTATTAAAATCTTTGGGAAGGTATATGTTCACCATTTTATTCTGTGACTGAAAATGATGAACGGCGCTAATATATTTATTATTTAAATACGACGCGAGTGTTAAGGAAATAAGGATTACCTGCCGGATCCTAGTTGGCAAACACAGACCTAACTAGTAAGTGACATAAAGAGTAGATTATATCTCTTATAATATATTATAATATTATAATTCATACTTGCGATAACATATATTTTGTATTAATTGCATATTATTAGATAAAATGTCGTATTGGTAACATTATTATTAACGCTTTATTTTCCTAACATAATAACATACAATAAATAATAGAACATCATCTGTATCCTGTATTTGTCTCCAAAATCCTGACAAAAAAGATTCATATAATAAGCAAGTCAAGTATACGGCTACCCAATAAGAAATGAGCGAATTCAAGTGACAGTTCCACGCAATACTGAGGCTCGGTCGTTTATCACATGCATCTGTGTCGTGGAAAAACTCGCGCCTGTCTCAATGATATAGCAATTTTTCCTTACACGCTACTGAGGAAGGCTTTGTTCCCTGTTCTCCCGTATTTAATTGGTTCAGGAGTTATTTGTTGAGTTATATTCTATTTGGCACCTATGTTAGACGTGGTAGCGACTTGCTTGACGGTAAGCGGCTACTGTTATTAATGTACTTCAGCAGTGTTGAGATTAAGTCATCTAGATCTAGGGCCCGTGGCCGCCAGATGCTATAAAGCTGCCAAAATTATACATTACAATATCTTCAAATTTTAATAAAATGTAATTTTGCCAGCGTTATAGTATAAAAGCTGAATTTTATATATGTTATTAAGGCAACTAATAAAAGGCTTACATACGTCATAGCTGATCGTGTGGTGCCTATGTCAGAGGCATGCGTAGAAAAACTTTAAGCTTTTATAAAACGATAATATCTAATATTGCCGTCCATCGTAAATATTAAATGAAAGTGATTTAATTCTAAGTTTTATTGATACCAGAAAAACACGCTCAAGTTGCTAAGACAACGTCATAGGAAAACAGAAAAAATAATAATATTTATTATATACAAAAATAACAAATTTCAAAAGACATTCCATCTTTGTGAATTCGAATGACAGATACGTAATTACCTGACTGCGATACCGAGTAGAGTGGAGAACAAAGTAACGAATGAAATACACATTTTTCTCATCCATTGTTTATACAAAACACTTGTATTAAAAATCTCCTCGGCATAATTAAATAAAACTTAATTCGGCTTCAGCGAGCAGTGGAAATTTAATTGTGAAACATCGGCTGAAGCTCGCAAGTGTTTCTTTTTGTGTTCTATTTAATAACATTTACAAAGTAATTTGCAAATGTAGGCCTGTGTTTCTATTTCAGCAATAAAGGTATCGCACAAAGTCTTTTGTTCAATAGATTAATTAAAACATGATGTGAAAAAAAATTGATCTGATGCATTTTATAAAGCTTGGTTTTAATGTACAGCATAACAGTCCAATTTAACTACCAGAGTAAAACCCCTTAAAAATTTCTTTAAGTAGTCTGTAGAACATAATTGAGTTTTCAGCTCAGCGGCAAAATACTTATAAGCTCATGTATAGACAGACGACTTATCTGATGTTGCAGGAAATCGCTGGTTGCAGGTAGGTATAGAAATCTTTAAGGAAATGTCTGTGTACAGCAGTGCCCTATGTTCGAAGAGAGAGAGACTATATAAACATACATAAACTCACGCCTTTTTCCCAGAAGGGGTAGGCAGAGGTGCAACCTGGATACCTACGTTTCTCCTTGTATTTTTCGTCCCACGAAGTGGTATGGGGAGAGCCTATCGTCATATCGGGCACAAATTCCTGACTCCGGCCTGATAATGAATAGACAAATCAAATACCACTTTGCCCGACCCTGGACTCGAACCCGAGCCCTCAATTCTGCAATCATACAGTAGTAAAACTGCGCCACCGAGGCAGTCAGAAAGAGAATATAGATATGTGAAATTTTAATAAATACTTTAATCTAGTTATTAAAGTATTTACTAAAATTTCATAGAAAAAGGTATGAATACTCTGCAACTGATTGAAAATTACGAACGAGTATGAAAATGTTACAGTTTATTTCCATATTAAAAACTGTCTTACATATTTAACGTCCGGAATCCTTTTAATAAACCACTGCATTATAGTGTCCGTTGGGAAAATTGTTAGAAGCTATACTAGTAAATTTAATATGAAGCGTGTAGCATATCTAAAATACGTTTTGCGGATATTGTGAAATAAAGTTATTGAGTTTTGAAAAAAGGTTTTCTATTGTTCTGTGGATTGCTAGCGTCTTTGCGTGATGAGCTAAAAAAATTTTTTTATAAGTGCCTTGGCAAAGTAATTACAATGCCCGTGGTCAATGTCCTGGGTGTAACTCTACGATCTGAAACGAAGTTCGAATGTTCGAACACCGTACGTAAAACTGTAAGAATGTGTCTAGGTGCCCACAAAATGTTCGAATCCTTTATCGTACGTCGTAACCATAGGCTTAGTTCGGAAAGAATGATAAGTGTCATAGAGAATAGTATTGATTTTTAGTAGTGGAAAACATATAACTTACCTCGAACGTCGACCGTGCGAACATCGAACTTCGTTTCGGACCATAGAGTAACCCCCAGTAGTTTTTAGTTTAACCAGAATATTAACAAGAGAGATAAACGTCACATCCAGCAAATTAGTATTTCTATGGTACTGCATTTTTACTCGTATCTAGATTATTCAAGGTTTGCACATTTTCAAGGTGAAATTCTGCTATGTCCTTGTCTACAATTTAAGATGTCTTCGGCAAATTGTGTTCAAATTAGTTTCGCTGTAGGGGCGTCTAGACGTAGCCAGCACACGTATAAATTTTATCGGATTTATACAAATAGACAATTTTGAAATAATTTTTTTTAAACAAAATGTTTTCGTTTCATACAAAATAAGCGGATATATACCGACGCTTTTGTATGAATTATAGATAAGCGTTGGTTATTTAGTTTTAAACAGATTTTTTTGGCTAACTTATTTTATTTTGAGCTCACTCGGTAACGATTTTAAAAAATACAATTTTTGGATTAGATTTTATAATATTTTGCATCCTACTTCTAGACACCGCACTCTTTACGGGTTACTTCTTTGTCCATCATGCTGGCCTAGTACTTTATAGTGGATTTTAAATACCTTGGTTTTTTTTTGCGGGAAACACTCAGATATGCAGATGACGTTTCTTTTGGTCTCAAACTTCCAACGTCTATCACAGGGTTCAAATGCTACTCTAACTAAACTATCACGGCAAAATAATGACGCTGCTATACTAAATAACTAAGAAGGATGCCTCAATGTTAAGGCACGGGAATATAATGTTTTAATAAAAACTACACCGTTGCTAAGGAATGCGTTTTCTAATAAAGCGAGGAGTAAATTTTGCGAGACTTGAGCAAAGTGTGGCGACTGGCGTTACTTATAGCCGGTTCACGTGGTTTCGCAATTTCCACCCAAATATTTTGCTCAATGTGTTTTCTCTAAGTAATTTAATGCATTTTATCAAACGTTTTTTCGGAGATAGACTCATTGGTCACCACTTTTTTGTTAGAAGGACTCTAGGAGTCAGTGTGAGTAGATTATTTATTACACCTTATGTGGTCCTGAGTTCTATTACCAGTTGAGGCAATTTAGTTAATAAGAGTTTTCTAGAAGAATTGGAACCCTTGATAGGATCGCGTCTAGTCATTATTTGGGAAGAATATGTAAACATTAAAATGAGATTTGATTAATAACGTCAGACGCATATAAGATATTTTCTGTAGCCTCAAAGTGATAGACAGAGTTACTACCAATACCCATATGTTGACCTCATTTCTGTTCCTGTATGTATAAGGGGACATATCTATCACCACATTGAGATTTGTAGCCAATTAGGCATAGGAACAAGGAAGATCAAAACACACCTCAACCAACATGCCTAAGAGCGAATCGGATAATTTACAATAATTAATTAATTCGCAATAATTAGAGGAGCTGTTAGCGCTTATGTCAACTGGAACTCAATTATAATACGTTCAATATGTATCATTTGTCTCCCGGCTCACTGAATGTGGTTGACGACCGCAAAGTTTAATTATTAGACAGCAGCTGCTTAAAACAAGATCAAATACATTCAATTTCCCCGCTTATTGTTTTATTATTGTGTTTAATATTAAAGACTCATTTGGTTTGTTTGGTAAGTCGTTTACCTTCGTCTGTGTACCTGTAAAGCAATGAACACGTTTCTGTTGGTACATATGTACATATACCGTTGTTGAAATATTTATGAGCGAAAGAAGAACGAAGTCTCATTTAAGTTACTAGACAATAATAGTTTTGATGTTCGGACAAGGTTCTCTATGTATTATTTCCACATAATTAAGTTTACTTAATAAAAGCAATATTTGTGTTACATTACTTTATGTTTAAATAATAAATTAAAAATATATGTTTTTCTGGATCGTTCCTTTTTTTATGTGTTTGCATCATTAGTTATGAGTAACTGAGCCACTGTATCATAAAACTACGTCGTACAAAAATCAACTCAACGAACCCTATAAGGCTAATCGAATCTGATTCATATTAGACTCAGTTAATGGTGTTTCTTTTGTAGAGTTATAGTATATCGATAGTATATATTTCAAAAATATTTTCATATATAAGATTACAATTAATTAATACAAGAATTGGATTCAACCACTGATGGTGAAGATTCCCGAGTGAGGAATCTCCTCACAATGCATGTCACATCCATCAACACTCGAAATTTAAATATATTTATTATTATCTATGTTCTACGATAGATAACGTTTTTTAAATATCTTGAGCATACAACGTATATTTTGTGATTAATACGCTGTGTACAAGAGATTCCCTTGATACAATACTTCCAAACATCTTATTATTATTGTTTTAATGATAAAACATCTGCATTTCATTATACAGTCCCTCGAAGTTGCATCTCCTTTCCAAGAATTCATTTCATCCAGTCTCAACAATTACTGTTTTCAGTTGCTTGATCCATTTACTTCATCTGATCTTTGTTTATTTCACAGAGCAGAGCTACGTTACAACATTGCATAAAACTCAATTGAATTTAAAATTAAAAATAACCTTCTTTTAAAATAAAACAGCGAAGAGAACTGATTACAACAATACGGGGCTTTTCCTAACAAAACACGCCTATCCTACGAATATTATAAAGACGAAAGTTTGTGTGTTCTTCACGCTCAAAGTCAAGATCAATTTTGGTGAAATTTGGTATGGAGGTAGCTGATACCCTGGATTAACGCAAAAATAAAACTTCACCAAGCTGTTCTTATACGGGTTGAACCTTACATATGGTAGCTTTTTGTTACACATCTACAAAATAATAAATTCGAAATGCAGCGTAAAGTTAAACAATCTTCTGCATTGGACAGAACCAAAAAATCAAAGACAATATTTCAACTAAAGAATTTTACAACACTGCACGAAAGGAAAATGGAATACCTCAGTGTTGTGAATTATACGGTCTAGTGCTGAAGCCATTGGAACGAAGTTTCGTATTCCTGAGCTTTCGTAAACATTTTGAGACAGCAAAATGCATTACAACATTGGAGTTCGTTTTAGTGCAATGCATTATATGATAAGAAATAATATCACCTTTTCGTTGACCAGATTTTGTCCGGCATTTGTGAAGGACCGGCGCTGTATACTTTAAACAATTGTGAAATTATTTGTTTAGGCCATTACGTTGGAACGAAATATAATATTAAAACAGATATACTCCACACTGGTATCTTTTATACGGATTTTATCGCTCGCTCAAAATATAATTTACTGGTGGTAGGTCTCTCATATGTGAGAGGCCGCCTGGGTAGGTACCACCGCAATGTCTATTTCTCCCGCCAAACAGCAGTGTAAATGCGCTGTTGTGTTCCGGTTTGAAGGACATTGTAGCCAGAGTAACTACTGGACATATTGAGACTTAACATCTCAGGATGGCGAGCGCAGTGGAATTCCAAGCATTGCCTTGTAATTCATGGTGTTGATTGGTTTTGCTACTGTCCATGAGCGGTCGTATCGCTTACCATCAGGCGAATGGCATGCTCGTCTCGCCATTCATTGCAATAAAAAAAAAATATATATATAAATTCAAAACAACCTGTTTACTCCTTTAACAGTGCATTGAATTGCAAAAAATACCTGCAGGCGTCAGTTTTTATATTTTCTAAAATATGAAATCTGTCTATGACATTCTAGCATTCGCAAAGGTAATTTGCTGAGCCACCGCGAGATTACAACAAAAAACTTTACAAAACAAGCAACTTTTGCTCGGCGAAGTTTTAAAAGTCACACAAAGTATTAATCTGGCGGCTTTGGAACGAGCTCAAATTTTCACCTTTGGATTTATATGTTGCGTCGTATTTCAGACTGAACGTGCAGTACCTGTAGTATAGTGAATATTTTAGCGATCTTTGTTGCTTTCTATCTTTTTGATTTCGTGTTTTTTACTGCTTCACGCTAGTTCGAAATATTGCATATAAAAGTACATGTTAATTTTTCTATCAATGCTTTATTATTACCATTGCAATATCTCAAGTGTCAACTGGTGTAGTTTCGATGGTGCGGCTTACCATTATTACTTACGGTAATACAAAATTATATGAAACTAGATAAATTATGATAATATGAATAAATTATGATCGATAAATTCAATTCAAATAATAAAAAGGATGTATCATAATTTATCATCCATCTACCGGAAGAGTTCTTTAATTGAATCGAAGTACGAAATAATATTTTGTTGTACTACATTACTTAATTTTGTGTGTAATAAAGTATATTTTATTCCGTTCATCGTACACCGCTTTCTTCGCCCCGTTCGTAATAACTGTGATATTAAACGAGCAATAAAGACATTTTCCGAATTGACAACAAATATAGCCGACGAGATTAACTTTCTAGGGATTTTTTGTCCTTTCCGTCCGAAGATTGGAGGATATTCGGAGGATTTTCAGTGTAAAAACGCAATTGGCGGACTGGAATATTTGCGTTGGTAATACAACTGTGATTTTTAGGCCATTTGAGCCGCTTTATTCCAGATGGACATCGCAATCACAGTTGACGTCGAAACTAATGGGATATTTTGAGTGATGCCCTTGATTGTAATTGACGCATATATTTCAAAAATTGGGTGTACATAGTTATTTCTTTTGAAAAGTTAATGAGTTTTAGTACTTCATGGTCCGGGAGAGGGCATGGACTTTCTGGTAATTTACTATTTAATTACAAACGGCCATAAACTACAGCGAAAGTGGTGGATATAAAATCTTAAGTCAAATTAATCTACAACATATATAATGATCACATTTCACTACATAGCCGTGGGATCATTAGAGGTAATACACATGAGGCTAGGTGACTTTACAGGTAGAGTATGGTGCAAAAATAGAGTGGTGGTCAAAACCAGGCGAGCACAGGAACGATCGTCGAGGTGGCAAGATGGGTTGACGACGCTCCTCAGATCCCACATGGAACTTGGATGACCCTGAGCCTACTGGTTTAATTTCAGCGACTGTCCCGCCCTCACACCCGCCACTGCAACTCCTGTAAGCCAGGATAAACAGTGGCACGCATTTTAATGACACTGAGCATTGAAGCTCAGCGAGTCTCCGGGAATGTCTAACTTGTCTTTAACCCGCAACGAAATCAATCAAAAAGTTAAATTAATAGGAGGAGTTGGAAATAAATTATTGTCCACTTCACTCCCAAATAATAAAGCGGGTAACAAAACCATGAACTAAAGAGGTAAATAACCTGGCATAAAGACATTAATTACTTAATTTCCGATTATTTAATTTCAGCGAGCCTACAATCAGCTGTGGAACACTACAGGCTATGAATGTCATTATCCACAGGTACAAAAAGTCTATTGCCCATCAAAGTGGTCCACCAATAATTTGCTGGAAGCAGCCAGCGTCCAGCGACTACACACTTAAAATCCTCAATAAAACATGAAACTTTCTGATTGACTTACAAAGATTCTTTTGTCTTAAGACTGGATGAAATAATATTTTTCAACTCCAGAGCATTTCCAATAAGCGGGGTGAATGAATTTTTAGCAACATCTGTCGTTCTGCCGCCAGCTGGCTCTCATGAAACGTAATGTATCTAATATACCATATCATTGCCGTTATTAAAATGGTAAAGATTAAATTTAAATATTTTTATGACGAAAATTTGTAATATAAAAATGTGTAATGTCTGCTCGGCTAGCTTGTTTGAGGAGATCACAGGGCGTGGATAAGATTGTTCTTTACACGAATAAAAGGCATAATAAAAGAAACTGTTATGTAACTAATAACTTTAACTAAACAAAGGATTCGACAAAATATGTGCGCACGATTCGCGATCAGCCGACGCATCAGCGCAATATGGCAGTAAGCGCGCCGTTTCCCGATACCGCGGGGAAAGGGGGCGTAGGGATGCATTCGAAAACATGCTGGAACTATAGCCTTCGTTACAAATGTTAATGTTAGTTTTTATTCTATATATTAATAAACCCATTCCTTTATCTCGAAGAGTTTCGCAGAGAGGACACTGGCGCAACATATTGTAATCCCTTTCCACAATTATTTCGTCTAATCTCTGTCTGCAGCCAGAAAACTATATTTTTTTATTTGTACAGGATATAGTACACCTAGGCTGTTTAGATTTTTTGTAGGTAATTATTGTTTCATCTCTTTTTGCCTCATCTTTTGGAATTAATTCGGTAAACGTAATACGATAAGTGTATGACCTTTTAGTAAACTCTCATAATGTTAAAATTGTCGACAAAAGTACTAAAAAAGCAATTTAAAAAACACAGTGAAATATGTTTTTCTAATCTATTAAGCGCGACGTGTGTTACTGAATAAAAAGCCATAAAACACGCGGGTTAATCGAACAGAACTTTTCACATACATCGTGCCCACGCCAACGGCTAAAAATTAATCAACCGACATCGCCAATAACTGTTCTCTAACACATATTTTTAGAAGTTTGCGACTTTGAACGTGGGGTATTTTGCTCGCTTTGTGTCACCTATGCGGGAATGAACGTCAATTTAGAATGAGTATTTTCATTTCGGTTTTTTTTTTAGTTCAAAATTGATATGTAAGAACTTTTATGTTATTTAAAGTCAGCCAACCTGCACTAGGCCAGAGTTGTGGACTATATAACCTTACCACTCTCAATCGTACTCTCGATTGTAGAGGAGGCTCGTGCCCTGCAGTGGGACGTATATGGGCTGGTACAGACAGTTTTAGTTCAGGTGGTAAAGAGCCTAGAAATAAAATTATTTTTTACGGATTTTATCGCGATTTGGTTTAATTGAGTGAGCTACTTTTACAGTGAGCTCCTTCTGCGTAGACAGGATCGCACAACCTAATTAGCTTTTTAAATTAATTTAATAATTGAAAATTAAGGGTAGTTAAATTGTAACAGTCACTGAGCGAATGACTAATACCTCAGTCCGCCCCGTGACCACGAAAGCTGTAAAGTAATCGAAACGTCGGGTAGTAAAAAAAATTAAAAATAAACCCAATCACGATAAAATCCGTAAAAAATAGTTTTATTTCAATGTGTAACATTCGCGTAAATCTAAGAAACCACTAGGTAAAGAGCCTTTTCGCAATTGAGATAATAATTGTAATTTCGTTTAGAAAATAATACGTTTAGTGGTCAAAAACATTACTGGCTTCAGAAAGCATGTTAAGCGAAGTTGTCGGTTATGGTTGTTGGAATAGCATGGACAGTAGTGATTGACATTATCGATATCAGTAACCGGTTCATTTAGCAATAGGTAATTACAGGCCACTATGAATACTTCCAGCACTATTATGAATTTTGCAAGAGTGTTAGGTTTTGAGAATACTTACAGACGGGAAACAAGGTAGGGAAGAACCTTTACCACCTTTACTGGTCCGTAGCGCCATTCAGTCACGTTCCAAAAGCTTATTACGTATATACCACTAATCACATAAATGTGCCTAAATACCTATGAAAACTAAACGTAGGAGTTTTGTTACCAAAAATGGAATCTGTGTTATCTGCCTAACCCTTTCTATAAAGGTACGCTAATTCTTAATAGACCACACCAAACCCTTGAGACATAATTCTAAAATAGAATTAGGATCATACCGACGTGTCCACAATTGTAATTAGACCACTGAACTGCTCTCAAATCAATAATAAATACATGTCCAGCGCAAGGGATAATTGTTCTATTTGTTGGACTCGGTTGAGGAGGGTCGTGCTCGTTATTTATTTATTGGGCTTCAGGCGCGAAGAGTGCCCTGCCATTTATTATGTGTGACGCTTGATTAGCCGCCGCCATTGTACGCATTTTTGCTTAATTATGATTGATATTCTCGTAGATAGTAATATTTTTTTAATGTGATCCGAAAGTCTGAGCATCTCTCCTGAGGGTATACTAATGATTATTAATAATAAATAAGTAAATACACCTAACAGTCATACACAGGTCAGAACTATACCTAAAATACCAAGTCTTATGACAACAGCAACACGTCTATGATGGGCCAGCAATACATCTACGAACCAAGCGTTGTGGATGTTTATGGGCGGCAGTGATCACTTACCATGAGGTTGTTTGCTCGTATACCGTACCTATTAAACAAAAAAGGGTATCGAAACTACAATATAATTTTTGGTCACACAAACCCAGTATCTACTGAAAACTACAAAAGAAATTCGTGTCTCGCTGAATCGTATAATGAAAAACATTTATGAGTTTATTTCAAATTTAATTAAAATTCTCTAGGTTTAGACACTAAACTATATTCTATCCATTAACAAATATTACACATAGTGATGTAAGGCTGGTAAGCTAGTCTAAAATCCTATATGTCAGCCAAACCACACGGGGCGAGCGTTGTGTGCTGTGGCCTGAATCGTAACTCATAATGTCGGAAGGATATATGCCTCGCAAAACTACGCCTGTGTGCTCTAAAATAACCGACATCATTATGTTTCGCACGTCAAATCGAGATTCTATGTCACGGCAAATGTCGTAGCCTGGGATGATTAATGGATTGAATTCGGTCTAGATTCTGTACTGTAATGAATAATTACGTGATGTGTTTTATTGATTTGATGCTTGAGGTTAAAGCAGTCATTCGAAGCTCAGAATGTAATATTTTATATCGTCATTTCAGTAGCCTACTTTATCTCTCACCGGTTGATACTATTATGCGAAACTCAAGCTGTAATACGACATCTGTCACAAAAATTGCTTCTCCACTACGGGTATGATGGTCGTTATCTGCACAGACAGGCATACTTCCATATCTTCATCATTCACTGCGACAAGTACATCATACTCGAAGAAGCGCGTGCCACATCCTAACCACGTGATTCATAAATCCGCCACGTAGCAAACTGGACTGTTATACAGTGAAATCTGTCCACCGCGATATATGTTTCATTCATCGGTCCACTAAGCAATATCAGAACACGTCCTCCTATCTTTACCAACGCACTCCCTATTATAGTGTTAGATATTTTCGGTCGTCATCGCTCGGAATTATCTGGAGCACACTTGTGTGGCGTCCATTTGCTCCATTCGATATTTCGTGAATCACTCTCGGAATACTTATGCGGAAATGTCGGTGTATTTTTGGATATTTGTTTGCGTGTTGCTTTTTGTTGTCTTCATTGATGAGTTTTTTTTAAAGGACCGAAAGATCGTGAAGGTAAAAATTGACAAAAAAATCAAATCTCACACAGACCTTGACGGCCCTGAGCTGGTTTTAATTCCACATTTATTTGTATATGGGAAGTGAGTTCTTCAAATTATGTTCCACATTAGTTTCCACATCTCTTTTTTCATAGCATGAACTAAGTTGAACTTTCCTGAAGAGTTGAAAATACAAAAAGTTGTTTTGCGTGCCTATAAAAATGTTTCCTTATTAAGACAATATTTTAACATTAAACACTCTGACAAAGTCAACAGACACCTGCTCTCTATCGGTTTATGACGCATAAAAATCCTTGCCTCATGTAAGAGTACCTATCTTATGGTGCTGTAAACATAAGCACACAATGAAAAAGATTTTATATAGGGAACATTACCACAAAACATTTTGTAGAAGATTTATTTGTCCTCAAAATGTTTTATATTTTCAAATACTTCGCATAATTGTGATATTTTGATATAAGTATATTTTACGGAAATCACGCATATTATCGTAGACGTAGGTTAAATATCCATAATTTTATAATTTTCTACAGATATCCGTCGGTACACGTATACGAATGCACAGAGGATATAGGTATATGAGGCCTGGAGTAAAATATTTCACGTTAATCAAATCAATAGTTTTGTTGAAAAATCAATAATTTCGGAACGGTAAATCCTCAACGCGCTCTATAGTGCCATACGTGCCACGCGCTGGAGATAGTGCATACAATAGTTCATAAGATGCTAAGGTACCTTTCGGAACCGAAGCAGTCTTCGCCTACAAGCGATGTTGACAGTGAAGCTGTCGCTTTACGTCTATTTCCTGTGAGCACTTGGTACCGACCCAGACGAGCCTGCCCATTCATGCTGAGTGACGATAGACATCAGCGTGGCTCTACCACTACCAGAAGATGGCCTATGTTCAGCAGTAGAATTTCTGTAGCTAATCATTATGACAATAGGTATGAGGAACTGAATTATACATTTTCAGATCATACATTCTACTGCTGGTAGTTTTTACGTATATAAATAAAATAAACATGATTCCATAATATTTTCATACTCAAAACACTTTAATCTAACAATCACTGAAAGTGACCGATTTACTATCTCACATCGAGTTTCAATCTACACGTGTAAGGCCCTGTCAATTGATTTGCCCTCGTTGAATAGCCAGGCATCCAATTAGACATCTCTTTTCATTACACCGATGTGGAGGCACAATCACGGGGCATTTGTTCTACGCCTTCATTCCAATACATGTGATTCGTTTGACATAAACAAAGCGTTGCAGGATAGAATATATTGAGCTAATCCGAAAACAAACAGTACTTGTAATGGCAGTGGCAATAAGCTTCTATGCCTTGTAAAAGCTTTTTTTTCGTAGCCTCATTGTTATTTATAATTCAAAACACATACTAAAATATATTTATAAGATAATTACAGTCGCATTTATATTAAAAATCAACTACAAATATCATAATAGAATATCGAAGATTCTTAGGTATGCTGAGAAGTGAACTACCTGGGGCTTAATGATACATTTTTATCAAAAGATTTATACATCTCCCCTTACATGCTTAAAGAGTGTTAACTATTTCAACTAGAAGTTTGACTCGAATCCGACTTCAAATTATACCATTCTTTACACCAAGCTTTTACAGCAATCAATAAACTAATCCCTCAAAATGAGATATAGAATTGAACAGAAAGAACACATTGGCAATATATGTTGACCTAATACCCAACTAAAATGAAGGACATGACAATACAATCCCAATACATCTCTTAGGTGCGCTAAATAATGTAAATCCGGAGTGATCGGCGCCACGCATCGAGCATTAGTTACCCGGAGTGCTAAGGTAGGACCGATAACATCGCAGCTTTGTATTTGTCTGCTATGCATACGGATGGATGTGAGATCGCCGTGATTCGAATATGTAACTTCATTTGTCTATTTAGATGTTTGGGTGCGAAAAAATCTTTGCGTCTCGCTTGAGTCCCTATTTCTCAGCGTTTTCAGGTTTTTATTTTAAAGATATTGCTGCATTAATTTTTTACATAAGTTACTACACAATAGGATGTATCCAAGTTTAAATTAACATTATTATTAAAATTGAATCTATTCAATGATATTGCTACATTTTTTTACTCAAGTTAGTACATAATAGAACATAACCAAGTATCTCTATTTAAACTATAATTAAAATTACATCAATAAAGTTACCAATAAATTATCTAAATAGTATAAGTAACGCTCAACTAATGTTATTCAAATACTGCGGTCGGTGTATACTGAATGAGTGATCTAAAATCTAAATAATGATTCAACATGTTCGTGAAATATAAATGTATTACTGATTCAAACATTTTGTGAAAGGCGGTGAACGCGCTGTCACCGCCTTGTACTTTGTTATATTTCATCTCGAATTTTGTATCTTTAGAAGATGTAGAGCTACAATTTTGTCAGTAGATGGATCGCTGAATTTTAGTAAATTAGAATTAAATGATAAAATATCCTTTATATTTTATATATAAAATATGAAATATAATTTTAACAAATGAGTCTTAAGTGAAGAAAGAAGAAAACAAGTTGCCTATTATTATGGTGTTATAGCGAGGAATACTATGCCTAAAATCCTTGTTAAATTTGTTATTATCCGGGCGGATATGACTTCCATCCACCTACGTATGCAACAGATGTACATAAGCTCTGCCACTCTGTCCCTTTTTCAACCACACGCAGTCCAGCACTAAGCATAGGCCTCCTTCTAGGATTACCCCAGTGAACTGTCAGAAGCGGGCTGCATCCAGCAAATTCCTACAACCTTAACTAGGTCTGATCACCTTGGAACCCAGGTCCGTAATGACTAACCTCTGCCACTAGATAATCCAAATTCATCACATCTTAAGGACGGGGTAATGAAACGCAATTACATAAGAAACTACAGAATTCATTAGTGGCGTGGTTTGTCTGACATTACATCAGTTGCGTAATACTGGTTTCGTAATATAACAAGGCACGCAATATTGCTCATGATTGCTTACATGATTAGCTACTATAATAACATAATACGTTAATTTGTAGGAGTGTGTAATATAATAGAAATCTTGTAGAAACACGGACACGTATAACGTCATAAAGACCATAAATAACCCAAGTAATTTATTGGTGAAACTACACCACAACATAACACAAGTTATACAAAAAAAAAAACTAAAAAGGAATAGTTGCTGTAATGAATTTCATAAGCTGAAGTGATAGTGAACAAGGCAAATAGCATGGAATCCTAATAGCCGATAGAGCTGAAATGTTATGAAGTGGATGCTACACACCTGAAAGCGTAGCGACGGGCGTCCATCCAGATGCTTGATGCGTGACCAGATGATTCCAGGAAGTCTCTCGATACAGGCCAGTCCCAACATGATACTTTATATTTATGTCTATTTCATTGAAGAAACTAAATGATCAAATCTCACTACACACGCACCTTATTACTTCACCTTTATATTTCACTTGTTTATAAATATGAAATTGAGTTCGCAGCCCGGCTTATATAGCTGTGTACTTGTACGATGTACTTAACTTAATGCAATTATATTGATGGATTCCGTAATAACCTGTTATGAATAAAACAAAGAATTTGAGGAATAAACAGCAACTGACGGCTGACGTCGTTATCGCGGATTATAAATTTTCTTCCGCACATTTTCCTCATTTGTGGGTAGGGATTGCGGTATCCGGATGAAAAGTTTGACAGTTGGCGTGGCAACTTTAAATATTATTGGTGGCATCGACTCTGATATTTAGTGGATTTTTTCTGATTGACGCTAAGAATATTTTATAAAACCGAGTATGTATTCATGAGTAATAGAAAATAGTTGGCTTATAACCACGAGTAAAACGCCATTCACGGGGAGAGTTTCTCGCGGCGACAATCGTATGCGATTATCGGATGACATAATCGCCATAGATTATCGTGTTCTGACAAATGTTTACCCGATGCAACTTTTTAATATCCTTACAATAATGGTATCTTCGAGGCTACAAACTCTCCCCGAGTAAACGGGGCTTAAGTTTAAAATTCTGACATAACATTACCATAGTCTAATAAAGTTATTAGCATAAGCCAGCGCAGGACTACGAAGGGAGAATCTTCAATTACCGTGGAATGTGTAAAACTAACTTCAAGTTCTTTACTTGATCTTTGATCCATCATAGTATGAATAATAACCATTTCTTCCTATATTTTCCGTCTTGCCTAAGTTACATAAATATATATAAATACACCCAACAGCACATATATTGCCCTGGCCCCACACTAAGATCGAGTCTTGTGTCGTGTGTATCAGGGACTACGAGAGACTTTTCGGTCTCACAAACACCCAGACCCGAAATAAATACTTGTGGTACAAACATTTCTCCGGTGCGGGGATCGAACCCGCGGCCTCTCGTTACACAGCTAGTGTCCAACCAACTGCGCCACGGAGGCTGTCGAACATAATTCTCATGTTATCATCTTCCTCATCTTCAGCCACAAGATATCAGCAACCGAATATATTAAAACATAGTTATACAATATCACAATCTATGCTTTTAATAAAATTCGGTTATGTTTCACATAAATAACGTGACAAGGGTTATCCCACTGCACCCGAAATTAACATAAGTTAATCATGTGTATTGTTTGGCGAAACGTTAAAGAAGGTTCGCGAATATCAAAGTGTCCAAAGTTTTAATTGAAATACCAGGGAACTGTGTAACGAGAAAATGAATTTGGGAATTTGTAGGATGAATGAGCTGTTGAGACGGTTGACTAATAATCATCCTGTTTTTAATAACTCCAGGGATTAGAATTATGAAACTACATAAATATTTGTTTATTCTCGAACATTTAACGATATATTAACGTACATTTTATTGTATATACCTACATGGTTACTTTAAATATGAAGCTGTTGAGTCACAAATCTAATACAGCGGTGGAATTAAGGAAAGCTTATACAATAATACTTACGCACATGCGAGCTCTCCTATAGATTGTGTATCAACTTGGATCAGGCTAGCGTTGCAGAGAAAGGCTGAAGGCACCATTCTCAAAATAGTTTTCTGGTTGCTAGTAGTAAAATTTTAAGTCAAATTAAATTATATACATTAATTCAGATAAAAAAATCTTGAAGGATATAATATCATCCATCAGGACTGGCCATGAGTTGCTACCAAGCAAAAAATTTCTCAACTAGGATTCACACTTTACAATTTTTTTTAATGTCAGTATTGCGGTCATTGACTTATATTCTATCGATAGACGAGACACGTGAAAGAAATAAAGTGCCCCCGTATTTTAAAAGCACACTGCAATATTACATCACTTAGGTCTGGTATTTTATTAAAATATTGTAACTTCAGACGATTTGCTTTCGGTTTGACTGCGAAACATTCATTTATTACTTTTAAACATATGCGATAAGGCCTCAAACTTTTAGTCTGAGGATAAGGCGTACTGCACTGTCACTGTCACGAAGCAGATTCATGTGCGGTGCATGCACCACAAGTATGTGGGACACATTTTTTGTACTGAATGTCTTATCTAGTGTAACATTGATATCGATGATTGCGGTCTAACTATTATACTGTCCTGGTTGAAACCGAAACGCGACACACTCAAAGGTCCTCTATGTTCTTCCGTCGCCGAAACCGGTGTTGTCAAAATAATTCGAATAGTTTTTCTCTCTTCACATTTTATTACATTGGACATGGTAATACTATTCGATTACGAGTTGAGCTTGTTATTTATATTATTATGAAAACATGAACAAATACACCCAACAGTCACATACACAGTCCTCCCACATTAAGATCAATTAAGTCTTGTGTCATGGGTATCAGTAACTACGAGAGACTTTTCGGTCTCACAAACACCCAGACCCGAGACATGTATCTGTGGGCCTCACAAACATTTGTCTCAGTGCGTGGATCGAACCCGCGGCCTCTCGTTTCACAGCCGGCGTCTAACTAACTGCGCCACGGAGCCTGTCAAAAAAAACATAATATCTCAAACAATGCGCTAAATAGATATTTTTTATTTTATTTGTAGTTATAAATTTCGGCACACGAAATTTATACATGACTTTTACTTTTACTTTACTTACTTTTTGACGGACTTCTTAAAATCGTGAACAGTTTTGTCTTTACCCTTCGAATATCCTTTCATTACCTTTAAAGTTCAATTAAAGATTAGGTCACAGAATTGCTTCAATTTCCTTTAGCGCATATTTCAAAGCGAATGTTCTGGATCAATATCCTTGGTGTCATTGAACTCGTTATTTTTACTGAGTTGCAGCTGTTCTAAAGTACGCTCGTTTGTTTTTACTTCTGTAATTTTATTGGTCTGGTAGCGTACAAAGGTTTTTAAACCTGAAGTGCTGGATTTTCACATCAGGTAATGCTGTGAGAATCAAATGATTTTACAGTATTGAAGTCTTGTATTTCGGAATATCTTGTCATAAGATCGAGTGGAAATTCTGATAAAAATATGTAAGTAATTGAACATGACTTATACATATGTTGTGGTCAGTACTGGTATTCAGACAATTTTATTTATCTGCTGTTCATGGTTATTATACTAAAACTTGATAGATACGTTTTAAGATTGGAGTGTTAAACTCACTGGGAATGACAGCTTATTAACCCTTCGCTATCCGACTTACCTTTAATCTCTATATCTTTGACCCTTCATCACATTATATGCTTACAGATGCCTCCCCTAGGACATATACAGGACAAGGCAATAAAATATATATTGAATAAAAGTCATATTATTTATAAATCATCGGTTTATTCATATTATTATGTACAATTTCGTGGCATTCTTATATGTAACTTATCTAAATAGTTATTATCTATGTACCTGCAATATTTACATAACATTCCCCTAAAACTAAATAACGCTTATATTAAAATAATTTAGCCGTTTAGATCGTTATTGTTGAAGCGGAAATTAATTTCAGTTACACAGAATTATATTGACTGCATAATTCATGTTATTTTGTATATTTGTGAAATCATTTCTTTAGATAAAAAGTACGGTAAAATCAAAGTAAGGTTTTTGAAATTGTCTTATTTGCTTAACGAAAAATTATTCCATCTTTTTAAACTTATAATAAAATAAAACAATGCAAATAAAACTAATTGGACAGAGCTACCACGATACTTCTTACATTAAACCTTCGCAATTGAGGCTATGTTAATATTATTCAAATATTATGTGGTCTTCCATAAAAGTAAGAACTGAACTGAACTGAACTTGAGGTATTGTGCAATTTTTTACATTATTTAATTTAATTGGAAGTACTATATAGTAACTGGTAATATACTGAAAAAGGTACAAAAATGTCTCCATTACTCTTTCAAAATACCCGCTATAAAGGACAAAATGAACTTTACCTGTCATGAATTGTTCTTCCGTGTAAACGACCTAACACGTAAATAGTCTTTTTAATGGTATATGAAAGAAATATTTTGAGTAGGACAGCATTTTTCTTGTTATTTTTATTCGTTATATAAAACCAGGGTAACGGGTTCAGTGGTGTTTTTGTTATCCTTCTTGGAAAAAGATTAAAAAGATTTTGTCAGTATCAATCTAATTGCGTAGCTATGGGAAATCCTTTCAGATTTTCTGGGAAATCTTTTTTATATTTTTATTTTTAATATTAATGTAACTATTAGCATTTTTTGTTTACGAATAACACAGACAAAATGTACTATATCGAGTCACAAATCTTGAAATGATGAAATTTATAGATAACCAAAATCTAATTTTATTATACCTTCTAAATAATTCGTTCTTCTTTCAATCGTCATCTTTGAGATAGTAAACAAATCTTCAGAAATGCATCAAAATAAATATTAAGTGGAGAATAAACTAAGAAGTATCAGCGGTACAAACCCGTCTGTTCAAGAGTTTAATAGAATTAAAAACAATTTGAAGACAGCCGCCGAGAACTGAGTTTACAAAGCGAAACTTGCTTTATTCTATTTATATCATAATATGTACAACTATTTATACATTTATTGATATGCTTTAGATTAAGAGTAGATATTTACGTGTTTTAAATTAATCTTTTAATGACAATACAATTTATGTGATTTGGACATTTTTTCCGAATTACACTCGATACAATTTCTGACCTTTTTAGAACTTAATAAGTAAAACATGGCAATAGTAGAAGAAATTAGAACCGTTAATTTATTCGTATTATCCATTACTCACACATATTTTTAAGTAAACTATACATTTTTACAATCAATATTAAAAGTACAAAATACTAATATTAATTTTAGTTGGATAATTTACATTATTAAAATAAATAACGGCCGTTAGCTTATTAAAGTCAATTAAGTTTTCATTTTTCTATTCTTGTTTTTTATAACAGGAATTATTATATTAAAAAAGACACAAGGAACGTTTTCGTCGAAGGTTTTCGTCTAAACATTAATTTTATTTCGTTTTTCTTCATTAAAGTGTCAGTTCTTGTGTTCACAACACAATCTAATTATTCACTCCTTGATTATATTTGTACAAAATAACTTATTCATTTAACATTTACCTTGAAGATACTAATTTTTGTGTTAAACATATTGAATATTGTTATCTCGCTAAAAGCAGAGATACGAAACAGATCTACAAAAAACAAATTGACAGTGTTAGTCTGTTTGATGTATAGTAATGTTAAAAACCTTCTAGATTCATTATAGATTGGAAAATTTGTAACAGCACAAAAATATTTAAAATACTCAACGGCCAGTACTTGCCAAACATTGGCAACGACTAGTCTTAAATTACATTGGCAATTTTATTACACTAAACTCTGAGACCATGCACTATACCACTTAAACACTAAACCAGCGTATACTATATACAGGAAGTAATTTATACACCCTTAATACTAGGAATAAATTAATGCCTTTGGAATATTCATTTGATTATCCTGTGATATCGCCATTTTGATGACAACACAAACTAAGTTACGTTCCGCCCGGGTAAACTGTTCAAGTTCCCTCGTTACAGATTGCCCGAGTGAAATTAATCATTTTTATTGCCTAAGGACCTTCACAAACAGAGGCGTTAGGTCCGAATGAAAAAGTGCTTCATTATTTCTTTAGGATTTATCGCGTTGGACAGACTGCCAAAATAGCCACACGGATAATTTAAGATGGCTGTCTAGGGATAAATGGTGTTGCCATTTCTTATTTTGGATTCTGCCAGGCGAACCTTTTAGTTAATCTTGGTCAAATAGAAATGTACAAAAATATAGGTATTTGTACGATCGTATTATTGTGATTTAAAATATTAGGTATATTTACGATAAAGAATAACATTTCTAAACGAGGAACAGCACAAAAACTTATTATGAAAAATAATTCGAAACAAGAAAAGCGTAAAGTTTTTTAAACTACCATTCAACTCGACGCCTCTGCTTGGAAAGACTTCTAATTTACTTGTAGCAAATAAACATCTTAATTTAATTAAAATTGACTGATTTAAAAAAGCTTTTCTAACTTATCATCTTGCACACTCTACAATAAATTTTAATTTGCATTTGTTACTAATAGATTGTAAGATTATATTAAAACTACTAATTATTATGTTATTTAATTGTGGCAACACTGAGATGATTGCGAGTATGGGGAGAGGCAACGCTTGGTGACCCCTGGAACCCGTAGACTCAGCGGTCGGCAACCAGTTGTTGTCCAGTACTGACTGCTCGATTACATTTTGCATGGTATCTATGTAAATAAGAAAACAAATAAATAAATAAATGTAATATTTATTAATGTACACATTTTACGAACATAAAGTTTCCTATTAAAGCGAAAATCGTTAGTTTAACGGGCATTGTTTTGGGAAACAATCTGAGCTTGGAAGTAGTGGCATAACTAACTTATAATAATTAAATAAATACTGGTATCACTTTATAGAATAAGAAAACAAGGCAAAAATATTTTTGACCATTTATTATCAGAACAGTCCTTCTTGTGATAAAATCAAATGTAAAAAAATATAGAAGTTGACACGAACCCTGAAGACCGAAGGGCTAAATCGTTTTACAACAATTAAGCGAATTAAAATGTATTTTATGCTCCTTACCCACAATAAGCCGTGAAACCAACCAAACGAACAAATAAATTAGTTACAAAGGGTCTGATTTAAATAAAAACTGCAAACATCGTGAAGCTTTGCAATTGGCTGGGACGAGGGTTCGCGATCACGTGGTTAGTAGCATTTGGCGCGCGTCCCATTGATATGTGGTTACCGGCAAAAAATACAGAAGCCCTTCAGGGCTGCGGAACGTGTCGACTGGTCGCGGTTATTGCCGAGATATAGGTAAGCTCTAGTGCAATTTTTTTAACACGACGTTAAAAAAATATTCAACTTTATTGTAACAAAAAATCTAGTCAGTTTTAATTTGTCAATAGATGATTTTAACGCAGCCATAATGCGTCAAAATTCTGAAAAGAGGTTGCACTTTAAACAAAAATGCGTTTTGTAATCGCTAAACAAAAAAAAATAATTACATGTTTATTCATGAAACATAAAAAATACAAAAATATACACAATTTTATTCCCATTCACTATTCGGGGAGTATAAAACAATTTTATACGAAGAAGTTAAAAGAACGATAAAAGGGATGTTTGTGTCACTTTAATGTCTTCTTTGAGTTACTTCCGTCCAACTACTGAAGGAAAGTTCAGGAAATATTTTGACCTTTAGGCCACTAACAGCTGCTTTAAACTTCATTTTGATAGATGCAAAACTATTAATAATTAATTAGTCTTTACTATATGCGCCAAATTGTGATATATAAAGGATGCCAAAAATGACAAAAAAGAAAGACCATTTGTGGAAACTGTAATATGTTGTATGTTTAGTGTTCATATTCAGTAATATATCTTTTTTTTTTCAATTTCGAACCGTGCTATTTACAGAATAATTAACTTCAGAAATATTAAAAATTTGAAATTATAATTATACTTAGCTGATCGCTGATTTTTTGATCAATTCATTTCTTTAATCATTACAATATCTACAACAGTATGGTTGGTTTCAATGCCTGACTTGCTAACTAGCATTACAATTCTTTTTAATTTCTATGACTAAATTTTTTAATAAAACCGACGCAATTTCACTTGCACTTAAAAAAATCGTGAAAAAATCCAAAAAGAAATTACGAGTATTAAAGTCTTACCGTACGTGGTCACATCTGGCGTGTAAAACTTTTGCTCAGCCGGCTGCAGTGGCACAACGTATCCTGGGAAAATAAACCACAACGAATCAACGGATATACCGGGTATATCAAGACCGCGACCGAAAACGAAGCCGGGTGGTAGTTTTAGTGCCTATAGACACAATGCAACTAAAAAATTCGCAAAATAAGCGATAGATTATTTTTTACAATTTTTTAAAAGTCATTGTTTTTGGGTGGTTAATCCTTAGTTTTTGCGAAAATAGTAATTTTAACCCTTACATATCATTGCGTCTTTAAAGATAAAAAGGTGTGCATCATTGTTTTGGAAAAAATATGTATTTATCACCCAAATACGACGATAAGTAAAAAATTACCAAAAAAAAGTTTACGATTTTTTTTGCGAAATTTTTAGTTGCATTGTGTCTGAAGTCACTAATACTACCACCTGGCTTCGTTTTCGGTCGCAGTCTTGATATACCCTGTATGTTTACACGAAGTACTGGCCATTACAGAGCTCGGCTTGATGAAGTTTATCAGATGCGAACTTTTAATTTTCCGGCATAATCTACGAGTATATTTCGTGTTTTTTCGGTACACGACGAACGTGGGTGGTACAGCGTTGAATCTGTTGGCTAGGATGGCAAAGATCTTGCAGCTGAATTATGGCACGGGAAATTCTGAAGCTTTATTTACGGTTTTAGTAATCCGTTTGAATGTAATTTTCTTGATGTAATCGGTATTTTGAGCTCTTTTAAAATTTATCACAGCGAATTTAGTTTTGTAGGTTTAGGAAATATAATGTAAGAAGTTGAAACAAGTGTATATTATTACCCAACAAATTATTGATCGCGTATGATTTGAATTCATTGTATAAATTGCTTACAAAGCTAACATTTATGGAAAATGCGTTTAGGTTTACTCGCAATATCTACATAATTATAGAAGGAGAAAAAAAACTATTTAAAATACACTAATAATGTGTTCTAGTAAAGACGTATGTATTTTTATTCTTTCAAAGCCAAAAATCAGGTACTTCAATAAAAAAAATTACATTTATTTTTCTTAAAACTAAGTAAATACATAAATATCAAAAAGTTTGTTAGTCACACATTAATTATGAAAATCATATCAAATGACAAAAGTAGAATGTATATTTTGGCTTCTGGTTACAACATGTGTGATCGTGTCCGAGTAGATGTATAGAGACAGCCAGCTTGTATTACCGATGTACCCGGGCTAATCACTACAATCGGATGCATTATGTTATGGAATTAATTATTCGATTGCTTCCGCTGTGACAATGTAAGCTGGTTTGGTTTATGTACGGACAATAAACTTGATAATCGTGGATTCTGATTACGAAGAGTAGAATACTGTTTCAGATATAATATTAAAAAATATGTTAGATAAAAGTTCAATACGATAGATTAATATGAATATCTGTATAGTTATAACAAATAAAATAGTTTTAGATATGAAAATGTATCACGAATAATAAATTTGAATAAAAATATTTATAAGATCATTCGACCAGATCACCATGATCCATAAATTAAGTTAGGATATATATATATCTCATTGGATAATTCCACTAATCATTACATATACAAAAAATGCTATAAGGAATTTTAAAAAATTAAAAATATATTTTGTTATAAATAACTAACGAAAAGTTTTAATGTATACTCACGTGGTAGTTCTGTAGTAGTCGGCGGCGGAGTAGTTGTTGTAGTACTCGTTGTTGTAGTCGTAGTCGTTGTTGTAGTTGTAGTTGTTGTAGTTATTTTAATTTCTGTTATAAAAATACTTTATCAGAATATGTTTCATTATTGTGTGTATTCCTTGTTTGATCTTAAGACCTAAAATTTTGTTTAAGACAAATCGTTTCGACTTATTACTAGGTTAACTAAATAATTAGGTATACTGCGAACTGCTAAAACTGCTTAGAATTTACAATTTTTTGGTTATAGACCCATTCTCACACTCAAAATCTTTTCGACAGGCTCACATTTTGCAATGGATATTGATACAGATAATAATAATTAATTCTAAACATTCGATGATTTGCACTCACCATAAACCCTTAGATGACCTTCGGCTTTCCCCATAGTGT
Organism: Deilephila porcellus; assembly: GCA_905220455.2. NCBI lineage: Eukaryota > Metazoa > Arthropoda > Insecta > Lepidoptera > Sphingidae > Deilephila > Deilephila porcellus. The sequence continues at coordinate 9,076,501 of LR999986.1, read as the reverse complement.
TTGCAGAAACACAAGTGTAGGTCCCCGGGTCTTTGTCTTCCGAAGTAAAATCACTTATGGTAAGTACAGTTCGGAGTTGGTATTGCGAGATCCTCTCCTCAGATATGTCCAGTTTGCCGCTGAAACAAAATTGCTTTTAGAAATATCATTGCTGTGAACAGTAGTGTGTTATATTTTTGTGTTCTTGAAAATGTTTTTGGGTATTGTAAAATTCGTTGATATTTTTTCTCAGTATATATTTGTCTTTTCGGTGTATTTTAAAAATTAATTTGTTTTTTTATTCATTAGGCCCGGCAAACGAGCAACCAGGCATACCTGATGTTAAGTGATCACTGCCACCCATGGACGTTCATAAAGCTTGGATCTTGGATGTGTTGCCGGACCATCAAATTGGGAGAGGAGCGGGAAGGAAAATGAATGGAAAGAGGAAAGGGGAATTGGGCATCTGTAAATCTTACTCACCCAACGAAACGCAACAGCTTTGCTGTGTTTTGTTATATGTCGGACTCCTGTGAGAATTATATTGCAAATGACATAATATTCACATCAAGAACCGATTCATTTTGTGTTTTTATTTCCTTTTAAAATGTTTCATTATAATGCATTGCTGCACTACCAAATGCATTCAATAACAAACATATTCATATAAAACAAAAATACTTAACTAAAACGCCTCACCCAATTTACTTTCAAAGCAGAATATTCGATAAAATAAGTCGGAAATAAAGATTCTATTAGAATCGGTCATTTATCATATCGAATGTATGGAACGTCACGGGTGTTCCCTAAAAAATTGCCTTCGAACCTCGATCGCGAGATTTATGTGGCTCGAAGGTACTTAGGAATTATGAAAGACTGCTTTACTGGCGACAGTGGCCGCTGTCCGGTATATACGTTTCGATCTTCATTTAGGTGACGCAGCTTGACCTATGGGACGCGTGTATTCATATGGCTATGGATTTTATTAAATTATATAGGATTTGTGATTTACGATTTCAAATGTTTATGGGTGGATTTTTGACCTTTTGTTACTTAAATGTTAAAATTGTCATTTTGATTTTCGGTAATGGCTTAACGATCGTAATCTTTTTCTCGTATAATGATGTGGGGTATGATTTATTAATTTCTCTATAGTTTTGCGGTTCCAATACACCTATGTATAGTATTTTTTTATTTCTAACGCCAATGTCTAAATGACAATTGTCAATGCACTGTTGTGTTCCGGTTTGAAGGACATTGTACCCAAAGTAACTACTGGACATAATGAGACTTATCATCTTATGTCTCACGATAGCGAGCGCAGTGGAATGCCAAGAGTTGCTTTGAAATTCATGGTTTTGTTTGGTTTTGCTACTGTGAATGAGCGGTCGTATCGCTTGCCATCAGGCCAATGGCATATTCGTCTCACCATTCACTAAAAATTAAAAAGAAATGAATCACTTGATGATAAATGTAAATTCATTGATATACGGCAAGCTTCTATTTCTTATAGGGTGAAATGAATATGAAAAACTAATAGACACTATTATTTTTGTCCACCAATTTACTACAGAAGGTTGAGGATAATAACTTACTGGAAGAACGTATTTGTTTTCTATCTGATTTATTGTATTGCGGGTTAGAGACACGTTTAGGTCCCTTCAAAATCACTGACCTTATATCTACGATACTGGAAGGCAAATTTAATGCTTGATACATTTTTTATTTAAAATTACACTGCTTGATTAATATGTATGTTTCAAAGGTTTTAAAATACAAACTTTTGTGTTCATATAAATATTATAATACGGGTTGTGGGAACGAACTCCCTTTATACATTCACTGCGATAAAAAACGTCTTATATTGAAATATTGAATAAACTGTGCCAGATAAAGAATGAATCTGAGTTCTAGTTGTGGCCTGAACACAGTAGGTAGAAAATTTCACTATCTTATTGCTAGACGAATTTCTATTACACACTGTCAGATGCAACGCTGTCAGCATCGTATAAAAATGTAGCTAAAAATACAGAATATGCACTGCTCAAGTTTCGACGCCTCGTAAACGGAAAGAGGTCGAGATTAGGTAAATAACGTCATAAAAATAACAAAACATCAGTGTAATGGGTTGGCCGAATTATTGTGTATTTAAATGTTCTGGAATTTCTCCGTTGACCACAATCTAATATTTTAAGGGTTTTTTAGTGCGTGCTGTACATATTTTAAATTTTGAGCCCACGTTTTCATGTTATTTCGATTATTTTTCACGATATATTCGTATTGTCTGTTTCATAGTATATCAATTCTAGCAGTATTATAATAATCTTTCCATAAATATTACAATTCCGAATATAAAAAATACTAGGATAATATTGTAGATTTAAGATTTTTGCCCTAAAAAGGTGACATCCGTTAAACACTAAATAACTTAAATACTTCCTTATTCAATTTTCTAGAAAGATCTTAGAAGCAATTTTATCAAAGGGGACGGCGATAGGAAGCTATGTAATGGAAGCTGTTAATTGCTCTCCTACTTTTATAATTGCATTTACATCTGCTATAGGTTCAATGATGTAATATTATTTTATACATCATCATCATCATCATCATCATCATCAGCCCGTTGCAGTCCACTGCTGGACATAGGCCTCTCCCAAGGTACGCCACAGAGCCCGGTCTGCTGCTTTACGCATCCAGTCGCTGCCGGCCCTTTTATGCAAGTCGTCCCGCCATCTGGCCAAAGGACGTCCCACGCTACGTTTTCCAAGACGCGGTCTCCACTCCAGAACACGCTTACTCCAGCGGTTATCCGTTCTGCGACATATGTGGCCAGCCCATTGCCACTTCAACATACTAACTTTCAGAGCTATGTCGGTCACCATGGTTCTCTGGCGGATCTCCTCGTTCCGAATTATTTTATACAATTGCAACATTTTATTACCTGCCCGCCTGCCATGACTGCCTCCGTGGCAAAGTTGTACTACGCTACGATTACAAAGCTGAGGTCTCGGGTTAGAATCCCGGGTCGGGCAAACTGGTATTGTATTTTCATATTCATTATCAGCCTGGATCCAGAAATTTGTGCCCGATATGGTGATAGGCTCGCCCTCTATCGCATCGTGGGATGGAACATACAAGGCCAAATGTGGGTGTCCTGGTAGCATCTCTGGCTACCCCTTTTGGGAAAAAAGGCTACATTACATCGTAAGGTACATGTGCAGCAGACTACAAAGCCGGTAGATGTTTGTAATTTTCGACACACATGATATAAAAATTATGTTGTCTTCCCGCCGAATATTTAATAATTATATAATTTTTATTTGACGAATTATGTTATAATTTAGGCATATTTATAGAAAAACTGACAATGTGTCAAAGTTATTCCCCCGATAGCAATTAGCTCACCATTGAAAAACCTCTTAGTTCAATATTTTACATCCCGCTCTGCTATAAAGGGAAGTGGACAATTATTTGTGTCCCACTCCTTCTGTTTATTTTATTTCTTATTAATTTTATTGCGGGTTAAAGGAAAGCCAGCATCCCGAAGGGATTTGCCGAGCTGCGGTGCTCAGTGTTAATTCTTTGCGTGCCACTGTTGATCCCGGCTTATAAACGCTGCACTGGTAAATGAAATGGCAGAATCGTCTTTTCATAAAAAATAGTCTTTTCATAAATTCTGAAAGACGGTAAAATTCATTTGAGCTGTTTCATGTCTACAGTTTCCTCTATAGACATGAATATAGTTTCCTCCGTCGGTTTATAAGCTTTCTACGTTTTTACTTTATTTAATTATGTACTCATAGTTAGTTAATCAGTTATTAAATGAACAAACATTTAAATTAATTTTAATGCGTGCAATGGAAACTAAAATTATTTTAATAAATGTGTTAACATTTCAAATTATGTATTCTGCGAAGTTTTCTGCGAAAAAATGTGACTTCAATTAAATTAATTATGAGATAAATAAATTGGTTATAATCGGTTTAATTCAATGTGTTCTCTTTCAGGAACATTTATTTTAACACAATAATATAATTTTGTGATGAGTGCTTTTGTCATTATTATGTCTACCGTTATAACTTCGTGGAATTGTGAATAAACATCGATGACGTTTCATTTTTATAATTTTCAAGAATCTTACTTATAAGCCTTAGGTATTTATAAATTAAACGTAGGCCATTAATATCTAACGCAAACCCGACATTAACTAGACGAATCTAATTTAAATTGAGTATTTTTTTTATAAAGCCAAATCTTTTCGATTATATAACAAAGAGACCGTCAAGAATTACATACATACAAATGCTTACACATGTATAACCAATAGGCAGATATTCATCAGAGCCAGCCAGTTCAACGCATATTTCCATCTCATAATGTAATAGATCGAACCTATCGTTTTACCAGGCACAAATTTCGGTTCTAGGTAAGGAGTTAACCATCTCATGTTAGTGAATACTGTATTTAAACTACACTGCACTTGCAATCATGAAATCGCCAAGAGCGATAAGACCGCCTATGTTCAGCATTGGACGTCCTGTGGCTGAAGAGAGAGAGAGATAAGACCGCCATCTGTATTTCAATCTGTACTCTTTATTTTTATTTTAATATCTTTTATGTTTTGTGTTCTTCCTGTGTGCAGTAAAGAATAAAATAAATAAATCATGGGCATTAAAGTCACAATATAGTGCTAGTAAATAATCTACATAATCTCACCTGGATAACATCATTTGCTCGCCGTTTTTCAGCCAGTAGGTGATGGGCTGCGGGTATGCTTCCACAAAGCACTCCAGCTTGGCTTGCGTACCACTTGGAACTCCTATCAGCTGTGTTGCCACCAAAATCGATGGTGGAACTAGGGACAAGAATATTATATGTATTATAACGTGTTCAATCTATCTATATCAGCCCATATACGTCCCACTGCAGGGCACCGGTCTACTCTACAATCGAGAGAATCGATTGAGAGTGGTTAGGCCATATAGTCCACCACGCTGGCCTAGTGCGGGTTGGCGGACTTACATACCGTAAGAATTCTTTAAAATCGCTACGGTATGCAGGTTTCCTCACGATGTTTTCCTTCACCGTTAAAGTGCGTGGTGATTGACTATCAATACACACCTAACTCCGAAAAGTCAGAGGTGTGCCCTGGGTTTGAACCCGCGACCATCGTGATCATGTAGGCAGCCGCGTCTGGTCCGTTACCAACAGGCCACCACGCACTTGTTCAATAAATATTAATATTTATATTAATATCAAAATCTAGTTGATTTGGACTATTTATAATTGCAATATTCCAGTGAAAATGTGAGGAAGTACAATTTGCTACAATTTGATTCCTAGAGAAACAAAATGCTAAGATAATGAATCTTTACAAGATGCGAAAGATGAATAACTGTAAAAAATACTTCTAAAAATATGGCACTACGAGTAGAAGGCATCGATTTATTTGTTGGTAATAAGATAGTAATTATTGCAAATGTTTAAGGGCCTCGATGACCTAAGCCGTATAAGCTTTCGTAAATCCACCCTTAGTGAAATAAATTTAATCTGATATCTTTATGTAAGATTTGTAAATGATTTGTTTCTAGATGCAATCATAATAAGGCCTCTTCAATTTCTAGTTGGAATTAAGTCTCTATAAGAATAAGTCAGTGAAGCCGATTTTAACTCTCATCAAATTACTGCGAACGAAGTATTTGAGGTCGTCGCACTATCTGGCTGGGGAGCACCAAACATTTACCTAAACTTAGACTTCTTTTAAAAGGCAACTCGATGGTTAGTTATTTTCTTCAACTATTTCAAGTATCATAAATTGACTTAATTTAAAATAAATTCCACATTTATACCACATCTACAGATCACTGGAACAAACCTTGAACTCGGTGAATTTTAATAAAAATCTACTAGGCTATCATAATTGTAATGTAAAGAGAAAAGGAAAAGTTGAAAGTAAATATACCTACATGTATAAAGTCAAAGAAAACACTGGTGACGAAAAACGAGCTTATAATGAAAAAAATGTAAACAATCTACTAATCATTAAACATCTCGCATTTTACATTTATTGACACTGACAGTTGACATTAAGTAAAAAAATACTGACGAAAACAGAGCAAAAGCTGAAACCTATGGCTGAAACTCTCCATTCAACGTACTGATAAAACATTACGTATTATATAATGCTGTCAATAACACCACAGAAGTTAAAATAATACTTACAGTTAACATTGAGCATGATCCTCTTACTGACGGAGGGAGGGACGTCGTTGGAGGCGATGCAGAGGTACGCGCCCATCTGTCTGCGCTCGACCTTGCTGAGGTTCAGATTGGGGCCGGTGAACATATCCACTGTAAAGAGGTCTTTGTTATAATGGTGGCGAAAGGAGCTGGAAGTAAGCGTATGAGGTGTGGTATGGAATTTAGTGGGGATTACTATTATTGGATGTTTTTTGGAGCCGTTTGTTTGCAATATTGCGGTAAGCTTACAATCCATAAACATTTTAACAAGGATTTAAAATTTTAAGCAGCTGGATGTAGTAACGGAATGTTAACATAACTCTTAAAAATTCAGATATGATACGTAAATATATTCAACGCTTATCTTTCTACCCATAAAACTTAAAAGTTAATGTAAGAATAATGTTTCTAAAAATAAAAGGCTTGATAAAAAATATACTTATATCAATAGACGATCATTTAGTCTGGCAGACTGTAAGTGAAAATCAGTGATCACAACACGAGCACAAAAAAGACAATAAAGCAAAAGGACCATCAACGTAAAGCTGTGTTGATACGGATGAAAAATGAAAATAAATACGTCATAGGAGAAAATGATTTTGAGCTCACAAAAAATACATACGGGAAAATGAGGAGCCGACCGGGCGCGGGCGGTGACAAAGAGAAATTAAAGTAATAGCGAAGTCTACAAAGAGACTTGCCGCGCCGCTGCCGCCGTAAATCGAAACTGTCATGAGCATTTGTAAAAAAAACCAGGAGCCCTCATTTCGTTCCTCACAAACAATTATTTTATGAATATTCATATAGTGTCTGGAATACTAGTTAGGGGAGCACATAAATTAATAAATAAAAAACGTTAATTCCTTTTGATTCGGAAATTTAGATTTATTTTTGACGAAAATGTTTTTACACCGGATAGTGGAGAAAAGGTTTACACATTTTTCAAGGGTAATTTATTTTTTCAGCAAGGTGGTTAAAATATTCTGACACCAGATACGCTTGTCTGTTAAAATATTCTACCAGTCAACTTCAGTTGATTAAGAATCAATTTCTTTTAAACAGTATTGGGCATGCACTTGCTGACTACTGAAATATTTTATTTTTGACAGCCTCCGTGGCGCAGTTGGTTAGACGCCGCCTGTGAAACGAGAGGCCGCGGGTTCGATCCCCGCACCGAGACAAATGTTTGTGAGAACCACAAGTAATTGTTTCGGGTCTGGGTGTTTGTGAGACCGAAAAGTCTCTCGTAGTTCCTGATACCCACGACACAAGACTCGATCTTAGTGTGGGGTTAGGACTATGTATGTGACTGTTGGGTGTATTTATTAATTTATTATTATTTATTTATGGGCTTATAAAAATGGATTCAGAATCAGTGAATGGAAACGACAATATTTAAAAATTGGTAACCATAAACCCCTTTTTAGAAAGTTCTGTAATTCCTGATCGAATATTTAATAAACAATTTGTAAATTCCCGCAAATGGGTAGTCGTTAACGGTAGGTAGGTCTTTATTGGTATATTGCGTGTAACAAGAGGATTAGTGTGTAAACCCCGAGATGTTTAATGGCTTCTGTAAAGGCAAGGCACGTCTCCAGGTGTTACAACTGGAATAACTTAAATATCTCTACGTAATTTCCATAATTTACATTTTATCATCATGACCGCAAGTTGGAATTGGACCACATTTCGAGACAAGGGTCGTAAAGCTCTCTTAGAGCCGACAAGAGCGGAGCAGATTTATCTTATGCTATTAAATGTTAGTGTTTTGGAAGACAAAGGCTGTTATTGGTACTACGAAATACTACGAAATAAATTTCGATATTTTTACGTATTATAAAGTTTAGTATGCAAAGTCCGCCAATCCGCACTAGGCCAGCGTTGTGGACTATATGGTCTAACCCCTCTCAATCGTAATCTCGATTATTGAGGAGGCTTGTGCCCTGCAGTGGGACGTATATGGGCTAATAAAGTACAGTACTTAAGTTTAGTAGGGCGTCATTGATACTCCCAAAAGTTTGTAATAGTCTTATACCTATGAATTTCTAAGGTTCATTTACAAGCTTCACATTAATGTGTTATTTAATCGGAAATACATGATTTCCTAACTATTAAGTGTCGTGATGTCTATATAGAAAGTTGTTAGCAGAAAGAAGATTATCTCAAGCAAGATTGTGCGTGAAGGAAAAGTTCTCAGAATGATTTGGTTAAATTTGATATTTAAATAATAAGGCTACTAAATCAGTATACACATTAAAATTTATTATCCAGCTCCACATATAGACTTATATAATATTATGAATAATTATGAATAATAACTGCCTCGGTGGCGTAGTTGTATTACGGTACGGTTACAAAGCTGAGGTCTCGGGTTCGAATCCCGGGTCGGGCAAAGTGATATTGGATTTTTCTATTCATTATCAGCCCGGAGTCAGGAATTTGTGCCCGATATGGCGATAGGCTCGCCCCCTATCACATCGTGGGACGGAACATGCAAGGCGAAATGTGGGTGTCCTAGTGGCGCCTCTGCCTACCCCTTCGGGGATAAAGGCGTGAGTTTATGTATGTATGTATGAATAATTAGAAGTTGAAGGTTGAAAAATAGTATTCTTTTGAAATATTATTTATGAATGAGTAACAAAATTGTAATATTTCTGTGTAACCATATCCAGGCGCGCGGCGCGGCGGCAGCACAAAATGATGTTTTAAATTATTTTTCTTATTCACATTCCTCGGAATCTAGTTATTTTAAACAACATAAAAACGTCATTTAAGACAGGAAATTGTGCTGGTGCCTCATCCGCTTAAGACCTTAAAGAATTGTACACAGCGTGGGAATTGTATTATTAGAAGATCTCTTTGCATTCGCTTATCCCGGCAAGGTCGAATATAAATTTTATTTATACCAACTTCCTAAAATCAAAGGAGATCGGTCGTTTTCCTATGAATATTGGGCCTAGTAGTGGAAACATGGTGGAGACAAATGAGACATAGAATTAAATAATAAGGATTTTTTATCCTTCAAATATAACATAGTCTTCTTGAGCTAGGATACGGGGTTTTTAAGATTTATCCTCATAAAGTTTTACAAAATCTACCATTTTCTGCTATCTGAATACGTAATATCATAGTTGGCTTATATTTTAAGTTTGGGATGAGTATGAATATACATTATTATAAAGTACGTAAGCTTATCAAGGAAGACAGAAAAACACATTTGAATATTTAAAAGTATATTATTTTGATATCAGGTTTATTGTATGTAGTTAGTCATTTTGTTATGCGCTAGTTTAAAAAATATCTGAAGCTACCGTACACAATAATGAAAAAATAAAACAATGATTGAGGATGAATCCATTCAGACATTACAGATCATGTAAGCCTTTGCGCCTTTACGATCGGTTTCTCGTAGTTGTTGGCTTCAGGCGCGCATCAATGATTTCCCGTAGTTTTTGCTTACATGACGATTATAAACATTTTAACTTATTTATATGCTATAGTATTGTTGGATCGAGGTAAGCAATTGACTGCAAGGGACGCCGTAGAGAATAAACACAACACCCAGCCACAAAACGAAATTATATGATTTTCAAATTAATTCAATTTTAAATACACATGAGTAGACGACGAAATAAACAATGCATTTTGACAGATAATAGTCTCGTGACAGACGTCAACTCTATGAATGTTGCTGACAAATACAAAAATGGTAGAAATATTTCATGATATCCTCATTTTTTTGTAAATCTAATTCCAATGGCGTAGGATAAAAGTAAATAGAGAAACAAATCTAAAAAAATACGCCAAATTTTTTGGTAATAATGAATTTCTTGTCCACGGTTGGACCAAATCGACCGATCTCCTTTTATTTTTTGCTCCGAGTAATCTAAATGTATTTTTTTTTATTTAATCATGCATTGATATCATGCTTTTAATATAAGATCTGATTTCAAAAAGTACAAGAACGTTTTTTAAGTATTGAATCGTAAAATAAGGCTCCATAGTTACATCAAATAGATTATTGCATGGCAGTATTTTTTCCCGTTATTTAACATGCTTATTAAAAGACACATTTTTATTTATTTTAGATATCCACTTAAGTTGCAGTCAATAAATACTATTTTAGTCCCACACTAAGACCGAGTCTTATGTCGTGGGTATCAGAAACTACCTACTACTTTTCACAAACACCCAGACTTGAAACAAATACTTGTGGATCACACAGACAATTATTTCGGTGCGGGGATCGAGTCCGCGATCTCTCGTTTCACAACCGACGTCTTACCAACTATGCCGAAGGCTGTTTATAATCATACCTTTTCGTAGTTCCCCAGCTTCGTTTCTTAATTGTATGTTGGAGCCGTCTTCGCGCCTCCACAGTATCCGCGGCAGTGGTCTTCCCTTCGCCTTGCATGAAAGACTTGTGTCTTGACCTTCGCGAGCTACCAGGTCTCCGCTGGTACCCTCGTCCAAGATGTTTGGAGGTACTAAGACAAAGAAATTGAAATTTAGTAAATACATACAGATTATTGTTGGTTTCTTACCCAAAAATACCGCCATTTTGAACTTATTAGATATTTATCTAATTGGTCTTAAAATAGATATCTGAGAATAACTCAGATATTTCAGAATTGAAAATTGTGGACGCCATCTTAAACTTTTTTGTTATCTATCCGATATGTCTCAAAATCGATATCTGAGGTACCCCTAGTGTCAATATCCTAAATTTAAAGTCAAAATTGAATATGGTGGCGGCCATCATGATTTTTTTAAAATCCAAAATAAATATTATTGTGCTTTGTTTACGATAGAAGGTGGGTGAAATAAACGAAAGTTTTATTGAAATAAAACTATTTTTACCACACATTATAATGAATTTAAAAAATACTCGACCGATTCTAAATAGGGTATTTTACTATGATTGATTTTTTGTATTATTTTGCGTACAAACACAAATACCATTTCTGTCAAAATAGTATTAAAGGAGCTTGTAACATGAGGCAAATTGGTATTTCAAATGAAAGAGTGGGAGCGTAGTGGGGACACCTTACCGTCTCTTTCACACTCGCACACTGTAATGCATATCAGGACTAGTGACGTCACTATTTTTGTTTTGCATGTCTTGTACTCACATTACAAGTTTTAAACGTTTCTAACTTGTTTATTTGTGAACGAATTTACAAAATTCTTTGTTTGCTAGATTTTGGATATGGACCTTTTGATAAATACAATTAAAAAAATTGAGTATAATACCCAATTCAGTATAAAATAGTCGCTTCTCGCTGTTCCTATGAAGTATTTTAAACAACGCAACGTATTTTAATGCAGTTTTCATCAATAGATAGCGTCATCGAAAAGGAAGGTGTATACGTAAAGTCTGTTATTATTATTTATTGCACTAAAATGCACCCATACCAACTTGACTAAATAAGGAAATAATTTTGTTTTATTTTGCCAAGATGGTACGAGGAAACGCACTAATTGTATAGGTATAACATTAGCAATTTCTGGTGTGGAGTCGAGTGAAAGAATACCTGCATCCAGGCGAAGGTGGGCCGGGACGCTAGTTGATTAATAAGTAGGTATACTGATGAATGTTCCAGTTTTATTTTAAGTGACAATAATGTCTTCAATTGCTTATTACAGGTACGATAGCACGATAATATTGTTGCTTTTCACAAAGATGGGTGAGGGAATGCAGGGTTGTGATGGGCGGTGAAAACTAAAGTAAAAATGTGTTCAGCAGTATCACTTACGAAACAGAATAAGTAAGATAAAAAATATACTTTTACGTAACTAATACGTAAACTACTTAAGTAAAATAAAAAATAGAAATATTTTATGGACTAAGCCGCTCGAATCAGCAGATACCGTATCATTTTGTTGCTCAAAAACTATAAATTGAAACGGTTCTGAATAAATCAAAACGAAGATACATCTGTTTTAGGAGCAACAACCTGCTTCATATTTATTCAGATTCAAGGAATAACCCACTCTGTGTGTAAGGCAAGCACGCTTTGCTTGAGCAAACCGAATTAAATTTCATATAAAACAAAGAAATTTAATAGAAAACGACCCAAAAAAGGGAAATTTATGTACCTGTCGGGATATACACGGCCGTGGGAATAAATTTCCAACGGGAAATAATGTCTACTTATTCGTTTTTCTCTCTCATTGGGCGCTTTACATAAATCTTATGCGGTGAAAATATTTAATATTTTATTTTTATTTGTTGATCTGAGATTGCGATACGTTTTAAGAATTGCTTGTTTGTGTTACAATTTCACGGAGAACGCGTTAAACAAGATACAGAGCTTGGATACACGGCTCTCGAGTGTTCAATAATATTTAATCCAACGTTGTGCTTCTGGCATTAGCACTGTTGACACTGAAAATAATCCTTTCGATACCGAGCTCTGTATTATACTGGTACCATTGACCATTGATATCTACATATTGATATCATTTTAGTACTGGAAGTGAGAAATAGACTATTTTAATTAATAATGTTCATTGTCAAGACTTGCGAACTGTAATTAATCTAACCTATTTAAAACTTTTACTTTATTTTTTCTATTTCGTCATTCGCATTTTCTACATTAACTCTCAAAACACTTTTGAAATCCATTCCACTTAAGTTTATGATCGGTTAAGCACTTCATGACTAAAACAGAAAATTGTCATTTAGCGCTCAATATAATATTTTCTTTACTTCTGAAAATCATCATTTCCATAGCTAAATAAAATTCATGAACTGTGAAAGAGAAAGCAAGTCGACATCTTATACTCATTTCTATGTATTTATGAGACTTGGAATATTATTTGGGTTGAATGAAGTGCGTATCACATATTGCTTTTACTGTAACAAGCCGGGAAGAAATAGAAGGGCTCATGACAATGTTGGACGAAAACAGTCTATCATTCTAATTAAGTCTTTCAACAAATATCACAATGACTTTTTAATCAAGACACCTTAGTAACAAAATACCTGTTTATACTTACTTAGTACCCAAAGTCGAGACAGAATAATAGAAGATGTGTTTCATCTCCATCAAACACAGACAATTCAAGTGTTATCTCAAATTATTCTACGTATTTGAATAATAATGGACGCTTAATTAATATTGATTAAATTATAGTAAGCAATCACGTTCCAATTTCATTATAAGTCGTTTCGGAGAATACAAAACGTCAAATATGATAATTTGATGATGGAAGTCGTCAACTCACTGCAGGAGGTATATGGGTAGATAAATAGATTATAGCTTCTTGTAATAGGCAAGATACTATCCAAATGATATCACAAAAACTATGACCAATTCAGTAATGTGTATTATAATTTTAGCCGGAATGGATAGTTTTCAGGATGTGCACTTGCAATATGCATTGTATATCATATATCGCGCTGTATTCTTCAGATACACTTTTTTTAATGTGATGAATGGCGAGACGAGCTTGCCATTCGCCTAATGGTAAGCGATACGGTCAAACACCATGACTTACAAAGCGATGCTTGACATTCCACTGCCCTCGCGATCCTGAGACATACGATGTTAAGTCTTATTCTGGCCAGTAGTTTTCTGGCAATAACGTCCTTCAATCCGGAACACAACAGTGCATTTACACTGCTGTTTGGCGGAAGAAATAGACATTGCGGTGGTACCTACCCACGCGGCCTCACACATATGAGATACATATCACCAGTAAAAGTCCTTTTTAAAACTATGACATTAAACGTTTATAAAAAAAATATCTAGTTGTTAAGGGCTGTACTAAAGCTCTCTCAACATTAGATTTTAGTGGTACTAGAAAAGGATCGTGCTAAAATGGAAAAGAAGAGGAAAATAGGACTTAAATACGCATTTAAAATATCCATGAATAAGAAAGGAACAAGTGTGTACTAGCTTAGGGATTTGACTTCGGTTAGTTTAAAAATCTTTAACAGAATATATTGGTGTAAGAGAGAAGTTCTAAAATCGCGTTGAATACACTATGGAATTACCATTTGTAGTACAAAAATGTATTAGGAAGTATGTATGTATGTTTTATACAGTGATTACTATCCATCTGATAGTATGTGTATTACAATCTAAATCGAGCATTTACCCCTGCGAAATAATAGTCTCAAGCTGGTCGACACACCTATACTGGTTTTCTCAAAATTGGATATTACTGTTGGCAGGTCTCTCATATGTGAGGGACCGCCTGAGTAGGTACCACCGCAATGTCTATTTCTCCCGCTTAACAGTAGTGTAAATGCACTGTTGTGTTCTAGTTTGAAGGGTATTGTAGCAATGGTAGCTACTGGACATATTCAGATTCAACATCTAATGTCGTAGGATGGCGAGCGCAGTGGAATGCCAAACATTGCTTTGTAATTCATGGTGTTGTTTGGTTTTCTGCTGTCAATGAGCGGTGTTATAGCTTACCATAACGCGAATGGCATGCTCTTCTCGCCATTATCATAATCAAAATATATATATTACACTCCACTGGCTGAAGCCGAGAGGTGACCCATTGGTATGGATAATTAAGATAGATTTTCACCAACGTATACGGTGATACCTAACCTGACTGAATATCCTGCCACTGGATAAAATCTAATATAACTTTGCTCAACCCGGAATTTCAACCCGAGACCTTAGCTTTGCAAGCGTACCGTAGTACAACTACGCCACCCAGGCAGTCGGATAAAATTATCTTTTAATACAATCTAATAAAAACCAATAGTTGCTATTTTTATACCGAAAAATTTGTATAGTTCATTTATTTCTTGATAAACAACAATACTGAAAGGAAAAAAGCTAGCAACACGAAAGAACTCAGATAAAATCACTTCACGTCTACAGCGAAAAGTTAACCGGGATACAAATTGCTCCGAGGCACTAACTTAGCTTTTGTTTCATCAAAATATCTCAAATAGTTCCGCAACTGAATTTCTAGCATTCACTGCTAGTAGTTGGTGTCGTTACTTTGTAATCTGTTTAAATTGAGTTATAACCCCAGGATCACATGGATTTGAAGTGGTCATTTGGAATTTGCTAATGAGCATGATTACTGATGTCTATTTTTTTTATAGATTAATGAAGTTGAGACATCTAGAAACCTAGGTGTGAGATAGGTGCAAAAAAATATAACGAATATTGGTGGTATTTTATTCCTTCTGGAACGGCAAAAGTTGTTAAGTATATTTTTCCTAATGACACTTATTTTGTAATTCTACTAACGAAAGTTAAAAATATCGTTTGCACAAAAAAATATGACAATATACGTATAAATAAATAAAATAAATAATAAATACACCCAACAGCCACATACATAGTCCTGACCCCACACTAAAATCGAGTCCTTGTGTCGTGGGTATCAGAAACTACGAGAGACTTTTCGGTCTCACAAACACCCAGACCCGAAACAAATACCTGTGGATCACACAAATATTTGTTTCGGTGCGGGGATCGAACCCGCGGCCTCTCGTTTCACAGGCGGCGTCTAACCAACTGCGCCACGGAGGCTGTTAATGGCAATATGTTAATAGCATCATCATAATTTGATTTAGCATTCTACAATAGCATAGGCTTCATGTCAGGGACGCTATATACACAATATGAAAGATAGATCATACCAAACCCTTTACACCAAATATTCGTGCCTAGTAAACTTTACATTCTCAGTGAAGCCGCTAGTTAAAATCCAAACACAAACAGCGCAGGTCAAGCTATAAAACGAATCAAAGCTCGCGACTGCCACTTCGGCATCGTACAATGTGCGAACTGTAAATCAACGGGGCGTTTCCGAACAAAACAGTGCAATACGTGGGAGCACGCTATTACGTGCCGCACGGTGCCAAAACTCGATGGACTCTCAGCGGACCAACAAAAAGAATGGGTTATTAAAATCATTAGCTAGTTGGACTTTTTGGTATTAAAATTGGGTTTGATATTGGCAGTTTTATAACATGCTCACGCTGATAGACAGGTATGTATTCCCCGTCGGAAATATCTGTGGACCTGAATAATTGACGTCATTGGAACATAAGTTCAGCAAATTCAAAATATAGGTTAAACAAAATGGAATTCATATAGAAAAAAGAAATAGAATTCGCATCCATCTCAAAACGTTTTTAATGTAAAATAACATAGTAGACAAGGGAACACAAAAAAATGAAAAGTGAACCGCATTCAGCTAGGTTCACAGATATTTCCGACAGGTTATAAGTACATATTGACAACCACAGATTGCCTAGATAATTTCCGCCTCGAGATACCGGGCACAACCAGTCCCGGGCAATTGAGGATTTCAAAAATCCGTAACTCGCACAAAGTGGATTGGTTGATGGCGAATATTAAAACAACACATTCTGGTAATTATTAGCGGTCTATGTACGGCAGTAAACTTAATTAGATCTGATATTTTCAATCTTAAATTGAAATGTTGGTAGTCTTTAACAATCGGCGATTGCCTGCTAGCATCATCTTGACGGTTCTAATAATGAACGGAGCCTATAATTTGATATAATTAACGGTAATATAAGCTGACAAACTAGGTGTAGTAGATAGGGAAAAGTTTATAATATAATTTAAGTTAAGTATCTGCACCCGGGCGAAGCCGGGCCCGGCCGCTAGTGTGTTACAAACTTGCACCCATGTATTCTGAGAGTAAATTATTAATTTGTTGCTTGTTACACGATATACCTACATATATTTGTATTTACATTAAGTAATATTGTGCTGTATTGTATCATGATATTATATCTTTTAATTAATTATTTGTAAATTGCGTAATTTCTGTTGAATGATGTTTCAGTAAATATTAATTTGTTATTGTTGCATTGTTCCGTCCGTCTTTTGTCCCCGTAAATACAATATTTTGTTCTGTAAAACTTGTAATCAAGGTAAGTAGTGCATAGTTCTCATTGTGCATTCATTTCGCTTGCGAAATAACATTTTGTAAATATTTTTGTATATATTTTAAACTACCCATTGTAATTTTATCGAATAATTAAATATTAACTATTGCGGATTTAGCAATACTTACATACAATATTTCTATATTTATCTTGTTTAAAAATAAATAATACAAAAATAAGCTCAAGTTAGTATCTATGAAGGGGCAGGCAGAGATGCCACTAGTTTCATAAATAGTTGGCCAAGCCTATATTCACCCAAGGTGTGACAGGGTCTAGCCTGTTACCTGCCAGGCAAAATTAATTCAAGTCCTAAACAATCATAATTATGTGTTTTTTCACAAAAAGTGTGGAGTATCTTTGGGAATGGAAGCCAGGACCTTATGGTGCAGCCCATAGATGTTGTTGTAAGACCCATATTTTATATAAACCGAAATCTATCACGCCAACACAAGACTTATTAGAATAATGACCGGCCTATCGCTAGAATTTTCAGTCTAACCAAGCTAAACTGTTAGGCTTGGTAAAAAAGCATGCAGAATCAATCATTTTTTCCCCAAAACAATATCGAATATCGATTACACACACATTACACCAAACACGCTTCCATGAGATAAAGCCTGTAATAAATAATAGGTACTAACCGGATTATTTGTAGTAACATTATATTGGATATAAGATGTCTGATCGGCTGCCGGCCAAGTAGGTCGACGACACCGTACAGGTAAGGGCGGTAGGATTTATCCGGAAACCTTGGCACGAAGTCCACAAATCCATATTTCGCGGCCATAAGGCTGATGCTTACAAGGAAAATTTCTTATCTCACTCTTTGTTCGCCATAAGCGGTAGGAAACTGCTTCAGTAAACGGATATTTGTTGTTGTGAGGGGATCGTAATGGTACACGGCATTTCCCTTTCCGTGATTTTTGTGCTTTATTTTTGTGTCAATTTTTTTATAAGTTTTGATTTATGAATTAGTCAATTAAATTTGTATGGGATAGTTGACATATTATTTGAATTTTCGAGATAATTAAATAAATTAAATAATAGAGGTGTTTGATAATTGAATAATATTGCAGGTCAATTTTTAGACACCGACAGAACATAATTTAAATAATAATCAAGAATATAAATATTAAACTTATTTTTCGATATGCATTGCATAGCAAAACTAACAGATGAAGAAAGGTACAAAAAACTATTGATGTAATAAAAACATAAAACCGCTGGAAACGAATTCCAGTAAAAATGTCTGCGGTAAACGTAAAAAAACAGATGATACACCGGCAATAGTCAAACAAAATGAATGAATATTTAGAAAAACCGATGACATGGAAAACTATTGAATCTTTTGTCAAGTCTGGCGACAATTTATTTTCCAACTAAAACGATTTTAGTTGGCTTCACAAAACGGTGCTTTTTGTTAAAAATACTGATAAAGAAATCTTAATTAACGCTAACACCGAGAGCAATTACTGCTCTTATTTTCCATCTGTCTAGTCAAAAAGCTATCAACCTTTACTATATTTTAATTAAAATCTTGTTCGCTACATTTTGAGTGTAAAGCAGAATTGTTTTAAGAAGAAAATATTCAACCTCCATTTGGACTGATCCTCAGAAGATAAATTGGAGTTTATCAGAATATTATTGTACATATTATACACTGATACTGAGATGATTAGAGTATTATAAAAGATGCTTAACATATTAATAATACTTTATGTATGTATCAAACACTTCTTACCGAACGACTCCCATTATAAAACTAGACAATTTCTGCTAGAAAAATACTCATTTATTAACCAGTTTAGTTGCGTGTAAAGCTGCAATTCAAATCAATTTTAATTGCAATAAAAATAGGGTGCATTTTAGCTATTTCCTCAGCGTAAATGAAAACATTGAAGTTGCTTTACTCCAGAGTCGAAGTTTTGGTGTTCCCGCGTAAGTTTCTTGACTCATTGTTCTTGATTTATACCTATCTGTTTACCAATTACTGTATGGTTAAGTCATTACACTATGGTTAAATAGAATGTCTTTTAAAATATCGTAATGGAAACGGGGGGCCTGAGAGCTATCTCTATATCAGCCCATATACGTTCCACTGCAGGCACGGGCCTACTCTACAATCAAGAGAATCGATTGAGAGTGGTTAGGCCATATAGTCCACCACGGTGGCCTAGAGCGGGTTGGCGGGCTTGCATACCGTAGAAATTCTTTAAAATCCCTACGGTAAATCGAGAGCTACCTACAAGAATGTAAAGAATATAATCGGTCTATCTGTTGGTAGAAATATTGTAATTTTTCAGTATTTTAAGCCACGTATTTTATAGCTTTGGGGTGTACACCAACCCAAACTAGTTTAGAAAGGTAGGCTAAAGCTTAAGCACTTGCAATTCTGAATTAGGCCGATGATCAGCTGACTATACATCGACTCATATAGTCTAGATCAAGAATGGGTAGGCATACCTGTACATTGACACAATCGCAAAAAACCTATAAAAAGGCATTAAAAAATTACGTTTAAAATACCCAATCAATCTATATATCTATTCGGCCACAGGAATTCCACTGCTGAACATACGCCTTTCCCAAGAATCTCCACATTGACCTGTTGGAAGCGGCCTACATCCAGCGACCAAATATATAGCAAATACCCAATAAAACTACCAAGAAGTGATGACTTATAAAACAAGAAACGCCTTATTAACGTAATACCGCTAGAAAGTCCAAAGTCGTATTGTAATGCATGAAATGTTTGTAGGTATTTTCTTCCTTGGATCCGCTTTTCTCCGTCGTCTTCACTTTGACCGATTTTCCGCCTCCATTGTAGTCTCTCTAGCTATTTGCCCGACTGCGGTAAGCGGAGGGTGTATTGTGTTTACAATTCTATGTGTTTGTGTCGGGGCTATGTCAATGCCAATCTACATACGTCTGACGATGCACTTGCCAATATGGCTGTCTTGGAAAACTGAATCAAGCATGTATTTTATAGTTATTCAGTGGCGTGAAGTATATAAGAAAGTAATAAATAAATACTCCTAACTAAATAATAAAAATACAAGTCTTCTGTCGTATTTATCGAAAACTACAAAAGACTTCGGTCTCACAAACAGCCGGCCCCGAAACAAATACTTGTCAGACATAATAAGTTGTTTCGGTGTAGCGGATCAAATCACGGCCTCTTGTTATCTAGCCGCCGTATTAACAAGTGTATTACGTAGGCTATCTGATTAATTTCCTAATACCATTGTTCACCACACAAGAAAGAAAATTAAAGGAGCTTAAAATACTCATTGTAATTAGCGGTCTTAAAGATATCAGTGTTTTTATTTTATTTATATTCTACTGCTGGTAAAAGACCACTCTCCTTTCCAATTGTCGCGAACAGATGCTAATTGCCAATACGGAAGAATAATAAATTAATATTTATACGACTTACCTAAAACATCAACACATCCGATCTGCTTCTTCATAGTGCTGGTATTAATCTGGCACATGTAGCAGCCGCGGTCTTCGACCTTCAGCGGTCTGATGTGGAGTTGCCAGGAGCCTGGCGAGTCGTTGGTGACGGCGTAGCGGGAGCTGTGCGTCACCAGACGAGTGTGAAGGGTCAGGATAGTCTGGTCATCCGCGCGGATCCACGCCACCTGAAATGGAATTGAAATTAGGGTTCTGTCGCTTTTTTGTAAACTTTAAACAGAATAGCAGTTTTGTATTGTGCGATATTAAAGAGAAGAACATTTCTGGCAAATACATAAGGCAGAGTTGAATGGATGGACATTTTAGCCGATTCGATCTGTTTTTCATTTCAAACTCAATTATTAGACATTTCTATAGAGCTGTAAAATTATAATCGTCTTCAGCTCCCTGAGATACCTTCTTATCTTCTTGTAATCATACCGAATGAAATGTGATAGTAAAATTTATGCATTACGTCGATTTTTAGGTAACTGATACCTTCCAGCTAGCATAATTTAAAAGTGGGTTCAACCAGCAGAATGATTGTATTTTTTTGGCCAATGATACTCGTGATTACTTCACAATTTATATTCCATTCTGATCGTATACATTTGCACATACCTAATTGTATAATTTCAGATGTCTGTAGATTGTACCTTAATCGTAGTGCTTGCACTATGCGGGCTCCCAATCAACCTCGAGGTACTAATCCCCGCAAATTGACATTATCAATTATAATTAAGTACTAGTGAATAGTATTATTGGTGAATAGGGGACAATTGTTATGCATAAACTATACATTATCCGTAATTTAAAAGATTAAAAATATTGTGAAGAGACCTGTGAATTGTCGATACGAATTTCAAAGGTATGTTTACCAACTCGCACTTTCATAGTGAGCTGAATTAACAGGCAGCCCGATAAACACAGAAATGACACGTGCTTGAGAGTGGAACATATTATAAAACCTTATGCAGAAAATACGCACTAATTTTTGAACTGTAATTCTTTTTTTATTTCAAAAATTAGATGTCGATACAGAACAACACAGTCTGTAGCCTATATTCATTTTATTAAGTTGTATGGTTTCCTCTGTATAGAAAATACCAATCGACGAAGACTGTTAATATTTTGATAAAAAATACGCAATGCTATGAATGTTATGAAAATGTTTTATCTTGTAAGGTTGCTTTGAAACAAAGCAATATTTCATTGAGCTTTTTCGTTTATATTTTTCAATGTTTTCTTAGTAAAAAGGGATCTTTACTCGTATAAATAAATTCAAGTTTACCTTTGCTGTTTATTTTAGGCGGCGCGGCGTTTTCACTAATATATTTTTTTTTTATTGGGAAGCATGGCCTGACGAGCATGCCATTCGCCTGATGGTAAGCGATACAACCGCTTATGGACAGTAGAAACCAAACAACACCATGAATTACAAAGCAATGCTTGGAATTCCACTGCGCTCGCCATCCTGAGACATAAGATGTTTAGTCTCATTATGTCCAGTAGTTATTCTGGCTACAACGGCCTTCATAACGGAACACAACAGTGCATTTACACTGCTGCGGAAGAAATATTTAATGCGATATTACCTGCCCAGGTGAACCCTGTGAGAGACATACCACCAGTAAATTATTATGAAAGTGTGTTTATCCTTTTTAAAGAACCAATCGGAATATTTCTTTGTTATGTTGGCTAGAGAAACCCATTCATTTACTTTTGATCGCGGAAGCAAAAATTTTAACTGCAGGGGCGGGCTCCTAGTATCGTATATAGAAATCCGGCTGTAGTCACAGTATTTATAAGGTGTGGTTTGTAACTTCGATGTCATACGTAATAAAGCAAACACTTTTACGAACTATTGTCGTAGTAACTAAGTAGTTGGCAGCTCATGATAAGCATCGCAAACTGTAACCCAGCATATAATAAATTGTCGTACTCTTATCAATTACTCTATTACCAAGTTTTTATTGACAAAATACTAAAAATGGTTTCAATACCCTAGATTTCATTCCAAGGCCACAGATCCTAATAAAAACGTGTTAGAAATATAAATTTTTCTTCATAAAAATATTGTTCCGAAAGAAAAAAGTGATTTAAAGAGCGTATAAAGTAAATTCGTGTTTCGTCAGGAATCGAGTGAATTTACATTAGATTTCACTCCGGCGGGGATGTTGGGGAAGCTCACAAAAAGAACATCATTTTATTACCTCTCTTTTGTACTTATTCAGCTCATTTTAATCCAATATTGGATACGAAGGGCTTACATTATTTATACTAAAATGACAAAATATAATGCACCTGGTAGTAAAGTGAAATGTAAATAGAGTACATAAACATCAGATATGCCAACCTGTTTAAAGCCCTGATTCTTGAACAATAATAATACACAAGCTGAACCCAAAACCGTTAATACATCCGTGGTTCGTTTACATGTTTTTGGCTCTGTAGTGTTGTTATACGAAAGGACACGAATAAGATAATGTACAAAACTCATAGCAAGTTACCGTGTCGTCTGGCAATAATTGTACAAATTTATTGGTGGTGGGTCTCTCATATGTGAGAGGTCGCCGGGTAGGTACCAACGCAATGTCTATTACTTCCGCCAAACAGCAGTGTAAATGCACTGTTGTGTTCCAGTTTGAAGGACATTGTCTCCAGAGTAACTACTGGACATAATGAGATTTAACATCATATGTCTCAGGATGGCGAGTGCAGTGGAATGCCAAGCATTGCTTTGTGATCCATGATGTTGTTTGGTTTTCTACTGTCCATGAGCGGTCTTATCGTTTACCATAAGGCGAATGGCATGCTAGTCATTCATCACAACAAAAAATCTCATCATAAAAAAAAAACGTATTTCTTGGGTTTTAGATAATGTGAAATCGCTATATCCTTTACCCTGGGACACAAATCTTATTTAGTTCCAAAACTAGCCTATCAACTATATAGTGTTGAACAAGTTAGCCCAAAGACAAGCGACTGAGTCCTTTGGCAATAACTCGGTGCGATGGGCAGTTTAATTGTGGACACCTAATAGCTTTTGTGATCGAAATCGCCTTAGAGTTTGGAAAGCCATCGATGAACTTTGGATTAGTGATCGGGGCGAACGTAATCCAATGGTTATGTAACGAAGATTGGGTCTGATTCTAGAAAATTCTATCTTCATTCGATTCGTTGATTTTGATTGGATAGGCACGCGTACTTATTGTTTTAGCGAAATAAAGGTGAAATATTTTTGGGTGGAGTAAAACTGTGGAATGAAATAAATTAAACGTCGGTCACTTGTATTGATTGATTCCGCCATGTTTTCATATGTTACGCTATACATCGGTAAGATGTATTATAATAATGTCACATTAACTCCACAAGTACATATGTATGAGATAATGAGACGAATAAGAAAATAAAGAACTGGGATACTACCACATGCACATTATATTTAATTATACTATTAAAACTTGTCTAATTTTCCTTTATATTCACACAGAACAAACTGTAATAAAGTAATACTTCGCATATTTTATATCTTTTCCATCCGATACGAACATTTCCTTTTGCGTCGAACAAATGTGTACAATATTTTTAACATTTTCACAGCGCGCTCGCCACGGGTTGTAAATTCAATACGTAAATTCGCATAATTTCGCGATGACTCGTGATTTTTTTGACGTAATCTTGTTGTTATATTTTACGATTGTAAATGTGTTATTTGCATTGGATATTGAATATTTTATGTATTTTGTAGATAATATATACTTCATAAATATTTATACGACGGTAATGGTTAATGAGGTTGCTGGATGCGAGCCCCTTCTAAGGAGAGAGAAGCCCTATATAATCATTATATACTTCAGTTGATGGTGATGTTATAGGTGATGATGATAATTTCAAGTGGTAAAGCCACGCTGTAGCTAGTCTTAATTTCCACTGCCTGACAGAAAATCGATTTTAACTAATAGCTTTGCTTTCACGTTCGGTTTAGTTAGTTCGATTACAAAAAGCCCGTTCCATGCTTCATTCTCAAACGTAGTTTAACTGTTTTGGGTGTGCACAAATGGCTCTCACTGCTAAGTTTTCGTTTTCATATTTATTTAGCGTTGACAACTCGACGTGACTGCACAATCGCGAATCAATTGATGTTAATGAATTAGGTGTCAATTGAAATGGAATTTAATAAACTACAGAGTTTAGTATAAAAGATTTCAATAATCATGACAACCTTAAGATTTTGTTGCAATTACTAAATGAAAGCAGTCAGGATTTACGACTTTAACACACCGTGGTCGAATTCTGAATCCCCATCTGGTCCCAATTCTGAATTCTAATCCATGTAATTTCAACACAATAGAAATACATGTATAATAAATATACCCGGTGAGAGATAGTCGTAAAAGTTTCTTGCACATCAATACTTAAATCGGACTGGACTGCATTTACCAAGGGGTCAGTGCGGTCACATTGCCGTGCTAATATAAATAAAACGAAATTACATTCAAGCAGCTGATTTATAAATCTCTCTCCCTCTAAATGAGAATTTAGTGCTTTCAAGAAACACTTAAAATATGAGGCAACAAAAGGATTTCCCAATTAAATAGCGATATTAATGACCACCTCGAAAAACATTACGGGCGTAACAATGTGATTTGTGTCGGACAGTAGGTAAGCTAGCTCGTGAAACATCCCAACAACTGCACAACGTCTAGTATTATTGGTATTTATTGGCCCATCGAGTACCGTACGCGCTTAAATCAACAAAATTAGTATTTACTAACATTACGGTATACGAGATTCGAGCATGATTCAATTTTGTGCTGGCCAGTTATAATTTTGAACCGGTTTTGTTTCTGAATAAACGCTGATGTTATTTGTAGATTTATTCGTCTTGCCTCCGTATTTATAGCTGTTTAAACATAGTTTAGTAATTTTGCATTAGAATCAAAATGGAATAGTTTATCAGAGGTACTTTTTACAGGTGTTAAGTTTACTGGTGTTAGGTCTCTCATATGTGAGAAGCCGCCTGGGTAGGTGCCACCGCAATTTCATTTTTTTTCCACCAAACAGCAGTGTACATGCACTGTTGTGTTCCGGTTTGAAGGACACTATAGCCAGAGTAACTACTGGACATAATGAGACTTAACATCTTATGTCTCAGGATGGCGAGCGCAGTGAAATTCCAAACAATGCTTTGTAATTCATGGTGTTATTTAGTTTTATACTGTCCATGAGCGGTCGTATCGCTTACAATCAGGCGAATGACATGCTCGTCTCGCCATTCATCGCAATAAAAAATAAACTACCAGGTTAATAATTTTTACTCTGTTGAACAACTACGAAAAAAATTTAAACTTCCAAAAACTTTTTATTTAACAGGATGAAATACATCTTAGCGAATTTTGAGAGACTTATACATAATTTAAACATTAATGATAAGTAAGACTCCTTAGTCTTCCAAGTCTTGACATAATAAGGCGAGAGCTAGCGGTCATTGGACATTTGTATGCTAATGTACGTACTTAGCAGTTGTAATTATATTTTATAAATCTAAATTAAAAGAAGTTGCACACAGAATGTAATGTATTAAATGATAGAAGGGAAACGGGCTTACTACCGCATTTCAGACGTTTGTTATTTAAATCGTTGGTTAGTGTGAATTTTAGGAAGATAAACTGAATTACTGCTAAAACTTTACTATTCTAGATAATATTTATACGTTTTTTAATCATAAGTGAACAAAAACATAATCAATTATTAGAGTAAATGGTTGCATGAGCAAGTGTTTATATAATATTTCCAATGATTCCTCTTAAAAATATTAAAGAAATATGAGTTAATTCTTTTAAAATGTAAAATTCGCTCAAAACGAGTTTTAATACTTTATCTGCTTTCAAAGTACATTTGCAACTTAAATTACATCTGATTTATTGTCGTAATCCCGGGCTACGAGAGTACCAAGTCTCCTTAAATTTAAATCTAGAAACATTATTCAGTAAGCAAGAAGCATTAACTTCAAACAGTAAAAATAATTAATCTAATTCCGAGTTGAAGGGTAAAATTTCCCTAGTGCCCAAACAAGTCAAAAAGTACATAAAACTGAATAGGTACTTGGGTAGATTTAAATTATGATGAAACGTTGCCAGCTCATGGGAGATAGAATTTGCAAGCGCAGCAGATCTCTTTGTGAAGGAAAAAAGCTGATGCGGAATTGTTGATCCGTACGAGACTTATGAAGTTTCACTTCCAAGGGAATACTAAGTTAAAATTAAATGCGTCGGCGGATTTTGCTTGACGCGTGTTATTTCCACCACATTTCATGTCGCTTAGAGGTTGGTGTTTGATGTAAGCATCGGAGTTTGTTGTCTTTGATGGTTTCTAAGCTAATTTCTTGTGTCAATTAATTGACTTTTTGTTTTTAGATTAGTTCCAATTAAAAGTAAGAGTATGTGAAACTGCTAGTGTAGCGTAGCTATGTTTTAAAATATAGATGACAGCCATTTTCCATTCACAACCACCCCTGGTAACATTGTACCAAGTTTGGAAAAAAACTGCCTAGTAGTTTTGTTAAAAATTGAGATTTTAGTTTTTAAAGTTTTTGATCAACCCGTATAGGTACGAGTCTTTTGGACGCTCAGGTAAGTTCCCGAATCGACCCGAAGTTCAGCGAAAAATAGTATCTATACGGGGTGCCCAAAAATCGTGGAAACCAAATCCACGATTTTTAACAAAAACCTCGCGATTTTTTATAATTTTGTACAATGTCACCTGGGGTGATGAGAAACATGTGAATTAAATAAAATACTATATATTATGTCAATATAACCCGGTATATGTTAGCAACTTGTATTTGTAAATAATGATAGTAATAGACAAATGGTTTGGCAATAATCAGTGGCTATTTTAGGAATAAACGCGGAAGACAAGGATAAATCGTTTCTCGCCCCTGCTAATAAGCCCAGCAAGACGTTAGGTAATAATGACCCTGTATATTTTGCTGTTCACGAAAATCGACCGTTAAGATCGTCAGTTAATTCTCATATATTTTAAGGACTAATTTAAACATACTACTAATCTAAACATGCTTCCATAGAATTATTTAAAAATATGAATCCATTTTATGTTTCCGACCAATTGAAACCCGCAATTCAGGTACCAAAAAGTGCGATTTTATTGAGTTATGTAATAACAAACTAATTGAAAACTTACTCGATATTGCGAGTTATTAAAGGGAATACTTTCTACGGAGGAGACACATCGAGAGGTTTCAAGTGCGCGAGACACGAGAGCCAGCTCAAGAACTTGACTGACGAGAGGGAATTTCTAAGAATAACACAAAAGTATTTGAAGCACAAGAAAAATTTATTTCTACAGTGGATACAATTCAAAAATTACAAACCTCTACGTAGCATAGTAAATATTGATCAATCGAATTCGAAATGAACAATTTAAATACCAAAACAGTCAAAGCAAGCGAGGGAAAATGAAACAATCTATACTTATAGGTAGTAAACAGGAATTACAAAAATATCGGAAAAACAACATCATTTGTAAGACGTCCTTGCGAATAATAACTCGCGAGTTTCCTCAACGCGACGCAACGACAATACCATATAAATAATAACATAAATATGTATGTATGGGGCGTCAATTTACAAACGACTTATGATTACGGAATTCCATGGCGTGAAGCGAAATCGGAAAATCGTAATGAGATAACGCTTCGGCAAAATGCAAATGAATTTGACGGGTGAGTGGGCACACGTTCGCTCCAGATACGGAAGTCAGCAAGTGTGGAACAACATCGGGTACTAAGCATTTGAACGATCGCTGCGAAAAATGCGCGTATACAAATCTACTACAGCTGATACAGAATATTTCAGAAAGGGCTTCAATAGTTGAGGATCGTAGAAGGGGAGGGGTTGCTATAGATTATACTTCCAACCATCTCGAATTTACGCCATTGTTTCCTTCCTAAGTAACATTTCTACATTTAGTACCTTAGGCATTCTCAAATGATTGATTATCACTTCGAGTCGACTCGTTGAATTATTTTTATTGTAACTGTTCTTACAGGAGAATTGATGTTTAACTACACCGCTACCGTTGTTATAACAAAGTAGCGTTGTCCTCCGAAACACGACCCTCGGGAATTAAGGCATGTCTTTACTCACCGGTTATAGTAACTCGAACAAAAAGGTGAGGGAGAAAGTTACGGATTTATCTTCGCACTCGGGACAAAATTTGTAACTTTGTTACGTTTTACGCGTAAATTTATCTTTTTTATCATCGTAAATCATACTCCATTTTTACCATAGTTTTATGTCTTTTGCAGACAGTAGAACTTGTATTACGTAATAAAATTTAGATTATGGTAATTGAATCTAGTTTCTTCATACCAAAAGTAGGACAAGAAACAATATCGATTGGCAAGAAATAAGTTCTCTTGTATATTTGTTTTTTGTTTATTCCTGTCTTGGCAATTCGCACTAAGCCAGTGGTGTGGATGAATGGTTCGAAATAAAACTACGCCGCGACAGCCGAGAAAAAATGACAAAACTTGGGTAACAGGAGATTTCTAAGTAGGATTAAAAAAATGAGGGGAGTACATCGGACCGTGAAGCTTGCTATTTGATGTTTGCTCGGAGTTCGGCATGATGAAACTTTCTCGTCCGTAATATGCGGTGTGTCTTTTACACGTTAACGTGAACAAACAGATCACATCTGCTTAGAATATTATGTTACCGTGTGAAATGGATGACTTGGAAGAGGATCACCTGCGATCGCTCTTCATGTTTCAAAAGGATACTAAGATGTCTGATATTTCTGATTTTATTTATCTTAGTACTTACGATGGTTGGTGACTAAATAATAATGTTTAGATAGCATCGCTTTGATAGAATTGTAGCTGCCTACGTTAATATTCTTGATGGTGCATTAGCACTGCGCTGGTTTGTCGTCAGTTCCAATATGATTGTCGAAGTTAATTAATTTGTAAGTATAATATTAATTTTGCTACACATTTTCTATTAATCTTTCCCACGATGTATTACATTGATGTCTTAGGACAGTGATAAAAAAGATGGCATATTTATCACTGGCAGTAATAATTATAATTGATCAAGAATTCCATAAAATAAAAATGTAACATGAAATAGTACCAATATTTAGACAATAAGATTTTTTTCTTTGAATTTTTATCACAAAACCTAGCAACGCCTTGGGGGTTCTTAAATTTGAATATTAAAATAAAAACACACAACGTTTTCTCTTACAATAGCAACTTATTTAATCAAGTAGATAAAGAGTAGATCAAGTTAAACCAAGGTTACTTAGTAGTAAAACAGTTTAAAATAATATTAATACTGATGGAACACATAAAACATTGTAGTAGCAATGGAAATAATTTTAAATTAATATTTACAATTCTAATTAGACCGTATTTGCATTACATATTGGTTCATTAAGTATTTATTAATTCATCAAAATAATTATAATTAATGATTCTCTTTTTAAATTCGTTATTCGAATTTGATAACTAGTCGTAAATACATATTTTGCTACAATTTTGTCGGGTACATAATATTATAAAAGAAAAATGCACTTAACTACACAAACCTATGTACATCCTAATGAACAAATTTTATTTATGACATGTTATTATTATGTTTCACGTGGGAGAATTATATAATTTCATATTTATTTTGTAAACAAAACTGTATTATAAATAAACAGATTCATCGGTATTCATAATATTAAAATATCTAAGTGATAAATTCTGACAGTTCTCGAGAATTGTTTGTGAAGTAGATTCTGCGTAAATACGGTCGTTATTAAAATTACAATGGCCAAGTGTAAAACCATTATATCGTTACCTCGTCTACTGGTTTAAAGGCTCCAAAAATAAAATACCTGATTCCGCCAGTCACCGGGTCCATAGGTAATGTACTGTTTAAACGTCATTAAGGGTGATCGATAACCTCCAAATGGAAAGAAGATCGTTTGTCATTGAGGACACTAAATGGATCCCCGATAGACAAGGGATATTTACCGACCACTCGGCCGCGCAAAAAGAACATGAAGAATTCAAACAGATAAACTGTACTCAAGTGTTTCGTATTGATACATCATTAATTTTGTTCTCCCGACGCGATATAAATCATATTTTTAAAGGAATGCTTGGGTTATCGCAATTTATTATGGCTGAAGATGCGGATGTGCATTAGCTTTTAGATGTGGTCTATTTATTTGACTCTTGAAGTATGTGACACTTTTATACAAAAATATATTTCTGCGGTTGATTTATTACGCCATAGCAGGCACAAATAATTACGTTTTAGATTTCAAAATCCGCTTTTCGAGCAGAGTACCTAATCTTCTATATTTATACATATAACAAGTTTGTAACTGATCGATGTCAGTACATGGAAGATAAATCAGAAAAACTAATATGCGGGAACTGTATTAACGTAATATAATCCTATGATTGTTGGAATTTTTGTATGTTTATCTGTGCCTTTGTGCTCGCTAATCTCAGAGGGCTGAACGGTTTTCGCTTAAATTTGGTATGAAGGTAACTGACACCCTAGAATAATACACAGGCTACTTTTATCCCAAAAAATGTAGTTTTCCCGTGGGATGAGCAAGGAATTCAAATATATTTGTTTATTTTTTAAACTCGAAAGGGTTGGGATGGGACTAGATTACATGAGTGAGAATAAGACGGGACAGGGCGGGATATAACAGGACGGGACGGCACTGTGCGAGAAAAGCAGAGCAGAGGATGATATTGAGTTTGAATATAAAACAGTACGGTAAATAATGGGTTGCTGATGTGGACAAGATACAAAAAGTATCTGCACGCGGGAGGAGCTGGGCCGACCCCTAATGTACCCATATGTATTTATTAAAAAGGATTCTTTCATCTTCTAATAACATCGTTCGGCAAATCCAATTCTCAATGCACCGTTTTAAACAAAAGCTATTATATTAGATGAAATTAATATGGTTTTAGAAATAACAAAACAAAATAAGTAAAGTCGGCACTCAACAACTCTCGAGTAAATTAAAAATGTTATTAGAAAAAAAAAACCTATTTGAATTCTCCAAAAATGACATTAAAATATTATTTACAAATTATGCAGCATCTTGAAGCAAAAACTGCGCGACGCTGAAACTCAATTTTGAACTCTTGTAACTTTAACCAGCACCACTTAAAATTCAAGTGAGCATATTTTATTAAAGTTTAAATAAGAAACTGGTTCACTTTAAACCTCTTAAGGTATAATTATGGTGACCTTAAAGTTAGTGGAGCTGGTAGCCAGGCGAGCTTGATAAGGCCTGCGAATCACGCTTAAGGAAGACAAACTCCGTTAAGCTTTTCAAAGGTAGCTTATTATCTTGGGGAGTAAATATAAAACGCAACTTCAACCCTCCGTGGTCGACTTAGGCGTGGAATTTTGTAATATTTATCTCCAACATTAAGTTAAGCGTTATGTGGCAGATGTTTAAGTAAAAATAGACCGTGGATATTTTTAGCGAAATGAGCTTTTTTGGGGTTGACTATAATAGATCTTTAAAGGTGATCATTTGTGGATGTTTGTCAGCTAATGGTAAAAGCATAATAAATATTACAACAATATTTTCAATATTAAAACAATATTTTTTGGTATTACTAGTATTCCAGTTTTTATAATGGTTTCTTAGATTTACGCGAATGTTACACATTGAAATAAAACTATTTTTACGGATTTTATCGCGATTTGGTTTAATTGATTTGGGCAGACTGCCTGCCCCGTGACCACGAAAGCTGAAAAGCAATCGAAACGTCGGGAAGTTAAAAAATGTAAAAATTAAACCATAACGCGATAAAATCCGTAAAAATAGTTTTATTTCAATTCCAGTTTTTGTTAAAAATCGATCGTTATAACCAAATCATTACTTCTTGATCATTTGGTTACTCATTGCTTTAAACAATTTATACACACATAAGTTACTTATTACATAACAGAATCAATTTTTCAGAAAGCTTTTTAATCCCGACATTTGTTATTGTAAAATATTTGAATCTAGCGAGCAAACAGTACCGAATGTTATAGCCAAAGTTATAGCAAAGTTACAATAAATGTGAATCTTTTCGTATTCACATAACATGTGATCCGAACTGGTGATTTATGAAATCGCTATTTCCCAGCGGCTGTGACATCTAAGGTGAATTCGCATCTCTAAGACAACGTTATTGCCCGACCTACTTCCCAGTATAAGTAATGTTAGAACGAAAACAATTTACTTTTAAGGGACTAATTTAAGTCTATATTGTTTCTGAGCCTGAATTACGAAATTTTCTTAGAATTTCTCGGAGAAAATCGCGTCGTTATACTAAGATTTCGTGTAGTTGAGCACAATGCGGAGTTGGGATTTGGTGTAAGCCCTCGCCGACATCAAAAGGATGATTTCAGTTATTTATGACTCGTCTGTTTTATCCGATGACTTACCTTGTAGTCTCCGAGATCTGTGACGGAGCAGGTGAGGACCGCTTCCCTGCCTAAGGCGACGGTGACGTTTTCAATTGGTCCCGCGAAATCGGGCTCGGCGTCTCGAAGCGATACTGTGGGACCAACCCGGCCGAGCGGTGATGTAGTTTGGTGCCGCATATTGATCTTTACCACTGC
This sequence comes from Deilephila porcellus, assembly GCA_905220455.2. Taxonomy (NCBI): domain Eukaryota; kingdom Metazoa; phylum Arthropoda; class Insecta; order Lepidoptera; family Sphingidae; genus Deilephila; species Deilephila porcellus. The sequence goes on along the minus strand of LR999986.1, from coordinate 9,043,252 downwards.
AACAAATATTGTTGTTAATCGCTTGCCATTTGACTATAATCATAATTATTTATTCAAGTTGGACATAGCGCGTTAAAATTAGTTAATAGCTTTGTCTATTTTGCTGAATTATCTGTTGTGTTATAAACAGTTAACTGATTACCGTTTTAATTATGATGTGATGTGATTTTGATAACTTATAATTATAAATTAACGTAAAATATTTTGTTTCAAGTACTTTACTAAATAATATTAAATTTAGTTTACAACTAAATTAAAAAAGAACCGTCAATTTGAAAGGACGGCATGCAAAAGGGAAGTGTGAAGAAAAAGTACTCGGTTTAGAGCTCGCTTTAGCGTGTCATTTAGTGCAGGCAAAAAACAGGCAGCTCGCGGCCACAAGAGATGCTCGAGCCTGCGAACTGCGAGCAAGATTCGAGCGGGTTTCATCGGTCGACTTACTCGGCGGTTTTTAAGTACGCGAACTTTACATGATACATTATCGAAAAAATCCGTAGTTTCAAGCTCTCGTACTTCACTTCTACTTCATGACTAGTAATATGGGGCAGAGATTGCGGGTATCATTTTTGATTTTAAATTGATAATTTTGCAACGTGAATTGATGGTGCCTTTTCGGTGTTTTGATATCGTTTGATCTTTTGAATAAACAAGGTCTGGGTCTGATTTCTAAGTCGAATCTTTAAAAACTTTTAGGCAGTTTATCGCTCTAAGAAATATATATTTTTATGATTATATAAAGTCTCATAAAGATGCAAAGGATAATTACCATTATAACTTTAACTTTTCATTGAAATTAGGCACTTACAAGGTCAGACAGACGGCACACTGTCTTTAGAATTATGTTTCTACGAAATTGGAACGTCACAATTTAATATCTAGGTGCTGAATTCTACTACTACGTTGCGGAGATTCATTCAGAATATTTCGTTCTATCCTATTAATGATTACTAATTGTTTGGATTTCTGTTTTTGTACGAAGGTTTTTGTTTTCGTGGTATACATTTGGACATCGCTGAATTTCTTCATTTTTGCGACACGCAATACTAGGAATTAAAACTGTGTAACAAATAGTGTTGAGTAGGACATACAAGAGGTAGTACATTTGTCCCGTACATGACGTCAAAATGTAAGAGCGGCTCAACTTTTTGAAATGTACTACTTCATATTTTGTGTCCCGGTACTCGTTACACTACGTCATTAACTATAGGATGAGAGCGAGAGGTACTAATACCTTCAAAATATCTAGTACGCCTCACTTCAATTGAAGTGGGACATTGTACTAGCTCAGTACAAAAATGAGGCTACTCTTACAAACTCTTTTTCAAGTCATGTCCTACTCAACACTAGTAACAAAGCTACTGCTTATATTTTTAACATATTTTTAATACGGGTTACTTCTACACGGATTGGTTTGGAGCAAACAGGATAATATATTAAAATCCCCACATTGCATCACATTATATATTTCATTAAAGTAAGAGCAAATGACGGTGCAGTAATGAAATTTATTCTGGGCACATCAAGTTGATAGGAAATGGAAACCTTTCGTACCCATTCAGATAATTGATTAATGTGTTGATAAACGACAAAAGCCCGGAGATTCCGCTCCTCTGGGATATCGAATTTATAGATTTGGAATAGACGGGGACATTTTGATATATTTTAGTTTATTGTCATCGAAATATGCCACAGGAATGAAATAGGTTTCTTCCCTTAGTTGGTCTATCAGAACTGAATATAATTAAACATAGGTTACTTCACTAACTATACTAAATCCGGATGTAATACGTATTAGGAAAATTTAACTTAATAAATCTTAAATGCTGCAAACATCAAGCATTTAGTTTGAAGCGTGGAAACACTTCAACCTAGTTTACTTAGAGTATAAGTTATAACGCAAACTAATTTATACACCTATTGGGAAATTATATTTTATTTGCAATAAAGTGTACTTTGGATAGTAATATAATCACAAATTTTAGAATCTTAATACGAACCATATCTTAAGTTTTAATTATATCGACGTACGTGGTGACCATTTTGCTGTCACTATTTAAAAACGTAATAAAGAAGTCGAATTTATTTCAAACACCGAAGACACAGATGGAGACAAACAACTGACATGAGTTTCAAACAGATTTATATTTACACAGGCAAGATCTCGTAAATTGTGCTGCGATCCTAAAAAGGATTAAAAGCTGACGTAAATAGATACAGGGGCGATAGATACGAAACAGTAGTCAGCGACTTCAAACCCGTCAGCTGTCGTGTCAGGAACAAATTAACGACTGTTCAACTTTCTTTTGGACTTTTTCTAATCGTATTTCTTTCTCATTATCGGAGATGAAAGAGTTGTTTCGATGTTCGACTTTGGCAAGTTAAAATTTGTTTTATGGATAATACTTTGGTAATTAACCTTCGGAAGTTTGAGTTTTGAAAGCTAGATGAACGGTAGGCTTAGGTAAATGAAGCTGAACTCGTAACGTGATTACTATGGTTAATGAGATGTGATCCTCAAATAACTTACTATATTGAGGGTATGACACATGTCGAAGACATCGTGATGGATTAAAGAGAACGTTGCGAAACAATCTCTAAAAATAGTTGGTAATTTATTGAGATTAGTATATGGCTGCTTTTTATTTACTTTTTTATGTGGGTGTTTTACTAAAGCGTGTATTTCAGTTTTTTAAACTATTATTTATTTATTTTACTAAAAAACATCGATCTACGGCTATCTTATCAAAGGAAGGCAACTATGCGCAAATTATACACTTGATAATTTAAAAAAAATCCAATTTCTGAAGTTTCTGGTTTAGATCTGTCACAATTTTTTTAAATTATAGTATCGTCATCGGTCCGTGACAAGTATGCAAAAGTCAAGTCAATCCGATGTTTCCAAGTGCTCTAAAATGGACTTCAAAGATTCCGTTACATACATACAGGTGAAACTAAAAAAAGCGTGTTAAAAAAGGTATGAATAATAATGTTAAAAGTTTTGTAACATGACATGGTATATGACGGTATATTTTATACCGTGAAATAATGAGATATTTCAGAGCGACATTGATAGTGATAGCTGTTATTAACGGTCGATTGATAAGGTCTCATGAAAGACTATACGAATAGTAAATATTTCGACTATGTGACTTCGAAACGAGACTTTAATAAAGCGCTACGATTTATCACGACGTCCATAGTGGTCCTTATTCACGCTTGGGATTATCAAGGTGACCGCTCTAGGATAAGTAGGAGGGACGGTCTATTCTTAAGCCGTGGTCATAAATTTATTCCCCTGCAGACCATAGTATAAAGGGAAGCGTGATACTGATCTTTAAGATATCTTCTTATTTTACCGCAATGCTATGGGTGAAAAGGACTATGATAATCGTCAATTTAATTTACGATTATTTGGATTTTAGCAGTTGGTTTTCTTTATGAAATTATTGAGAATTGGTTCCCTGGAAGGATGCATATTAGAACGGTGTATAATATTTAATCAAACTGAACGATTATGCGTGCAAAAGTGCTTCAACGTTTAAAACCAATATTGCGGTTAAACTATGATGTATTTAGTTCTATTAATTTCGATACAGGAAGTCGACAGTTCGCTGGATAAATACACTTAACAGACACATACATAGTTCTGACCCCACATTAAGATCAATTAAGTCTTGTGTCGTGGGTATAAGAAACTACGAGGGACTTTTCGTTCTCACAAACACCCAGACTCATCATATCAAGAACACGATGAGGTCCGATCTATACAAGTAAATTAATAATAATGATGGTTTTCAAAAACACATAGTAATCTTTATTATGTTTAATTATTTTCGCTCAGTCTCCAAAAACTCCAAAGCAAATTCCATTCCCTAACTTTGTGCAAAATATATTACCCATATCAATTACTAAATATATTACAAAATTTACCAGGGAGTTCCTTCCTTCACCACGAGGTTAACTCCGAGCGAATTAATTACAAAGTACTGAATATTTGAAAGCGTTCAACTTTTAATAATTTCTATGGCCTAATATTCTCTACCAATTTTCTCAGTTTCTAAATTAAAGTTATTTTTGTAACACACCTAATTATCATTACAAAATTAATTAGGACAGGGTTTTCTTGTATCGACAGTAGTTCTTTCAGAATTAAACATTTTATATTTCATTATCAGTGATTTTCTTAATAAGGTAATTTCTTATTTGTTCTAGTTTTTATAGAGACATTGTAATGAAGTTATTAATAGGCTTTTTAGTGTTTCAGCCCAAATTCTTCTATTTTTGGAAGTGGGACTGCTAAGTTCAATTGAGATGGTTTAGCCACATTAGCCTATTGCAAGACGTACTTCACACACCAAAAATCAATAGGATACCCACAAAATGAATAGAAAATAAACATTTATTTAAAACTACGCCGAAAACAAAAGAAAAATCGCGGTGAAATGTTCCGTATGAAATTGGCATTCAGATCACGCAGCCGAATCCTTACCTAACCTATTTGTGTAAACATGCAATAACATATAAAATAGTTATTTATGTGACACTGTCGACCCTCAGTCAAGTGAGATCGGAGGTCCGACCCTCTGCCTATTCAAGTTATACGTTATAGGTTCCACTCCGGTAAGCCCGTTGCTTAGATATTTTACAAGTGCGATAAACGATTAAGAAAGGTGGCGTAAAAATGCAAGTATATTGGTAAATAGTTTGTTTTTTTCTTTTGGGTTTTAATATTAAGCCCATATATATGTATCAATGTATAAAATACATATACATCGCACGGTTTAGGATTAGAAATACATATCATTACTTAGGAGATTTTAGGGTAATTTTCTTATTTTAAGGCTTATTAAGTCCGCCAACCCGCACTAGGCCAGCGTGGTGGACTATATGGCTTAACCACTCTCAATCGATTCCCTCGATTGTAGAGTAGGCCCGTGCCCTGCAGTAGGACGTATATGGGCTGATATAGATATAGATTTCTTATTTTACCACGTGTAATTTTTACCCTTACAGTAAGCGACTTTGACGAAAACCATGTTAACGCCATTTCCAAAGTCGAATAAATAGATTTGTAAAATTTCAGGTGTAACTTAGGATCTCGTACTAAACACCGAGTGATTCTGTACGCAGAGAGCAAAATACACATTAGGAAAGTAGAAAGACTCGATCCGTTAGCATCGGCTTTGTAATGTCGTCGCCGTCAATCATAGCTTTGTGTCTTCTTGACACCAACACGTCAGTCGTTGTACAAGATCGGCAGAATACGCGGTACAGTTGCTTTCTCTAGTTACTAAAAAAGCATCGGTAAATAAAATCACGTCAATAACATTGTTTGTATCGAATGTACCAAAAAATAGTACAGAAAACTATTTACCGTCATACAAATACTTATATTGCGAGTAAGCGTTAGCAAATGCTTCAAGCAGAAGGAAATGCAACACGACTTTACCAAAGTGGCGATTTCAGATCCGGTCAATACACATTGAAACGCTACGGATAACTTCTAGATAGATTTACAGGAGCGCCCGTGAATGCTGTAGGATAAGATATTGTATCGGATTTTCTTATAGTTCTCTTCGACAGTATTTCAAACAAAGATTGTTTATTCTCTGCGAAATCCGAGAAGATAAAACTTGGTTTGTTATAAAAGAGTATTCTGGATATCTTGCGTTATAAAGTTCGTTTTCAGATTATATTGAAATTCATTATGAACAAGCTAATGTTTTAAGGGCTTAACAGAACGTCTTTCAAAAATAATTTTTTTTCATTAATTTATTTTACAAATTTCAAGACACCTACATAGTTTTACCTAATTCAAATTTAGCATTGCGTCGCATATTTATCATTGATTGTCCTTACTCCCACGCCATACCAAGCTTGTAACGTGGGCAGCCACTCGTCAAATAAATAATAAATATTAACACAACTTCTTGGAAATGGTCTGCACCCGATATTTTGTGTTTGAAATTGTGACAGTTAATATAAAAACGAAAATAAGTGACCATGCAAAATAAGTAATTTCCTTGTCGTATTTCAAAAGGTCCCCCTGACCACTGAGTAAGGTAGTGTCACAAGCAGCAACAGTATTGCAAAGAGGGGAAATTTAGCATAAAAAACATTCTTTTCTTGCGAAAACAATTGCCGCCCGTGTTCTTTTAAGTGCGACGTACGTATTTCCACAATATAATGAATGTATGTTTGCTGAGTCTTTATTCAGGGCGGTTCTCGTTTTGTTTCATTTAAAAACATCGTTAATGGGGCTGTGTTTTATAAATGATTCATCTTAGTTCTGAGTTTAAAAAGACTAGTTTAAAATCATTCATCTGATAATGCTCTCAAAAGGCGACCTGATTCGTCGGGAAGTCATTGGACTAAATGCTCAGCAGTCTGTTTTGTTTTTGATAATGCAATGTTGCACGAATTATTGAGTTTATTACAATTGGTTGGTGGTAGGTCTGTCAAATGTGAGAGGCAGCCTGGGTAGGTACCTCGGCAATGTATATTTCTCCCGCCAAACAGCAGTGTAAATGCACTGTTGTGTTCCGGTTTAAAGGACATTCTAGCCAGAGCAACTACTGGACATAATGAGACTAACATCTTATGTTTCAAAATGGCGGGCGCAGTGAAATGCCAAGCATTGCTTTGTAATTCATGAGACTGTTTGGTTTTGCTACTATCCATGGGCAGTGGCAAGTGGCAATAGCGTGCTCGTCTCGCCATACATCACAATAAAAAAAGTGGGCCGTATATAGTAACAACAGTTGTGACGGATGTCACTCTAATGATACCATGATAACAAAGCCGATCGAACTCATTCATGCAGATTTGATATCAGTTAATACTAAAACGTTCACTCAAACCTGATTCCAAACTATATCAGCGGTAGCAATATCTACGAACTGACCTAAAACCCCTCCAATATGATATTAATTAAAAACCATAGCGAATCTGTCATAAACGTCGACCAATCTAATTTGATAGCATAATCTCTGTCGGGTACGCACGGCATGTTATAGATGAGGCTACATCCAAGCCTGTTATTATTCTCCCAGGGATTTTGGTAACCGAGTGGTGTCATATCCGTTGATTGTCATAGTTTCGAAATTTGTAAGACCGATGTAGGGAGCAGGTGAATTCCATTGTAGCCTACTAGGAGTTTATTAATTTTGTATCGAAACTTTTAGGATTTTGATCTGTCTGGATGGTTTCCCAGAAGTCTTTATTATTTCAAAGTTTCGCACTGTTGCCGAGATTACTTCCAAGGCTCTTGAAAACAGGTTTGATTTTGTGAATTTCAGGTTTAGTCAATAGATTAAATTTCCAAATTGTTATAAACCCATTCAGAAACCAAGTTAACGAAGTCTGGATTCAAGAGCAGTTTCATACTTTTATATTGAAAGAGGCGATCGTTTTTCAAGGAAAATAAAATCGTACAAAAGCTTGAAGTAATAAATTATCTGCACAGTGTATGTTGTCTTCATTAAATTAATTAATCATGATATTTTGTTAAAATATTCCTTATTATGTCAAGGTTTTAACTATCAATATATCTTTTATACAGTAATTGTATTTGTGGAACACCTACTAAAAGTTAACGAAACATGTCTTATAATTTGACGTCCAAACGCCTTCCAAACTTCAGTCCTTCCGTATAATAATTCCATCCTTGTAGAATCGTGTATTACGAATTTATGAAACACTGGATTACCCAGATTCATATCAAATCCGAAATTTCACGGTTCACAGCCCTTATGCGCAGCCACTGAAGCATTAAGGGATTTTGAAATATCTTTACGTCATCAATATCTATAGACTGCCCCGCCCTCACATTCAGTGCAGGGCGTGTAAGTCACGGTCGACAGGAGCACACATTGATATAGGATTGAGGAAGTATATAGATTATGTACATTAATATTTATTTAATCTAAAATTAACAACTTATATTAGATATTAGACTTATAGAATGCACGAAGCAACGAAGCACGTAGAACGCATTTTAATTGATCGTGTTCTGAATTCAAATTTCAAATCCAGTGAAAAGTGACTCCAACACTTTATGTTCCTTATAAGCTGCTAAGAAAATAAAACAGGAACTGCGCTACTTATTTATTACTTTTAAGGAATACATTGTTGAAATTCCCATACCAATTAACAGTCCATGAGCGCATAGAAAAAGCAATTGATTGGACACACAAAACTTTGTTTGTTAGATCTCTGCACGAATAAATAGTTAGGCATAATAATTTCTCAGATACTGAAATATATTTTTTGTGTAACTTTACATTCCTTTTACGTAACGAACAATTTCAAAGAAATCATCAAGTCTAACTCATTCCGTGTAACTTTGTAGCGGAAGTAATTAATTCTGGGAGTCAAAACAATAAGCTTAATTTCGTGTAATCCGTTTGAGGCGAATTTAAATAAACAAAAAATTAAAACGGTTGTAACAGTAAGCCATTCGGAAGCTAGGAGTTTTTATCACTGGTTACGTCAGGCCTAAATCCTTCACTGTGCTGTCATAATAAATGCTCGGGGAAGAGAGTTAGGGCGTGGGATGGGTTTATAGGTTATAAAATGACGTAAATACTTTTTTGTAGACAAATTAGTAGCTCTATTTTTTCTACATTTAATTAACTCAAAGATGTGTTGGCTGGATTGTGTTACCTGGGAGTAGAATAGCAGAGATTACGTCTTCCAGATTATTTTCACAACTGCTCCGAAAACGGAGTCAGCCGATAGGTTTCGGCGAACAACAAAAATATCGAAAAAAATATCTGCACCTACTGTTCCATATTTCACGTAGCGTTATGACTGAACTTACAGTATGTTGTGAATATTATTATCATATTTTCAAAATTTGCTGTTGCTACAAAGTTTAATACGTTTTACATTGCTGGTTTACAATATGGCAAAAATTAAACTGTATAAACTGCGTTTTCTCTTTTATCATTACTTCAGCATTCAGGGTATTTTTCTTATATTCCAAATAAACATATATCAAATATCTGATAACATTTACCATTCGCAAAAATATTTGGTTTGCTGTGTTCCCAGAAGCAATCGACTGGTTTGGCGAAGTTACTAAATTATTTGCTTCCATTTACACATTATTTGCAATAATTATTGTTGATGCAGTGTGGTTAACATTATTTGATGAAAGTTACCGTGTAAATATCAACGTTCTATATTCATATCGTAGAGACCATGTTGAGCTGACAGACGCGATGTTAACGGTCTTTAATCACCTTCAGAAAATACTAAAACTCATGAAGGATATCACAACAAATTTACTATTCCTACAATAACTTGACGCATTTCCCATAAGAGAATAACATTTTAACCGTAACATAGCCTTAACGTTTTTCTTGAACAAACATAAAGTTAATCCAAGATTTGGTCGACATCAGATTTCACTACAGTTCACCGGTTCTTTTATATAAATTGTTGGGCCGTTTTATCGTCATTCCCGGGAACGCTTCTCGTCCATACAGTTCGAAGTGCGTCGGGTGTTCAGCCCACTTCTAATCTCACCTCTGATTGGTGGCGTTCACACGATTTTTACGATCCCATTACCTCACACTGCTCTGGCTGCGTTAAATTGTGGACGCTAACTAAAGCCACTGGTATTATTCGCTTACCTCCTTGAATTAAAGGGTTCACTCAATTTATAAGGGTACGGGTAGATTGGCTACCGTTGAAAATTGTTTAGATAAGTTTGTTACGGCCTGGTTTATTAGAGCGTGACGTTTTTTGTGGGCCTGTTTATGAGAGTTGATTACGCTGTATTACGAAACGTTCCGAAGGTATTAGAGCAGACTTTACGGGCTTTTAGGTCCGTGACATTTTGATTCATTTTATTTGTTTTGGAAAATGTTTGTTTTCGCAATTTGTAGAGCGATTACTTACTTAATATTTATTTATTAATTTAAATCTTTATTCTACACAAATATTAACAAAACACTATTAGACAGGAACAATAATAAAGAAAAGTACAAATGGCAGTCTTATCGCTCAATAGCATTGTCTTTCAGACAACCATGGGATGGATGTGAAAGAATAATATTATAATTTAACTACCGGAAACTGGTAGCTAAACATATTTTAATTTCCATTGCGCTTACCATCACGCGTGTTGTAGTCACTTTGTCGTACCAGTATTAAAAAGAACAAGGACCACAGCCATATGTACCGTGGCTACATGTCAATAAGCCCCAGCCTATGTTAGGGTCTAGGGACATGATGAGCTGTCTCAGAACCTTGGGACCAAAACGCGCTAGCTCGATGTCGGCAGAGAAGATATGAAAACAAATGTTTCTATTATAGATTATGTTGTAGATTGGATGAAAAGGTGCAAAAAAAGATACATGATAACATTTTACATGAACGCAATATGAAATAATTAATTCAAGCGTAGTATAAATTAACGATTCGACATGCGGGAATAAATACTCCAGGACAACTTTTGTATTCATTTCAAAAATATTATACCACAGCAAACTCTCAGAGGATTTACGAACACTTCATACTAAATTGCTTCGTATTATACAATATATTATATTTATCATTTATTCATAATGCAATTTATATGTTAATTAAGATACATTGTAATCTAGGCTTTGATATAACAGTAATTCCAAACTGAATTACGAATGTAATGAGAATATAAGGTCAATTTATGTGTTTCATAAAATTACAATAATAAATTCAATTCAGACACTAATTTGGCACATAAACAAAAGTAATTAATTTTGGTACTTCAATTGATTACCATACAGATTTCCAAGTTACGGTGCAAGATGTCGTTTCATTATATTTGAAATCTAAAATGCATAAGTAATATCAAAATTCTCATGTAGTTTCTGATGCTCACGACACAAGACTCGATCTTAGTGTGGGGTCAGGATTATGTACATAATACTCGTATGTGACTGTTAGTGGATTAAGATAATTCAGCATTCGCTGACGGAATGTCCTGGAACAAAAACGACCAGGCCCTACTGCTGGATGAATTTGAGTTAAACATGCTTGATGTAAGTTTGGTTCAAAGCATTTTATCGAATCTGAATTCAACCGCTGCCAAGAAATTATGCCGATTAATAATATTCACCCAGTAGCTATCCTTTTATTTTAATTGGATAATTTTATAAATAACATCAGTTAGATTGTTGAAATAATTTTGGCTGTGTAATGTGTAAAACGATACGATGGGGTTGGCATATTCTTCTTGGCTAAAAACACCGAATTAAATAAAGGAAAAAAAGGATTAATATGACGATTTCATTTTTTATTATTACTAATGAAAATAAATAATTATATACACCCAACAGTCACATACGTAGTTCTGTCATACAATTATGTCAGTTTTTAATCGAATTGTAAATTTAACTATGTTAATTAGTACAGCCTGGAACGGCCTTGGCCTCATATATAGGGGCAAACCCACGATCCATATCTAGATTTTAAAATAGACATCGAAGATTTAAAAAAAGATACAATCGATTTAAAACATGCGATCTTACTGATTTTCGTATCTGACAATGATCAGGTTATTTTTACAAATTACACGTTATTGATAAAGTTGCGTTTTACTTGTTCATGCGTTATTATTGCGGGTAGAGGAAGTAAATAGAAAAGGCTACAGAATAGAAATAATTTTACCACAATATCTTAAAAGACAAACAGATGCCAGACTGTTAAAAAAAAGAATCATACAACAAAATAGATAAAAAATACCGTACGACAATTAATATTGTATTGAAAACAAATATTACAGTAAAGTGTAGCAGTTATAATATGTATTTTGTTTGGGCCCATAAGCTCATGCGAAATCCCGTTTAGCAGCAATTACTGAGAAATCTATGTGTTTTCTTCAAAGCCCCGTTCAATTTAAAGTCTCAACCTTATTTCTTTACAAGAAGACAAGATCTATTGGGTTTAGTTGGTTTTATTTCCTTTTGTTGAAATCACGGTATGTATGAAACATGTCACTCTCAATGTTCCTTTGTACTTTATTCCGTTAACTCCTTATAACTACGTCTTTACTCGAAGTAAATGGGATTTTTCTAGAAGCCGTAGAATATTACCTACGGGCGGGTTTTGCTAGGTTATCCGGCAAGGCAGGTGAAAAAAACTGGAAGTAATTAGCTCAAAGGCACCTTTATGTGATCACGAGTCTTTGCAAAAAAGCCTTCTGGAGTCTTAAACTCAAAGCTAGCTGAAATTTTCTTTAAGCCTTCAGAAAAACGAACAACATAGTTGACAGATTATAAACGCATTTGTTACGGTAAAGTTAACAATTACTGATATAAGGACTGTTTCGAAACAAAACACTTCTTTATTTATATGCTAGGGCTGCTCATACTTTGATTAGCATGAATAGAGCTGTCCAATCTGGATGGTACCATCGGCTCTGAATAATCTGACGGGATGTAACAACTTTGCTAATAGCCTTTCGTATGTCCCGAGAAATAACTATCACTATTTCAATAACCTCGATTCTCATAATTCGTCTAGGAGCAAAATGTAAGGAGTGTAAACCGCGAGCGAGCGTTTGATTTGATTTCTCACAAAATCAAAAGATATTTACATTATAGTAGGATTTTTAACATAAGTGTTATGAGTTTGATCATTTTCACATACAAAGTCACCATTCTTTACGCAATACGGTATAAATTATTGAACAGCAATCGTTAAAAATCACCTACACTAAATCAATCGGCTGCATGTTCGGAGTTACTCGTCCATTCACAATCGTGTCAAGATCATCGTTGAAAGGATTGCACGAGGTTGACCTCTTGTACTCGTATTTGTGGTTCTGTGAATCATACACGACAGGGTTCTGTATTATTTATTTTTATACTGTATCTTTTAAATACGTCGGTCGCCACCATCTATTCCGCTGTATTTTTTGACTAAACTAAAATATGGCATGAAGAATTACTTTTGTTTTCTGTCTTGCATCAGTTTTGTATCGCGGGTAAGTTTTATTAATACAAATTTTTAGACAGCAATTAACTGTGAGCCAGACAAATTATTATCAGATTACTATCTACGCGAAGATATCTGAAACCTCTATTGGAGAAAGCAATCTTAGCCGTTACATCAATTATCTGGAACCTAATCTCCAACAAAAACATTTAGTTGATGCAGACTAGAAAGAAAGTACTGATATAATAACCGTCTGTGACACCGATTCAATGAAGCGACTGCACCGAATAAACGATACAAGGAACCTGCAGCTAGCGATATGGATCAACGTTGGCGATTACGCGAAAGTAAAGATATATATCATATGAAATGACTTTTAACACCTTCCATGAATATAATTCATAAACAAAATGAATCATAAACTTGTTTTACGACGCGTTGGAATAACAATTTTTATGATTTACGCACATTCTGCGAGAATTAATAGAGGTAAATAATTTTGACAGTGTTCTATTTGCAGTTGTCTTGTTATAAGATGATATATATTCTAGTGGGTAATTAAACCGTTTTGGAGCACTGAATTCTGAGAATAGGGTTCCGGGTCTTTGAAACTAGAGGTCACGGTCTTGATCCCCGCAGAGGTAAATAGTTATGTAATTGATAAATATTTGTTCCGAGCCTGGATGGTAAAGGATAACGGAATATTGGATACTATAGAAACAAGATACTTAGCACAAATCCAGAATAGGTACTATTTTGACGTCACCTTTTTACATAGTGCACAGTTTTATCTATCTTAATATTCTTTCGATCTCCAGTAATAAAAGCTTTAACATCGAATTTAGACCTTCATATTTTTGTGAAATAAATAATTGAATCCATAACAAAATAAGATTTATTAATTAACAACACCATCATAGCATTTCGGACAGCCAACAGTTGCCGGACAGATCTACAGAACTACAAACAAAACTTTTCATCATGGAGATTCAAAAGGTTGTACCTTAATACAAGATTCCAAATATTAAGAAACAAATCCCAGGCCTGATCCATTTGCATAGAAACAGGAAACCTTGAAGTCTCCAAGCGGCCGTCCCGATGTTTAATTTAAAAGTTTTCGTGAGTCCATTAAATTATATAATTTTCATTTATAATTACTCAATTTCAACATGATACTAAGTTGGGACGAAATTTGCCTGTTTAATGTACAAGTCAAACGGAACTTTCCTCGGGTAGCTGTTATTTTCCTTCTCAGATCAAGTAGCTCAAAGACCATCGACACCGAAGACTATCGAAGTTGGATGAAAGCCGATATTAAACTGAATTTGATTGATAGTGCCATGCTAGCTTAGGATTGTAAAGAAACCGACATTAGTAATAGAACTGGCTTATATTTATAAGTAACGGATTAACGTGCTTTATGTTTTTGGGTCGTATTTTTCATATACAATTTACATTATAAAGACTACTTAGAAATGTTATGTAAGAGTATATAAAAATAACAATCTACCTAAATATTATGATGTTGGATGATTGATATAATACAATTATTGCGGTACTATTACCAAAATTCTTGCCTAAACGGACAAAAGTCAAACAATATTAAGCTGAACGGTGCTGTGCCAATTATGAAATTAAGTTGAATTCAAAGAAATCAGAGCGCAGAGATCATGATATGAAGTTATCCATTTTCAGTTGAGTATACCCATAAATAAAGCTTAGGACAGTTCCACAATATGCTTTCACTGGCCATGTCATGTTAGCTCAATGCTAGATGGATGAATGCTTCTTTGGCTAACGGCCAGTTGGTGTCAGTATTTTCAAATAGTTCGCCGATTTTCTCACTTAGCTCCATTACGGCAATTGCGAATTTGTTTATACTTACAGTTACATTGGGAGGTGATATTCTGGGTGCATCATATTAAGAGAGGAATAAATGAATACATGAAGTGAAGATTGGTATAAAAGCGATTATCGTAGATAATATTACACTAATAGATTTAGTCTATTTATCAGACGGTAATAGTGTATGTGATAAACAGTTTTCAATGCTTAGAGTACGATGACCGTTCAGATACACGTGACAAAAATAGCGATGTATGTGATCCACAAAATCCTTTACAAACCAATATCAATTCACACCATTTAAAAGCAGAATGGATTAAATTCCGCAACAAAACTGTCCTTGCTATTAAATACTTCACTCATAAAGAATGTATGAAATGACATGAAGTTAAATCATACAAATATAACGCAAGGTAATATGTTTGGTCTGTATTGATCGATTCATTTAATATTTCAGCCGTTCATTTAAATAAAATCCTGAACGAATGTTTGCATCAAATTATTAATGAAACGTTAATGAAATAATCCATTCCGCTCGACTCATCTGTGAAATAAACGGGTTGGACTATTACTTGCAACAATGTTGTTTTATTTGGGGCAAATTGCTTTGCAAAAATGCAAAATTTGTCCGACACCACAATCACTTTAGCACTTATGTTCAATCCTTTGAAGCAGTCCTTAAAAGACTTCGCAATTTACCTCCGGGGGTTCTTTAGCGCTCGGCTGTCCTTTTGAACTGTAAAGACCGTCAGGGAGGTAAGCCGAACTGCCTTTGCAGAAGTCTATGTCCATGAAAAAATTAGGTTCTATAAATTTAATGAATAAATATTTACCCCTTAGTTTATGTTTTTTAATTTTCGTTTCGAGGTTTATAATAAAATAATCGCTAAGAAAGATGTTTTTCAATTGGAGGCAGACAGAAAAAAATATATAAAAGAAACAACGTCAAAGAAAACTTAACTTGAATGCGCAATTAGCGGAGAAGCTGACGCAAAACATCTAGATCAATGCCCGAAAAAACTCATTAGCGCGCTTTCTCAAGTCAGTGTTTACAACACAGTGCATTCTTACACCGAGGCCGGTGAACAAAGGCTCGCGGCGCTTCCTTTAAAAATTCATTAGGCACTGTTTGCGGAGCCTTTGCTTTTATGATTCTATGTTACAATGGTATATCAGGCCGGCCCGGACGTATGAGGTCACTAAAGCGGGCCGTTAGCCAGAATGGACTGTTGTTAGTTCGCGACAATGAGAGCAATATATCAACCGGTAGGCCACAGTTGCTGCGTAATGAACGCGATCGGTACTAAAGGGAGACACATGAAACGTCTCCCATCACACGTTAATTTCCTCATCAACGTAATGGTAAATGCGTTTTCATTAAATGTACACCGCTCCTGTGGGAATTGCGTTTGAATTTGGTTTCCAGTTTGTGGTTTTGGGTACTATGGATATTAGAGCGCATTTGGGAATTTAGAGCGAGCGATAACGTGATTTTTTTATTTAGCTTCTGAACTATGAAATTACTTAATAATGCAAAAGTAAGAACTAGGTTTGCACAAGGGATTTAATCGAAAATCGGTTAGTTTTATGAGTATATACATACATAAACTCACGCCTTTATCCCCGAAGGGGTAGGCTGACGCGCCACTAGGACACCCACATTTCGCCTTGCATGTTCCGTCCCACGAAGTGATAGGAGGCGAGCCTATCGCCATATCGGGCACATATTCCTGACTCCGGGCTGATAAGGAATAGAAAAATCCAATATCACTGCCCGACCCGGGATTCGAACCCGAGACCTCAGCTTTGTAACCGTACCGTAATACAACTACGCCACCGAGGCAGTTTTATAATTACTATAACTTAACTAAATATTTTCGTGGTTTTTTTTTAATTAGTCCGATGGTACTTACTCCTGTGCAAGAATTGTAATCCGTAAAATCCTGGCTTCGGTGCCTAGGAAGGATTATCAACTCTGAGTATTTTGATTCGATAACAATGATTGAAGATGGGTATTTCCTAAGCCAGCCAAAGATTAAATCAGCTATATAACAATAGCTGATTTTTGCGCTAGGTACTAAGACGCAGGCTAGCTTTTGTAGTTGTATTTGTCGAAGTATATTGACCCATATACTGCAAGGTACCCCCATCCGATCAAATTATGTAAGGGGATTTGTGTCCCTATCGATTCCGCTGTCCCAATGCGGCTTAGTGACGAATGGATTTTATTACACTTGTGGCCCGACTAGTGTCAGAATTTTAAGCCGCCTATAGAGATTTTGACGTGGCTTAAAGACAGCTGACATTTTGAAATAGCACCAAACGGGCTAGCGGGCTCAATGTGCCACCCGAGAAAAATAAAAAGAATAATTCCATAACGCTCAAATTTATAAATTAGAAAAAAAATAATGCATTTAACTTTTCATGTCACTTTTTAAATGAAAAAGTTTAAATGGTCGCTACAAGCTGTCAGAGGCACGCGTGCGTTGTCGAATATTTTGCAATTTGAGGTACAAAGTATTAAAAGTGTAACTCGAATACATGTTTCCATATATTGGGAAACGTTTTTCTCATTGCAACTACAATGCGAATGATTGTATACGCAATGCAGTAAAATACGAACAGAGAATATACATATGAGAGATGGTCATTTCAAATACCTAGTTTTACTCTCATGGTATACATACATACACGTCTATCTTCGCGTCTTCCAGCCTACTTGGCGTTATCCGATTAGTACCCGACCTACCTATTATTTTATTTATTAACTACCTTTAATAAATTGGTCGTATATTTACGACTACTTTGACATCTTCATAGATATTTTGAGCCCCAACTTAAACCGTTTGCTATCAATCATAAAGTGACAGTGCAATTTCAACTAACACTGTAATTTTGCTCACTTATCATCCCAACTCTCCATTAGTCTCAATATAATTATTTTGTAACGAAAACAGCCGTCGAACCTTCGATGTACCCTCGTCTAAGAAGACGGTCTTCCCCCTTAATACGAGCAATAAATAATGTTGTGACGAGTTTCATTAACAGAATATCTATAAAAATACAATAGGCAATATCTCCTGGGGTGCAGGGTAATGACTAATGACATAATCAAATTTCGTCCCTACGTATTTGCAACCCCATATCTAAGGGGATGACGTCCCTTCGTACAATGGCACACAAAATTATTCACCCTGTTGGAAATTAGGAACCAGAAAATATATTTGTGATTCTCGGTATAAATTATTTGTATATAGAATTATTTGAATTCTGTGAAAATGTTAATTTTAAGATTGGTTAATTGATTGTTCATCCGCTTCATTGCTCCAGTATTAATTTATGAAGTATTTACATTTCGTACGTTTACGTTTCCAAGAAACACTGTACCAGTTAAATATAATTGTGATTTTAAATTCAAAATGACTATTGAGGAATTTTGGAAATTGTGCCATATTCCTTATTGCGTAAAATCGTTGTGTTTCACGAAAATAAAGTTCGATTTACAATTAAAATTTATTTAGTTAACAATCATCGGAAAATAATTGTGTTACGTAGTAAAACAGTGTGTTACGTCCCATTTTTGTAAAATAACTTTTTACATCTGCGATAATCCTACACCTACAGAGATTTTATATTTTAATGGGCATTGCTGAGAATAAAAAAGCGCCAGCTACCTACGTAAAGATTTAACCGATTTAATAAAAGTTAAAAGTACTGTTATTTTCAGAAATTTCTTTGTCTGTATTCATTGGAAATCTAATTTTACGGATTTTTATCGAGGTTTTTGGTTTATTTTTAACTGCCACGTTTTAAAGACTTCTAACCTAAAGTTTGCGAGGCGGATTAAAATCCGTATAATTATAGAAATTATTCAACTTATTATAAACTACTATATTATAGCTTTCTATAGTTTGTAAGTGTATAATAATTTATATATACAGGGTATATCAAGACCGCGACCGAAAACGAAGCCAGGTAGTATAAGTGACTTCAAACACAATGCAACTAAAAAATTCTAAGTAGTTTTTTACTTAACTTCGTATTTGGGTGATAAATACATAGGTTTCCTAAAGTAATGATGTACACCTTTTTATTTTTTAAGACGCAATGGCACGATAGGGTTTAAATTACTATTTTCGCAATAACTAGGTATGGACTAACCAAACACAACGATTTTTAAAAAATTGCAAAAAAAATCTGTCGCTTATGCATCTGTGCATCGTGTCTGTAACCACTAAAACTACCACCCGGCTTCGTTTTCGGTCGCAGTCTTGATAAACCCGGTATATATACATATATAATATGTATAGGCGGGGACTATATGGCCTTACTCTCGAGGCTCGTGCCCTGCAGTAGGAAGTACATATATATGAGCTGAGACAGTTATATATGCACAAGTATATCTGTCTAATTAAATAACCATGTATACACCTATTTCAGTTCATCTCTGCACCATCTCAGTCAACCCTGGCAGAGAACGCCCTTGGCATTAAGTCCGCCCATATATTTGTGCATGAAGTTTAATAAAAATAATAAGCGTCTTGCCGAACAGAGAAAATTGTAAGCCGGCGAGTACATTTTGGCCGGCATGGTACTGACAATACGCACGGATAGCCTCGTTAATAGGTTCGATACAGAGAGCCGGGCTGATTTATTGCACGTTAAACGGATTGGATGGTGAGCTCTAGATTCTGTGTATCGATGGCCTAATAGAAGTTCCCAAGCCGTCTTTACTTTGGTAAACTGATGTGTTTGGAGACAGCGTTATACGAGTATAGTAGATAACATTCCACATATTTACTTACGATAGAAATAATTGGTCTGGAGTCAGACAAAAATATAGTTTTAACTAAGACTGAGATAATAAATCGTAATTAAACCTTTTATTTCCAAGCTTCAAGCTCTTTGTAATAAAACTTGAAAAGCTATCAACTAATTAAGATTTGTTTGAAATTATTTAAATTTGTTAATTTTATATCACTTAATTTTAACACTGGGTTTGGACTTTACAAATCTCTAATGTTGTTTTATTTTAAATCATTGTTCTTCGATGACAAAGAGTGACGTAATGGGAGGACCATCTGTTCTATTTTGCAGTATAATTAAACGTGTCTCGTCATTTATCAGTGTCTAGTGTATATAGACCCAACTAGATTTACTATTTCTAGGAATAATTCTCATTCTATTATAAATAAATACAAGCATTTATACATTTAGAACTACCCCACCGAAATACATTAGTCTTTTGTCGTGGGGATCAGAAATTTCGGCAGACTTTACACAAACCTTAAACAAATATTTTTTGATCTCACGTTCTTAAATATCAGAACGGGAATCGAAACTGTAGCCAGTTGCTTCATAGCAGACCAATTGCGCCACGGAGTCCATCTATTATTACATCAAAAATATAATGTTAAGTAACGAAATGAAAACCTACGAATACCTCTTTATTTAGTTAGCAAAACTATATTGAAGACAAGGTCGAAGTTGATATACGATACTTCGGGTTTTAGCTATGATTCTTATTACGATATACCTGAGCTAATCCAACACAATACAGACATGAATGGCGTCTACTAAGGTATCACTGTCTCACAAGAAATGACAAAGTAATTTTGATAGCGCTTCGTTCGGTCAATATCATCGACCTTAAGATAACTGCCTCGGTGGCGTAGTTGTATTACGGTACGGTTACAAAGCTGAGGTCTTGGGTTCGAGTCCCGGGTCGAGCAAAGTGATATTGGATTTTTCTATTAATTATCAGCCCAGAGTCAGGAATTTGTGCCCGATATGGCGATAGGCTCGCCCCCTATCACATCGTGGGCCGGAACATGCAAGACGAAATGTGGGTGTCCTAGTGGCGCCTCTGCCTACCCCTTCGGGGATAAAGACGTGAGTTTATGTATGTATGTATGATTTCGTCTTGTAATTTGAACGTACTATAAGCGTTATAAATGCCTCTCTCT
Organism: Deilephila porcellus; assembly: GCA_905220455.2. Classification (NCBI taxonomy): domain Eukaryota; kingdom Metazoa; phylum Arthropoda; class Insecta; order Lepidoptera; family Sphingidae; genus Deilephila; species Deilephila porcellus. The sequence continues at coordinate 9,022,514 of LR999986.1, read as the reverse complement.
GGTGAAACTGAATGTGATGTAACAAAAGACGAATCTTAACGTTTTTCATACAAAGCTGTGTCCGACACATATTGCATAGAGCAGCGTAGTGCGTTCTGATAAGGAGAGCAAAGCTCTAGACAAATATTTATTTATTTTTTCACACATATTTTATTGAAAACTACATACATAAAAAATAAAATAATATAAAATAAAGGTGACAATCGGCGGTTTTACCGCTTAACGAGATTTCTACCAGACGACCTTTAAATGGACTGGATTGAAAAGAAACTAGAAGAACTTCTTCTATTGCTCCTTTATCTTTACAGATCAGCAATGTCTCTAAGATTTCTTTGTCATGGGGATGTTTGTAGCTTAATATCTTCTTCATTTAACTTAATAATAAAATGAGCTACTTGGTCATCCATAATATTTTATAAAATGAGACATACTTTAAATGACCTGAATTAAGCTAAAATGGTAAGAGCTAAAACTAATTTTTACGGATTTTATCACGATTTTGTTTAATTTTTACATTTTTAACTTCCTGACGTTTCGATTGCTTTCCAGCTTTCGTGGTCATGGGGCGGATTGTGTTAGGATTGTAAAAAATAGTTTTATTTCAATGTGTAACATTCGCATAAATCTAAAAAACCGTTATGGTAAGAGCTCGCAAAAATTATGAAAAATCAAAGAAAAAACGGAAGGTCCTTGCCCAGCAATGATACACAATTTAGATCTGCAAAAATCAGATAAAAATATGTACGTAAAAGTCTGATTAATTTTCGGGGGTAATAATTCATCTTACTCAAACCCAAGGCAATTTTCATCCAGTCTTTGTGAAGTATGGCGAAAAAATCATGCCGAAATAGCCACTTGGGGCAACAATACCGATTTACAAACACAATGGGGGCACGGGTAGGACGCTGATGGTTTGGCGGCACATGTGCAATTTACGTAGGGATGGAACGAATTACTGAGAGAATACATCGATAAACACTGTGAATTTTTATGGGTTTATAAAAACAAAATGTGTTTTCGATATAAGATTACGTGATGCTCGCTGGTTTAATAATATACAATATAAACCACAAAATAGTTATCAGACTGGTAGTCATAAAAAACTACAATTATGAAAAAACTGTACTTTTAAATTTAAAAATACAAAAGGTAAAAAATAAGACTTGATCTATAAAATTACTTCTACAATCAAACCTAAAATTATGAAATTAATTTCTTTAATAACCTGATATTTGAAATTGACATTCTAGAACGATCAGATTAAAAAAAAACACGAGCCGAGAGACACCATAGCGTGAAAGCAGAATTATAATCTAACAAAATCACAGCTGCGGTCGCACAATAAAACAAAAGAGAAGCGTTTTCCCTCTCAACCTCTCCATAAGCAATTAAGATAGAAGTGTAATGATATCGATAAAGCCCCGTCACTATCAACACTGGAGGGTTTCTCAGGCGCGTGCAGCCCACAGGGAGTCGTGAAATGTGCAAACAATTAGAAGGAGCTCTTTTTTTCGCCCTCTGTAGCGCAGCGCCACAGAATGGCACTTTATGTCAACGACAGCTCGACTATATTTTAAGCAGCACATCCATTTCGCACTAAACATCTGTTACGTTCACACATTAAACTTTGATAACCTATAAAATTTTAATCATTATAAGACCCAACAGCCTTTATATTCGAGTGAATGTACTCGAGATTCTTTTGATAACGCCCTTTTGTGAGCGTTGAAGTACGACCTAAAGCCCCATTTTTTGCTCTTAAATACATAACATAAGCATTGGCAATCGGAAAACTCCGCGTGGGATCCACTCCCTGCGTAAACCTATTCGATCTCATGCATTTAAATTCAGAATTAGTGAAAAGCTTTGCCCGCAAACCGACTTTTCGCCGAAGGTAAGCAAACGATACCTCGGATTTCGCTTTAATGCCTCCCTCATTGAAATACGTGATTGATTTAACGATCTTTTGTGGGAGTTAAGAAATATTCCTTTTTAGAATATTTTCAATTGGTGAATGGAAAGCCGTGTTCTTCTTTTACAGGTTACTCTTTTGAGATTATAATGGTTTTGGAGTGGATTGAATTTGATTGAAATAAATAGAATAAAAGAGGTATGAAAACGGTGAAATAATTCAAATTCAACTTGTTAATTAAATATAATTATATTAATCCGTCAGTTTAATCAGCCGTTTTCAACGAAGGATAAATTAATAACTAAGGCTCCACTAAAATCATAAATTTTAGCAAGTCATGACTTGCACACACCAAACAGAATTACGTGCAAAAGTCACGGAACGGACGGGTCAGTTTTCTTTTTAATTTCGCAGGTCGTTTCGGGCGGCAATCAGGGCACCTTTCCGGTCGGCAAGGGTCGTGTGACAACATAAATAATCTATTCGAAGACAAGCCCCTTTCCAGCAGGCAGAAAAATGTATCTGGCACATAAAAGGATGGTGGGAGGTGGTTCGTTACTTTTTGTCGGTCCCAGGGGCGCACCTTGCGCGGTGTGCCCACTAGCTCTCGCCAACATGAATGTTTTATGCTTGCGTCACAATTCAGATTTGTATCCACTACTCCAGTAGGTTTATGACCGGCTGTTGTCCCACGTTGGGCAATAAAGGGGCGTGTTTATTGTTTCTCGCGCTCGGAGTTCAAGGTTCGACGTTTTTCAACATGATTGTTACGAGCGACACCGGTATAGCGGCACTTTGGTAACCGTTAACCTAAAGTAGGAATTCATGTCTGACATTTATATTGTTATTGCTGTGTTATGTTTATGTGGGCTGTAATTTTTTGGCAGTAGGTCGTAAGGGACTCGCCTTAAAATTTAGACATTTGTGGATAGCACTACAATTGAGTTGGGTTTTTGGAAAGCGTCCGCGAGTTGCGTGTAAATTGCAAATGTCCATGCGAAACGATAAGCGCTTACCTCACGCGAAGGGCGCTTTTTTCTTTTGTATTTATTCAACAGAGTATAAGCATTTAGTCGATTTCCATGGTAGGGGAGGCTACTACATTTTTTTACAAATTTAAGAGCGTTGAAAACATGGCATTTTTTAATTACAACGCGATCGCTACGAATCAATGGAAATACTCTAAAACTATTAAATTAAGTGTCATATGAATATTCCAAAGCCAATGTTTCATACAAATTACATGAAAATGTAAAGTGCCCTAAACAAATCTATTTAATAATAAATATCCATAGGTTACGCTGTTGTATAAATGTTTTTATTGTGTACACATCGATGTGGTTTGAATTAAAGTTAGCATCTCCACAACGCTGTGTATTATTATTTATGTTTGCCCATATTTTTATTATACCAAACATTATCTTCTTCATACAAGAATTAATATAAAATGACAAAGTAAATAAAAAACGCTTTGATGTTGCATCATTATAATCTTACAGTAAGAAAATAATTAAAAATAAAATATCTAGGACGGCTTTTAAAAACCTACGTCGTGTAAAGATTACACGTTAAATTAATGTTTCAAACGTATCAGCAACACAGAGGGGAACCACAAAGCTTCAAGATTACACTCTCAGTTCTGTACTTAAAACTGCAAAAACATTTTCAACAAACGTTGTCTTATATATTATAATCCTTTTAGTTGAGTTTACACAAGAAATTATGCTCCTAATATCCTTTATACATAAGGGCGGGTATTAAATGGTTACGTCTCTTGACATAAATAGTAAAAGCTAGGATTAAACAAGGTACCATCTGGATAGGCTCTAAAAGGGACTCTGTGTGTGATTACTGTGCCTTGATAAAATATTTTACATACATACATAAACTCACGCCACATTATCCCAGAAGGGGTAGGCAGAAGCGCCACCGGGACACCCACATTTCGCCTTTTATGTTCCATCCCATGATGCGATAGAGGGCGAATCTATCGCCATATCGGGCACAAATTCCTGACTCCGGGCTGATAATGAATATAAAATCCCAATATCACTTTGCCTGACCCGGGATTCGAACCCGAGACCTCAGCTTTGTAGTCGTACCGTAGTACAACTACGCCACCGAGACTGTCTAAAATATTTTACTTGCTACCTAATTATGTTTCCGACAAATGGTCTAATGTTGTGATAATACTTGGTGTTTCAAATTCGAGGTCCTCATTACAAATCAAAGAATATTTTTCATGCCATAGAATAAGACAGTGTAAATGTGTCAATATTTTGTTTTTAAACATGAGATTTTTAAAACATCAACATCAAAAATCACATAGCAAACGACGGAATATAAAATAAAATTGAATTTAATAAAATAATTACAACTTGTTACCTTACTTCCCTCAGATGAAATATTAATCAAACTTGAATTACAGAAAAACTTATACGGTACCTACTTATTTTATTTAATTATAAGTTGGTGGCAGTTTTGAATTTCCCACAATTGAACCAACCCTCAATATTTTAATCCCCGAAAGGCCCCCTCACTTCAATTTCAATAGAACCAAGCGTTTTATGCGAGGATTTAAAAATGTAAAAGAATAAAATCACACGTGGACTACATATTAACCAGTAACGAAAATAACATTTTGAATAATAAATTTATCAAAGCGGCAAAATATGAAGGGAATTTTGATAAATGTGTAATACGAGTAGTAAAAAAGAGTTCCCACAATTGTGTTAAATAATTCGTAAATATGAGTACTTACCAGTATTTGGAGTATCATCCAACCTCAACTCATGTATGTTCTAGTAAAATAACGTTTTATTATTTTTCATATGTACTGGCACGGTAAATTAATTTAATTTAATGGTAAGTTCATACATACATACATACATAAACTCACGCCTTTATCCCAGACGGGGTAGGCAGAGACGCCACCGGGACACCCACATTTCGCCTCGTATGTTTCGTCCCATGATGTGATAGGGGATGAGCCTATCGCCATATCGGGCACAAATTCCTGACTCCGGGCTGATAATGAATAGAAAAATCCAATATAACTTTGTCCGACCCGGGACTCGAACCCGAGACCTCAGCTTTGTAACCGTACCGTAATACAACTACGCCACCGAGGCAGTCATGTGGTAATGGTAATGGTAAGTTCAGTAGAAATAAAATGGAGTATCTACCGAAGGGGCATAATTGCGTCTTGCCGATTAACGCTTATGCCGATCTATTCGACACCGGAGGTGCACTCATTGTACCCAAATCGCAACACACTTGCATGGCTCAATATGTCGGAATGTTAACCATTGTGAACGGTGTTCGATATATGAGCGAACATGTTCCTGCTCATAAACTTTATAATATTGTGATAGATTTGGTTTGAAACCTAAATTACACACATATATTCTGGTCTATGTCCCGGAAACGGTAGACCCAAATGGTATTATCAGTTTTTTTTTCTGTCCCGCCCTCACACCCGCCACTGCATCTCCTGGAAGCCAGGATCAACAGTGGCACGCATTTTAATGACACTGAGCATTGAAGCTCAGCGTGTCTCCGGGAATGTCTAACTTGTCTTTAACCCGCAACGAAATCAATCAAAAATTTAAATTAATAGGAGGAGTTGGAAATAAATTATTTTCCACTTCCCTCCCTAATAAAGCGGGTGACAAAACAATGAACTAAAGAGTATTACCACTTCACACAGTATGCTGTCTTACCAGGCATCAATTTCAGTTACGTGTAAATTAAATTGTTATAGACTAGCGGCCCGGCCCAGCTCCGCCCGGGTGCAGATACACTTTTAAAATATTCTATCACCTATGTTCATCAGGGACAAAGTAGGATTCTAATTGTGAAAGAATTTTGCAAGTAGTTTTAAAGCCTATTCAATGCACACAATCAAATCTTTCCTCTTGCTAATATTAGTTTAAATTTGTTAAACATACTAAAAACGACTCCACACTTAAAGTATTGATCGATCTGGGATTTGGGCTTAAGATCACACAGTTTGCAGCTTCAAACGCCATCACTACATCAATGAGGCAAATTCATATTTTATTAATAGTCAGAATAAAGCATTATACCATCGATAAATTATTATTATTGCAAACAACTTATTGTCCAATAAACCAATAATACACTAACAGATGTGCTATTTAAATGCAAATTGAAGATAAATTATATTCTGAAAAGCACGTATTTAAAGCGAAATAAATGTTTTATATTCAACTGCGGCCATTATATTTCTTAAACACGAAGTTATGAAGCGAACTCCGCAAACGATTGTGGAAATTCAAAAGTGAAACTCCCAATGGCAAATTCTGAAGTTCGTCGCAATGATTTTTCACGTAGCATTCTGCATGGCTCTAACAAGCCATCCAGACTAAAAGCGAGGCGACACTAAACCTTTCAGCGACCGTGTGGACTTCTAACCGAAGTAATAAATTGAATCTGTCTGTTGCAGGTACAGAAACGAAGTTAGGGCGCGTCTATACAGGCGCGCAAATCGTCACGTGCGCTGTGCGGTTTCTTACTTAGCTGGATTTGCGGGGATTTTGAAATTATACGCTGTTATTTTTGGTAAATAACTAAAGCTATTATTTAAAAAAAACAATACATAATAAATTAATAATAAACCATTAAATAAATGTTTCACATTACGTACTACGAAAGTGTCAAATAATTGAAAGTATGTATGTATGTAGCAAAATTGTATGAAAAATTAAAACGAATTTTACCAAAGTTTCTTTCAAGAATTCTCTGATAAGAATACAGCCGGGATTGGACAAAACGAGCCTCTTGAAACCAATTGCTAAGGACATCCTTTTTCAGCAATAGATTTTCTGTGAAGATGATAATGATTAATAACAGGAAGTCAAATAAGTAATTAGAAAATAACCATCGAAGGAAAAGATTTATGAGCCTCCAGCATCGACATTAACAATGCAATATATGAAAGCCGAGTTAATAATTCACGCCGGTCTTCTGTAAAACAGCGGTACCACCTCAATTGCACCGTCTAATTTACATTGCAAACTAAAAGCAAGTCTCTTAGTCTTCGAAATGAAGGAAAGATTTGTGTTTCGGTTACTCTGACCGAGTCTGCAGCAAATAGCGTCCATACAAAACAGTCTGGTGCTTGCCTAGAAATGTTAAACTGGGATTAAGTGTGTTGTAGCGGAGTGCGGTTACCCAGCGGTTGTACATTAAGTGTTAATGTGCAATTAATTACTAGGACGCATCCTTTCGTGTTTAGTTGTCAACCGCTAATTAATCATCTTTGAATTGTAGATTGTAGACTGATATTATAAATTTGAATATGTCTTTGTTACGATTTTATGCGTTAACTACTGAATTGATTGTCATGAAATTTTGCATACAAGCTATTTAAGGTCCTAAACAGGACATTAGATGGTCTTCCGAAAAAAAAGCTATACCAGCATAAGAATTCGGTCTATTCATAATTGGAACAGAATGCAAGAATACAGCCGGGTATTGGTCAAAACGGACCGCTTGAAACTTGAAAATTATTTATTAGAAAATAACCATCGAAGGAAAGGATTTAATATGCCTGAAAAACAGAAAGAAGAACTTGCGGTATTTAGGACAAACACCTGATATGTAGACCTTTGTTACCGAGTTATCTTAAGCACGTATGCGAATCCGCAAGCAAAAAGTTGTATAATTGTTTATAAATATTTTTCATAACACCTGAAATACTTTTTCATCTGTAACCCCGAAGAAATCGGTAGAGGTGCTACCAGTATCACTCACAGATCGCCGTGTTCATTGCTGTCACAAGATGGTATTCAGAGCGAGCCTAACGCTACACCAGACACAAATCCTAGTCCCGGGCCTTAGGGAATTCCAGAGCGATCTGTCGGAAACGGCCTTTAGGCAGCGATTTCCTACAACCTTTACTAGGTCCTCTATCCCCTTTATGGGCGGACATCCGTCGCGCTTGCCGTCCGTGGCCTCCATCCGGTAACTTTTCGGCTATCTCTCTGTCTCTGTCTCTCTCTTCAGCCACAGAAAGGCCATTCCTGAACATAGGCCTCCCCCATGGATCATAGATTACTCATTCACATTATTATTAAATTATAGAATGCGATGGAATAAAATATCTTTTTGAAGGTTCTTTAAGCCTGCTCTTCTCTTTCAATAGTCTAATGAAAATTATCCATCAATTACGTTATATCCTGACTACATATAAGAGGGATATTATTAGACAGTTTTATTATTTGAACAGTCATAATATTAAAATTTTTCTTGTTCTACTTTATTCGACGAATATTATTTGATGATTGAAAATAATTTTAACTAGATTTTTTTTCGTAAAAGTCGGTTTTATTACTTTAAAATACATTTTCATATGTACATAGCAGATAGCAGCCAACTTATTGTCAGAAATAAAGCCACCAAACTTGTAAGCGGCTTGGCGAAATAAATGGTAATAACCGGGTCTGACGGCTCAACATAAAATGTTTATTCATAAAAATAAACGACTGAGTTTGTAAATATAAAGTGAATTTTCTGATTGAATTGATAGCAATTTTGCAAATGGAATTAATATTCCGCGTACTTTATTTGTCATGTCATTATTCCCAACAAATGGAATTGATGCGTGAAATATCTTTTATTGGCATATAGCGGTCCCCGAGGTATAAACCTCTTTATGCTGCACCACGTGGTCATAGTTCATTAAGACTAATTATTTAAGAGTTATAATCACATTGTAAACGCTTGTTTACAAGCTTGTTTTGAGTTTTATATTCACGCCTTTTTCCCAGAGGCGTAGGCAGAAGTTCAACCAGGACACCAACGTTTCGCCTTGTATTTTCCGTTCCACGATGTGATAGGAGGCGAGCCTATCGCCATATTAGGCACAAATTCCTGACTTCGGGCTGATAATTAATAGAAATATCCAATATCACTTTAGAAAAATTCAATATCACTTATTTATTTTTAAAATGTTATAAATATAATTGTAAAACTATCCATAGATCCAGTACCTAGTAGTTTTGTACTCGTGAGATCCTAGATGCGAGTGTCAAAGTCAGGTACTTCAATTAGTGTGAGTTATCCGGGACGGGAAGTTGAGATAGACATGGAGTTAGGATCGTTTCCCATTTCATTTTGGACGAAGGTTAACTCGGCGAACGCTACCCGGCACTAGTCTTAGAATATATTTTTTCATACGACTAGTGTCTACATTGTATCTGGAGGTTAGATCTAGAGCAATCCAATAAAATATCTACCGTCACCTATCTTCAATTTGATATATTTCTAGAGGAATATACACTGTTAACAAATATTATTTGGGGATTTCTTATCGTAACCAGGAACTGCAATTAAAAACAATTGTACAATTCGAGGATCGGTTTAATAGAGAACGGTGTTGCCAACATAGACAGTCTGTGACGCTGTTATAAGACGCCGCCTGTGAAACGAGAGGCCGCGGGTTCGATCCCCGCACCGAGACAAATATTTGTGTGAACCACAGGTATTTGTTTCGGGTCTGGGGGTTTGTGAGACCGAAAAGTCTGTCGTAGTTTCTAATATCCACGATACAAGACTCGATCTTACTGTGGGGTCAGGACTATGTATGTGACTGTTGGGTGTATTTATTTAATAACAAGTGGTAGTTTGCAAGCCAGTAGTCTTGCCATGCTATGATGGCAAGTGTTACAAATATTACACAGTTATTATTAAAACAGTTTTGGTGATGTTTGTTTCTTCTAAGCCATAAAAAAATAAAAACACTGATGTCGTAACTACGATAACAGCACTCGGGTAATACAAGACTCCGTCTTGTAAGCTGATCAGACCTTGTAGTGCAAAATAATTGATTTACCAAACAATGGTGTGAATAGGAGAACAAAAGCAAAGGATGTTAGACGCGCCAATTACGTTAGTCCATACCTATTATGGTGGCGGGAATATGAAAGGAAAAATAACTTTAATCATATGTTATAATAGTTTCCTGATATTCACGAGATATTGTATAATTTGCGATTTGTATAACAGCGGTGGCGCAGTTGTACTACGGCATTATTACAACGCTAAGATCTCGGGGCCGAATCACAGGTCGAACAAAGTCATACTGGATTTTTCTATTCATTTCAGCACGGAGTCAGGAATTTGTACCCGATATGGTGATAGGCTCCCTATCACATCGTGGGACGGAACACCCAAGTCGGAACGTGGGAGTTGGCAGCTCTGCCTACACCTACTGGGAAAAAGGCATGAGTATATGCCATGAAATGATCTGAAATCTATGTGGATGTTTAGTCTTATAACATCATCCCCAACAAAAAACCAGAGTTATTTTTCATATTATGTATCTGAACTTTAATAAAAAGCCAATTCTATAAAATCTACAACGTACATTATGTTTCACGCGAGCTAAGAACTTCCGAAGGTTTATCACAACGGTGTAACGTTTCTTCTTTGTTTGTTCGTACTAAAGGCTAAACAATAACTCACGGAGTAAAGTATTCGGATTTCACAATAACACAGGAAGACCACTTCAGGAAGTATGTTAGATATAATTTAGGTTTGGCTGTAGAGAATCTTTAGAAATAATTATTCCTTCATTATTTATAAACCTATTTTTCTCAATTTTAAGCCAAAATAATTTAGAGGACGTATGATTTGTAAAAACATACATACATAAACTCACGCCTTTATACCGGAAGGGGTAGATAAAGGCGCCACCAGGACACCCACATTTCGCCTTGTATGTTCTGTCCCATGATGTGATAGGGGGCGAGCCAATCGCTATATCGGGCAGAAATTCCAGACTCCGGGCTGATAATGAATAGAAAAACCCAATATCACTTTGCCCGACCCGGGACCTCAGCTTTGTAGTCGTACCGTAGTTCAACTACGCCACCGAGGCAGTCGAGGCAGGCGAGTGATTTGTAAATATTCTCCTAATTATACTAAAAAAAAACACTAAGTAAAAACCAGATTAGTACTGGTATGAAAGGGGCTCGTACCATTATGTATGGAACCCTCGATGAGCGAACTCAACTCGCACTAAACGGGCTTTTTTATGTTTGTCCGTTCATCTGAAACTTTACTAGACAACTGACATAAATTAGTTGGGACGAGTTGTGGGAATGAAACCCCGGGTCTCTTGACAAACAATTTGATCCAGATAATATGTTTGATACTCAACTAGATCCCGAAAAAAAAATCAACCAAAAAATCTCACTTCTAGTAGTTTTCACTGCATTTAGATTGAGGAACGGTCAGTACAATTTACATATATATATATATATTGTAAGCAATAAGGTATCCAAAACCTTCCCTTCTATAACAAATAACGCCGATGAAGACTCACCTCGAAAAAAGGCGTAATCAACAAAATGTAGCTTCGGCAAAAAGTCTCCGATAAACAAAAACATGTTCAGAAAATATAATACGGGATTACCTTTAGTGCTTTCCACGACGCAGTCGATCCGCCACAGTAGAAGCGCCACGTACAAGGTAAGAAGCATCTTGGTGCCGGGGTAGTATAACTCAGTTTTACGGCCCATACTCATATCTAGTCAAATTTTCGGCAACGCCGCCTTTGCCAGGTGAAACTCGCAACATCACAGAGGCACTTTGTTGTTTGAAACGAATTTTGTGTCGTTCACCCGCGGAAATGCTAGTTATGATTTTTTTCGTCTCAATTTGTTGCTTAGAGAGTTGGTTTACATTGTTCGTGTTGCTTCATCTGAAACAAAGAAATTGAGTTTTAGTGACGTCACAAAACATGGTGAGTTGACAGATTTATATGCAGAAATATCAGTACTGTTAATAGCGTCTTGTTTTATTAAAATGTACTTGGAAATAAATAATTAATATTTTATTTATTTTCATAAAATTCAATGAATATCCAGACGAAAATTTTAAATATGTTTATAACTATTACAGGGTCTATAAAGGTTGAAGTAAAACACTTTAACTGAAAACAAATTTATTCAAATGTCAAGACAGAAGTACTTTAACCTTTTAAGTGACAACCATAACACCGAATGTCTGAAACTATTAATAAAATAAACGAATGTATCTCTCCGCCCTGTCACTTAAACCCCGGTGACACAAAATTATTTATACAACTAATGTTGGAACAAAAACGGTTCCCGTCCGCTAAGGGTTAAGCACTTTTATAGCCAAGTTATTGTGCTCGTAAAAACATTTTCTTTTACTTGTCCGATCTGAGGTGGGGACGGAATCTCGGCTTTTAGCTATTTAAGGGCGTTTACGCACCCACACTGAATCTATTCCGAAAATATTTGGAAATATATAGCACCATTTGTATGATTTATAGTGCTATGAATGCGAATTCCGTCACAATATCACTTTGGATCATTAAATAAAAATAAAAATTTATATGATTGCTTTTGCAAAACATTACCTTTAGTTATCAAAACATACAAGAGTAAATGATAACGTCATTGAGATATTATAATATGGAATGGACTCTAGTCTAGACTCTAGTCTAGTCTACTCTAGTAGACAAACCGAAAAAAAAGTTTAAAAAAGCATAGCGGTAGAGTACTGCAAATTCTGTTTCTGTCTTTGTCATTCTTAAGTAGTCACAACATCTTCGTTCCCATTCAACAAAATACCTCAATTATATTTTTAGTACGTGCACTAAGGATATCATTTTCGTATAGATTAGATACACTAAAAGGTACATTTGATTCCGAACTAAGTTTTCTAAAACCGATACCTTCTGGTTTCGAGTCGTAGCTGTGCGTGAGCGCCCTTACTTGGCATCCCATTACGCGGAGCTACTTACGTCGGCAATTTTATTTTATGCCTCACCGCCCATCCACATGTTTATTACCGTGGCATTTACCTAATGTTACCTTTGAAATTGACTTAATTACTTAAGACCGCACTTTACGGTTTGTTCCAAACGTGGTAATAAAAAAACTCACTTAGGAAACCGTCGCTTCTCGTGTCTATTTCACATTGAGATCAAAGTGTCAGCTCTTTAAAAGCTTACATTTATTTGAGCGACTGATTACTGGGATGTAAGGTGGAGTAGGGAGGTCGACAATTCGAGGCATTAAATTGTATGATGCGGAACTGTTTGTTCTCAAAATGATGTTCATAGTAAGTGATGTTAGTAGTTACTACTGTGATTTAATATACATTGGCTGGCTTAACATTTAATAGGACCACTATCCAATTACTGAATTCCTCGACACGAGAATAGATCCAAAGGACTTCCAAATTAACAGCTCATAATGTATAATTTACAACATCAGATACTGCTGAGAGATTTACCATGACATTATAGAGAAAAATTACCATTAGGTCAGAAATTTCTTAAGCGTTTACGAAATATGTGTGTCGAACCAAAGAGTCTAATTTTACCATTCGCCGGGTATTACGAAGATTAGTAGTGATGGATGTTCGTTTGTCTATCCTAATCTGATCTTTTCCGCTACACAAGCTCGCATCGTATTACTCATCCTTTTAGATCATTACCCATATATTTTCAAGACGGATTATTGAAAATTGAAACAGCGGCGATTGAAACTTTGGCGGGTTGAGAATTTGTTTATATATTTTAGATTACGTGAATTATTTATTACATTTCAAAACTGAATAGCACTAGTAGATATTTATGTTCCTAATCAAAATGAATTTCTTGAAGGGTTGCGATATAAGTAGGTAAATGGTTTGTTAAGTATGATTTGATATTTATTTCTTATAACAATTTTACTAACGATTAGGGTCTCTCTAATACCAACAACATAATATATATCACCACGACCTTGCTAAAACAAAACATATGTTATACTAAATGCTACCCAATATGTAATTTCGTCACCAGTTATATACATTCCATCATAAATGATACAAATAATGCATTGTAAATTAAACGATCATAGCACGGTAGTTAGAATTATTTTGTAGACTGTAGTTAAACAAAACAGAGGTTAAATCACAAGCAATAAAATACGAGCAATAAATCAGTATGTCGAGATTAGCCTTAGTAAATATAAATTCTAAATAATATTTATTGTGTATTGTAATTATCTCTCTTGTCGACTGATTTATGTAGAAAAAACTTTAATGGCTATAATCTGCGGCAGATGTGGGACTGGTGGACAGCTGATGCGTTATAATTTAGAAGTATGGTTTACATAAAAAATATTCTAGCGTAGCTGAACGTATTTTTACCCGCCTGTTTTAAAAAGAAGAAAGTGTTTTTGGAGCTTGTCTTTTTAGTTGATACTCTGCAGTTAAAAATGTTGGATGAATTTAAACGCAAGAGATGGCTTTTCAGATATATTCGTTCTGTCTTAATCATATTAAACGAATTCACTTAATAGTCAACTATAATATTGTTTGAATACAATCTATTTATACAAGTTCTTTGTCGCGGGTATCAGAAATCCTGAGAGATTTTTTCGTCTCAGAAAAGCCAGATATAAAACTTGTAGATCACAAAATCAATATGTCTTCATTCAGTAATCGAACTCGCTTACACGTGTATAAAAACCGGCGCCTTAATAAACGGAGCCACAGAGGCTGTCTAAGTTTAAGTTACATATTCAAATATGGTGATAACGAATCACGAAAAATATAAGAAACAAAAAATATTTTACATAGAAAAATATGTATCCAGCTCCAACAAAAGCTAGTTTCGCATTGAATCAAAAGAAAGAAAGTAATAAAAGAATGCAAGAATTGCGCGAACCATGAAATATGTAAAAAGCAAAAGACAAGCTCGTACTATTTCAAAACAGGGCAAATATAGAGAAAATATAAAGGCTTGGAATCCTAGAATAATATTCCCCATTGACATGCAATTAGTGATCATAAAAAAATATTAATTGATCTAATCAGCGCAGTAGGTCCCCTACCTTTACAATGTGCTTCAGAACGAGGGAAACTAGATTCAAGAGCTGTTTAAAGCCTCTTACAGAGCTATTCCCCGCTTGAATAATTACGAGATGTTTGTTATCAGCTTCGTCGACGCAACAATGTGTATTTTTTAATAGACAGAATATAACAAAATCGGTCTTTATTATTTCTATTGCAAAACGACACAAGGCTTTGTATTCCATATAAGTTATTCGCGTTGTTATTTCACAACCTAATTAATGTAATCAACAAATAGTGTGTATGTTAAAAAGTAGTCCCCTAGATCTTTTTTATCGAATTGTAAATTTAACACTTCACGGTAATTAATCAAGGTTCCATGACCTCATGATTTACAGTTCATATGCACTGAAAATAGGCGAGGATACATATTATTGTGATAAAACAATACCAAATTCGAAACCAATTTTCCTAAAGAAGGTCGATGGTATGCAAAGGACCGGTCGTAAGAACCATAAAAAGTTTTTCATAATATGCATATAATGTCTATTTTAGTACCTTTCGCAGAACCTCATAGTCACCGATGTGAAAAGGATCCAGCTAAAGTTAGTCTGCCAATATTGACTTAGTCATCAAAAAAGTCGTTCAGCGGGATATGAAACGGTGTTTTTGCTTGCCTTTTGCCGTAATTTGGGATTCCGTATAATAAATAAGAAATACACCGACTCAGCTGAAAGCCAGAAGTTGTTTATTTATTATTTTATTGTATACAGGTATACACTTTGATCTTAGCCAAAAGGCCGAGAATAGCTATTAGTACGATAACATAGGTATAATCACTCTAGATAATTTCTTACACACAATCAGAAGAGGGGTGCATGAAAAGGAGAAAGAAACGTCAGACTAAAGTTACTTATATTAATATACTTAAGAATTACAAGCAGAACCATTAACCACTAGAGCATAAGGGATTTTGAGCGTAAGACCAACGCAATTTAGCAAAAATAGCATGGCCCATCGAAGTCACAAATAAGATCTTACTTTAACAGAGGTTTATTAATAAAAAAAAACAATTGTGAAATACTGTAAATAGCGGGGAGAGTTTCTCGAGGCGAGAATCGTATGCGATTATCGTATGACATAGCCGCTACAGTTTATCGTGTTCTGACAAATGTTTACACAATGCCACTTTTTTATATCCTTACAATAATTGTATCTGCGAGGCGAGAAACTCTTCCCGCATAAATGGGGCTTTACGCACCACATAAATAACTTTCTAACTGGTAATTAAGAATTGAACAAAGAGGAATTTCAGTTAAGGACACATAGCCATAAGCCATAATGCTTTTAGGTCAAATTTGCAATATTTATTGGGTTGCAAAGTTCGTATCGGAAACTAATTACCTAAGTAAAGTTCCCGTTTTTCGTGGACTGATTGATGTAACTACGGGAACCGAGTGGAATGAGGTCATTATTTTTATTTATTCAGGACCAACTAGGGACGGTAACTTAATAATGTGGAAAGTTAAATATTTCCAATAAATAATAATGTGCCATTTACACATCTATAATTTGTTTCGACTCACTGACTTGCCGTGATTGATGAATTTCCTGTAATTATGTGAGATTTATCTTTTTTATTACAGATATTATTATGTTCAGTTTTGGTTAAATAATAAAATCAATGCTTTAAATTTAATAACATTTAAAATTCAAACGTTTTAGCCAATACTCAATTCTGCAAGACATTTTGAAAATAATCTTGGATAAACAAAAACGCAAAAACATAACCCGCCGTTCCCGAATCACGATTTAAAATTCAAAATTAATTCCTCGAAATTAAAAATTCAGCTCAGCTCGCATAGACGAATATAGCATGGCTGTAAACAGATGTCCCTTGCCATAAAGAGTTAATTATCTAAGAATACGAACCCCACCAGCCGGCGGAGCAAGAATAGCTCCCTAGGGAACTTGTGTGCTCGTTCTTTTTTATTTCTGTTACACGAAACATGATGAATTACAAACTGTTGACTCGGCAGCTCTGCTACACGGTTTAATCTAACATCCTTGTGTGCTACCGAGTCATATTTTTCATGAGTTTTGTGTGAACTGTGCAAAAATATTGAATGTAAAATTAATGTATGCGCGGGGCTGGGTGGCATGACAATGTTATAAAATAGATATGGTATTAATAAGAGCCCTATAACTAATCGGTATTAATAATGTAGGATTAAGCTTAGTCTTACATTCTTCTTAAAAGCCAAAACTCTTCTTAAATTATTTATTAGTAAATTTTGCTTTAAAATTCTTGTGGATAACTCTCAGATATATTAATTATCTCGAATAATTGAATCACAGTTCACGGTTAATTAAAATCCCTTTTTGAACATTCGCGTGTTCCCCCATTATTGGCCTAACTACGTCTTCCTAGGCCAAACCAATTCATTTAAATTTAAATTGATTTAACAAGCTCCATTTTACTCTATTAAACACGAGTCGTAATATTTTCATTGCTTTTATTTCTAAGAGGTTTTTACAACTATTATTCCAATCTCTTTCTTTAATAAAATGTTTGCTTCTTATTAATTATGCTAATCTTAGGTTTCCAGACGAGCGATGTTATTAGTATAATCTTATCCATTAAATTAATATTGTATTACGTATTTTTATTTTAAATTCAAATGGAATAAAATATAGTTTATGCGTAAGTAAAGAAAAGAATCAGCCGCAACATGGAGAAAGAGCGTTACATTATATTTGGGGTCTTATGAGCCTTTGAACTTAACTGACCCCTAGATGGTGACAATGCTTCATGAACTTGTGACTTGAGCATGTGTGTATTGCGAAGAGCGAGGGGAGCGAGATGGGGAGACGGGGTCATCTGTACCCCTCAATTATACATGCAAAAATTGTCGAATAAGCAATTGTACACGCTCTATGCCATAGAAATTGCACGTGTAATGAGTCACAGCGAACAATTGCGAGTTTTTAGAATCCACATTTGCTATTATTAAACATTAGTTTCAAATAGCAACTGTTAATCTATATTAATCTATAATAGATACCCATCTCCCACCGAGCGACTCAGTTGTACGGGCCTGCTAAGAACCCAATATACTGAATCCAAATGCTGAATCCAAGGGCGACACACTCGGAGGATCAATATTAGGTATATCATCGTATACAGTGATCACCATCCGAGCGAAACCCAATAGGTATATTAGCATCACCTTTATAACGCTTGTGTAGATTATAAGTTTATTCTTTTGTTATTAATAAATAAAATAAATAAAATAAATAAATAACACCTTATATTTTAATGAATCAACAGCTAAACTTCTAACTAGACTCAGAAAAACATTTACACTTCTAGAGCCATAAATTACTTAACACAAATATTATCTTTGTGTTTCATTCGCGCAATTGTTATTCGAAGTTGTGTTCGTGTTTGAAATCAATTTATTTTGTTTTCTTTTAAAAGCTCTCGTTTTATAGCATCAAAAGAGCGGATCCGGCGGAATAAAGCCCACTTCCACCCACATCCGCGCAATAGTGGAATTTCCCCAAGTCCCCGGGAAGTACGTACTTAATTATGTGATGTTATATTGAAATACACGTGATTGCACAACTTTTTTTTATTTTTGCCGACAAGTACGTAGAATTAAACGTAAGGAAGGATGATTCAACACTGGCCTATTAATTTGTGCGGATACTGAAAATACACTGATGTTGATCTCTTTGACGTTCAACCGTAAATTCTCATGAAAACTCAAGTTATTATTAAGCGACGGATTAAAAAAAAGTACTATAATAGATTTGTTTATTTTTTTTTAATTCTGTTCTGTTAAAGCAATTCTGAACTATAAAGTAACAGATGAATACGTATAAGATAATCTCTTTTCATCCCCTGCCTTGACTAAGTCTGTATAATACAGGGCAGAAACAAAACATAAATAATATTCAAATACACACGTACTGTCGCAACCATCATAGTCAGAACATGCGAATGATTTTTAAGTCACAAAACACAGAGATTTTTATTTGATATTTGATAAAACATTTACATTGTAACGTGGGTAAAACCCACGACCACTATTATCGACCGCATTATCTACTGTCTCAAAGAGGCCGTCAAATATAAACTAAGTTATTTCCTTGTAGCAAATTTAACGCGAAATTCCCAAAGAGATTTGTCAATAAAAGTGATGATAAAGAACCATAAAATTGGCAGCATTTGCCGGATATCCCCCGGGCCCCGGCAGCTATCAGCCGTAATTAAATTTGTGGAATCATTTTGTTAATTACAGGAATTTGATTGGAAATGTCTGTTCACGATTTCTTTTCGGCATCATTTTACTTTATTAGTCTTTTATAATGTAAATTGAGTATGAAATGTTAAACTCGTTTTTATACGGAAATTCAATAGCGGCCCACGTTGCCCCGTTTTCCTTTTTAATGCGGTAAATTTACACTTTTTTAATTATTAAAATGTTACTTTTTGTATGAAAGATCTTTACGTGGTTTTATTTACTTATTCGTTTATTTATTTGATTTCAAGCGCCTGTTTTTGTGATTATTTTTCAAGAATACCACAATTAACCCGGCATAAGATAGCTTTCTGAAAGCGTTTATATCAGCAGGCGGTCTGTCGTAAAATCATAAGGTCGGTCTTTTATTATTATTTCACGATTCCGAATACCTAAGTGTGGGCAGGTAGAAGATTATTTCTAAGGAATAAAATTTAAATACTTTCTTTTTATATTTCTTGCAATAAAACTCAAAGTACGCACAAAAATTTAGTTTAATTTATTGTACTTTGGTTGGATTCTTAATTTATTTTAATTAATTCTATTTATACCTCCACTCGTTGCAGTTAATAAAAATATTTAAATAGTGGTAAATGTTCCATGTTAATAGTTCGACAGCCTCCGTGGCGCAGTTGGTTAGACGCCGCCTGTGAAACGAGAGGCTGCGGGTTCGATCCCCGCACCGAGACAAATGTTTGTGAGAACCACAAGTATTTGTTTCGGGTCTGGGTGTTTGTGAGACCGAAAAGTCTCTCGTAGTTCCTGATACCCACGACACAAGACTCGATCTTAGTGTGGGGTCAGGACTATGTATGTGACTGTTGGGTGTATTTATTTTTTATTTTTATTTTATTTAGTTAGTCAGTACTGGACTTTTCATTACAGTGTAGTCGCTTTGCCTGGTACTCAATTATGCCGACCAGTTCTTACTCGGTACCTATAGTAATACAAATTTTGACCAATATAACTGGCCTTATGTTATTCTTTTATTTATATCCATTCTTAATATGGTGCGCAACTCCAGCTCCGAGAAAGTCGGATGAGATTTTCAAACCGATTAACTACCATAAGGTAAACCCGATACCAGCCAAGGTTTTCACGATTCGCAGCCTACATACGCGATCACTAACCCACAAGACGATTTGTTTTATATATAAAAAAATAAATAAAAAATATACATACTTGCCGATATTTACAGCTATAAGCTTTATTTAAATAAACTTTCCTAAACAGTCCAAAGGTAGGTGGATTATGAATCAATTTACCAATTCCATATTCAACCCCGAAAATAAACAAACGTGCCCTAAAAATGAAATAAACAACAAAATCTAATACATTCATAGAAAAATAAATAGATTTGTATCTCTTGGTAGGGCAAATTGGATTCAACGTTTTATGTGAACCTTAACGAAATTCCCTTACCCTCGGAACGGCAACATAATAAAGGCTAATTCCGGTTTATTTTAGTCTAAGCTTATTCTTTTTCTGTTTATTGCTTAGAAAAGTTTATTTTTAGTAGACGCTTAAATTTGTTTTGCTATAAATCAATTTAGAAGTAGACAGTTTTGTCTATTCTACATAATGTTTAAATATAGAAAATCGATAAAAAATATTCAATTAGACAGGCTGACATATTATTATTATTTGTGTAGGCTAAATCTTTATAAAAATCCATGCATGTAGCTTGAATGTCTTTAAACCAAAACGAATTAAAACAAAAAATACGTAAGTCATAATATAGCTAAATGAGATCACAATACTTAGGATGTTCACATACGTAAAGTAACCATTCAGTATGACATATCTGAACAGCATGAAACATTTGCCTACAGTGGCAACAATTTTGGATACAAACGTAATACGATTCAGTTTTAGAAGCGGCCGTCGACCCATGTTCCTCTTGAAGTTGAAATTTCAGTGATATCTGAAGTACGGGCTCCCGAACATTCCAGTCTCTGGCACGCCAAATATTTCAAGTGCAGTAAACAAATATGCTTGATTGAAACCGACCTTTTCGAACATAAACTTGATACAAAGGCAAATACGAATAAATATAGCCATTATGTTTAGACATACTAAATAAGCTCACACATTCACTAGTAATGAAGTAATCAATTGTCTTGACTGATTTGATCTTCATGCATACACAATTATACAACCTGAAGAGTCAAACTCTCATTTTTAATTATATTTTTTTATTGCGATGAATGATGAGGCGAGCGTGCCATTGGCCTGATGGTAAGCGATACGACCGCTCATGGACAGTAGCAAACCAAAGAACGCCAACAACGTTTTTAAATTGTCTAGCACATGGCTTAACACATTCCACTGTGGTGAATGGTGTGTGACTCGGATTAATACACTGAAAGCCAGTAAACGATCTTATGTATAAACTTCAGTACGGGTTAAAATCGATCACTTCAACATCTTTCTCTCAGGAAAAATAAAATATTATAGTAAGCACTAAATCCCCATCGCTTCGCATGAATATCTAGATAGTAACTGTTATTATATCATTACCGCGGAGTTGTTCACAACAAAGTTTATATTAATCTTCAAGTTAAACATTGAGCAAAGGCAACAAAGTGTTTACTCTGTGGCATACGTAAGACAGGTAGCAAATTAGCAGCTGTAAACTTTATATAGTATCTATAAAATTGTAGCACAAGCACACAACACAAGACTGTCTGAAGCTCATTAAGCTAGCTAGTATAGTGCAGGGCTTTTTGCTATTAATAAAAGGTAAAATAAATGTATAAATTTATTATACATAAGAATAATCCTAGTTCAGTTTTTAATAATACGAAACAGTTTAATTTAAACGGATCCTTTATAAAATAATGCTTTTAGAAGTAATGTTTTCCTAGTAGATATACTGGGTATATCCAGACTGCGACCGAAAACAAATCCAGGTTGTAGTTTTAGTGGTTACAGACACAATGCAACTATAAATTTCGTGAAAAAAGCGACAATATTTTTTGCAAAATTTTTAATTGCATGTTGTTTGAAGTCACTTATACCACCTGGCTTCGTTTTTGGTCACAGTCTTGATATACCCTGTATAATTAACTATAATCTGTATAACTGTATAATTATCTAATTGAAAAATCAATTACATAATTGCACCAGAATATAAGATTAGAAACAAACAATCAATGTGTCTATATTTTGTGAAAATAGACATCAAAATATTGTCTTTATTTATAGTTACTTAGCAATAAAGCCAATCCCTCTTAATCATACTCTCGATTGTAGAGGAGGCTCGTGCCCTGCAGTGGGACAGATATGAGCTGATACAGCCATATTATAACCTAAGATTATTACATCATAACTAAAATAAAATGAACATTAAAAAGAAAAATAGTAAAAGATATAACAATAATATTAGTTAAGCGTTTCATGAAAGAAGTCACAAAAGTTTTAAACCTTTATTCTATTGGAACTTTAAAATATAACCGATAAAATTAAAATACACTTTAAGAAGAAATTACACTAGAGAACCATTCAAGTATTCTATTACAGTTTAAAATAGCGAAGGAATGTTTCCTGAAGAAATGTAAGAGCGTTTCTTCGATTCTTTGGATTTGAGTTTGAACAAATACTTTTGTAAGTGTACGTCAGCAGGTTTCTAATAATTCCATCTGAATTCTAGTTTCTTCAGTTCCATTATGTAATAGTGCTATGAGAGACCATCTTCTAAGTAACTGAACATCTTAATCATTTTTCGACACTAACAATGTGTGGGTAAACATTATTACCAAATAGAATGAATTTGATTTTTGCACAAATATTTGCATCCATAACTTTTGCGGTATAAAGAAGACATAAAAACAATTATGCAATACTGAAAAAACACAACAAACATGCGGAGAATAAAAAAACACGAATTGTAATATTTATGAAACGAGAACACTGTCGGCGATATACATATTGAAAATGAATGAGATTTAAAAGTAACTCACCAACCACGGCTTAAACTCATTCCATAAATATCTCATTGAAATTAAAAAGGAAAAAGTGTGTTAAATTATGCAGTAAAATATTAAGAAATACGTCAATACTCGAGTATCAAGTCTTATAACCACAAACCATACTGACAATAGATGATCCCTTCAATCTCTCAACCACAAGGCTCAAGCGAAGTTTCTGACAGACTTGCAGTAAATACGTTTCAAGTGTCTGCTTATGTGTAATCGGAGTAACATTATTGAAAAACTTTGGACGCGTCGTCGATATGAGAATATAGACATTCATTTGTGTAGGTTTTGGGTTAATTGGAGTATTAGGTTATATTCAATTTGGCACCGATTAAAATTTTTGATTAGTTGATTTTAGCTATTTATTTAAAAAAATATCGGTTGGGATAATTGAGATTTATTTTCGAGTAATTCGGGTTCGGTTTCCATTATTTCGCATAAAACATGCTGCATCATGATCTCAAAACAAAACCATAAAAATATTTATAGAAATAATGGTTGAAGTTCTATTATCTTTGACAGCGAAATTGTTAACCCAGATCCACTTCCCAACGCGATTCTCATGTAATGCAAAGCACTTTTTGTACTAAGGTCCCGGCTGTAATATAAAACAACGTCTGTACAAAGATTGGTAATGGTAGCCTTGAGTTGAAGGACGCTTGAATTTTTCCCCGACTCCAAGTTTCGCTTTACCGTGCCCGAGCAAGACTGTAGCGAGTGCACTCGTGCCGACTGAATGGAACTACCGGGCCGCCTGATTAGATTTAGAACGAATCGTATTGATCTAATCCTATATTGTTCTAACTCGATGGATCACGGAAGTGTAATGCGATTTAGACTATTTGAATTATATTGCAGGGCAGAGTAAGATTGAGAGGGGTCAGGCCATATCGTCCTCCACACTCACCTAGTGCGGGTTGGCGAATTTACATACCATAGAAATTCTAAAAAATCACTATGGTATGCATCATGCATGTTTCCTCACGATGTTTTCCTTCACCGTTATAGTGCGTGGTTATTGACTATTAATACATAAATGACTCCGAAAAGTTAGAGGTTTGCCTAGGACTTAAACCCGCGACCACCACCGTGAAGGTGAGAAAATAAGAATGAAGATTAAGGACTAGAAGGTTGCCATGAAACTAGTGAAATATTGTGCAGTTTCACCAAATGTTGCAATATGCTATAACATTACTTTTCCATGTATATTTGCAATCATTAGATCATAATCAAGTTAGTTGTGCATTAGTTAGATAGTGGTTCGCGTGATAGTACGATGAAAATGGAAATTACTAACAAAAATTATGTTTGGTGTTGTCAAGAAATTAAATCACTTTTTTTGAATAATCATTTAAAAAATATACAAAAACAAGAAATTGATGTCACCTATTGTATTTGTTAAACTATAAGAATCGATGACAAAATATATGAATATTCCATATTTACTGAATGAATGAGAATATTGGGTTCGCTTTTTACAGCCGTTACATTCCGGTTAGACAATGACTGAACTGAAACGCACATTACATATAATTTTCAGTTACATAGTACACTGAAAAATCGTTGAAGGAACAAGGCAAGATGGGAAAAAACTGGTAACTTCAAGTCAAATGTTGATGGATAAGAATAACAAATCTCCAAGGATTTTACCCATAGCTGAAATTAACTTCTAGGTAGGGCGACATAATCGCATTAGCGACAAAGCCCTTTTAATATTGAATAAAAAAAAAAAAACTTCTAGGTAATGAATATGCCAATGACATGCAAATTTACCGCGGTATTCCTTATCTCGGTTAGTTCACAAGTTTTCGTTTTGAGAAGTCATTAGTATACTGTCACAATGTGCTTAAAATGTATGATAATGTCAGCTCTTTGACTTGACTTTACACCGCTGGGAACATCCTGTACTATTGACAGAAGTAAGGCCTTATCACGCTGTCCCAATGCATTTTTTATGCTAACAAAGTATTTACAACACCCTTGATGATAAGAGCAATCTAGATAGATAATCCATTATAATGACCCGATTGAACCCGGATATCTACACAGAAAGCACAGGAAACGTAACATACTAATTAGGGTGAATATGGTGGCAATTATATTACCAGAAACTTTGGTAGTCTATCGTTCACATTAATATATTTTATAAAACAACAATATCCATACTATTAAAAATGTACTTCAATAACATGAGCAACATTTACGCCTAGAACTACTTCTAATATAAAATATAAGAGCATTTAAGGCTTTATCAGCGTACTTAAGTGTGTAACCAAGGAAAATTCTACATTTGAATCGGTTATAAAAATAATTTCAGCTTCCCACAAATATCTTCTTAGCGTCGCTATCATTAATTTCCGGATCATAATTATATTTTTCACAAGGATAAATATTTTTCAAACAAAAATATAATTTTGCAAATTATTTTTCCTCTTCCTCGGTGTTGCTACCATCATTAAAAATAATAATTACTAGCAACGTGATTCACTTTCAATATTTTAAAGTCCTTAATATCAATTAATAATTAACGCCCAATGGCCAGTATTTGTAAATTTTAATTGATTTAAACAGAGGTAATCGATTTTAACTCCCCACATTTTAGGACCAGGCCTCGTACATGTCTTCTAATTGAATCGGTAGCTGGACGTCCTTTCTAATAACTAACTTCCGATTGGCCCGTGTCAGCACAACGTATCAGAACATTCATTTCCCCTTATAGAAAAGTATGGAATCTTAACGTTATTTTTTATATTGCTGTCTGTAAAAAAATAATTTAAGCCAATACCTATTTAACTGAGCCAGTTTTAAACTACTAAATGTCTTTATATCATTAATATTATTTGAAATCGCAAAGCAACGAAAATCCAAGATTTCACGAAGTGTAAATCGGGGGTGGCGGAAGATTTATTGCATCATTCTATCGATCTCACTGCAGCGTCCATTAAAACTAAATGTTCAATTGTAAAGCCAAATGCCTTGATATCTAGTTAGCCTGTATTTAAAAAAAAACTAATTACATGCTAAAATCTTGGTACTAATTACTAACCAGATGAGATCAAACTAAACTTGTCCGCTATGGGTCAATTTAAAACTTCAAATAATTAAATAAGGTGTCTTTTTTAAATGAGAAAACAATATAAATATAGTCAATCTAAATTATCATATAATCTAGATTATAATACTCTATCTGGAAAAATATTTAATGGCTATACCAATGAACTTAATTTTACTCATTTTCATTTTTAATTGCTAATACGTGGTCTTAATTAAGGTCTTTCAATGATACAAATATAATAGGTATTCCAGTTACATAAGCATGACCCACCCAATATAAGGAACATAAGTGTTCCGTGCACAGTTGGCGGAAACAAAGTCGTGCTGTAACCGGCAAATTGGATTTTCCTTTTTTCAAATATCTTAAGGTGAATTGAGTATTATATTCCAAAATCTAAATTCTCATGAAAGAGGGCGAGATGGAATTTATATAATTCACTTTGTATTGTAACAGTTGAGAAAAAGAATACTGCTTTTGCGTAATGGATTGAATGTTGTTATAAGTGGTTCGGGAATTTATGATAAATAATTTTCGTTTGTTTTTTTTGTGATGAAAAATGTTATTTGTTCGAAGTAGTTTTGTTACTTCGACCATTACTGTATAAAGAAATTATTCTACTTATATTATTAATGCGAACATTTGGGAGGTTGTAGGTATGGATGTTTGTAAGAAATAAATGAAAATATCTTGTAGCGGATTCGAATCAATTGAGCTGTTTATATCACGAGTGAATTATTTATATTATATGGATGAGTATTATGATCGTTGCAACAGGGCACTGCTTGGACTCAGGCGAAGCCGGGCGGAACATTAGTTTAGTCCATAATATACATACGTCTCACTGCAGGGCACGAGCCTCCTCTACAATCGAGATTACGAATAAGGGGGGTTAGGCCATTTAGTCCATCACACTGGCCTAGTTAGAACTGTAGCTGGAACATTAGTTTAAATATAAAACATGAGCATATACCTCACTCGACACAACACAAAATATGTTTTGCTTTCAAATACAAGTAACCGCAATCACCCAAAAAGATCTTTCTGAAACATCTGCAAGTGAAGAATGGTAATCGACCAGAACGACTGCGGTTTGCTCTAAAAACGGTACACTCGTTGAGATTCCGAGAACAGTAACATGTATTCAACTCGAAACGAAATTAAATACAAGAGAACAAATAAAAAAGGAGTTTGAAAGATATACATATGTGTGTAGGTGGCCACTTTCACAAAACGAAATATAAAAGTATTAGGTGAAGACGTAGTACGACGAAAAAACTTTGTACACTCGATTATTTTTATAAGAAACACCGCAGATTTAAAATAGTAATTTAGTATTATGAATCCATATAAGCATGCTTCTGAGTGCTTTCGAGAGCTTAGGCCATTATCCAGCGCAGATTGGCCGATTTCAAAAACCAAAGAAATTATTGTAGAGATCTCTATGATATGCAAGTTTCCTCACGATATTTATTTCGTTGTTTAACTATTCAAATAATTGAGTTGTATAGTGCAGAATCTTAGATATCAGATGTTAGTTGGAACGACATAAATTTAGGAAATCTCAGAAATCTTTCGTAGCTTTCAGGAAGTATGCAAGTGCAGATGTTACTTGAATAATATTATTATTTACAATATGTTGCAGTCATTTTGGCAAGTATGACATAGATAATAAAGAAAGCGCAGATGCTTCATAAAATTAGTTAGTAGCTTTAAAAAATATAGTATCTAAGTGAGTGGTTTTCAATTAATATTAATTCGTTTATAACCCTCAACAAGCTGTTTTTTTAGTAATTCCTTTCCGTCTTTGAAATAAATTAAGATCTTAATAACTACAATACAAGCGTACATAACATCACGCGTTTTTCCCAGAACGGGTAGGTTGAGAACAAGGACACTCACGTTTTGCCTTGTGATATCCGACGAGCCGTCCAACGAGCCGTCCAACGATCTAATAGGTGGCGAGCACAAATTCCTAACTCTAGGCTAATAAAGAATAGAAAAATCCAAGTTTACTTTGCCCGACTTGGGATTCGAACCCGAGACCTCAACGTTGTAAAAGTACCGTGGTATAACTGCGCCACTAAGATAAATGAAATTATTAAAAAAATATGTATATAAAATATGTTGATCCGACTGGCTCGGTGGCGTTGTACTACTGTATGATTACAAAGCTGAGGTCTCGGGTCCGAATCCCGTGTCGAGCAGTGATATTGGATTTTTCTGTTCATTATTAAGTCAGGAATTTGTGCCTAATATGACGATAGGCTCTCCTCCTATCACATCATGGGAAACATAAGGCCAAGCGTGGATTTCCTGGTAGCACCTCTGCCAACCCATCTGAGAAAAAGGCGTGATGTTTATGTATGTATGTATAGTTGATCTATTTCGATAACAAATTTGAATACACTCGACACGAGTACACTGTATCTAACGGATGATATCTACACACCGTGACATCTATTCACAGTAACAAAGAGTAATGATCCGTCCATTTCCCTCTCATTGTCATCTACTACCGTTAATACATACACCTATATACTAGGATATATGATATTAAACAGGGTATATCAAGACTGCAACCGAAAACTAAGCCTGGTAGGTAGTAGTGTTAGTGACTTCAGACATATTGCAACTAAAAATTTCACAAAGAAACTTTTTTTTTGTAATTTATTTTTACTAGTCATCGTATTTGGGTGATTAAAACATAGTTTTCCTAAAATAATTATATACACCATTTTATTTTTAAAGCCGCAATGGTACAAGAGGGTTTAAATTACTATTTTCGCAAAAAACTAGGTATTTACCACCCAAACGAGATGATATTTAAAAAAATTGCAAAAAAGAAGTTGACGCTTTTTTTTGCGAAATTTTTAGTTGCATTGTTTATGTTACCACTAAAACTACCATCTGGCTTCGTTTTCGGTCGCAGTCTTGATATACCCTGTATAAGAGCATTCAAGGCTTTATCAGCGTACTTAGTAAAATTTCGAAGACAATTGTCTCACTTGATATACCCGGTATATTATCGTCATACAAGTGATGACTGCAAAGATCGAGCGAAGGAGAACTTGACTAGAACAAAAGATCCTGACTTGGGCCGACACGAAGTCTCTAAGTTAGAAAGTAACTTAACATAAGTAGCATATATAAGTTTAAAACAAAACTTTTAATGTTGGGATAGAATATGGAATTCATAGTTGCAGTTGTTGTTATAACTAGCTAACATCGATGTTTTCGTTGGTTCCATTTTTTTCAATAAGTAAGTACGAACTACAGTAAGTTGTAGTAAGTTTTATGTTAGTATATATCTGGATTTTAGAAAATAAAAATATGTTATATTATTATAGCTGTTCTGATACCGAGATTGAATAAAAGCAGGACTTCACAAGCAAATAAATTGTAAGACCTGGGCACGATTTCTCAAAATAAAAAGATAAAAAAAATGCAAGTTAATCTGGTAAGTGAACATACAGACTAGAAACTTTAACGGTAAAGATTTTACGCGTCATCAGTACAATTAGTACTCAAAATGAATACTCACAATATTTTTTTACCATTGAAATTATTATTTCGTATTACGCAATCTGTTTGTTGAAAAAAGAGGTAGTACATAGACAAAAACTCATAATCGTTGCATTGTATATATTTACTGGAGAAAATGTACCTATGAGATGGTATAATAGCCTATATCAGTCTCATTATATTTAAGTACGGCATCTTTCCTGTACTGGGACAAATAGCACCTATCATGTGCACGCTGGTCCCCTTATTTATCTTTTCAGGCGAAAATTTACCCCGGCTACTTTAGACTGCGTCTTTAGAGCCAAGAAAAAAATTCACGAATTCTTTCTAAATTGGGCTCGAAATCACAGTGACCGTTTCGCTCAATTTTTATTTTTGTCGACTTTACAAGCCTATTTACTGACTTTACAAGCCTACAGGATATATTATAATTTAAATAATATTTTTTAATCAACGTTATCGAAAAATAAAGAAAATGGCGTATATTTTGCGTACTATTTACAATTATGTGTTTTTATAGGCACAGGAAACTTACCCCAATGCACCTAATGGTAGAGGTATTGTAATCCTAATTGAGTATCTATCGAGAAATAACCATCTCTTGCAAATTGGCATAATAATGCCGGCCTATTCGAAACTGGATATACAAAAACTGAACCCGAAACACGACACATTTGCCCGTGTTACTATAACACGTGGTTCCATCACAAAATTGCGTAAATCAAAGTTCTGTCACAAGAGTTCGGCAGTTTTACAAGCTACAGCAAGATTACCAATTTTAAAATAATAATACTGTCCAAAGAATTATCGCGAAGTCTTCCAATCGAACTGAGGTTCGGCTGAGTGTTAAAAATACTCGTATGTTTACGGGGTAGTAAAAAGTTTTGAAAACTAAAATCGCTATTTTTGTCAAAAATTCCAGTCGGATTATTTTCAAATTTTATACACTGTTGCCTGGAGTGATAAGAAGCACGTAGATTATATTAATGATCACATGTCAATATCACCCATTTGCTACATAATTGCTGTTTCACGCTATGGATCCTTGATAAGATATGCTTGAATTCGCACAAGCGTTTACAGTAACTGATGTTAGTTTGCATCAATACGATTAGTCTTGCTAATGTGCTGTTAAACCATGCTATTATCAATATTCCCAATTTACATATTATAATTCATTATAGTATGATCTAGCCGATGTTAAAATATTCATAGTCCGCATAGCACCCACCGTACACGATGGTAGAATATGCATCATAATGTTCAGTCATTCATGTTCAAAATCAGTATGGTTCGAGCTCACCGATTCTACATCATCCGAATCGGTGATACCCTCAACCGGGGTTAGGTCAAAAGTACCCTGAACCGAAGAGAATGCATAGAGGTTGATGAAGGTGGATGAAGCGAAAGTAGTATGTCAGGATTGAGCAAAGTGCGATCCATAGACCCTGCCTACCCCTATGGGATACAGGCGTGACGATTACGTATACACGATTCATGTTGTATTACGTTACAGGTCCAGCCTGTGTATATTCAGTTACCAGCGTGCCGGCATAATAGTGTTGACCAAAGAGATGGTTATCTCTCAGCAATGGACACTATTGTATCGCAACGCAATTACCATTGTCTGTTGGTATACTGAGGTCACTTTCCGCGCCAGTATAAAAAAAGGTCTATAGATCACTTTGCAAAAGTAGATTAATACCTTAGGTCATAAAGATTTGAAGCGGTGAATCCGATTATTACAATAGTTTGATTACAAAAGGTCGAAGCCAAATTAAAGGGTCACTAATATGATTTAATGGCTACTTCCATCGGCAAATCCTCAGTTACGACCATTTACATAATTTTTAAAACAATATTTCTTATTGCAACTTATAAAAAAAATAGTTCAAAACAATCACTAATGTATTTTTAATTAGCTGTTCTTATTTCTGCTGAAAAATAAACTAATTACTTTAAAAATAATAATACAAGAATTTTAACGGGTTTTAAATATATTTATAGGTCATTAAAAAGTAATACGCTGTCATCACAGTCATTCTATGTTGGATACAGGAAGAAAGTGATAAATTATGCGACTTTTTACAGCCAACTGCTTTAGATGTTTAAACAAAAGTAACGACTTCTGTTTTATAAATTCACAAATATTGTGTTAAAAATTTCTTACTTGCTATTCGCTAGTTTATATAAAATATATTTTTTCTTCGTTTACCTACACATGAATTTATGATTGGTATAAAAATAAAAACCTAATATACACTAAAAGTATGATATACCAAGTCTTTTAAAAAAATCTTAAAGTTACAAAACGATTTCTAGAAATATAGTTATAACATCACATAATATTATCATGACGTTTTTTTTGTTTTGGTTTAATTTATTGTACATATTCAATTAGCTCTTAAGACTAGTTTTTAATTTTTCTAACTAAATACTAAACTTTCAACTTACTTCACACACTCTTTTGTGAAGGTATCCTTAAAACTTTTAACACACCAACAATCCACAATGTCACAAGAATCACTAAAATAAAATGTGTGAAAACTATATTGTCAGAGAACGTCGGTATCACTCCGCGAAAGAATATTTCGGCAGTCCCGAGCGCCTGTGATACGTCCCAGCCTCCGAGCGATCGGGAGACATCTAAAAAATTCCCGTCCTGGAAGCTTATTGCCGAACAGTCTCGCGTTAGAACTTCGCTGGCAAACTCGGGAGCATAGGCGAAATAAAACTCTAATACAAACGCATAAAGTTAGGAATCAGTTCGGCAATTACGTAGTTTCGAGTGTAGCGTACGAAGATATGAGAAGAGGCACAGATGCTGCGCGCATGCGATTTTCGCCACCCACACTAGGAGTGTAGGAGTCATAATTCGCTGAGAGTGTGTGGGTGAATGAAAGACCAATGGTACATTGTTTGAGCCGCTGCTGGACACTATTGTTGTGGGTACTCGGACCACAGCGCGATACAATCAAGCGTGATTTATACGCGGTATAACCTGGCTATTTGCCGTTGTTTCGTTTGAAAAATACGATATTTATGCAAAAAATTACGTCAAACAAAGAGTCTAATCAAGCGGTGCTGAAATAAATCTGGTTATTTTTGGAATATATTTTATGCATAATTTAGCTTTTTGTATCACTGAAAATAACAGGCTTGTTTTATTTGAATAGTCAGTTTTTTTTCGTATTAATTGAATCGACGGGACTTCCACAGCAATAATTACTGTTGATCCACTAGTTAGCTTGTTATTTTGCAAGAAAAATCGCCGTAATGTATTTTTTGTGTTTTTATTTTACAACTAGGGGCTGGTCCAACACCGCCCGGATGCAGATAATTTTTGAGTCCAGATCATATCAGCAACATTCTGTTTATTTACATTCAAATTCAATGTACTGCTTTTTCCGTCCCGTGCCGTCTCGTCCCGTCCGTCAGATGAAAATTCTAACTTTCAATCATTGTTTTCGGTTCTATTACATTAATTTATTCCTCCCATAATAGCTTTTTACAATAGATATCTTAAATGTACAGACATCGAGCAGTTAGAAATGTAATATTATATGTATAGACTTAATTAGCCGTACCTAATGTTTTATTTATATTTAAACTCAATGTGACTGAAAGAAAGAAAGAAAGAAAAGCATATTTATT
The DNA here is from genome assembly GCA_905220455.2 of Deilephila porcellus. NCBI lineage: Eukaryota > Metazoa > Arthropoda > Insecta > Lepidoptera > Sphingidae > Deilephila > Deilephila porcellus. The sequence continues at coordinate 8,989,244 of LR999986.1, read as the reverse complement.
TGTCACACAAGACAACGGACATACTCATTTACCAAAACTTTACATACATAATGATAATAAAAAAATAAAAACAATAATATTAACAATAAAGGAGAATGCACGCTGCATCGCTGTGACAAAGTAGGTGACCACTCAGCTTAGATGTTGCACCAAGGCACGAGCTACAGCGCAACGCTGTCCTCTGTACTGCTTTTACCGTCCCGTCACGTTATAACCCATCATGTCGAGTCGCATTCTGTCCCATGACTCAAGGGATGTAATACTGTACTCTCCTTGTTAATGATAAAATAATTTGTCATAATATTTTAACTATAATAGTACACACGAAATAACTTGGAAACAATTGACTATCAGTAACAAGTATCTGATTAAGATATAAAAGTAAATTAGAGCTTTATCACTTAATTAATAATAAGTTTTTTTATAAAACTTAAGCCACAGAATATTGCGAATATAGATGTTACTTGTTTTATTTTTTTAGGTTCAAACAAAATGTAACTTAAATAAATAAATATTGGTAGGAGTTCTGGCCCTACATTCAGCTCAAGCCTTGTGTCTATGCCTGTAACTATTTAAGGAGCGTTTTCATTCGATATATACAGGGTGAATTTTTCAAATGGACGTGGATGGCCAAATCTGAAACTACGAGGCATAGAACAAAATAATGAAAGGAGTCACGACCCCCAATTTGATGAAAACTAAAACTGCGTACTTGGGTTCTTGAAAACTCAATATTCCTGGCGAAGTGAAAAATTATAAATAGCCCAGAAATATACCTAAATATGACATAAAACTCCCCACCGGGAATCAAACCTTGCACTTCTTTTATTACTCACCAACCGCTACTCCAAATGGCCGCATTTTCGTGCACCTGATAAAGTGCTTTCTAAGAGGCCGAAACAACCATTTACTTCGCACTCACGTTAAAATGTTTACAAAAGCAGAAGAAAAGCTTCGTTTGTCGACGGCTCCAACGAAATTTGTTATTGTTACGAGTACTTAAAACGTTAGGTGGATTGTTCGCGGGGAAAATTTTCTAAAAATATCTTTGTTTGGTGGTTCTTTGATTGTAAATATTTGAGATATAGCGTAGCTGGCGATGAACTGGATTGAAAATTAGCGGATGCAGGTTCGAGTCCAAAATAGCTCGGGGTTTGTAAGTTATTAAGATAAATATTAGTAGGTCGTTAATGTGTTATAGGTGATATGTGTACAAATATTATGGTATGATCCCATGCATAATACGCATTTCTCGGGCCTATCCGACATATCCATGAATACCTATCAAAGCTTGCATAATGAATCGTTGTTTTTTTTTATTACTTCTTAGGAAAGAACACTTTCACTTGTATTTCAAATAATTCACAAATAATATGTATTATATTGTACTTTGACAGAAAATATAAAATGTAATATTTTCTGGGAGCTATTGAGACGTGCGGTGTATTAAAAAATATTCGCGGTAACATAATTCTATCTTCTAGGAAACGCAATAAACATTTTGATCTCATAAATCGTGATCAGAAATAATGAATTAAAAGCAAAGTTGTTTAAACTTTTATACAGGGTATAACATGTGACTTCAGACACAATGCAAGTAAAAATTTTGCAAAAAAAAATCGACAACTATCAAAAATTACAAAAAAAAAAATGTAATTTTTTACTTATCGTCGTATTTGGGTGATATGTACATAGTGTTCCTAAAATAATGATGTACACTTCTTTATTTTTAAACACGTAATCGTAAATTAGTATTTTCACAAAAACAAGTAATTTCCACCCAAACAGTATGATTTTAAAAAATTCCAAAAAAAAATCTGTCGCTGTTTTGGCGAAATTTTTACTTGCGTCGTGTTTGTAACCACTAAAACTACCAACTGGCTACGTTTTCGATCGCAGTCTTGATGTACCCGGTATAATGACAATTATAATATTATTAACATATAATCGGATCCAAATCTTCTTAAGATCGGCAATAACGATTGTTCTAGTATTATTTTTATTAAATGTATTTTCTACTAAATAAGTTTCTTACATTTACAAGCTTGGATGCCAATTAAAAACTAAAGCTTAAGAAGCTTAAGTGTTGGACTATACTTCATCATCAAATTAAATACTCAAATAAAATGAAGCATATTTATATGCAAACTAAATATTACAAATTCGCAGTAAAATGTTTTAGCCTTGGCCCGCCTAATCATGTTTATGGGTTAAATTACCAAGTTTGAAAAAAAAATATATAGAAATTCTCAATATGTACAAAGGAAAGTAGGTTTCAAATATGTTTAAATGAAATCATTAAATCATATTATAATATTATAAATGATGATTTCTCAAAAATATAGAAAGCTTTGTCTAATATAATATATTCGTGTTCACCTATTATTAAGGGGCCTGGTAGTCCCCAAATGTTCTGTAAGGAATCCAGGCCTATGGCCTGAGCTAGGTAAATGTATACAAGAAGAAGTAAATTCATAAAAAACTGGATAGACATGATCCCTTCCAGTATTCATTACAATATTGTTATAATTTATAGTTTAGACAACTTTTATGAAAAAAAGGCATGCATCAGGAGCTCTGTCGAGAAAATTTAGCTTACCATGACTCTGTTATGATCGTATCAGACACTAAAATATTATTTGTAAGAATTGCTATGTGAGCAGATCTTTTATTAACATTTATTTATTGCGTTCAATGGCGAGACGAGCATGTCATTAGCCCGATGGTAAACGATACGACCGCTCATGGACAGCAAGAAACCAAACAACACCATGAATTACAAAGCAGTGCATGGCATTACACAGTGCTTGGCATTCTGAGACATAAGATGTTTAGTCTCATTATGTCCAGTTCTTACTCTGGTTACAATGTTCGTCAAATCGGAACACAACAGTGCATTTTTACTGCTGTTTGGCGGGAGAAATAGAAATTGCGGTGGTACCTCCCAGGCGGCCTCTATCATATAAGAAACCTACCACCAATGAATTCAATCCAGTCCTTCCGTCAATAACTTTTCAATAATCGGAGCGAATTCGTAAAAGTATGAGTTTGCGAAAGCTATCAGGGACGTCAGTATCATACCGATCCGTTTTGAGCTATTGTCGAACTGTCACCCCCCTCACTTTCTGCACTGGAATCCATCCTCAGGTGGATTATCCGTTCAACCGCTTCGATTATCCGTTTACAAAAGTCCCGAGCTCAATTCTCACCAAACTTGTTTAATTAAAGTTTTCGCACTCTTTTTCCCTTTAGGCGGAGGAATAATCCCTTGTTTTGAACATAAAAAGGGGTAGAGTGGTCTTATTGCTCTTTTTTCAAATCTCAAGAAACAGAATCCCTGAAACACAAGTTATTTGCGAATTTTACTGACTTTCATTCTATTAGAGTAAGTTTATATAATATGTTCAGCAGTGGACATCTTGCGGTTGAAGAAACAGAGAGAGAGAGACATAGAGAGACAGACAGTTTGTCTTGTAAGACTTGTCTTGGGACTATACTAGTCAATGCAACGGCTCTTATCAAGTTTCAAAGGGGTCTCCGACGTTTTTATCAGCGGTAATTAATTGTACAGCATATAATTTAATTATATCTAACATACTATCAGGAGTTCGGATCTTCAATGATGATCATCAGATACAGATAAATGCTATTTCGCACTTACAATACAAAACCGCTACGATAATAACCGCATTACGCAGATGATTTTCATTTTCTTTGAAAATTATTTTTATTTTTATCTTTACTAATCGCGTTTTGAAATAAACATCGCTTTTCAGTTTGATATATTTTTTTTTAATTAATGTTATATTTTTTTATTTACTCAAAAAAAAAGAGCTACAATAATTAATATAATTACTTACTTACGTAACTGTGTCAGTCCATTTACATTCCGCTGTTGGGCACGGGCCTCAACAATACAAACTAACGTTTAAATATTATGAATGTCAAATCGAGAGTACGATTTATACTAAATTTTATTAGTCCATTAGAAAATATTGTGTTGAATTTAAACATTAAAAAGTAATATGTAAAGAAAATTATACACCCAACAGTCACATACATAGTCCTGACCCCACACTAAATCGAGTCTTGTGTCGTGTATCAGAAACTACAAGAGACTTTTCGGTCTCACAAACTCGGAACTGCCAGACCCGCGACAAATATTTGTGAGCCTCATAGACATTTGCCTCGGTGCGGGGATCGAACTCGCGGTTTCTCGTTTCACAGCCAGCGTCTAACCAACTGCGCCACGCTGTCAAATATGTAAGGTGTAATGCAAAATTATTATATTTTTATTCATTTTTCAGGAATCTGCGCATTTATTTTGGCAAGTATTCTATTGAAATAATTTGAACGTAGTAACACAACACAAATATTACAACACATTACGAAGCGACTCCACCCCACCTCCTGTTCAAAGTATGTTAGTCCAAGTTTTTGTAGGCACTGAGTATTTGCTTTCGGGATTCGAGTTGAAGTTCCAATATGGCGGTAAGTATTCTTGCATTCGCATGTTGCCCGTGTTAGAACATCCGGGAATAAGTTTTACTGCGATCAGATTGTAAAGTTTACCGTTAGAGTTGTATTGGCGAGATAATGCTAATGCACACCACAATGGATTCTCATTCCCCTCCGCGAAGTCTTGCCTTGGAAGGTTTAAACATTCCAAAGTTTTCATGTTTCCATACTTTGGAATTTTCGACGTATTGTATTCTTTCAGAAGTTTGGAGGTGATGGAATGCATTTTCTTGATATAACTGTAGTATTATGTTTTGAAGTAGTTACGACATGTTGCAATAAATATATTGGGAATATACCTAGGACTTAATCAAAATATTTTAATTATTTTCATCATGGTTTACATTTGTAAATATATTATTGTAATCATGGAGCTTTTTTTTGTTCTGTGTGATTATCGCTATATAAAATATAATTTTCCAAGTTGTGTATCTATACAAAATATCTAGTGATTTTTAAAATAAATTTCTTTTACGCTATTTGATACAGCTATGTAATTCTATTAACATTATCTTTCGAAGACAAAACAGTCATTGACAAGAACTTTTCTGATTATTGTTTCAATAGGATGGGATCTCCTTGACTCCATTTAATATTAGAATAAACAAAACTACATTATTACAATTGTTTATATCACTGTTTGGAATAATCAAATCCACAGCTGAACTTGTCCCAGAGGTATGATATATACTATGTTCCCTTTCGTCGTCTGGGTTGGCTGCCTTGGATATTTTGTAATTTTTCTTCAATGTAAGTAAAGTAATTTGTTCCTTTGTTGTATGTCTAAATAATTACCATCAAAAACTATGTCTAAATAATAATCATCATTTTTTTAAATATCCTCGGCCAGGTTAAATTGAAACCCTCCCTTTGAAAAGCATGATAAAAACATATTAATATTTTAATTTTCCGTGCTCCTATTTTACTTGTAATTAGTTTCACGTTCATCTCACATCCACGGTATATGAGAAACTGCTAGACTCGGTAGGAAATATTTTTGAGTAAAAGTACGTCTATTGCCAGTTCATAAAGTTTCCTCTATTTTAAACTCAGATGTTCCGCTCACTACAAATTATGGCGTGAATGCTTTAGTTTTGAAATATAACTTAATATTTTTGAGTAAGTACACTGATAAAGAATTAGTTTCGGGAACTTAAATTATGGCCGCGGGGCTGGGTTTTATAGCTTATATCTATCTAGCTAGAGTTGCTTTCTCAGACACTTTTGGTATTTTAGGAATGAGGCCTATAAATGAGCACTGATTCGCCTGATTGTAAGAGTTCACGGCGATCCAAAATCGCGATGCTCATACATATAGACATAAGACATACATATTATACTATATTAGAGCTTTCGTAATCATCATTTTCAACTACAGGTAGTCCAAGATCCCATGAACCTCCTCCAAGGATTGTTACAGAAAATTGTTGAATGTACATTGCAATATACGTCTTACAATGAATAAACACAAATAATTACTTCTTTTTTTTTTTTTTTTATTGCAATGAATGGCGAGACGAGCATGCCATTCGCCTGATGGTAAGCGATACGACCGCTCATGGACAGTAGCAAAACCAAACAACACCATGAATTACAAGGCAATGCATGGAATACCACTGCGCTCGCCATCCTGAGACATAAGATGTTAAGTCTCAATATGTCCAGTAGTTACTCTAGTCTCTCTACTCTAGGCTACAATGTCCTTCAAACCGGAACACAACAGCGCATTTACACTGCTGTTTGGCGGGAGAAATAGACATTGCGGTGGTACCTACCCAGGCGGCCTCTCACATATGAGAGACCTACCACCAGTAATATCAAGTTCATGTACTCAACTTATTTCTAAGATAAACTTCAAATAGATTAATACAAACACTTTAAAACGGACCGCTTAGGATAAGTTGTAATTAAACCAAAAATCATTCTATAAATAAAAGATTGGAAGACTTTCTAAACTTTTGACTGTTCAAATTTTTTAGTGTTACAAGATTTGTAGCCATAATATAACCACCCTAATAAATCAGTCGTGCCAACGTCTTCATTTCACTGATTTACATTTTTTTTTGTTCTGTCTTCTGAAAGACAAATATTTTCTACATAGATGCTTTTTTGAAATATTAAAAATCACGCTTGCAACCCCTGTTTAAATTGTACACTCCTGTATAAAAAAATTGACATTTCAATAAAATTTCAATTATAAATTTAAAAAGTGATCGCTAACGGATGCGAATAAAAGATCTTGGCCCTACCGTATTTGTAATTTGAACGCCCGTGCTGTATTTAAAAGAAATAAAAATTAATACGAGAGCAAATCCTGTCAACTTCACTGCCACGTGAAGACTTTTAATGGTAGATTATAAGTTGAGCCAACTTTCTTCCTGTCACTTCCCGAATATTCTCGAACCTACCGGGACGAACTTTAATACCCTCCGTACAAACTAATAATCTAGATGTAAAAATGCCAATCATTTTATAGGTGGGCCTTCAAACGTAAATACGCTGTAATAGAAAATTTATTTGGGTTACTTTAAGGAACTTTGGAAGAAAGTTTTACTTTATGTTGATGAAAATAATGATTATATTTATAGAAAAATGCTAATAACATTTTAAAAACGCACAATTTGTTACTATTAAACAAATGATAAATAATAAAATATTTTATGAATGCTACCTGATAAGGTACTAATAGAAATAAACAACACTGTAAAGTTGGGTTAATTTAATACAATGACGCTTAATTTAAATGAAATGAGCACCCGTACATTAACTGGAGCATCACCAATCACAGCTTATTATTCTGCACTACGTGGTTTTCGATCGAGCTTTGGAGAGGGCTATTCTCGAGGTTTCCTTACGAGATCGAATCAGGAATTATGAGATTCGTAGGATAACTAAAGGAACCGACATAGCCCAGCGGATTAGTAAGTAGAAGTGGCAATGGACGGGGCACATAGCGCGGAGAACTGATGGTTGATAGGGCCAAAAAGTTCTCGAATGGAGGCCACGTAGCGAAAAGTGCAGCGTAGGACGTCCACCCACAAGGTGGTCAGACGACCTGGTAAAGATCGCGGGACGTCGCTGGATGCAGGCTGCCTCCAACAGGTCACTGTGGAAATTATTGGGGGAGGCCTATGTTCAGCAGTGGACTTCCTTTGGCTGATGGATGGATGGACGTGGTTTTCTTTCGTCATCTGAGACTTGAGGTACTAGGTTAGTTAATGCCCAGTAATGTATAACTCCTACGATAATATGATTTTCACCAGAAAATAAGTTATGTTGTCATTCTATTTGAGTACAATACTTAATACATATTAATTATTATTGTACTCAAATACTCATATTACTCATATTATCGTAGCAGTTAAACATTACGGGGCATTAACTAACCTAATACCTCGAGTCTCAAGGTGACGAACGAACATCCAGTCACGATGTTTGTCCCCTTTATATTTCTGTGTATTGATCCAAAAATGGGCAACAATACCCAAATACGTTTGAGCGAACATTCGAAAAGATTATAGGAAATAATGGTCAAGATGCGGAAATTGTACTTCGTTAAAGTCAATTTTTTTGATGTCGAGGATGGATTATTGGATTAAGTACTTCTAAGATAAGATTTTGGATACACGGTCAGTTAATCTTCGTATAAAGATGGGATTATTGTTATTTCAGGCGATTTCTTTCTTCGAGCCGGTTTTGTATTACTTATTTAAATCTGAAAGGAAGTTCTGTTGTCGTCATCTTTCACAAAATGTCCAATGCTGAATATTTAGCCATATCGTAAATTTCCAGAGGGATGTATAATGAAAGCTAACGTTATACTACAATGATTTTTCAGGGTTTCAATCAACTTTTAGTACTGAGACGAAAAACCTTAATACGCCGAGACGGGGAAGGATGTAATGAAGTACAGTATGAGATGTTCTTTGTTAACACTTCGTATAACAGTATATTAATTACTAAACATCCTTTTTAATGAATGTGTCGTTAAATTTAGAAAGAACCTAAAAGAAAGAATAGAAGTCCGAATAAAAATACATCTAAACTAAAAGTATTAAAAATAAAGAATATTAAATGTAAGTGCTACTATATTTTTACTGGTGGTAGGTCTCTCATATGTGAGAGGCCGCCTGGGTAGGTACCACCGCAATGTCTATTTCTCCCGCCAAACAGCAGTGTAAATGCACTGCTGTGTTCCGGTTTGAAGGAAATTGTAGCCAGAGTAACTACTGGACATATCGAGACTTAACATCTTATATCTCAGAATGGCGAGCGCAGTGGAATGCCAAGCATTGCCATGTAACTCATGGTGTTGTTAGGTTTTGCTACTGTCCATGAGCGGTCGTATCGCTTAGCATCAGGCGAATGGCAGGCTCGTCTTGTCATTCATTGCAATATAAAAATATATATATATATATATCAATGTTTAACCGAAGCTGCATATTTCTCGAAACTGTGCTTCCGTCGTCATGTCACTTAAAAATCCCTGTACTTACTCGTACAACCTTTGTGCACACTCGTACACGTTTCTCAGCATTTCAAAAGTCTCACAACGTAGTTGAAGAAAACGAATGAATTTCAGGTTCCTATTTATAGTTTGTTTCTACCATTCCTTTGAACGACGTAATATGCCCTTTTGCAGCTTGTTGCATGTTAATTAATTTTTGTGAAGCTTATTCGCTTTTTATACAGTTTTGTATGAGAAGTTCGTCATGAACAAAAATTACTTTATTTTGTCAGATATTAAATGAACATTAAAAATTTGGTGCAAGCAAGTTCGTACTTGTCAACTTTTTTTAAGGGCCATAGGAAATAGAAGACCATGGAGACTATAGTGATTAAAAATTAATTACCATTTAGGCATTTACAACTTCGGTGCTCATCTACTGAACACAAATCCCCATGTTGCTTTCTTGTCATCTACATTCGAAGACGTTACTGTTAAAAAAGTTCACTCTTACAAAATCTCGAAAATTACATAAATAACTCAGCGTTCATAATAAGTCAATTAAATGCGCAGCTCAGAATATTATTCTCGTAAATTCTTGCAAGAAACGATGACTCAATGAAAAAGGTTATGAAGATGACACATCAAGAATGCAGCGACGCAGTGTAAAGTTTCTTCAAGTACTTTCGTGAGCGAGAACTTACTATTGAAACTCGAGTAATTCTCGAATATAACGGCACTATCATAATAAGCACTAATTTCTCGTATAGTATAATTTTGTACACGATATTAGTTTTTAAATACTGATGTCACTCGCGGGATACTCTTCATATAGGTTGCTTTAAAAGTCCTTCGAAGAAACCAATGTTCAGCAGCGAATACGATTGGTTAAGTTTCCATATAACAATGAAATAAAGTATACTAAATGTATATTTACCGCCAAAGCCGCTGGAAAATACTTAATTAATTGTTGAAACGCAACAAGTTAAATGTCAATTTATGGTATACTACAGTCATAGACTAGTCTGATGAAACTATGGTATCCCTTAAAGATGACGTAAAATTTCAATCTTATCATCATCAGCCTTTTATTGTCCACTGCTGGACATAGGCCTACAGGCCTACTCCAAACTGCGCCATTACACTCTGTCTTCGGCTTGTCGCATCCACCATCTGCCAGCGACTTTTCGCAATCTCATGTCTTACGATAAATGTTAGATGCTTCTGTGCAAAATTAAATGAGCACATCCCACCGTAGTAAGGGTAAAGATGCAAAGTTTTATAGTACCTACTAGAACTGTTTACCGAGGACTCTAAACGACTGCAACTGATTAAACTTGTTCAGAAAGAGTTTATTCTTCAAAGAACTATATAATTGGTTTAGATATGAACTGAAAGCCGGTACCTTGGATGATAATCTTTATTGTCGACCAATTACTGAACTCTAAGAGTTGTGTTACCGCTCTAGTTTCAATAATAAAGTTATTTTCTTCGGAAGCTGTTAGAGGCTAGTTAATGAAAGTTTTCGCTGTTGGTGTAAGACGGAGCGGAACGATGTAATAATATTCTTTTCAGAAGTTCGGATTATGAGGGTAGTTAAAACTGGTTGTAATTAGTTGTGGAGGTGTTAGTGGGTTCGTTAGCTGATTTACATTCAAATATAGTAAATTTGCATGAAATATAATTGAAATTCAATAAGGTATACCTAATACGTATGGAAATGTTTTTACGTTGAAAGTTTTATTGAAATGTTGACGCATAATGGGCGCGCAGTATGATGGTAATCTTAATGCGACTACAAAGGAAAACCTTTTTTACTTTTTTGAATCGGTTTGTTTTATTTACAATAATTTCATATAAATATATAAACTTACGCCTTTTACCCAGAAGGGGTAGGCAGAGAGGTGCTATCAGAACACCCACATGTCACCTTGTGCGTTCCGTCCCACGATGTGATATCTCTATCACGAGTCTTTCGCCATATTGGGCACAAATTCATGACTCAGGGCTAATGAATAGAAAGATCTAATTATACTTTGCCCGACCCGGGATTCGAACCCAAAAGATCTCGGCATTGTAATGGTCCGTAGTAAAACTGCGCGACCGTGACAGTCTATAATTTCCTTCCAGCAAAATCTGTTTCCAAGTAATTAAAGACAACCAATTAACTGCTGTCTATTATCGTCGTAGTTGTTACCAACGTAGGTAAATGTTTGCTGATAAAGTATAATATTATGTTACCGACTCGTACCAAGTATCGGATTAGTTGCCAATTACCAAGAAACCTCAGTTTTAATACCTTTTTCGTCATGAAATTTCATAAATTAGTTCATACAATCGGTTTGATAAGGAATGCGTTTGTAATTTATTATAGTAGCGAAGCAAGACTTTTTCATGTTGTCAAGATTTTGCGATGCTCTCTTAGCTGAGATTTTCTTCTAATTTATGTGTTGTGAGATAGGGTTCTAGAATAAAAAAGCTCTTTAAATCTTTAGGGCCAGAGGGCATTAAAAACGCGATGTAATAAGCAGTGGCCCGCGTCATGTAGGAAAATATAAAGTGTTTGCATTTTGGTTTCTTAGATTTACGCGAATGTTAAACATTGAAATAAAAATATTTATTTTTATTTTTTACGGATTTTATCGCGATTTGGTTTAATTTTTACATTTTTCATTTTTACATTGATAACTAAATATTATACATACTACGAGTATTTACTAGTCGTTACGCGACTCTCTAAAAGTTGCAAAGAAAAATATCAAATATCTCGATTTATCACGTATCATAATATTATTTGAATAAACTGATGCAATTGGCAATCATTAAATTAATTATTTTACAGTTTTATTTAACTACGCAATGTAACGCTAATTTTAAATTCTAATATTCCCAAGGTTAACGACACACGTTTCCATGATATTTGTACGTATTACATTACGCGTTTATAAATTAATAAATGTGACTAAAATAATTAGAACAAAACCAATTCATATTGTTTTACGTTAATGTGATAGGTAGTATATTATTACTATTTCTGTTTCGGGTACTATCAATTAACGCTCTGAAAATTATTTAGAAATGATATTACATAGTATAATATACTATTACAACATTAATTATAATATCAATACGTGATAATATAATATGTTTAATTATAATTTCACAAAATCAAACACCCATTGCCTCTGTGCCTATTGATAGATTTATACAACCCAGTGTTGATGTCGTTACTTAGTAAATACTTATTAACTTAAACCTAGATTTCTGTCAATTTTTAAATTTCTATGTAATGAGTACTCTTCTTCTTCTTTTAAGACGCAAGAAATCCATTGCTGAGCATAGGCCTCCCCCATAGATCGCCACATACAACTGTTGGAAGCGGCCTCCTTAACCAGGTCGCCTGCCCACCTCGTAGGTTGGCATCCGACACTTCGCTTGCATATACATATTAGTCAGTATATCCGATTGATACTCCTACCAATACATAAATCTATGCTACTGTGGTCTCCTATAGCTTGATGATGTCTTATACAAAAATACCCATCAACCGTATTACCATAAACAAAATACAATCATTCAAACAGAAGCCACGTGTTAAATCGCCGCTGACGTATCGTGGCTTTACGTATTTTAATTTTATACATAGCCGGAGACCTGAATGGCTCCCTTATCGGCGAAATTTGCATAATACCTACACGGCAGAAAGCGCTTTTGATATTGCGCCGCAGATTATCGCGGCATAAGCCTCCGTCTTTGGACTCAATGAGATTCTACCTACACTACGCGTGAAATAATCCCCAATAGTGGCTTTTGAGACCCAGATTGGTTTTGCTTTATTAGTTCTTTTGTGAGTTCATTCTTTGATCTAATTTTGTCGGAGAGATTTATGTCTAGGTCGTTTTTAATGAATGAGAAGGCTGGTGTTACCTATAAACGTGATATTTGTAAGGCGACTTTTTTAACGTCGGCTCGTTATAGTTATTACAGTTATACAGTAGACGTATTTAACTACTTTTAGATCCATAAATGCCCCAAACTTTGTATATTTTGTTTCTTGAATGGGCCATTAATATTGGCCATTATTATGGCATTTTCCGTTAATCCGGCTTTCGAGAAAACTTTTCATCACATCCACGTTTTCGCCACTGCGCTAATGGGTTGTCAACTTTGTTTTAATAAAAAAAAGAGTTTTATCGTTATCCCTAGCACAATTATTTGGAGTAAATATAAATTTTATTTCTCAGTCGATGTAGAACTAAATACCGATACATACATTAATTAATAATTTGACGACAACACCACAAACGCTTGACCCAGATATTCGTGCTTCTGGCGCATATTATATAATACGCTAACTGATTGACCATACACCTATTTTCAGCTGCGTGCTTCACATATTGCATTCCTCTGTGGTTACGGCAAATCTGATTTAGAATTAATTACACAATATTGTATGATCAAATTATTAGATCAACTTATAATAACGTAAAACTATAAACTGATTGTTCGTGATTAGTCATAGATATAAAACAATTGAATGTCGGTTAAGTCCTGTTCCTTTAAACGCTGATAACATTGGTATTTTTATAGCGTTAATTCGAGAAACGAGCAATCGTGTCGGCCCACTTGATGATTAATTAACACTGGTAAAACTTTCCTATGTGGATTTCTTATCGTTGGTGTATTATCAGTCTTTGAAAATGGACCGAATAATGGAGAGATAAAGTATGGAAAGGATTAACAATCCTTCGGTAAAGACAAGGAAAATATTCTCACGTAGTATTACAACGGAGCAACCGCTTGGTGTTAATAAAATGGGTGTCACTGTATGTCGGTGTCATTTAGAGGATGCAGTAGCGGTCTGTGGAGAACATAGTGTCGTAATACGCAATAAAACATTGGGGCGGCAGACGATGTGGATGGATGGAATCCTCAGTAATATTCAATGACGATTTTGTGCACTAATTTTCTTCTTCCTATTAGTATCTTATACTTATGTTGGAACTTCACACCGTCATTTATCTGCATGTTACATGAAAATCCAATATAAAAATTACAGTAAATAGCAACGTCAAATCGATTCTTGTGACACATATAAAATCTGGCAAAAAAGTTTTATTTCCCCCTTAATATCTTTTGTTTCAGCATTCATCAGTAATGTTGGAGCGAAAGTTTTTTCCCTTGTATTCTGTACACGCAGTTTTTCGCGGCAATAATTACGAGCTGATTTAAGAGGTTATTTTCCTCTCGCTTGTACGACGCAGATGGGTCCTCGTTGTATGAGATATTTTGTCATGTATTTCATTGGAGGGTGATAAGGTGATTCGAAAGCTATTACTCTTGATTTATTGTATGCTGTATTAATCACTTTTATAAATAGTACTGGTATTTCTATCGGTGATCCATTTTATGATATTTGGTTTATCAGTGTAAACCATTACGATGGAAGAATAATATAAATGCTTATCTTTATGTTTGATTTATCATATCCATTTGGAAGTGATAGAGCCACACTATTGTAAGTCATGACTCCGTGTGAATAGGCAGGCTCGTCCGGGGCGGTACCAATGTCTCACAGGATAGCGACGTGAAGCGAAAGATCCGTTGTCGAGTTTCGTTCGATGAGTTCTCACTCACTTCGGCAATCTGTTGCCGGATACCCTTTCCTCTTCCCATTGTTTTTCCTTCCTGTTCTCCTCCTAATAAAAAGGTATGTTACGGTAAAGCCTTCTTCAATTTTAATGACGTTTTAAGTTTCATCAATAATAATTCATGAAATATAAGACATAATTTATAGTACAGTAGTATTCCACATGATATTGACACCGACCTTCATGCTCATTTGGAATAAGAACAAGATAAGACTTACTATTGGATAGTTCGGCTAATGAATCAGATAGATAGTTGTTTGTCAAATCGACGCAAAAGATAATTATAACGCGCATTATCACGTAGATATTAATGATATTTAAATTGATTTAGAAGATATGCGTCTACTACAGACAGCGCGACAACGCACCATAAATATTTCCTTTACTTTGGATTATTCCGTCAATTCAATTTTTGGTTGGTTAGATCAGATCAGTCTCCAAAAATATTTCTATAAGGAAAAATCGATGATAGAGCGAACACATCATATGATGGTAAATTAACATCTCTGTTTATGAAGAGGCTTAAAACTTATTTACGTGATTTAGTTTAAAAACAAACATTTTAAATTAGATACTAATAAATGCACTAAAATTTGTTTGTGTATCCAGAAAGTAGTATTGAAAGAGTAGAATAGTCCACTCTTTTAATACTACTTTCTCAATATGATCAAGTGGAAAATCAGGAAAAATAGATGACATCTGCAATGTACCAAAAACGTATATAATACTTTCCAAAGCCCATATTTTACTCTTTTATGTTGCATATTTGCAAGCATATTTCGAGCTTTCAATGATGCATATTACCCGGTCCCAGGTTATTATCCTTCAGCATTTCACATTTAGAATGGCGTACCAGACTAATATGTGGACAATTAGATCAACCAGTCATAATTGGCCATTGATGTCCACAATTTCACAGGGACTGAAGATGCATTGCTGTCATTATTAGGTTGTTGATCCTGCATAAAACATAAGAATAAAAAGGAAAAGCTCTTACTTCGTCTCAGCATTCTGTTTAATTAGGAGTACAGTATTTGGTAAAAGTACCATTAATTGCAGTGTTATTAAGTTGAGCCAGTACAAAAAATATCTTGCTAACCATATTGCGCAATATTATATAAATTATTCATATTCCGCATTTTGATTTAGCATTTAGTAATTCTATTTATATTTTCCAATGAATAATTAATTATGAACAAAACTTATTGGGTTGAAATCATATAAATGAAGGAGAACAACACACTATATTTCCAGTAATGAGTCCTAATTTAATACCCTAGTATGAATTACACGATGGGCAAACAAAAGAAGTGTTGTAAACAATAATTTTACGTTCATGTTTGCTTTGAATAGAGATCGTATCAGATTCCCGTTATTACTACCGTCTGTAGGTAAGAATTATATCGCTACAGCGAGTAAGAAATAAGTGTTATTTAAAGTAAATATGCTTTCTTTATGTGAAGGCAGATGATAACATACTTATTTATATATTCTTTATAGTACACCAGTCGAAAACAGAGATTATAACTAAATTTAAAATAAATGTAAACGAGAGTACGATTGAGAGGGTTTAGGTCATATAGTCCACGCTGGCCTAGTGCAGCCTAAAAACAAATATACTGTCTGTAACACCAAAATTGCT
This sequence comes from Deilephila porcellus, assembly GCA_905220455.2. Lineage (NCBI taxonomy): Eukaryota > Metazoa > Arthropoda > Insecta > Lepidoptera > Sphingidae > Deilephila > Deilephila porcellus. The sequence continues at coordinate 8,972,986 of LR999986.1, read as the reverse complement.
CGTAAAATATGACAGCATTATATCATATTGCAACAAGAATAAGGATGACTCGTATCCTAATAAAAGGCAAAATGTGCACTGTTTAAATGGAGTATGATAATGGTTGGGATTTAATCGACTGAGCAAACATATGAACTCGGATCCACTGCTTTTGTTATAATATATGAGACGTAATTCTTCGTGAGCTTTGCAAGAGCGTCTGTTGGAGTTACGTCGAGTGGAAATTTGAAAAGTTTTCTTATTCACGTTGTGTTGTGTGTAAAGCAAATATTATTTTACATTGTTTGCAAATCATCCAGCACAACGAATACATGTTGTTTTCCTTTAATTGTTCCTATTCTGAAAGTTTTAATTTTGTGCGATAAGGTGCTTTTATTCTTTGCCTTGTTCATGTCAGCCGCAGATCTGGTTTTGTAAAACTTAGTATTTTATTTGTAAAAATCACGCCTTAAGCGACTTTTGAGTACTATTGTACGGAATTTCAAAGATCCGTATGTTTTTTAAACACGAATAATCAAATTATTTTTAGCCCTTTTTAATCCATTAATAATCCTTGGCTCTATGGGACTTTCCCTTTCATCTTTGTTTGAGATGACCTCCCTTTGAAGATTACCGAGAGTGTCAATGCCTAATAATTGCAATTTGATTTCATGATAACGCGTTAGATTCTATCAATGCTAAGGCCAGGAAACGAAGACCAACAATAATGCAACCTTGTTTTCAATTGCTGATTTTGATATGATATGTGCAGTTTGTTTTGACAAACCACGTTTTTACCACGCGAAGTTTTTCTAAACTTTTAACGCGATATATGATTCAACTAAGAACTTACCGGTAAATTCTATGTCAGATGTGTATATGATCTTGGCCAGCCAATTTGATAAACGTTTACCTATATTGTAAACCTTCAAATAGAATTTAAAGTGTGTATCTGTATCCACACATATACCTTCCATTGCAGGGCACGATCCTCCTCTATAATCGAAAGTACGATTTATAGGAATTAGGCCATATAGTTTACCACGCTGGCATAGTGCGGGTTGACAGACTTTACATACCATAGAAATTCTTACAAATTGCTATGTTATGCAGGTTTCCTCATTATGTTTTCCTTCATCGTTATGGTGCTTGGTGTTTGACTATCAATACACACAATATGTCTCCGAAAAGTCAGAGGTGTGCCGTGGGATTTCAACCACGACCACCGTGACCATGTTGACAGCTGCGTCTTATCAACGGGCCAGCACGTTGGTAAGAACAGGCCACCACGCACTTTTAATGTATTTCCGAATAATTTAGCGTACATAAAATGTAGGTACTACGTATTTATTATTATTGTTATTTGTTTAAACTCTTTATTATACATGTATCAAGTTTGATAGGAATTGATAACAATAAAAATTAAAATGGTACAGTCGGTGACCATATCGCATTGAACGATTTCTTCCTGACAACCTTTGGATGAAAGGAATTATTGGATTAACAAATATTAATATTAACCTTAATACTTACTATTGTCCATTATGTGGCATAACTAGTTAAACAAATTAACGACGTGCCTTCTGTTATGAAGGCCAATAACCCTACCTCGGCAATCGCATTTTATGAGTATCTGCTCATCATCAATTTCCTAGATAACATCTAACACTATTGTTGAATTCATGAGATTATATCAATTGATAAATATATGTAAATTTAAACAAATAAGCAATCCAATGTCGATGACATACGTTTGAAGTTGTAAAAAAATATTTAGCCTCCGTGGCGCAGTTGGTTAGACACCAACCGAGAAATGAGAGGCCGCGAGTTCGATACCCAGACAAATGTTAGTGTGAACGACAAGTATTTGTTTCAGCTCTGGCTGTTGGAGAGACCGAAAAGTTTCTCGTAGTTTCTGATACTCACGACACAAGACTCGATCTTAGTGTGGAGTCAGAACTATTTATGTGACTGTAAGATGTTATTTATTGGTCTAGAAAAATAGTCAGCAGAGAACATAATATGTCCAATGATCGAAACGAGCTATTCGGAAAGTTGTTTCCGATTTCGTAGCTATAAAAAGCATAACCTTAATCTTACCGAAAGTCAAATCTTTGTTTATACTATTACTTTGTTTATATATCTTATTACAAAAGCTATAAGATATGTAACTTGTAGCTTAATTTGTATTGAGCAACAGTAAAGTCAAGCACGAATAAGTAAAAAAAGTAGAAGTAATGAAGCTAGAACAGAATAATAGTAATCAGCTCTCCGGATGTAAAATATACTCCAGTACTTGTGAAACTGGGAAGTTTTTGGTGAATTCTGAGTGTTTTTGTACGGGAGTTAAAAGCGATATTTGGACTTCAAGCAAGCTCATCGGCCAAACGTAACGAGACAGGAGAGCTATTCACGTCGTTTTTTGTGGAATAATGAAACTCTCAAGAACAAACCCATTCATGGAAATTGTAATGAAGTACCTATACTGAAAAATAACTAGTTATGCTTTTAGATGGAATCACAAAATAGCCTAGTCCGAATATATTATTGTCCGAATATTCTATCTATATCTATATCAGCCCATATACGTCCCACTGCAGGGCACGGGCCTACTCTACAATCGAGGGAATCAATTGAGAGTGGTTAGGCCATATAGTCCACCACGCTGGCCTAGTGCGGGTTGGCGGACTTACATACCGTAGAAATTCTTTAAAATCGCTACGGTATGCAGGTTTCCTCACGATGTTTTCCTTCACCGTTAAAGTGCGTGGTGATTGACTATCAATACACACATAACTCCGAAAAGTCAGAGGTGTGCCCTGGGATTTGAACCCGCGACCACCGTTTTAATTCGCGAATATTCTGCTCAGCTGGAATATGTTTTCGTATGACTAACATAGCAATGAAATTCTGAAAAATGTGCCATAAAGATATTATATTAGTTTATTACTAGGAACTCATACGAACAATAACATTGTTATTGCTCAGTTACCTTAACTGTAGCTTACGTCACAAACTGAACGAATCTGTTGACTGTTTTGTTTCTTTCTTGATTCTTATCTATCGTTTATGTCGATCCTTCAAAGGGGAATTCTACATAATCTATTGAAATCAATGTACTTGCATTATATCTAATTGATAATCACAATAAACTGGAGCATTGAGAATAGAAGTAAGCATATAAATATGTGCATTTACGATTCCTTAGTCAGTACTGGTGCATCAACTAAACTGTTTAATACTGAAACAAGGAACCATGAGAGGTGAGTTCATAACAATTAAAGAAAACTATTTATAAAAGTACTTTCAAGAAATGCTACCCTATCTTGGGATAGGAAGCTGTTTTTCAACCACACGTAATTGCGACTATTAATATTAGACTCTGTTTTAAGAACTATGTTGAAAGTGAATAAAATAAAATATTATAACCACTCTCAATCGATTTTCTCGATTGTACAGGAGGCCCGTGCCCAGCAGTGGAACGTATATGGGCTGATACAGATACAGATACATAATAATCATTCAGTGCTATCTTTCATTACTAATTTATTTTATATCTATTTCAAAAGTATTTTCGCTAATTTGGAACATAAGATGGCTTTGTGAATCGTCTGATATGTCTTTGAGTGTTGAATGTTACGGGTTCGATTCCTGCTCGGATAAGTAATTTGTATGAATTCAAGTTTTAACCACCCTCCTAAGGTACGGGAGTAAACATTATCTGGGAGAATAATTTAAAACTAATGTAAATTCAATATTTGTTAAATTTTAAATGGGATACGTAATTAAAACGAATAGTGAATTACGAATTAAAACGTATCATGGGAAACTATAATTGCGCAGTTGTATGAGAACTGCATGGGAAACGAGTGCCCGCGGGTTAAATTTCGGCGGCGAGATAAATGTTGGTGTGGTCCACAAATATTTGTTTTGGGTTGAATCATTGTGAGACCTCTATTCTTCTCTGTTACCTACGAAACAAGACTCTAGTGTCAATACTATGTGTGTGACTGTAATGGGTTTATTAAATATAAGCTAAAAACATTTAAATATGTACATATTTAATAATAACTTTGTTTCTTTTTGAATTCCAGGTATATTAGTTACACTATTCAGTGTAATAGCGCTAGCTAGTGCTGCTACAGTCGATCACTATAAAAATGGCATGTACAGAATTATGCTACGTAGCGCCCTAGGTGGAGAAGTACACTGTGACCCTAAAGAAGCTTGGGAAATTTGCAAAGGTCCTAAATCGGAAGGTGTGTTGGTCGCTCATGAAAACTGCAATCAATTTTATAAATGTTCCCACGGTAAACCTGTTGCACTGAAATGCCCTAAAAATCTTCTATATCATCCTGAGTACGAGTATTGTGACTGGCCTAAAAATGTCGATTGCGGCGACCGAGTGATTCCGAAAGATGATGATGAAGGTCACGGCATCGAAGATCCTGATGAAGAAAACTCAGACTGTGGTGATATAAATGACGATCCCAGTCAGGCTCCAGCTATTTGTGAACAAGACGGTTCGGACGGAGTACTAGTTGCCCATGAAAACTGCAATCAGTTCTACGAATGCGCTAGTGGGCATCCAGTGGCACATAAATGCGCTTCTGGTCTTTTATATAATCCGGAAAAAAAGCAATGTGACTGGCCTAAGAATGTCAATTGCGGTAGTCGTACTATTCCTGTCAATAATGATACTGCTGAATGTGATGAAAACAGTGGAGAAAATGGTAATAATGGCAACAATGGTAATCATGGTAATGGCACATGCAATTGTGATCCCAGTGAAGCTCCAGAAATTTGCGCAAGAAATAATTCTGGTAACGTTCTCGTTGCTCACGAGAAATGTAATAAATATTATATATGTTTGCATGGTCGTCCTGTTTCCCAAAAATGCCCTGGACATCTTTTATACAATTCATACCGAGAGCAATGTGACTGGCCAAAGAACGTGGAATGTGGTGGTCGTATTATTCCAGAAGGTGATGACAACAATGATAATGATACCGAAGACAATGGTGGTGACATAGACGATGACGAAGAGGAAGAAGAAGAAAACCATCAGGGACATTGGGATCCTAGCGAGGCACCAGCTATTTGTTCAGAGGAAGGTTCTGACGGAGTTCTTGTTGCACATGAGGCATGTAATTACTTTTACACGTGCTTACACGGTCGCCCAGTTCCTGTAGCTTGTCCTCATGGGCTGCATTATAATCCTAGAAAACATCAATGTGACTGGCCCAAGAATGTGCGTTGTAAAGGCAGGACTATTCCACATGATAAAGACGACAACGGAAATGGAGTTACCGAGAAAGAAAGAGAAATTCACAATGATCCAAACAAGGCACCCAAAATTTGTGCGAAGAAGAACTCTGATGGTGTTTTGGTAGCTCATGAAAAATGTAATTATTTTTACCAATGTTCAGGCGGTAAACCAGTCGCGATGAAATGTCCCCGTGGTCTCTTATATAATCCTAAGGTGGGAGAATGCGATTGGCCCCAAAATGTAATTTGCGGTGATAGAATATATCCTCAGGATAAAGAGAATGAAGAACCTAAAGACAATGAAGAAGTTACTAAAAAACCCGTTATTGGATATGATGATCCAAGTCAGGCACCCGCTATTTGTGCAGAAGAAGGATCCGACGATATTTTAGTAGCTAATGAAAAATGTAATAAATTCTACATTTGTTCTGGTGGAGTGCCTGTCGCAATAAAATGCCCAAAAGGACTTATGTATAATACCAAAAAAGAAGAATGTGATTGGCCTGATGCGGTGATATGTGGAAACAGATCAAAACCTGATGTTCCTGAAGATTGCGAGGGCGATGATGATAATAGCTACGAAAATAGTGGCAACGATGATCCCAGTCAAGCTCCAGAAATTTGTGCCAAGGAAGGATCTGACGGAGTTCTTATTTCTCATGAATATTGTACTAAGTATTACATCTGTGTGGATAATCATCCAGTAGCTATGAAATGCCCAAGACATCTTTTCTTCAATCCTAGAAAGAACGAATGCGATTGGCCACAAAATGTAACTTGTAGAGGCAGAATTCCAGTAGAAAAAGATGATCCGACCAATTGTAACGATGCTAGAAGTGGTATACTTAATGTAGTCCAGGGTCACCCTGAAGGCGAAGTTTATGACGACCCCAGCCAAGCTCGACAAATTTGCGCCAGAAATGAGTCTGAAGAGGTGCTTGTTGCTCACGAATATTGTAACAGTTTCTACCAATGTGTGAATGGCAGACCTGTCGCAATGAGATGCCCACCAAATCTATACTTCGATCCTAGATTGCGAAAATGCGATTGGCCTAGGAACGTCGATTGCGGTAAAAGGATTATTCCAGAAGAAGAAGAAGAAGAAGGAACAGACAGTGGGGAAAGTCATGAACATATTGGTAATAACTACGACGATCCCAGCCAAGCTCCTTACATCTGCGCCGAAGAGAATTCTAACGGAGTACACATCGCACATGAGTATTGCAACAAATATTACGTTTGTTTAAACAGTGAACCTGTGGTGCTTAAATGCCCCGACTCTCTTCGTTACAACCCTAAATCTGAGGTTTGTGATTGGTTCTGGAACGTCGAATGTAATGAAAGAAAAATACCTTAATAATTAAAAACAATAAAGGGCATTACATTTTCTTAAATTCATTATAAATTAATTATATTTTCATTTATGTGAAAATGAAAATATTTATTATAAATCACAAATAGTTACATGAATTTTAGCATGTTGACATTAAACAAAATACGGATAAGACATTTGTAATTTTTGGAATTAAACATTGTAAATCATACGTGGTCCCCTCACTAGGCAAGCCTGTACCGAGGGGTCCCAACACTTTGTTTTACATTGTCACTGACTACACACAGGTACACGGTAATTTAAAAATAATACAGTTAAAATAATCGAAAAGAAAACATAAGAAATCCTTGGGATATAAAACAAAATAGACTATACATTTCCAAATAACATAAAATAACAAAGTAATAAATTCTAAATAAAGCTTGAAACAATGTATTAGGTTCTAGCCACTTAATTATAGATTTATGTAAGAATACTGTTTTCCTTCCTAATTAATTAATACAGTTAAAGTAATGTGCTAATTAGTTTTTCTGTCTCCTCATATGTTAGCTTAAATAGCCAACTTTTTATAATTTTCTTTGCCTCTCGCATTGAGCATAGTCGGATGTCTCTCTGTTTTGTAACATTATTATAAATCATAGCGGTAATATAAGGATGGAAGCGTTTAGCAAAAGCTGAATGTATTGTAGGTAGGGGTACTCTAAAAAGCCTTCTTTTAATCATAGCTGTGTAGTCTGGAGATCGCAGAACGTTTTTGTGCATTGATAGGGAAATAATTTGTATAAATAACTTACGCACAGTTAGAACATTGGCTTCTTCATATAAAGCAGTAGTCGGGTACCGGCGATTTTTTTTGAGCATTACTTTGAGAGTGGCTCTTTGGGCACGTTCTAAAAGGAGCATGTATGTTCGTGCAGCACCACCCCAAGCAGGTAGGCAATATGACAAAAGTGATTGTGATAACGAAAAGTATATTGTTTTCAGAGTTTCAATGGAGGCTACATCTCGTAGTTGTTTCATGATATGTATGGTTTTCCTTACTTTATTAGACAACGATAGTATGTGTTCCTTGAAGTTAAAGTTTTGATCAATTATTATTCCGAGATATTTAATGGATTCTGTTTTTGTAAGAGTTTCATATGTCCGGGGGTCACTAGAAATATCACTGGACTTGTGTAATCTAAGAGATAAGGAAGGAGGAGGAGCGGAAGATGCAGTTTTGTGGAAGCATATGTACTTTGTTTTTGTCACATTCAAAGTGAGAAGATTGTTGTTTAGCCAATTGGATATGAGCCCCATTCCCCTTTTAGCGTACTCGAATGTTTTTTCCCAGTTTGGTCCATTAAAGATTAATACTGTGTCATCGGCATAACATATGGTTTCACAATGGTCTACGGGTAAGCTATGAATATCATCCATATATAGGTTAAAAAGGGTGGGTCCTAAAATACTTCCTTGAGGGACACCAAATGTGACCTCTTGTGTATCGCTGATATAATTAGAAACCTTTACACACTGTTTCCGCCCCGACAGATAACTTTCGAACCACTTTATAGGAATACCTCTAATACCTTTGTACTCAAGTTTTCTTAAAAGTATTGGGACGGAAACAGTGTCAAAAGCTTTGGCCAGGTCAAGGAATACACCAATACACTTACTAGAATCATCAAGTTTCGAGGCAACCGATGATGTTAAGTTAGTGACTGCGTCATTTGTTGATTTACCGCGCCGAAAACCGTACTGCTTATTTGATAACAAACTTTTTTGCTCTAAGTAATCGACAAGCCTCTTACTCACAATTTTTTCCAGTAACTTTGAGAATACTCCTAATAATGATATAGGTCTATAATTATCGGGAATATTTTTTGCACCGGCTTTGTGTATAGGGGAGACCACCGCAGTTTTCCAGATTTCAGGGAAAGTGCCCAGTTCCATACTTCTATTAAATATATTAGTTAATGGGTCTATGATATATCCTTGTATAGCTTTAACTAGTTCATTATTGATACCATCTAATCCGGGAGCTTTATCATTCGGGAGATTATTGATTAAATTTTTAACTTCGTGTATATCAGTAGGTCGTAGAAAAAAGGAGTTGACAGGTGACGCACTAATATTTATTTTCATAGCTAGTGCTATTTCATTTGTATTGGTGGATTTTAAAATTTGCTTTGCTAGCCTGTTTCCTACATTAGAGAAGTAGTTATTACACATATCTAAGGAATTTTTGCTATCTTTATTTCCTGGGACAGATAATAACTCGGTTGGATCATTATTGTTAGCGGAGATATGACATATTTCTTTTATAGTTTTCCATATTTTTTTAGGCTGATTTTTATTCTCTGTTAGTGCCTTATTGTTATAATCTGATTTAACTTTTCTTAACAAATCTATATAAAAGTTTCTGTAACGCGTGAACACTAATTTTGCAATGGAGTCATCCGGATTTGATTTAGAACGCATATGTAATCGATCTTTATGTTTCATACAACGCAATAATCCCGGCGTTATCCACGGTTTCATATGGAATTGTGAACGACTAATTGCTGTGGTATGAGTATGTTTACTTATGATACCTGATAGAGTGTCCATAAATGCATTGGTAGATTCATTAAGATTTGGTTGATCGATTATATGGGACCAGACTACATTTTGAAGATCTTTGATAATGCCTGCGATATCTCTGGTCTTTTTCAATCTACTAGGCTTGTTGTTTAAGATTTTGCCAAGATTAATACCAAGTACAATCAAAGAGTGGTCCGTAATATCTATCTGGCAAACTAACCCCAAAGCTTGTAATTTTGTTCTTACGAAAAAGTGGTCTAAAGTGGAGGGGCCTCTAGTAGGTTGTGAAATCGCGGGTAGCATTCCATGTTCAGCCATTAAACATAGGTATTCGGAAGATATTTTGTCACATACTTCTGGACTTATATTAATATTCAAGTCTCCAGTTAGGACGAAATTATTGCTACTATTGTAAGTATCAAGGAATTTATCCAAGGATTGTAGGAAGTTGTCACAATTTTTGAAGGAAGGGGACCTATAAATTGCTACTATAGTAATAACGTTAGGTATTTCGATGGCAATACATTCAGCTTCAACAAGTTCAGTTTCTTTGCAGATTACATTCCATGATTCTTTTATATAAACGACCACTCCACCGTTTTGGTTATTTTGTTTTGTCGTTCTATAAAAGGTAAATCCTTGCATCTGAGGAATGATTGAGTGGTCACTGAGTCTACATTCAGTAAGGCATAGTACATCAAACGCTACATGCAATCTTTTTATAGCAACCATAAGGTTGTCAAAATTTTTGTTGATACTCCTTATGTTTAATGTTAGAATTTTAAAATTATAACACGGTAGAAGTGTATTTTTACACAATTCGGCTTCTTCGATGGTATGACAATCAATTAAATACGAATCTAGTTCATTAATTATGTTGTTATCTGCCATTAAGGAGGATAATGAGGATATATGAAAGTCACTTGATATATTTGTAAACCAGTTGATTGATTGTCATGCACAGAGTAATACAGTAATATTGAGATCAAACATTTGTTTTGACTGTTATCGAGTTTAGTTATTATCGAAACTTTGTTAGTATTGGTTGAAATTGCACATTTAAAGTTATAACAACAATTACTATAATGTACGAATAAAACAAAAACAATATAATATATGACAGTGTTATAGCAACTGAGGCGGTGTAAAGTTGTTGAGGACGTTTGCTTACATTTAATTATTAAAGATTTAAAATAATAAACAGTAAAAACATAAATACTTCTAAGCCGCAGTGCCCGTTTCTGCAATGCGGTCCAGGTCGGCAATGTTGAATACACGAGTTGCAGGTTTCCCATTGTATTTCCTGATATATATTGCACCTCGATTACAAAAACATTGGGCGAAACCCAATAATTTGGTCTTGTTGCGGGCGGCGCGAAATAACAGCCGGTTTTCTTTTGTAAGTCGCTCGTTAACAAAGATTTTTAGTTGCATTCCAGAAAAATCTAGGTCGTTACTGGTGATGTTTCGCCGTTGCTTAGCCGATCTTAACAATTCATCTCGCTTGTTCCTTCGAAGTAGTCGTATAACAACAGGTCGTGGAAGGTTTAGTTCACTTTTGTTAGCATTTGGATCAGGTGTAGACCTTTTCGGCCCTACTCTGCTCACCCAGTCGATATCGTGATCTTCCAGACTTACGCCAAGTTTGTGTGCCACTAGGAGGATAGAGTGCCCGAGGCTTTCATTTGGAGTTTCAGGAATACCTGATATTTCAAGTTCGTTACATAGATGATTTTGTGCTTCTATGTTGGCCTCCGACTGTAATTGCGCAATTGTAGCACGCAGGATTCCATTCTCTCTCTCATGACGTTCCAATTCATTGATACGCATAGTGTTGTTAGCAGTAATTTCATCAATTTGGTTCAAGCGATCGTGACACCGCGATAGCGAGATTGTAGCTTCTTCTAGTCTGCCCTTTAAACCCGAGATTTCGGTTGTTAGCTGTCTGATTTCAGACATCAGCTCCCTGACTTCCTCAGAAGTTATGTTGTTGTTTCCAGATGGTTCTGGTATTTTTCGCATGGTGACGTTATGGATGTCCTGATCATTTAATAGGGTAAGCTTATTGTTATTTTGGGTATTGCATGCAGGACACTGCCAGGTATTTTTAGATGTTACTTTAATAAGATCCGCACATAAGTTACAATATGTTTTCTTGCAACTAGCTACTGTACAACTCATAAATGTTTTTGTATCTTTCAAGCATCCTTCGCATTTCATGTTTACCGTTGTTAATTCAAAATCCACGTATAAAATGTAAACAATGACGACGCGACGGTTGGCCGGCTACATAAGTCTGCGCGTGTAAGGTCGTAAGCGCCGTGCTGTACTTGGCGCTTACGCGTTCTGTCGATGCACTTTTTGAATCACTTGATCAAACTGTTTGTTATTGGAATTGATTGGAATGCAATAGTTATTTTGAAATTATTAGGCACAAATTAATAGTTTTGTCACATACACTATTGTTACTGTACTACTATAAACTTTATGTTTGTGTTGTTTGTAAAACTGATACTTGTTTCGAATTAAAAACTGGCTAAAATTGATATTAACTGTAGTAAATTTGAAACCGTGTACGCTGCGTGGCGTACGCGCGCGAACCATCATGTCTTAATTTATTTTTTGTAACTTTAACACAAGCAAATTTTACCCTGTGATCGATGTTTTTTGTAAGTAGTTTTATAAATTATTTTTGTTTTTAATATGCTTTTTATGACTATGCGGCAAGAATCTGGAAGTATTATTTCACGTAATATTAACACTTATTGGTTATTTTATAATTAATATATATATATATTTCTGTGACATGCTATCAAAACATTTGATAATAATATAATATTAATGGCTTTGCTTATTGTGTCATGTGGCTTATCATGTTTTTTTTTTCAATTATGAAAATTTCTATTAGATACTAGAAAAATATAAATGTAAAATAATGTTGAATTTATATTAAAAACCTCTTTAGAATAAGTATTTTTTATTATGAACAAAATCTATATTTATATCTTTTCGATATTTTATGTGAATATTTAAAATAAAACTGATTTAAAATTCACAACATTTTTTTATTTCCTTTTTGACCTTTCTAGTAACATAAATTTTAATTTTCCTTATTTCAAAGTCAGTTGTTCAGGGATTTTATAGTGATTAACTTTGTCATTTCCTTTCTACTAATGCTGGGTGGTGGGACAATACGCTATTGACTGTGCTATTGATTAAAATGACATAAAGGGTATTAGAAGTTGGTACATCAAAATATGTACATTAAATTATGTTCAACGGCAAGATCGCTGGATATTTTTTACTGCATGGATTTATGACATTGATATTATTTCTGTTGAAAATCTTACTGTAATTATTTTGATTTAATTTTGTACTAGCTTATGCCCGCAAACTTCGTCTGCGTGATTAACTTCATTTGGAATTAACTTTATTTGGAATATCCCCTCCCATCCCGTCATATGCCGCCCGTCCCGTCTCATTCTCACTCAAGGCATGTAATCCAGTCCCATCCTATTCTTTTGAGTATAAAAAAGTAACATATATCGGAATTCCTTTCTCATCCCACAGGATCACTGCATTTTTCGTGATAAAATATAGCCCAAGTGTTGATCCAAGATACCTACATAGCTACCTCCATACAAAATTTCATCGACATCCATCAAGCCGTTTCTGAGTTCATCGTGCACAACCGCACAGCCAAACAGACAAAAATTCTAAAAATAATTGTTTTGAATTCTATTACGTTAATAAGACCCCCATATTAGATTTTCTCACTTATCTTCCATGTACAGTCATCGATCGGTTACAAATTTATTATATGTATAGATAAATAATAGGTCCGGCAAACGAGGAAACATGTCACCTGATGGTAAGTGAACACTGCTGGGATTATAGATGAGCTGCTGGCCCATCAAATCGGGAGGGGAGCGGGAAGGAAAAAGGAAGGGAGGGGAAAAGGGTATTGGGCATCCGGCAATCTCACTCACCGAATCAAACAAGATAGCAAAGCTGTCACCTTACGTTGATTTTTGGTGAGACAGTGGTACCGCCCCGGTCGAGCCTGTTCATCAATCCTCTCATAATCCCGAGTGACACTGACTATAATTATGAAATATTGTATCAGAGTAAATTAAATAACAAATAATCAAATATCAAATATCGGTGGCGCAGTTGTACGTAGGTATGATTGCAAAGCAAGGTCTCGGGTTCTAATCCCGGGTCGGGCAAACTGATATTGGACTTTCCTATTCATTATCAACACGGAATAAAAAAATTGTGCCCGATATGGCGACAGACTCGCCCCCTGAAGAATGATCACATTGTGGGACGAAAAATACAATGCGAAACTTGGGTGTCCTGGTGGACAGAGGTTGGTTGGCAGAGGTGTCCCACTGCCTACACCTTCTGGGAAAAAGGCGTGAGTTAATGTAATCAAATATAAATCTAACATTTCACCTGTTGTGTTTTATAAGAGTCTTACTATTAATAAAGGAATTTATATATGAAATACATTAAGATAAAAATAAAATTGTGTCAGTTCAGACACGGTCATCGCCAATATTTTCGGTAACCCACCTTAATTGGATAAGATTGCCGCTATCTTTTGACCTTATCACATTCACATTGAATCAATTCAACTATCGCTTGTATTTCATTTCTTTTGTATTTTATTAGTGCTTTCTTTTCAGTTTCCCGCCCACTATCATCCTTAAACCAAAATCGATGTAAAGCAAAATTGACCATGTTATTATTTTTTATTGGAATAAGACGGTAGGGAGCAAATTGATCAACTGATGGTAAGTGGTAACTGTTGCCCATGAACAGCCATAATACCAAAGGTACTGGTGGTAACTTCCATTTAGATTATTAAGATTTTAATTCTTTATTTTTTATTATTTAGTGAGCGGTATCCTGTTGCGGTAGCTTAGATAGTGAGTAAACTGGACTTATAACTCAGGGGTCTGAGGTTCTAGTTCACGGCTTTGATTTTCAAAGTTTCGTGTGTATTCGTAGTTAATTGTCACTTATTTTACTAATGAAATAAAATAAAGTAAAAGCTTCTAAAAACGTTCGTGAGATTATCATGAGAATTGCTCTAGGCCAGCAGCATCTAAAATCTAATGTCTTTTCAATCTCAGTGACCCCGCGCACCTGAGAGACGAAATATATGGACTGGTATTAATTTGAAAGGACATCTTTGATAATAATAGCTTTAGCGTAAAATATCACACGATTATTGATTACGGTTCAACAGACAGACCTTTTAATTATGACAGCGAGACAGGCGTCATAATAAGCTTGCAAGTTTTGGTGTACAACAAACTTAATAAAATAAAATTGAAAAAAAGAAATATCCTTTATCTTTTGGCATCAGGACACCATCTTACAAATGTTCATGAAATTTTAAATAAGCAGTCATGATTTTCTACCTTGATGGGCCTTCGCTTACCATGAGGTGTAGTGCAGTCACATAATTGTGCCAGTATCAAAATATATCTGCCTTCAAAAGTACAAAGGCAACTGGATACTCTATCTAGACTGAACTGCATTTACTGTGAATTGAAAAGTAATAATTATACTGTATCAGTACGAAATTAATTACGAATATAAATATTGTAATTAAGGTACTACCTAATTTATTCATTATCAAATTCATTGGTAGTGTCACACGTGAACTGTGACTTCCGTGATTGTGGTTTTGATTTTTTTGTTCCATAATTAATCTTTATGGTTTATTTATTGATTGCAATTCTTGAAACGCGTCACCCACCAAAGTTACTTAACTTAACATCTTATGACTCAGGATGGCGAGCGCAATGGAATACCTAGCATTACTTTGTAATTCATGCTGTTGTTTGGTTTTGCTACCGTCTACGAGCGGTCGTATCGCTTACCATCAGGCGAATGGTATGCTCGTCTCGCCATTCAGCGCAAAACGATTAAGTAGTTTTAAAGCTGGTTCCAAGAATGAGTTTGCTGTATCAGCTCATAATCGCCAGCTGTTTAGCACAAAACTCCTCTGCAACGAGAATTCGATTGAGAGTTTCTAAAACTTTGACTTTTTTTAGATTATATGTGTAATTATAATCAAATACCATGTACTTTATACGGTGAAGGAAAACAACGTAAAGAAACTTTCACACCATACAACCAGACCTGAATTAATTGCAACTTATTGCCTGAATTACAGAAATTGGGTCTGTGGTACCATTGATGAAATCCCAAAATAAAAAGCTCACGAGTTATTTTATGCACGCGGGCAAAACCCCAAGCAAACCAGCACACAAACAAAAAAAAAAGGGACTCGCAACATCTACTTGGTTATTTGATTCATTTACACCGTCTTTGTAAATTACCGCAAGTGTCAATTAGATTGATTAAGCCCTGGTTCGATGGTATCATGCACGACGTTATCAAATCAACGGAGTTTTTGATGTGGTTGGACGTTTTCAGCAATATTTCAGCAGGCAAGTAGCGGTATTGGAATTGAAGGGTAATTATTTATTTTACGAAGATAAATTGGAATGTTTCCTACATTGGTCGGTGTCAATATTCAGCCCCATTTTATTGATAGTCATTATACGATAACGCAACAATCAATCATTTTTAATACGCTTTATATTAGCTTCAGATGTATGTATGTAACGGAATCTTTGAACATGATTTTGACCCCCTTAAAACTTCGGATTAACTCGAAATTTGGCATTCTTATTAAGGACCCATGACAATTCAATATTTTAAACAGTTTGACCCGTTATCCTTACTAGGATAATCAGGATTAGCGATATTTGTTTTTCTAAGACCCGGAGTGTCTGCGTCAAGACCAATAAAGGAATCTACCAGGCGCATTCGACTAAACAATGAAAAATAAATAATAGTTTAAAAAAAAACTAAAAAAATACGCTTTCAAAAATAGAAAATAAATTTAAATATATTTGAATTAAAAATAGTGTAAGCAAAAATGATTTCATTGTAAAAAGAAGCGTGGGGTGCTTTTTTTATAACTATTGATACCATGCACCCCACGCTTCTTTTTACAATGAAATCATTTTTGCTTACACTATTTTTAATTCAAATATATTTAAATTTCTTTTCTATTGTTATAAAAGCGTATTTTTTTAGTTTTTTTTAACTATTATTTTTGTTTTAGATAGTTTTATCGTTCAAAATGTAATTGGCAGCGTCCATGATGCAATTGGTTAGACGCTGGCAGTGAAACGAGAGGCCGCCGGTTAGATCCTCGCACCGAGACAAATATTTGTGTTTGTTATTGCTATGGGTATGCGAGACCGAAAATTCTCTCGTAGTTTCCAATACCCACGCCTCAAGACTTGTTAATTTTTTAAGTGAGATCAGGACTATGTATATTACATCAAGTACTGAATGATTTATAAAATAAATATAAATACAATTGTAACTTAAACTATATTCCGCTTCTATATTTTCCTCTTTTTCCCTTTTTCACACTTACATTGAGTCGCCAAAACGTGACATTTCAGCCATGTTGCAGAATTGTTTGACTTAAAATATAACGACCGGCTACCTGACATACCTCTTTCGCTTTATATTATATAATATTATTATAGGTGAGAATATAATTCATTTCCCACGAGAGGCCACATACTATGTGTGTTAATCACAGGTTTATAGAAATGAAAAATTTACTTAAGCTGATATTTAATTATTTCTATCGGATATTACATTTGATTTAGAAAACCTCTGATAACTAAAAAGGCAAATAAATATTTTTAATAAGAATTCGTATGTCATTTAATTGCAGCTACCATACATAGTCGAATAATTTTATTTATTGAATGGCTTCTGTTAGTCGTTGGTAGTAACTGGAAATTTGATACGAGATCTAATTAATAGGTGTAACAAAATGCATCCAAATGGGGATTACAATCAATGCGATTGTATCATATTATTATCTAACCGATAAATCAAAAACAAATGCCATATTTAAAAAAGTAGCAGTTATATAAATTCTTACAGTCGCTTGCTTCACGATCATTGTGTAATATTAATTAAACGGAAAATCAGTACCGCCACCATGAAAGGTAAGCATTTTGGCAAACTTTATAAGTTATTTTTTTAACAGAAGATTCAATTGCAATTATTGGTGGTATATACTGTAGCTCAGTGTTAACATAAAGTTCAAATATATCCAAATTCAGTTTTATAATTTTGTTATGAAAAGTTTTAGAGTTTGAAAGTTTTTTAAAAGGCCGTTTTACTGAAAGTGCATTAAAAGTTATTAAGAAATGGACGTAGATCATTAAACACAGCACAGCCAATCAAAATTATCGTAATATATATATTTTTACATAAAACTATTTTTCTGACTGCCTCGGTGGCGTAGTTGCACTACGGTACGATCCCAAAGCTAAGGTCTCGGGTTCGACACTCGGGTCGGGCAAAGTGATATTGGATTTTTAATTCATTATTACCTCGGAGTCAGAAATTTGTGCGCGATATGGCGATAGGCTAGGCTATCACATCACGGGACGGAATACATAAGGCGAAACGTGGGTGTTCTGATAGCACCTCAGCCTATCCCCTCTGGGAAAAATGACTTTATGTATTATATATATAATTATGTATTATTTTTCTGCCACATTTTTTTCTTTTCATATTCACATTGTTATGTACGTATATGTAGTCAATTCTATAATCATTCGGTTCTTTTAAATGACAAGGACAGGATTTATTCAGAACTGACACAAACAGAATGTGAAGATTTTTGCTCTTTTAATTTGACAGTGTAACTAAACCTTATAACTCTCAACTGGTCGATGTTTGAGTTACTCTAAAAGTGAACTTACTGGTATTCCTGTAGTAGTGTAAACTCTTTTTGTGTCGCCTGAATAGATTACATTTGAGAAGATTTATTTTATTACAAACATAGTTTTTGAATCAACTCTTATAATTTGTCCCCTGAATGACGCGCAAATCGCAATTTTTCCACAAGTTTTACCACATCTAAATTAATCTCATCTACGCCTTGTTCCGAAACTTATTAGGATTTCCATCTACATAGTTAAATTTATAACCAAAAGAGTAACTCTAGGAGTTTAGTTTCTTGATAAACATGCAAATAATTTATAGTTACTTTTCACAATCACCTTTGTGGAAGATCTTCAAATTAAAGCACCTTTTGCAATCGATTTGAATTTTAATCCTATAAATATCAAAATTATTTATACAGGTACGATCATCACTTTGTTCGCTGTAGCAGTACTAGCCAGCGCTGATAACAGTCTTCGTCCTAACGGCTGCCCGGTAGACTTCAGCGTCCATGCCCAGCTGCCACATGAGTACTGCGACCAATTCTACCTCTGCACCTTCGGCATGCTCATTGCCAAGAAATGCCCTGACGGCTTACTCTACAACACAGAACTGCAGCTCTGTGATTGGCCAGACCACGTTCAGTGCGAGAACAGGCTCCTCCCACAAGGCAATGTCGGCGACCACGGTTCAGCCAAAGCTACCTGCAGCAAGATCAATTCCGATCTGGTGCTGATAGAACATAGGTACTGCAACATGTTCTATAAATGCATGAACAGAGTGCCATTGGAACTGCAGTGCTCTACTGGACTTTTGTATAACGCTGAATTACAAATTTGCGACTGGCCCTTCAATGTTCAGTGCGGTGGACGAATTTAATAGAAGATGAATTAATGACTTATGTTCAAGGTTAATGTAATAAAGTGTTGGCAATAAAAATTATGTTGAATTCTGTTCGTCACCCCGGAACAACAAGTATTAGGACTTTTAATGCTCAGTAATTGTTGTGATCCCATCACAGTTCTGAAACCCTCTTGCTGCAGGGCAAGTACAGAGTGCAACCTACCGAAATGATGGAATTAAAGAGAGGGAATATTTAGTAAAATCAATTTCTATCTGAATTTATCTTGAGGTGATAATATGTCCATAAATGCTGTACATTTAAAATTAATTTACGAATATTTAATTTGGACTCCGCAACATACACAATCAGGTGGACTGGATTCCCCTTGCCGTGATATCACAAACACTTAGACTTAAAATTACATTTCCGAATATAATTATTGTATTCGCTGTAGAACCACTGACTAACGCTAAAACACTTATTCAGGGGTCAAATGTTGGCGCTGTAAGCCCCAAATTCCATGCCTTCAGTCCATCGGGTATTCCTATTTCCAAAAATTGACCTGATGGCTTACTCTAGAAAAATAAATAGGAACACTGTGATTGAATTGGATATTAATTGAATTGCGTTCCGTTGTTGGTCTTTTGTATAACGCTGAGAAATAAAATCGTGATTGGCCCTTCAATGTTTATTGGAGCTTACGACTAAAACAAGAGAGGAAAAATAAAAACAATAATTCAATGACTTGTGTTAGATTTATTGTTTTATTTCTTTAACGGTGAAGGAAAACATCGTGAGGAAACCTGCATACCGTAGCGATTTTAAAGAATTTCTACGGTACGTAAGTCCGCCAACCCGCACTAGGCCAGCATGGTGGACTATATGGCCTAACCACTCTCAATCGATTCTCTCGATTGTAGAGTAGGCCCGTGCCCTGCAGTGGGAAGTATATGGGCTGATATAGATAGATAGATAGATAGTTAGATATATGTTCAGCTAGTGTTATATAATGTGCACAATAAAGTTTTATATTCCTAATAGAACTTTGCTTAAATTATACTTCATGTCTTGCTGTAAATAGCTTATTAAATAACGGTTTGGTGGACATTTACAAAGAATATGGAACGTAAAGCCTTGGAGACGGTTTTTTTGTCGGACCAACTCTCTCGAATCGACATTGGATAATATGTCCCAGAAGAGTAATGGTCAGACATGGGGGTAATCATGAAATCATAGATTTTTGCAACATTCTTAAATAATAATGAGATACCAATCCTACGTCGGCAGGAAATAAGTACAAAATAACAGTAACGATAAAAACATATCTGTCTACGTAAATAGTACACATAATTTACCTCCTGTCTACATACAGAATGGAATTTGAGGTGAAAAAGCCGATGGAAATCGGATAGTTCGGTTCCGGCTAGCTTTTTTATTGACGTCATTACTCACAGCTCGTAAGCTTGGCCACCTGGGCACCGTCTTTGCGCAATCTTTCCTGCAATGCAGTCACAAATACAATCCTTCAATTTACATGTTAGTTTTGTTTTAATTTTTTATAGTTTAGTGCAATTATTGTGGATTTTTATAAGGCGCTGGCGTCTTGGTCACAGGAGCGTACCTAGCGCCTATTATTATTTGTGATACAACACAACCGAGCTTTAGCGGTCCTGAAGTGTATAAAAAAATCTTGTTCAATTTTAATGATATGTAGGTTCACTCATCTTTTTCTATGACTCTAGCAAAACACTGTTTATATTCATATGGTAAACATGTAACGAATATGAATATAATATGTACTGTCTTTAATATCAAATAATTACATCGCTAAGAAATGTGAAGAAGCAATTGTATGACGCGGCATAATGAAGAATGTTAACTAATTTTGATTATTAGCACTCCATATTCTCTGGCAAAAATAAAAAATACTAGTGAAAGAATTACTTCGATATGTCAATTAGTTTCCGATTTAGAAGTAAAACAAGTTGTAACCGTACGACCCGGGCTGCCGGTTACGGTGTGACGTCATAGCACAACACGCTCACTGGCTCACTCAGTCCGCTCGTGGTTTATAATTTATACCCACAGAGTACTATAATATTTAACTAGACTTTTAACAATGTCCAATCCAAATACTAGGAAATCATGTGCTGTGCCTAAATGCACAAACACAACTACCAATTCGCCAGAAAAGTTGTTTTTTATAGTTCCAAAGGACGTTAAAATGCGAAAAAAATGGAACTACTGAAAGAATCTGGACGAAGTCTGGAATAACACATAGGCTACTTTTAATACTGGGAAAATGCACAGCTTCTGAGGGAAACTGGGGCGAAGCTGCTGGCGGAAGCTAGTTTGCAATAAATCAATATAAGTATGTATGTATTCATTTAAATTTACTAAGAAGAGCGTACCTACCTATATTATACATACGTGCCTACCAATAGCTACAAAACTATAATACATACATATTTGTTGTCTTTAACTTACAAATTTAATGGTAGGTAGGTAGTTCTACTATTTGAGTTGCAT
This sequence comes from Deilephila porcellus, assembly GCA_905220455.2. Taxonomy (NCBI): domain Eukaryota; kingdom Metazoa; phylum Arthropoda; class Insecta; order Lepidoptera; family Sphingidae; genus Deilephila; species Deilephila porcellus. Next base: position 8,951,678 of record LR999986.1, on the reverse strand, counting down.
TCTTCCATTACGACATTAGTTGGGTATTTTGTTTTGATAAAACAATTTAGAACAGAAACTATTAAGCATAAGTAGTAACACGGAAATTTCACATACCGTTGCATTTTTATTCCTCGCATTTCGGCGGAAACGAAATCACTATTTGTTGATAAGTAATGCGCAACCAATAATCCATCTATTTTAGGTAGATTATCCGATTGCCCTTTTTCGAATCCTTCATCCATTTTATTAATCGAATAATATTTACTATTATTAAACTATTAACTTAATACGCGAACGAAAACCAACAACAAAACACTGCGCAAGCTATTACAACTACTATAATCGCTGGCGATTTGATACGAAGCGAGTCGTGGCCCGTGCGGCGCGTTGTGAAATGACGTCACAAGCGATCACGTGACTGTAGCGGGACTCGATATTTTTCAAAACTTTGAATACCTATAAAATCAAAACTACTAGGTATTTTTGACTACAACAAAAACTAGTGTGTTTGTATACATATAGGCTTTACTGAGACAACATTTCAAGCGATTTGGCATACCTAGTAACATTGTCCATTGTGTTAATCGATGAGAATTATTCGTAAGTTGTCACCCAACTAAGTGGGAAAAGAGAGGGGAACAATACAATTTTATTCCCTTAAAATATTGTCCTAAAATATAATAGACTGCCTCGGTGGCGTAGTTGAACTACGGTACAATTACAAAGCTGAGGTCTCGGGTTCGAATCGCAGGTCGGGCAAAGTGATATTGGATTTTTCTATTCATTATCAGCCCGGAGATAGAAATTTATGTATGCCCGACATGGCGATAGGCTCACCCCCTAACTCATCGTGGGATGGAACATACAAGGCAATATGTGGGTGTCCTGGTAGCACCTCTGCCTACCCCTTCTGGGAAAAAGGCGTGAGTTTATGTATGTAAAATATAATTACCAATCAGGTTATCGTTCATCCAGCTGCAGCTAAAGCTAGCAAATTAAATCAAAATAACAGAGTATTTAGTAAAATCAATTTCTATCAGGATTTCCATCGGTTAAGTTCGAACCGCGTTTAGGTAAAGTGTCAGAAGCAATTCCAGACTATCTTCAAGTCTAACACTGAATATTCCACGGTCTTGGATTTAGTAAATTGAACTTAATTGATAATCTGCCATTATCTTTTGAAAGGTCATTCCTTAGAGGGTAGTGCAATTAATTTAAGGAAATTATAACTATATAGCTTTATAAACTAAAGAGGACTCAACTTTCAACCATAAAATTATGTACAGTTGTAACGCCTGTTGTATTATAAAAAATCAACGCAACGTGATAGGATTGCTTTTACATTTTGAACAGTCACTGAGATTTTTGGATGGTAATAATAATATACATCTTTCTTTCCTCCCTTGATCCCTTCTAATATGCATCTCGGAAGACCAATTTCCATCGAATATTTAAAGTTTATCTTAATCCACAAAACACGAGGAACCAAGTTATGAACGTTATTACTTGACCTCCGGGCGAATTTTTTAAGATGACTGATGTGAAACATCTAACAAAGGACTGTAGATGCGATCTATACACTGAGATAAATAATGAAATTTGCTTACTTCTAGATTTTGGTGTTCTGAGACTAAAAAGTGTCCTAGAGTTAGTAAATACGTTAGAAAAATTGTATTAATAGAGGAGTTAGAACTATTTACATAATTATGTGACTGTTTTGTACATCAAATTCATATAATTGTAAATGTTTAAGGGTGACAGTGACCGAGTGAGCTGTCTGCTCAAAATCCACTCCTAGAATAAAAAAGACGAGATTACAATAATGTGTTTCAACATAAGAATCAAGTATGGCTAATTCCCACAAGATGTTTGTTGGGGATGCGTGATACGAAGTAATTTTCGGCTGTCAGCGCGAAAGAAAAATTGATTGCGCCGCCACGCTCGCTCCTGTGAAATGTGTTGCGAAATGAATATAAAAATACAACAATGATATTGAGAATACAAATTAAATGTTATTAATGCATTTTATCATTTAATTTTGCACAAGTAAATAAATATATGAAATATTTTTCGTTTAATTACATAGTTTCGGTGAACTAGCAATTCGCTTTACTGATGACAAAAAATTACCACCGCCTATGTACATCTCCAGTATTATATTGTTTTTATTTTATTTAACTAAGTATTATCAGTATATAAGGCAGCAATTAAATTAACAGACTGACCATATAACCTGGTTTTCGGTATTGCTGAATGCGAGCCGCTTTCAAAATGACGCTGTGGAAATCCATAGAAAATTATGCTTATAATAAAATATTACACAATAGAATAGTATTTTAAAATCAACTAATAGTCGTGTTTTTTTATTTACTTTATAAAGCCCTTGTTTAATTATGCGAGAACCTCACTCAGTAAATTAGTTTAATTACTGCTTATATATTATTCAATCGTAATCACTCCAAATAAACCTAGATAATATCAGTTACTGAATTTTTAACGACGCTGTCATCGAGAATTGGATATTATTGTGTCTAAAGTAAAATCAAAGGTGAAAACTTCAAAGAAATTTCAAACGATGGAAATATAGAAAATGGGTGTTAATGTATTTCCATTTTGTTGTCACATAAAAGACAAGCTAAACTGAATACTCCATTTGTGATTCAGCTTGTTGGATAGGGCTGTCCAATGGCCACCATACACTTACGTGTGACTTGCACAGTTATATCGTTACCCATAACTGTGCAGTGTGTGCCAATACAAATACCTTCCCAACATCTACAATTTGCACTTGTAAGCCCTATGTATTTGAAGGGGACTTATGAATTCCGCTTTACTGACGCTAAGCATCTCAACTACAAAACTGAAATCTAATAATAAATACACCGAATAGCCACATACATAGTACTGACCCCACACTAAGATCGAGTATTGTGTCGTGGGTATCAGAAACTACGAGAGACTTTTCGGACACACAAACACCCAGACCCGAAACAAATACTTGTGGATCACACACACATTTATTTCGGTGCGAGGATCTACCCCGCGTCCTCTCGTTTCACAGCTGGTGTCTAACCAACTGCGCCACGGCTGTCAATCTGGCGTGAAATTACTCTCGTCAAAATTAGACAAAAATCTACTCTGAACGCTTAACGCTTATATTTTACGAAAATATTAAGTAATTTGTTTACTTTCTGAAAGTAGTTCTATTTTAATAAAAAAAGAAAAAAAAAGGAAAGAAAGATTGACCTGAGCTTAGTATCACATTAGCGACAACCCTGTTGCTTTAACACCTTTAATTATACATAAAACGTTTCACCAGTATAAAATGTAACGTGCTATATGCTTTCCTTCATTCCCCTTAGTGATTCCAGCTTGAAGTCAAAATCATATTTTCAATATGGATATGGATAATATACCTACATATGAAGATCTTCTGAGACAAATAAAATTGAATTTCTGGATGGCCGGAATACCGTTCGGTGATCCAAAAATATACATCAGATACTACATCCTCGTTTTTCTGATAACATTAATGATAATTGAGGAAGGATCATTTTTTGTATCAAAAATTTCTTCAGAGAATTTTCTTGAGCTCACCCAACTAGCTCCGTGTACTTGTATTGGTATATTGTCAATTTTGAAAATTATGTCTATAACATCTAAGAGAGGTAAAATTTTTGACCTAACAGAACGTCTTGGCCGTCTCTATACTAACATCCTGAAAGACACCCAAAAGATAAACGTCATCAAACAGGAACTGCATCTCCTAAAATTACTCACGAAATATTTCTTCGTATTGAACGTGTTACTAATTTCTGTTTACAACTTCTCGACTCTCATATTTATTGCTTATCAATACATCGCCAAAAATAAAATTGTATTTAGTTTACCTTATGCGATTCTGGTGCCGTTTTCTATTGATTCCTGGTTGCCGTGGTCTGTGGTATACCTTCATTCGATTGCTTGCGGTAAGTCCTTTTTATTCATTATTTTTCTTCATGAAATCCGGTGATACTGTTTATCTCGACAACTTCCGTGACGCAGTTGGTTAGACGCCGGTTATGAACCGAGTTGCCGCGGGTTCGATCCCCGCGCCGAGACAAACGTTTGTGTGAACCACAGATATTCGTTTCGGGACTTTTCGTAAGACTTTTCTTTCGTAGTTCCTGAGACTCACAACACAAGACTCGATCTTAGTGTAGGATCAGGACTATGTATGCGACTGTTGGGTGTATTTCATATAATTAATTATTTATTTATTTATCTTTACTTCAACTTTAACGTAATATGATTTACATATAATCTTAGTATTATTTCAGTAGGTGAAAAAGTCAGTCTGTGACCAACTTTCCTACATTAAATTAATAATTCGCGGGGGTGTATTGCCTCAATCTCGCAGAAAGCTGTCCTTATTTAATAGTATACTAAAGCAGCTTAATTAATGATATCAAATCATCCTTGCATCTTCAATCCTCTATAGTGAACCGAATACTTCTAATATTCATACCCACCAATGTAGCAATCCGCTTAATTATCTGGTGCACAGATGGCAAAAGTAAAACAAATGTTTATTTTAAAGTAATAAAAACAAACGGTCATGAAAATTAAGCAGAAGTATTAATTGTATCTTTACAACTTTTATTTATTTACTTATCTTCCATTGCGGGTTAAAGACAATCTAGTGTCCCTAAGAGACTGGCTGAGCTTCGGTACTCAGTATTTATTCTTTGTTCGTAATCAATTTATTTTTAATTCTACCTGTCTAATATAGTCTGTAAAATGTTATTCTTTCCTTACAGGATTTATATGCGTCCTATACTATACTACTGTAGACGTGTTGTACTGCGTGCTAACTTCACAGGTTTGCAATAATATGTCCATAATAAGTGACAAGCTCGAGCATCTTCAAGTAGACAATGTTGGTACTTTAGGAGACATAGTCAGAGAGCACCAATATATTTTAAAGTAAGTAGTTGGACAGCTAGATACAACTATATCTAACGAACCGTATAACTTTTTGGATCAATGACAACATGAAATAGCACAAAATTTGCGGAATTTCCTCTTCCGAAAGGCGTCTTGTGTAATCAGGTTTCATTTGCGATACCGACTCGACGTTCCTAGAACGTGGCGTCTTTAAGTGAAGCGTATAAGCAATTGAACCGGCTGGTAATTGTGTTGACTGTTTATAGTTTATGTAGACAATACTACTCGGATTATTCGGGAAAGTGCTTTACTTATCAAATTTAAAAAATCAAAGTTTGACATGCTCCGATGCGCAGCTGGTTGAGAGGAAAGATGTCAAAGTTTGGTTATTGTAAAAATATTTTGCCGATATTTATAATTTCTACGTTATTAGGTGTTTTTAGACAACATGAATTACCCTCAGATGCTTAACTCGCTTTGGCTCCTACGTAATAAAACAAGCAAACGTGCCCATATCTAATTATTTTTAATATTGATAAAACGCTAGGAGCAGGAAGTATTTCACTAATTAATTGCCGGCAAACGTATTTTCAATTTATGTTATGTGTTAGTTTGCAAAACACCGAAGAGGATATGCTTTATTTTATATTGTCTCAAAAAACTACGACACCTGATAGTAAGTAGAATACAGTCTAGACGCAGATAAGAGTTTCCACACATTAAGTTGGGACAAATATGTTTGTCAACCAGATATACCCAAACTGAATTCGAAACGAGACATTCCGTTGAGAAGCCTTTAGCCATACCAGTACCTGTGTTCAATATTGGCTGGTGTTAAAATAATTATCTATTTAATATAAGTAATTCAACGAAAATGAAATTAATATTTCCATTACCAAGTAGCTGTTATCAGTAACTTACGTTTGCAATTATCAATATAGAACATTGACCACACTACAAATAATGTAATTGACAGGCATTTTATTTCCATAAGGATGTACTAAAATGCCTGTGTGTTCCAATTTGAAGGTTGTAGCTAGAGCAACTACTGGACATAATAGACTTAACATTTTATGTCTCAGAATGGCGAGGGCAGTGGTATGGTGTTTTTTGGTTTTGCTACTGTCCATGAGCGGTCGTATCGCTTACCATCAGGCGAATGGCATGCTCGTCGCGCCATTCATTGCAATAAAATAAAAATATGGAGATAATTGTCCCATTCCAAAATTTAGATATGTGCATTTTTATAAAATGCACCCACGGCATAAGGGTAATATTACAGAGAAACAACATTATTTAAAAACTAAATTAGCATTTTAAACTGAAGCAAAATAAATCACAACCTAATTTAATATTGTAGCATAATAGTTCAATTGTAAGTTTAGTAACACGTGTAGACTATGCAAATGCACGTTAATGAATTTTAAAATACATTTTGATACTGAAAAAACAAATTTTCTTTTTTAATAAATATTACGTCTAGAAGTAACTTAGTTGTTTCAATTTCAGACTTGCAGATGATTTGGAAGATATATTCACGGCGCCTAATTTACTCAATGTTTTAGTAGGCTCAATAGAAATATGCGCTCTTGGATTCAACTTGACGGTACGTTTTGTTCTTTTGCAAAAGAAATTTAGACATGCTATCGGTCTTTGAAATATAAACCATATTACTTTTATGAGTCCTGCCATCGCGTAATTGATTTAAACTTAATGTAGGACATTCTAGTGTATATTGGACTGATGACTTTGAAGTGTGGCGGGTAGCGGATGCAGGCTACTCAAGACCGCGATGGTTGGTTTACTTGAGGTGGCTTTCCCCAAGAATGAACAGGGTTGAGAACATACGTACTGATAAAACAATGTTTTCTTTCATAGACCGGAAGCCTGGCTCAACTGCCTGGAAGTATCTTGTTCCTGACATCGGTGTTGCTGCAAATTCTGATGATGAGTATTTTTGGAGAAAATATTATTACTGAGGTACGGAGGGAATACAGTGTTTCTAGCAGAAATGTCTATCGTAAAAGTGAAATGTTTCTGGATTGCGTATTCGTATATTTCAAATGGTTCTATGATACAATATTTAGGCAGAGGTTTGCCGAAATTGTTTTGAATAACTCTGTTACAACTGATGTTTGTTTTTGAAATACAAATAGAATTAGCGTAGTGTTCTAAATATTTTTCTTTATACTATGTTTGATTAAACTTTTATAACATTTTCAGAGCAGAAAGATTGGGGAATCCGCCTTTTTATGCAAGTGGTATGAGATGGACGAAAAATCAAAAAAGATAATTTTGTTGATAATGACAAGGTAAGTTTCTCACAGACCAGTAAATGCACAAAGCTCGTAGTACTCAATACAAGATGCACGATGTTAATAAAGAACATTAGGTGTTTATATTAGTAAATATAATACGAGTATTATTTTATCTACTTAAAAAGATAATTACATAGCACGTAGAACCGATGGCCGCTGGGGCCGAAAGGTTCTAGAGTGGAGGCCACGTACAAGCAAGCGAAGTGTCGGATGCCTAACCACAAGGTGGATGGACGACCTGGTTAAGGTCGCAGGAAGTCACTGGATGCAGGCCGCTTCCAACAGGTCTATGTAGAGATCCATGGGGGAGGCCTATGTTCAGCTATGGACTTCCTATGGCTGAAGAGAGAGAGAGAAAAAATGATAATTCCACTGCAGTAATTTTCTTATCCTGTGCCTGCTTTAATTACACAATCAAACCTGCAAAGCTCTTTCTTTCACAGATCTCGTAAGCCTCAAATATTGACTGCATATAAATTCTCCGTAATAAGTTACGGCAGCTTCTGCAAAGTAAGTTTTTAAATTACTGCCATTATTATGTAGGTAATAGTGCTGTTGTCCTTGTACCACACCAGATAGGTAATTATACCTATCTGGTGGTATATATATCATGGTATTATTATACACATACATACATAAACTCACGCCTTTTTCCCAGAAGGGGTAGGCAGAGGCGCCACGATGTCACCCACATTTCGCCTTGTATGTTCCGTCCCACGATGTGATAGGGGGCGGGCCTATCGCCATATCGGGCACAAATTCCTGACTCCGGGCTGTTATTGAAAAGAAAAATCCAATATCACTTTGTCCGACCCAGGATTCGAACCCGAGACCTCAGCTTTGTAGTCTTACCGTAGTACAACTACGCCACCGAGGCAGTCTAATAATTAGTTTGGTATTAATATCTTGTTATATTAATACAAAGTGGTGATAATTGGCTCATGCCGGCGCACGTTTTATTTCTTCTACATAAAACTGTTTGGACGAAGGCTGATCCTGAAAGTAAGTTACAAGTGAAGATTTTTATATCAGAAAAAAAAAATGATTTCTTACACCACACACAATTAAAACAGCTGTAGCGGGTGCACCCATTCGTGAAGATATTATTTAAAAAAAATGCTGTTAATTTTCCCGTGTCGATAACAACCGACACAAACTTTTCCTAAGGCATGGAAACCGAATATCCTTGTTTTTGATTGGGCCTACACATCGATATTACATAGAATATAGTATATTCATGTTCCAGAATATGATGCATGCGTATTGGGATGAACAAACCATTATAAACCCGTCAGAATACCTTAAAACCTTTGTCCTGAACTGTATTGTTTCACGATTGTGTGTCCAGACTTATTCAACATCGGATCTTCTGACGCGAAGCCTATACATTTTAGGATCCTTTATTTTGATGATGCTTCTACATATTTCGGTATATTTGGCTTCTGTCGATACAATAGATTCTTGAATAGATTAGATTCGAGGCCGTTATCTGGGTGTATATGAAACCACGAGTAGTTATAAGGTCTTCGGGGCAATGTCTTAACCAAACGAATTACAAGAGTAAAGCTGTTATTCCACGTTAGTTTTCAATGTTATAGTCATGTCAATCCGGTACTAACCTATTTGGCAATATCGATCTACAGCCGCGGTGTAGAACTGTGAAATTATCATTGAAATAAAACTATTTTTTTACGGATTTTTTCGCGAATTGGTTTAATTTTTACATTTTTTTTTTCGATTACTTTACAGCTTTCGTAGTCACGGGGCGGACTCACGGTGAGTCAAAAATTAAACCAAATCGCGATAAAATCCGTAAAAAAATAGTTTTATTTCAATGTGTAACATTCGCGTAAATGTAAGAAACCATTACGTGCAATTATCATTAGTAAGCAGTGAAAGTGTAGCAAATAACGGTTGAAAGATATAGTTCATGTTTCCCATCGACATCAAACACAAATTCACTTTTGAACAATTTTTTCGTTGATATTTTGACTGTGAAAACTGCTACAGCAATAGACACTCGATAATAATATCGTTTATTATGTTTTTCGAACTAAAAAATCTATATGGTCCAAGTTGTAATTATATTATTGCAAATTTGCCGATAAGAACAAACAAATAATAATAAAAAAATATTAGTAACCATTTCTAGAATTGTTACTCTGCTTATTGTTACTCTTCTAGAACTGTTACTATCTTAGTAACAAGACTGTGTTAAACTGTACAATAAATCTCTGAGTATTGTCTAGCATAAACAATTCAGTTATTAATATTATACTCAGTTTCTATTAACTATATCGTCACTGAATGGCTGAATATTCCATGATTAATGAATACATCACTAAGGAAATCGCCATTAAGAATGTAAATACCAGTTTATTAATGCCATAGTGCCTAGTATTGAATGTATAGTACATTGTAAATGTGAGTATCACTAACATTGTCATTAGGTCACGAATGAGCTAACAATTCAATGAAACAACAAAACCGCCATACAATTTTTGCAAAATAAAACAGATTTAATTTTTCATTTTCAATGTGAATTCATCACACTGAAGTTAATAAGAAATGATATGTTCTTGGAAAAATCACTCTTTTCGTGTGGCGGGGTAATAAATTAACTATTTTTAAAGCCAGATAATTTCGTAACTATTTGTGAAATAGATCACTAAGCAGAATTGCAATTTGCCAAATGGACAAAACACAATAAGTAAAAATTGAAAATTGTATTTTAAATTGTATCTTTATAATTAAAACTACCCCCTGGCTTCGTTTTCGATCGCAGTCTGGGTGAACCCTGAATAATGCAATAGCAAATACTTCAGCTGGTAAAAAATGTGTAAATGAAATTGGATTAAATAAAAAAAAAATATTTAATTAAATCTAATAAATAGTCGCGTTGGAAATCTTTAGGGATGCCTATGTTGAGTAACGGACTACATATGGCTGCTTTTTTAATACTGATCCGACAAAGTTATTACAAAGCGCAGTGCAGTTTCGATAGTGTATCAACCAGCGTGATATATTCCATCTCTACCACTTCTTCTTTTTTCAGCCACAGGAAATCCGCTGCTGAACATAGGCCTCCCCCATAGATCGCAACATATACTTATTGGAATCAGGCTGCATCTAGCGATTTCATGCGACCTTTATCAAGTCTTCCGTCTACCTTGTGGGCGTCTCTAACTCTTACAATCGAATGCATGAATTGAATGATGGTGAAATCTAATTTGTTTTTTTTTTTCAGATTATCAGCACATCGTGGTCTTACTTCACCATACTTAAAACTGTCTACAAGCCACCTGAAATTAATCACCAAGAATAATACCTTCGAGAAACGTCCAATTAAATGTTAACATTCGATTATAATTAAGGTATTAAATATCTTTAAACGACTATACCACCGGAAAGTTCCACACTAATATTATTTATTAATTAAAAAAAGTTTCTTGCACAACTCTAGTTGGGTGTTTTATTTTCATATTTCTTTATGATGAGGTTATAATTGAATAAATACCGACTACATAAGATTCGTGTTGTGTCGCGGGTATCAAAAACGATGAGAAACCCGGAACAAAAACTTGCGGGTCACACGTATGTATATACATTTATGTATATGCTCTAGATGCGGAGATGGAACCTAACCAACCATGGCACGGAACTTTAGTTACTGTTTGCTTTCAACAAATCGACGCACAGTTAAGACTTTTCTTTCTCAATAGTAAAGTATGGCTAAACTCATTACATAAGTAGCAATTGGACTGATGAAATTAGAAGAAAATATAACACTGCTTTTAAACTTTTACCTGAAACGTACGTCGTTATTGTCAATCACGAGTTGTTACAACTGCGCATAAGCATTTTACAAACTACGATGGTATTTTTGGTTGGTGGTTTCTCCGTCTTTTATCAACAAAGATACACAATATTATCAATGTAGGATTTAAATGTTATGATGAAAGATGAGTAGAATGAAACGTTAGACGAATTACTGATATGGAACGTAGTTTATGTGAAAGAGATAACGAATGAAAGTACTAAAGAATAAAAGAGTTAGGGGATGAATGATTAAGATGTTGAAATATGAAAGCACGGAACAAGAGAGAACAGTTTATGTTCATGACGGTCAGGATGGTCATGGAACAAGCGACGCAAAAGATTTGGCAAAATTTACAAATCTGACAAAGCTAATATGATATTATATATCATTGATTGATCTAGAAGTACGTAGATTATCAGACACGATTATTAAAATAATATTATGTTTAACATAATTGATAACTGTAAATGATATAATATTCTTTTTTTCGACGTATTCGCAGGACACTGCTTGATACCGTATATTGACCTCAAACGCGATACGTTTTCGTTTATAAGTATGCTGAGTTTTTCACCACATTACGGTGATCCCTATCCAGTTGCTATATACGCTATCAGAGCATTAAATAATTATAAGCAACAGAGCGCAATTATATTATGTCTTTAACCTTATTAGAAGCACACCAGAGCATACCATCTGTAACGGTTACGACCACTAGACACTTTAAACTTTTCAAAACCACTAGTATATTCACAGTTACTAATCTTCAAGTCAATATCAACGGCCAAGATTTTCTAGAATTTTTGGGAGCCGTTTTCATCAATACAAGCCTTATTAACTGATAATGAAAAGTATAATCTATTCATGAATTGACGTAACAATATTTATCAATATTTCACACCGTGCTCGATTAGCAATACACCAAGGAGTCTTGGTGCCAACACTTATGTATGGATGTGAATCTTGGGTGTGGCAGAAGAAGCACGAAAGCAGGATTAATGCCGTAGAGATGAGAGCGTTGAAGAGTATGTGTGGGGTCAAACTGGTTGATAGAGTGAAAAATAGTGTGATAAGGGAAAAATATGGATTGAAAGAGGATGTAGTCGTAAAGTCGTATCAATCATTGATAGAGTCACTTTGGCCTACAGTAAGAGTGGGTTAGTGGGAACGTGGTACCAGTGTTTTGCACGAAACTGATGAGATGCGACTTTTTTGGTTCCGTCTCTAGTTCGGTGACCAAGATTGCCAAGGATCAAAACGCCTTTCCTCTTCTTGTGTAAAGAAAGTAAAAAAGTAGTAAAGTTCCTAGTAAAGAACACGTTCTATACTTCCTTCCTCCCATTTTGAATCAATAAAAATTTTGCAAATGCTTATCTAGCTGGCAGTGATCAAATATCATCTAGTAAGCTGTTTGCTCATTTGCCGGACAAAAAAGGAAATATGGCAATAATAAACTTTTCCATGATTTTTAACACAGCAAACCAGAGCTAATTACGAATCAACAAAATGTACCGAATGAGATATTTCACTCGCGCTCATGGGCCACGTTTATTACAGTTGTTAGCAAAGTTCGGCTTAAAATCATTATTTTGTTGAAACAAAGGGCAATTAACCGGTATTAAACCCACCTGTTCCTTGCGGTTCGATGTAAAATATTAATTGCGGTAGATAACTTATCAAACACTCGATTTGTTTTTGCTAGACCACTAATAAATATATTTTTGAATATTATCTATCAAACCAGGACGTGAAACATAAATCAAAACACGCTTCGAATTTCAAAACATTTATATTTCATAACATTGGTCGCATTAAAAATGATATCCTTACCCAAGTTGAAATCTAAAACGGGAAGGTCGATCCGGTACTCATAGCGTACATACCAAACCTGAAAAAAGTTACTATAAATACACATTGTATTCACAATGACAATATTACTAACCTATTTTTATAGTTGATAGCATTAACTTACCGGAATCTATTAATCTCTTCAGCTGATGGGATATTTGTAACCACTCGGATAGTGATCAACGTGGACAATATTGAAGAACCGGTCATAGTGCTCCAAGTATGACGTATTTCAGATTCAACCTGTCTATACTGGGTTTCGACCACGCCAGCAGATCTGTGTATATTCTCTGCAGTGGATACTGTATTCCTATTGCGCTGCCATTGATATCTAGTGCATAGGCACTTAATCTCTCTCTCTTTCACTCTCTCTCTCTCTTCGGTCACAGGAAGTCCACTGGTGAACATAGGCCTCCCTCAAGGATCACTTACTATAAGTACTAGTCACTTGATCACTCCAGTATAAAAAACTGAAAAATGTAGTGTGTATAAAAATTACTCACTGATATTTGATCAATTCGTCAGTACCCAGGTCGAAAAGGTCTCCATCACAACTGTTGAAGGCAGCTTGCAACCAACTACTACACTTTCTTCCTTGCAAATGATTGTCAGTCAGAGAGGCGGCAAAGAGTTGCCAGGAGCGACTGTGGCTGCAGGATGGGCTACTGCAACCAGGTTGAAAAGCCCCACCGTTCGGGTAAAAATCTACCACACCAGCATTAAAATCGATCCCGAGGATGCCTCTGTTAGTGTGTATCACTTCGACGTAGCGAGCATCGTTGGACTGCAAGCGGTTGGAGTTGAGGGTCCATAGAGGCCCAGCGGGATCCAATCCTGATAACAAATGGCTAAAAATGAGATTTTTATTACATTATAATATGTTGGATGCAGGCCAGTTTCCGCAGGTCGCCTACTCAGATGAACTTGGGCAGTAAATTTATTTTTGCTCATGAGGGGAAATGAGTTTGACACTAAGATAACGAAATAGTAATTCTTTGAAAAAGAAGGTGTTGAGGGATATGATTTGGACTGCTTAAAATGTGGATAGATAGCGCGTAATGTGGAGCCTACATCCAACAATGGACGGTGACAAAATAAATAATTATGTACCAAAGGGTACCGATTACGCAGTAAAATTATCTTGGTAATTCGTGATTTTTTGTGATTACGTACAGCTTACATTATCAGTACGAGCCAAAACGGATATGAAAATAATAAAAAGTCAAACATATATTTACCGGTTTATAATGATTTTTTATAAAAAAATCGGTTTATAAAAAAAGTTTTATCTTTTATCCTACAAAAAGTAACTTAGCTATCACTTACATACTTATTAGATTATGTCCTAAAAGAAGGGCCAATATTTTTAAGAACACTGTAAATAGAAGATTTACGCATGCAGCTTCCAACAAGTTGCAATAGAAATCCTCGAGGAAGCTATTATTCAGCAGCGGACTTCTTTTGACTATAATGTCTATGGCGTATTCTATTTAGGGAAATAAATGAACTTACCTGTAATACGAGAGACTCTTGCGTTCAACTTTCTTCCCGCGTTTCCAACTACATGAGCTCCTAAACTGTGCCCTACTAGGTGCATTTGGCTAAAGGAAACATTGGTACTGGAGCTAAGGAATGCTAGAAAATTGGCCAAATGTCTTCCTACATCTGGTACACCGCTGACTGCCGTTACATAGTTTTTCTTGGACAGTTGACCCCAGTCGACTACAATTACATTCACGGCGGCTTTGGCCAAGAAAGCTGAAAAAATATATATTATTATAAATATGTTACAGATTTGGAAAGTAATAGGAGAATAATTTATACCATGTGGTGAACCAAACCAAAGTGATTGCACAAATCACATGACAGCAAATGCATTTCAGTACCAATAGAGCATCCACTGACGAGAGAAACCATCACAACATTAGACACAGCTATACCGGCTTCATTGTTTCGGGATATACACAGAATGGACATTTTTAATTAATGTGCGACGGTCGCCATCTAGGCTGATAAGAATATCCTACCAATATTATTCATTTGCACAGGCCAATAACACACCTAAGGCCTTTAAGTATGGAGAATTTGATTGTGGGCATCGGTTATCGCTTACCATGAGTTAATTCTGTAGCTTCTTTATCGAATTTATGCTATAAAAAAGCCTATTTACCGTCTTTAATAGGTGCATTCAAATCCGAAGCCACATCTCCACCCCAGCCGTGGACTATGACGACAACAGGCAACGAAGCATCGAAATATGAAGATTGGATCGTGTTGTAGTCATTCCTTACTAATATGTCTGGGATGTTTGTACTGTTCCTGAATATAAAAATGTATTATTAGACTGTGGTACACTGATTAAACTGAACCGGTAAATGTAGTGCTGTATTTGAACAAATAGATATTTAAAACCAAATAAATTTATGATGTTGTACATGACGTCATTCTATGGTCCACGGATTATGTCTAGAGAATCGAAAAGAAATTACCTCTATGATATTAGCTTACCTAGTGTACAGGTAGTATTGATTATCTCCCACAGATTTTCTCCACAGTCTATTTGTCGATGCACTCGTTTTCTCTTGCTGGTTGATGTTTTGGTTATTATATTCGGCGTGATGATTCGCTAAATATTCTATGTAATAATTTTCAATGTGCTCTGATAGTATAGGCGATAAAAATGCTGAAATATTTTAAAGATTATCTTTGTGACTAGTCCATAACAGTTAGTGTAATAGGATCTTTTTTTTTCTATTCTCATTAATAAATCACCCTGCGAAGATCTTCGTTTCAACTCGACTAAGAGCCATAAGTTTTAAAATATACTGCTTATTGCGTCAATATAAATAAGACTAAATTATTTTGAAAAAATATATAACGGATTTATAAAAAAAAACTAACCCAATAACAACACAAAATGAATAACTGCCATGATTCACAAGCCGTAACTGAAAGTCACATAGGTACTGGATCTCGCTAAGAATGCTATAGCATCGCATGGGAGAACGTTATATATTGTCAATAAAGGAAAATCGCTAAAGACTTTGTTAAAAGCGGAAATGCATTATTTATTGAATACTAGCTTTTGCTCTCGAGTACATCTAAGTAACGCTCTCTTCTACTACTAACATTTTATGTACAGCAGTGGAAATGTCTTTGTCTAGACATGATAATTGTGATAACGAAGACAATTTATGACCTGCTTCCAGGCCGGCATAATTGTGTCGAAGGGAAAGACAGCAATCTTTCACGAGAGTGCTCCATTTAGATAATAATTATAAATACAGCCAATAATCACATACATAGTCCTGACCCCACACGAAGATCGAGTCTTGTATCGTGGGTATTAGAAACTGCACTAGACTTTTCAGTCGCACAAACACCCATACCTCAAATAAATACCTGTGGATCACGCTAATATTTGTCTCGGTGCAGGGATCGAACCCGCAGCCTCACGTTTCACAGCCGGCGCGGTGTCTAATCAACTGCGTCACGAAGGCTGTCATTGCATTAATTGATGGATGACACTGCACTTATCGTGTGCATTGTAATGAATATATCGTATCAGTATAACAACGCAACATTTTTTTCGTATCTGCCATTTTTTTCTAGACCTATATGATAAAAAAACATAAAATAAAATAAGTTTAAGAATATTGCACAGATTTTTCGTCCTACGCATAAATGCTATATTTGTACCTATCATAGATGTAAGACGGTTCAGACATTGTTCATAAACGGTTATATACATCTAAGATAATTTATTGTCTTCCACATCACGACATTCGTATTTATGTTCCATTTTAACCACCGTTTATTAAGGTACTGAACTCTACAAGTATTCAACACAATCGTGCCGTTATTGCGTCACAAATTATAAGTGTTGCTGTATGACGTCATCAAAGTATTTCAAACATTTCGGAAATTAAACGATCCACAGAAAATCACATTTTTGAAACCTTACTGGTGGTAGGTGTCTCATATGTGAGAGGCCGCCTGGGTAGATACCACTGCAATGTCTATTTCTCCCGCCAAATGGCAGTGTCAATGTTCTGTTGTTTTCTAGTTTGAAGGATATTAAAGCCAGATCTACTGGACATAATGAGACTTAACATCGTATGTCTGAGGATGTCGAGCGCAGTAGAATACTAAGCATTGCCTTGTAATTCATTGTATTGTTTGGTTTTACTGCCTCTGAGCGGTCGTATCGCTTACCATCAGGCGAATGACATACTCGACTCGTCATTCATTGCAATAAAAAATCCTGCATTTGGAATTGGTGAAATTAGATAACCATCTCTTGAGATAACAATCTATTAACTCAAGTATTTCTGGATTGCACTGCTTATATCATCAGGCGCATTTTAATAAATTTACCCATTAAGTATTATGTAGAAATACGGCATAAGTTTACACACATTATTATAATATAATAAATCAATAAAAATGATACATAAAAAATCCTCCAGCGAAACTCTTCTCATGTTTTCTTATAATTAGGTATTCAATATTGTATTATTAGACAGTAAATATTTTAGCTCGTGGCTATATGAAAACATGCTCGGTAATAGCGCATGTAACAATAGATGTGTTGTTAGCTATTAGTACAGTATTATGCTCGTTACAACCAAAATAAATTCGTCAACAATTGATTTAGTCTTTCTTTGTAACGTTTTACCAAGCGGTATCAATATCTACCTCCTGATCAATCTTCTTTACATTGCTTGATCTTTAACATATTAACGACAATTGCCAGTTTCCAACAGGCTGTCATGATTGTATCAATCAACAAGAGACTTTCCTGCCCACACACCGCTGCAACTTCTTCAGTCAACTTGAGCCTTCTTCAGTCAACTTCTGAGATCCCATAAACATTATCCAAAATTGAAAAAGGCACGCAATTAAATTGGAATTAAGTGCCCGTCTAGCTACACTCTGGCTGAATTAGTTCGACACACATTCATGGTCGTATCGCTTACCATCAGGCGAATGGCATGCCCGTCTCGCCATACATCGCAATAAAATAAAATCAATTTAAAAATGTATTCTTTGTATGCAATGTTATACACCAAACAACGCATTGTATAGGTCAAAGTCTAAACCCTTTATCAAAGCGAATTAAGGATTAACTTTCAGATCTCCCCCCCGCGAATAATTAGCCTCCCCTTAATTGCTCAATCTTATCAAAATACTAGTATTATATTAATACTTATGTCAGATTTTTATGATAAATCGTTATAGCACATAAAATACAAGTTCAAAGTTTATAACGAAATATTGAATGAGTCTCCAAATATAAATATAACAATCTAAAAAATCAATTTGGCAAACAAATGCAATATACAGGTGGTCCCATAATGAATTCACCTAACTTTGAAATAATAAAGACATTAAAATCAGAACAGTGTTATAATTTAATGTATGCACCACTAATACTATTGCACGTCTGACATCTTTAAATGAACATCTTTATACCTTTGTAAAAAACTCAATCTTTATCTTTAAAAAAATACTAAAAACGGCCACCTGCAACTCTTCATCGCAAGAAAATGTTGCTCCCCGTAAGTCCCGTCTAAAATTTGGTGATAAACAATAATTGATTAGGGTAATGACGGGGCTGTAAAGTGAATATTCTAGTTCGATGAGCCTGTCAATAATATAGTCTATCTAAACTAACAGGTTCCATTTGACGTTTCATACTTTTAACGTAAATAACTTTGTGCAGATGTAACCCACACAATTTCAATAACACTTTCCGTAAATCCATGGAATTATGAAGCTATTCTTATTTTATCACTAGATATACAAACCATAATCACTAAATTTAAACTAGAATTCTTTAAATAAAGCAAAATAACCATTTTAAACAACATATTTTTTTTCTAGACGTCATTACAAAGTCACCTCGTTAGGTCTTTTACCGGTAGAGTCGAGACTATTCAAATGCATTTGTATACGCATAATCGGTAAAAATATTTAAATAATCGAGCAGATATAAAACAGTTGTTTTTTTAATTTTTAAAAATACTGAACTTTCAGGTAATAATAGATATGCTGTCAACGAACATACATCAATAAATAGTGAAATAATAATATTAATATGAATTAATTTATCATTAATTAATAGATTTGGATATTACAATGGAAATTAAGGTAGTATTGTAGGATACGCCACACCTAGTGAGGAGGTTCCTCACTTTTGAGTTTACGTATTGTATTGTATGTATGTATCATGTGTTCATAAGCATGTGCGTAATGTGGAGTGGACTCGAAAAAGTGTCTGCACCCGGGTGAGGCCGGGACGGGCCGCTAGTAATAGATAAATCACTCCTTTTGTTCCTAAATAGTAAAGTGACATGCAATTGTTGATGTCTCATTAGAATAAAAATATTCATGAAAAAATAAACGAAATGATGTAAACTGAAAATATAAACTGTAATCGATTAAGAAATACAAACAAATATTATCGATATCTCTAAATAATCGGATATTGTAAGAACCGATTTATTTGACAGCATCCCTATTTCCCAATGTCAAATGGAACTTCTTAGTTTAGATAGACCTTAGTTTGTCAATAACTACACCCTTCCAAACACCGGTGTTGCGAATGGGGGCTTTTTTGTGAAGCAACAAGACACTTTTAGACGATTCGCCTTTGACAGCCTCCGTGGCGCAGTTGGCTAGACGCCGCCTGTGAAACGAGATGGCGCGGGTTCGATCCCCGCACCGAGACAAATATTTGTGTGAACCACAAGTATTTGTTTCGGGTCTGGGTGTTTGTAAGAACGAAAAGTCTCTCGTAGTTTCTGATACCCAAGACACAAGACTCGATCTTAGTGTGGGGTCAGGACTATGTATGTGACTGTTGGGTGTATTTATTTTTAAATGTACTTGCATTCTTATTCTCCTCCCTCATGTCGTCGTGAAATTTATGTAATATTTAAGTATAATAAATCACTGTTTACGACTGTGTTGCTTTCTTTAAACTGCACTATAAAAACAATAAGAAAATCCCAAAAGATTGTGCAAATGATTTTAGTGGAATAGTGAACCTTTGCCTTTGGGATGGCTTTTCACTATAATAACGCCACTCCATTAACTCCCGCTTGCGTTCAATTATGATACAAGGCTGCGTTATCGAGAAACTATGACAAACAAAATATTATATACCTGCGCAAAACATTCAAAATGTTACAAATACTTATAGATGAAACGAATGTTGTAGGTGGTTTATTGATAAAATCCATCATCTTATAAACAATGTAATTTGTTCTACGGGTATCCAGAGCCAAAGAATATTTCGGTAACAGTTTTACGAGGATCCAACTAGCAGCCTGTTGTTTTACAAAGGGTTTTTTGACAATTGCACTGCATAGACTGTCACATAAATACGTAGTAATATTGATGTCATTTCGTAGTCGGATATTCTTATTGAGCATGAATATTTGGTTTTGTTCAAAAACATTTCTTTATCTAAGGCTTTATATCCAATAAAAAGGAGTGTTCTTTTAAAACCGTTCAATGTTTCTAGCGTGAGCGCAGAAACTTTTGGTGATTTAAATAAAATATTGGCACAAGTTCAACTCACGCGCCATTCGTTGCCGGCAAATTTGATTTTGAAAAGAAATTTGTCTTTTACCGAGTTTCGTGACATATTGAAATCGATAAAATAAAAACTTTTTATGCTTTAAGTATAAGAAACAATATCGGCGAAATTATTACTTGGAATAAATAAGGGATTTTGAGAAAAGTAACGTTAGTTTCAATCTGTAGATATTATGGGCCAAGTACGGCCTGAAACTACATAATTAATTCTGTGTATTTAGTGTTAATTACTTATATAATTAATCAGCTCCCACGTATTGCATTGTAATACTAATGTATCTATAAAGACGCACATACTACATATTGCTGTACACGTAACACGCACATAATAGGACAGTTAACCCAATATAGATCTGTAGCTACTGGTTATTAGGCTGGTCGAATGAATATTCTTGACGGATCAAGTTTCTGAGACGACTATGGATGTATGGAAAGGACTATGTTTTAGTGGAGTTCCTGTCTGTGGATATATAGATGTAGGATATTTACCAGCCAAAAGAACCAAACGTTACATTCTCACGAAATGCTTTATTTTTAAATTATACAATCTTAATAAGTAAACATATTTCCGTCGTCCGTCATTGAACCATCATCTGACAATCTTCTTTTTTAAATCACATCAAGTAAAAGAGTTAGAAAATAACTACAATTAATACTCTTTTCTAATTATTCCGACATAGATAAAACTATAATATATCCCTTACACCTGACACAGCAAAGCTAGAATCGACAATGGCATGCATTTTTATGACACTTGGCATTAAGTTCGGCGATTACCTGGGATTGTCCAAGTGATCTTCGACTCGCAATTAATTTAATCAAACAGTAAATTGTATTGGAAAAACCTTACCCTCCGTAGGAAAGCAGCGGATATTTTAAAGACTGGTAGCTAATCTAGAATAACAGCTTCCGAGTAATCTACCCGACTGTTTAAGCAGTTTGACGAAAATCCCAATTATCATTATATTCCCAATTATTACTTATTTTGATCTATACTGTTATTCTTTTGTAAGTTAAGTGTGTAAGCTGCTGGTGTACCTTAAATAAATAAATAAAATAAATAAATAAAATCATTTTTACCTAGGAACTATAACTCAGCGTACGTTTTTGAGATACTAATAATCCTCGTTTGGAATTTTTAGCACGATCAATTTAAAATTGATTGTCAGAGATCGTACGAGTATCTGATATCAATGTTAAGTCGTAAAATTGGCAGTAAAAATCAATGCTTATCCGAACTAATTAATGTTGATAACAATATATTATCTGATAACAACTACACAAAACGTATATAATATGTGAACTATAATGTAATTTTACAAATGTTCATATTTCCTATTTTGGTGTTACATTTTTATTTCTGTTTCACTATTGTGTAAATATAGAAAATAATTAAATAACATTTTTTTAATTTCCTCTATGTAAAATATTTGTAATATACTGGGTTGATCTAAAATAGGGGCATTCAATGAAGACATGAACTATGCATTGTATCTAAGCTATGTCCGAAAAATCTGTCAACTCGGAGCAGTAGATTGGTCATTAGGTTTTTAGTTTTGGTAAAATATTTCATCCGTCTTTTGCTAATCACGTGTATATGCGATGTTGCCACTGAAAATGATTTGGTATTATGCATTTCAAATCCCATGGCACACCTCTGACTTTTCGGAGTTATGTGTGTATTGATAGTCAATCACCACGCACTTTAACGAAACATCGTGAGGAAACCTGCATACCGTAGCGATTTTAAAGAATTTTTACGGTATGTAAGTCCGCCAACCCGCACTAGGCCAGCGTCGTGGAGTATATGGCCTTACAACTCTCAATCGACTCTCTCGATTGTAGAGTAGGCCCGTGCCCAGCAGTGGGACGTATATGGGCTGATACAATACAATTAAAAAAATCCGCATTGATATACCGAATGAAATCAAAAGAAGTATATTTAAATATGATCAAATTCCTCATAGAAGGCATTTTAATCATTTTTCTCTACGTTCTCTTTCATGACACAATACAATAACCCTAAAAAAGGTTTAATGAAATAATGTTAAATTTATTATAAAGAATTGTTTGAAAAATTAGGTAATTCGCACTAATAACCGAATTAAAAGAAAATCGGTATAAAAAAAAAGTTGTAGAAAGTGTTTTATAGAATCTTGTAAAAATGGGCTATTTTTTTATAAAACTTGCCATAGGCACTATACTACTTATTTTTTCACTATGTACGTTTGTGTCAAAGTTGATCATTGATAATTAAATTTTTATCTATGAGGAATATGATATTATTTCTAGAAACTAGACTTGTTTCGATTTAATTTTCTATGGATATTATCTATTTAAAATTGCAAAACGTCAATTAAATTAATAAACTATAGAAATCACTAGCTAGCACATAAAGTTACAAAATTGTTGGAAAAATAGATTTTTTGAATGTTTACTAGAATGGCTGTACCTTAAAAACTACCATGCCATCATAGTTTGGCCTTTCTCCCGTTACCGGTTTATTGTCTGGATAAGTACCTAATGACACTAAATTCACCAGATAAAAGTACTAATTCAACCAATAGTTCTTAGAAAATTGCTTATATACTCATGGTTCGCGCATAAATTCCACAGGACAAAATAGAAATATAATGCTCCATCACGTAATTATGCAATCTACTTTAACAATCAATGATTATTTCACTCATTCAGCGAAAATGCGTAAATTACAAATGTAAATGTGATTAGATTTCGTATCACTTTGTAGAAGATATAATTAAGTAAATAAATAGATGCTCGTAGTGTACAGTAATCCAATCGTTGACTGTGACTACGATATGAGAGGGTTCGTTTTCATCGCATTTATAGCGGTTGGTAAGTACTTAAGTGTCTTTATCTGGTAGTAATAACAATAGTTAGTATCGGTACACGTATCTGTTTTATAATTATTAAGTTCGTCATATTTTAGAGTCATTATGCAATAAATTATTTTCATCTTATGCATCAATTTGTAACAAACAAAAAAGAGATAGTTATAAAGGAAGGTGTTTAATAAAAATAGTTACTGTAATTACAGTAAGCAATTTAAATTTGTTGAAAAAATAAACATATTATGTAAGGAACTTATGTTGAACAATTCATGTTTTTAATTAACCAATATTAGGCAATATGGTGTCTGTCTGGTGTCGATTGTTGGAGATTCTATTCTAAATGCGCATTTAAGTCATAAGGAATAGTAATAATTTGAAGTCTTAAACTATTTGTTTTTTTTTTTTATGAATGTTAAAAATCCGTTATTTTGATCCCGGATGATAAAAAAAATGGGCCAAAGGTTTTTAATTTTAATTATTTTCCGTCTTACAGTCGCCTTACAGTTTCATAAAATATTATATAATTTCCAGCATACACTGCAACCGCACTGCCGTTAGCAGAAAATGAACCTGACTTCGTATATCAGCGTTTCATACAGTTTCCTGACGGGGATGGAGTCATGCACGAAGTTGATCTAGAAGAAAAACCAGATCTTACAATCCTGAACCCAATGACCAGAGATGGTAGCAGCAACCAGTATATATTATTCACAAGGTACTACTTACTTCTACTTCTTTCAGAATGTATTTCACAACTTACAATAACAAGACAGGTGACGTAATTAAGTTAACATTAGAGAAAGATGTGTGTTTGGATCAGATACTCCTTGAGTCGAGTTCAATTAAAAAAGAAAAAATTGCATACTAACTGTTTTATATTTAAACTCAACGTTACTGCCGTCCTTTATGCTGCTTTTCCCGTCTCGTCTCGTTACATCCCATAATTTTCCGTCTCATTCCGTCTTATGACTCAAGGCATGCGATCCTATCTTCTCTTGTCCCATTTCATCCCCCCTTGTACCCTATTATATCTCTTTGAGGTTGAAAAAGTCGAATAATTCCATGCATTTCCCACTGGAACACCAGTTTGTTCGGGATAAATATAGCTTATGTGTTAATCCAAGCTATCAGCTACCTCCATACCAAAATTCATCAAAATTGGTTCAGCCGTTTCACTGTGAAAAAGTAACAAGCCACAAAATGTCGCCTTTATATTATTAATTGTCTTTGACATTGACAGCCGAACTATGACTATCAAAATGGCAAAACTTATCTGCCATCGTTCGGTGTTAATGTTTTTAAAAGGCAATGATACCTTATCATAAAGAGACTCGCTTCCTCGTTAGTTGATTTTACGATAATGAACAATTTAATTCTTCGGTAGTTTCCAGAAGGATCGATTTCGATTGTCGATTTCTGTTCAAAATAATAGTGCACTTTCTTATAATTTGATTAAATATTATGTTGAAACGAGGTAAAATCCATCTCTGGTGTAGATTAATACATCATTGGATTTAATTCAATATAAATGGTTTACGGTCCTAATCAATCTGTAGATAGTACAATCAGCAAATGAGCAAACAGTCCATCCGGTGATTAGTGGTTACCACCGCCCATAAACATCACAACGCTATTGATTCAACACTTAGATCTTAAATACGATATCTTCCTTACGCATGGGAGTTTAAAGACAAGAGAAAAGGACGGGAAGAGGTACGAGGTGTAAGGGCTCTGGCAATAATTTTAGTAATTGTTAATTCTGTTTTAGGCGCAATCCCACCTTTGGTCAACCCCTTGTGTTAAACAACGCCAACTCAGTTTCGATCTCAAACTTCAACCCCTTGGTCCCGACTGTGGTCATAGTCCACGGTTGGCGCAGCAGCCAAAACTCCAGAATCAACCCAACCATCAGAAACGGTAGTTATTCGTTATATTATAACTTTGATCAGTTTTTTTTTTAATTATTATTATTCTACTTGACTGCACTCCGTCTGATGATATGAACAATGTCATCCAGAGAGAGTGCCGAACAGCGACAAACATTAGTCACTCGCAATTTCATACAATTTAATCTCCTCTCAATCAAACTCTTGTTGAAGAAGCGCTTAACAATGGGTGATTATATTACGATTATACAATACAGTACGTGAGAGCGTGGTGGCCTGTTGGTAATGGGCTAGACGCGGTCGCCAACATGTTTACGGTGGTTGTGGGTTCAAATCTAAGGGCACAACTCTGACATTTCGGAGTCGTGTGTTGTTGTGTGAGTTATTAATCGTCAATCACCACGCACTACAACGGTGAAGGAAAACATCGTAAAGAAACCTGCACACCATAGCGATTCGGAAGAATATCCCGCACTAGGCCAGCGTGGTGGACTATACGGCCTTAACCCCTCTCAATCGTTCTCTCAATTGTAGAGGAGGCTCGTGCCCTGCCGTGGGACGTATATGCGGTGATACAATACAGTACAGTACAGTGAAGCCAAATTTATGAGTTCGACAGCGAAAGGAAAACCACCTCTAATCATAAGCCACCCAAAGAATATATTAATTGTTGAAAACAATTATTTATTTATTTTTTAGAGTATTTGGTTTTTTGAAGTCATTCAATTTTGTTTATATTTTTTTAATTTTTCTATAGCCTATCTTGGAAAAAGTGACGTGAACGTAATTGTTATGGATTGGAATCGAGTGGCCCAATCCAACTACGTATCGGCAACGGCTGCAGTGCCGGCAGTGGGGCGTGGTTTGGGCGAATTTTTGATATTCCTCAACAGAGTCTCTGGAGCTCGCTATGACATGATGCATCTCGTTGGATTCAGCTTGGGAGCCCACGTGGTTGGTAACGCTGGACGTCACACAGGAGGAAGAGTTGCGCGGGTTACAGGTAATAATAGAGCCCAAATTTTAACAATTTTATATACCTGGAGCTAAACTCTGATCTGAAGCATCCTAAACCGATAAAAATGGAGGTGAAGTGCATGTAGAGGTTGATGATAGAGAAGAAACATAGCTTCTAGCAACCCCTACGGGTTACAGGCACCACTATGATAAATAATTTATGTATCATCATCATCTTTAGACTCGTGTTGAATTTAAGCATCCCCTAAGGTTTTGCTCTCGACCTAGTGGCCTTATGTGTACACATAACCTCTAAACTTGCCTCCTTGCTAAAGATCTTTCTTAAATTAAATCTAGACCATTTTCTTCACTGCCACTCATTTTTTTCAGATAACTCAACTTGAGTTTCAAGTTGATTTTTTTTTATCAAACATTATTTCATCTATGGCAGTTACTTCACTAAATTATGTCCATGAGGAATTTTGATAAGCAGATTAACCAACGCAGACTGGAGAATTTGCTGGAGACATTCTGAGACGAAGATCCACTTCAAAGGTCGCTGAACCAGCGGAATAAGCTAGTTTGAGATTAACCAACGACTATTACGGGCTCAAAGTTGTCACCACATTTATAATGTATAATAGATAGAAACGTTCTTTTACATTTTTTTAAGTATAATTAATCATGTTTAAATCTGTAGGTCTCGATCCTGCTGGCCCACTATGGAAATCCAAAGCTGAACGTCTGAAGGCTACAGATGGAGTTTACGTAGAAGCGATCCACACTGACGGCGGTTATACTGCTGGCGGTCTTGGTATCGGTACTGCTGTTGCGGATGTCGACTTCTTTCCCAACGGCGGTGTCTCCCAGCCTGGTTGCCTCTTGAACGATTGCAACCACAGCCGTGCCTGGGAACTCTTCGCTGCCACTGTTTCTTACAATCACTTGGTTGGAAAGCGGTGTTCCAACTCCTTACAAATTAGTTTGAACAGATGTAGTGGTGATGTACTACATATGGGCAATCATGAGTTGAAGAAAGATGGGTGAGTTCATTTTTTGGTTTGAATTACTTTTATTGCTCTATATCAATACAGTTTGGCATTATTTATGTACAATAGACCAGGACAGGCAATGTCAATTTGATAAAATTTGGCTGAGTGACCAGTTTATTTTGCGTTTTCAAAATGTATTTTTAACAAGTATTGCTCTCGGATTCGTCGGCTTGTAAAAGATTTTCCGGGTTAAAGTCCCGTCTTATATATTATCCCGGAATAAAAAGTATGAGCAAAGTTTGGCATTATTTTTCTACTGATTGACCAGGGCGTCTCGCCGCCAATGTGCGGTCTAGCCACGACTATGAATTTAATTAAAAACTATGGTTTAGTTATTAAGGTAGGTAGATAAGATTAACGTATATACGAATTATGTTTGAATGGCATAACCATAACCATAAAGTGTTTTAGGTTCGCACCGTTACAAAACAAATAATAATACAATGTATATTGATGTAACCATGTTGTTAAAAGTTTGGCTGTTAGAGCCATTTTCCAAATAGACCTTATCAGTGTAAAAATATTTATAAATAGTGTTACTCTAATCACTAGTGATATAAAATATCTCATGATTTTTTTTCAGGTGTG
This sequence comes from Deilephila porcellus, assembly GCA_905220455.2. Classification (NCBI taxonomy): domain Eukaryota; kingdom Metazoa; phylum Arthropoda; class Insecta; order Lepidoptera; family Sphingidae; genus Deilephila; species Deilephila porcellus. Next base: position 8,923,844 of record LR999986.1, on the reverse strand, counting down.
GGATGTACCGCGTTAACACCGCCAGAAAATATCCTTTCTAAACCGACTAAAGCTCGAAAATGGACTCCGATTTATTGTATATTTATGTAAATATTCTATAATAAATGAACTTCATTATTACATATTTGTTGCACTTTATTTACCTCCTTTACCTGAGAATGCATAATAAGTAACCTTTGTTCTGATAACAGCATTTTGAACCTCAAATTCAGTTGTTAGTTGTTATTGCAAAAACATGGTAACAAAAATACTTCTACCATTTGTCTGTTATTTAAATTAACGGAAGGTAGACGATGTTGTATTTTTTTATTCAAACGTGCTACTGAGACTGCACTGCATCTGATGATCAGTACAACGCCGCGCCACCCAGATAGAATAACGATTGACAACAGACAATGGTCTCTTGCCATTTCATAGCTATGCCAGCCTTTTTTTATTTATTTTTAATATATTAATAGGCAGACGAGCTAGCGGCCCGCCTGATGGTAAGCGGCTACCGCTGCCCATAGACCTTCGCAATGCCAGGGGTCCAGCAAAACAAAGTCGCTGCCTACCTTAAGGAGAATACTCTCTTTAAGCCTCGTTTGAAAAAGGACAGGTCATAGCGCTAAGGAAACACCGATGCTAACTAACTGCGTCTTCACGCTGAAGCCGAATCAGGTAACATCCGATGATAACATCTTTTCCAGGTGGTTCAACGTTGGGTCGTAAAACCGTAAACCGCTCATTACCGCCCTGCCTGCCCTCCAGGCAATGGTAGTGATAACATGTATTTCTCAGCGACTACGAATAAAGGAGTAAAGAACTTTATGATAACGTTACATATCATTTTTATCTACCAAATAAAATTCACATATTTATTATACGATTAATATAATCTGTTCTTTGTCACTAAATATTTCATTGTATTTGGATCAGCATTTACACTTAATTCAACTGGATAAAATATCAGCTTAACCGACTGTTCTTTGAATTGGGGAGACCAGGTATAAAAGTAGCTCGAGATGAACGTAACCAATAAATAAGTAAAAATATATATTACCTACACTGACGACTATATCTCCTATACAAGCCACTTTGAACACCAGTTAGTTACTTGAGTTGCACTCACAGCGCTGCAGTTATGGTTGTAGCGAGTCGATGCTGCAAAAATACCCCCATAGCAAGGTTCCATCAAAAATAAATAAATACACCCAGCAGTCATATTCATAGGTCTAGACCCCATTCTAAGACCGAGTCTTGTGTCGTGGAACTACGAGAGATTTTTCGATCTCACAAACACCCAGACCCGAGACAAATACCTGGATCACACAAATATTTGTCCCGGTGCAGGGATCGAAACCGTGGCCTGGCGTTTTACAACCGGCGTCTAACCAATTGCGCCACGGAGGCTGTCAATCTATCATGTTTATCAACTGTGTTTATTTTTATTTTGTTAGGTTGAATCTTCTTAATTTTCTTAAGTTTAATCTAGGAAGGAAAACCTTCCAATATACTTAAAATGGAAGCTCATTGATATGTGTATCTTGCCTATTTTGACCTACGGATCTCAGACGCGGGCTTTGACTGAATCACAAAAGTCCCATCTTAAGGTATGTCAGAGAGCTAGGGAGCGCAGCATCCTGGGCATAAGACTGAGAGATAGAGTGCAAAATATCAAAATTCGTTCAAATATCGGCATAGCAGACGTGGGCTGCACAACAGCAACACTCAAATGTAACTGGACTACTCAAATGGAACTAAATATGACATTACATAAGAGTAATTCTTGTTTTTAATTACATTGTTACAACCATCCCTAGGGACGGGGTGATGATAACTAATTCCACCTGTTTTGTTTTTCGTTTCCTACACATCTGTTATATCACTTCAATTTAAGTTGATGTTACAAAATATTTGAAAGACCAATTTGTAATATGTACAGATTAGAATTTTGGAATTCAAAAAGCTCTATAAGATAATACAATAATATCGAAAAAAATTACTTTTATCCTTGGTCTCCCCTTGCGTTTAAGTAATCGCTATTTTGGCAGCTATTAATCATGCAGAAAATGATATAAATAAATCCATTTATTAAACAATTAATAAAACCACGTTATATAATCATTGAGTAATTCCCCTTTTTCAGCGAAAATGTTTTTAAGCTCACAAACGTAAAAGTGATTAGATTTCGTATCAGTTTGTAAATAAATAGTAGCTTGTAGGGTATTGTAATCCAATCGTTGGCTGTGACTACAAGATGAGAGGGTTCATTTTGATCGCTATTGTAGCGGCTGGTAAGCACTTAATTTTTTTTCGTCTTGTCGTAGCAATAGTTATTACTGTCAGTGTAAGGATACATTTTTCATTTGGGTGTTTATTTAATTTATATATACAGGGTATATCAAGACTGCGACCGAAAACGAAGCCAGGTGGTAGTATTAGTGACTTCAGACACAATGCAAGTAAAAATTTCATAAAAAAAATCGACAACTTTTTTTTTGTAACTTTTTACTTATCGTCGTATTTGGGTGATAAATACATAGTTTTCCTAAAATAATGATGCAGACCTCTTTATTTTTCAACACTCAGTGGTACGTAAGGGTTTAAACTATTATTTTCGCAAAATCTAGGTTTTTACCACCGGAACAAGATGATTTTTGAAAAATTCTGAAAATATATCTGTCGCTGTTTTGGTGAAATTTTTATTTGCATCGTATCTGTAACCACTGGAACTACCACCTGCCTTCGTTTTCGGTCACGGTCTTGAGATACCCTGTATATAATGTTTTGCATAAATTACATAAATTACTGCTCAAATAGTAGCAATAATTTCATGCATCATCGAAATGCTAATAAATAGAGTCAATTAATATTAAAAACACGAAACAAAGTATGACAAAAGCGCGTAATACATTAATACGTTTTTAGTAATAGAAAATTTACATGAATTACAATTCCAATACTATTAACATTAGCAATTATGAAACGGAATACAAACTTTTAACAACCAACGCCCCTTAGAAGAATTTCAATAATCTTTCAATGTTGCTCGCGTACATTTTGTTAAGAACTTTTATGATATTTTTACCCTTAACCCCGCTTCTATAATAGTTGCAGTCTGGCAATAGTCAGACACCAATAGTTGCAGTTGTTTTTTAAACTGGCACGATACTATGGCAAGTGCAATGTAATCCTTATAAAGTATCCTTCGATGAGAGACGTTTGGATGTCGTCGGTCGAGACAATGAGGCCAGCCTGGTCGTAAAGGAGTATACACAAGTATATCTCTGAAATGTGACATGCTTGCCCTACTCTAACGAGGTTTCAATCACCGTGTATGATGGAAACTATCTAAACAGATACGAATATCCTACCACTACCTTTTGATTCTGATTCTCTCCTATCCGCCTACGGCCAGAAACTAAAAGAAACAATGATGATTTTAGCAGTCAATTTATTTTTGTATTTAAATAATATGATCACTCGCAACTCATAAACAGAAGATTAGCTCCTATAGTCAGATTGACATAGAGTCGTGGAAAAGCAAGCACCTGTTTACATTAAGAGTTATTTTTTAATGAATCTCATGTCCTTTTTTAATTAATAAATTGATTAAACTGAATCCCGATGTTCGTTTTAAAAATAAAAAAAATTCTATCCGTCCTGAAGAGTAGCCCATTTCTAGTTTTATTTCCGTAGTGGGTTTACACAAATTTATAATATGAGTTTAAATAGTATTTAATTTCCAGCATACACTGTAACTGCAGTGCCGTTAGCTGAAAATAAACTTGACTTCGTATACCAGCGGTTCATAAAGTTTCCTGACGAGGATGGAGTCATGCACGAAGTTGATCTACAAGAAGAACCTAATCTTACACTCCTGAACCGGATAACCAATAATGGTGATAACAACATTTATTTATTGTTCACAAGGTAATAAATCCCTTTTGCTATGTATAAAATCACATCTAGTAAGTAGACAGATTTAAGATAATGAATATAATATTCGTAGATCACGTTCATAACTTCCTATCGCTTTGGATAAATAAATTGACGCTGATGTTGCAGTATTCATCATAAGCTAATAAAGGTAACTATCTTTTAATCTACAAAGAAGGAAATCTTTAATTGTTCCGTAGGTAATATTCCATGACATTTCAAGAAAAATAATAAGTATTTAGATAGCAAAATGGCAAAACTTATCTACCATGTTTCGGAAATAAATGTTCGCGATAGCAGATCATAAAGTGACCCGTTTGATTGGTAGTGCCTTAATATTGACAAAGAAAAATGCTATTCACCTTATTGGCTCTAAATAAGTGGATCGATTGACAGACATTAAAAGTTTCAAGTTTACTATTTCTTGGAACTTTGAGTAAATATTACCTTGAAACTATATAAAAATCCTTCCCAGGTGTTGATTTAAATGTATTTAGTGTAATAAAAATTATTTAAGGTTCATCGTTTGCCAGAGGATAAGTAATGACCGTCCCCCATGAACATCAGAACGGAAATCCACCACTTAGATCACGAATGCGCTGCTGGCTTTGCACATAGAAATGTAAAGAGGAGGAAAACGTATTTAAGGCGGAAAGAGACTTTAGGACTTCGGCTATCATTTCATCAGGTGTTGATTTTTTGTTTTAGGCGCAATCCTTCGTCTGGACAAACCCTTGTTTTATACCATCCCAACTCTATATGGAACTCAAACTTCAACCCGAATGTTACGACTGTATTCATAGTCCACGGTTGGCACGGCAGCCAAAACTCCAAGATCAACCGGACCATCAGAGACGGTACGTATTTAGCAGAAAAGGTTCTTGAATATCGGTTAATTTTTATTGTTTTGGATTGTATAATTACCATTATTACTACTCTGGTTCGGTTGATTCATTAGATCTAACAATGTTTTGTCTAAAGAGTTTATCTATGATAATGTGGATGGAATTGAATTTTATAGTTCCATGATACGCACGTAAAGCCCGAGAAAGGTTAAACTATTAATTTGTGTAATTTAAAGCAATAAATTGAATACATAAAATGTTTTCTACCTTAATTCATTATTAAAAAATATTGTTTTTTTAGAATGCAGCTCTGTAAGACCACGTCTTTTTTTCACAGCCTTAATTGCAAAGGACGATGTGAACGTAATTGTTGTGGATTGGAATCACGTTTCCAAACTCAATTACGTCTCAGCAGCAATGGGAGTGCCGGCAGTTGGGCGCGCTTTGGGCGAATTCTTGTTCTTCCTCAGCAGTGCTTCTAGAGCACGATTGGACATGATGCATCTCGTTGGATTCAGCTTGGGAGCCCATGTGGTTGGTAACGCTGGTCGTTACACTGGATCAAAAGTTGCGCGCGTTACAGGTAACAATAGTTCTTAATAGATTTACAGGTAGCAGTTCCCATGTCAGAGGCCGCCTGGGTAGGTACCTCCGCGACGTCTATTTCTCCCGCCAACAGCAGTGTATATACACTGTTGTGTTCCTGTTTGAAGGACATTGTAGATAGAACAACTACTGGACAATATATTGAGACTCAATATGTCCAGTATGAGTCTCAATTTACTCGTGTGTTTTTTTCTCTCCATATACTGTAATTAAGTATTCGTACACCTACTTCAGCTCATCTCTGCATCACCTAAAGGTAGACTAGGAGATAATGCCGCCGGCATTAAGTCCGCCTTATATACTTATGTATATGAAGCTCAATAAATAAATAAAAATGTTTTCACCATTATATATTACTGGAAGTAGATATAGACTAGAGCACAATATTTACCGTAAACTTCATAGTTTCTACATCAGTTCAGTTCAGTTCAGTTCTTGCTATTTGGTTTTTGCGGTGTTGCCATACCCCAATTCTGCCAATGTCACGTATTAAATACCAGCCGAAACAGAATTTCCAGTTGTTAGCTTGAAAAATTACATAATATAAATGAGACAAAGTATATACATAATTATTGTTATATCAATATTAATTCTTAATGTTAAAAACAGGTAAAAATTACGAAAAATGAGGTGAAATTTAATTAAAGATATTAAATAAAATAAAATAAACTTACAATTTAATACTAACTATTAACCCTTATACATTTACACAAGAGGTGTATAAATGGGGAAAAGGTGAGACTAAGTAGGGTTTTCATGTTAGTGGGTCGAGGGATTTCGGGAGGAAGAATGTCATATAGGGAAAGAATTAAATTGGGACAGTTGAAAAAAATGTGGTCAAGATTACCCTCATCCAGACCGCATTCATAGTTTCTACATCTATTCCTACGCTTTAGCCACATAGGTTTAATATAACAGACTTTCTTTTCTAGTATTTTTTTTTAATAATGAACTACGTTATCTACGTTAATCACTTATGGATGTGGGCGTAAGCTCACCCTGATCTTTGATAAGCAGATTAATTAATGACTAGGTATTACGCGCCAATTACGAAGCCATCACATTTATTAACAGCTTTCATAATGTGATTTTATTAGCCATTTAAATTGGTCATCTATAAAAATAGAGATAACGATGCTGTTGCAAGAGTACTCCATAGATTGATGCTGTTGATAAAAAAGTCTACCTTTTGCTTAATATTTTTTATGATAAAAATACTGCTCGTTAATTTCTTAAAATTGGCATTACAACAGTGCAATAGATCTTTTTTTTTCATTAAAGATTAATTCATAAAATTTAATTCCATAGGTCTCGATCCTGCTGGACCGCTATGGACGCACAGGTCTGCACGTCTGAGGTCTACAGATGCAATATACGTAGAAGCCATCCACACTGACGGCGGCTATACCTTTGGAGGTCTCGGTATCGGTACCGCTATTGCCCAAGTCGACTTCTTCCCCAACGGTGGTGTCACCCAGCCTGGTTGCTTCTTGAACCCCTGCAACCACAACCGTGCCTGGGAACTCTTCGCTGCCACTGTTTCTTACAACCACTTGGTTGGAAGGCGGTGTTCTAACTCCCTACAAATTGCTGTGAACAGGTGTAGTGGTACTGCACTACATATGGGCAATCATGAGTTGAAGAAAGCTGGGTAAGTTAATTTTTTGGTTTAAATTACTTTTATTACTTTATATGAATACAGTTTGGCATTATTTTTGTACAATAGACCAGGGCATCTTGGCTACACTTATGTGCGATGTAGTCATGACAATATTTGAAATAATAAACTATATATTAATTAATAAGGTAGATTAATGACGTTGATAATAATCGTATTTAAATGGGGCTCAATTATCATTGAGTACTTTGGACCCCTTAAAAAAGACAAAAATGCGAAAATCCCCTGTACGCAGATAATTATTATATAAATATTGTTGTAAGATTGTATTAATGGTATTTTAAATTGCACTGTATTTTCAAGACTATATGTTAATATTATATGCTTTTTACAGGTCCGGTATGTACCGTCTCAGCACTACCAGAAGTTATCCCTACTAAACTGACAGAATCTTCAAAATGTACTACTATTTATTTGAATATACTAACTGTTCAAATAAATACATTTATTATTTCACATATGTAACACCATTTACCCTATATCCCCGAGTACGCATAGATCTGAAACATTTTTTCTGATAAAAGCGACTTGCATCTCAAGTTGAATCGTTTGTAGGTATTTTATAGACATTCCAAAATGTACTCCGCTTCTTTTCAACTTTTCGCTTTGATTTATGATACAAGCCCTATATATTATACTATTAGCCACTTTTGCTTTCGCCTTTTTCGCCATCAAAGTGTGTGTACAGTTTGGTGAATTTAATTATTTACTGTAACGTCTTATTTTGTACGATTTATTAAATTTAAGAATATAATATCAGTTACTAACATGGATTTACTAAGTACAAGTACTAGAATATGAAACCTAGCGGCTCATTTTAAAATTATAGACCAATTAATACCAAGTGTAATATACATTTTTCTTTACAAATTCGTACACCTTAATTATCAGCTTTTAGGAGTATGTTCGAATTAAATTATTCGAGTTCTCACACTGCAGTCGAAATTTAGCCTATACCATCCACTCTCAGATGGAGACAGTTTTTAACCGGAGATTTACTGTATCGATACTTACTTTACATACAAATCCTTCGTCCTGTTGGGTTACGCGAAATTTCACCAGTGCAATATGACTCACAATTGCGAGGAACGATACAAAATTACTGACTTTTGGACTAATATACTGGTGGTAGGTCTCTTATATGTAAGAGGCTGCCTGGGTAGGTAACACCGCAATGTTTATTTCTCCCGCTTAACAGCAGTGTAAATGGGCTGTTGTGTTCCGGTTTGTAGGAGATTGTGGCTAGAGTAACTACTGGACATGTTGAGACTTAACATCTTATGTCTCAGGATGGCGAGCGCAGGGTAATGCCAAGGATTGCTTTGTAAATCATGGCGTTGTTTGGTTTTGCTACTGTCCATGAGCGGTCGTATCGTTTACTATCTTTCAGGCGGATGGCATGCTCGTCTCGCCATTCACCGCAATAAATAAATAAAAAATAATACGTATGTAGGTACTTATAGTACGTACGACGTACGATCACTACTTACATGTTACACAATAAATAATCTGAAATCTATAAATCGGAAACTTAGGGGTTGTTTTTAATATACTCAACAATTACGCTGAGTCTCCGTTAGGTGCAGGTCTTCTTTATAATTGAGAGGTTAGATCTTAGACCTACACTGACAAATTATGAGTAGCTGGAGTTTACATACAGTGGATGCTCTAGTGCAGATATCTCAGATTTCCTTACGATGTTAAAACGAGGGATAATTTCACAAATCCACACGTGGTTGACATGGAAAAGTCATCTGAAATTGCTGTATGTAGAATATTTGTATCCAGCCGAAAAACGACCTACGTTTACCATTGAATCGCTCAAGTTTGTTGCATTCTGTGTTTAGCTTACTTATGACTCCGAGCAAGCTATCATAATTTTGTCCCTCAGTAAGTCAATGATGTCTTGCTGGCAGATCGATACTCTATTCACATATCACTGCACTTTGAGCAGAATAAGAAAAAAATTGTTATTGGGCAATGGACAACCTGTCAGCTATCCGGCTTAGTCTTAACTAAACAATTCCTGCCATAACCAACAAACAATTTTGACATAAGCCATATATATGGCGATTGTAGATATGATATAAGATATCAACGTTATGGAAGATAATTTGGAAACAGATAGCACATGCTAGAAGAATAATCAGTTGATTTGTTATTGTTGAATTATATAATCATTTTGAAGTGTTATTTTGAAATAAAAATTGGCCACTGTTGATCTAACTATTTTTAGAGCAATAAAATTTCGTACCAAAACAATAAAACGAAACTTATAGTTTTTGGCATTATTGTTTAATAATGAAGACTCAAAATGTTAAAACAAGAAAATAAAAACTAAAATGACCTTTATTTCTTATTAACAAGGTGACAAGTCACTTGTGTATTTTCCCTATGCTCATCAGTGGTCTTACTGTAATTAAACCAAATAATGGTGATCATTAATATACGAGTATCATATTGCAAATACTATACGTAAATGTCCGCATTTATCTTGAAATTGGGAATTAGTCTTAGCTTTATTTGGCACAAGTTACTTAGCACTTTTATATTAACGTAGCAGAAACATAATAGGTAGCTGGTTGAGCTTTCAATTATTTTATTCAAGCCAGTTATAGTTTGACTTTGTAAAATGAAACGAATTAAAAATTTCTTAATTCATTTTTTATTCGTAGACGTCTTTGAATAATTCGATTCTAAAGATTCCCCTAATTCGATATTCAATTTCAACTAAAATTAAATTTAGTTTTGTAATACACAACTTTGTTTAATCACGTTTCTACAAACACCATTAATTAAATTTGAAATACAAGATATGGATTTACTATTTAGTTAATATTTGGGGCCCATAATATACTTGGGTTAAGAGCAGTTTACGTGTACCAGTAAAATTATTTCGAGCAGCAAGATTTAACTGCTTTTACCAATCGATTCCCTACGTGTATGACTTTATATTTAGCATCAGCTGATACTGTGCAGTCCTTCCGAACCAGGACAAAAGAAAACAGTGACCGATCTATGCCCGATTACCAGTAAAAGAAACAAAATGTCAGCTTCAATATGCGAGCGATAAAATATTTGGTTGATAAGTAAAAAGACTAACCCCTCCAAGACCTACTTTTGGTTGTAGATGAGACAAAAATCGCTAGAAGTTGATTGTACTATATCATTTCCCATTGTTCAGCACGCCTCCTCTATAACCACGAATTCAATTAAGGGGTTAGGCCATAATCCACCGCGCTGGCCTAGTGCGGGTTGGCGGACATCACTTGCTATAAAAAAAACTAGTTCATACCTCTGATATATCCAGGTTTCATCACGATGTGTTCCTTAATCGATAGAGCGCGTCTTAATTAACTATCAATACACACATGAGTCAGAAAAGTCAGAGATGTGCCTGGAATTTACCGACAACACCGTCTCAACAGCTGCCTTCCGTTAATTACCAACACGTCATCATGAACTTTGAAATGTAGATAATTTGCAATTAATCATTGTTATATTATTTTTGATATTATCACACCCCCTGGGGAAAAATAGTTTTATAATATTAGGAATATCTGTACCGATATCATAAGGTTTCGGATTAACACAGATTATAATGGATTTCCATTAATTAATATTCAGCTGAAAACAAGATAAAGTCATTTATCTATTCAAATACAGATAATATTCAAATATAAAGGGTGGCAGAACGATGCACTGATACAATTGTATCTCTTTATCGTGCACAATGAAAGGAACCCTCGTAGTGTTGCTTGCTTGCATGGGTAAGTGCTTTTATTTATTTATTTATTTATTTATTTTTTTGCAATGAATGGCGAGACGAGCATGCCATTCGCCTGATGGTAAGCGATACGACCGCTCATGGACAGTAGCGAAACCAAACAACACCATGAATTACAAGGCAATGCTTGGAATTCCACTGCGCTCGCCATCCTGAGACATAAGATGTTAAGTCTCAATATGTCCAGTAGTTACTCTGGCTACAATGTCCTTCAAACCGGAACACGACAGCGCATTTACACTGCTGTTTGGCGGGAGAAATAGACATTGCGGTGGTACCTACCCAGGCGGCCTCTCACATATGAGAGACCTACTATTTTATTAGTTCAGGTGCTGAATAAAAAATTGTCATAATTTCATACCATATATGTATGGGCATAATATAACGTCTGATCTGACCGCGTTAAAAATACTACATGTGAATTTTAGAACCTTTTCCATGAAACTACCTCTGGTTTTGAAAAATGGTTATTGGTGTCCTTTTTGTCGCCTTAATAATAGTGCGAAGGGTCGTTTAACTCGTCTCTCACTAGTGGATACCTGTTTGAAATACACTGCTCCCATCATTGGGTACTTACGTTAGCTGAATATGCTAGTACGAAAAAAAAAACTTGTCAATATCGTCTTCAAACGTCTTAGCAAACGTAGCATGGGACGTCCTGTGGCCAGATGCCGGGACGACTTGTACAAGAGGGCCGGCAGCAATTGTATGCATAAAGCGGCAGACCGGGCTCTGTGGCGTACCTTGAGAGAGGCCTATGAGACTACAACGAGCTGATGATGATGAATATCCTCTTCTGTTTTATTACGTATGTTTTCACAAATAATATAAATAACACAATGATAGAAACATTGAAACATTTATTAAAGTAACATAGTCTTCGCAGCAACATGTGCAGCGTTGGATGCCCGTAAAGAGAACAGAAGAACTAGTTGAAATCTAAGTAGTTGATCTAAGATATGGACGCAGGCCGCATCCAATATATTACTATAGAACATTCGAGGAAGGCTCAGCAATGGAAATTCTATGCCTTCTTTTATTAATAGCCACCTAGATGCAGTGAGTTGTAATTTGCAGAAACCTTAAAAAAAGTGACTTGCGAACGCCATATTTATTAAAAAAAAATGTTTATGTTTTATTTATGAATATTATAAAATCGTAGACTTTCGTGGTTTTGTAAAAATTTAAATTATTTTAGTGAATGGCTAGCAGTTCTAATGCCATAATTTAAAGAAATAGTCAAATTGACTTTTGCATAGTTGAAAACATATTCACTTGTTTCAGGGTACCTCGCCAATGCGGGACCCGTACCTGAGGAGGAACTGTCTCATGAGGGATATCCGAGGTACATCAACTTCCCTGATGGAGAAGGCAAGATGCACCTCGTGGACTTAGAGGCAGAACCTGACTATGAACTTTTGGCAGAAATTGAAAGGAACCCTGCCAACAACCAATACCTTCTGTACACCAGGTACATACAAGTTTTATATCTACTTGTTTATTCAACCTCTTTCGAAAGCAGTCTAATTTATACTGTCTTATATTCCTCAGGAACAATCGTCGCAATCCTCAGACTTTGGTCATGAACAACGCCAACTCCATTACCAACTCAAACTTCAACCCCAGGGTACCTACCGCTATTATTGCCCACGGATGGCTTAGCAACCAGAACACCGACATTAACCCTACCATCAGAGATGGTGTGTATACTTAGTATGGTTCTAATTATATGCTACATTGCTTGATTCATGATTTTTTTGAGAGTACGCCACAAGTAGCCTCTACGAAACATCGCCACTTAAAATCAACTAATGGCGAAAATTATACAAAAAATCTATTAATGTTCAATCTAACTTGCTCTTTAAAATGTAATTACTTTTTTGCATACTTTTATGAGTGAGCTAGTTATTATTATGCTAAATAATTTGCAGCTTATCTGGGCAAAAGTGACGTGAACGTCATCGTTTTGGACTGGAGGCGCCTTGCTTTATCTGACTACGCTACCGCCGTTCGCGGAGTACCAGCTGTCGGCCGTGGCTTGGGACAGTTCTTGGCCTTCGTCAACCGTGTCACTGGCGCTCCCTTCAACTCCATGCATATTATCGGTTTCTCCTTGGGGGCACACTTGGTAGGCAACGCTGGTCGTGAGCTAAATGGCCGTGCTGCTCGTGTCACTGGTATGTAGAATTTTGTTCGAGTAATACCCATTCGGTGGAAAATACTTTACCAGTATTATATTATTTTATTTAATAAATATATTTAACTAGTTATGATCATACAACTAATAACATAAATAACACTGAGTAAGTAAGATATAAGAAGGAATGATAAAAATATTACAGATTATTTTAAATTTTACTATGATAATATCATGACAAATCATTAAAAAAAAATGAAAATTAGATAAATACAATCTAAATCGCTTGATAATAAATAGATTTGTATCTAATAATTATTTACATCGCTAATCTTATTACAATTATCTAGGTTTGGACCCCGCTGGTCCTCTATGGAACACTAACTCTAATCGCCTCAGGCGTACCGATGGTGTTTACGTTGAGGCCATCCACACCGACGGCGGCTACACTGTTGGCGGTCTCGGCATCGGATCCGCTGTTGCCAACGCTGACTTCTTCCCCAACGGCGGTATCTCTCAGCCTGGTTGCGTAACCAACCTTTGCAACCACAACCGCGCCTGGGAATTATTTGCTTCCACTGTCACCCGTAACCACTTGGTGGGTCGGGAGTGCTCCAATACTATTCAGATTTCTACAAACAACTGCCGTGGCAGAAGCGTTCATATGGGCAACGATATCCTCACAAAGTCCGCGTAAGTTACTCTTTTACAATTCACCTTTAGAGTTGTGTTAATTTATCAGACAAATAAAGAATTTAAACATATCAGGTCGAGTACAGGAAAGCAAAAGTACATCTTTAAAATTTTAAGATATTTCTACTTACTGGTTCAAATTCTACTTGAAATATTTTTTTTGCCAATAGGATTAGAATAACACATTGACTATAGTACTGCAAGACTTGACTTTATACTGTGGTTATTTGACGTAGATCTGTCGTTATTTCGTACCGTTTCTTTGGTACACTTTTAAGTCTTTTTTCAATAATTCCCCCGTTTAACCTCTGTTTACTTTTAGCAAACAAGAGATTCCAAGTGTATTTTTTTGTTACAGATCCGGCCTGTACAGACTGGACACCGGAAGGAGATATCCGTTCTAAATCGTTTCAACTAGTATTTTCGACTTGTCTATGTAAAAAATCTAACCTGGCTGTATTCGATCGTTCTGTAATATTATGATAAGTTTATAATTAATAAAACAATTGTCATTTATAGGCATTCGTTTCAATTCAACACAGCAATTTTTGCGGTCCACATGATAGTAAAGACTACCGCTACTTTTGGACTTTAGCTAGGAACACACTCAATCTGCTATTTACTAAATATGTAGCATAAATTAAACTTAATAAAAAGCGGATTGATAAATCATTATTATTATTATAATAGCCTAAAAGATCCCACTGCTGAGCAAAAGCCACCTTTAAACTCTTCCATATATCTCTATTGAGAGCAATTTTCCTCCAGTCCCTGTTAAGTATATCGAGATCGTCCTGCCATCGCTTTCGGGGTCGACTTATTGATAGTCATGTAAAAATTATTTATAGGAAATAATACAATGCGACAATTAAGGATACTAAATTATAACGAATCATAGTTGGAATAGTATTAATTTATTAGAATTTTAAAATGTATTAAAATACCATACAAATACTCAGAAGCACCTACTCCATTTAATCCATGCTCACACCCAAAATAATACAAAACTTTTATATGAGATTCGATTAGGTTTCGGATATTGTTTGTTTAGTTCATCCTATTGTTTGTGTTAAAGCTTCACATACTAGCCATTACTAGCGGTCTTGCCCGGCTTCACCCAGGTGTAGATACCTTTTGACGGGGAAACTGTTTACGCAACACTTTTCATGAATAGTCCGCTCCTATTGGATATTCCGTGATGTTAGCCTATAGCCACCCTCGATAAAAGGATGATCCAACAACAAAATAATTTTTCAATTGGAACTAATATTTCCTAAGATTAACGCGTTCATACAAACAATCTCTTCGGTTTATAATATTATAGATTTGCAATCTATAAATAATTTTATCTTATATTTTACAGCTCCAATTCTTGCAATGCCCGGCATTAGGCTATGAACAACACCATAACCAGCTCAAACTTAAACTCAAAAATATTCATCTTCCTTATCGCCCACGGCTGGTTTAGCAACCATAACACCGACGTCAACCATGTCATCAAATATGGTAGGTTCTAGACACATTTCTTTATTTAATCAAGTAAGACTGATTGAAAACCTTTAATTGACGATTAATCGAGGACTTTGGCGCTGATACCCCCGACAGAGTATCACTACTTAAGATAAACTAAGCCAATGAATAATTTGTTTTCCTCGTTATTGTTATGATTGCGTTGCTTAAATTTTAATTTATTACGTTTTCCTTTACCCTACCTATAGTCACAATTGAATGCTTAGCTTACCTAGATTAATATCTTACTTCTGATAAAGTAGGCATTTTCTTGGATTATAGACGCCTTCCCCGGCTAATTATCTGCCAGATGTCCAAATACTGTTTACTGTGTCACTGACGCTACTTCCAACTCAATGCGTTTGTTGGCTTTCTAGTCAGCTGTTTACTTAGTCAGTAATGCTGGTCGTGCTATTTATTTTATTCTTTTTACATTCGCTTGCCCTTTTACTAAATAGTAATTATTTTTGCCTTACTTTGTTATCATTTTAGCCTGTATAGTAAAAACACCGGTAGCCGATACCCTCTGGAAATTATATTATAAAGATTAATATAAAATTACTGCTCAAGAAAATGTATACAGTCTTATCATTCCTTGACTATTTATTCTTTGAGTATTAATTTTTATAATTGCTACAAAATATAACATTTAAAACACATACATACATATCACCACAGAAGAAAATACATGAATGGATAATACGGATTTAATCACATAATTCTACTACCGATATCCAAAGCATGCGTTTAGCGATAAATAATCTTAAAAACAGTATTCCCGCGCGTCTTCATTGATGGCAAATCATTTATTTCTAATCAAGAAGTACTCATAAATGTGGGGTCCAAAGTATAAACGATCTCCTGCGGTACACAAATATTTGTGCACTAACATTTTCATGAGATTAATAATATTTGATAAGCCAAAGGATAGAGACGTAATTAATATTTGTTCACTATTTTTAATAAACGATAATATTGTTTATCAACTGAAATTGAGATAAATTTTAAATAAATGAAGACGCAGAGTAGTGCATTGGCAGAATTGTCGTCATTTCTCACCAGTGCTTAATGAAAGAAATCTTGGTAGTGTTGCTTGCTTGCACGGGTATGTATTATTGTTGATCATATTTTCAATTATTTGGCGATTTCAATTCTTTGGCTATAGGAAGTATTTGCCCGTATAGGGACCCATGCATACAACTGCCGTGTTTCGTTCGGTGAGTGAGATTGCCGATTCCTCAATACCCCTTTCCTCTTCCCATCCTTTTTCCTTCCCACTCCCCGCCCGATTTCATCAACACATCTATGATCCAAGCATTGTGGATTTCATAGGCGGCAGTGATCACTTACTATCAGGTGACCTGTTTTCTCGTTTGCCAGGTGGACCTATAGTATAAAAACACCGTTTAAGAATTTGTCACAGTGGCCCACGTAAGTGTACTGCGTTTCGGATTCATCTTGTGTGTATCAGGATAAATTCAGGCCGGAATAATAGCGTATTTGACTCCATTTTTTTATTGTATTTAACAAAAGATATCCATATCCAAAATATAGCAAACAAAGAATTTTGTAAACCCAGTCATCATTAAACAAGTTAGAAACGTTTTAAATCTTGTAGTGGGAGTAAAAGAAAAGGGATGTAAAACAAAACTAGTGACGTCACTAGTCTTGATATGCATTACAGTGTGCGCGTGTAAAAGAGACGGTAATATGTTCCAACTACGCTCCCAATCTTTTTTTAAAATTCTAATATTTGCCTCATTTTACAAGCTACTTTGATACTGTTTACACAGAAATTGAAATGAGATGAATCTTTCTTGCCGATGCTATGTATGAAAACTGTATCCTCTTTAACTTTACTGAGAAATAATGAGCTGTAGATTGCTCCTTATACTTGAAAGATTAATCTAAACTCTAAAGCATCCTGGATATAAAGTAAAACGTTGCTGAAAAAACGCAAAGTGAATCTGAGTCTGCATAAAGAATGTTAATGCATATTGTTTTATTTTTCATTATTTTAATATTAAAGTTCATAACAGAGGATAAGAAGGAAATGAATTCTTCTATAACTTCCGTTGCTCATCGGAATCGAAAACATGTATCTATACTTCGTTATTATAAATAATAACCACATATTATCTAAATATTTTCACAAAAAGCAATATCGTCATAATAATCGTATAAAAATGAGGGCTAAAATTATAATATTTATTTATATTTCATTTTTTTATAATCGGTACACCATCGGTGCGCACCCATAAAATTAATAATTGAAATACTAGTAGAAAGAAATCACTCTTAAAAGTTTAGATTGTCGACTTAATAAATAATCTCTGACGGTTAGTATCTGAATGATACGATACGAATTAATCAAAGTCGTAAAAACATTTTTACTTTGAAATAGACCAAATTGTAAACTGATTTACAGAGCCTAACTACGTCTAACAATTCAAGTTATCAAAAGTCTGATAGAGTCTAAAACTTGTTGACTTACTTATTGTTAACTCGTGCAAATTGAAGAATTTATGAAGGTCAGCATGTCAGAACTTCGAAAATGACATACACACAGTCATTACAGTGAAGTCTAGATTCTAGAATTGAAATAAGCAGGCAAGGATCACGAATAATTAAGTGGAATTTTACATGACACAAAAATCAAGAAAAATTTAAGACTTGATTTTCCAAGCGCTTGAAAACTGTACAATATGGCGTATTTTGTCAATACGTCAAATATTAAAGCATATATATCTGCAGTTTCTAAGGATCGAAATTCGTACCTCCTACTACAAATCTCAGATTGACCATTCTACAGTACGCACTTTTAACTGTTTCAGCGTATCTCACCAGTGCCGTTCCTGTACCTGAGGAGGAACTCTCCCATGAGGGATATCCACGATTCATTGACTTCCCTGATGGCGACGGCAATTTGCACCGAGTGGACTTAGAGGCAGAGCCTGACTACGCACTTCTAGATGAAATCGCGAAAAACCCTGCCAACAACCAATATCTCCTGTTCACCAGGTAATACATGCAGGGTGTAATAAGACCCCTTGAAAGAATAATAAAGAAATGGCAGACACATAATCCTAACCCCATAGTTAGATATCAAGTCTTTTGTCGTGGGTATCAGATATTACGAGAGACTTTTCGGTTTTACAACACCCAGACTCGCAATAATAAATATTTGTGCACCGCACAAATAATTATCTCGATTTAAAGCCAGCTCTCAACCAACTACTCCGAGGAGGCTGTCAAATTATTTGAAACTAGCTTCTGCCCGCAAACTTTGTCTGCGTGATTAACTTTATTTGTAATTATTGAATTTATAAAAATAAACATTCCTAGTTAGGATTCGAACCCGTTAATTTTGAAAAAAAAACCATACCTATATTAATACACCATTCAATAGTGTCACTAATAAGGATCAAATTCTGAAAAGTAATGGTATACGGCAAACTAAAGTAAAGTGTTGATTTTAAGAATATAAAGTTATTTATTACTATGAAATGAAATGAAAATAATTTATTGAATCCATAAAATGTTATACATCATTTAGATTAAGTATTTTTTTACTACCACCCGTTTCGGCGGGCTGTTTAATGTATTAATAAAAAAAAAACAACCTGTATGTAATTCCACCAACGTCAAATTAACTTTACAATTGCAGCAGACAATAGTTTAATATTACCAGAGGTTTCTAAATCAATTTCTCTGTATTTCCTATGGGTATAATAAAAAGAAACATCCTATATGTAAATGAAATATAAACCAGTTTTTAAGTTGGACCTGCACCAATATAACTGTGAAAACTGCATCTCACTTCATGCGGTAGTTTTTGCGTGATGTGCAAGTAAATAAAATGAAACACTCTGTATGTAAATGCAACATATACCAGTTTTTAAGTTAAACCTGCAGCAATAAAACTGTGAAAACCGCATCTCAATTCGTGTGGTAGTTTTTGCGTGATGCGCAAGTAAATAAAAAGAAACACCCTGTATGTAAATAAAATATATACCAGTTTTCAAGTTGGGCCTGCAACAATACAACTGTGAAAACCGCATCTGATTTCGTGCGGTAGTTTTTGAGTAATGTGCAGGCAAACAAAAAGAAACACCCTGTATGTAAATGCAACATATACCAGTTTTTAAGTTGAGCCTACAGCAATACAACTGTGAAAACCGCATCTCAATTGGTGCAGTAGTTTTTGCGTGATGCGCAAGCATACATACAGACAGACAGACAGACAGACAAAAATTCTAAAAAAGTTGTTTTGGCTTCTGTTGCTGTTATAAAGACCCCTCGCGTTAAAATTTCTTAAATATCTTCCATGTACAGACATCGACCATTTACATTTTTATTATATGTATAGATTTTTAAGTGTATTTAAATTCATATAATAAAAAAATCTCATTCACACAATCTTCGCTTCACAGGCGCAATCCTCGATTTTCCCAGACATTGGTCATGAACAACGCCAACTCCATCACCAGCTCTAACTTCAACGCCGCCGTACCCACCGTTGTCATTGCCCACGGCTGGCTTAGCAACCAGCATACTGACATCAACCCTACTATCAGAGATGGTAGGTTCTAAACAATTTCCTTTAATCATCTTTAATAACCTGGAGGTGATGATATGTCATTACTTAAACATCTTTATATTTTTATTTTACTTTGCTTAGTACTTTATCAATTTATATTTCTGTATCACTACTGAATTATTAATTTTTTCTGTTACATCAGCATGAATGAGCAAAATCTTGATTTGGCAAAAGCGACGTGAACGTCATAGTCTTGGACTGGAGACGCCTTGCCCTGTCTGACTACGTGACTGCGATCCGTGGAGTGCCAGATGTCGGCCGTGGCTTGGGACAGTTCTTGACATTCCTCAACCACGTCACTGGAGCTCCTTTCAACACCATACACCTTGTTGGTTTCTCCTTGGGCGCTCACTTAGTCGGCAATACTGGTCGTGAACTTGGCGGACGTGCTGCTCGTGTTACTGGTAATCAATCATTATTTTAAGCTTTATGCTAGTTTTCTAAAATCAGTTGGAAAAGGTGAATCTTCGAAAGTACTTGTTAGATCATACAAATGTACATATATTTATATGTCAAGAATTCACAATTTCAGTACTGAAGCGCCAGGTAATAATTTAAATGAAATCGGATAATTTTACACCTAGACAATAAACTAAGTAATTTCCTGTTAATAGACGTTGAGCTTAGACTTTTATTAGATAGTAAATGCTACCGAAGATTCAATCATTCTCACCTTATTGTTTAGTAGCTATAAGCAATCAATGAGATAAATATCTATAGATGTATCAAGACACTGAGCAGATTTATGGGAAATAAAAATATCACTCATCAGTCATATCTATAGCACTACATATATAGTTTTGAATATCAGGTTTGGACCCTGCTGGGCCCCTATGGAATTACAACACCAACCACCTCAGGCCATCCGATGGTGTCTACGTTGAAGCGATCCACACCGACGGTGGCTACACGGTTGGGGGTCTCGGCATCGGAACCGCTGTTGCCAACGCTGACTTCTTCCCCAACGGTGGCATCTCTCAGCCTGGTTGCGTCACTAACCTTTGCAACCACAACCGCGCCTGGGAACTCTTCGCTTCTACTGTCACCCGCAACCACTTGGTTGGCCAACAATGCACCAGCACTCTCCAAATTACTTGGAACACTTGCCGTGGTGCCAGCGTGCACATGGGCAACGATATTCTCACTAAGTTTGCGTAAGTATTTCGTTCGTATCTGTTTCATTCTTTACTTCAGATAATACCGCATTGAATTGTATATAACCAGAAAATGCAAGAATATTACTTACAATATAACATATACTTGTGCATTGTTTTCAATTGCGATACAATTTTATACAGTTTAACCGCATTTTTATTCACTAATTTATAGGAAGCATGCTTTATCTCTCTCTCTCTCTCTCTCTCTCTCTCTCTCTCTCCAGCCACAGGTAGACCACTGATGAACATAGGCTTGACCTAAAGATCTCTACATCAACCTTAAAAAGCATTTCTTTACCCTATACCTAGTTCCAATATTTCTAAATTATCTACAATATATCGTTTTTTTTTCTAAAACCTTCTTTAATGCGCTTGTTTGTTACAGTACTGGGCTGTACAGATTGGACACAGGATGGAGATACCCATACTAAATGCTTCTAACAATTCCATTCAAGACTTAATATTATTAATTTAATATTGTTATTCGACGTATTGTTAATATTGTTGTGTAAATAAATGAATATGAAGTTGTACATGTATTTGTTTCTTTTACAGGGTTATTTTAATTAAAGTATTCAAATTTTAACAGGAGGTTGAGAACCATGAGTGTAGTCCATTAGGAAAATAAATAAAAGATAATTAAAAAAAAATTAACGCCTTCTGAATTGTAATAAAAAGACAGACATAAAATTATTTGTTTATTTTAGATTTAATAAATCTATAAATACCTTAAGTGTGCCAACAATTTTTTAAGGTTGGTGCCAGCTGGATGGCTATAAGCTATTTATCATCACGGTACGAACTATGCAGGTAAAACCGATTGGCATAGCTGGTCCCAAACAATAAGGCTGGCAACGACCTCTAAGAAATTTTGGATTATGTAGGTATTTTAGAATCATTGAAAAAATAGTTTTATTTCTATCTTTTTATTATTGAATATTGAAGACGGTTCAATTTTATAAATTATTTTCTAAGAAATGTATATATTTTAAATGTATGTTGTAGTAATTGAAACTACTTATCACCGATTTGTTTTGGTAAGCCAGCTATACATTTTCCTAGAGAATGAATGATACACACCTATCTCAGGGATCCCTAAAGAGTGGGCTGTGGCGCTCTGATGCGCCGTAGAAAGTGTAGGAATGCTCTGCAAAGTAATTCACTCTCTCTGAATTTTAGTTTTAATGTATATCTTCCTAGCAACAATCATTAACAGCCTCCGTAGCGCCTGTAAAACGAGAGGACGCGAGTTCGATCCCCGCACCGAGACAAAATATGTTTTTGAGAACCACAAGTATTTGTTTCGGGTCTGTGTGTTTGTGAGACCGAAGTCTCTCGTAGTTTCTGATACCTTCGACAAAAGACTCGATCTTAGTGTGGGGCCAGGACTATGTATGTGACTGGTGGGCATTTATTATTTATTTATTAATTATTCTTGTCTATTTTGACCAGCTAGATAGGTTAGGATGCCGAGACAAAATTCATAGTGAACATGCATGTGCACCGCGGACTGAAAAAGGTTGGACACTCCTGCTCTATATCAAAACTACTAAACCGATTTTGTTAAAACTCACACTGCTCCTAAGTTTGACTATGCATAATATAACTCAAAAATGATTTTGCTATCCGACTAACTTAGATTAATTTTGAGATATGCGTGGACAAACATACAAAAATATAAACATACCATTAAGAAATATGGCACACGGGTTCAGAATTATGTATAGACTAATATTAAAAAAAAGTGCAATTCTGACTACATTACATTTATACAGGTCGAATCGATAGTATCCTTATTTTGAAGTCGATCAAAACATATTATGTTCTTTTTTGAAAATAGTCAATCATTTTTATCCTCGCAAAACATAGTACTTAGACAATAGGCATGGCCATAGTAGACCCAGTCATGAACTACACACACACATACACACACGCGCACGTCTGTGTATAAAAATGACCGGCGACTGATGTTGAGTCTGGTCAAATTACCATTGATTAGGATATTTTGAAATAAAGTACTTGTTATGTGTAAATTGAATATTTTCCACCATGCGTTGATCAGTATAATTCTCTCAAATTAATGTGTAGCATTTAAAAATAATCCTGTATAAATAGGTACTTCATGAATGTAGATATTCATGAAAATACATATTTGTAATATAAAATTATTTATTATTTATTTATTATACACCTAAGACTGCCTTCTCATTTGCCTATTTTCATATTCATCCAAAGGTTACCTGGAAGAAATTTCTAGTATGATAAGGCCGCCTCTTGTACCATTTTTATGTCATTTCTTTACTGTAAATGTTTCTATATTGTGCAATAAAGGATTTAATAGTAATAATATAAATGTAGTCGGATTTTGCAGATCTAAAGTCTGATCGATTCCCTGTGGCGTAGAAACAATTTTGAACATAATAAATATTTTAATACCTGATAAGTTCATGTTTACAGATTGTGCAATGTAATTAATGTTCATCTACATAATACGAGTACATAAGAATTGATAATAAGTTATCATTCGTAAGTACAGATAAGCTTTTATAAATAGAGACGTAAAAGGATCTATTGGCAGAATTTTCGTCAACTCTCAACTGTGCACAATGAAAGGAACCCTGATAGTTTTACTTGCTTGCACAGGTATGTATCGTTTTATTCTTAAAGATACTATAAACAATCTCATCTTGATAACATTCCATTGATGGTTTAGAGAAGACACTCCAAAGTGAATCTGAGTCTCTATGATAAGCCGCTATTTACTGTCATTAATAGAAATTAGAAATTAAATCGCTAATATGACTCAATTACATAATTCAATGTTATCTTCCGGTTTTTTATATCTATTTCTCTGAATACAGTAACGTTGACAAAATACAAATTTAGGCGCAAGTAATTATCAGGCAAAGACGTTTTTTCAGCTAACAACGTCATTCAAAACACTTGAGTTCTGTTAGGGAGGCCATCGTGATTTCATCCGATATTTTGTTCCCTATTTTTAATATCTTGCAAGCTTGTACAACCAAGTAGCACTTGTCAGATCTTACACCAACAACTTGCTCTCGATATTATCTAGTTACTCCTGAGCTGCTATATTATGAATATCTGCTTAAATGCTTTCTAAATTTTTATGAAACGTTTTATTGGAACAGTACGGTTACAAAGCTGAGGTCTCGGGTTCGAGTCCTGGGTCAGGCGAAGTGATATTAGATTTTTCTATTCATTATCAGCCCGGAGTCAGGTATTTGTGCCCGATATGGCGTTAGGCTCGCCCCCTATCACATCGTGGGACGGAACATACAGACCCCTTCGGGTACAAGGGCGTGTGTTTATGTATATTTATGTGTGTTTTATTGGAATTAATTTATTATCACAATGACAATTATTATTGGGAATAACCTTAATTTTGTAGTAATCGATTGGCGTATAATGAATACTCTTTTTTTGTGTGCAGTTAAGAATAAATAAATAATAAAATCTTTTACTGTATTCAACTATTTTAAGTTATTGAAAGTTATGATTTATTTAAGCGTACCTCGCCAATGCGGGCCCTGTACCGGAGGAGAAACTCTCTCATGAGGGATATCCGAGATACATTAACTTCCCTGATGGAGAAGGCAAGATGCACCTCGTGGACTTAGAGGCAGAACCTGACTACGCACTTCTAGATGAAATCGCGAAAAACCCTGCCAACAACCAATATTTTCTGTTCACAAGGTAAAATTACAAGTTTTAATACTTTATCATACAGGGTATATCAAGACCGCGACCGAAAACGAAGCCAGGTGGTAGTATTAGTGGTTACAGACACAATGCAACTAAAAATTTCGCAAAAAAATTCGTCAATTTTTTTTTTTTGATTTTTTTACTTTTCGTCGTATTTGGGTGGTAAATACATATTTTTCCTAAAATAATGATGTACACCTTTTTATTTTTAAAGACGCAATGGTACGTACGCGTTAAAATTACTATTTTCGCAAAAACTAGGCACTTACCACTCAAACATGATTTTTAAAAAATTGCTAAAAAAACGGTCGCGATTTTTACGAAAATTTTAATTGCATTGTGTCTGTAACCACTAAAACTACCACCTGGCTTCGTTTTCGGTCGCGGTCTTGATATACCCGGTATAATCGTAGTGATTGCTGTGGTGGTGTGATTGACTGAACCAAGAAGAAACCTTGTTGACGTTACCTATACTTCACAGGCGCAATCCTCGCAATTCCCAGACTTTGGTAATCAACAACGCAGGCTCTGTCACCAGCTCAAACTTCAACCCCAGGGTACCAACCGTTGTTATCGCCCACGGGTGGCTCAGCAACCAGAATACTGACCTCAACCCTGTCATCAGAGATGGTAGGTTCTAGAATTTTTTAATTATATTTATTAACCAATCTAAATTCTTTAATGACGCCTTGTTAATTAAATTTTCAGCTTATCTGGCCAAAAGTGACGTAAACGTCATAGTCTTGGACTGGAGACGCCTTGCCTTGACTGACTACGTGAATGCCGTTCGCGGTGTGCCAAATGTCGGCCGTGGCTTGGGGCAATTCTTGGCTTTCCTCAACCGTGTCACTGGCGCTCCTTACAACTCCATGCATCTTGTTGGATTCTCCTTGGGTGCTCACTTAGTCGGCAATGCCGGACGTGAAGTTGGAGGACGCGTAGCCCGTGTCACGGGTGTGTATTCATTTTATTAAATTTCGCACTAGATTTACATACTGTTAGTTTTTAAAGTAGTAGGCAGATACTTGAAAACACTAATAAAATTAAACATGTATTTTTTGCTTTATCAAATTCATCAAAAAGATAAAGTCATTAAAAGAGAAAGCAGTACTTATACAGGACGGCTGTCACATTGAGTTTAAATATGAATAAATCAGTTAGTATGCGAAATAATATGTTGCTGATGTAGACTGTACCCAAAAAGTATCTGCGCCTGGGTGAAGACGGACCGAGCCACTAGTTGATCATAAAACTTATGTTAAAAGTATTGAGTACAAATAAACCTACTAACAAATTGCTCATAATTATTTTCATTAGGTTTGGACCCTGCTGGTCCCCTATGGAAGCACAGCAGCAACCGCCTCATGCCTAGGGATGGAGTTTACGTCGAGGCCATCCACACCGACGGTGGCTACACACATGGCGGTCTCGGCATTGGATCCGCTGTTGCCAACGCTGACTTCTTCCCCAACGGTGGAGTCTCTCAGCCTGGTTGCGTCACGAACGTTTGCAACCACAACCGCGCCTGGGCACTCTTTGCATCTACTGTCACTCGCAACCACTTAGTTGGTCAAGAATGCTCTAACACTTTGCAAATCACTACAAATAACTGCCGTGGCAGAAGAGTTCATATGGGCAACGATATTCTCAATAAGTCCGCGTAAGTAATCCTCTCGTAATTTACCTTTATAATTTGGTTTATTTGTCAGACAAACAGAGGTTTTAAAAGATCTGGATGTCGAGTACGGAACACATGTATGGTTTAAAAACTGAACATATTTCTACTGAATGGTCTCCATTCTACTTGTAATTTCTACTTGTATTAATTTTACAAAGATGTGTCGTTATTTCTTAACATCTCTTTAACGAACTTTTTAAACAATTTCCCCCATTAATCTCTGTGTACTTTAAGTAAACAACAATTATAAAAGCATTTTTTTTTGTTCCAGAACCGGCCTGTACAGACTGAACACCGGAAGGAGCTATCCGTTCTAAATCTTTAATTCAACTATTGTTTTCGATTTGGCTATGTAAAATTTCTAACCTGGCTCTATTAGATCGTACTGTTACATTATGAAAAGTTTACAATAAATAAAACAATTGTCATTTACTCGTATATGCCTTTGTTTTAATTTAATACTGCTATTTTGGGATAATCAATGTTAGAATAAAATTTACACTTTATTCGATATGGTGCAATAAGATTCGACATGACAGGACAAGCACAGTGCCGACCAGATAGAAAATTAACTGGCGGAAATCTATTATTATGTTTTTTTATTGTGATGAATGGCACAGAAATGAATTACGAAGCAAAGCTTAGCATTCTACTGTGCTCGCCATCCTGAGACATAAGATGTAAAGTCTCATAATGTGCACCAGTTACTCAGGCTACAATGTCCTTCAAACCGGAACACAACAGTGCATTTGCACTGCTGTTTGGCAGAAGAAATTGACATTTTGGTGGTACCTACCAAGGCAGCCTCTCACATATAAGAGACCTACCACCAGTAAGGGTTTTATTATTAGGGATTTTTCACAAGAACTCAGACCGATTTCCAGATCCCAATGAAAATAAAATGCGACAAATCACTTTATGCCTTGGGTGTCTCAAAATGTACAGTCAGCAAAAAATAGTTATTATTATAAAAATCAATATTCGATATAAGCCTTTAATAAAAAAAAAAAACATGTTATTTGAATTCCTTTTACAAAGTGAAACCTTTCCATCATGGGACGGGGAAATGTTTAGTAATTTAACGTTTAGTAAACGTTAAATCACTAGATGAAGTTCCAATCATCCACTCGCGCTTCAGGGCTCAATATAACATATAATGATAACAAATTACATGGACATTGTAGTCTTTACATAAAAATACCTTACATTTGTGTTTGATCTACCGAAACCTAGTTATTTTTAAAAGGGTTTATTATTTTCTATGGTATTGCGTGGTAGTCTGTTGGTAACGGACTAGACGCGGCTGCCAACATTTTCACTGAGGGCGTGGGTTCAAATATGTATTGCTTTTTACGTCTGCATTGTATTTTAAATTATAAGAAAATACTTCTTAGAATACATATTTCTGTATTGTTTTCACATGCGACACAAGTTTACACAATTTAACCGCTTATACATCCACTAATTTATAGGAAGCATTCACTCTCTCTATTTTCAGCCACAGAAAGTCCACTGATGAACACTGGCCTCCCTAAAAGATCTCCACCTAGTTTATATTATGTTTCTTTTTTCCTAACATCTTCGTAAAATGCGCTATAATTTTGTTACAGAACTGTGCTTTGGAGATACCCATTCTAAATGGTTCTAATAATTCCATTCAAGACTTTATAATATAGCTACTAGCTAGCTTCATAATATATTACTCATGGATCAATTGCCGTATTGTTAATGTCGTTGTGTAAATAAATAAATATTAAGTTATAAATACATTTGTTTCTAATTGTTTCATATATAATTACTTCACGAACGTCTACGTATTCATGACAACAAGTATTCTTAATATAAATATACTTGTATTTAGTAGATCTAAATTCCGTTCAATTTCCAATGGCGTAGAAACAATTATGAGCTTCTTATTTCGTAATACGTTTTATTAATATGTGATAAATAAAAATTTTCAGATCATCGAATATAATTACGTTCATCTGTGAATTCCCAATAAAATTATGATAAGGTTAGTTATCAATTCAAAGTATTGATAAGCTTTTAATAAATAGAGACGTAAAAGGATCTATTGACAGAATTGTTATCAACTCTCAACTGTGCGCAATGAAAGGAACCCTGGTAGTTTTACTTGCTTGCACAGGTATGTATTGTTTACATTCGTTTTAATCTTAATTTATATACGATAAGCAATCTTATCCTGATAACATTTCGTTATTAGTTTTGGAGACAGAACTAAAAGTGAATCTGAGTCTCTTGCCCAAGAAAGCTTAATCTCAAATAACACAGGATTATATTATTCAATGTTATCTTCTGTTATGAATATTTATTTGAATCGAGATACAAATCACGGTATAAATATTATGGCGCTTTACATAGTCACAACAGGCTTCTTAAAACTGTTAATCTTGATCATATTTATGAGTGGACAATTGTGTTCGAAACACATTTTCGTTAAATTTATCTATAGATAATCTATATTTCTCTAAAGATAAAAATATTAAAGTAACCATTAATTTTGAAATTTTAGCAATTGTAACTGCATTATTTATAATTAAATCTTGATTAAATAAATAACAGTGATGTACTATATAGTAATTGTTTTTATTTATCGATTTAAGAAAGATATAGATTAAGATATTGTGCTAAATTAAGAGTCAAATAAAACATCATGGCGCAGCCCTATTTTGTTCCTCTTTCATTATTTACTATTCATCGCGCCTTTATCAGAGAAAGCCGCTATATCAGCTTGTAACGTCATTCCAAATAATTGTTTTATTTAAAATTATCTATACATCCCTAAGGACCGCACTGTCATCAGTATGGGCGATGCCATCATCACGAGATTTGTCGTAACTTGCTAGCGTTGACATTGGTTACGTACAACCAAGAAGCCAAGATCTTACACCGTCAACTTGTTCTCCGATATTATTATCTTATTATTTCAGATATGTCAAATATAACTGCACCAGTGTGTTTTATTTCATGAAACGTTTTACTAAAATCGATTTATTATCACAATGAGGCTTATCATTGGCAATAAGCTCGATTTTTAAGTAGATCGATTGGTGCGTAAGAAAATACATATTTGTTTACGTCCGCATTCCATGCTACAAAAATCTACTTCAGGCAGTAATTCACAAAATGTACACACCAAGTTGTGGCACACTATGTTCCATATGAATTCTACAACTGTGTTCGCGATTGTTGTCTCCGCTAAAGAGTTCATATGTTAAAAAATCTACCAACATCCCGAGACGTTTTTAGATATCTTAAATTAAAAGACAATCTTTTTCTGTAAATAACTATAAGTAACTTCTTTAAGTAACTGTAAGTGATCATTTATTTCAGCGTGCCTCGCCAGTGCGGGCCCTGTACCAGAGGAAGAACTCTCTCATGAGGGATATCCGAGGTACATTAACTTCCCTGATGGAGAAGGCAAGATGCACCTCGTGGACTTAGAGGCAGAACCTGACTATAAACTTCTTAATGAAGTTGCCAGAAACTCCGCTAACAACCAATACCTTCTCTTCACAAGGTAAAAAACACCAGTTTTAATATTTTGTCTATTGTTCGTAAAGATTGCGAGTGTGTTTATTGACGTATCCAAGGAGAAATCTTATTCACACTACCTATACTTTACAGGCGCAATCCTCGCAATTCCCAGACTTTGTTAATCAACAACGCAGCCTCCGTCACTAACTCAAACTTCAACCCCGGGGTACCAATCGTTGTTATCGTCCACGGATGGCTGAGCAGCCAGAATACTAACATCAACCCTGTCATCAGAGATGGTAGGTTCTAGACGCTTTCCATTATCTTTATCAACAATCCAAGATTCTTTAATAACAGCCTGTTAATTAAATTTTCAGCTTATCTGGCCAAAAGTGACGTCAACGTCATCGTCTTGGACTGGAGATACCTTGCCGTGTCTGACTACGTAACTGCGGTCCGCGGAGTGCCAAATGTTGGCAGTGGTTTGGGACAATTCTTGGCTTTCCTCCACCGTGTCATTGGCGCTCCATACAACAGAATGCATCTTGTTGGATTCTCCTTGGGTGCTCACGTAGTCGGCAATGCCGGACGTGAAGTTGGGGGACGCGTAGCACGTGTCACTGGTGTGTATTCATTTCTTTTAATTTCGCACACAGTTCGTTTTTAAGTTACCGACTTATACTTACTTACTTACCGACGGATACTTTTAAATCACCAATAAAATTAAACATTTATTTTTTGCTCAATCTTGTGATACAAAATTAATCAAAAAGATAAAACTACATAAACGCACGTACTTTTATTGACGTATAAGTGATGGGTAAGAAAAAAGCCTCCTAACAAATTTACTTTCATTAGGTTTGGACCCTGCTGGTCCCCTATGGAAGTACAGCAGCAAACGCCTTAGGCCTACCGATGGTGTTTATGTCGAGGCTATCCACACCGACGGTGGCTATACCCATGGCGGTCTCGGCATCGGCTCCGCTATTGCCAGAGCTGACTTCTTCCCCAACGGCGGCGTCTCCCAGCCTGGTTGCTTCACGAACGTTTGCAACCACAATCGTGCTTGGGAACTCTTCGCCGCTAGTGTCTCATACAACCATTTGATTGGTCCAGAATGCGCTAGCACTTGGCAAATTACTTGGAACTCTTGCCGTGGTGTGCACGAAAGAATGGGCAACGATATTCTCACCAAGTCCGTGTAAGTAATTCGATTGTTGTATTACTTTTACTACTAAACTTAAGCGAGGAATTGCCCAAAAAGCAAACAGTCATAATCCTTGCTTAAGCCCTTTCGGCCTTATTCATTGACAGATTTAAAGCCTGTTTTAGTTATAGAATGCTTTATCCCTTTCGAACGACTTTAGAATTCAGTTTGAGCGAAGAAGACAAAACATTCAATTACTAAAATAGGTTTATAAACTGTCTTTAAATAAGGCTGTCAGTATTTTCCATTGGATAGTAAATTATTTGTACAATTGAAACATATAAAATGTTAACCAATTCTAAGCCACGATATTTCCTCGTATACCTTCTTTACCTCAGGACTATTCTAATTGTCTTAATTTTTTTCTTACAATTTGTTAATTTGCTGCGTGCCTCTTAAATTCAATATTTTGTTACAGATCTGGTATGTTCAGAGTAAACACCCAAAGAAAATATCCATTTTAAATGGTTCCAGCAATACTTTCGAATGATTCCTATGAAGGATACCATCGCCGAGTTTTTTTTTATTCGTTGGTGTAAAATACGATACCCAAAATAATTACATAAATTTTTTATTTAATTGTTTTTATTTTACATGTGATTAAATCATATTTTAACCAATATAAAAAACTTTGTAATAGCAGCTTTTTAGCCGCTTGATGGATTATAGGCAGCTTGCACTTTAATTTCTACAACAAATAATTACCATTCTGTGTAAAATAATATTAAACATATAATGTGAATAGTTTCCAATATAATATCATCCATCCATCCATCCATCAGCCAAAGGACGTCCACTGCTGAACATAGGCCTCTCCCAATGATTTCCACAGTGACCTGTTGGAGGCAGCCTGCATCCAGCGACGTCCCGCGACCTTAACAGGTCGTCTGACCATCTTGTGGGTGGACGTCCTACGCTGCGCTTTCCGCTACGTGGCCTCCATTCGAGAACTTTTTCCAATATAATAGATCTGTACGAAATCAAATTAGAAACTCAATTTTGTTTAAGGTTAAGAATACACATTGATAAGATAGAAATGGCAGTCATTCTCAGTGTCAATAGCAACATTTTTCCTTTTTTACTATTGAATAAATATAATAATAACTTATCAGGGATTATAAGTCCTACATGATTATTATGTTATCAATTATCTTTCAATCTTGACGTCATCAGAGCAGTGGCAATGTCAGTAGTCTGTAGTGTTTGAATTCGAAGAAACCATTGATAAGTCGAACAATCAATTTTCGTCAAATCACACTTGTTTGCTTGAAATAATAAATAAGGGGTACCTATTTTGAGAATATTTCGTTGTCAATATAAGTGATTTCGGAGGCAATTGTGATTTTGGGACTGGTTTTCCATACTAATATTATAAAGAGGAAAGATTTGATTGTTTGTTTGAAAAGGCTCCGAAACTACTGAATTGATTTAAAAATGATTTCACTTTTGGGAAGCTACACTGTCCCCGGGTAACATAGGCTAAATTATATTATCAAAAAATTACAGACCCCTACTAAAACCGCAAAAATGTAACCCAAAATGAAAAATAAAAAACCTAAAATATTCTTTACATCGCGTGCGCAGCGAAATTTTAAATATGTTGTTGATGTGAACTGGTCTCAAAAACTATCTGCACAACATCCGGACGAAGCCGGCCCGAGCTTCTAGCTTTCTATAAAGTCGAACTTTAGACGAGACGCCCACTATACTAGTAATCCGCAATGATATTTGTGAGAGAAATGTTCGGGAGTAACACCGTCAATCAAAAGTAATGTTAACATTTCGACATATTTATTCAATTTGACATACCTTATTCAAATTATATTTAACTACTTTGAAGTTGAGCAGACTTCTAATATTAAATTATAAGCCAAATCTGTAATTGTACTAGGTACTAACTTTACTATTTGTTTACAAGATATATCCAGCAAACCATATTATCTCCACCGGGTGTGTAATTATCAAACTTTAAGTACCGTATGTACGCATGGTTAGCTTTACACGATTCTTCCCCTTGGCTTAATAATAGTTAGCGAATTTAGGGCGAAGGCTCAAAGTCTCTTAATGAGCAGAATTACATACACACATAAACTCACGCCTTTATCCCGGAAGGGGTAGGCAGAGGCGTCACCAGGACAACCACATTTTGCCTTGTATGTTCCGTCCCACGATGTGATAGGGGGAGAGCCTATCGCCATATCGGGTACAAATTCCGGACTGACAATGAATAGAAAAATCCAATATCACTTTGTCCGACCAGGGACTCGAACCCGAGACCTCAGCTTTGTAACCGTACCGTAATACAACTACGCCACCGAGACAGTCAGCAGCATTAAGACTATTCTGTATCTGTATCAGCCCATATACGTCCCACTGCAGGGCACGGGCCTCCTCTACAATCAATAGTGCGATTGTAAGGGTTAAGCCTATTTTCGGTAAGGACGAGGCTATTATTATCGATATAAGATCAAACAAGGAATGAGGAGATTCGCTGAAGAACAAAGGTTATCGACATAGACCAGGAAGTAACCAATTTCAAGTGGTTATGGACAGGGTACGAAAAACTGATCCATGAGATGGTCTATGGAGCCGTATATTATACAAATGTACTATACAGTAAAAGTTGGGTGGGTTCAAATGATGGATTAGTAGAAGACTGAAGTTTCTTAGAAATCTAGATGGATTTGTAGATAGATTTCTATTCATGATAATTACTGGACAACCAAAATATTAATTGTGGCTATATTCAGTCTCTTTATTCATCTTCCAGGTATTACTCAACTCAACATCCGTATTATGTCGGGCTGGAAGGTGACACTAACATACCCTTTAGGCGTCCTCCAGGGTACCGAAAAGGAAGTTTAATAGCTTTTCCTCTTGAACAAAAAAATATTATTCTGTCCATTTGGCGAGATCAGTAACACCTGGTTGTGTTACATAATAGATATTAAAATTGCAATTATTTAGTATGATAACAATTCCCTGTCAAATGACACCAGGTGCGTGTTATCTGATCTGATCTGACTGATTTTAATGTTTGAGTACTGGTCATTACACAAAAGATTATGATATTTTCTTTATTTTTTAATTGTAGGGTTGCATATTAATAAATACACAGTAACGGAAGCCGCTCTAGCGACAGTAAACAAAATACATTAACTCGATTAAGTTTACTCATAAATATATTTATATAATTTGTACTTTGGTTTTTTATTGCCTCTATATACCCTATGTTATATTTCTTGTGTACAATAAATAATAAAAATAAAAATATAATGTCGTTGATGTGTTCTCCCTTCGATATATTATCGTATAAAATGACCACCGGAAATTAAGAAAATAATGGATTGGAATAATTTTGGAACACGTTACGAACAAAAGATATCGAATACTCGAATTACTTAATAATATAACAATCATTCATGTTTACACCAATCACGTTGTATCAGAAATCACAAAAACAATACGATTAATGAGGATTATTTAACATTATCAAGCGATATCACTACCTGTTTATCGATACGTTGAAGTATCAAACTCATGCTTTTTTCAATGAAGGTGTAGGCAGAAGTGCTACCAGGAAATCCACGTTTTGCCTTGTGTGTTTCGTCCCACGATGTGATAGGGGGCGAGCCTATCGCCATATCAGGCACAAATTCCTGACTCCGGGCTGATAATGAATAGAAAAATCCAATATGACTTTTCCCGACCCGGGATTCGAACCCGAGACCTCGGAGTTGAAATCGTACCGTAGTACAGGCAGTCTACATGTAACATGTTATGTATAAAATAATTTTCCATTAATTAAGTTATTGTAATGTTTTAGTATAATAACCTGAAACCCCGTAATAATTAACTTATTTAGTAGATACGCGAAAATTTAAATGAGATGAAACTTAAACTCGATGTAGTGCGGTATTTCATACTTCATAATATTGAATTACAAAAAAGTCAACAAGAACGTAGTGTTTCCAATGTCATTGAAATTCAGCTGCGATTTATTTAATTTTTAAAATTAGAACGTTATTGAAATTCTTATACCGATAAAGATTCTCTACTACTCGTATTACTATATTCGACATTGGCAGTATGATTGAAAACAATGAAGTGGTAATCAATGTAATTTTATTAATTTAGCTTCATCATCATCATCAGCCTATACTTGTCCCCTGCTGGACATAGGCCTCCTCCAAATTGCGCCATTTCACCCTGTCTTCGGCTTGTCGCATCCAACATCTGCCAGCGAGCTTTCGCAAATCGTCACTCCACCTAGCTGGAGGGCTCCAACACTACGCTTGCCAAGGCGCGGTCTCCTCTCAAGACCACGTACTCAAGAATATTTCAAATCTCATACTCTACTACTACTAGTGGTAGGTTTTTCATATGTGAGAGGCCACCCGAGTAGGAATGTCTAAAACTTCCGCCAAACAGCAGTGAAAATGCACTGGTGTGTTCCGGTTTGAAGGACATTTTAGCCAGAGTAATTTTTGTACATAATGAGACATAATGAGATGCAATATTTTTATGACAGGCACCAATATTTTCGCCTTACTTGTCTAAAAAAATTAATTGTAATAAATGATTTTACGCAATTGAAAATACGTTATACATTAATATCGGTTCTTAAAAGCAGGTAATCCGTAACGTGAGCGTTTCTGTCTCTAGTCGATCAGTATCTTTATTTCATATAAAATCAACGCAGGTGCGGTAGTGACAATTGAGAACAGGTGATAAAATTGAGAAATAGGTTTTCAATCTGGCCGGCATTTTGGTCGGCCGGCGAAAGATAACCACTCTCATCGGTGGATATTCTATGGTAATATGGTAATCTTATTGTCGAATAATTTTCTTTCGCTACCTCAAGATAGGAAAGTCATTATTACGTGTTTTGTTGCTTGAACAATGATTTTATTTAAACTGTTTATGACTATATATTAGATTTTAATCTCGTTGAATTCTTAAAATAATTTGTGCCTTTACGTAACAATAATTAGCAGTCCGGCTCGGTCTTCCCTCTTTCTTTTCAGCAACTGAAAGTCAACTTGTGATCTCCCCCAAGGATATCCACACCGACTGACTCGGCTTTGCCCGGGTGTAATTACTAGAATCCTCTTCACTTTTATAATTAGGTTTTGATTAATATTGTTTTGGTTGTCTGGAAGAGATCGCCGTGGGCGATAAGACCGCCGTTTGAATTCA
This sequence comes from Deilephila porcellus, assembly GCA_905220455.2. Lineage (NCBI taxonomy): Eukaryota > Metazoa > Arthropoda > Insecta > Lepidoptera > Sphingidae > Deilephila > Deilephila porcellus. The sequence goes on along the minus strand of LR999986.1, from coordinate 8,887,603 downwards.
TATTAAATTTAAGTTCCTTATTTGTGTTATTCCTGTTTTGTGTACAATAAAGAATTATAAATATCTACATATATATTGACCAGAAACACATTTCCCATTACGAGTAATGTTTTCTTTTGTATCTGATTCCAAAAAGTTTTGACGTGATGTCAAATAGCCTCGAACATTCTTAAAGGATTAGCCTATCGAATGCAAAATATTATTTTTAAATCGGATGAGTAGTTTAGTAGTTTGAGTAGTAGCGCGTACAAATAAACTTTACAGATTGCGAAATGTCGGGAAGTCAAAAATGTAAAAAATTAAACCAAAATGCGTGATGAAATCCGTAAAAAATTGTTTTATTTCAATGCGTTACATTCGTGTAAATCTAAGAAACCATTTTGCAGGTTTATTATTTTAGTAGCAGTTAATATAATTAACCATTTAATTCCAAAAGCCCTTCTTACAAACTAGCTGCAAAATAAATAGACGATTCAAATTTAAAGGAGCGAACCTTATACATAATTAAGAGCCCTCTTGTCGTGCAAATAATTTTGAGCAGACTACGAAGTAGTTCACTATCTATTATTATAACGGGGCCCTTTAACTACGTACTGTATTGTATCAACCTAAACGACCACTACCTACTAGGAACGTTTCTTCTCTACAACAACGGAGGCTTACAGTTATTAAATTTCTCGGAACACATAACACAATAAACACTATACTTGCGGTAATACAATAATTTACAATAAAAAACATATGTTAGGAAACAAACAACAAAATACAATCAAATAAATTTGTACTCGCTTAGATGAACCACTCTGAAGCTTTTATTTGATATACATTTTAAATAAAACAATAATATTTTCATACAACGGTTGGGAGTAGATTTAGAAAAGAACGCATAAATTTCCGCTGTCATTCAGACGCGACCAATTATTCAAAATGGAAAGATGAGGGAAGAAAGGTGAACAATTCCTCTTATTTAAATTGCCCATGAAAGTGGGTCAAAAATAATAACGATATGATTTTGGAAAACGATTATGCTACAAAGAGTCTCAACTCTCCTGATTTGATTGTTGAAAATAAAAATGTAATTTCATTTTATTGTCAGCGATTCTCAAATTGTTTGAAATCACGGCGAATTGCGCGTAAAGTTGAATTCCCCTCGTAAAAGACTATCTAAGTAAAATTCCGCCCAGCTTCCAATATCTAAAGTCATTGAAAATTTGTTGAGATAAATCGCTTGAGCGCTTAGAGAGGAAAGTGGCCATTATTTTAGTGCAAATGGCGCAATTGACAACTGCTAACACTTTTAAAAACGCCGTGTGTTCGCACCTGCTGCGCTCCAGAAAACCGCGGAAGAAATATGTACCACATATACATATATATTATATATTTTTATACAATAGGTCTAGCAAATGAGCAAACAGGTCACCTCATGGTAAGAGATCACTGCCGCCCATGAACATCCATAACCCTAGGGTCATAGATACATATATTGCCAGCCCATTAAATCAGGAAGCTACGGGAAGGAAAAAGGAGGGGAAGAGGAAAGAGGTATTGTGCATCCGGCAATCTCACTCACCGAACAAAACGCGGCAGCAAAACTGTCGCTTTACATCGATCTCCTGTGAGACAGTGATACCGCCCCGGACGAGCCTGCCCAATCAAGCTGAGTCATAACTGGCTGCAACAGCGTGGCTCTAACACTTTTTAAATCAATATATAAGCTATTATAAGCTTAACTCGATGGCGTAGACTGCCTCGGTGGCGTAGTTGTATTACGGTACGGTTACAAAGCTGAGGTCTCGGGTTCGAGTCCCGAGTCAGGCAAAGTGATTTTGGATTTTTCTATTCATTATCAGCCCGGAGTCAGGAATTTGTGCCCGATATGGCGATAGGCTCGCCCCCTATCACATAGTGGGACGGAACATATAAGGCGAAATGTGGGTGTCCTGGTGGCGCCTCTGCCTACCCCTTCGGGGATAAAGGCGTGAGTTTATGTATGTATCTTATAAGCTTAATTGTTTCTTTAATTTACGCGAATGTTACACATTGAAATAAAACTATTTTCAATCAACCCAACCAAATCGCGAAAAAATGCGTTTTTTTTTTTTATTTCACTCTATTTTAGGCTGTTGGATGGGTGTGGGTTTGACTACCTGATGAACCCTATGAATCTAAAAGTTAATTATATTATCTAGCATCTATCAACGACTTTGCAACTCTCCAAATATGTTTCCCGTCGTAAAGAAACTTAGATGTTGCATTTCGTTCGGTGAGTAACACTGTAGCTTGCTTCTGTGCAAGTTTGTAGATAAATATACGTATAAGCCTAGATACTACCACCAGATCTTAGATTTCGGCCTTTCGGATTTAGCCTATGTCCAGTTTCGACAAATCCTGTACAATTTTATCAAACGAAGAGGCATTTATTCATCCGTTCCCGGTGCATACTATATTGGGTTATAAAGCTAGATATCACATCCTGTATTCGAAAGGCTTCACACGTGCTTGTATCTGTGGCAGTTTTTTCACGTGTACAATATTTACTAACTAGTCGGATACAAATTATCGTTTATTAATAGCGTATCTAAAATAAGTTATAAGCATCATGCCATTATATCTTTGTGATGTCGCTATGCTAATGTTTACAATTTATTGATACTATTACGCATTGCGAAATTACTTATCAATAAAAATATTGTATTTTGTATTCAAATCTGCGTAATGGTAAGATTATAAGGGCTGATTTTCTCTATCAATGAAATAAATTATAACCTATCTCAATGGCGTGGCGGCCTGTTGGTAACGGTGTTCTGATGTTCACGGTGGTCGCGGGTTCAAATCCCAGGGCACATCTCTGATTTTTCAGAGTTATGTGTGTATTGATAGTCAATCACCACGCACTTTAACGGTGAAGGAAGGTGAGGAAACCTGCATACCGTAGCAATTTAAAAGAATTTCTGCGGTATTTAAGACCGCCAACCCGCACTAGGCCAGCGTGGTGGACTATATGGCCTAACCACTCTCAATCGATTCTCTCGATTGTAGAGTAGGCCGGTGCCTTGCAGTGGGACGTATATGTTTAGATATAGATAGATCAAAATACAAAGGAATTGACCTCCAGTGGCTGAAATAGTAGTAGAACCCAACATTGCTACAGTTGGGTAGTGGCCAGCTGGCTCCATTTTTATTATTATTTTTATCGATAGGTTACGCGGTATACAAAATCGTAAATAGAAAGATTTTTAAATCCGTTTAATAAACAACTTACATATATGACGGCGCTGGCATCCTTGGCGCCATCTGATGAGTTGTGAAGGAACCAGATTGGCAGTTGTCAGTCTAGCGGAGCGTCTGATCGATGGAGCGTTGTCATGGAGCGTTAGGATGATTCTGGAGAAGTGAAATTGGGATTGTGAAAAGCTGTGCACCACGACTCAGACGAACCGCTATAGTTCCTTGCAACATAACAATACTTCCGAATTAAAATAACTTTGTTGTAATCTGTCTGTAAAATCATTTCAATCGCCCAAATACCCACGCGAGACGCTATGGCCGATCCTGATATAGGCATAAGATCGCCTATATATATCAAACACACACACTTAAATATATCAAATTTGGTGTTAGAAGGAACAGAAAATGAATCAAGCAATTATCATGTTTCGACCTCTCCCTCCATAAGGTGCGTAAGAAGCGAATTTTCCCACTATTCTACAGTCATAATTAAATAATGTTCAAAATTAAACAATGGAAGTAATTCTATTTAGTATAGGAGCTAGCAACGTTTTCGAGAAAGAATTTTAGGTCAGCTGATTTTGTGATATGTTGTCTTTCTTGCACTTTCGGTTAGAATCTGGGCTATCTGGCTGGCGGTAGCGGTTGCGTTCTTTAGTGCGCATCCTACCTGTCCAGGTAATAATCCTGGATTTTAAAAACATTTTAGAAGGCGTAATTTTTAATTTTTTGTTTTTAAATAAGTCTACCTGACATACTTTTTTTATTGCCAGACATTTTTGACAATGCTAACTATGTGCCATACGCGATTTTTTGTTTTTTTTTATAAAAATTTCAAAGTATTTTATAATGTCTGTAATTTTAATATTATGTTATTTAAAGATAAGAAAAACTTAAAATAAATTTGCCAGACATTAATTCGATTGTTAAGTCTTGAATTAAAATGAAAAAGTTATGAAAGTATTAGCATCATCAGTGATTTGATCTTGTTCTATTTGTTGTGTTATTGAGTTTATGCTAGGTAGTGTGGTTGTTTGTGTTGACGCATGAGTGGACCCCTGCGCGGTTAACATATTATTTTTCAGGATTTGGCCTGATCCAATATTTTCCGTATCGGTGTTTATGGGTTCGGTGCTATCAACATTAGAAGATATTAATGACTCAGAAGTACAATTGTTAACTATTAGTGGGGGCTGGTTGTCTCTCATTTCTTCTTTTAGTTTTTCCGAAACTTCCTTTTTTATTCTGTTTATGACTTCGTCAGACAATAGTTTATTACGAATAATGACTCTTCTTTGATCTGCGATTCTTTGAGCGGATACATTTAACTGTGGATATTTTAAAATAAACTGATCGTGTAGTTTCTTGCAGTACATGGTTTTATCTGTTTCTAAGTTGGTAACATAAAAGTATGTGTGCATGATAAAAACATTAATATCATCACTCCATTTCATGCGCACTCTTGGCTTACCAGCCTTGGTGGTCGTAGGTTGAATAGCTTGAGCCTCCTGCGAAACACTCTCGGCTGGTGTAGCTGCACCATCACAGCTACTCCTACTATCTTGTACATCTACAATATCGGCTGTAGTCCTTGAGGACATTCCCCTACCCCCCGCGTCCCCGACTCCCGCCCAGCCGTCCAGCCGGGAGTCACTGGCTAGCATGCTGTCACGCCCGTGGCCCACAGACGTGCCCCGACGATCACCCTCGGGTAGCGACCCTATACGTACATTTCTTTTACGAGTCTCCATATTAATGGGTTACCTTTGCCTTGTTTGCCGTGTAGGTTTAAGTTATACACGTTGCCCGCCCCCCACGTGGTCTGGTGTTCGACACGGACGTAAGGTAGGATTTTGGGGGGCTTATTATTATTATTATTTTTTAACCTTAGGCTAACTCAGTTTTAACTGGTTGTTAGTAATGGTTACGAGCCATAGCCAAGTAACCATAACTTAAGACCGGCCTTGTAATGTGACGTCAGGTTCCAGGTTGTCACATTGCATAAACTTCCTGACTATTCGGCAGGTATTTAGTATTGCCGCCTTTTGTAGGAGGTTATAGGTATGTGGGGGTAGGTTAAGTAATTTCAGGCTATGGTGTAAGTAATTAGGGATGACTCCTGTGGAAGATATTACAATAGGGACTATGTATACTTTTTCCATTCGCCATATCCTAGCTATTTCCTCCTTGAGTTCAGTGTATTTAGTAATTTTTTCGGTTATAGTTTTCAAAAGATTATGGGTATTTGGGATCGCTATATATACAATATATGCTATTTTATTATGTTTATCCTGCAGCGTTACATCCGGCCTATTGTAATGTATAGTTTTATCGGTAAGTATTGCGCGGTCATAGTACATTTTATAATTATTATTCTCTAATACTGGGTTTGGTGTGTATTTATAATATGGTGTGTACGTGTTATTATCTGGGATTAAGTTATATTTTGTGGCCAATTTCTGATGAATTATATTAACAACTTGATTATGTCGGTGAGTGTAATCTGTTTGAGTGAGTGTAGGGCAAGCTCCTGTGATGTGCTGAATTGTTTCTGGGTCTCTATGGCATTTACGGCATTTATCGTCTGTAGCGTTGGGGTCTTTAATTATATATTTCCTAAAGTTTCGGGTATTGATAATCTGATCTTGGATAGCTATTATAAAACCTTCGGTTTCAGGGAACAGATTGGCATTAATTAACCACTTATTCGAAGCTTCTGCGTCAATGTGAGCTTGCTCAAGATCATGGGGGTGTCGACCATGTAGTGTTTTAGCTTTCCAACGATCTATCTTTTCTTTATCTGGGGGTGTAAGTCTATTAAATGTATGATTTGAAGAGTCTGATAAATTTAGAATTATTATTATTATTATTATTTTTTATTATATGGACAATGAAAAGTCATTTACTGTCGTAATGGTTCTCTGTATCATTCTCGACTTATTCTGCAACTGACTCTCTCGGAATACTAGCATTATACTGCAATACTTTTCATGACTTTTTCATTTTAATTCAAGACTTAACAATCGAATTAATGTCTGGCAAATTTATTTTAAGTTTTTCTTATCTTTAAATAACATAATATTAAAATTACAGACATTATAAAATACTTTGAAATTTTTATAAAAAAAAATAAAAAATCGCGTATGGCACATAGTTAGCATTGTCAAAAATGTCTGGCAATAAAAAAAGTATGTCAGGTAGACTTATTTAAAAACAAAAAATTTAAAATTACGCCTTCTAAAATGTTTTTAAAATCCAGGATTATTACCTGGACAGGTAGGATGCGCACTAAAGAACGCAACCGCTACCGCCAGCCAGATAGCCCAGACTCTAACCGAAAGTGCAAGAAGGACGACATATCACAAAATCAGCTGACCTAAAATTCTTACTTTCCAAACGTTGCTAGCTCCCGTACCAATTGGTCAATGTTATCAATGCAGCTATAATTTAATTAGCGCATATCATATTTTACCAAACATGTTTTATTTGACGGTTCGTAAATCGCTCCCAATATAGACATAACCTATTATTTTTGTATCTTTAATATACATACACATAAAAAGTTATAATTAAATGCACTGTCTTTAAGAAATCTTAAAATTTATACCTATTCAAAACCACCAAAGACATTGTAAAGTCAAAGATATGCACAAAAAGTTCAAAAGATAAAAACAACAGCACAACGAAGTTTCCGATGGATCTTTCATGGATATAACATTATTACGTTTTATCCGCGGGGAGCGAGAGAAAATAAAATTTCTCCCGAGCGACCGGCTCTCGAACCAAGAGTCGTTGAACCTGCCTTGTTCGAAGCCTTGCCACTTCTTCTGCCGATCACCCTTCGTTGCATCTTAAAAACTATGGTAATTTATGCTTTAGGTAAGGCTGAAAATCAATTAGACTTGGGAAGATACTGAATTATAATCTATTTAATTTTATTATTAACGAGTTGTGTTAGTTCTTTTCTCTTCAGCCCAGGGCGTCCACTGCTTAGCTTGGGCGCTGCCTAAGAATTTCAATTTTTAAATGTGTTTTCTGAAGAATTTCCATAGCGACTATTTAAGAATTCATTCATTCATTTCATGTGATTATAGTATCTAGCTGTTGGGCAACGGCTTTTTCTGCCATTGAGAGGAATAAGGCTTTCGTTCATCCATGCTTTTGGAGTTCACAAAGCATGTTTTTCTATATTTAATGCCAATCTGGCCAATTTTTATAGTGCTTTAGTATTTTTTTTTGGCCTAAAGTATAAAAGTTACACATGCATAACCATTTATTAACTAAATTTTATTCTAATGATGATTGAATGATGATTTTCTTCATTCAAAACGACTGCAATATATTAGAAATACCAACGCAAATAATAAAAACAGACGGATAGATTTATCAAAACGATCTGTTGTCTTTCAGTTTGGTGTTCCCAATCATGAGTTTCACAATACCAACAACCGCTAAAACAAGAAATGAAAAAAGTTGCGCTTTTAATCAAAAGACACTTGTGACCGCTAGTTTCCAGACGTATTTTGTTGTTCGGATAAGCTTATATTTCTAACATCCACGTTATTTCGATAAATTTGGAGACAATTGCGGATATGAGGATGAACTTTCTGAAAATTTTTCTTATTTATATAATTGTCCGTGGAAAATAAACAATATAGTTTTTGAATTTGTTTATTATTTTGTATTGTAAAAAACTTAACACTCACAAAATATAGTAAAATATACAAACTTACATAAGTCCACTGACGAGCAATGGACTCATGGAATGGATTAGAATCGAGAGTTTCTTTGAGGTTTGGACCGCAGTCCACTACGCCAGCCTATAGCGCGTTAGCGGACTTCATATACCATAAACATGCTTTGTAAAGACATCTATAGTATGAATTTCTTTAGATGTTTTCCTTAACCGTTGAAGTGAACAGCCACAACAAATTCGTATACAATGGACGTGCTAAGGGCAGGTCTGCCCAGAATTAGTCTTTGTTTTCAAATGTAGGTTCAAATTGGTCCAGAATAGAATATTACCTACTAAAATTTCTTCTAAGCGAGCTTCTTTCTTACATTAACAGAATCAATAACATTTACGTACTCCACAAGGACCGGCGCTACGTGTCGGCAAGTGGATGACGCCCTCCAACCTTACCCTTACATGGTAACTCCATGCTGGCCTCGAATACGAATCGTCACATAATGAGACCGTGAAAAACACTCGCTCCTCACAACTCCTCACTCCGCAAATCGACAGTTACGAAACAAATCGAACATTTCATCGCTGACAGCCAATTGTGAATACTAAAAGTACCTACATAGAGCACAGTTCACATTGCCAGTTCATTTATATTTCCACGAATCGCTGTTTGATATTCTGATAACATTTGAGAAATAATAGGAGATGCTTTTGTTCATGTGCGGAGACACCCATTTAACGTTCGGGGGAATTTGATGAAAATACTTATAGTCCTCGCGTTACGTACCTTGGATCTCCTGCCCTGTAATTTGGAACAGTCCTTTACTTGACGACTCTCTGATAACAGTTAAACTTTCATAATGCTATTTAACTTGTGACATGCTTCCAGCCTCCCGTTTTATGTTTAATTTTATTACCGTCTAATGTTATTGCCATTGAGTTACTGAAGAGCTGCTTATTTGTGAAATTACCTTCAATTTCCTTTGTATGATCTTAAGTATAATGCCTGTAATGGTTGTTACCAACTTTGTCTTTTCAATTAGTCGTGCTGAAGTAGTTTAAATTTCTTTGTCAGTTACATCAACTTTTCTATTTACGGTAACATCTCGAGGATGGTTAATTTGTGTCGTACTGTTAGCTTTATGCACTTTCAATTTAATTTTCTTACAGTCTTGGTGGAACTAAGGAGCCAGTGGATAACTTTGTTGTAACTCGCTACCAACGGTCATTGACACGTAATACTTAGAGACTCTAGAGAATAGAGCAGGCGATGGTAAGGTTTGATGAGCGTTTGCTTCTCATAATTATCGAACGAAACGTGGAAATAAAACTGATCACGTTTTAACTGTCAACTTTCCGTCATCCATGTGAAATTTCACAGTCTTGTCAACCATTCATTTTTAACAGACTTAACTACATTTTTTCATTCATTAATAATATCGTACGTAAGTCTAAAATTGGTTTCCATTACGCAGCTAACGTTTATATTACCACCATCATTATCATGGTCTTCAGTAACAGAAAGTCCACTACTGGCTTTTTTCAAGAAAATCCACTACGGGAACTTTTATAACGTTTTCGGCCTACCTTATCATTGTTTGTTTGATACGCTAACCTTACTGTTAATTTATAAAAAAACACCCAAAGATAAACTAAGAAAACAAAATAAACATCAAAGATGTCCCCCAAACCCAATCCAATTATACCCACAGTTCCGTATTTCGACTCCTTCCACTCCATATTCATGAAAGGCGTGCGATATGAAAAATGTATTATATTATGCGATTATAAGGCTGGGTGCAAGCGAAGCGCCTCGGGCTGCCGATTGTTCTACATTATCGATCCACAACGGCAGACGTGAATTTAATTTTCATAAAAGTACTTTTAGAGATATTACACGGAAATAGGTGAATGTCTTGCCTTATACTTCGCGTAAATCTTACTGAGGGAAGGATTTTTATAAGATCTTTGTGGTTGGTGAAATGCATTTTTGTGATGCTAATGCACTTTATGATGTTAATGCAGTAAAGGGTAAGTTCACAGCTGATGTAGAGAAATTCTTTCTATATTAGACAAAACCTTTTTGTTTGTTACTACTGTCTGATAAAGCATCCAAGTATTATAAGAACACCACAGGTTTTCTTACGCAAAATAAAATAATTATACAAAAAAAAAATACGATGCAGCATCACCAGAATAAAAGACACAAAAAACAAAATGTATTATTAACAATAAAATATCCATAAAAAAATCATGACAACAGAACATCATCCCAGGATAATTGCTCTAATTTCATCAGAACGACAACAAGATACTGGTTTATTCTAGAAACAAATTAACTGATCGCCTTACACAATGGTAACCAAGGTAAATTATCAATGTTCTCACGTACATTATTGGATTGCAATCGCATATTACAAGTAGCTATAGGCCCCAATATCCTATTAGCACATGCCAGACGCAGGGCATGTGGCGAAATAATTAGAAATTATAATATGGACATGTGATTTCGCGTGGTCATGAATTCCTAATGTATAATTATATTGGTATTATTATGGAATTGTATTGTTACGTTGTACAAGTTGCTCATAATGGCAACACTAATAATTTAATGACTTATCAATTAAATATAGCACAATAAGCCTTCCGACGGCCACCTCTCTCTCTTCCAAGCTATGAATCCCACATGGTAAAGGGGTCAGCTTTCTTCGTTTTTCTTCTCCACTTCGCTCTGCCACTGATGTCGCCTTCGGAGACCTGACATTGTCGCATGTCCCTGCGCACTACATCCTTCCACCTCATCTACGGCCTGCCTCTCTCCACCAATTTTATTATTTCCAAATGCTAGACGAAAACTAACATATCACCTATTGAACTTTTATGATAATATAGTGAAATGCTTCCATCACCTACTATTTTAGAAATGAAGGCCGATTATCGCTGTGGTTGAGTACCGAATAAGTAAGCTATCCTCGCTTTAATATGCAAGTTTGATCATCGCTCAAATATTTTTATAGCCACAATAAAGAATTAGATTTCGTGAAATGCATCGACAATATAAAAAATATGTTTTTGAAGCCCTCACGACTAAGTAACTACAATACAATGCGGGCCATTGCACTTACAATCAAAAAGAGAAGATATGCTTGATGTATGCACCGGTTTCCACCGGTTAGAGACAATCATATCTTACCGATCGACACCTATATGCCGACATAACAGAATGCGGATATGTTCTTGATATAATAATATGTATACATATGTTGGTCACTATTCGAACGCATAAGAATATGGTTCCATCAGTATGTAAAGATTTGTAGGTCTTTTAGGACGGCAGGCCATTGAAAAGTCGAGCAGAAATGTCTTGAATGAGATCATCAGCAATCTGCCTGTTATTTTTTAATCAAAATTTATTGGGGGCTTTTAGACAATAGTCTATGCCAGTCCCATCAATGCCTAATATTACAGTGCGAATAATTGAAACTAGACCTTAACTTATATAGGTAATAGGATGGCTGAGTCAGAAAGAGGTTCTGCTTATGTTTTATTAATATGATTCTACCACATCGATAAATACACTAAATATGTAAACCATATTGCTGCGTACGTGAATACCGCGAGCGACCGGTGAAGTCACGTACAGTACAGAATCGGAACAATTGGCACGGCGCTGAACACGTCGCCGCAACTTCAGCCGATATCGCAACTCCTGCAACTTCGCTTAATGATAACACTGGTGTTGCTTCTATCAGGGTTAGCATTTCTAATACAAAATATAGCAAGCTTGAAGGAAATTTGATGATGGTAAGATACATGTGAGGCGGAACATAGGCAGTGGGACAGTCATAAGCAATGGGAGTAAGCCACGTTTTGGGTTCGACCTGTGTACATCCGATTTAAAAAACAACATAGTTATATCGAAAGCGAGAGGCATTAGACGTGATTCAATATTCTTGTTGTGGCGTTTCGTATAGCGATTACAGGAGCCTTAGATAAGCTTACAGTGTCTCCTGACTCCTCGTATCTTTCAAAAACTGCTATACAAATATTAGCTTAGTAATTTATAGTCCAGTCACACGATATTTTTAGCATACTACCTACCACGGCAACGCGACTAATGAACCTGATGGTAAGTGCAACGCAAATGAATATCTTCTCACGAGAGTAACATATACATGCATGAATTATACATAAAATTATTATCTTTATCTACAAGTTTTGAACAAAGAGAACCCCAAAAAGTACTAACAAGCCAGTCTAACTAGTAACTGCACCCCTTAACAAAGATTAAGCAAACGCTATATTTGACCAAATTTTAATTAGCCGCACGCGTGGCTTCCAAATCCTATCACGAAGCCAATCAGACAATAGATTCCTAACTCAGCCGTCCGAAACTATTATCTCTAGTTCGAAAAGTTCCTCAGACCGGGCCATAACAAGTGTGTTTTTGTGGGATTTTAGGCGGAAAGTCCGGAAATGTGTTGTATTAGTAAAACAATTTGTCCCGGGTTCGCTAGTGCCGACAACTTTTCTAATCTAAAGTGTTGGCGGCGCGCTCAATCTTCGTGAAACTCGCGCCGCCCGCCGCCGAGCCGTCGCGTACGGCGAAACAGTTCCGTTGTATTCCATATTAGCAATGTTTTACCAAACTAATACATGTATCTCAAATGTATATTAAAAGCTTCTTTGATGCAGGAATTCTCGACGTCAAATAAAAGGTCGTTTATTAAACTTCACATTTTTTATATTTATTCATCATGATCATGATCACATAAAAATGTATCCTGAATGGATTTCTGTATCTAGTCATAGTCATGCTTTAATATAATAAATTACTCTTTCATTATTTATAATTACCAACATTCGTTGGTGTTAAAACTTTGCATGTCAACATAAATAGAGCAAACTTTTGTGTGCAATCCTAATTAAATTAAAAACAATGTAAAAATAAATGCCTAAACTAACTAGTAATAAAATACTCTTCACAATTTACTACACGAACTAATCCAAAAATACTTTCTCAATTTCATCCGGAACATTTCTTGCAGAAGCAGAATCGATGGTATTGTGACACGGAATTGTATCGCCACAATAACTCAGGCGTTGTCCAATCACAGGCCGGCTCAGACGAGGGTCCTGATTGCTTCTTAGAAATTGTGACGGATGCCTTTTTATTTGGATTTAACATCCGCACTTGTGTGATCCATCGGCAATCTATCTTTAGATGCTTTGAAAGTACAGCTAAACATTCGACTGTATTAGGTATGTCTGAAGATATTATGACTAAAGAGGAACTTTTAGGTATTTGTGTCTAAAGATAGAATGACTAAAGATAATTTTATGTCAGGGTTAAAATACTAATTATGAACGAGATCTATAAATAGACAAATTATTATTACAGTATTATTTTTCTACCTATCATTAGAGACCACTAAAAATTCACTCGTCCCTCAATTCTATTTTAGATATCGCTATAGGCTAAGCTTTAGACTACTCTAATTGGCTGAGCAAAGATCTTTGTTCGTCAGGAAGGCGCCGATTTGTAACAATACTTCATTACCAATAAACTGACCTACTCCCGGATAATTTATAAAAGCTATTCCTCGATAAAACCCCATTTTATAAAAGAAGTTATGAACATTTTATAAAAGGGATGCAAAAGTAGGTAAATCAGTGGGTGCATTTTTGCAAGTCAGTAACTTACAAACGATTCTCCAGCCGGCTATCCGTCGACGCCAATTTATTGAGCTAATGCATGAATAGGTTACTTTATTCTGCAAAAATAAATGAACGTTTAAATTGCCCCGAAATTTCCATCTGAGAATTTTGTTACAAAATCTCGGTTATTTCTTTATCATATTATTGGATTTCATTTAATTGCTTGCTATTTTGTAGAGCAGAAAACGGTAGCGGATACCATGGTTAGGACTGGATGGTTACCACTGTCCCGCCCTCACACCCGCCACTGCAACTCTTGTTAGATACTATGGTTATTAAAAGTCTATGATAATTTATAATTGATTAATTCCATTATCAAAAAAAAAGTTGTAAATATGTTTCTATTCATAGAAAAATCGTCAAGGATATTTTGTATTATAATGAGCCAGTTTCGGGCACCGTTCCACGCTATTGCATTTAATAGCTACAACACTTAGTTCTGCAATAATTTTGCATAAATTATTTCCGCGAATTTTGTAAGTAATTTATACATTACTTATATTATTATTATACTTTTTGATTGATTTCGTTGCGGGTTAAAGACAAGTTAGACATTCCCGGAGACGCGCTGAGCTTCAATGCTCAGTGTCATTAAAATGCGTGCCACTGTTGATCCTGGCTTACAGGAGTTGCAGTGGCGGGTGTGAGGGCGGGACAGTCTCCTTAATTTATACATTAATTTTATGATTGTAAGTAATCTCATGCTAAACGACATTATGTCGGCCTGTTTGAAACTGAAACAAGGAGTATTCGAAAGACGATACTCATGCCTGATTCACTATGTCAAATTTATCTACAATCGTGTACGGTTTATGTTCCTCTTTCCCGGCTTATACGAATATTATACCACCAGTAATCTGGCAATAAGTATCAATTAAATATTCACCATGTTGTATATTGATTCTAGCCTAAATCGATGCTACAATCGATTGTAATTCTACCTGCACCCCTGTTCTTCTCGGCAAGCGTCGCAGGTGTTCACAAGGGTCCACACGACTGGGCCGACGCTAATTGCCTCATGTTTATGTAAACAAATTGATGTTACGTCACGGATTACGTCCAAGTTCGCTCGTTGGACATAATTGTTAATGTCAAACTTGAATGTGTCCGGAGACCCTTCGGTACTTAGCAGGGTCTTTGTAATTAGCCAGCTTGTTTATGGCCACTATTTTGTCCGGTTTTGGGAGTTGTTACTTGGTGTGGAATGTCCATGGTTAATGGAGAGATAAATATAATATTTTGTAAGGAGAACAGCACGAATGAGACGATTTGAACGGACTGGTGTTATTGTATCATAAAATCGAGATGTAAGAACGTAATTCATTCTATGACGATTATGGTTACGCTTTCTTTGGTCTACGAGATTATCGATGTCCCAACAATCTCGTAAAATGCAACTACTATTTTTATTTTACCGGTGTTTATGTGCGGGGTAATATTTTGTTTAATAAGCTTCCTACTCATTAGTCGCACACAAACTGTAAAATGAATCCGATTAGCGTTATTTTATAATCACTAAATATGTGTGATGAATATTTATTATCAACCAAAACACATTTTTAAAACACTCGAATTACTACTCTTTGTTTTCTGTTAAGTGCAAAGACAACTAACTCCGAAACTAGCTGGTAATTTCGCGGCGCTCCCACGATACCTCACAGAGAGAGATGCAACCGCAAATATTTGAAGGCAAACATCATTAACCAAGTAATTGCACGAATATTAGCACTGACTGCTGAAAGTAAAAAGGGGACCACTAAAAACGCTCGTTAACGAAACACTCGCTAATTTGAACGCGAACAATTGTGTTTTCCACCAGTCTTTCACGTAGATATTTGCAAACGCGAACTGCGCAAATCTACGGGGAGTGAAAAAAGAAACAGTGGTGAAATTCCGACACAAAAGAACGTCGAGTTGGCTCCCTATGGACATCGTAAAATTTCCTAGTCGCTGTAAGAAATGCGCCATGCATGCACACACTTTTCGGAAGTAGGTTGCCGATGCATTCTGCCAAAGCTCTTTGCTCTTGAGGATTTTTTACAAATCTTGTGAGCTACTTGGGTCGTTACGTTTGGCTATTGTTGAGTTTCGATTGTTCAATTGTGTCATCGACTGGGAATAAAATATATGAGTGTTTGTAATAAATAAAATACACTCGCTGTGCACATTATGCTTTTGCTTGGAATGCGTTCTAGTTCTGTATTTTTTCCAATTCGTTTAGGCATAAATTGAATATTATTGACCTAGACTGTAGCTTAATATATTAATAGACTATTTTATAAATTTTTCGTAGTGAGGTTATTATGGCAGAAGCAATTGCACAAACATATACATTATACATATCTGAGTAAATAGAGGATTTATTTTTGATAATTAGCACTTGGTACTCTATAGTCTCAACTCTCAGTCAGCCGAAACGCGGTACACACCCAAGTTAAATTAAACAAATATATTTATAAATGAAAAGTGGTTAATAACTCCAATTAATACTTAACAGACAATAAAAACCCTATTTGCAAAGAACTTAAGAATTGATACAAAACACTCAGTCATTAAGATAGGTTAATCCGACGTGTTGCGTGGCTTCTCCAAGCCTGATAAATAAGCCCTCTAAGCGAGCCCTAACATGGCCAGAACTCGTTAGCGGCTCTTTATCGAGAATAAAGTTTTTCGGCCGCCCACCAACAGCAATGTGGGAACCGAAATGCTGATAACGAAAAACTTGATCTACGTGATCCCTTTGAAGTAAGTTTCGCATTTCGACCTCGCTTTCTTTGCTTCGAAACGTTTTATCGTTTTCATTAATTCGCCATGTGTGCCTCAGTCGACTTGGTAATTGAATTTTGAAACGAATGCCCACTGACAACTGTCGGCTTATTTAATTATTAGCTTGATGTGTTGAATGGACGTGACGTCAACTTTCAGTTTTGTACCTATGTACTGTCTGCGTCATGGCAATAATCAATTAATGGATTAATTAACAGTTGTTCGATCATGACGTAATTGAACGTTTTTTATTTGTACTATAATATAAAATGATCATAATATACTTTTTTTAGACTAAGGCATTCATTCTTTAAATGAGTGTGAGTACAGCTGTAGTATTCGCCAATAGAAAGGGTGGTACATTGGTAAATATATTTTATCCAGATTATTCTACACTTAATTGAGCAGTTGTAAGACTTCCACTATAAGATAAAATATAAAAATCACAAAAAATACTTTCTTACCCAAGAGTACACAGCCTCGATACCATAAATACTGAAGAAAATATTGAATATTTTCGACGCGACATTCGAACTAAACTAATTCAGATCAACATAAACCACTTTATCATAGTCCCTGAGGCTGAAAGCAGTAGATGTTTTATTTAAAAGCGCGTAAATATTTTTCAATGGCGACAGCTAATCTTTATGATGTAACCTCGTTAAACCTCCAGAGAATGCGGTGCGTATCTGCATGCATATTAAATTTCTCGTAAAATATTACTTTTAAAACGCTTACATTGAAACTGTTTTGTTTAATAAAATTATCTTTATTTACGTCTTTATGTATGTAACGAATATATGGTACATAGAAAATATTTGAATACCTTCTCATGCCTTCATTTCACCTCTTTGACGTTAAAACACAGCTTCAATTTTACAAATGGATTTGGATGGCCAAATCCATGAGGAATAGCGAAAAATGCTTTAAGGAGGCACAAGCCCAATTTTGATGAATACTAAAACGGCATACCCATTAAAAACCAATATTCCTACGCGAGAACTCGAACTCAATGATTTTGACAAAAAATCAAAAAATCAATTAATGCTTATTTATTACAAAATTTGATCATTATATTGCTACTAAGTAATAGTTTTATTAACTAATAAGGATTTCGACAAACTAATGGAGAGAGGTCATTTTAAGCATAATAACTTATATTTTTCTTCTGTAAATTCTTGCGAATAAATATAAATATGCAGGATATTCGCATCACCTATTTAGTACTTAGACTCATGTCCATGGGTTCTCCTTTCTTTTTTTAAATTTTATTTTAAATCGCGAACCTCGCAGCAGCTGAACGTAACTGACGCTTAAGAACCCTGAGACTATACCGTAGGGAGAGCACTTTCCAGCGACCTGATATTTGTGACTCCAAAAATCAGTGTCCCGGGAATATGCGCCCTCGACAAGCGTCTCGACAGCAACGACAGCTCCAATACCGAGAGGCCACCAATTGGGAGGCTGGGAATGGCATTAACTTAACTTAGTACACTTTTTTATAAATTAGTTGGGTATGGCAAATACTAAAAATTCCATTCCCAACCCAGGAAGACTAGGTGTTAAGGTAACGAAAGAAAAAATTATATGCCTAAAATGAAAAGTAAACAAATATTACAAACTCCAAATAATACGACGATTGTGTAATCATAATTACTGTATTCTTTTCCAACATCATTTTCATCAATACAAGGGCTTTCTACAAAATACAACTCGCACGTTGAAATGCTTACAACGTTTCTTCTAGAACATTCACAGCGTAATCCCCGACTCGGCCAACCTTCACATCAGCCGTTAACAACTCCGTTCCATATTCAAATCCTTATTCCATTCTTCTTAATACAACGGCCAGCACCATCGACATACTCGAATTAGGTTGTTTTACTTATCGCTTATAAAAATCATCCGTAACACAAACTAAAATAGACGTTTCTTTGAGTTTTCCGTCCTTATAAGCAACATTTCCGAACAGTGAAATAGTTAATAATATATGGTTTTGCTTTCAAATCATCGAGTTTGATTTCTTGCTATGAATATTGATTTGGAAAAATTCAAGTACCTATGCAATTTTAGTTTTAATCAAAATCGGGCCCGTAACTCAATTCAGTATTTTCGCTATTCCTCGTAGTTATGTAGCCATAGCTATCCACAGCCATCCACGCCAGCTAGAAAAAATCACCTGTGTATACGAGTATTTTCGTGTATTTTCGCCAATTAAGTGTCGTCCTCCTAACTTAGCTTTTTTCATCTATGTTTTTCATTTATTTTTTAACTCATGAAAATACAGTAAGCCTGACACGTATTATAACCACGATGTTAGAATTAAAACAATTAAAGCATTTAATTCACAATTTACCATTTCACAAGGTCGGCGATGGGGACATCTACAATTATCAGTTATTTTCTTGGATTCGCAGTGAACACTTTTTTGTTAACTGTCATATTCCCATCAACCAGTATGCTGTATATCTGCGTAGATTTACGACCGTTGACGCCATGAGCCAATTCAGACCAAGCATACATTTTTAATTTTATACAACTACCATCGTAATCGACTTTAACAACCTACCCGCTACATTTGCACGCAGTTTTCCGTTTACATCTTAGTTAGAACGTTTATGATACGTAACACGAGATCAGAGGTTGATTGTCATATACAGTAATAATTAATTAAGCCGCAAGCTACAACAGCCGGTGTCTGCGGTGACACTGTAATACCACTTACGATAATGACATCTCCCGAACCAGCAGTCATATGTGAAATACCTGCAATTCTACGGAGCCGGTTAATATGCATGCAGGTGCATGGAAAGTACTGTCGTAACTCTTTTTGACTTGTATTAGTGTGCTGTTGTAGTATATTTGACTGCATGTTTAGAGGTTTTCTTTTGGGACTAGTCTATTGTAGTCTTTGTTCTAGAGATGGATGAATCTTCTATTTTTGGGCAATTTAAATTCACGCTATCAAAACATACACACTTATTGATACAAAATTCAGCCTTGAAAGTTGGACATAATATTTTAAGAACCAGTTATTAATAAATATCAACTGCATAATTTAATACAATCAGCATCTTTGTTGAAAAAATAAATACATCACATATTTATTAAGCTTGATTATTTAATACATTTCTTCAATAGAAGGCATGAAATTCTCTGGAACTTGAGAATTATCTAATTCACGTTTTCTGAATATAGGCAATTGAGTAGTCGTTACTACTACTGGCTTCGCTTTATCTTTTTCTGTCTTATTTTTCTTATTTGCTTTCCTTTTAGCAGCTACCAAAAGCATCTGGCCTTCAGGTTGGTCGCAGTTGAATGAATTTTTCACATTATACACTATACAAGAGGTGGAGGTAGTTTTCAATTCATTATCTTGATCAAATGTTTGAGTGAGAGTTTCTTTTACTTTTAAAACAAAAGGTTCTCCGTCCACGTTGTATTTTGCAACTGTTACAGATTTGTTTAATTTGCTTTTCTTCGATTGAATTTTCTTTGCCTTTATTAACTCTGTATTGTTTTTATTTTCTCTTTTCTGACGATGCATACCAACTTTCTGATCAGTTAGAACGTCTGCTTGAATTTCTTCTGCACTGATGCGACTGTCTATTATATTTAAATCAATTTTATCCGCTTTCATAGCCCTTTCCATGCAAGTGAGGCAGTTTTGACAAGCTGAGTCAGCAAAAACGGCTTGCAATTCGCTGACAACGTTGACGAGAGGAGGCGCATTAATATTTAGTAGTAACCTGTTATGCGTCGAGGCTCTTTGCCGGCTATTAATCGTGTCGTTGTGTATCGAATCCCAATCAGTTTTCATTACCGAAGCTGCAAAATATCAACAGGTGCATTAATATTTTTGTTGCGAATTTATTACAATTACTTATAAATGTATATTATAACATACAAAGATATAATAAATTACAAATTATATTAAAGGACATATCTAACATAATTTTTAAGGTAAAAATACTTAATAATGTAAAAAATAAACACTTTGAAACAATTTATAGAGAACGTAACAATTTATCAGTCCCATTGCAGAATACAAACAATACAACGCTGGTTTCGGGTACACAGCGTCAAAAGCTGTACAAACCCCCGATATAGGGTAAGTAATAGTAATCCTCGGTGCGAATCAAAGCAAAGCGTTTCTCACCTAGTGCTTGCGGCGCCATCACTACAAACGTGCACAACAACAGCGAACTCATTAGTTCCATCTGCTAGCTCCTTGTTGGAAGGTGTCTCCAGTGCACCAGACAATCTTCTTACTGAAGTACGCTAACAAGCTTCGTTATAGTACGTAGTTTTACAAAATGCGCCTTGTTGCTGACTGCCTCCCTGCCACCTCGCCTCGACACTCCTGTTAAATGTTTTCAAGTGCTTCTTAGTTTATCTCATATTAGGTTAGGCACGAACTATTTCTACAGTAGTTTCGTAATTGTTTTATGCGCTTAGACGGTTTTTAGTGCTCGAATTACGAATATTTGTTTTGTTATGATAATCTGCTACAACAATTTAATTATAACTTTCACAACTATTTTCAGTTATTAAGTTACTTATCAATAAATCAAATTAAATATAATATTTTGTAATAATACTATTTCACTATGTGTATAGTTCTATTTTCCCAATAACACCCTCATCCATGAAACCTTTCCAAGAATTCTGTCTCTTTATATTTTGCTTCAATTATCCCTTAGATTTTTAGAGAATAGAAACACTCCAACCATCAACTGAAAAGTTCTCATAATAACCACTATGGTAGTCCACTGCTGTCCAGCAGTCTATATCCTAGTCTATATCCATGGACCTCTTAATCACAAGCTATTGAGCATCTTCTATCAGTTTTATACCCAACTAGTCTTGGAAATCATCGCTCTGTTTAGCTCGAATGTAAGTGTTGAAGGTGCTTTGTATATTCCGCTGTATTACATAACAGCTCATCAGATTGTAAAACGTCGCTGTTTTGTTATGCGTCATCGAAACATTCCCTATATACAATGGGCCTCCCACATATGCACTATGTACTATATATGTATATCAAACCCCTATCTTCATTCAATTATAAACTTGCTTTAAAAACAGTTCTAGTTTGAAAAACACAAAACGAATAAAACTTGTACCTACATTTTATGTTTAAAAAGAACTCACCACTATCATTGAAGGTATTATTTTTAAAACGAAAACAATCCGTCAAAGCGTCTCGATACCTTCAAAATAAAGAGCACAATGGCGCTATTAAACGAGAATGTCTTTCTTATAGCCACATTTTTGGTAAACTGAAGATTGTTTGCGCATCTCTTGTGATGTATTGTTTACACCAAAGATGTTTACACTATCGTATTGTGGTAATGAAGTGTTCAGTATGGCAACATACAGCTCAGAACTAAACTGTGTGTGTAGTCAACGGTCTGTGAAACAAGAGACTGTTTAGATTCCGTACTGAGACATTCGTTTGTGTACATAATCACGTCTGTACCATTAAGGGTGAGAAGATATGCGAATATTGCCACCCAGAATTTTTAATTCGAAAATAATGTGATAGGGCCCATATCTATAGTTATGCCGGGCGCAAAATTCAGTCCCGGACAACCCATATAAAAATTAATCAAACCAAAAATTCACACTAAAAGGAGTATCAAACTTGGGAAACGAATCCAAAACCTTATGAATCTTAAACTGCTCATTGCTCAAGGTACGGAGTGTCTCAAGTTTTTCGGTCGATTATAATCACTCACCATATTGCATTCGGGCAAACTTCAGCACAGATTTCTGACAAAATAACTAATATCACTGACTAAGCTAAAAGCCCCTCCGTAGGAGTAAGTACACTAACTTATTTTAGACATGTGCTCCTTTGATGTTCCAAATTACTGTTTAATATGTGTTTAGGTTATTGATAGTCGAGCAAAACAGTTTGTGTGGTTGGTTAATTATCTTGTATGTCTTTGTAGCCTGAATTTGAAGACAAATTACTGAATTTCAGCTGCTATAAATATATTTCAATGTTGTGTTTTGCCTTCATGTAAATTAAATATTCGTCGATATCCACGTGTAGACTATGAATGTCGGCTGACGTTAGCAAATGGAAGAGGAAAACTCCTCAATATTCCGAAGGTAAATTATTTTATTACTCGCGATTATTATCAAACGATTTTCAATAACTCCTGTTTTTCATAGCTGTCTCCAGCAAAATACGCACATGATGTAACACGATTATTATAAAACGACACAAGGCGGAAAGGAATACAGTCTCTTGCAGTCTTCCTCACCTAAAGAAAGACGACGACAAAGCCGTCGCTTCAAGCCGCATTACTGTGAGACAGTGGTACTACCAGCAAAGCTGACCAATTCCCACAGTAGTCCAAATCAACTAAAGTGTGGCCTTGCCATAAGGGCGAAAAAAAGATTTTAATACAAAAATATTGTCCAATTTCCACATTGACATACTGTCCTTCCCTACACGTTGTTTTAAGGGAGCCTAACGTTGGACAATCGAATGTTTGCTTACCTCAACTTCAATCCTACGCTATTGTGATGTGTTGATGTGTTTATGTTACATCAATAACCGGATAACAGCGTGCGTGTTGTTGGCCAGGCACAATGCCTCCGTAATCCATGGGAACTGAGAGCGTTGTCTTCAAATATGGGATATGATATTGTGTACAAACAATTTGGCAACAAATATGTTAGGTCTCTCATATGTGAAAGGCCACCTGGGTAAGTACCACCACAATGTATATTTCTCCCGCCAAACAGCAGTGTAAATGCATTGTTGTGTTCCGGTTTGAAAGACGTTGTATCCAGAATAACCACTGGACAAAATGAGATTTAACATCTCATGTCACACAACACACCTCTTACTTCTCAGAATCCCGTGTGTAATCAACGTGCCTATTATGTTGGTCAGTTGCCTCGGTCTTTAACAGCTAAACTTGTACACGTTTCCTCAACATATATAATGAAGACGTACAGATTTAGATATGTATTGCAAATTATTATTTTTATTTGTAAATTAAAAGAAAAATAATGAAATAATAAAATCTCACAAATATAGAAATGATGATTACTGATTCAAAACATAATTACAATTTTGATAAAATAACCATAATTATTTATTTTGAGGCGGTTGATTCAATGAACGAATCAAATTCAAATGACTTGATAAAACTTGAAATATTTCATTAAACTTCGTCGTGGACGCAATTAAAAGACGTCAGCAAGAAGTTCCGCATTGATAATTACAGTAGCTGCAGTGCCCTAATGAGCTATTGTCTTCTTAAACCCGGAAACGTGGGCATTTCTACACTATGTGAAGATGTTTAATAAAATGCCGTCGACAATATTCTCTAACTTGAAGTACTTTCATTACTTGAAAAGAGAACCTGAGTACAATTTATATTTTCCATCTCAGGGTTTGCCTTCAGTATCTACATATGTATATCGTTTCAATCATGTCGTAATATTTGTTTCTCAGTGATGGATACTTCATCTATCTTACTTTTATTAGGTGCATTGTGATCACTTTTTTGGTAATAAAGTTAGTATAAAAAGTTGATTATCATTATCATGATTATCATTTTCAGTAAAACCACTGCTAAACCTGCGTCTTTCCCAACATTCTCAACGTTACCTCCTGTATGAAATACACTACATTCAATTCTTAAGGCCTTAAGTACATCTTCATCACCCCATTGTATAAGACAGTTGATAGGTTAAAGGTTAGGTTAGACATAAGAAAAGGTTTATCTGAAATTACATCACCAGACGCGACACCAGACGCTTCTATAAAGCCAAACATTAATCCAAACCGATTGAAGCGTAAGAGTTAAACAATCTTTCACATGTTTAAGGCGCTGCCTGTTCACATAGGCTCAAATAAAATTACCATAAAATATTATGGAGAAGTGAATCGGAGCATAAAAGCGGGGGCACAACTTCTTTTTTGTAACTTATCTCGTTATTCACAAAGATGTGACTTTTATGACAGAGTCGGACTTTTAGGTTATTTGTATGCCACAAATTTCGCAGATTTGTTCTTGTTCGTCTGCAAGTGAAGATAAGGTTTATTCTTTACGATGTAGATTTGTATCAGTGGATTTGTTTACGCGCTATCTATTGAACTTGAAATGGGGGTGGAATGTCAGTGTTCATTGCGCGTTTAAGGGCGGAAAACTTTTAAAAAAGTATCTTGTTTTTTGTTGTTTAATTTTATTCTTGGTATTTAGTGCGGTGATTGTAAATTGTTTACTAAGAAGTATTTTCGGGATGCAGCTGTGCTTTGTTAACGTGGATGCAAATTCAGAATAGCAACAGCTTTTGATGTAATAACATAGCGCGCTCGAGACGGCTTATCGGATTTTATTTAACGTAAATAAAATAATTTAGGATGGGAATAGGTAGGGCATTTATAGTATTAATAATAATAAATTCAGATAATAGTATTTCAAATTACTTTATTATTTTTATTGTACTGAATATTCCTCAGATTCATTAAAACCATCACAGGAATTATATTATGATTGTATAATAAATAAAGCAAATTAATTCCATTATTTTCCATAACATTATGCCTGCTATTGAGCATCAACATCACATAATTCCATTACAATGTGTTATAAAATAAATATTAATATTTCACCTTCATTTGACGCTACAAAGAATCTCTGATTACACACACAGAATGTTTCTTTGTGAAATAAATCTCCTTTACATATTTCATGACACGCAAAATGAATGGAATTATTTATCGTCGCGTTTCTCACGCGATCCCTAAATATTTGAATTTACAAACCAACGCTGATAGGTAGTTGAACGGTGCTGCCATTAAATTAAATGAATTTCCTCCAACTGCGATCCCAAAGGCTTAAACTCATTCCGCTTATCGGACAGTCTGATGCTCGATACCTCCCACACCAAGCCAGTAAACACAGCTGCAATGTTTAACTTTGGGTTAACGAATTGGGCGAAATATACTCAAAGCGAACTGCAAGAAAATACGTTAAAATTGAAATGAGAAAAACATGTTATACCTGAGAAAAACACATTGATTTCTGAATTATAAGTACTTGTAAGTCCTACTTTCACTTAAATATTTTTATGCTGGTTCCAAAAATTTATCGGGAAAATGAGCAAAAAAAATTTTTTGAAGATAACATCAGGAAACCACTAAGGTTTGTATTTATGCTATCAGATTATGCAATCAGCATATAGCTTCACAATCTATATAAGCC
Source organism: Deilephila porcellus (assembly GCA_905220455.2). Taxonomy (NCBI): domain Eukaryota; kingdom Metazoa; phylum Arthropoda; class Insecta; order Lepidoptera; family Sphingidae; genus Deilephila; species Deilephila porcellus. The sequence goes on along the minus strand of LR999986.1, from coordinate 8,861,968 downwards.
TATACTGCTGCTGGATCAAAAAAACATTATCCAAACAAAAATGGATTGGAAAGTCCATAGCCTCAGCTGAGTTGGCCTACATAATGCCTGTATGTATGCAAATTATAAATAAGTATTATTACCGTCTCCCGGTTTGAAATTGGATATATTTTATCAACGGGGGCACTCGAGCGGCCATGTAATAGGCGCTTAATGCTAATCGTATTGCTCATGGAGGAAACTAGCAGGTTTCATCGGCATTCAAACAGAAATATATAGGAGTTAGGCTGGCGCGGCACGCAGCTGATGTAAGATTGCTATCTTTAAATTCAAAGCTATCCTCAACGAAATGACGCTGTTTTACACTTCCTTACAGTTTAAATAATGTGTATTCGAATGGAAGCGTGTAACAAAATCATTGATGTAAACCGAAACTAACCGATATTTTTATTTTAAATAATTCTCGGCGTTTTACTTTGAGTGCATAAAAATTCTTAAGACAGAAACGAATCGAGAAAAACATGCAAGTACAGAAAAATATAGACACGTGAATCCCGAAAGAGTGTTATTACCTATAGTCATATACTTGTATGTCTGTAAATATACATTGCAGGAGATATCCCGCAGACTGTACAAATATGGCAGTGACAAAGGCTGTAATGTACTCGGATTTCAAATTTTAATTTAAATTTCGAATTCTAAAAGGCGAACGAAATATGATCTCGTAATGATCGCAAGAGATCACTGCATATTAGTCACTGCGCCTTAAAAAACTATTGGCTATCTCCAGCACCATCGTGCGTCTCAGCTGCTCTGATTATTATAATTACTTCTTACACTTTAAATGTAATAAAACGATATAACAAATATGCGTGCTATTTTCGTTTTGTATTAAAACCTACATTTGGCGAAATAACATTAGCATATCTCAGCGGCATGTAAATAATCTAATTTGTACCTATATTTGTTTCTGTCCAACTGCTTATGCATACTTGAGCGTTGCCTACAAAAATATTTTTTGTTTTTTATTACGCCGTAGAAGCTATCTAGACAGTCCAATATACTTTCTTCTTTTTTTTCATTGCGTAGGTCTCGAAAATGAACAAATAGGTCACCTGATGGTCAATGATCACTGCCGCCAATGAACATCCACAACGCTTTGATGATGAATGTGTTGCCGGCCCATCAAATCGGGAAGGAAGTGGAAAGGAGAAAGGAAGAGAATAGAAAAGGGGTATTGGGCATCCGGCAATCTCACTCACCGATTAAAACGCGACAAATTGACTGTCGCTTCACGTCGATCTTCTGTGAGACAGTGGTACCGCCCCGGACGAGCCTGCTCATTCATGCTGAGTCATGACTGACAACAGCATGGCTCCACCACTTCCATACACTTCTTCTCTGAAGAGAAATAATTCTGGTGCTGCCGCGTTTCGTTCGGTGAGTGAGACTGTGAGACTGCCGGATGCCCGATACCGCTTTCCTCTTCCCATTCTCTTTCCTTCCCGATCCCCTTCCGATCTGATGGGCCGGCAACACATCCATGATACGCTATGGATGTTCATGGGCGGCAGTGATCACTTACAATGAGGTGACCTATTTGCTTATTTGCCAGAACTACCTATGCAATAATAAAAGTTTGAATAGGCTGATACCATTGTGTCGTAAAAAACGACGTAAAGATATTTCCTATCGCGTTTCTTTCTTTCATGGATTGCCGAAAGAGGAAAAAATACTTGTGCTTTAAAAAAAATATCATTAAATGTTTCCATTTTCCCAACTTATTCGTTAGTGTGTCGCAATTAAACAACATAAATAAATAAAACCGAAAACTTAACGATGGCTTACTTAATAAAATGTTTATTTTTCACCACATCGAAAAACCAAAAGCCAGCGAAAATTCTTACAGAAAATAAAACGTTCATTACAAAGAAACAAAGTTAAATAGTTGATTTATAGCGCGGAGCTGACACTAATCGCATTATACCTCCAACGGTTACTGATACGCGTTAATAATTGGCAAAAAACCCATTTGGTTCACTCCAAACTAATACGATTAGTACGTGCTGGAAATAATTTTTCATCGAGCTTTCACGTAAAAACGAAAATGATTATTTAAAGGGAATCAGGCGATATTAATATCCAATCGTTTTTAAAAATTATTTGCCCGTTGGTTTTCGTTTAAAACTGTATACTTCTGTTGGTATTTCAAAATTTAGAATTAGAACCTATAAGTTTTAGCCAGAAGCTAAATGCCTTAAAATGCAATGAAGCTAAGTTAAAAATTATAAATATAACCCTAAAAATAAGCAAACAAACCGTAATAACGACGTGAAAATCTATCAAACGATTAGATGCTTTTACAGCTATTATCAAGAAATATAGAATTTCTGAACTCAACCTTGCAGTGAATCCAGCTGATGCCTTTCACAATAATGTATTTTTAAGTATTTATTAAGCTCTCGAGTGGTGCAAAGGCAGCGGTTTTCCGATATCTTTGAGTCGCTAATAATCTCGCTCGCCACTGCATCTTACTAAATAATGAATGAACCGTGGGCAACTAACCGATTTCGATTCAAAGAAATCAAACGGTACAAAAAATCAACTTGAAAAGTATGAATTTGGATTGAATAGCATGCTGAAGTGGTTGGTACCGTTGCGTTAAAGTTAATTTCATTCTGTAAATGTACACTTATATTCTATGTTAGTACAAGCCGTCTTAATTGGCTCTCTCTTTCTCTCTCTCTTCAGTTATAGCAAGTTCACTGCTGAACATAGGCCTACCCCAAAGATCTTCACATCGACCTGTTGGAAGCGGCCTGCATCCAGTGACTTCCTGCAACCTTAACTAAGTCGTCTGTCCACCTACGGACCAGTACGATACACACCATGTATTTAATCGATTTATTTAAAAACGTTTAAACCAAACCAATTACTTCGTCTTCCATTCAACCTCGCATTCATCATTATACCAAAAAAATCAACATCACACAGCGTCTGAATGAAAGCGAGCTAATATTTTGTTCCGTTTGTAAGCCGCGCTCAAATGTCCAATCTAATACGGACGTCGATACTAAACTGCCGCAATGTTGACGGCGGCGCGCCAAGTTAATCTATCAGACTAGGGGCATATTTCATTGAAGGGTCAAACGTCACTATTCTGAAGCAATCGATCTGGCGCGACGCGACGTGTCGTGTCCAGCGGAACTAAGCTCGGCGCAAACGATCGAACCACTCGCGTTTGGTGCGTGGTTTGTTGTTTTACTATCGTGAAAACACGGTTATTTTATAGTTCTAAATTGTTGCATACATAGTCCAGTACATCGCGTGGAAATAAATAATACTGAAAATTCACAAGTATGTCCTGGCATTCGAACTTGCGTCTACCATCACGGTATATCGCGTCCATTTCCCAATAAGCTACTATGCACTAAATCAGTTGTGAATAATTAATAATGCATATTATCCTTAGTAACTGTATGTTTTGCATACTATCAAAAGCTATTCATTTCAGTATAAAATGATTAGCAATTGTCGGAACTCTATCATGAATATAATAAATAAAATGTGACAATGCCTCATGGATTATAATATTATGTTACTAGGTGCTTGATAATGATGCGGGGCTTTAGATGCATTATCAGTATAAGTAATGTTTAATCCAAGTGGCCAATCTAGACTTCCAAAGAGATAAGTAATTATAGGCTTCAAACAGTCTGCGAATTTATACTGTCAGGATAAATGGCTGCGATGCACCCGTTGACAAACGTACATACCAACGATCAGTAATAACAAAAAATTAAGAGTGAAGGCTTCACGTACTTTTCAAGGCTGGGAGGCATTTAAAACTAGTCACCAAACCTGGTTGTTCCCCAATCTAAATTGTAAAATAAGGTATAATAGGGTAAAATCAGTACATCAACAACTAAATTACGATCCCATCAGTTATCCTAAAACGTTTTTTCTGGTCCGCTCGTGAGAGGACGGCCTTAGCAGCCGGATAGACGTGGAATCGATACAGAATAGGGGTGCAGATTAGCGCCCGCCCGGAAATACGTCATTCTTTGCGGGCGAGAATTATTAAACTGTCAGCTATTGACATGTTTCTTGTTATTGGCCGCCGCTCTGCAGTTTTGAAATTGTCCCTCGTTTTTGTGACTGCCAAGAATGGACTGCATATATATTTTACATTGCATGATACGTCATATTAAATGTTTTTTACATTCACTTATGCACTCTACTTAATATTAACAAATTACAGGGTTTATTTTCAGTATTATGATTACAATATTAATTAAATATAGATTTAAAATTAGGATCTGATAGCACTGACATTTTTTTATTTGATATTCGTAATTAATTATGGGTATTTTAGGCGATATAGTAAGTACATTTCCGAATGGGTCGACGTGAATCATAGCTAATAGTAAGAACCCAAATCATTCTGTACTGTCAGGAACCTAATGCCACCATGTCTGTATTTCATAGGAGTAGACTGAGACAATCAATCCCTATTTTGCACGATCCTTTATCTATGTTTATCAGTCTCTTATTGTTGCTTCAGAATATAAAGTTATAAATCAGAATGTAAAGTTCCTATAAAGTCATATAGCCCTGACCACAATTAAGGAAAATAAAACAGCTAAGTGGAAAAGAGGACGAATAAACTAGGTGATCCACAAATAAAATATTCGGTTTCAACTAAAAATTTGTGCTAAAGATCATCTACAAAGCCGTATTTACTGTTCCTACAAACCAAGCAGCGTTTATCTGAAGTGTTGAATACGAATCTTTTGAATCAGCTTACGTGCATTTTCCTATGTAACTAGGAACTATAAATTCTTCTTCATTTTATCGAATAGCGTGGGGTCATTTATTCGCCTTATATTGGAGGACGTTGAACACCAAGCTAATTGAGTAAAGAAGGCAAACTGGCAATAACAGAGGAAAACGATTCCTTTAAGTAGTTGATATAATTATTACCTTTTTCGTGTACGATTGAGCTGCTTTTCCTTGATAAGATATTCGTTTTTTTTAATGGATGTTACAAGTTCAGAAAGTCAGAAGGATATTATGTGAACTCGGAATTTGAACAAACACACAAGATACGTTGTCTCCTATTAGTCTCCCGAGTATCTAAACCAATTGATGCTATTGGATGTTTGTAAACGATTACATAGTTTTCCAAAGCTCTTCCCTCTAATCGTCTGTTTCAAACTTACGTAGAGTTGGTATAAATTGTTTAATCAGCCTATCATGTATCCACTCGTATCGGAAATTACACATTTGCAAGTAAAATCATATTCCTCGAACCGAAAAACTAGAGGAAGTTAGAAATCAAACGCAGGATATCAAGATGTCCTATAAATTCTTTCTACCATTAAACTCTTCAACAAATTACTTTCGATCCTGCTCAATGCATTTGATATTCCTTTATGATTTATCCTTCTCTTATCATTGTACACCTTCTGTACTCAAAGTTTGTTGTGTGCTAGCGTACGATCCAACCATTTATATGGACGTTCGCACTCCTGACGCGATTCACGCCTCTCTAAGATGCATTCTGGAATTGGTAGTTTTTATCTCCCACTTGCATTTTACAGGCAATTCTTGTTGCAAATAAAGATTGAGCATGCTAGCTATTAAAATGGGTTTTTATGAACGGCATGCCTACAATATCGATGGGCTGGATCAATGATAATGTTAAACTATATTATAGGTGAGACTGGATCGCCACTGATTGATAATAACTATTAATGTTATCTTTATCAGCTAACATTAGTATTATGTTAAAAAGATTTGTATATAAACATATAAAATACCTTTAACTGTAATGGCATTGAACAAAGATCTTGTAAAATAACAAACGAAATTGAGTGGAATTCGATTTGCAATAACTATGAATAACCAATAGCACAAAGTATCAATAATGGCTTATCTAGAGTTTAGAGATATCACAAATGCAATAGTTATTGATTTATTAAATTCAATGAGTCACTGCGACCGAACAAAGATCTCATTAGAATATAAATACATACATATATAAACTCACGCCTTTTTCCAAGAATGGGTAGGCAGAGGTGCAGCCAGGACACCCACGTTTCGCCTTATATTTTCCATCCTACAATGTGATAGGGGGCGAGCCTATCGTCATCGCCCGTATTTTTCCGGTTTTAAACGAGATCTAATCCATCCACATTTACATACAGGCTGAACCCGAAACGCGCCACACTAATGAGTATTATTAAGACAACAGGGTTTCCACTATCCCGCAAGGTAGTCGCTATCCACAGGCATACGAATATCTCAACAACTCGTATGGCAATTCATCAACCAATACGAATGTACTAACAAAATCAGTATTTACCTAAACAGACGTCTCATTAGTAGACTGCCTCGGCGGCGCAGTTGTACTACGGTATAATTTTAAAGCTGAGGTATCGGATTCGAGTCCCAGGTCGTGAAAAGTGATATTGGATTTTTGTATTCATCAGCCCGGAGTCAGGAATTTGTGCCCGATATGGCGGTAGGCTCGCCTCCCTATCACATCGTTGGACGGAAAATACAAAGCGAAAGGGTGTCCTGGTATTACCTCTGTCTAACCCTAGGAAAAAGGCGTGAGTTTATGTATATAGGTACGTCTCATTTGTTTTTCCCGACATTATCCTCATTTGTTCATTCTAATTGCCGTCGCGAAATATAGCTGTGTTTACGCAGCCTCACGCACGATTACGTTTGGCAGGTTGTAAGCACGCCATTGATGTGAAACAGTGATGAATAGGCGTAATCTAGATGTCGAGCCAACCGGTCTCAGCTGCATCGATCATGCTGCCTCTTCTATTAAGTTGTAAGTTGCTTTAATATTTAATAACGAGATTTTGTAAAATTCTTTGTTTGGTTGTGCTGTATTGTGCTCTAAGTATCTAAAGGATTGTTGTTTATTAGATGAGTGAGAAAAATAAAAACATTTTCGTAGTTCATAGATAACACCATCAGGTATAAAATGGTCACTGATAAAAGCTAGCAAAATATATTTATTGAATTAAAAATAATACCTTCCAACCAAACATGTATCCTAGAAACTGACTTAATAATAAGTAATAACCAAAACATACGAGACGCTCTAATAAGCAACCAATGATTGAAAAGCTTTTGCGCCATATGTATAATCTGTATCTAAGTAAGCCATTTATTTATTTCGGGACGCAAAAACCAACTCACTAAACAAGGAATCTAAATGCAGGGTAATATTACGAAGAAATCACTCCATTTTATCTAAGAATATAAATCCATGCCTACACAGGTGTCAGCTTTTAGGAATAGCCCCGAAAGCTTAGGGAGGCAATACTACCACCTACAATTCGCCGAGCTTATTTTATCGTATGAGCCAATTACCTTCCATTATTTTATCGTCCTGAACTCAACTTGATTATTTTGTAACATGTACGTACATTTTTATTGCTTCAGGAGGTGTAGGCTTAATTCCCTTTTATTATCTTCGGTTGGAATTTTTTACGACTCTTGAATAACACCGGGTATCCGACAGACTCAAAAATTAAAGCCAAAGACCCGAAGTTATCCTCGAAACTTTTTTTAGATATTAAATTTCCATCAGGATCGTTGCTATCTCATGAAATTTTTCTAGGTTTGTAAAAACTTTCGCACGGGTAGTAGGGGGTTGCGTAACTAGTTTTTAAAAATGAACGAAAAATTCTGAGAACGTTCGATTGCTGTTTTTGGACGTCTAGTTTTTTTATTATAATATGATTTTCCAGCATATATGCCTTCCTTGTGTTGCGATTTACACCATAGCTATTGCGGCCGCGTATTATTATAATAATTTATTGTTAAAGGTACAGTTTCAGATAATTATAGTTTAATGTTTGTTTGACTTTTTTATCTAGGGGAGGGTAGTTTGTCGGTTGCCGCGCGCTGGGTACGTCGTCATTATTGAGAGTTTCGTGCGCGTTTCACAAACATGGCGCTCGGGCCGTCGTTCCGAGCTGTATTCGCCTAACTCATTCAGCAATTGTGAACTATCTGGTGCTAAGTTGTTTTAAGTGGGTGCTTATACAACCAGTGTCGTTGTCGGCGATTATCCAGCTTCAGGACCGAGGCTTCAGTGAGTTAGCTTAACGTTATACCTTTCGGCTGGCTTATCGGCCAGTTCGTTTCAGTGTTGCCCCTTTGTGTGCATTTCGGGCCGCGGAGTGCTTACACGTCAGTATTTATAACTACCTCATTGTTTAACAGATAATTTACTGTAAAATACGGCATCCAATTCCCGCATCGGATAATTTAATTAACGTAAGATTTTCCTAATCCAGAAAATACGTAATAATATCCTTGGCAAACAAAACTGAATGAATCAAAATTTACGAACAAAAACACAATTAACAAATTTCGTTATAAAAGTTATATATTCCAACATATTGGCCGTAAGTCATCCCTATGTATCACTCCATATATTTTTGTAGTAAACCGACGCGCCATAGGTAACACTGACGTGAAACTCGTAACATGAATATTAATTAATGATTTGTAGTTGTCTAGTCCAGCTGTTTGTGATTTAGGGTGTTATGAATGTTCGTAATTTGCGTCTACGTCTGCGTGATGACCGACGTGACCTCCAAAAGTTCGCCAGTCAGCCCCGTCTAATTAATCCCTGTTCATTATCCTCGAGAATTGTGACCCTATAAAGCTACAGTCCTTTAGGATGGCAGGACAATTTTGTTAGGATATTTTTACGGTATTTGTTGTGTGAATTGATTTTGTTGTAACGCTCTAATCGTCATTTGTATAATATCTAAGTCAAAAAATTACACTTAAAGTAAGGTTAATTTAGTTACAATATAATGCCTACTTCTACAATTCTGTACATTCAACAATCACCATAAGCATTTCGTATTATATCGTCAGTAGCAAGCATTTTTATGAGGCACTTTTTTAATATATTTGCAATTTGCTACGCGCAAGTTAACATCATTCATATAAAATAATTACTATCACGAAACGCGTTCGTAACGCCGTGCCCAAGGCAACAATTAATAAATATTTAAATTAACATTCATTTACAGTAAAGAAAATAAAAATCCCAAAAAGTTCCACTAAGAAAATAAGAGAAAATTTATTCAGAATCGACACGAGATCCAACTTCAAAATTCAATTTGATATTTGCATTTTCAGATTTAGAATATGTGAATTTATTTCCAAATCCCATTTCGCTCAAATAACAAAATTCAAACTGTATGTAAATCAGAAATAATAAAATAAACTCGAGATGGTGAAGAAAAGTTTGCTTATTTACAAAATAGCTAAGACGCGGCCTTAATAATTCAATGAGAAGAACGTGCGGCTGTGTTACGAATTACTTACGAACTGTACTTCCCTCGAAACCAATATTTTCATACATAATATTTTCTCATTAAAGATAATTTTATAGGTTCTTCAATTATCAGTTTTTATAGAATGTTACTAAAATACTGCCATCCATAATTATATGCCAAATACATATTGTTATAACGTACTGGACAATTAATGTGTTAAACTCAAAAATGGACCTTTTCTTTGACATACCGATATGATTTTGTTTACAATTTATATTATTTATATTTATACCAGATTTACCTATGGTCTGTACATAAAAAAATCCTGTACCACCAAGATAAGTCGAAAACGAACTCAAAAAACCCACTATACGTTACCCTACTCAGTATTTCACCAATGCGTCGACAATATGTACCTGGACCGCACAAAATTACATTCAACGAAGTTTTTAACATAATCACGATAAAGTGCCTACGTGGACCACCTGATTGCTGTGAAATATTGTCGCGACGTACAGCAAACTGAATTTACAGCTTAAACTTTATTCGCTCGCCACTTTACTAAGCTCGTGGACGCAGGCAGGACTTAAATCGAATAAACGTCAAATGTGGTGTGGCCGGGTTGTGCGGGAATGCCACGGCACGCGCCGGCAAAACAAGAAACATTTAATTTCATCAACTATTTGTTTCCACGTGTCCACCTCAAGCGTGGCCCCCGCAACGAAAGTTAAAACGCTAACAAGTTGCTTGTTAGCTTAAAAATCTCGACCGGTTTGACTTCAGCTCGGTGGCTTTATAATGGAGCGAATTTCAAATCGAATTTGGGTTAATAACGGCAACTATTGGTCAAAGTGTATCGAAGCTGATCGTCAAAATTCTTATAAATTTCAGACTTCTGTTTCAAAATGCCATTTGCCAAGTCATTTAGTTTCAATTCCCCTACACTTCCCATCGATCTAAAATCTGTCCCATCTTAGATTTATTTTCACTGCTCCTTTCATTTTACTGCGACTATTTCATTACATCTCTAGCAGTGACTTACCAAAATGGTCTTCATTCACGATTCTATTAACATTACCGTGTACACTGAATCAATAAACTTGATCGTCAACTACTAAAAATCCACCGTGGAGTTAGGTTAAGATTTAAACAGCGAAATTTTAGAAACGTTCTGCCTAAGCAGCTTTTTTCTAACACCCTTTATAAGGAACGTGTGCTATCTTTTTACATTGTGACTACTGGTATCTGCGTCTAAAGGTAAATGCCATACCGCCCATATTTACTCCTAAAATCTGAATATTTTTAATCCCACACACGATATCACAAATTGAAGGGTGATTAATTCGTACTCCGACATGTTATTGTACAAGTCTTCGGCAAGGGGAATTGCCAATCAGGACGTATTCATAACGCACCCCGCACCCTTTGATGAGAGATTTTTTATACCACGATTTCTGACGACCTTATTTTAATTGATTTTTTTAATTAAAATCCCTGTTTTGAATGTTGGGAAATAAACACCGAACGGAAAATATATTATTTCCGGTCGGTTTTGTTGATTTTGTTCGTCTCGGTTTCGTTTTGAAATATTTTAGGCTCTGATTTTCTTATGGCATTCAATTGTTACTTTGCTGAAGAAAAATCTATAAATTAAATTTCATCCTTAGCCATATGATTTTTACAGTGTATCACCCAAAGATTTAATATTGATATGTATGTGTTTAGCACCATGCATTTATAAATATCTTACAATAGTAACGGCTCCTTTATCCAATTTTATAATACCATGAAATATTTCTATCGCTAAAAATCATTATAAAAAAACATTATTTATTCATTACTAGCGGCCCAGCCTGGCTTCGCTCGGGTATAGATAGTTTTTGAGTCCAGTCCATATCATTTTATATTTAAAATCAACATTAATTTTTTTGGGATAAAAAGTAACCTACGCGTTAATCCAGGGTGTCAGCTACTCCTATGCCAAATTTCATCATAATTAGCATACATACAAACTTTCGCGTTTATGATATTAATAAGGATTCTTTTATATAACCCAAAAAAACATAAAACAAAGCTTACCTACTATTATACCTATGTATATAATTTGTAGCATTTCAAGAACAGATATATAATTAAAAAGTTCAAGACAGAGTTACTTTCGCATTTATAATATTAGAAAGGATTTTACCATATTTTTTTAAACCATTCTACTATTGCATATCAATTGCATCTGACCACATGTCAAACTCTGCCTTCACTGTTTTAAACTGTACTGAAGTTATATTAAATTTATTTAGTTATTGTTACAACAACAGCGATTTTTTACTTTCATAATAATAAAGTTAGTTCCGTTTATGCATGCGAGTCGTTAACCGCAGCTGGCACTTAGTGGTCTTACACTATCCGTGAAAAATCAGTTAAGTTTTGAGTTTGAACTTAAACTTATGAGTTTTAACCTATCTTTCCTCGTCTCTTGACAGGTACGAGTGACTGCGTATTTCTCAAGTTAAGTTTGAAAATAATGAGTATATTTACGTTATTTTCTGACTGTCTCTATGAGTATGTTTATGTAGGGTCAGCATATAAGTTTTCAGCTATTTTGAATAATGATTTGGGTTATACATTTATGACTATCAGCTGCTATCTGTGTGACAATACACGATTAACAATTGAACAATTGAAAGCCTCCGTGGCGCAATTGGTTAGACGTAGGCTGTGAAACAAAAGGCCGCGGTTCGATCCCCGCACTGAGACAAATGTTTGTATGAACCACAAGTATTTGTTTCGGGTCTGGATTTTGTCAGATCGAAAATTCTCTCATTGTTTCTGATACCCACAACACAAGACCCCATCTAAGTGTGTGGGAACTAGCTATATGACTGTTTAATAATTTATTTGTTTAATAATTGTTTTTGACTCCACTTCACATCACATGGTTAAAAGATGTTTTATACCTTTTCAATTCTCACGGAGGACACCAGTTCTATATTTAAGGCCTTATACAGTATCCTTACGAGACTTCCTACGCTTAATTTCCCGTTTTTAATTTACCAAAAATAACCGTTTATTACAAGAAATCACTTTAAACATTTTACCAAAACAAATGAAAACCAATTAAATCTTACCAAACAAAGGCGGAATGTCATCTAAACATTTTTAAAAGTTTAACCACAAATATTTATACACCGTATATCACTCAAGAAGTTGAAGCGCTCGCAGGAGTTGCACGAGAACATCATCGTTCAATGAGAAATTAATAGTAGTTTCCTGGAATCTTGGAAAATTCCCGCGACGAAGCTTTGTACTGAAATTAAAACGATGGTTGTGGAAAAATTGCGATTCTTAATATGTAATTGTTAAGAGCTGTGTAAAATGTATATTGAAAGTTTTTACATTGCTGCCGCCTGTCGATGGAAATGGCTTTGGAATTAGTTTGTTTATTATTCAAAATTTGTGATGTGACCCAATATTTTTCTGGTTTATATTAGCATACATACTTACAAAAATTCACGCCATTTTTAGAAGGGGTAAACAGAGGTGCTACCAGGACACCCACATTTCGCCTTGAGTGCTCCGTCCCACGATGTGATAAGGGGCAGGCCTTTCGCCATATCAAACACAATTTTCTGACTCCGGGCCGGTAATGAATAGGAAAATCAAATATCACTTTGCCCGACCTGGGATTTGAACCTGAGACCTCATTGTTATCGTACTGTAGTACAACTGCGTCACAGAAGCAGTCGAGTTATTATTATCAATATTGAAATAAAGGGACTTGTTATTGGGAATTTACATTTGATACAATATATTTTAAGCCTTTGGATGTAGGTTGCTTCTAACTAACCGTGGTGGTCTTATTTAGTCTTACTTGGTCCTATCTCACTCATGATTTTGACAATTAGCCTCCAAAAATATTGCATTAATCTTAAATTACTCGAAATTAATTATGAAATACACACAAGTGAACAAATAAATTGTATACTTAATTTTCTATAGCCCAATTTCGCTAATGGCTCCGCATGAACAAATCGATTTCGGTAACTCAATTGTTTGTTCAAAAACACAATACACTTGTTCCGATGTCGCAAAGCAGCGTAATTAAATTTACCTTTGTAAATGCTACGTACAAATTAAAAATCATACCAGGATGTCATGAAATGTGAAATTAAAATTTCCATCAGTGAAACGTGAACAAAAAGGATATTAACGGCCAAATGATGCTGCAATGAAATTTAATTTTGCAAGCCACTTTTACGTAGGTACTTTTCGTTGGCGTGTTTATAATACAGAACTGAATCTGCAAAGCGGATAAATATTTCTATACATATAAAGCCATATTTTTTTATATATTATGTTACTATGGTTTCCCAATGCAGGGTAAAGGATAAATAAATAGTAAAAATATTATTTTATATACTTAACATAATATATTACCGGTGTAGAAAACATCAGCTATAATTGGTTTATTGAGATGTTCGTTAAAAATAGGTATTTTCCTGCTTCCTACAACACACAAAATCGTTCGAAGAAATGATCTAATACATTGGAGCATATTTCTGTATTAAATAAAGTTAGAGCAAGCTTTATCTATAATGTTCCCAATTTTCCTGTGGGAGTTATCATAGTCAAGGCAAATGCAGTATCGAGGGATAGTTAGCCAAATAACAGAGAACAATGGCATAACTGTTTAGTATATAAAATTTATATATGGAATGTTTTTATATACTGGCACAATAATTGACTACAATGAACTTGATCTGCCAACTAGCACTAGACCAGCGTGGTGGACTATATGGTCTAACCAATCTCAATCGTACCCTCGATTTTTGAGGGCCGTGCCCTGCAGTGGGACATATATGGGCTGGTACAGACACATAGTGAACTAAATAGTAAGTACTACAGCGTCATAAAAGACTTAATTGATCTTAATGTGGGGTCAGGACTATGTATGTATGTGACTGTTGGGTGTATTTATTTATTTATTTGGTTAAAGACACCATCACAGGGCGGGAAACGCACCGATGTCCATCCACGGGACCACCAGCGTAAAATAATTACTGGTGTCACTAGTTAGGGGTTTAAATGTTTCTCATCTCACAATTAGGGCATAATATGTTTCAATACCAGCTTAAGATTCTATGGGTGTCCACAATAGATGTGGGTTTACGCGCTCTGTCATTAAACTTAGCCTATCCAACTATTTCTCAAAAAACTGATAAAGAGAGATTTAGCTACCTACCCAGAGCTCGAGTTGAAATACATTTCACTTCCTGGTGGTAGGTCTCTCATATGTGAGAGGCAGCCTGGGTAGGTACCACCGCATTGTCTATTTCTCCCGCTAAACAGCTGTGTAAATGCACTGTTGTGTTCCTGTTTGAAGGACATTGCAGCCAGAGTAACTACTGGACATAATGAGACTTAACATCTTATGTCTCAGGATGGCGAGCGCAGTGGAATGTCAAGCATTGATTTGTAATTTATGGTGTTGTTTGGTTTTACTACTGTCCATGAACGGTCGTATCGCTTACCATCAGGTGAATGGTTTGCTCGTCTCGCCATTCACTGCAATAAAAAAAAACTGACCGGCTTATTATACAATTTATTAATTTACAATCTACAGCATTAAGCCGTTTCTGTTTTTCCGAATGCTATGACTCGTCGTTCAAAAGAGGCTTAAAGATAGTATTCTCGTAACGGTAGGCAGCGACCTAGCTGTTCTAAAGCTCTGGCATTGCGAAGGTCCATGAGCGGCGGTGACCGCTTACCATCAGGCGGGCCGCATGCTCGTCTGCCTGGTAAAGGCAAATAAAAAAACACATAGCATGTAATATAAAACTTCATTAGTAAATATAACTTTGTATAAAGGTCTGATCATTTATCTCAAATGCAAAATGCCAGATGTGTGAGTGGCTGTTTGCACGTCATATAAATCACGTCAAATAAACCATTAGCGTAATTTATAAGTAGAGAGCTCATGTTAAACGAAACATTCCACTTACACAACCAGAATGTCTAATAAAAATGTTTTTATGTGGGCCTTAAGGTTGGTTATATGGTGAATTATTCTATTAGTTGTTGATAAGGTTTTAAATTAAGATCAATCGAATTTGGGCAATATAGAACAAATGTGTGTGTGAAATTACGACTGTTAAATAAAATTACATAAATTATTTTTGAGATTACGCTAATATATAAGATCAAGCCTGTTACTGCCAAATGGGTAGATAGAATGATCACTAATGCCAATAACAAATTATCTAGCATGTGTCCATCCTATGATGTAATAGAGGACTTGCATATGGCCACGCCCGGCCCAAATTCTAACCCAGAAAATTAATATGAGAATTTCGTAAGAGAAAAACAATAATCGACAATAATTGACACCAATACAAATATTTAGAATACGAGTAGAGTGGAAAATAAAAGTGGTAGCGCCTTACCGTAAATTGTACAGTTTATCAACAAACCAATGCAACTGATGGTAGTTGATCACCGGTCCCCATAAAAGCCTACAATATTTGAAAATCGTACTTGGTAAGACAATGAAGGGAATATGGTAAATGTTAGGTTCTGGCTACTCGCAACGCAGCTGTAAGACTGTTATTTTACGTTGACTCTACCTAACACAGACCTACCATCACAGCAAATATCATATCTAAATCTGGCTACTTTTGGTTTAAACTAATTGGTAGAAAATGAATAATCTAATATATTTGCCGCATTGCATCACTAGTGTGAATAAGCCCTTATGAGTTATTTGTAGGGCCTAAACACCGCGCATCTTCCTCCATAACGATAATTTTATCACATCTGGGACTCGCAGATTTGTTATTTGCAACCTTTGCCCTTAATTACCTGCCGGGTTCTGATTACGTTTTCATGAATACACACGGTAGAGATACAAAACAAAAAGCTATCAATGCTTTTTTTTATGTTTGGCCAACTAGGATTAATTATTATTATACAAATCATACTATGTTGTCATATTTTTTCTAATTGGCACATTTCAGCTGGTCTACTCTTGATAAAATTCTTAATTTAAAATTTTGTGTTAGAATCGAAATCTTATCATTCTGGATCCATTCTACGTTGACTAACTGATGCACCTTTACATTTGAAGAAGGTAAATTCTAAGTTGGTGTTGTATGAAATAGGTAAATTTTAAATTGGTTTATGAATTAGTTTAAAAACAAATGCGCAGACGAAATGTATGAATATTTCAGCGTGCACCAAAAATATTTCGTAGGTCCATCTCCATCTTTCCATTGTGAGCTGTCGTCATTTATTTGAATGGAAACTTTGCAGAATTTCGGAGCTCTTTCTTTTTATTATTTACAGCAAAAATTATACCAATATTTTATGAACAATTTTTAAATATTGTAAAATTTCTTACGGTCTTATTTCCGAAATTCCGTGGGCTTGCCGTATTTTACTTTTTTTAATGCAAGTTTTCTTAAGATATTTTCTATCCGGCTAAACGTTAACTAGTCTGCGAAATACTCCAACACAGGCTGTAAAATTATTTGATTTGAAAACCATAGATAATACCAAAATGCAGTCTGATAATAGTAGTTAGATAACAGCTTTGTCACGACTAAAGAAAAACGTCGCATTTTAGCAAACAAATCTAATACTACATTACATAATGGGTCCACCATTCGCAACGAAGTATCGAACTTAATTTCGATAGTAACTTCGCATCCACTTCTAAAATATCTTGCGATAATACGTCAAAGCCGTCAAAACTAGCGAACACTCGAGACCAAACTGTCGTCTGCATCTTTGAGATAAAACCTTGTGTGGTGTGTTTTGATATTTTCCTTCCCACTGGTGAAATTCTACGAGATACTATGCTCAAAATGAACTAGAGCATTCGGTAAAATTTAAATAAAGCCAGATATGTAGGAAATAGAATAAGGCAAATGAAGATGGTAATATAAAAGCTAAGAAAATGGCCGAGAACATTTAATAGGAAATTTTGTTTCCAAACATTTTTGGTACTTAGAAAAATTATGAGAATGTTGAAGATTAGGCGAAGTCGAAACTAGTTAAAATAATGCCAAAGATAAAGCTATAAATATTTGAATCTATTAGTTTTTCCCCACAGATAGATTTTAATACAATCCACATTCCGAAAACTATAAATAACCACGCTTAAATACGCCAAACAATAGATATTGCCAAAAAAATACTGAGTGGGATATTTGAACTCATCAAAGATCTTACAGCTGCTATCAAAGCAATCGCTTTAACGTTAACAATAAAAGTTAAGTGGCGCGGTTTAATATATTTTGTATTTTGATAAATCTTAGATGATTTTAAACGAACCGATCGATTTTGAAAACATAAACATTTCTTAAATAAACCTAGGAGTCGTATTTCTGAAGCATGTAATGTATTGAAGAAAGGTCACAGGTGTGGGTCACACATTTTTACTTCTACCCGTTTTTCTATTTAGTAAATAACCAATCGAAAAGTATTTTGCGTGTCACCAATGTCTTTGCCTTTTTAAGATAATATCCAATGCTATACTATCTTTTTTCTGACTCAGCAAAGTGATGAATACCATGCCGTCTATCTAGAGTATCGGTTAGTAACAATCATATTCTGCCATTTCACACAATTACACGCAAACTTCTTCATTCTACGACAGAAGTTTATTAGAAAGTATACCACAGGTACCAGCGACCTGTTCCACAATTGGACCAACCTGTCATTGGAGGCTTGAAGATAAAACGCAGCCGCGTGACAGTTTCATTTTCACCTCGCCTGACAACCGCAGGTGCATCGTTGTACAATATGTCAGGCGAAACTCATGACGTCTCATATATCAACGGCGCTGTGCGTTTACAAAATAACCAGCCATTGTTGGAAATGTCTAATCTTGTTTCGAGCGTGGTATTATTTTGTGTTCGATTATTTTTAGTTCTTTTTTTTGTGACTTAATTCCAAACAAAAATAAAAAAGAAAATATTACCAAATATACAGCCCAAGTTAAGAAGTAAAGGCTTAGGCGACCAATTCTAAAGCAGACACCGGAGAGAGAGGACCCAACGACTGAATTTCATTTAAAGGTAAATAAAGTGCCGGCTAAACCGACCATTCACTGATAATAAGTAGATCATTTTATTTATCGCTACTTTCACGCGTGTTTATAACTAGTATTATGAAAGAAGAAAGAACTTAGTAATAAATATTCCTTCTTCTTGAAGGCCCTTGCCTCGTTTCGTAAAATATGTGCTATAGATCAAGCTGCAAAGAAACCCAAAAAATATCCCATTTCAGTCACAGTCCGGCAAAATTCAACCAATTAGTCATTAATCAGGTAGCATAAAAAAGAGGAATTGAATCCCAAACATTTACATTGACTCTTAAAACAACATAGCAGACAGAAAGCATTGCTCATTAGTAACACTCGTTGAAATCTCACTTCCACTTACGGACAGCGTAATATCCACAAGAATGTTACTGGCCAGACAAACATACAGGTGTGAACTTGACATTTTCTCTCGCAAAAATATCTACGCATTATTTTCAGAAGGTACTGACTGGGATGTTTTTGTGGGGTTTCTGTGAATAGTGAAAAATAGTAGGCCTCACTATACGGATTTCGAGCATTAAAAAGCAACTTTAGTAAAATAAAGATCAGGTTCGTTAAGAAGCATAAGGTTTGTATGTTGGTAAATAGTTACCGCCCTTCATAAGAATACATAAAACTTGAGGGTAGTAATTACGTTACCGGTCTTTGATAGACAGAGTAAAGGATTATAAAAGAGAGCAAGAGATGTAGATTGCCGTGGCTTCTGCAATATCCCTAAGGAAATAGGCCTGACAGTAAGACAGTCAGACTATGTCTATTTATTTTGAAGCTTTCGTAGTAACGTTTTTCGATAAATTGTGTAAATTATCAAACTGTTCTGAAAATAACACAAGTGCAAGCGTATTATGTAAACAGGCATCGAAAGATTCTCAACAATAGAGAAATATTTCATGATTCCAGCAAATTATGAATGAGACCTAATGAATAACTTGACAGCGTTTATTACTGCAGTATCTGCATAAACAAAGTTCAGTATCTACATAAAATATTTTACAGCTTTTGTTTAGGGGAATTGCGAACTAATAAAATTTACAGCTATATTTTGTCACATTTTAGTGGCAATTTTGAGAGTAATATTTCTTTATTATCTTTAAAATACATTTAATAAACACGTAATTTGAAATTCTAATACAATACATTTATCAATTTGCTCTTTATAAGACACATTCGATTAGCCAAAACAAGTTATAGTCTTCTGCTTCATTCAATATTTTGATAGGTAATGGTAACAACAGTTTTCGTAACTGCAAATGCGAAATGATATTTATCACAAATCGTTCACACAGTAAAATATACAAGATAATTATTCTGTACATCCCTGCTGCCTTTACCCCTCCTCTAAAAAAAATATTGCGTGGTATTGTATCGGCCCATATAAGTCCCACTGCAGGGCACGGGCCTCCTCTACAATCGAGAGTACGATTAAGAGGGGTTATTCCATATAGTCCACCTTACTGAAAAAAAGTATGAGAAAAATGATTCTGAATAAAATAAGATGAGATCCAATTTTCTCCGAATACGTCCCAAACACAGAACATATTCTGAGTCATATGGAGTAGCAACGTTATTATTTGTCGAGATTATTTTCGGAGCAGTAATCTATCAGAGGAGGTGTGTGCACGTGTTACTCTTTATTAGGATATGATGGTTTGTACTTTTAATAATAAAATAATAATTATTAAAAAAAAACCTATGCTGACTAATGAACTTCTCTATAATCAAGAAATCGATTAAAAGATGATTCAAGTCGGTTGATGGACTTCACTTTCTATTGCTTTTAAATTTTTTTAATAAGGCACATTGTAGTTAGTTTGTCATGACCGTAGAAAACAGACATCGGAATACGTACAATAGTAAATGTCTTACTAGAAATACAAACTGTAGTATTGACTGTCAGCCTTTTCTAAGTAATTTCCCAAACTATCCCCATAAAATACTAACTTTGCCTAAGCACGATACAAATCCTCCGACTCGTATACAAAGTATGGAAGTTGAGACTAGCATTGTTCTCGTTCGTAACTTTATTTAAATATTTAAGTCGAAGTGACAATCTTGATAAAAACGCAAGTAGACTACTGAATATGAAACACGTCATTAAAAGGATAATAGTTTGGGTTTCATATTATAAGGATACGCATACATACAAACATACACAAACTCACGCCTTTTTCTCAGAAAGGGTAGGCAGACGTTCTCCTGGGAGCAACCAAGACACGTTTCGCCCTGTGTGTGTTCAATCCCACCATGTGATAGGAAGCGAGCCTATCGCTATACCGACCACAGATTTCTGACTCCGGGCTGATAATGAAAAGAAAACCCCAATATAACTTTGCCCGACCCGGGATTCGAACCCGAGACCACAGCTTTGTAGTCGTACCGTAGTACAACTGCGCCACAGAGGCAGTCATTCAAAACAACTGTAAAAAATAATACATGAATAAACTGAATGAAAACTAATGAGGTAAGGGAAAACTAATTAAGTAAACAAATTAACATGCTTTTTCTCAAAACTAATTTATTTGTGCAATATGTTACATTTTTCATCTGGATTTTCGCCTGTAACTTGAGCACAATCTTTTATTTTACTGTGGTAATGAGCAGGTTCATAGTAATTTTATATTTTTTTATTTATCCTTTATTGCACCATACAAAGAACCAATAACAATTAAAAAATAGCATATAAAAGAACAAAAGGCGGCCTTAACGCACTGGAAAATGTATTCCAAGCAACCTAGGCATCTTACTACTCTCTCTTCTCTCTCTTTTCAACCAAAGGAAGCCCATTACTGAACATAGGCCTCCACATTAACCTGTTGGAAGCGGCATCTAGCGACTTCCTGGAACCTTAACTAGGTTACGAATGCAGGAATCTAACAATCTTACTTCTACTTCAAATGAATCTTTTGCAGTAATCAAACTCAAGAAGGGCATAACGTACACCGGCGGTACACAATCGCCTCTAAAAGCAGACATTAAATTCTTCAACGTAGTATTTTTTGCAAATCCCTCAACGATCACAAAACAAGATATACCTCAAGCTGAATACACGATCCGAAGTTAAACGAATGTTTGTTTCAGGCAATATATTCAAACATTACAATTCTGTTCCCCGCCGCGACAAATTGTGTTTATTTCTCGTCTGACGAGTTGTCTTTATTGTTTTGTTGCCAGCATGGAATACTAATTGAAGGTAAGTATATGCTCAGGCTGAAGTTTTGTATCGAATCAAGTCACTTTTGTGGAAATATTAGTCTTGGATCTAAGGCAACGAGACATCATGCTTCATGAGAAACAAAATGTGATCTAGAAGTGTTGGCTTGTACTTTGAAATGACACAACCTCCTAACTTTTAAGGGTATAGGGTCCGAAAGTTAAATAAAATGTTAAGCACTTTATTTAATTTCTAAGTAATTTATGTGTATAATATTAAGACAACTATTTCAATGCTTTATGTGAGTAGCCAAATCAATCTTAAGGAGGACAGAGTTGTAAGAATTTCTCAATCATTAACAAATTTAATTTCACTATCGTAAACTAACCCAACTTCATTTTTTTGTATCTACCGAAGCCATTTTTTTACCTCATTGTTGTTTGTAAAATATTAACAATGTCTAATGGCCTCAGATGCTTTAATATTCTTTGAAATTAATATTGGATTTATAAAAGCAGATATTGCGAATAAAATCATTTTACATGCCCTTGTAAAATTAGTCCGTATATATTATAATTTGAATAACTGAAAAATCTAAAACCAAATTCGATTAATTGAAAAAGAATATTCTAATTAAAACCAACTAGACCGTGTTAATTTATACGCAAAAATATTTCAGAATAGAAAGCCAATTTAAATTTTGCTCGGGCCAATAATTACTCGTTTCGATTTTATCTCTAAAATCACAGCACTCACAAAAACAATCTGCATAACTTACATTTTCTATTTGTTTCGGGAATATTGAAATGGATCTAAAGGATATTGAATAAAATCATTTTTAAACGAATTACTAAATAAAACAATCTTCTTTTACCACGATACAAAAGTGATGTAATTCTATTGAAAAATAAAATAAAAAATAAATATTTTGTCAGTAAAACTTTTATCATAAAACCTTGTTTTTTGACCGACTTCAAAAGAGGAGGTAATCAATTCGACTGAATTTTTTTTTTTTTTTTTTGTATGTTTGTTACTCGGTTACGCGGGTATTAGGGAACCGATTTCAAAGTTTCTTTTTTGTCGAAAAGCATGATATACTAGGTTGGTACCATAAAAAATTGGTGAAGACCTGATGAATATCTTCGGTCCTAAAGAACAGAACTCTTCAAAATAGAACGGTACAGCTATAATTCTTTTTGCACCTGGTTCAGTATAAGTGTATTACTACAAAGGGGGGTTTAAAAGGGGGAAGGGGTGTAGGGGGGGGGGGGGGAAATAGATACTAATGTAAATACTCAATATCTCTGGCAGTACTTAAACGATTAAAAATAAACTATTTTGTCGACAAGTATGATATGTTAGATTGGTGTCATTAAATAATGGTGAAGACCTGATGAATATCTTCGGACCTGAAGAGCAGAACTCCTCAAAATTGAACGGTACAGCAATAATTCTTTTTGCACCTGGTTCGGTATAAGTGTGTTACTGCAAAGGGGGGGTTAAAAGGGGAAAAGCGTGTAGGGGGGGTTAGATAATAGATACAATTAATTTCAGTTTTCAATATAAAAGTTTTACTATAAACAGTAGGTGAAGAAGAGGGAGAGTGAGAGAAATAGATACGTAAATTACCGACGTAAACTAAGAGAATCCGACCTGGTCAGTGTCTAACAATAGCGGATATCATGATTTTTATGACTTACAATCTTCTCATAATTTCACAGCAATAATATCATGTTTGGTCTGAAGAATTCATAAATTTTAAAGACATCGTTTTGATTATATCATAATCACCTTTCTCATCATTACGATGCCTATCAAAACTAAAAAGGGACAAATAAAATAATTTTTAATAAAAAAATAAAAACCGACTTCAAAGTGCCACTACAAAGTAACAAATAATATATATTTCATCGTACTAGTACCCAATGATTAATGTTCTTATTGACTTGACTAGCTAACAAATCTTAAATACGTAATATTTTGAAGGCGGGTCGCTAAATATCAAACACGTATAAATTTAAGCAAATGTTACACCATTTGATATTACATGTAGATCCTGCAATGTTGGCTCAGAAAGGCACATAAGTAAATTAAACACAAATGAATATAATGTGCTAATCCTACGTGTAAATTTATTGAAGTTTTGATAGAATTTCTATGTGTCTTACATGTGTGTGGTAGCCTGTTGATAATTATCTAGATATGATCCACGAGACGGTTGACCACCGTCTCGGTTATAATTCCAGGGTATACACCTCCGGAATTATCGGAGTCACTTGTGTGTTGATGATACTCAATTACCAAACTCTTTAACAGTGATATATTTCAATCATAGTCAGGAAACCTGCATGACATAAAGGCCTTTAAGTACAAGAAAGGGTATGTTGTGTCCCATGCTCAACAGTGGACGATTACGGCCTGATATATTAAGGCAAATTAATATTCCGTGTAAATCTTGCGTGTTTTTCGCTATAATTACTTACACAAATTAATGTTAAGCTTAAGGCGTACATGTTCGGCACTTAGCGACCCGCCTTCAAAATATTACGTATTTAAGATTTGTTAGCTAGTCAAGTCAATAAGAACATTAATCATTGGGTACTAGTACGATGAAATATATATTATTTGTTACTTTGTAGTGGCACTTTGAAGTCGGTTTTTATTTTTTTATTAAAAATTATTTTTATCTAGTGGTTTGGCTTGCATAAGCAAATTCAATCAATTTCAGGAATTTTCACGGATAAAGTAACGCTATACATAAGATTTCTTAATTAAACTTTAAACGTGGTCGCTTCTTTCGTTGCATTGCATACATCTGTTTCTTGAACTTCTGAAATTAAACTAATCTACCAACTTTAATAACCTGTCTTAACAATAAATTAATTTGAATAGAAAAGATAATCAAAAACTTTCCACAAACAACTGAACTCAAGAACCAACTTAACACAAATATATTTTGTTTAAACAAAGATATTTCTTTATTTGGTTTTAAAACCAAGTATTTTGTATTCCTAATACAACTATTTTTATCTAATACAAAATGTAATTGTGACTGCGACTACGATTTTGTTTATATTGCTATTGCTATTTTCTCACTCCAAATAACATATATTAGAAGAAACCAAAAAAGAGACGTTACATATGCGAATTTGAGTAAATTGAAAAATAATTACAATGGAAAGAAAAAGTTTTTAAAGTAAAGTTAAATAAATAATGCACATCGAAATTAAGCAGTTAGATTAATGAATAAAGGCATAACATAAAAATAATATTTCACCAGTATAAAATATGTACTAGAATACAAAAACAGCCACGCAAGTAAGACTTCCCTTTGTGCATCATTATAACTAAAATTGACCAAAAGAGCGGAACATTAATGAGTTTTTCCATTCCACCCTTTAAGCGCTTGTGCAACACAAATGGGGCGCAATAAAGATAAGTTATCGAAATAATTCATTTTAAAACAGCGGTTACGGCTTTTAAATCTGATACGAACCGCGGCAAATATTAACAAAAGGTTGAGCATTAAATTCCAACTTGCATTTAATTATTATGGCCATCGCAGATCCAGTTATTGGGAGAGGTGGTAAATGAAGATTTTTTACGAGTTTCTTTATTATGGATGAAGTTGTGAACTTTAAATTGGCGCTGTTAACGTTTTAAGTGTTATTAAAATTATGCTGAACATTGTGTTCGTCGGTTTTGTTTGTAATATTGTGTAAGTTATTGTTTGCGGTTTATTAATATTTAGATTAACAAGTAGATTTTATTATCTTACACAGGCTAGAATGTCAACAATTAATACCTAAATCCACTTTTAATCCTTCCACCTGATGCCGACTGTTCTTATAGGCCGGCGATGCCACTATTTACAGCTTACAGACCTCAGTTAAAGTATAGTTCCTGTTAGTAAACCGCCCAGAGAACCAATGATGAAGGGGTGCCATAGTCCTTGTGTTAATTTTTTCGCATTGGCTTTGAAATCTCGACTCAGGCCACTGATGCCAAAATTGGCACAGAAAACACTTTCAACTTCTGTTCAACAGAGCAATTTAAACCAGACTTCCACACAATTTTCGTCCGACTTTTACTCTACAAATTAAAAAAGGATACTCCCAATAACATAAAAGTAAGCCCACATTAAATCAGGACAAACGGAAAAACCCGTTTAATAAGGTAAGTGCATTACACGTAATCGGATGTCGTCTCCGCGGTAGGCGGTGTCGCTCGTTGTTCGAACGCTCCGGTATCGCCCTGGGTGATTTGCATAACGCCACGCGGACAACGTTTTGGCGTCAGTTCAGCTTGTAGCTCATTAGCATAACTGCTCAATTATTTTGTGCGGAATAGTCACTTTACAGACAAATTTTGGTTTTGCGCTACGTTGCCCGCTCTATTGAGCGTTCTGGTTTATGTATCGTATGGAATATGTTGTATGGCGATTGGAACTCCAACACGTATAAATGCACGCATTGTATATGCACTGTTGTGTTCCGGTTTGAAGGACATTGTATCCAGAACACCTAATGGACTTAGAGAGACTTAACATATTTTGTCAGGATGGCGAGCGCAGTGGAATGCCAAGCAATGCTTTGTAATTCATAGTGTTGTTTGGTTTTCTACTCTCCATGAGCGGTCGTATCGCTACCATCAGGCGAATAACATGCCCGTCTCGGCATTCAACGCAATAAAAAAAGTATAGTCTTGTTGAGAGTGGACGCACTGTGACATTCAGGGTTTTTTGAATTATAACAGACAGCAGCATTTTCTATAGATACGTAGACAGTTTTATATATTGTTAGTGAATTAGTAAAATGAATAATAATTAATTTGATATGATTAAGCGAACGAAAAGCTTTACAGATTTATTTATGGATTATACGATGACTAATTTATTTTTAACTATATCAAAAGTATTGTAGCTCACCCAACAATTAACAGTATGACGATCGATAGGGAAATTAATACATGCAGTATTAATTGAGTTGTCTTTGAACTGTGGAAAAAGCGTAACTGTCGAAATACCGTCGCTATTTGTTTTCTTATTGTAATAATACGATAATTACTGGCCAATTTTCAATTACAACCTCATTTTGACTACACCTTATTCGACTATCAATTAATTCGATTTACTATTCATAATTAAATCACTAGAACTACATATTGCAGATAAATGCTCCATATCAGTTCTATAAATGAAGCTTTTAGTACATTACATCTGTACAATTCCGATTACACGTCGTGAAATTATGAATGATTTTCACAGTCGTACGTACTTTCCAATAATGCCAATGTTAATGTTCTTGCCACAAAATCACATCCATGGATGATACTAATTTTATTATAACCTATATTAAATTATGCGCGTAATAGATAGTAACTACATCATAGGTTAAAATTAATATGTAGCCTTGTTTGAACCAAGCGAATATTTTTATTTATTTATGCAGTTTTCCCATCGACTGATGGTAACTGCAGTGCTGTCTAGATGTAGATAGTATCGTCGGTCGATACAATAATGCCAGCCAGCTCGAAATTAATAATTAAATAAATAAATACACCCAATAGTCACATAGTCCTAACCCCACACTAAGAACCAATCTCGTGTCGTGGGTATCAGACATTGTATGTACATTGGTTTCAGAACCAAACACACACTTATTTTACTATGATTGCCTGTAAGGTATATTGATTATATCTACTTTAGAATGATAACAACAAGGAAAACGATACCCAC
Organism: Deilephila porcellus; assembly: GCA_905220455.2. Taxonomy (NCBI): domain Eukaryota; kingdom Metazoa; phylum Arthropoda; class Insecta; order Lepidoptera; family Sphingidae; genus Deilephila; species Deilephila porcellus. Next base: position 8,834,675 of record LR999986.1, on the reverse strand, counting down.
TAGATTTCCAAACAAAATAAAATACCGCAATAAAAGTGAGTTCGTGAAACGTCGAAACGAATCAACATTGTCCATTAAATTCCCTTCAGTGGGGATTAAAGAGGGTGTAGTTTTCCAATTAACTTGTAAATGTTGCTGTGAACACAACAATGGGCCTTTGAAATTCGGCTGACAGATGCCCCCTGCCCCCGCATAAATTGAGACACATTGTTCGCTTAAGAGTGTTTGGAAAGAAAATATTCGTCTAGCATCCCATTAGGTGCCGTCTGTATCGCGCAGAAACAATATTTGTTATAGTTTTGAAGACTGTCGTGGAGTTGTTTTTACTTTTGCTTTTATTTTGGTATCAACAATATTTTACGGTATCGGTACTACTGAAAACATTTACATCAGGGCTTGTTAACGATACCAATTCACATTAAAAGTATCGGTAAATACCGGTATTTTCATAAAGATACCTGTATATCGTTAAAATTAAGTAGCGGTAATGGAGTATCGTAACGAAACACAATCGTTATGATACGTTAACAATTATCGATATTTTTTTACGTCGATAACGTTAAAAATATCGGTAATTTCGTATCGTTACTTTATGCGACGTTGCTTGTAGTTTAAATTGTGAAGACTGCCCGTTATTTTGTTGGTGCTTATTTAATCTCAAATGCGTGCCGACTGCCGCCACGCTCTTCGCATGAATGTCGTTGGTTGGCAAACGTGGCGAGTTGCCGGGAGCGAAGGTAACGAAATACACTCATAACGTTAAAAGTATCGGTAAGTTTAAGCGAAGGTAACGAAATACACTCATAACGTTAAAAGTATCGGTAAGTTTGGTAGTACCGGTATTTATATTTAACGTTAAAATAACGTTAAATTGGGTATCGTTACTTATGGATTTACCGATACCTGCTTCTAGCTCCATTAACGATACCAAACTTTTACCGGTATTTCAAGCCCTGATTTACATAGCATACAGCGGCCATTGCATCTCTTCTTTTGCTTTGTAGGACTTTTCAAGTCGAAGCTCGTACCGAAATAAATAAATGAAATGATCATTGTAATTTCGGATGTTCAATACACAAGACATGTTGTGTATTGATACTTGTCTTGACGTAATATTCTAATATCATCCGTACTAAAATTTCAACAAAGGAATCAATTTAAACATACGCCATTTTCCAAAACGAAAAACAACAGTACGCTAATGACCACAATTAATTTTACATAAAACTGCTACATTACGAAATATAATGAACACGAAGTAGAAATTAATATTTCAATAAAAACTCAGTTTAAAATTAAAACTAAATAAGCTCTGGTCGGACGAGCGTGCAACTGTAGCGATGAATTGCGAGCGCTCCGCCATACATTTACATAAAAATATATAGAGATGTGTTACATCTATATTTTTAGGGCTAAACTCGTTATTTTTCTAACTTTTGGGACCCAGACTCAGAATAATATTCTAAAATGGCCATACCATTTTGGGATGTACTTTCTGAAAGGGCAAAAGGAAAATGAAAAATAGGTCATGGCAAATGGCCAAAAATATCATCCATCTTTGAAGATGAGACAGGAAATAATATAATTCAAAATAAAGTGAAACTAAAGTATATTTTTGTGTGTACTATATAGCCTTCTTTATACCTACATATTTATTTGAATGGCCTTAAAAACATACATATACTGATAACCCTTTGTACAACGCAATTAAATTACCATTACACTTTTTTACATTAAACAAAAATATAAACATACAAGGCGTATCCACAGCCGACTCTGTTCTCACTCAGGATTACCATAAGCGCTTAATTATTTTGTTTATCTGACCACTAAACTGCTTTGACTTTACTCCGAGAGACGTGGAACGGAGCCAGTGTGTTAATAAACGGCTGCAAAACGAAATATATTATTTTTTTAGCAAGTATGTTTACGAAGCTTCCTGTATTTCCGTACTGAATGGATAAAATGTTCCCAAAAAAGAATGGAGCGTCCGTTTGCTGTTTGATGCTAAATTTTGTTAGAAAGTTGTAATAAAAATGAGTGAATCTGCTTTTCTGTTTTGAATCATAATTTTGATTTGAATACTATTATTTATGTATTGATTTATATTAAGTGTTTTATTGAAATTATAAAATTGTGTATAGAAAGACGCAAAAATATCTGGATAATAATATTATCCAATCATCAAATTTAAATTAATTTCCGACGTAAAAATACAATATTTATAATTGACAACACAGGATATTACTCAAATATCAGTACTTATTATAAACGTTCTAATATAATAATAATTCCTATTAAAGCAATTATTATAACATTTTCCACACGAAACCTGCAGAAAATTTACTAAATATAAAAATCGCTATGATTTCCAATGAATTGAGACCGAAAATCCAATATCACTTTGCCCGACCCGGGACTCGAACCCGAGACCTCAGCTTTGTAACCGTACCGTAATACAACTACGCCACCGAGGCAGTCATAAATTAATATTATATTACATTAATTAAAATCGCTGTTCGCAGGTCTATTTAAATTAAAATAAATTATACTAGTACTAATACGTCCGTATATTATTTGCTTGTACGTAAAATCATTTGCAGTAAATTCGTGATTGGTCACCAGCAAGGTAAACTGAGAGTGGCAAGAGGAATTAAACACGTAATTCCAAAGAAACTTGATGTGGGTACAGTAATTAAGTTTGCCGAGTGGGGCAGCCACATTAGCTTCGCCGGTGTATAGAGAATATGCAGTATGAAAACTGGCATAGAGGAACCTGTCACATCTGTGGAGAAATAGTACAAACATAATGTACTCACACATTAATATGATGGGGATAAACTATTGAATGCCACAAGCTAAGTTTTTGACGCACTAGTTTTTTCCCTTTCATATCCATATATTCTAAACTATTGCAATTATTTATCATAAATTTTGAAGCACAGTTTCACATTTTAAACTTACGCTAATAATTCAAATTAATCATTAATAATTCAAATCAAGTTCATAAACTTGATCATTAATTAATTAACAATATAATATTGTTGCTTTCCTAGCTCTAGAAATGCTAATCATTTTATTTTGTAAATATTAGAACATTATGTATATTTATGCGATAATACCTATTTCTCAGTAAAATGACAGTGTGCTATATGCATGAAAAACGTGTTCGCTATAAATTCACGTAACCATTTATTTTAAGCGTTTTAAATCAGTGTTGACAGATAGTAAACAATTTTTTTTGTATCGGCATTTTGTTACAAACGGAGCAATAAGCACGGATCATGTTTTTCCACTCGTTCGATACTTATTAATTTACGTTGACATTTTTGGATACTCGTTGTTTTTATATAAAATTGTAAAAAATAATAATATGTCATTGTCGCCCACTGGGAACTCGCGAAGTCTCTTCAATCGAAAGTTCAATTAAAATGCCTACTGGAGGTGATATTATTGGCATTCGGTTATAATATCGTCCATAGAAGATTTTGGTTTCTTTTTATGAATGTATGCTCTCATGTGCCAAAGACATCTATGACCATATCTTACCATAATAAGTCCATTTAAAAATATTAGGCCAGTAATAGGAGAGCTCCTTTGTAGAGCTACTTGTTGAAACCTTTTTTTAAGTACTGCCTACAATGTTTACCATCAATCCATATTGCGTAGGGATGTCCAAAACTAATTTGACAGTATGTGATCACTCCACACTCTTAAGATTCTGTTCGGAAGAAAGCATATTCATATTCGATTGGGTATCGACCATCGCAGACGCCGCATGAACCAGCTATGATACCATGCGAGGGTGTCCTATTCTGGGATCCGCCTGCGTACATACGGTTTTTATGGACTCAGCATAATTTTGTCGATATTATTTGTTTTTATAGTTCCAAATTAAAAAATACATAGCCTAACATAAAATAAACGTCCATTTAACCGCATAAATTTCACACATGTCTTAATGTTCTCACATCACCACGTCTGGTTTAGGCTCGTACGGGACAGTTAACTAGATATATTCTACATACGGTCCGCAACTATTTCGATTTTACTACCGGTTTGCTCAAAATATACGGAATGCCGTTACGGGAATCCGATCTGCTATTTGGTATGCCATTTTACATGAACCAGCTAAGTAATATCTTGTTAATGTGTACTACGTTTATATGTTGTTGAGGGTATTCGTAATAATAGATAGTTTTGACGTTTACTATCAAATATGATATAACTGTAGTTTAAGATAATTTTATGATGGCTGAATGTACATTATTAAACGCTATTTACATGGAGAGTTTCTCGCGGCGAGAATCGTATGCAATTATCGCATGACATAACTGCCATAGATTATCGTGTTGTGACTAACGTTTACACATTGCAACTTTTTTATATCCTTACGATAATCGTATCTTCGAGGTGAAAAACTCTCCCCGTGTAAATAAGGCTTTTCTCTTGTGCCTACACTGAACATTTCTAAATCATTGGAACTATTATGGATTGGATAATGGTTTCTTAGATTTACGCGAATGTTACACATTGAAATAAAACTATTTTTTTACGGATTTTATCGCGATTTGTTTTTTTTTTACACAAGTTCGCCCCGTGACCACGAAAGCTGTAAAGTAAGCGAAACGTCGCGTCGGGAAGTTAAAAAATGTAAAAAATTAACCAAATCGCGATAAAATCCGTAAAAAATAGTTTTATTTCAATTATGGATTGGATTTATAAATGTAAAGTATTAAATATGATTAGTAAGCGATAGACTCATACTTTTGTAAACTTTAAGTATACAATGAACAGCGACTCGGTTGCACCAGTGATAAAGTCTTACAAAAAATAATCTAAAGTAATTATATCCCTATAACATCTTGTTTCTAAATCTAAAACGAAATTATAGCTATTCTCTTTCTCTATAGCCTGTATTGGAAGTCCTTTTGCAAATCATAGGCCTCCCCCGAGGAATTTCCACAGAGATTTTTAGGAAACGTCCTGAACCAAATGAAACTACTAGATGCCCTAAATAAAAAAATAACAGCAAAACACACGATACGCCAGGCGACTATCTGGCAAACGATGAGACGTACACGTTAAATATGCAAGCCGGCAAATGCAGCAAATTGTAGCTAACTCAGAACTTTTACTCGTACTGAGTAATTTACTTCATACATTCAGCTTTGAATTCACATAGTTTTATGTCAATTAGCTAGACTATAAAAAGGGAATTAGATCATACGCGAAATTAGTTTACAACGTGAATTTTCAGCCTAGCCATAGCTTAACATATGGCCTAACCACTCTCAATTGTACCCTCGATTGTAGAGTAGGCCCGTGCCTTGCAGTGGGACGTATATGGGCTTATACAATACAATATAATGCATAGCTTAACAATGGTAAGTGGGCGATAAAGGTAGGAGACTGTCCCGCCCTCACACCCGCCACTGCAACTCCTGTAAGCCAGGATCAACAGTGGCACGCATTTTAATGACACTGAGCATTGATGCTCAGCGAGTCTCCGGGAATGTCTAACTTGTCTTTAACCCGCAACGAATCAATCAAAAAGTTAAATTAATAGGAGGAGTTGGAAATAAATTATATAGTTGGCGATAAAGGTAGGCAGAACTAGGTAAAAAAGGGGCTCATAGGTAATACAATAGTACGATAATTGGTCTAGTGTTTATGAATCGTATATTCATAACGCTGTACGCAATGATGGAAAACCAATGACAATGAGAATATTATTAAGAACAGGCAATATAATTATCTTCATTAAAACGTCTAGACTCCACTGGGCTTACCTTCAGGTGCATTGTAGTCAACTTATCGTGCCACTACTTGAAAAAGTCGAGAGTACTTAAAACACAAGGATCATATTCATTTTACAAATAAAAACAAGCATTTGGTGTTACTTTTTCAATCATTGTCACCGCACTTATTTAACGAATGATAGACCACATTCCACCGCGTAACACTCATTTAATCACCTATATGGGGTATAATTTCGCGAGTATAACACCGCAGATTGAACCAAATGTTTTGCTATTTAATCATACTCCGCTACATTTAAAGCGATATAACAATTATCATTTTAAATAACTCTGTCGTCTCTCTGATTTAGCATAAGTTTTATGGCAATTTGAAGTTCTTTTTTATATACAGCACAGCCAAAATATAGTTGGTAGTTATCTCTAGCTCATTGGTTATGAAGAATTATGCCGGCCTATTGTAAAGACAGAACACGAAACGCCACTCGCGTATCTTTATGATGTGTTTTCTACAATCTTGTATTTCGTCGCTTACCGGGCGAAAACAAACATATACCAGCCATAGGTTCTCAAAACATTAAAACATCCATTATTCAACAGATTACATTTATAGAGCCACTATTTTAGCTGCCAACCCTCGAAAGACCCTAATTTAAGTCCCCTTAATAAGTCGTTTAATCCAAACATCATTCTGGAGCAAACCGACAATTTACATTTAAATAATATTTGAAATTAATCATTTGTTTAACTGTTTTGTTTTGTGCAGTCAGTGCCGACATTATTTCGTTTTAATTGCATTGGACAAAAAGTATTCGGAGTCATTCGTATTGCAGATGAGTGAAGTTAGTTAACAAAAGATCGTGAAGAAAATTGAACACGAAGTTGCTTCGTTGGTGAAGAGATAGTGAGCATGAGACGCAATCTGTTCGTTTACGGGTTAAACATTCAGATCAAATTTCTTTGTGCATGTGATTCCAATGAATCCTTTAGAGTTTAGGTGGCCGCTTGCACGGGGACAGCAACACTGATGATACGTTCCAAGACGTAAAATATGTAATCATAGTATGTAACTTTGGGGTGTTAAAGACAATTTAGACATTCCCAGAAACTTCTTGAGCTTCAGCGCTCGGTATCATTACAATGCGTGCCACTGTTGATCCTGGCTTACAGGAGTTGCCGTGTAGGGTGTGAAAGCGGGACAGTCTTTCTTAAATGTAATCATGTAATAACAGAAGATTATGAATAAAATTTCACTAATCTATATTATTATATTGGACAGCCTAAACAAACCCTCATCAATACACAGAGTAGCCCGAGAAACTTGCTTAAAGTGCTAACAACTTCAAAATTTTTGGGTTAACGAGTCAACATTTGTGTCCAAGCTGAAATTAATTTGTTTTGCGGCGACGTGCGCCATTGAGCCGGGTTGCGAAACAAAGAAACGTGATGCGGGTAACTGAAATAACTCAAAGGGCTTCGTGTGTACAAATTGCGCCTCAACTAATTGGATGTCTAGGCAAAGTTATGCAAAAAAGAATCGCATGAAACCGAAAAGTAGATTATTTTCGGGTGGCTTACCCGAATTAACACATATGGTCTTTGTTCAGCAGCGAATTCTTGTGACTGAAGAGTGAAAGAAAGAAAAGTAGTCAGCATTGTCCATGACTCAAAAGCAATCAGCTAGTCCTTGATAATAATTGAAATAACACAACTGAATTTGACAAGAATATCTGTGGTATGTAAACACGCCGACCTGCAAAGCCTTTTGTGGTGGCTTATATCAACCATAACCATAATGGTTACCATATCAATGGAATTCGTAATTATAGACCATATTTAGCAATTGACCATTATACGCTAATACAGTGTGTAGTGCCTTATAAATAGTGAAAGGTCACCATCGCCCACAAAGACCAATAAGAAATTTTCAGCCCCTTATTGTCTTTTAGGAATGTTGCAAAAATAAAAGAAATATATGGCTGGAAAGGCCTTTAAAGACATCTTCGAATCCAAATTCTACTTTTATAACTACGTTGTTACGAGAATGTTTATTCACTAAGAATTAAACTGCCCTTGTCATTTTTTCAAATTCTAAGCAATTATTATTAATCTGCGCAAATAACAGGCTGTTATTGTTTTGAATGGGGCTCGTTTGTACAAGCCTCCACAAAAGCTAATGCATTTATTCAGTCCACAATATTCTTAATTGCAAGCTAATTAGCTTGGGTACAAAAGATAAATTGAAAATATAAATGACTTAAATATTAAAAGCATTAATTAATTGATATTTGATCCAGATCCCAAGTAATTAATATAAAATCCTCTCAGATGGATTTCAAGGAACGCGCTTCGCATAAAAACTACGATGTATGGGTCAAAGCGAATATAGTTCTGGCGACCTATATTTTCTATTTTAAATCCTGTTCAGAAATTATTATATTATCATTTAATTTATAAACAACTTGAGGTTTCAAATTATTAGTCGTATTGTATTTTATCAGTCTAAAATATACGTCCTACTGCAGGGCACGAGCCTCCTCTACAGTCGAGAGTACGATTTAGAGGTGTACGATTTGTAATTATTAATTGATAAAATCCAATTTTGTAACACCACTAAGCTGTGGGGCCGTGAACTCATTTTATAAGCCCATCGAAGCTTCAGCGTCTATAATTCCTCTGAACGCGCCAAACTGCTGGTCTTGGTTGTTTTCAAATAGCAGTTTCGTCAATAATCGTACTAAAACATTTTAGGGCAAAATTCCCAAAATGTAATAATATTAACCCTATCAACAACCTGTATTGAAACGGAGTAATGAACGAAGCTTCGCACCCTTACTTAACGTGGTAATGAAATCAGTGGTTAGAAGTGAAATCTAGATAATATTAGGTGTGTAATTTACTCGTATTGATTAACTAAACTTCATTACTCCACTCATCTGCTTGGCAATTCATGTATTCTCAGAATTCTCACGCACACCTGATGCAAATCTTCATTATAATGTAAGCAGCAGAAATTTAATTAACTTTCACTTGAGAGCCCCGTTAAGGGTCACCGAGCCTTGGAAGATTCCCGTTTTGTGTAAAAAGGCCCTCCTCGAAAGTCATTTCCGACCCAACTTGAACATTTTATAGCAACATTTTCGTCTTTATTATGACATCAAATTGCTTAATTGAAGGATATATTAATAGAACAAAAAGGAGCCAATTATCATTTTGTGTTTTTAACGCAAATTGATCTTTAATTGGAGGTGCGTTAATGAAAATGCTTTTGTATAACGAGCAATAAATTGCTGTACTTTTTATGGATATTTTATTTTTATTTAACCTACGTTTTGTTTATGAATACCTGAATAAAATGGTTTCAGCTTGCTATTTAACCGACAATTGTCCTTTTCCTCCGCATATCATTTAAAATATACAAAATGCATTAACCACCAGATGTGACGTATCCACATTTTCGTGCCAGTATAAAAAAGGGTTTGTAATTTGAGAGTCTCAATAAAAAATACTGCGAAAGACCTAGTGCTTTTTCACTGCTGTACTTTCTAAATTCTGTCATCATCCAAATGGTACAAAGTTGTTAAGCGTGCTATAAGGACTCACCTAAATGTGCTGTATTTAAAAATCAAATAATACACATTCAGGGTTGATCAGAGCGGCATAATGTTATCAATCTGTGAGATATATTATTCCCAAATATCGCCGGCTGTGAAATGTGAGACTGCGGGTTCGATCCCCGCACCGAAACAAATATTTGTGTGATCCACGGTATTAGTTTCGGATCTGGGTGTTTGTGAGACCGAAAAGTCTTTCGTAGTTCCTGATACCCACGACATAAGACTAAATGTTAATGTGGGTTCAGAACTATGTATATGACTATTGGATGTTTTTTTTTAATTTAAAATTATGGTGTATCTCGAGAATACAGTACTTACCATCACGTTTGAAGATATTGCTACAGTTTCTTTGCAGCCAGATGAATAGACAAACAAGATTTCTCGACCTGGTTTACCAAAGTACATTCATTGCCGACTACATCGCTACAGCATAAAGATGAAACGGGTTCATTATAAAAGTTTCCGCGTAACTTGGATAGTTAGAGCAATAAATAGATAATAATCTTTATTACGTCAGCTAATATTGTCCAAAATATAAAAATAACATTGACTGCATCGGTGGCGTAGTTGGGAACATACAAGACGAAATGTGAGTGTCCTGGTAGCACCTTTGCCTACCCTTTCTTGGGAAAAGGCGTGAGTTTATGTATGTACATACATACATAAACTCACGTATATAAACATAAACTCATGTCAACACGTACATAAACTCATGTATGTATGTAAAAATAATATTTTTGATAGTAAGTAAAAAATGTTTCAGTTTTTAAATTGTATCACACCGTATTTTAATTATGTTAAGTAACTTTGAACATGACGGAAACCGAACAGTGCTGTAACTCCCAAACAAGGAACATGACATTTTATAAAATATACAGTGTTATTGTAACTTTATTCTGGATTTTTAACAGTTTCTTTTTTCTTTTAACGAACTTGAAATATTATACAACAGCATTAGCTAACGTGGCGTAAAAAAAATATTAAAAATAGCTACCAATGGATTTCTATGGTTAGAAAATCACTCTGTATTTTCAAACTAACGAACAATTAATATTACGTGTTAGGCAAGAGTGTCGGACACTTGACAGCAGTTGCAGGCGACGGCCGCCGCTCTGTAACACTGACGGCCTGGTTTACACGCAAACAGCGAGAGACCACGCCGAATAAAGTAGAAGAGAAATATTCTACAAACGACTTATTGCAATGTGAAACTCTTATTATCAATTCCAAATCTAAAGTTATTCACAGAGATAGTTTATTATGAAATCTCGCAATGATCATTTATTATTAAAGAGCAAGAATACATTTATTTGCGAGCATTAAGCATCGCGTGTGCGTAATTAGTCCAAGAGCTGGCACCAATTTTTGGGTATTTGAGGCAAGCTGACGAGACAAGTTGTCAGCTTGCCACAAAATGTACAGTCACAAAATAACACTGACTAGTTGTAGAATTCCCACTCCAATATTAGGATGGCCAAGAGTGTCGGACACTTGACAGCAGTTGCAGGCGACGGCCGACGCGACGCGACACTTTGTAATACTGACGGTTTACACGCAGACAGGAGACCGAGAGACCACGCCAAACGTAAAAGGACGTTACATAAAGACTAATAATGCGAGACCCAACATATTGACCCACAGAAATATGACTATAAATAATATCCTAATCTTCTATTTGCTTAGTACGATAGTTAAACGTCAATTTTCGCAACTAATATTCCTCCACTTAAAATTCCACGCCATAAACAAACTCAACACCGATATGACGCAATTCCGTAAAGATTGTACAAAATTATGTAGGCATCCACTTAATCAAGTCATACGGCCCGTATATTGAGGTTTTCACAAACATTTTATGTTAATCACGGGTTGTTCGGGCTAGGTGCCGTAAAAAATGTACCCACTCACATGCGGAGCGCTGTCTCTGACATTCACATGCAAATTGGGATAAAGGACCTATTTTTTTGTCGAATAGACATCGCCAAAGTAAGGATTAAAGTGGATTAGTATATCTACAGGCATGTTGGCCGGCGAAAAGGTACGAACATAAATCTTGCGCCAGTTTTACGGCATTTATAAAGAGGCAATAAAGCGGCTTTAGCACTTTTCAAGATAATCATAAAACGGTATATAACAATAAACCCTTGTGAGGTCTTACGAGATTAGCTGTTTTCATTTAATAAAGCAAGCGCGGCCAATATGCACACTCACATAGTTAATTTCGTACGAGTAATAAACCGTGTCAGAAAACGCTTCCTGTCTTATTAAAATAACAATTTGTTCCTTGTAAACATTGTTGTTGTACTTTATTTCAATTCCTTTGTTCCTTTATGATTGAGTGGTGTAAATAGACTTTCTTATTTTTATTCTACTGGCATAACAAAGTGACTGCGATGCTCCTGATAATAAATGCTGTGAAATCTTAATATAATATCGTCCGGTGAGAGAAGATTATCTCGTGCTGTTCGACATAATTATACCACACTCGTGGGAACTAGAGGGTTAATCTATCCTCCGACATGAAGTTCGAATGTTCGACGTCCACGTATAAGATCAAAGATTTTCTCTTCTAAAAATCAACACTATTTTCTGTGAAACTTATCATTCATTCCAAACTAAGTCTATGGTTACGAGGTACGATAGAGGATTCGAAGATTTTGAAGAGTATTTAGGCATATTCGTACAGGTTTACATACGAAGTTCGAACATTCGTCGTCGTGTCGGAGAATATAGTAACCTCTCTGGATATACAAAGGCTGAACCCGTAACTACGACACTCTTGCCGCTTGCATAGGACGCTATCAGGGTGGATACCTTACCATAATAGTCAATATTGGTATTCCGTCAATCGCACACACCGACTCAAATGCGCATTAGTTCACGTTAGTTTTCTTTGAGACAACCGTTTTACCCCAATTACAGAGTAACTACTGGACATATTGAAACTTAACATCTTATGTCTCAGAATGGCGAGCGCAGTAGAATGCCAAGCATTGCTTTATAATTCTCGGTGTGCCTCCTGTTCATGAGCGGTCGTATCGCTTAACATCAGGGGATGGCATGCTCATCTCGCCATTCATTGCAATAAAAAAACCTGAGTTACATTTGTACTGTAGCTTTACCGATCTTCAGCAGAGCTCTACCACTTCAAAATCGATCACATTACACGAAAGAATTTACTAAATACATCATATACAAATTTACCAATCATTCTGTCATAATTATCATTACACTCGATTTAGATCGCACCGCACATACTTACAGATGCATTCTAGCTTCACCTCAGCATAACAAGCACTTCCCACCTTATAAAAAGATTTAACCGATAAAATACCACGCTCTCCCGAACACTATAAACACGAGCTGAACAAATTAAACACTAATTTATTCTATAAACAATAAACAGGGCTTAGCCAGCGTCTAATCCTCGTTAAAACCTTAACAAATACTCGCACGACGACGGACAATGTTTGCAGACAAACATCTATGCATCTGTTATGGGAGGGATTGTGCGCAAATATATGCCGTGTTTGTTTAACATAAATAAAGATGAAACGAACCGATTTGTTGTGATTCTTGGTCGATATTATGGATTATGGGTAGTTTTGTAAGGAGTTTTAGATCTAGGGATGACAACTGCAAATAATTATACATTTCGTATCCGCCAGGATAACGAACGTAGACCTTTGTTATGTCATCCGTAACACGTGGTGAAAAATAAATTCATGTTTCGAAGGATGATGAGTGAAATACTGGGGCTCATTTAAATGACAATAATCATAAGAGCTCATACATAAACTCAAGCCTTTATCCCAAAATGGATAGGCAGATGCGCCACCAGGACACCCACATTTCGCCTCGTATGTTCCGTCCCACGATATGATAGGGGTCGAGCCTATCGCCATATCCGGCACAAATTCTTGACTCCGGGCTAGTAATGAATAGAACCCAAAATCACTTTGCCCGACCCGGAATTCGAACCCGAGACCCCAGCTTTGTAATCGTACCGTAGTACAACTATGCCACCGAAGCAGTAAAGTAAGTAAAGTAAAGATTATTTTTAATTTGCCGAAAATATGAGAAACTCCCGGAAATTTTACGTCCAAAATATCCTTGTAAATACTTTACGACACATTTCTCTTCCCGGCAATCATGCGGCGCATCGCTGAATGTTTAAACAAAGAATCAGCAGTTAGGCCGAGGACAGGACGTAGAAAAATTCGCGCCGTGAATTTTTTCCGGTTCCATAATTAAAAGCGGAAAAATAAAGTGTGTACCGCGCTGTACATCCGTGTACGTCGGTTATAATATAACTCACAAAATTAAATGCATGCGTTGACTTTTACGATCCCGCCGGGACCGGAAAGTCATTCCGGTTATCCTGTTCCGGGTACCACTTCATTTGGGTCTTTTTCTCTTAGTATTTTTCGGGGTGAATTTTGATAGAGGCTTAATTTATTAAACGTAATTAGCAGAAATTAATGGTTTAATACGTGTGTTTGGGGAACGCTGGTAGTATTAATTGAACTTTATTTGCTCTAATTTCTTGCACTATTAAAACTGTGTAGATAAAAAATATCGTAAAATTGATCGTGTGACTGCATGACTTGGGTACCTGGGTTTGATATCCTAGTCAAAAAGGAACTTTATATGATTTTTTCAGTCTACGTGTAATAATGAAAATGTGTACGGTGTCGATCCTCATGTAAAAGAAAAATAAAAAACAACAACTCATCCACATTATGAATACTAGTAAAAATTTATTAACTCACATAAAATGATTCAGATTATAAACATTTTTATTTATAGCAACAATTTAAATACAAAAGCAATTAAATCTGAATAAAAAATCCAGAGATTTATAGTATCATTAAAATACTTTCATCTTCTTAAATCTCACAACGCAATCTCTCCCAAATGAAATGGGCGATAAAATTTCCCGAACTATTCGCCTAAATGAGTTTCTGCCGTGACGATTTAACAAGGCGTCGTAGTTTAGTGAAGAAATTGTCTGTAGACTAGAAGCCCCGGGTTCGACTCCTGCACCGAGAGAATCAATGTATGAAATTTTATTAGGGGCTCGGTGTTGGGGGACCGGACAATTCTTCTTAATTTCCGAATTCCATAATAAGCACTAGAGAAATATATTTTTGTGCGGTCAGAATTTAATTGACTAGATGTACTCATTTTATATATTTGTTCAAAAATATAATACTAAATAGTTTGGCCTGAAATTCAACCGCCTTCACTGTTTTTAAAAAGGATATTGGAGAGCGCTGTGTTATTTGAGTTTGAGGAGCATAAGGAATTCTCAATTAGCCTAGACCTAACCCATGTCATTCGTAGACGATAAAAGGGGCCATGCTTAGATTTTGACCTTTTTTTAAATTACATTATTGCTTTAACTGGGTAGGAAACATCGTAAGAAACCTACATACCTGAAAAGCCCCATATAATTATGAAGCTATGTGAAGTCCTATATGCTATAATACTCCTAGAAGAATACTCAGTCTAATATAATTCCATCGTTAAATCTACGTCTACACCAATGAGTTCTAAGCGTCGTGTTTTGTTCTCGTGCAGCTGATTGCTATGTCAAGTGTCACAACGCCTCCGACATTTCAATAAAAGCCTACACGCCTGTGTAACCTACATCCGCTAATAAAAGCCCAACATACGCCAATAATGTGTAGACGCCTGCTATACGAATAGCCAAATATTTGGTGAGGTTTTGATCACACAAGATAAGTAGGGGAAGAAGGTTTGTTCAGATTAAATGCCCTTTTATTTTTCTACTACGTATTTTGTATGATTGCAATAAATGTCGAGATGAGTATATCATTCGCCTGATGGTAAGCGATACGACCGCTCATGAACAGTAGCAAACCAAACAACACAAAGAATTACAAAGGAATGCTTGGCATTCCCTTCTAGTTCGCCTCGAGGAATAATTGACTGCTGAATATTTTTAAATACTGACATAAAACTGATCATGAATACATTCAAATATGAGTTTCCAATTTATTATTATACCTTTCTCCCAACGGCGATATGTGTGTCAATATTATTTTTCTACCCGTAAATTTTTTGAATACAAAAAACCAGCAGCTTTTATGTTGCACCTGGGTATATGTAACAAATAGAAAAACACAAACATTCATGATTTTATGGAATATAGTGGTGAAACACATCAGGCCGAACAAAAATTACAAAATGAATTTCGAATTCTAAAGTAACGTAAAGTTTTGTATGAATTGAGTCTTCTGTACATATTTACTGTATGTACCAGCAACGCTGCTTTGAGTTCCCTTTATTTGACTTTGTTTTGGGTAAGGGTGCCAATTAAAATTAATTGATACAATTGGTTCAGTTTCCGTGTCGTATCGTCATTTGAATATGGCTGTGCTTTTATTAAATTGACCGCTATCGGTGTCATAAAAACGTTTTATAGCATTCAATTGTGCCATTATTCGATTTTGTTACACAATAATTCGTGCAGCCTCTACATGCAGCACAATATCAATGAATTGAACGTGGTGGCGCCACTATATGCAGTGGTGCAGTCGACTTCCTGCGAAGATGATGATGCAATTCCTTATTCGATTTCTGAAATACCCCGCGGCTCAGTTGTAATCACCTCACTGTCTCAGTGTCAATGACTGAGACAAATGTTTGTGTGGCTCACAAATATGTCAGAGTGTAGTCACACCAAAAAATTCCTCATAGTTTTTATAACCACGGCACTGTACGTAAATCTTACTTAGGCATACGGGTGTATTATTGGGTGTATTATTTATATTTGGCTAATTGTTAAACTGTGACATCTTGAAGTCAAACGAAATACAATAAATAAATAACATACATACATACATACATAAACTCACGCCTTTATTCTTGAAGGGGTAGGCAGAGGCGCCACCAGGACACCCACATTTCGCCTTGTATGTTCCGTCCCACGGTGTGATAGGGGGCGAGCCTATCGCCATATCGGGCACAACTGACTCCGGGCTGATAATGAATAGAAAAATCCAATATAACTTTGCCCGACCCGTGACTCGAACCCGAGACCTCAGCTTTGTAACCGTACCGTAATACAACTACGCCACCGAGGCAGTCGAGGCATAAATAAATAACACTATTCGCAAATTATGTCAAGCTAAAACAAAGAGGCTATAGGTCAACAAATCTAATCAATCCTATTCCGTATAAGATAATCGGGAATTCTACATACATTCCATTGGAAGGCACTCGAACCGCAGTGTAATTAATTAAATATCTCATGTTATCGCCGAGATATTAATAGCTTTACCAGACCGTCATTATACCTGATTAACGTTAATTTAATTATGATAACCAATGCAAACTGACGCCGTCCTTCAAGCATTGCATTTATACACGTGTGCCTTTTTATATTACTAACTAAAATAGATTGCAAATGATTTCATTAGATTACCAAAAATTACAGAGTATAAAAATTTTATTTTACAGCAAGTGTAGAGGGGGCCCATAGCCTGCAGTGGGACATACATAAGCTAATACAGATGCAGATTTAATACTGGTACTACAAAGTCACTACATTATTTCATTTATCCCGCTCAGGTCTTTATAAAATCAGCTAGGAAATAGTTCGTTTCAGAAGACGATAAGCATGTATAGATCAATATTGTCGGTTTTACGTAATATACCACTATGAGAATACATACAAATATAACACCCACGCCTCTTATTACTACTTTACTAATGTCTTAGTTAGTTGGTAGTTAAACAAATTGATCCTATTAGGAAAGCTATTAAAAATGTAGCGGCACTTTTCTTTAAACGTAAAATAAAGACATCTAAAATATAATAGGGAGCGAAGATATTTTTCAGCATGAATAAAGCGGTAAATTATATACACAGTTCATCTAGCACATTAATATTTAACATCTTATTACGGAGACCGGGTGTTAACGTCACACTACTCCACAAAAGCTGGTAAGATATTAAAAATAACGTAGATTTTATATTTATAATGAAAATGCATAATAGATGCAGAACTGAGCGAAAGAAGACCTGGCCAGTGAGAGCTTTGGTCGAGGACAGGATTATCAAAATGGAGATCGTATATTTGCACTCATGGCAAACACTATAGCCTTTCTGGTATTGCGTGTCTATTTTAATAAATTCGCCCTTGCTTGTTAAAGCAAGATCGTTAGATCCAGGATGAAATTGTAATAAACCATATGATCTGATATTTGTTATAAAAAAATCTAAGGTGTGTGAAAATTATCAACCGTATGCATGAGACCATATTGTCTAAAACGCTTACTCCCAAATAAATTGATATCAGGTAGGCAGATGGCGTAAAAATTCAAATAATAATTCATATTGTAGAGCTGTCTCCATGTAAATGGAAAACTAAGTAAGATCTTTTGGCACTGCAGCATAGCAGCTGACTTCCTATAGTAGAGGTTGCAGGGTCACCCAAGGACTGATACATTGTTTATAAACATTACTCTAGTTTGAGTCTCTGAAAATGTCTAGTATGTGTTGGTAAAGCGAACACACAAAGTTGAAGTAATCCTGATGTAACTTCACATGAAAAATACCAATAAAAAAGATAAATTTGTCAATATAGTAGCCAAAGTTCCAAACTCCTGATAATATCACACAAATATTGATAAAACGTTAGAGCGCCAAACATCCGTGACATAATGTGTATATACGAGCCACACATCATTGCCAATGGACATATCAAAGTGATTATTGACATGGCTGTACTGAAGATAAATCAACGAAATGGGCCGTCAGTAATACTCATCTATTAGCCTTACGAAATACTATCAATAAATATGCGAACATGTTGTTTTGCGAATGCAGAATAAACTGCAAAGGATAATAATGAAACGAATTAGGGGAGAATATCGCTTTTTGTTGTTTACATTTATACTGATGAAAAAATAAAAAAAATTGAGATATCCATATTTCTTTCTTGGATGCGTTTGTGCAACGTTCATCTGGTTGTATTATATAATGTAGATCCCTTTCGTTTTTGACATACCTACTATTAATAAATTTAAAAACATTTTTTAACGTTTTACTTACTGTACTTTAGTGTATAAGCCAATAATCCGCATCTGCTGAGCACGGTACCTACTCCTCTACAATTGACAGCTCAGCTGAGGGGTTAAGAAGGGAGGGGAGAGGTTAGGAGGGGAGGTTCGACTATAGTCCATCACGTTGGCCTAGTGCGGCGTTTAAATTAACAAAATAACAAATTATAATATCAAATAGATTATTCAAATAATTTACTCCTGTCCTTAATGTTTAACAAAACGCACCCGACCGCACACGAGTAACACAATATATCATTGTGCAATGCGGTTAATGTAAAAACGTTAAATTAATATAACTTTAAATGCATACAAAGAATCGTTGTAAAACGCATCAGCGCGGAAATGATGCCAGTGTTTTGCGGCTTTCGGTACAATCTACTTCACACAGACGGCAACGCAACTTTAGTGAATGTTTAATACAATAAACGCAAGCGATATACCACGTATATTACCAGCTTATATTCTGCATACGGTGGAGTTCGCAAATTGTGGCAGTTTCACAATGACTCTTGACTGAGTGTATTTTTATGCTCTGTCACCTGCATCGCATTGTCACAGGTTTGTAATTAAATGGTAGAATTACACGGTATTCTTAACATATGCATAGGCTAACACTACCAAAACTGTAGCTTATCTTTCTAAACTAAGTTTCCCGGAGATCGAATATATTTAGACATCTCCATTCTCATTTCTATATGGTTTGTTTTCAAAAAACTAGCGACCAGCGTTTTACTTTAGACTCCCTTTTAGGTACTCATTTGCAGCAACTATCATTCCTTAGGCTATATAATTATATCCGCAGGAAGTCCACTGCTAAACATAGAGCGTCCCTCAAATGAGAGGACTTTTGCCACTACTTATTTACACACAGTTTATTTTTCATCAAATATCATTGAAACTTTACGAACACATTTCTCCATACATCCGGAATTTTCTAAAAGTCTTAAGTGAAACACAACTAAAAACCTATGCAGCATTTTCAATCAACCCACTTGAAAGCTTGTTTAACAAGTGCTAATATTGCTTAACGGTAACCTACTAAAAATTTCCACATTCAATTTAGTTCGCTACGAGTCCATCTGGGACTGAAACTTGCTCCGGCTTAATACAACGTTCATAATACCACTCAAGGTGATGTTTAGTTATTCATAAACCTAGATTAATGCTAACCGCTATATTGAATCCCCAATATTCCGCGATTTCAAGCCCTGGTGCTTATAACCCGCGTCATATGTCTGCTGAATAATCTGATATGGTTACACGGCAATTTACGTGAACATTGATACATGAAGATACTGAAACGGATAATTCATCAAGTAGATTAATTTGTAATGTTGCATGTTAGATCCATATGATTGTTTTGTTTTGTTAATTAGAAAAAGGAGTTGTTTAAACGCAAAATATCGCAATAAATATATATTTATGCTTTATGCAAAATGTTTTATGCAAATGTAAGCGGAAAATACAAAAAACGTGCATCAAAGAAGTAGTTGTTTAAACACACAATATCGCATAATAATATACGTATACTTATGCTTGAAATTAGGGTTATAAATATGTTTTGTCTAAAGTTACAAAAATTGAATACTCAATGCTGTCCTTTTATAATTTTTCTGTAGGCGACTATGTTGTGCTGGACCCCGTGCATTGCGACGGTTACCGCTTACCATCAGGCGGGCCACATGCTCACCTGCGAAGGCCATATAAAACCGTGATTTCCGTTTTTTTAAATCTTTTTCCTATGTCAATTATTCTTCACTACATTTACCCAAGGAATGATCCAAAAACCCACTTCATTTCATATATTTGCGAGGTGCGTGCACACAGCTCCTCTATTTCATTTCGTTTAGCAATCTGCCTTAAATTAACGCTGAGTAAATCATTCGCTGAAGATATACTGTGTGTCGCGTATATTGCATTGTGACGAGGCACTAAAACATGTTGAGACGCTTCTACTAACATACAAGCACAACAGTACTAATGAAATGGAATTAGATCGTGCTCATATGACTGCTGATTTGACCGTGGAATCACTTGTGAGTCTCACTTTCACTTATTCATTAAACAAAAATTAACACTGCCTCTCGGCATACCCGAATGCCTCGGTGGCGTAGTTGTACTACGGTACGACTACAAAGCTGAGGTCTCGGGTTCGAATCCTGGGTCGGGCAAAGTGATATTGGGTTTTTCTATTCATTATCAGCCTGTGGGTGTCCTGGTGGCGCCTCTGCCTACCCCTACTAGGATAAAAGCGTGAGTTTATGAATGTATGTATGACCTAATCAGGACCTAACATAAATCTGATACTTATCTAAGCTAAGATAGACTGAATAACTCGCTACTGAGAATGACGTAACAACAGTACATATTGCTTATTGCTTACGTTTGCGAACTCAAAATTGCGTCTATTATACCATTCGACACGAATAGATTGCAATGACATGGAAACGCTATCATTTTATTCAAATTGACACATTTCAATGTAATTGAATGTGTGATGTGGCGAATTAATTGGATGCCCATGTCGGTCTGGATTGTAAACCAAAAACTGAATATTGAATTTTTTATATGCTGGTTGTAGTGGTTTTAATTTTTTGTTGCGAGAAAAACGAATTATCGCGACCGAATACTAACTTTTTGCCAGCAATCTTTGGATCCCTCTTCTTGGTCCTTCTTATAACCCCTGCAATATTACAAAAATCCCTTAGTGTTCTTCATATTAATTTAAATATAGCTTAAGTACTTGTCGAACTTTGGCTGTAAAACGATAATTACTTTTTCGTGATCTTGTTGGATCCCAATGAATTCCACTCACCAAACAAAACGCAAATGCAAAATTACTATCCTTGGGTTTCATGAGACACAGACCTATTCATACTGGCTATCTCATCATCATCATTATCATCATCAGCCCGTTGCAGTCCACTGCTGGGCATAGGCCTCTCCCAAGGTACGCCACAGAGCCCGGTTTGCTGCTTTACGCATCCAGTCGCTGCCGGCCCTCTTGTGCAATTTGTCCCGCCATCTGGCCAGAGGACGTCCCACGCTACGATTTCCAAGATGCGGTCTCCACTCCAGAACACGCTTAATCCAGTGGTTATCTGTTCTGCGACATATGTGGCTAGCCCATTGCCACTTCAACCTACTAACTTTCAGAGCTATGTCAGTCACCATGGCTATCTGTTCCCTGTGAATTATTTTTCCTTCTACAAATGAAATCCCGCAGTCTTTCAGGGAATACCTATTAGTAATGATTTAATGAGCACTGTTCGACAGTCTCAGTGGCGCAGTTGGTTAGACGGCTATGAAATGAGAGGCTGCGGGTTCGGTCCCCGCAACGAGACAAATATTTATGAAGCCCTCAAGTATTTGTCTCCGGTCTGGGTGTTTGTGAGACCGAAAAGTCTATCACTATCAATACCCATGACAGAAGACTTAATTAATCCTAAAGAGGGGTTAGGACCATGTATATTACCGTTGGGTGTATTTATTTATTACTAATTTAGTGTTTATAGCATATAATATGTCAGAAACCAGTATTATCTAATGTTTGAACACCAGTTGGAGTGTGTAATCTGCACCTGTTTGCACTACGCCTCGGTAAATCGATGAAATACATACATACATACATAAACTCACGCCTTTATCCCCGAAGGGGTAGGCAGAGGCGCCACCAGGACACCCACATTTCGCCTTGTATGTTCCGTCCCATGATGTGATAGGGGGCGAGCCTATCGCCATATCGGGCACAAATTCCTGACTCCGGGCTGATAATGAATAGAAAAATCCAATATCACTTTGCCCGACCCGGGACTCGAACCCGAGACCTCAGCTTTGTAACCGTACCGTAATACAACTACGCCACCGAGGCAGTCGATCGATGAAATGTACTTAATTAATGTAAACACTGCATGGAACATGTCCTTTCAACTTCGTTTCATACTGAATTTATCATTGGCTTAATGGTGTGGTTGACCTGGTGCTAGCAGATAATGGACTCTCAGGTAATTTTATATTTGGGTTCGAAAATAATTAATTTCATAATATGGAAACAGTACTGTACGGTGTAACTGTACGGTGGTCCCTATTTGAGCGGATTCGAAGATCCTGACTCCAGGAAACTTCACTTCACTCTAATGCGATTTTGATGAAAAAAATCTCACTCAAAAACAACTTCGGTAAACATTGCAACGTTAAAAGGCAGGCAATTAGGAAACAGTCTAATTTATGAACGATAGCAAAGAAAAATAAGTAACTAAATAAATTACCTCGCATAAAAAGTTTTTATCTTCGCTTGTAGACGGCGTAATAACATTTTAAATAGCGATGTTCAAGTTATGTGTGGAAATGAGTTATCTTTGTATTTTTATAGAATTCCTATTCTCTTCAGCAAATCAGGATGCAAATCGCCTGCTGATAATTGATTATTATTTCTCGATAATAAGTAAAAGTTCAAAATAATAAAAATGTTTGTCTAATTGATATCAAGTCAAAGATTGTAAGGAGAGAAGGGAATGACAATGTGGATATGAATTGTAAATGGCAATGTCACTATAGTCTATCTATACCCTATCTAAACTAAGAAGTTCCATTTGACATTGGGAAATAGGGATGCTGTCAAATAAATCGGTTCTTATAATATCCGATTATACAGAGATATCGATAATATTTGTTTGTATTTCTTAATCGATTACAGTTTATATTTTCATTTTACATCATTTCGTTTATTTCTTCATGAACATTTTTATTCTAATGAGACATCAACAATTGCATGTCACTTTACTATTTAGGAACAAAAGGAGTGATTTATCTATCACTAGCGGCCCGGCCCGGCTTCACCCGGGTGCAGACACTTTTTCGAGTCCAGTCCACATCACGCACATGCTTATGAACACATGATACATACATACAATACAATACATATACTCCAAAGTGAGGAACCTCCTCACTATGTGTGGCGTATCCTACAATACCGCCTTCATTTCCATTGTAATATCCAAATCTATTAATTAATAATAAATTAATTTATATTAATATTATTATTTCACTATTTATTGATGTACATATTCGTTGACAGCATACCTATTATTAGCTGAAAGTTCAGTATTTTTAAAAATTAAAAAACAACATTTTTTTTTTTTATTGCAATGAATGGCGAGACGAGCATGCCATTCGCCTGATGGTAAGCGATACGACCGCTCATGGACAGTAGCAAAACCAATCAACACCATGAATTACAAGGCAATGCTTGGAATTCCACTGCGCTCGCCATCCTGAGACATAAGATGTTAAGTCTCAATATGTCCAGTAGTTACTCTGGCTACAATGTCCTTCAAACCGGAACACAACAGTGCATTTACACTGCTGTTTGGCGGGAGAAATAGACATTGCGGTGGTACCTACCCAGGCGGCCTCTCACATATGAGAGACCTACCACCAGTAAATATCTATAGTTATAGTCTATCTAAACTAACAGGTTCCATTTGACGTTTCATACTTTTAACGTAAATAACTTTGTGCAGACGTAACCCACACAATTTCAATACCACTTTCCGTAAATCCATGGAATTATGAAGCTATTCTTATTTTATCACTAGTACGGCGTATCCTACAATACTGCCTTCATTTCCATTGTAAATCCAAATCTATTATTTAATAATAAATTAATTTATATTAATATTATTATTTCATTATTTATTGATGTATGTTCGTTGACAGCATACCTATTATTAGCTGCAAGTTCAGTATTTTTAAAAATTAAAACACAACTGTTTTATATCTGCTCGATTATTTAAATATTTTTACCGATTATGCGTATACAAATGCGTTTGAATAGTCTCGACTCTACCGGTAAAAGACCTAACGAGGTGACTTTGTAATGACGTCTAGAAAAAAAATATGTTGTTTAAAATGGTTATTTTGCTTTATTTAAAGGATTCTAGTTTAAATTTAGTGATTATGGTTTGTATATCTAGTGATAAAATAAGAATAGCTTCATAATTCCATGGATTTACGGAAAGTGGTATTGAAATTGTGTGGGTTACGTCTGCACAAAGTTATTTACGTTAAAAGTATGAAACGTCAAATGGAACCTGTTAGTTTAGATAGACTATAACTATAGATATTTACTGGTGGTAGGTCTCTCATATGTGAGAGGCCGCCTGGGTAGGTACCACCGCAATGTCTATTTCTCCCGCCAAACAGCAGTGTAAATGCACTGTTGTGTTCCGGTTTGAAGGACATTGTAGCCAGAGTAACTACTGGACATATTGAGACTTAACATCTTATGTCTCAGGATGGCGAGCGCAGTGGAATTCCAAGCATTGCCTTGTAATTCATGGTGTTGATTGGTTTTGCTACTGTCCATGAGCGGTCGTATCGCTTACCATCAGGCGAATGGCATGCTCGTCTCGCCATTCATTGCAATAAAAAAAAAAATGTTGTTTTTTAATTTTTAAAAATACTGAACTTTCAGCTAATAATAGGTATGCTGTCAACGAATATGTACATCAATAAATAGTGAAATAATAATATTAATATAAATTAATTTATTATTAATTAATAGATTTGGATATTACAATGGAAATGAAGGCGGTATTGTAGGATACGCCACACATAGTGAGGAGGTTCCTCACTTTGGAGTATATGTATTGTATTGTATGTATGTATCATGTGTTCATAAGCATGTGCGTGATGTGGACTGGACTCGAAAAAGTGTCTGCACCCGGGTGAAGCCGGGCCGGGCCGCTAGTGATAGATAAATCACTCCTTTTGTTCCTAAATAGTAAAGTGACATGCAATTGTTGATTTCTCATTAGAATAAAAATGTTCATGAAAAAATAAACGAAATGATGTAAACTGAAAATATAAACTGTAATCGATTAAGAAATACAAACAAATATTATCGATATCTCTAAATAATCGGATATTGTAAGAACCGATTTATTTGACAGCATCCCTATTTCCCAATGTCAAATGGAACTTCTTAGTTTAGATAGAGTATAATCTATTTTTGACATTAATATAATAACAACCTTTTTTGAGGATTTAAGGGTCGCGATTTCCACAGGGACGATTTAACATTAATCGTCCCTGTGGAAACCAAGAAATAAAAAACTGGAAAAGTCATTTTACCCCATCGGCGTTTTAAGAGCAAAGTTATGCATTATCGGTTGCACATGTAAGTAATGGACATATTTCTTTATTTACCAAGCTCTATATACTTACCGGCGTGAGACAGTTATGTCTTTAATTCTTGGTATATTAATAATAAATGAATAAAAGAAACATAACAAAGGAACAGTGTTTACGCGAACATTATCTTGCACATTAATTGTCTCACTTTATAATTCTCGGATGGGAAATAACTCGTCTTAGCAATAGGGTTGTGGCAATTCTAAGTTTAAAAAATATAAAAAAATGTGATTTGGTTTCGTATTTATTTTATTCCAAAATCAAATTCATTAAACTTCCAAATCACACATGCGGCATGACACCAGTTTTATTTAGTCCATTTTTTATGCCTCGGGGATCAAACGTTCGTCACAACTGTATGCATGTCAGATTCGATGCTGAATATTCAGTTGAGAATTTTAAAGTGGAGAATATCAGATACAAACTGACTATGATATTCTCATGGCTAAAATACGCTACAAGAAAGTTTGTCACCAACAAAAACGAAGTTAAACATATATTGATAATCAAATATTATCATTTATATCAATCGTGCTCGTAAAAAAATGCATTGATTCATGATTTTAAAAATAATCGATGAAAGACCTATCTTAATTTACTTTATACTAATGTCCTAACTTTATTCAGATTTTTCGTATTATTGACAAAGATTCACTAACATCAACTCAAAGCCAATATAAAATTTTAAATTACACATAAATATAATATACCAAAGTTTTCACAACCGCAATCGCGATGCTAACTGAGAAGTTGTTCCACCCTTACTAGTTACAGACGACTCTCCAAGGAGTAGTGCTGGATCGAATTATAGCTATTTGTTCTGAGCCTCCGCTGTGCTGCACAATAACCCATGTCTAATGGAAGCAGCGTATTGCTAATGAGGATATTTCAACTGTATGTTTTTATCTGTAGTTCTTTCTGCTTATTGTTAGGTATTACGAGTAGTTTTATAAATTATTGGGTTGAAATTAAACTATTTTTAACGGATTTTATAGCGATTTGGTGTAAGTTTTTCTTTATTTAACTTCCCGACGTTTCGATTGCTTTACAGCTTTCCGAAAGTCCTTAATAAATAGTTTTATTTCAATGTTTAACATTCGAGTAAATCTAAGAGACCCTTAAATTAGTGGGTGTTATGATATGTGGTTTATATATGAAGCTTGGTTGTTTAGAAAAATAGACTTGCCCCAGCTGGAAAGCAAAGGACTAAAAAGTCCGGCATCTAAAAAGAGTACCGATAATTATGACTGATTTAAGTCGCATATGCATAGCTGAACGCAAAAGACGAGATAGAAATATGGATCACTATAATAGTTTTTCTAACCTTATGTTCTCCAATAATCTGTTTTCATGCAAACTGTAATTAAAAACTAAATAACTCGAAACGCAGAGTATTTTAGTCTAATAAAAACATATCCGCAAAAACAAAAGCCAATTACCATAGACCAATTTACCCAGGAATACACAAATAAATAAAAAGGTATGCTACATTCGAAACAACAATTTGTGACGCGAAATTGGGGCTATTCCGATAGCTTAATAGCAATGAAATTACCGTCAATCTGTCGCAAACAACGCGCTGAATGATCACATCGGAGATGCCGAAAATAAGTTTAAAACGTGATTATTGGTAGCGAATATTTGGCATGCATTTGGGTTTAATTAATTATAACATGTTTTTGTTAAATGCACCTCTTTATTATGAAATTAGCAGCGTGCTTATTGTACAGCTTTGTTATTCTACAGCCACTACTAAACACAAGCATTCCTCAAGAATATTCTTAGATATTCTATTTTAAATTGTTTTGTTGAGGATGGTTCCAAATATTAGGATAAGGCACCTCCTATCATCACCCTTCTTCTTCTATCTTTCATTCTAAAAAAACAAAGTAATGAAGTGTTTTATGTATTGTAGGTAAAATCGGTCATTTTCTTTATGATACACAGCTTTTCTGCTTTTTCAATGCTATAAAAAAACGACTCGTTATTGACTTATTTATCAATTCCCATAGAATTATCAAAGTACATTGGCGACGGTACCACTTACATCTAGACATACGTTTTGTCTTCATTAGCTATAAAAAAGGAGATTATTAGATACTACCCGCGTCCTATCAGATATTAATGTCACTGATTTGGACAAGGGACAAACACCATTAAGTGACAATTTGAGCGGAACAAATCAGACGTGATAAGGTCGATGTAGCCTTCAAGGAACTCATTAATCACCCCGCGGCGGATTACAAAAGTAACAAAAGAGTGTTTTGATCAACCACTGTCATTACAAATGTCCATAGTCTTCGTAAAATTAGAAAGTAGATACCTAATATATATTTTATTTCCCCTGCCAAACAGCTGAAGGTAAATAATATATCTATTTCTTCCGCCAAACAGCTGTGTAAATGCACTGTTGTGTTCCGATTTGAAGGACATTGTAGCCAGAGTAACTACTGGACATAATGAGGCTTAACATCTTATGTCTCAGGATGGCGAGCGCAGTGGAATGCCAGGCATTGCCTTGTAATTCATGGTTTTGTTTTGCTACTGTCCATGAGCGGCCGTATCGCTTACCATCAGGCTAATGGCATGTTCGCCACGCCATTCATCGCAACAAAAAAATATATAGCCGAGTTATGAAAGCCTCCAAAGTGCACAGACGCCGGCTGTGAATTAACGAGGTCTCGGGTTCGATTCCTTCACCGAGACAAATGTTTGTCCGATCCACAAGTATTTGTTATGCGACTAGGTGTTTCTGAGACCAAAAAATCTCTCGTAGTTTCTGATGCCCACGATAGAAGACTACCACTATTTTAGTGTGGTATTAGGACTATCAGGGTGTTTTCATTAATAATGTTTTAAAATAGGCAAATATTATTAGTCTATTTCCTCCAACTACATACATAGGTACATACATAAACTCACGCATTCATCTTTTTTTTATTATTGCCTGTGAATTTTGTAGGGGAGTGATTCGTCTCTCTGCTGAGTGTCGTGATTGTACCTGTGGGGTGAACAAACCGGCAGAGGTCTAGGGTTTCGCTATTTGATACGATAACCCGCCCTCTGCTGGTTTTGTGTAGGTGCAGGAGGATCATCCGGAGGGGCAGGACTTCTGTATGGCAATCCGCCTCTCGTCGCTCCTCCTGGGTAGAGTAGTATAAGTGAAATGTGAATTTGTGTGGTGAGTGGAGTGTGTGTTCGCATAGTTTTAACTGTATCAAATTTATTTGTCATTTATTGTAGTCCTTTACCTTGCTGAGGATGGAGTTCACCAGTTCTTCATAAGAGTACAGGGTTCGGGTTACACGAAACATCTCAGTTATACGGTACGGTGACACGTTGAACAGTTTGCAGGTCATTTCGTGGCGGTAACGTAGCGCCTCAAACCTAGGGCAGTTCTCCAAAAGATGTGCCAGGCTTTGGATCGTGGTTGCGTCACAGGGACATTTGTCTGTAGTGGAGATGCAAAATCGGTGTAGATAGGCTCGGTGGTATCCATGCCCCGTGAGAGCTTGCGTTAGATAAAAACTAGGGTTTGTGAGCTTCCAGAGGTTTCGTATAATGTCAAGGTTAGGGAAGATGGCCCAAGTGTGTCGGCCTTGTTCGGAAGATTCATACCTCGACTGCCAGGTTTCCAGGCTGATTCTGCGCAGTCGTGCCTTGACGTACGATATAGGGAAGTGATGGTAATCGGGTGCTCTGCGCAGGCTGCAGGCAGAGTTGGCCGCTTCATCAGCCATCTCGTTACCCACAATGCCGATGTGGCTCTTAACCCAGGAGAGTTGTAGTCGTCCGACCTCGCGGTAATCGCAGATTGCGCGATGGATCTGGGAGACCAGGGGGTGGGTGTTGCTTCTATTTTGTATTGCAGTTAGAGAAGATAATGAATCGGTAAAAATTATTACATTTTGATATTTGTTCACGCATTCATCACGCCATCAGGACAACCCACATTTCGCCTTGTATGTTCCGTCCCATGACGTGATAGGGGGCGAGCCTATCGCCATATCGGGCACAGATTCCTGACTCCGGGCTGATAATGAATAGAAAAATCCAATATCAATTTGCCCGACCCGGGATTCGAACCCGGGACCTCAGCTTAGCAATCATACCGTAGTACAACTACGCCACCGAGGCAGTCTCTCCGACTATAATTGAGTATACGCCGGCTGATCCTGAACACGACACTTGCATAGCTGGGTTAATTCTACCCGTCGTCGTGTCTCTAAACACAGATATAAGTGCCTAAAGCATTTATAAGTATAAGCATTAAATGATTGCTCCAAAATTCCAGTCTTCCCTAGGCTAAAATCATTTGAAACTCCGTTTAACTGTGTTAAGACAATAATGTTTATCGTGTGTTGTTTTAACAACTTTTGCATGGGTTTTGACAAGAAGCGTTTATCCACCAAAATAATGAACAAACCCAAAGATCTGTTGTTACACCAAGTTTAATTTCAATCCTGTTAGTATAACACCCACCTCATTCATTGAATAAAGTACGAATGTTTGTACAGGGTTTTACAAAGAAAAATAACGTTGGAAATGTTCAAACATTACCTATTTTAAGAATTATTTTGGTCATTGATGGAATCGTTTCTTTTATTTCTGAAAGCCTACTTCAAAGACTCGATAGAAATCCATCAGCCTTTATACGAATCCTTCCTGTTCCTTAACAATAATATGAACGTTTCCTTAATCGAATAATTTACTAAACTTATAGACATACTTTTAAAAAGTGCGTGGTGACCTGTTGGTAATGGACCAGACGCGGCTGCCTACACGTTTACGGTGGTCTGAGGTTCAAATCCCAGGGCACACCTCTGACTTTTCGGAGTTATGTGTGTATTGATAGTCAATCACCACGCACTTTAACGGTGAAGAAAAACATCGTGAGGAAACCTGCATACCGTAGAGATTTTAAAGAATTTCTACGGTATATAAGTCCGCAAACCCGCACTAGGCCAGCGTGGTGGACTATATGGTCTAACCACTCTCAATCGATTCTCTCGATTCTACTCTACAGTAGGCCCGTGCCCTGCAGTGGGACGTATATGGGCTGGTACAGATACAGATACAGATAGACATGCTTAACCACCTAAACCATCCACGTTTCCTGTTAACAACTCATCTCAAAACCGTTTAACTTGGCAAAATCGCTATTAGTAGCCAAAACAAGTATTTCGCATTTCGAATTTAGCCTTTGTATATTTAATTTCAAATAGATTGTCGAAAATTGATTGGACAGGGTGATGAATAAACTATCTAGACTATCTCTATACTTCACATACAATCAATTTTATCCTAACCATTCTTACTAATAACAAACAACATCATTATAGCAACAGAACAGCAAATCACCCAAACAACAATAGCGTTTGGCATAGAGCTGTTTGTAAGTCATCAACTTACCGTCCACGCCATCGATATGCACTTACGAGCATGCGATTACACGGTCGGACGCGCCGCATGCGACACTTCGTCTGGGCCGGACCAAGCCGGACGGAATGATTGCGTCTCACGCATGGTCGGACACAGATCTGAGTCTATAGTCTGTACTGCAGCGTGAATTACCGGATTAGCGATGAAAAGAGTCTGTCCGATGGTGTACGACCAGTTAGACGCATTTTGATGTGGTTTTTAAGATTGTCAAATTGAGTGTTTCGTTTTACAGTGATCATGCGGGTTGTAAGAATTAGCTGTAGAATTTGTTTGCAGTACGGCGTTGAATGTATTTACATTCGTCGTGGTTGTATTAGAAGAACCAGCGACTACGTGTAACTTTTTTTAAGTAGTCCGACCACCTTGCGCCTGTGCGCTATGAGCATTACCCCCTATTACATTGTGATATACCAGGGAATACCACAAACAACATTATATTACAAAATTCAAACAAGCAATTTTATAAGTACCAAAAATAATAATAAATCACTCCATAACACACGGTATTTCAAAGAAATACCGAAAAAGCTTTTAAAAAGTGGATAAATAACTCGGCATATAATTTATGCTAAATAAATATTTATTATGGTGAGCAGACGGAGTGGCTGATTCCTTCACGAGTCTCGTTAAAGATTTAAAGGTACCGCCAGCGGCTTTCACGGGTCCCTTGTTTATGAAAGCTTTTCAACTTCTTTTAATACACTTGAGTGATAGAATTACGAGGGTTATTTAACGAGATCATTTTTAACCGCATATTTTACAGATATTAATACTGAAAATGTTTTATCGGGGTTTATTCGGTAAAGGAATAAGTACAATGTTTAAAGGGTATGTATAGTAATACAATTTGTTTTGTATTCTGTTATAGAAAATAAATTGCATTTACGCTTAGAATTATGTAAGGATTCGTATTATTTATTGAGATACAGAATGTTACTTCCATTTAACGACACACGACAAGCTATGCAAATGTTGTACCTAATTGCGAAATAAGTTCATTTCCAAAACATAATTATAAAGAATGTACACTATTTTGACTTCCTTGCAAACTGAAACAACATTACGCCGCATTGCATTTAAATACGAGCGCTCATTGTATGCTATTCATAAATTCGGATGTGTAGTCATTTTAGTACCCGGAATTATGAAATGAGAGTATTAAACTAATTTTTCTTGTAGTTCATTTGCGATTTTTTAATCATAGATTCAACGAATGGTTACGCAATGTTACACTCCGAGTGAAACCGAAAGCAAATAGATGCAGACGTAGACTTTCTATCAGACTTACAAGCTGTAATTAAAAAAGGTTGAGTCGTGACATGAACACGGAATGTTGTGTACATACTTAAATACATTCCTTTATAGTTACAGACACGAGTTTATACTCTCGCCTGTGTTTCTGAGGAGGAAGGAAGATATGCAACTAGTGCCTAAAACTCGCTGAGCTGATTTCCGCCCAAGATTTCATAGGGATTACGGGTGAGCCTATTACTATGCCGGGTAACAATACGCATTCCAGTCCCCGCACAGATTATAATTTGCACCTGAAAAATGCTAAATATTTAATAAAACAAACAAAAGAATAAACATAAAACAAATGTATTGTAATTCGCCCAGTACTGATACATTCGTGATGAGTGAATAATGGTAGAAATTCACAAATATATTTATATAGATATAGTGACATTCATCAAGTAGAAAATTGTTGATTTACAAGTATTCAATTTGCGTGTTAAAATAACGATACAGAATATTATTTTGCGGCTGTTAATTGTTCTCCAACATGTTTGCACGAAATTCATCGTAATTAATAACCAACATTTAAATTCCACGTCATAACCTCATTATTGATGAAGAGGATTTATATTAATTACGGGAATGACGCACCCAGTCCGTGCGTGTTCCAAAGCTAGTCTACTCTACACGAAGGACAGAAACACAAATCTGACTTTTGTTTCCGACCTGCATATTATCCAATATCGAACAAGTCGATATAATTGTGTCGAATATGTTCCAGTACCTATAATAAAGGAATTTAAATAACTATTCACAATATCTTATAAACTGTGGACATTTTGCCACCATTAGTAGAAAGATGATAGTAGGTGTCAAAAAGTGATGGTTAGAAGAGTATTAAGTATCTGGTAATATAACAGAAAGAAAAACGGCGGTGAAGAAATGATTTCATTTAGGTTTTATGTAAGACATGAGAACTACCATAGTTTAGCTGGTATTTTTATTCTTTATGTATATCTGTATCAGCCAAAATACATACCTACCGTAAAAAGTATGAAGGTTTCCTCAAGATGTTTTCCTTCGCCGTTATAGTGCGTGGTGATTGACTATCAATACACATTATACACATTAGTTCCGAAAAGTCAAAGGTGTGCCCTGGGATTTGAACCCGCGACCACTGTAAAACAAGTTGGCGGTCGTGTCTGGTCCGTCACTAATAGCCCACCATGCACTTTTAGAATAACATTATAATAATAATCCAATATACGTTAAGCTGTGAAGCACAGGCCTCCCCTACAATCGAGAGTTTGATTGAGAAGGGTTAGGCTTTATTCAAGACAAAGTAGGTATAACAAATTCAAAAATAGTATTGATTTATTACTCTTACTTTTATTTCAAACCGAATATCCAAAAAACATTTTCCAATTAATAGCTAGTTTTATATGAGGAAAATTAAATTTCCCTGGAGACAAATATTGTCAGGTGAGGAAAGCAAATAGATCGTTAAAAATTACAAACTTCCTACGCTTTAAGACTATAAAAAATAAATATGAACAGATTTTAGCAAATTATTTTCCCGAAATAACTAACACATATTGTAAATTTTTTAAGTAGTCGTAGGAAACAAGGGTAACTGCGAGATATTAGTCAGATTCGCAGAATTTCCCTATTTTGAATAGATTATTTGATTCGTAAAATATAATTTATCTGTCTGGAACTGCATTATATTCCTTGAAGGTTTACCCTATTTACCATATCGTATAGCCTATAATTCCACTTTAACTTCAATACAATGAGAAAATAAAACTGTCAAACATATAATTTTATTAATTGATATACGGTCTGTATAAACCTTAATAAAAACAATATACTACGCCTATCTCTTGTGATATTTATACCAATTTATACGTATATATACTGGTAAAATTCAATACAATCTAACGTATAAACAGTAGAAAGAAAAACACATCATTCGATTGTAAATTAAGGAACAAAAACACTTTCCTAAAAGTTTGAAACAAATTGTGTAAACAACGTTTATTCAGCGGACCTAAAAAAATCAATTTAAATGTACAACATTTTAGGCGACGCCGTTCAAAGTGAAACAAACAAATATACAAAAACACGATCAGACGCGCAAATTAGCGCATCGGTTCGTTAAAGTTGGGCATCGGAATTAGCTGCAGGTAATGTTCGTAGCTGGAAGTTTCCAGAAGTTTGGAATTCATTAAAAACAATAGCCGTTCGGGTAACTCACTTCTTACACTGGCCAGAGTTAGTTGGTTAATTATAATTTTGCTGCCAGCTACCGGATTGCGAACTGAATTTGTAAAAGTAGTGTTCATATTCGACGGTCACTCCGCAGAAGTTCGTCTTGTAGTTTCCAATTTAGATTTCAATCGGTTCGCAATTGTATCAAGCACTGTGTAATTAGGTAGGCGACGGAAAGAGTTAATCGAAGTATGGCTAAGAGGAATAAAAATAAAACTAGAATGAAAATCAGATAATATGGTAAAATAAACCGAAAGTTGTACTTCTTTGGGTTGCACAAACTTTTAATGATTTCGTTTTTATCTTAAACGCTTGCTTATTTGTTATCAAAATATGTGAAATTGGCTTTAAAACTTCTAATATAAAAAATGTCTTGATAAAATCTAGAATAGACAGAAAGTGTTCATTTCAAAATGTTTATTCTTTAATAAACATCGCTTTAGCAAACTTAGACTGGGAAAATATTTTCCAGCCAGACGGAGCAACAACCTGCGATAATTCCTAGACAAGATTAAGCATTCCTGTAAAGCCTAGGTAACTGAGACTCGGTAGTAATAGTAAAAACCGACCAAGCGCTAATCCAAGTTGCGTTTCGTGAGACCCGTACTATTACAAAATTAATATGAGTATCAGTATCGTTTCCGTCATAAATTATGCTTCAAGCTTGTGCATTTATCGCTTCCTTTATGTGGAATTAAAAATATTTCAAACTTCTTATTTTTTGTATGGACACTGAGAAAGATCTTTTAATTTTTTTTTCTTCTCGATACTTTGTTTCAAGTTAATTATATATTTATAAGGTACCTAGTAGGATATCCTGTAAAAATATGGCTGGGCGGATTATAAATTAAAGCAAGTAACAATAGACGGACGTAAAAACAAAATGGTCTCAGTAATATCCGTTAACATCCCTTAAATACGAAACCCTAAAACACTTATGTTGTCAACCTCACAGTATACAAATTACGCAAAAACAAATTAAACTTGCCGTAACAAATTGGCGGTCTTATCGCTAGTAGCGATCTCTTATACCGAACCACGTATGGAGGGGAATAAAACTACTATAGTATGTATGATATAGTTTTAAAACAAGCTTATACTCGTACAAGCTCCTTCCTTGCGTACATTTGGAGAGGCCTATTTCCAGCAGTGGACTGCAATGGGCTGATGATGACGATGAAGCTGCTTCCAACAGGTCGCTGTGGAAAAACTTAAGAGCTACGTTTAGCAGTGGATTTCCAGTGAAGATTATGATGATAAACATTAGAAAATTAATGGTTGGGTTAAACCAAGCAATAGAAATGTGGATTATTACTGTTTCCAAATTCATATATCCTTAAAAAGAGGTGTCAAGTCTTTCTTGGTAGGTAATTTAACAGAGCCCTAGCATCATCATTATCCATTAGCTATCTAACATTATAATGGCCGTCACTTCAAGAGTATTTACGAGTGACAGAAGATTATTCATGTTAGAGTGTCTCAGGTTTTGCGAGCGCGAAGTATGAAAATAAATTATAATATTATATTTAAATTAATAATGTAATGTTACATGATCACGTAAACTTTATTTTGAATAGTGTAAGTGGTATCTGTAACCGTTTTATTCAATAAATAAATAAAATTATTTTAAATTTTTCTCCTGTAAAAATAATAACATAAATGAACGTGACCTTTGCAATGCAATCGGTGACAAATCAAAAATCACGTGCCATTGACAATAATATAGGAATAACAAATGACGGTCTGACAGACGACATATGGGTAGCAACATTTAAACCGTCTAGCTTTTTGAATAAAATACGTGCAGCGTTTGTACATTGGAGTGTCGATTATTCTGGTCTGATTAAGCTCTGTTGCATTTACGTAATACATTTTATTTTCTTTGTTGAGCTGATGCTGTAATGTGTTTTATTTTTAGATTTTGATGTAAATTTGGAATGAATTCTGTAAATCCACAAGTACCTAAGTAATAAATTGTTTTAATTGGAGTAAATGATCGACCAAATATGTTACTTCCTACACATACATTATAGATCCCAAATTCTTTCCGTTCTTTCTGTTTATGAAAAACGCCGTGGAACTTTTGCTTGTAGAACCCTGCTATACCTTATTATTTATCACAAGACAAAGAAAATAATAATAAAGATTACTATTGTCCCTCAAAACAAAACTAACACTTGCATAATCAACGAAAAGACCAAAGTTAATACCAAATGAGTAGCAGAGGAAATCTTCGCAAACAAAACTTACAGCACATTACGGAATACAATCATCTCAATTTTCATGCAGAACTGTGGAACAAAGTCAAAAGAAACCATTTTACTCCACGGACAAAGTAATACCAGAGTCTGTGACTAATCTGCAATGCAAATTACGTCGATTTTATCACTAAGATGCACCCGTCCACCGTATTAAAATCACTGTAACGCCCGTTAATTATGCACAAAATACCAGATGCTTACATTTTTGCAATTAAATTGGGAAAAAACTGTGACCCAGATGTAGATCTTTTAGTATCGCAATTAGGCGCACAGAGTTTTGTGCAATTAAAATAAAAAATATAAATTTTTAACAGAGTATTAGAGGACTACCTACATTTGTGTAATGTCACACTGTAATGTTTGTCGAAGTGTTGAATAAAATAATGAATATTTTTTTTATATTGAGTCAGTTTTAAAGCTTAAAGTTTATAAGCTTCAATGAAATCGTGGTTTGTAGATGATGAAGTCAAATAGTAATTGCAATGGTAATTTTCGTACTCAAGTAAAACTAGTTCCTCAAACATGAATATTATATTAGATTATTTCAATATAACAATATGCTCAATTTCAAAATACCAATAAGCTTGAATAGTAAATCTTCCCAGTTAATATTCATTAAGGATTGAAGTTGTTGCGCTCTTTACTCCCACCTACAACATTTTAATACAAATGCGATATATTAATTCTAATAAACATTGGTGCTAAATCCAATGAATTCATTTCTGAGGAAAGAAAATTGGGAATGCAATTTGAAAAGGTTGTGTGGTAAATATTGGAACGCCAGTGTATCTGAAACAGCTTGTAATCGAAAAACCAATCGACAGAAATCATAGAGCTCCACAGAAGCCAATTACAGCTCGAATGAGTCGACTCAACCGGAGTGGTATCACTGCCTTTCAGACTGACGCGAAGCAACTAACTATTGCATGCTATTGCATTCGCTCAGCAATCCTCAAAGGACGGCGATCGCTCTATACTGCGTGTGTAAAGTATATCAGTAAACAGAGATAATAATGCATGTCTAGGGTTGAGGGTATCGGAAACTGCGCGGAGTTCTTTGGGTATGACAAAACTATCAGGTGACACAAATAATTTGCTTAGAAAAATATACGTATCTTACGCCGCCGACGCCCTTAGTTGACTCCTTACAATAAGGGACTTGTGATGATTTTTTTGTCCAACGTGCATTAAGCCCTTGAAATTATCTCAACAGAGATCCCTAATAAAGCTTAATGTCCTAAGAAATTACAACACGGTTAAACCAAAATTACTTTCATAATTCACTTTGAGATTCCATCTTATCTGGATGTTATCCGTTCCTGAAATGTATTTTCCCAATTTTTCCACCTTCAAACATCGTAAAGTCAGAATTTAATAGCAGGTTTCTAGTATTCGCGTATCATCTGGATATTTTTATTGCTCCGAAACGCTTTATATCTTCCTAATGTCCTTAATATTTATCTGATGTTGACGCGTTCTTTACCCTTTACGTACATAGTAATGCTAGCGAAGAAATGTTTGCCTCATATTTATTTTGTAGTTGCGAAGGAAAATAATTTAGAAGACAATTTACCTTTTGTATTATTATTTACTACGTGAATAATGATTTCTTCTGCATCAAAATTTGTTCCGACATAGTAATTATTATCTTAATTATTTTAATATTTTAATGAAATACATGTCCAATATATCATAACACGAACACTGGAATTAAACGATGAAAACCTCATTCTCTTGACTAAACACATAAAATTATGATTATGCAAACGATAAAGCATCATATTTTAAAGACAAATGACACAGCGGGTCCTTGCACCACGTTGAATCCTCGATGAAAAACTATAAAACGACTGCTCCATTAAACGTATTACATTATCTTATGAACGTTTTATGACTATTATCCAAGTTTTATTCAGTGTAGACGTCTCGATGTCTTATTAATGAGTAAAGTAGTTTATATTCCATACCATACCTCTACAAAGTCAATAGCGAGTAGTTAATTGAATTGGTTTGTTCGGGCTCTGCATTAGAAGTGACAGTTTAGGGTACATAAAAATTTAGACTCCTTAATGTTTTTATGAAGACGCTCGATAATCAGAAATTATGAAAAAAATAAAATAAAATAATTGAACAAATGTAACCGAACTTCACATCAAAGAAACCGCATTACATGCTTATATTGAAGTATGTTTTTTTGTGGAAACTCATTAAATAAATAAAGGCTGATATTAATGACGACCCACCTACAAATTAAAAGCACGAACTGCATTCCTTCAAATATTTGTTCAAAAATTAGGTACCAAACATCAAACATTGGTTAAAGATAGAGCTGTCGCGAGCCAATCCCCTTGCAATTCCTTTGAAATCAGACCGTTTTGCACTTGGCAAATACTGTCTCCTATCTCACTGGCCCATCTTCAAGCGTCGATCAAACTGGGTCAGCGATTAATCCGAAATTAGTGTAATTTATCTTCGGTTTAAACCCAGAAGTGCATAATTTAAACGCAGCACTTACAGAGCGTACTTAGAGGTGTTAAACTATTATATGTCGAGGCACCAAAGGCAAGGTTTTCGCACACTATTGATATTTAGTTGCTTGGTCTGTTCTTTGGATTAAAAAAGCTTCTTTTTTATTATTGCAACATGCCGTGAAGCAGCAAGATGCAAGTTATTTCCTACAGGTATGTAAGTTATGTTCTAAAGAGGTATGTTAAAGAGTCCTAATAATGATGCTGATAACTGCCTTACCTGCATAACACAAAATTATCTCTAAGAGTGGGACCGAAACAATCTCTCGTAGTTTCTGATACTCACGACACAAGACGCAATCTTAGTGTGGGCTCAGGACTATGTATGTGACTGTTGGGTGTATTTATTTATTTAAGAATATCGAAGGCAGGTGAAATCTACCAACACGTAGCACGAATTACCTTTATTACCTACATGTTTCCTAAAAAGATTTAACGACTAACGTAAATCTGTAAGAACTTGATTGAAAAATCATAGGTCACATATTTTAACAACGCACATACATAATTATTATTGTAACGTGCGTAAACATTGGATAGGGTCAGGTATAGAGAACTTTCTAAACTCTTTACCATTATCTGCACAAAATAAATCTACAACAGCTGCTTATCAGCTTCATCCCCACTCAATTTGTTAATAACATTATTGACGTTGTGTTGTACGTAGTGTGCCCATACCCTTACGGTTCTTAAGCCCCCTCCCTTATTTACAGCAAACGCTTTATGTCATAGCGCTAACACATCGTGGAAGCAGCTAAAGGTTGGATTGTATTTCCCTCCTCGTGTTCTCCGCCTTGAAACTTTATTTATACCCTCCCCGAGGATATATCTTCATGAAGGAGTTTCTATCGCGTTGGCTTTAACAAATATTTTATTGTTTCTCGCTGATATAGTAATATTTTACTCGTGTATATAATTTTTCCAATATTTTTTACACTAAAAACTACGTATAATGTAATAGTGAAGGTAAATAGCTGGAGAATCTCTTTATAAGCTTTGGTCCTTTATGCGAAGGGTGAACAATTACGTCATTAATTAGTTTTCTATACTGATTTCTACTGGGGAGAGATAGTCGCGTGCCGATAGTGTAAATCTAGATTATACATACTATTTGATGTAGTCGTGACAAGTCGCTTGAATAAAGAACACTGTCTGCCGAGCACCAAATTGTCCCAAATGATATTACTTCAAAGGTTATATATTTTTATTTCCATTATCTTTCAGATAAACAAAATACTTTAGTAATATGAGAATACATCTAGGCTCAGTTGTAATTTCATATTTTAACGGTCTAGTATACTATGTATTAATAAGCACATTTCTGTCCCAAGACACTTAGATGTAAAGTCAAATATATTTATTGATTGCATAGTTTATATTTATGGCAGTATAGGGATCGAATAGCAGTTTTAATGTTTATTAAAAAATGGGCTCTATAATGACCTTAACTAAAATAGTTATTTATTCAAATTCTTTACATATAAATTAATTATAAGTATCAATTTTCATAATATTTACCGGTTATTTTCCTGCTTCGATTTTCTTTGTAATCGTTTGCATTCTGTATTACAT
The DNA here is from genome assembly GCA_905220455.2 of Deilephila porcellus. Lineage (NCBI taxonomy): Eukaryota > Metazoa > Arthropoda > Insecta > Lepidoptera > Sphingidae > Deilephila > Deilephila porcellus. Next base: position 8,793,700 of record LR999986.1, on the reverse strand, counting down.
CTGTAAAAACTTTTAATTACACTTCCTTTGTTGAATTTAATTATTATTATTGCATAATTATGTAACAATGTGAAGACTACGTAGACAAAGTAAGGTCCGTAATTTGAGTTTTTCTTAAATAAAACATAAAATGGAAAATAATATTAAATATCAGTTGTAACCGATTTCGATAAGCTATACTAAATTACTAAACAAATGACCGAATAATGGTTTGATGAAGGTTTCTTTTATAGGTCGTAGTAGATTTTTTTTTGGGTAGACCTATCCTTGATGTGCGTTTCATCTTTAGTGCAACAGATATAAGCATTATATATTATACGAACGTATAATATAAATATATAAAGGGGAAAGGAAGGATAACATTAATTTTAATAACAACGCTAAAATCTGTCTTGTCGTCCAAAAACACTCGTCGGCGCACGAACAAGAAACCAGAGTGCGGACACGTCCCAAAAACTTTATTACCATTACCTTTTGAAGAGATTAACGCCGTCCCAAATATAATTCGCGTCAGCGGACCTCCAACAAAAACGCCCCTGTTTACCCACTCCGCGCCGCCACAAATGTGCCGAATAAAGGTCGAAACCCAGAGAAATCTCTTAAGTTGTCGAGGCGTATTTTTTGAAGCGCGGCAACACTCGTGACCGATATGAATGTGATGCAATTTGTCAGGTTTACGTGGTTATTTGTACGCGAGTTGAACGCAGGTGCGGCTCCAGTTGTACCTAAGGCTTCGTTTCATGGAATAATAATGACGGATTCGACTTAGGGAAGACTTAGCGGGTTGCGCCCCGCCCCGGACGCCTACGGCGCGCCACTTACCCGCTTTGCTCATTTGCACGACTCAACTTACTCCCCCGAATGTCTCTACGGGCTTAGTGATAGTTTACTCGTGGATTTTATTGACTCCCTAAGCGACGATATTTCCATTTAGGTGTTGACGCGGAGGGTATTTGCCTGTTTTCTTTACGAGCGTTCTGCTCCGTCATATTAGACGCTCGGTAGCGACAACAACACAAGGAGCGATAACGCTGAAACACATCGCAATAAAGATCGTAAATCTGAAATAAAAGACGATCGATGCGCGGATGCACAGCTGAGATCCTACTAGATACTGAAGAATTTTTATTAAATCTCTGATATGTGTAGTACGTTTCAAAATGCAGATTTGAATATAACAGTCGTATTGCACAGGCCCCGCGGGGAAATCTTATTCCAATATCACCGTTCATGATGCTCGACGCAATTTAGCTTGTTGCTATACTCGTATTGTCTTCTTACGTTTGAAGCCGGGCCGCATCTGGTCGCTCGCGATCATCGCGAAATTAAATATTATCTTTTATTGGGAATATAATGGGTTTGAATATACTTGGATTTATCAATCATGGGGTGAACAGATGGCTTAATGCACGTTAGATATAGGCCGCTTTTAGCAGGTAAAATCCGTGAGGTAGACATAACATTTATTTCAGTGATCATGTATCAACATAGTGGATCATGATGCATTTAGTACTTATCAATTATTTATGAATTGTATTGTAGCGGAAACTAATAACCGACCGTTTCCAAACATAATTTAATTGTAGTGATTCTCTAATTTTGTTATATCGGCAAAACGGTTGTTTACCGCTATTATTTCCACTTGGCCAATTTTGAAATACGCTGGTAAAATGCGTCTAAATAAATATTTACTTCCAATTAGCGACAATTGGCTTAAAAGGAACATAATATTTACTAACTATTCTTAATTCATAATGTATAAATATTATTGTATATTTATAAATAAATCAAATTAAATGTCGAATAGATTTAATGAATAGAAAATTCCAATATCACTTTGCCCGACGCGGAATTCGAACCCGAGACCTCAGCTTTATAATTGCACCGTAGTACAACTACGCCACCGATGCAGTCATTATGTATTAACACTTAAACGACAGTAATTTCACTGCCCACAGTTTCCTTCAAGAATACAGCAGTATTAATACACTGCCGTTTTATAGCAGAAGTAGGAAAATGTGCAGCAGAAAAGCTTATTCAAATCAAAACAATTTGATTCAAACAACATAAACATGATTTTAAGTTTGTTTAATTCAGCTGCTGTTGTAAAATTAATGCCAGTTAGGTAAACAACAAATTAATAGTTCCGTCGAAAGATCGACTTCAAAATCAATCTAAAACTAAAACATAATTCTCAAAGATATCAAAACTTAGTCGTAACAAGTCTTACTTTGTGATGCGCAGGGACGTACTCGAACTGAAGGAAGAGGATCAAGAACCTCCAATAAGAACCAATCGGAATAATTTAGCAGAATAAATTATATTAGCGAATATCGGTGCTAAGTGTTTCATGGTCTATTCTTCTTCAGCAATCTGGCCAATTGTGTACTCTAAAACTTACATCATAGACTGAAATTACTTAAATTAAATTAAAATAATAAATAAATTACTATTTTATATTTAAAAATAGAACTGTTTATATAAGACCAGTTGTTAATGAAATTTCATTTAATTAAAAAAAAAATATAAAAAAACTCAAATCTTTTATCAACGGTTTCATATAACTTTTTCTGCATCAGCACACAAAGCCATATCCGTCAACAACTCTCTACTCCTAAGCAAAAAAATTAAACATCTCGAACTTTCAACGTAACTAATAAAATATATTTCCAACACCTCATAGAATTTTATAAGTTACGTCGAGTTTCGAACAAATACAATAGACACTTCTAGGGAGTTTAGCTTCGCGCCGGCCGGATCTCGAGTTATCTGACGTCACAGGCAGCCAGGGTCTATCTTAATTAACCGGAGAGTCCGATTATTAATTCCTAGTAATTTAGCGGGGCATCCTATCTTCGACCCTTTGAGTGCAAGGCTAGACCGCATTATCGGCAGTTGGAATGAATCTTTAATTTGGTTGAGACTTTCTGAGGTTTCGTGGAGCTACTTTGGTTTCATCGGATCCTCAATCGACCTATAGGTAAATTGTAGTATTCATATTGTCTTTGTAATAATTACTTTATACATATATTTTATAGGAAATACCAAAATAAATATAATTCTACAGCCTCCGTGGCGCAATTGGTTAGACGCCGGCTGTGAAACGAGAGACCGCGGATTCGATCCCTGCACCGAAACAAATATTTGTGTGATCCACTCATCTCAATCGCTACTTAAACGTCATAACGTCAATTTGGAGAGTTTCTCATGGCGAGAATCGTATGCGATTATCGCATGACAATCTGCCATAGATTATTGTGTTCTGACAAATGTTAACACGATGCAACTTTTTTATTCTTACGATAATCGTATTTTCGAGACGAAAATCTCTCCCCGTGTAAATTCGGCTTTAGTCTACCGTAGAAAAAACTAACAAGATTCTGTGAAACTCACATTAGACTTGACCGAGACATCCACATTCGAATACAAAAAACATTACCCTAAATTACTTTTAAATTCCGTAAACAAGTATTTTTATTTGGACCTAAAGCCGTGTCGCATTCTAAAAGGGTTACAACTGTCCCAACACGGGAGTAATACACAAACTCCGAAAGCCTAATTATACTTGTCCATTACGTTTTATTTTTGAAATTCAGAGTGCAGACCCTAATATTTGGACCCGTCCACTAATTACCCGATGATTTCGTTACATTTTTAATTTATTTCCTGTAGTATAGGTTATATAGAGATCGCATAAATTCCACACAAATAAATAAGTACTTTATTATTTTGGTAACGGACCAGACGCGGCTGCCTACATGTTCACGGTGGTCGCGGGTTCAATTCCCAGGGCACACCTCTGACTTTTCGGAGTTATGTGTGTATTGATAGTCAATCACCACGCACTTTAACGGTGAAGGAAAACATCGTGAGGCAACCTGCATACCGTAGCGATTTTAAAGAATTTCTACGGTATGTAAGTCCGCCAACCCGCACTAGGCCAGCGTGGTGGACTATATGGCCTAACCACTCTCAATCGATTCCCTCGATTGTAGAGTAGGCCCGTGCCCTGCAGTGGAGCGTATATGGGCTGATATAGATATATTATTATTTTTATTGACCTGATGATAAGTGATCACTGCCGCCCATGAACATCCACAAAGCTTGGATCATGGATGTGTTGCCGGCCCGGATTTCTTATCACAGGGTTTATTTCCCTTTCAATAAGTACTCAAACTACAGAGGGAACTACATAGGGAAGGATCATTACAACTCCAAGCTACTAACAATTAATAACTAAGTAACTTAATTAATAACTAACAATACTTAAATCCACAAAACTTAAAAAGACCGCGGGGTAGGCCGCGCAGAAGGTGGAGAGATGACTTGGACCATTTTGATACTAACTGGTGGAAGAAAGCTTTGGATAGAGACGGGTGGAAGAAGGATAGGGAGGCCTTTGCCCTGAAATGGGACAGTATAGGCTAGGAAAAATAAAAACCTAAATGAGGTTACAAACCAGAAACCGATTGGCATACACACAAAACGTCCAGTGGGGATAATGGGAACAATTTTTTTAATTTACCACGAAAATAAACTAATACATAAAATTTGTGTATCTGATTGTACGTACTGGGTAGCACAACTTCGGCATCTAGGGTTGCAAGAAGTTTCTGGATGCGCGTCGTTTCAAACAGGTCATAATAGAAATCTTTGGGAGGAATCTATTATTGTGAACTTCATGGGCCCGAAATGTTGATGGAACGTATTTATGTTGCCTGCGTGTATTTGAATATATATGATACGTGTATGAAATATAGAGTTAAATAAATACCAATATAACATTAAATTGTCGGCGAGACTATCAAAGTTATGTTGTATTGGACCGCATTGTAACATATTCGTCTTTAGTAAAGAGATTATTTTAACACCAGCTACCAATATGTTACGATATTGATGTCATAAAACGAACAAGATAAAGCACATAAAGACAGGAATGCTTTGCTATAAACAAGTATGCAATTACGGAACCGGTAAGCCTGTGTCGAATGGTACCCGTCTTTGTAAAAACTTTTTCAATGAAATCGTTCCCAGAAAAATGTCTCGCCTGAATCAGGGTTCCTTATACACTCGCTGTATTGTTTTTAATTAAATCTAATCTACAATGCCTGTAATTGTTTTAAATCAAAAAGCTAATTTACAATGGCTACGAAAATATAAGCTACTTGGAAACGATTTAAATAAAACGGAATTCAATAAATTGATGTTACTTTCGTACGCTCCAATTCTTAATTTGATTTGTAACTTTTTTATGCTTGCTGGCAACTGCAGTGCTATTTTGGTATCTTTAATTAATTATAGCATTATGACTTGGCCATTACTCGAACATTCACCGAGACAAGATGCTAACGCTCCTGTCATATCGGTACTCAGTGATTGGTATCTCTACTGTGGAAGTTACCTTTTAATAATCAGGATATAACATAACTTATTTTGGTCATCATTGTATAAAGTAGAAATCATTACCAAATTCCAGGCATAGGCAAAATCAAGCCTCAACACACTCTAATTACCGTAGGCGTATTTAAAAGTCTGTAAGCTGAGTAACACATCGGCTTGTTAATTTAGTAATACAACCAGGATGGAGCGGTGGAGTAATTTATTCGCCTGCAGGATTGCGGTCGAAGAAATAAACGCGATTGTTTCCAACATAGAATGTTTCTAAATCACTCGGAGATTGTATCGGCCGCGTTGCACTTCCGTACCAGATGGTAAAATGGCTTAATTACATCGGACTTGGAATTTTGCTTTTTATATATATTTTAACTAAAATATCGTGTATATCTTTTTCTTCTTCTTCAGACACAGGAAGACCATTGCTGAACATAAGCCTCTTCCAAGAACTTCCAAAGCGACATTATTCTAGTAGCAGTTAGTATTCTAGCATTCTAACATTCTTCTTCCCTTTTTCCTTCTTGCTCTCCTTTCAGTTTGAAGGGCCAGCAACACAAAGCGTTGATCCAGCGCGGCGTTGTAAATGTTCGTGGGCGGCAGTGATCAATTACCATAAGGTGGCTTGTTTGCTCGCTTACCGGATCTATACAATAATAAAAAAGCAGTTTATGGCTGTGAACCGCGAGCTCCTATGTTCGAATCCTATCTACTTTGTGAGTATTTTCGAATTGCCTGTAACTATAATTTGTGCCTGGCATGGCGGTGGGCTTGCCGTGGTGGCGTCTTGAGAAAAAATAAGCTCGGCAAAATGTGAGTATTGCTAATGACACATACAAATGTATACATTAATATACACTCTCTTGTATGCAGAGGACTAATGCCCTTATACATTCTACTGTTGGGCAAAAATCTCACACTAAATTAAAAGGTTTGGCCTTAGTCCACTCCGCCGGTTTGATAAACGGATGGTTTTCATTAGACTAGCTCTGTGTTTATTCACAATTGTAGGAATATAAAGCCGCCGAGAGACTTATTGCGCTACTAAATTTTTTGTATGTTAATAGCAATAATCAAGACTTATAGCCTAATATGCTCTCTGAGGCACAAAGGGCCTCAAGGTCCTAGTAACTCAGCGTAGTCGTTGTAAATGGGTGAAAATCTTAGAAAACTAGTTAGGTTTTCCATCCCATTTACACCATGAGATATAAACCCTGAAGTGAAAATGAAAATGAAATTAATAATTTATTGAATCCATAAAAATGTACAATATTATTTAGATATTTTTTTAAATCTACCACTCGGTTCGGAAAGCGGTTTTCACTAGAGAAGAACGGGCATGAAACTCTAGTGTTGCTATTTTCAAAACCAGTTCAATACAGTGATTATTATCTACCAATCCTACAAGTTGGTTTAAATCAGAGCAGTTCATTAATAAATTGGTCAGAATAGGCAATAACGTAATTTTAATATCATGCAATATTAATGCCAACTTAATACATTATCTTTCTTATAACTTAGTCTGAATGAGACAATTCAACTGCTGGTCAAACCCACAGAACAGTAACGTAAAATAACAGCTGAACTGTAGAATTTCGAGTAATCGGTGACTGACGGAGCCCAATAAATAAATACACCCAACAGTCACATACATAGTCCTGACCCCACATTAAAATCAATTAAGCCTTGTGATGTGGGTATCAGAAACTACGAGAGACTTTTCGGTCTAACAAAGACCCGAGACAAATATCTGTGGGACTCAAACATTTGTCACGGTGCGGGAATCGAACCCGCGGCCTCTCGTTACACAGTCGGAATCTGGCCAACTGCACCTCGGAAGTTCAATAAACACTAATGTGTGGGTATGCATGATCCACTAAACTGTAGGCTTAAGAGCAACGACAGTCACGATCAGATTTCTCACTTGATCACTTGCCAGCCCACTACTATAAAAAAGAATAATATTTTTACTATAAAAGTGCCAAAGCCAAACTACTAAAACAACAAAGAGAAATTCCCGATTCTCCGCCCATGTAAATGAATAAAACCCGACTCCCGCAGAGATCCTTTCGAAATATTCAAAATATACTGAACCATTAACTGTCCCAACTCGCCGAAAGTTTTTTTACGTGGAACAGAATACCCTGCTTTCAATACATTTTTCTTTCAGTAACATTTGCCGTACGGTAACAAAGAGAGCTCGTAAACACGCTGAGAACCGATGCTTTGTTACTTAAATACAAGCGATGTTTATTTGCTTGCCTTTATTCAAACTCTTTGTAAGAAAACGCGAATCTGAATTTAAATCAAAAGTGCGACAATTTTATTGTTGCTCACGGCAGTTGGAGGACAAACGTTTACTGTTGCTTTGAATTACGTTATTTATTTCTGACGCTCTTATCAGGTTTCATATATTTTCATGACAAGATTTATAGCTTTTTTCAAATTTAATATTAAGAATAAGGATCGTTGGTCTCTGAAGGCTAGGTGGCCAATTTGTTGAGACAATCATTAAATCGACTTGTTCCGTTACTACAAGTATAATATATTTATGTCGTCCCTTGATAGTCACATTTTGCAAGCTCTATCGTACTAGTAATAATACATTTTACTGTTGTTCAATGCTCCGATTACTGAAGTGACCAACCTTGTGCGTGGTTCCCGCCAAACTAGGGGGGTTACTCTATGATCCGAAACGAAGTTCGAATCTTCGACCGTTCGATGTCCGATGGAAGTTACAAGATTTTCACTTTTAAAAATCAATACCATTCTCTATTTTTTTTCATTTTTTTTTTTAATCCTTTAACACTTATCATTCACTCCGAACTTAGTCTGGGGCTACGACGTACGATAGAGGATTCGAACATTTCGTTTAGTAACTAGGCACATTCGTACAGTTTTAAGTACGAACATTCGAACATCGTTGTGGATTATAGAGAAACCCCCCAGAATAAAATTACTGCGGTAGTGATCACCTACTTGCCACAATCAAGCAACATGTTAGGTACTTTTATATTATTTTTAACTGTCTTAAAAAAAGGAGGCGGTTCTCAATTCGTCGGAATCTGATTTTTTATGTATGATCACCGATTACTCAAAGACTCGGTACCGATTTGGTAAATTCTTTTTTGTTTCAAAGCGGTCCCATAGAAATGATCAAGAACTGATGAATATCTTCGGACCTCGAGTGTAAAACTCCTCAAAATTAAGTAGGATTCCAATGATTATTTTTGCATGATTACTGTAACAGCTGCTGTTTTATATTGTATGTTTATTTATTTGGTCTACAAATAACTTGTTCTCAATTCTATTGATAAAAGCATTGGTAGCATTTCATAGACTTACGTAATTTGCAACTCAAACGGGCTCATCTCACGCACGAGGCAACATTTTGGCATAAAAAACTAATTTGCATAGTTTTGCGCTATCACAATATCTAACTAGACCCAAACCAGGCTATTTGCAAAATTGTTGGCAACACATGCGATGCTAAAAGGCGTGCAGCACCGCTCGTCGGTGATCATGCATGCAATCAAATAGATTTATTTCCACAGCTTTGTTCCCAACACGTTGGCTCCAATAGGGATGAGGCAAAAAACATTTTTTTTCTGCTAGGCTTCGTCTCTATCCTCTCTTTATCTAGATGGAGTGAATTACAATAGCTATTTGTCGGACTTATGTGTAATATTTTGCATTTCCCTTGGAGAATCATCGCAAATCCAATTACGAAAATGACCATAACCCGTTTTTGTACCAGCTCTGTAAAGTGATTACTCTGCACCTATTTTTCTTTTATTGGGGTGAAGGGTGAGACGAGCATGCCGTCCGCCTGATGGCAAACGATACGACCGCTCATGGACAGTAGCAAAACCAAACAACATCATGATTTACAAATCAATGTTTGGCATTGCCCTGCGCTCGCCATCCTGAGACATAAGATGTCAAGTCTCAATATGTCCAGTAGTTACTCTGGCTACAATGTCCTTCAAACCTACCTATATAACCATTATAACCGTTCATTGTTATCGAAATAGAGTGTCAAGTAGCAACAAACCATTGTATCCCAACATTCGACACAATAATTCCTAACCCAAATAAAGCAAAATAAAAAATCTAAGTAACATATAATAAGGTTTTAAGGGGAAAACAATTGTCTCCCCATTTTTACAACCCTATTGGCATCTCTGATAAACTACAGCCTACAATGTTTTCAGCTCAAATTTCACGTGGGAATTGTAGCTAACTCGAGTTTCAGAGCGTTGCGAGTTGGGATCTAAATCAGCGAAACAAATCGAAATACATAAATTTGATACCGCGTGATGGAATCCCAAGTTGCAAGTAGGATTGAATGTCAAATGTCAGTTTGCGTGACGTGTTGTTCGGGACTTCTAAATTTGAATTACCCAATCTATGGTTGACTGGCTCTTTCATATGGGTGACTCGGGTATAAACCGACAGATGTCACTTTACCCAAAAACTTTTAAGAAAATCCTTTCTTATGCGTTCCGTTGCAAGTTATAGACAAACTAGTGAGCATAAGAGATTTGCTTAGTTTTGGTACGCAATACTATTCGAGCTGCCGTTGATCCTGGCTGTCGATAGTTGCAGTAAATATAATAATTATAAAACATACGAAACAATAATTACGTAGAAAATATGTTAGAATAGAGTAAGTAAAATTTCAGTAGCTTAAACAATAATAAAAACAAAAAGAAAGCAATAATATTTGCTTTGCTAGTTCTAAAAGTGATCGAACTGTTAAATTCTACAATAAGTGTGCAACAACCACAACTGCTGTATTAGCTTAAGAGAATGTAGTGGCAACTTGTAAGCAAATGCCAGCTGAATTCAACTTCCAGTCGCTGTTAGCCGATAATCGACAGCGTTGGTGGTTTCTCTCGAAAGCAACATACTAGCTGTTCGTAGCTTGAAATGTCGGATTAAAATTCTCACCAAAGTCGTTTTGTTGCATTGGTTTTATTCTAATGAAATCAGTAGAGATTGGCTCTCTGTTAGCTGGTAACTAAGATTTATCGATAAATTAATATTTGTGGATAGTTTGAAATATGTTATTTTTTATTATGACGAATTTACACTGAACACTGAATTCTAAAGCGATGTCTGAAATAAATATCCATTAGAGATACAAAAATAATAGTGTGTCAAATGCATAATAATGAAATTATATCGGTGCCTAACTAGGTACTTCAATAAGACCCATCCCCCCCTAATCCGCCTTTATCGCAAAGGAAACCTATGCCTAACTTTGGGATATCATATAACAGCAATAACGTACATAATTCCTTAATCACAAATTCATTTAGCTCAACCCTCACAAATTATTTAATACACATACTGCACTTCAAACAGCTAAGCTTTAAACTGTTGCAGCACCGCGGAGCTAATTACTGCAAATCTTATCTATTCCCTGTTTACCATATATACTTAGACAGCCTCCGTGGCGCAGTTGTTTGATCGCCAGCTGTGAAACGTGAGACCGCGGGTTCGATCCCCGCACCGAGACAAATATTTGTGTGATCTACAGGTATTTGTTTCGGGTCTGGGTGATTGTGGGACCGAAAAGTCTCTTGTAGTTCCTGATACCTACGACACAAGACTCGGTCTTAGTGTGGAGTCAGGACTATGTATGTGACTGTTGGGTGTATCTATCTATCTATCTTATCTATTTCTTGTTCAACCAACGAATTTCGCACAACGTCCTCGGCCACGAACACAGAACACTAAGACCGACGGACCGTCTAAGACAAAAGTTCCTTTATAGAACGCCAAATGTTCCGAAGATCATCTAAAAACGGCTGGTGCAACAAACTTGGAAATCTTTACCGGACGGCAACTAGAAAAAGTTTCGTTTGAACTGCGTCTTGTAAGTTCTATGGTAGGTAATACATTTTCCAGGGTTTAGTGGTTTTGTAAAGTATTTAAATGTTTACTTTATTGTGGTTAGATAAATAGTTTGTTTGAAAACAAAGAAAAACAAGTCTGAAGAGGAACTATATTTTCAACAGTAGGCGGGCAGATACCAACGATGTTAATGATTTGTTGTAAAATATGGTTTGGAGTTTATTTTCCGTAATAAGTAGAGTTCAGACAAGCTATTAGAATTAATTCAATAAAATTTAGACTACATACATAGACTCATTAAGACTAGTTGTTATTGTTCTCTAATTTACACCCTATATCAAACATATCCACATTTGTATTAACTGAAACTAGTAATCTTACTCATACAGAAAAGTAATAAATAATCCCACACAAATTGAAAGCATTGTAAAATGCTGCACCTAAGAATGTGAGTGGTGTTCCTGCGCACAGCATACTGAGTCGTCTGTCGACGAGCGTGTTGTGCCTGTTACCTGCAGCGGAGGCAAACGGACGCCCGCATATTCCGACGCTTTTACATTCGATTCATGCGGAACTCTATCTAAAGAGAACTCGATTGCACTGAAGTGCGCACAGCGAGTTCTTTCGCAAAAACTCTTTTGCGAGATGCACAAAGTTCCACTGCAAGCACCGAACTTTGCATGGGAACGCAACTGAGTTTTACGTGCAATTTTCTAAACAAACATTCCAGTCGCAAACTTCCGTATCGAAGATTTTATTATCCAATCGTATTATAATTTTACTGAACTATATACTTTGGAATATCTTTACAAGTTTGGAGTTGACGGCCGAAACGTTTAGAATCTAGTTTAAGTCGAATCGAGTATCGGAAACAAATTGAAACAAAACTTTGTTGATTTTGTTTAATACGTCTACTAGCGTTTAATCCACATTTAGATCAGCGCAATATTATTTTATACAATGATTTAACGATTTTGACTAGCTACCTGTCTATCACGGACGTTTTCAGGAATAAAATGTTTAGATCTGAATCCAACAAACCAACCTAATGCGAGATCATAGATATCTAGATTTAACAAATCCTATACTTACAGAACTCTCAGGCATGTTAGCAAACATTTGATTTAATTACTTGTTCATTAGAAAAACGTCAACCACGATGATATAAACAAATTGGTAGCAAATTGTGGAATCCACAAGATCAAATTCGATTGCATCAACCGATATTTTGGTTTTGGCTGTCCATTATCGTGATTTGAGTCTATATTGGAACTAATCAGCGCAGTTGGAACTGGGAACGTTAAAACCAAAGCGAATGTATGTTTACCTGGCGATGCATAATTCGTGTGTAAACTGGCTAATTTTATGGAAATCGTAAGTAATTATCGGATTGTAAGTATATGATATTAATGTTAAAAGTTGCAGGGGAAATTATTGAGAAACATATAGTCGCTGTTTTATATTATAATTATTTTTAGGAATAGTGTTTGTTAGTATTTTTAAATACTAAAAAACACTATACCCAATGTTATTAGTTCTCGTTGATAATGTACTATGACAAGGTTGTTTCCTTTCCTATTTTCATATAATTGATTGTAATCCAATGAAATTAAAGAAGCATAATATTACCTTATTGTCCAAACTCGTCCTTGCTGAAGAAGGAATGGAATAAATATGCATAAAAATAAATAAAGTATATTTACAGAAGTTTTGTAAACACTATATTTGAGCGAGAAATATACAACACATCTTATTTGTTGTTTGCTGCAGACGTGTTCTCCTTTCTAAAGCTTTGAATACTTTAAGAGGGTGTAAAGCATAGCGGTGAAGAAAATATTCTGAGTGAACCTGCATACCATAGGGATTGTAACAAAATGTTCTATGGTGTATGAAGTCTGCCAACCCGCACTACGCCGGCGTGATGGACAATGGTCAAAGTAAATCTTACCGTTAGCATAAAAATCTATTTCCAAATAAACTTTATTACATTGAAATACTTATATTAATCACACCAATTACGGAGTCAGCTTCATCTTACAAGCTTCATCAAAAAGACCACCGGAATATGATGCACATCAAATTAGTCTATAATGGCCGACTTTCAGCATCTAAATCGCTGACCTCTATTAAAATTGTAAAGCCTAAAATCCGCACAGCTTAATTTCTTTGCACGTTCTGGCTCCGTCGGAAAGTCGTTTCGGCAAAGTAATTGCTTATGAGTGGAAGCGGATAAACGAAACGAGCTCCACTCTGCCGGGACTCGTAAAATGGACTCAGGGGCTTGCATTTAATTAATACGACCAGTTGAAGTACGTGAGAGCACATCTCTCCGGAATGGAATCATTCCTTTTGACCGCCGAACTGACTCTTCTAGCCGAAAAATTACCCAAATTACCACTTCCGCATCAGCACTTTATCGACTTCAGCTTGCAGCGGTGAATATTCTGAATATTTTCGCCTGCTATTTGGTGGTTCCATTTATTTACTGGTATTTTTGGACCTGTATAGTGTTTAACGTGAATGTTCGACCTACTAAACGTTGTAGGTTATCGGTGGATACAAGCCTCTTTTAATAGGTCACTGTGGAAATTCTTAGGGTAGGCCTTTGATGATGAAGACGATGATAAAGAGGTTTTACCAACGAAACTTTGATTAGCACTAAATGGTTTTTGCACTTTGCTGCAAAAGTTTCTTCGTTTTACAACTTTCCACTAATCTGACTATATATTTTTGAAAAATCATGTTTCACGTACCAAAAAACTCATACAAATTACTTCACAGCCTGTGTATCTGTACTGATAAATATATAAGACAAAGCTTTACTAACAAAGGTTCGAAGGCAGTTAAACTACAACCGTTTATATTGCATTATGAAGACAGCTTTACTTTTTCCTAACGACTGACATTTGCATGGAGCTCGTTAAACACAAATGATACCTGTGCACGGAAGTACTCGTGTCGTTTCTAATTAGAAGATCTTCTACTACTAACAGACGGACTGGCCATCGGCAAAAGGAATGTTAAGGTCAATAGTCTTTAATTTAAAGACAGGACAAAAGGGACACCAATAATAGGAGAGACAAGAGCGCGATTACAGAACGACTTTCTCGTTACTGTTTTCGGATTTTATAGAGTTGTGTGATGTGTGTTTGTATCATTATAATGTGACATACATTTTTTATATAATGTTGTTTGTATACTCGCTAATGCCGTATCTGTTTTTAAATCCGATACACATTGACGTAGACACCCATAAAAACTTAAAGGGGGTGTAAACACAGAAGTAAATGAGAAAAATCTGGGCCTACAGAGACCTCCTTCATAATGAAGATATTCAAAGTCAAAGTCAAAGTCAAAATATTCTTTATTCAAGTAGTCTTTTACAAGATCTTTTGAATCGTTATTTTCTGCTACCACCGCTTCGGAACGTGTTGTAGCTGTGAAGAAGAAACGGCGCAAGAAACTCCCTCAGCAACACGAACTGTCTTCTTTTTCTTTTCTTTTTTTTTTTTTTTTTAAAGCCAGTTTAAAATACAATGTCACAATATTGTCTATATATATAATTTTATTATGTCAATTGTTCTTATTTTAATAGAAATTGAGCAATTTATTCCCAAGCAGTTTTGTCTTCCATATAGTCAGAGATACTATAATATGCCTTTTTACACAGCTTTACTTTAATTATATTTTTAAACTTGTTAATTGGAAGTTCTCTAATACCATTGGGAAGTTTGTTAAAGAAGCGTACACTTTGACCCATAAAGGAACTATTTATCTTGTGGAGACGAGTAACATGGGAGGCAAGATTATGTTTGTTCCTAGTGTTCCTACTGTGAAAGTCACAATTACGCTTAAATTGAGTTATATTTTTACGAACATACAATAAATTTTCATAAATATATTGAGATGTTACAGTAAGAATATCTACCTCTTTAAACTTTTCTCTTAGGGACACTCTGGGACCAAGTTTGTAAATGGCTCTAATAGCTCTTTTTTGTAATATAAAGATACTATTAATGTCCGCAGCATTTCCCCAGAGAAGAATCCCATAAGACATTATACTATGAAAATAACTGAAGTAAACAATTCTTGCTGTTACCTCATCCGTTAAACGCCTAATGGTTTTAACTGCGTATGCCGCTGAACTTAATCTACCAGATAATTTGTTAATATGCGGTCCCCACTGGAGTTTTGCGTCTACCGTAATGCCTAGAAACGTCGTAGATGCAACAGGATCCAATTCTTCGCCGTTAATTTGTACAGTGGTAGATAATTGCTTAACATTGGGCAGTGTGAATTTAATACATTTAGTTTTCTTAGCATTAAGCAATAAATTATTAATATTTAACCAGTGTACAACTTCACGAAGAGCACTGTTTACTTCATCAAAATTTAGTTGTTGTCTTTTAATTTTAAATGTCAATGACGTATCATCCGCAAACAATACAACTTCGTGTTTATTCCCGACGTGATAAGGTAAATCATTTATGTAGACGAGGAAAAGAAAAGGTCCCAGAATTGAACCCTGCGGTACTCCCATAGTGACCGCAGATCCTCGAGAAAGTTTTCCATTAATATCAACCCTCTGTACTCTATTGTTCAAATAGGAGGACAAAAGATTGAGAGCCTGGTTCCTGATACCGTAGTGGTGTAATTTCCTGACCAGAGTGTCGTGCTCTACGCAATCAAAAGCTTTAGATAAGTCACAAAATACACCAAGGGCATCCTGTGACTCCTCCCAAGCCTCATAAATTTGTTTTAGGAGATCGACTCCCGCGTCAATTGTTGATCGACCTCTCGTAAATCCAAACTGTTTCTTGTGTAGCAAGTTATTGGTGTTGAAATGGGTTAATAATTGAGACAGAATAATTTTCTCAAATAACTTGCTAAGCGTTGGTAGAATTGAAATTATTCAGTGATGATACTGCGCTGAGTGCCCACATGGAACTAATTGGAATACTTATCTACCGAAGATAATTACTACTCATATTACGCGTAACGCCCACCAAGGGTATTAGTCAGTATACTGGCGTAATATTTGTGCGCCGGACTGGAAGACCAGTGACGCCGACATACCCACATATCGGGTACCAGGCGGTGAGTTTAAAAACTTTCCTCTCCTCAATAAATGGTACGAAATGTGTCCAACTTACATATCGATCATAGAAAAGTATTTTCCAATTGAGACAACGTGTATTTTGATGAGCAAGCGCTCTAGGCGGACAAACGTTTCAAAGTTGTAACATTTCCGTATAAATCCGTTTTTTTCCTTGGGTCGTTGTCGGTATGCAAATTGCGAATTCATTAAATGATTGTACGTCCGTCCCGAGTTTTCCTTTTTTCTCTTATGCTTGTTAAGAGTCTCTTGTCCGCTGTTGTACCTACGAGTATGAGGGTGTTATTATAATTGGAACAAGTATAATTTGTTTGTGTAGTGTTGCTTTGTATAAATATGTGTGTTTCGTTGAGAATTATATGATTGGTCTGCTGAAGTTGATACATGCCACTGTGACGAATTAAATAAGTATCTAGGAAACATTAAACCAACGCCAATGTATAAACTAACAGTAATATTAGATATGTTATTATCATGCAACGTGGTAATTCACAGTCTCTGCCGTTTGCGAACGATTACCCCAGTTTTCTAAATTAAATACCTACTAATGGTAAATGTGAAATCTTACCTAAGAAGCCTATCAGACTACCCCGGTGGTGCAGTTGTACTACGGTATGATTGTAAAGCTGAGGCCCCGGATTTGAAAATCTCGGGTCGAGCAAAGTGATATTGGATTTTTCTATTCATTATCAGGCTGGAGTCAGAAATTTGTGCCCGATATGATGATAGGCTCGCCGCCTATTACATCGTGGGACTGAAAATACAAGGCGAAACGTGGGTATGCTGATTCCACTTCTGCGTACGCCTACTAGGAAAAAGGCATGAGATTATGTATGTATGTATGTACAGTATGAATTCTATCAAAAGCTTTCAATGAAATTCAGTCGGCGCATGAATCTGAGACGCAGAGAATTGATACTTTTTACACGAACTGATATTTTGACAACACGATACGAATGCCTTTACGATACCAGCTACAAATACATTTACACTCGATGTCTAAGGTACAAAATAACATTTTAAACCTTTATTTACAACCGAATACTCAAACGCTTTTTAAATATTAAGTTCCACTTAACTACCCACGTCCCACTTAGTCGGTACATTTAAGCCGGACTTGCGTACTTAAGTGCAACTTAATATTTAAGTGGCAATTGAGTATTCGGTCATGAGACTTGTAACAAACAACATTAAAATGAGTAAAATTAAATACATTTTTCAAGACTCCTAAAGTTAATAAAGTAAAATAAAGTCAGCGACATCCTTATTGTAAGTACCTAAAGATCACAAGCGGGTTTCGTCAATGGTGAAAAAAAATAGTAGAAAGCCTACGTACTGAGAATATTAAGAATTGTAGGCAAAGATTTCAATGATATGTGTTGTCTACCTAGTTGTCTTGTCTATCTAGGTTGGTAGAATATAAAAAAGGACTGAATCTATATAATGTTGTACATTTTCATGGATTCAATAAATTATTTCATTTTCATTTACCAACTAGCATTATATCTGTGGTATGTGGGCCAGAGAAAGAGTCCTTTGAGGACCTTACCGTCCTTACCGCCTAATCTATCTGGACGTTAAATGCTTGTTTTAAGATACTTTATAATTATTTTTTGTACCCAATAAATGTAAATATACGTTAATCGCATGTTAAAATATACAATATACATGTTAAGTACCATAGCTACAGGATGCTGTATCAGTCAAAATCTTTCCATCCCTTCTATTAGTCATGCAATCAGTATTTCAGGCTACTCACAAGCGCCTACCTACTTTAATAATTAATTTATAGATCCCTAATTCCTTTATTTAACTCATATAATTACATTTGCAGACCCACAAATTTTCACTAGACAAGATTTAGTAGTTTTCGGTTACAATGTCCTGCATTATTAAGTACTATGCACCGCAAATAAATAAGAGCTGAAACCACTAACTGTACGTAAATAGAACATATTGGACCTTGTAAGAAATGAGTTTTTAACAGATATATAGGAAATCTGGTTCGTTCTCGTTAGTTATAAAAAGTCTATAGCTAAACATTGGCGTCCCCCAAAAATCTCCACAGCGGCCTCCTGGAAGTAGTTATCGTCCAACGACGTCTTGTAATTTCGGTTAAGTCTCATATCCAGCTATAGACTACTTCTACAAAAAAAAAATCGATGCAATTAGCGATCAGCTATCAGCGTTATGCGCCCAGCCCACCAACACGTCAACCGTAAAGTTTAATAAAAAAAAACTGTGCTGTGTGAATATATTTTTTGTGGTCACTTATAATCTAATTTTTAGACAATATGAAGAGATAGGGTTTTAATGTATAGGATGAAAAGTTCCTAAAGCTACGCAATAATTAAAATCTTGCACTGTCAACATTTAACTTTAGGATGTGGAAGATGTGAAATGTAGAAATAAATAGCGTTCTTATAATATTAGTCACAGTACAAAGAAAAATAAATCCATTAAATGTAACAAAACAATGCAAATAGACAATCGCAAACTTCCCTTTATCACACATTCGCGGTAATAAAACGCACATTACGATGTAAATAGCGATAAGGTGTGACGGATGTCCCAGAGTAGTCTCCAGGTGCCGGCCGCACCGTATATAACATCTATGTGACACTCCCAACGCTTGCTTATATCCTGGTACCTGCCACTATTCATTTATCACAACTACTTGAAGTTGAGGAAACTATACCACTAACATAGTGCGTTCATCTCAGTATTTACTTGTTAGTTTAACAGGAGGTAACTTGGAGAAACTGAAATTTAATATTGCAAATATTATGTAAGGCGATGGCGAATTGTTAATGTTAGGAATTACGGAGCTGTAAAAAAAAGACTAACGGCCTTATTCATAGACAGATTTAAAAATTAATTTAGTTATCGAATGTTTTGTCTTCTTCGCTCAAACTGAATTCTAAAGTCGTTCAAAAAGGGGACAAAACATTCGATTACTAAAATAGCTTTTAAATCTGTCTATGAATAAAGCCATAAGTGTGCAGCCAACAGTTATTTCATAGAATTCACATTTAATATAATGCGAACATGTAAGATCTCTCATTAATAGAGTTGATAATTGATAGCAGAAAGTCAATGAGCTAATATTATAATCAGCGTAATTAACAAAAATATCCAAAACAAACACCTACCAAATCAATACCTTCCTCGTATTGAAACCGAATAAACAATATCAACTGCATTTCCTGTATCGAAAGCACAAAACAAACATTGGAATAACACGGAAACAATCGTTCATTACTTTCTTTGTCGTTCCATTACGCTCACGTATTAATGGAATACTGGTGAAACGTGTTGCAAAAACGGCAACGACTTTAAAGAAAATTACGCCACCATTCTGAGAAAGGAAAGTGCACGCCGGGTTTTATGGATGGGTTCTGTCTCTCATCCTGAATGATGTTTTTGAACGGCGAAACCTTTTCAATATTATTTCTGAAAGGAAAACATGATACCTGAAAGCTGAAATTGAACACTTTTCATTTATACATTTTACCAGTGGTTCAGTGCGCTTCGCTCGGATGTGGTGCAATTATTTCTTCTGGTTCATAGTCAACATTATTTACATATTAATCTTAGTAATGGCAGTATAGCGGGTTTTAATTTAAAACAAACTGACCCGACCGGGATTACACAAGAAAAAGAAAAACTTACTAGAAAAACTAAGGCGAAAAAATAATTATTAAAGAATGTACAACACTATTTCAAATCACATTATTTAAAGATTTTGTTGAAATACCAAATAAATTGACATGAAAATCTGGAAACAAACACAAAAACTTCAAGATATAACGCGTTCAGACATTTGCAATAATAACGATAAACACCATAATATGTACGCCCAGAACCGAACCCTAAAACGATAGCAATATGGCGAGTGTTACCATTATTGGATGAATACAAAATGAAGAAGCAGACAGGATAACACAATACTTGCAAATAATCATTTCCAACAAGAAAATACAGAGCTTTCGCGCGAAACGTCACATCACCGCGCAAAATTGCATCTGCTGCCTAATTTGTATTCAAAAACACTCGCCAATACATTTGTCTATGAGACTTTAACGTCAAATATTAAAGACTTGGTTTGTAGGGTGAACTAGAGTTAGTACAGTCGCGTATACAAACAGTCTCGCTAAAGTCATAATCTTATCCAAAGTAGAAGCTAATCAGCATGTTGTACATAGCGCAACAAAACTCTTGAAAAATATCATTTGTTCTGGTCTTGTAACTAAATTAAAAGTAACATTGAAACAATTTTAAGTGATATTTTTTTGCAGTCGCTTTTGGCAATTGCCTATTATCCAAAATATATTTTAATAGACATAATTTGAAAAGACATTGAATTCACCTTAAAACAGTGCCGCTTACCGTTCACTACTTCCTATAAAATATAAACGAAAAAGTATTCTTCCAGCAGTTACTACACTTATTCGAATTAAACTTTCACCGGCAGGAACAAATGTCGCGTGAATAAAAAAACAGCTCACATAAATCCGCTTAAGCTGAAATTGGATTGAATGAATAGGTGTAAATCTCTTATTTCCCTAAAGAGGAACATTAAAACAATCTTAATGAACCGTTGTAAAAGTACTGAATAAATCAGTGCTTTGATACACTCGACCGGATAGAATAACCGTTTACTTCATTTGACTTCGTAATCCCCTTGAATTTGTCCAACACATTTTTTAAGTTGATTTAACTTAAATTACTTCTTTGCTGAGTTCACTAATGGATGAAAATTGTTTTATTATATTTTTAGGCGTGATAACTACATATATAAGAAATTCAAAATCATGGAAAAATCGAAATATACAACTACAGGATTTTGTAAAGAATTCTTACTGTCTCAAACGTCGAAATAACTCAGTGAACATTTTCACAGTAAAATTCTCCTAAAAGTCACGTTCCATTTAAGACGCGTTTAGGATCAATTTAATCTGGCAAAACCATTATGTTTTACATAGTCTTTCGTTGAAGGTAGTTCATAAACTGCTTAACAATTATTATACTACTAACAAAAGGTTAAGGTTTTTAAAAGAAATATGGATCTATGGTCTGAAATAAATACTATTATTATTATTACTACTCCGTAATCTTTTAAAAAAATAAAATCTACATGAGTTTATCTCCCAACTGTACCACATGTAATAAAATTTAATATGAGAATTCCTCCGCCAGTTTGCTATGATATGCATGCTTTTAAATATAACATATACATGCTTTAAAAAGCATATTGTAGAATCTAGAGGAAAATGTTGCACAACATTCTTCATCTGTTGTTATTTTAGTTTCACCGATAGCTGTCAGTTTTACCTGATGCAAGAATCCTTGTTTATGCGAAAGCTGTAGTTTCAGAAATATTTCTGCGAACGATTTGAACAATTTCAAACATTTTCAATATCATCGGCGGAGATTTCGTTTTAGGAATTTTTAGATGCCCGTCTGTACGTGATGGTTTTATTGTTTGCGGCAAAGTAGTTGGGAAACAGTTTTGCTCATTATTTTCAGATTAAATTCTGTGAACAATGAATTTTAACGCGGTAAACACTAATTTTCTTGTGATTTTTAAATTACATTTTCTTTAGAGTAACAACTTGTTTTCCAAACCTATAGAAAGTCCCTAAGTGCAAACCCTTTCTAACAGGATGCTGTGGTTATTTTTATCGATCACTTATGCTTAGCAATGGACCATCACTAAGGAGTTGAATATAACTAGGTACATATTATTTTCAGTACAGTCTGAATTAATTGTATTGACTGAAGTGTTAACATGCGTATAGATTTGCTGTAGAGTTCTGAGTGATGAGATTGTCAGGAGGTCAAATACCTGAATTGATTGACGGCCGATCGACGCAGCAGAACAGAAGATCGTTTTTACGCTGGAGATTGCGAGTTCAATATCCACTAGATAAATATTGCTATAGTTTTTCTAGAAACAACTAATTAATTGACAGCCTCCGTGGCGCAGTTGGTTAGACGCCGCCTTTGAAACGAGACGCCGCGGTTTCGATCCCCGCACCGAGACAAATGTTTGTGAGAACCACAAGTATTTGTTTCGGGTCTGGGTGTTTGTGAGACCGAAAAGTCTCTCATAGTTCCTGATACCCACGACACAAGACTCGATCTTAGTGTGGGGTCAGGACTATTGTATGTGACTGTTGGGTATATTTATTTATTTTTATTTTAATTTTACAGTAAATGCACATTTATGACAAATAAGTAAACCTTGACAAAATAGTAAAAGTTCAATGCAATTAAATACTATCTCTGTGTATACAGACTCAGGCGATCACTTAACAGTGGATAATCTGAAAGTCCAAAGCTTTTTACGCTGAAAGCCCATTTGTCATATTTCGGTTTTCTTTTTCATGTGTCATAATATAACGTTTACGCTAAACTGTCATTGCCTATCATCAACCAATTTAGTGCGGTTGTCTGCCAATAGTTGGTACAGGACAGGGAGCGGAAGAACACTCCAGTAAGTATCATTAAGTATCATTATCATTATCAGTCCTGTGATTCTAAATTAAATCTCTTAACACCATTTTACTCTACATTTATGCAATTTAATTTATATTCAAAACTCAACCTCATTACTGATTCATATAACCAGAAGAGCGGTATTAGATTCAAAAATCCAAATACACGCAGCCATTGGAAACGTAGTAAATGATAGTTTACTTATTCAAAATACCAACTGGTGCCACTTTCACGTTACAGCTCCCTTGAAAATAATTTATTTTGCGAAACGACTGCTCCGGAGAAATGATGTCGCTCGCGTGTCTACCCTCGCCGTACTTTAGTAATTTCCTTCGAACGCACAATGAAAAATTTTTTGTTTTACTTATTACTTACTCCTGAATAATGTGCATCGTTAGGGTCCTTTTCTTTTTTAATTCTTGGAGTGGTGGTTGATATTATTCTGTTGTGATTACAAGGAGAAACTCGAAAATGGTGGGATGTTCTTGTTAATTTTTGAATACTTTAGGCGACAGCAAGTACTACTATCTTAAAGTAAATCGACCTTAACTAACACTTTTACTATCCACTTTTTCACATCGAGAGACTCAGATGTATTTCGGTCTCACAAACACCCAGATCCGAAACAAATAGCTGTGGATCACAGAAATATTTGCCTCGCCGCGGGGATCGAACCCGCGGTCTCCCGCTTCACAGCCAGCGTCTAACCAACTGCACCACGGAGACTGTCAAAATTATTAATTATTGATTATTTGTCTAATATCTAATGTCAATCTCAGAAAAATACTATAATAATTCTTAGATTCATTACTCTATCATTTCTTCCATTTCTAATTCCATAAACATAGTAATTCTAGTATAATTGGTCTATATGGTTGCATAAATAGAACCCGATGCCAAGAAACGCACTAAACTGACCCGTTGTTGAATAATTATCGCAATAAACAGCCTCTATCGGACTTACCTATTACCACATTGGCCAATATTCATGCCGATGGAGATATTATCTCTGCGATGCGAGTAGGGTCGCAATATCCGGACTGCAAATGTTGTATATTAATAATAAATCTTGATTAATGTCTAATCGAGTTAGAAAAGAAGACACAGGCCTGATTAACAAAGTTACGTGTGTATTCGTAGCTTATTATCGTTTACTATTACAAAAGAAAACAGTGCGGCGTGAATGAAACTTGCTTGCCTTTGTTTTACTGAAGACTTAATGCAGGTGAAGTCCATTAACAAACACTAAGCCAGCGTTTGAGATCGACGTCTATGGTCATAACCCCTCTGAATGGTAGAGAGATTTCATCACAAGCATTTCATCGTTGCAATGGGTTTACTGGTCCCACGACAAGCATCAGTCTATTCCCATTACTTAATATTTTATTTTATCATCCATCATTTTCTACCAACGAAAATCCATTGCGTACATCCACAATACAATATAGTGATAGCATCGTGTCCGTGATTTAAACGTTGAATGGCGACCCGATCGGAACAACGTTATTAGAGGTCCCGAAACAAATTATGCTGTGCGTGATTTCGATAAAGCTACAGTTATGCAAATACGGACGGCGTGCCATAAAATGTCATTAGTCAACATATTGATCGAATAATTTGAATGTCTGATATCTCGATGCATTGTCGGGACAATTAGAGAAGCTACATGCTTGGATTGACAGATTTTGAAATAAGCTTTACGCTAAATGGAGTTTATACACCAGATATAACGATAGTCGAGTGTTCATAATTATAAAAACAAAACGGGCTAGATCCGTCCAAAAAAACACATTTTTTATTATAAACTACTACGAGCATATCTCTTTCAAAGATTTCATACAGTGTCTTACAAGCGTAGATGAACAATTTAAGACATTTAATATGTACCAAGTAATTGTAGAAGAACAAGAAAGACAAGACATTACACTTAACAAATGAAACAAAGCAATATATCAAACCTAAAACATAATTACGAACACGTGCCCGCAATAACTAACAGCAACATCTTATACGTGATCGTAAATTTTAATAGGCACAATCACGCACTATAACAAACATTACACACATTATAAGTAATAAATGCAAACGCGTAATATACGTGCGAATAAATAAAACGAAACATTTTGGTGGAAAAATGAAATAAAACAGCTATAAAGTCGGGTAATAATAGTCATATTTCAATGTTACAGCTCTCGGGGGACGCTGAGATTGAGGCTGCGTGGACAAATCCCCTAAAACTTGAGACAACGGCCCGGCTTTGTAACAACATCGACAATGCGCAGTATAGTAAATGTACTAAAATATAACAATGCAGCAGTGGAATTTCTATATTATGATTTTATATAAATTGGCGAAAAGTATTTATGATTTATGTCTATGATTAACCATAACATTAAGGTATTTTACATAATCGTATCAATAAAGCCCGTAATGGTTCTGTTATAGAAAGTTGAGATGACGTTTCATGTAAGTCTAGCTTTAGTTCGTTTCAAATATCTCTATCGTAGGAAAGGACAATTGAAATTGTTCTCACGTATTAACTTTCTGTAACATAGTATTAAATTAATCCATCTCTGACGACGATCAAATACATCTAAGAAAGAAAGAAAAACTGTTTATTTGTCACTAGCGAACAAAACGACGTACATTTACAGATGTAAAAAAAAAACACATAAAAAGAAATTTAGAATTATAAAAAGAAGGAAGAATTTTGCACGTCGTGGCTGTGACTAGTAGGTGATCACTCAGCAAAAATGTTGCGCTGTGGTTCAAAGGTTCTTTAAACCATATTCGCGTCTATATTTTATTTTAACCTCACCATACTCACAACGAAAAAAATAAATAAAAAAGAACATTTCGAATGGGCCTCACTGTATCATAACTTACTTACGCTTATCGCCTAAAATACACAAATATTATTATTGAAGCTGACAATATAATAGATAAATGTCCTTTACATATTGTCACTGTCGAATTTCATTTGAATCGTTGTTTCGTATTCGACTGATTTGTTGGGTACTTTTGCATATTCTATAGTACATATAAAATATCCGAATATTTAATATATCAGATTACTGTTAGTATTATAATAAGACGCAAGCAGTGGTTTTACTGCTTCCCTAGCATTGTCAAAGTCTATGAATGGCAACATGCAAACAGCTAAATCATATTGCTTATGATCTTTAAGCCCAATAATTCTCTCCATACAACTTTTAGAAATATTATTCCTTCCTTGACAACCATATTGAAAACTGAAAAAACTATCAATATCAGTCTCTCAAACGATTTAATATTAATTACATTACGATTGATCCTTCTGGACGTTGTAAATTAAATAGGAAAATATTTCTCATTCCTCGTCATTATTAAACTTCCGCAAAGTCCTAAGCCTTCTTTTAGACAAAAGTTATTTTTGGGTAGAAACTTAAGCTTTTAGCAAGCTGTCCGGCAAGCAGTGAGCTGTCTGCGGCTAATAGCTCTTGTCCGACGCAACAGCTGACAGTATGTAGTGCAAGATATTGTCTTGGAATTAATTATACTAAAATAAAACACCTAACAAAAAACCTTCGAAACAATAGCTGACAATAGTAGTGCAAGTTATTGTTTTGCAATTAATTACACGAAAATAAAAAACCTAACAAAAAACCGTTGCAATTTAAGCAACTAAATCCCTGCTTCAAAGGAGAGTGGAGACACTAAAATGTACGATAGATAATTTCCTTGAGCTATGAAACATGACAAAACTATGTATGAAAATCAATCGCAAGTTATGAACACGTAATAATGGTAGAGAATATAGATGAATAAGAAATGTGAGCTTTAAATATCATAAATAGACGTGCCTTAAAGTCGATATAAGAAACAAATGACAAAAAGAGACTACTGGAAATATATTCTAATACATCAAAATGCCTATAAATAATTTCAATGAACCATATTATTTCTAGGTGCCATAAATAAATAATTAAAAGCGTTTCAACAAAATATGTCAATCTGATTGAAACCGCGGGTGTCCGTATATTTCAATATCCTTATAAATCAAATAAAATCTCATTAAACATTAGCTCGTTTACAGTACAAAATGTTAAATCCCTTTTCAAGCCGACTATAATACATGCACAGTTTGCAAATGCGATATTTACCCTTTTAATTCAGTCTGGAGTTGGAATTGTTATGTACTTAACTTATTAAGCTGGATTCGTGTAGCTAAATAAACGTTTGAATATGTATTTTAAATATTTACCTCATTTCATTAGCATCTGAAAAGAGTAAAAATTATATTCATTTGTATCCAACAGAGAAATTTAATCGTACGGTGCTTAATATGTTTACAATTCTCCGTTATTTAACGTTTCAGTGTGAATTTCATATTTGTTACATTTATGTCAATAAAACATTTGAAATATTTAATGGTTTAATTTTATTACAATCCTTGGGTCCAGTGGGATTTGTTACTGACAAAACTTCAGAAGAGTTAATTATCCACCAAGTAAATTATGAGAAGTTTTGTTTTTTATTGCCGTTAACATATTACTATGACCACGGCCCACAAGAATAGGTATGCTATGGCCAGCTACATTGTATATGGCCAGTTAATTAAAATGATGCCGAAAACTATTATGTACTTAAGTCAAATATGTAGCGCCAAGGGAAAATAGGCAAAACTTAGTGCATAAGATTTTCTGAAGACACATTACCTGTTACAATCGCCTCCATTTATAGTCCCACGTGTGCTGTCACTCACCGCATGTGTAACATATATCATGGTAGTAATATTCTTTTGTTCCAAACATTTCAAGAATAAATCTTTTGGGGATGTGAAAAAGTATCGTATTCCATTCTCAGGTTGTCACTACACGTGTGTCTCTTGAGCTTTATTGCGTATGATTGAAATTGTGTTTAGGAGAAAAAATATGAGCCAATACTAGTGCGTAATAAATCAAATCAATTGAATAGAGTTGATCCCGTAAAGACAAAATGAGATCAACAGGCATTTGTTTCGGGTCTCGGTGTTGTCTATCCAAAATCCTCCCGTAAGTAGTTAGTTACTGACTTTCACGACGTACGCATCAGTTGTATCTAAATCATTAGCAGGTTAAGACGATGTGTACATGTATAATTAATATTAGAATGCAATTACAACTATTGTGTACCTATTGTCAAGACCTTTTCTCGTCCGAATGCACTAGTAACCATTTATAAGCCGTCTTAAGTTCGTCATGTTTAATTAGCGTACTTTCTATAAAAATAACGAGTGACACGCAATCAGAGTCTTCTCTTCTCGTATAATTATGTCAATAATGTCTATGTGCGATTTCGGCTAACATTTTCCTGCAAAATTAAAATAAACTCAACTAATTGGGCACTTGAACTCCGAAACTCCGATAACGAAGTGTATGCTTAGTTTATTGGGAAGCTCAAATATTGGAATCCTAAAATAATTCGCTAACGAAACGAGTTTTGATAATGTGTTAGAAAGTTTAAGTTGTACGTATTGATTGGATACCTAATGAAAATTGATAATTACTTATTACAAATACTCTTCAATTGTTTTAGGACTCTTTAGTTATGAACAATACTTATTCAATTCGAAAAATATTAGCAGCTTGTATATTTTGCCATAAATAATATGCTAATAAGGATATTTATCTTTAGCAGCACACTACAACTGAGCATCACGCTTTAAATATTTCATTTCCATTCAGTATTACCTATTTTACTTACGTCAATACAAACACTATTTATACCCTACTCATAAAATCAAAGAAAACCGTATGTAAACTAAAGTTAACACACGAGTTAACTTTAGTTAGTTATTACTAATGAAAGAACTGCAAACATCCAGACCAATTTATTGATTGTTAACAGCTTTTCAAACTAAACAAACACAAACCGCGGTACACATGTAATGTGAGTAAACCACACAAGTTTCCAAGTGTGTCAATATCTAACTAAATATTTGGAAGTTTCCGCTTGGAAATACTCCATTACTATTTAAGCGCAAGTTCTATCAGACGTCGCGACGTGCTAGATAGTGTCGCGCCGAACGCGTCCATTTCTCAACTATGTTATTGTAGTTAACGCTAACATTTTTCAAAGGAAATTGTATTTGCATTCGGTTTGTGGTTTTATACATGTTATAAAAAAATTATCACGGGTTTGTTGTTACACTTCGTTGATATTAAACTCAATGATCGTAATCACGAAATAAGCTCATATCAACTGGTTTCTACTCAACTATTCCACTATGCACATAGTCGTACCTAAAATATTTAAAAAAGATTTCAGTTACATTACTTAAAAACTGTAAACCAAAAAAAATCGATGGGATTAGTTTTGCTCCTAGGTTTATGTCATAGCAATAGCCATTTGGTTGTCTGGAAGAGATCGCTTATAGCGATAAGACCGCCAATAGTACACTATTTTTTTAAGTTTTCTATGTTTTATTGTCTCTGTACTTTGTGGTGTTCAATAAAGTGTTGTGTATCTGTATCTGTATCTATAAAGCCACATATTTCCAACATTTCCCTTAAATATATTACAAAAGGTAGGTATCAGAATAAGTTCAATAAAAAAACCGTAAGTTGTGCAACGTCGTACACCGATATTCTCGATGTCCCGATTCCGCGACGGCCGACGAAACTCCTCTTCGAATTCGGAGTTAGTGCACTATTGCAAATATACTAAAAATACATAATTACGTATTTGTAGATTCGTATTGCAACTATTTACAAGTTTGTATAGAATATGATTAAGACATTTAGATATTACAGTACTTTTTGAGAGTGTCTCCAGTGCGCAGTTGCTAGATAACCTGGTGTGAAACGAGAGGCTGCAGGTTCGATTCTCGCACCTAGCAAATGTTTGTGCGGCTCAAAAATATTTTATTCGGGTCTAGGTGTTGTGAGACCGAAAACTCGCAGAGTCTGGTTCCCAAGCCATAAGACGTTTATTTTATTTATAAATATCCACAACCCTAAGCATTTTTATAATGCAACCGCTAATATACATTTTTTTCTCACAACCATTAACGGATTTAGATTTTTAATACTTAAATAACAGTTTATAATATAGTGTTAATAGATTAGAGTCAGAACTATGTTGGTAACTGTTCGGTTTAATTTATATCTTAAAGTGAATATTAACAAAAATATTGAACTAGAGTAGAGTCTAACTGGGAACTCAGGCAACAACAAAATATCCAGATTTAAATATTCCGAAGCAGCGCGGACTAAGAGCCGTCATTCAAACTGTGTATACGCCCGTCTGTATATCACCTATTAATATTTTAACTGTAAAAGTAAGTATGTATACAACAATTATAAATTCACTTACAATTTGTAATAAAAAAGCTGGCTATCGTGTATAATTAACTATATCGTTAGGAAAATCATTACAGCAGGCTAGTTAATAAAGTAGCTCGGAACGTTTCCCGCCTCCACGCCACTCTCAACATCTGTAATTGCGTCCTAAACATTCAGCCTTTGAGCCTTTGCTTTGTTGAAACTGCGATGGTTTCCCCCTCTTTATTATTTCCGTCGAAAACATACCGACACTCAGCACCGAACGTGTCCCGCTAACAATACATATTTTTGGAAGCACTCCCATTTGTATTCCAATATTCGTTGGATATTGTTCTTCTGTTTCTTTGTGTTTTGAGTTAAGTACCTACTTAAACAGTTCTTTTGTTTTTCGGTTGTAATTAATTAATTACATAATAATACGATTGTCGCATGTTATTGTAACGGTTATCAACTCTCCCTAACTCCTGAGGACGCCTAATTGGTCTAGTCACTGGTGGGACTTGGCACTTGGCGGCATGGATATTATTTAAATCCGCGCAAAGCTCGTAGCCCGTTGTACCGTGTGACTCGTAGCACATTGTAGCGCAGCGCCCTTATTGCCGAGATCCGCTACACGTAGCGACGGAAAACAACTCCAACTGTAAGGGTGGGTTGCAGAAAATCTGACGTTATTGTTAACGGTAAAGTTAACTTTAGCAGTGACAATAACAATGACCACGGGATAGAAAATTCTTTTGTTGCACCATTGTCATAATTGTTATAGTTAAAGTTAAAAGAGTGACCAGTGAAATGATGCGATGCGATTTTACGTCGGAATTTATCAGTTTAGTTTTGTAAATTGTTTCAAAGTACAGGTTATAATTCAAATCGATACACAAATGACAATTATCAATACAGAGAACACACACAAATAACGAAAGATAACCGTGACTTTAACAATAACCGCCCGAAATTGAACGGTTAATGTTAATGTTATACGTGACGTCATTTTAACAATTGTTAATTTTTAGCAACCCGAAAATTGCATAACCGTCGATTTGACGGCTGATTAGCCCTTAGTTAATGTTAAAGTTATTTTCTGCAACCCACCCTAAGTGTAGCACTACATCTACGAAAATTGGCGTTATCCCGTTTACGAACCAGCCCCGTAGCATGTGCTACATCGGCTACACGGCTAATCCG
Organism: Deilephila porcellus; assembly: GCA_905220455.2. Classification (NCBI taxonomy): domain Eukaryota; kingdom Metazoa; phylum Arthropoda; class Insecta; order Lepidoptera; family Sphingidae; genus Deilephila; species Deilephila porcellus. The sequence continues at coordinate 8,762,344 of LR999986.1, read as the reverse complement.
TGACTGCCTATAATGAGTATAGTAAGGCGGAAGAATCACGTCACAAGGAACCGTCTTCCTGCCTATCTGTCGCAAGAGCCGCCTTAAAGCATTAATTGAGATCTCCATGAAACAGCGCGCACGGAGCGCACTCAAGTTAATAGAGTGGCTTTATTTTAGTGACAAGCCACCTCAAAGCCGAAGGTTCACTATTCCACGAAAAAATCATGTGCACAATCTTTTGGGATTTTCTTATTGTTTTTATGATGCAGTTTAAAGAAAGCTACACAGACGTAAACAGCAAATATAATATACCTACTTCATTATTACATAAACTTCTTGACGATATAATTAAGGGGGGAGTACAGAGGCAAACTGTCTAAGTGTCCTGTTCGTCCACGAAAATGCCCACATTCACAGCGCCAGTGTTACGGGGGTTTAGTTTGTCAATGCAGGCTCATTGAACTAGATCATCCACTTTACAGTTCCGTCATTAACCTATTAAATTATAATTTATCACCAATTTTTTTACAGGACTTACAGGAGGCAACATTTTATGCAATGAAGAGTTGCAGGTGGCTGACTCACAATGTGTATGAAATACTATATTTTCAAAACATCACAAAATTATATAAGTTGCAACATGTTTCCTAATTTTTAAATGATATCTAGTGATAGTGTGTCCATGGAAACTGTTTGGTAATAAAAAATGTTAAGTTTTTTTACAATAAAAAGGAAATTTAGCTATGCTACTTTAACATAGATTATATTTTTAAGCTCTTCCATTGTTAATCTCTTCTCTGAAGAACCTCTTCCAGATTATTTAATAGGGACATAATCTTAACTGCACATTGCACAAATTACAAAATTATATACCCAGCTGCTCAGGGTCCTTGGTCTCTTAATAATAATTTATAACTTAAAAAGAGCATGATGAAATAAAAGGCAAGTTGAAAACTTTACATTTTAATACAAGTTATAGATAAATCTACAATAATTTCTAAATGTATACTAATAACCTACTTTGGTTTTGCTTGGACGTTTGATAACTTTGTAGGATCATATTTATATGTCTTCTGTAGAGGCCCTTTGCCTGCTTTTGTAAACATCATTTCGTCAACCCTCTGCCTGTCTGCTAATTCTCTAGATATCTTTAAATTTGTCCATGAATCCTTTGCACCTTCAACAAATCCCTTTTTCTTTATTGGCAAGTTATCTGGCTTATGGGTCATTAATTTAGGAATATTGAAATATTCCCTCACAACAGGTGCTCTTAGCAATCCAACTTGGAGTAAGGATATGAAGTTGCTGGAACACCAATACACAAGTATAGCGCCTGGAAAGTTAATTGTAAATGGGATCATGATAAGAGGAACTGCTTTGAGGATGTATTTCATCACATGCATGTTCTGAGCATCCAGACGGCCACCATCCACTCCAAGTTCAATTGTGGCCCATAATGTTGCACTTGTGATTACCGGGAGCAAAAAGAACTGATCTGGTACAGTCAAATCCATAAACCACCACAGTCCTCCGTGTGTCATGCTTTCAACTGGGCAATTTGCCATACCTCTCAACCCAACAAAGAATGAGATGAAGAGTGGGGCTTGAGCTAATGGCACAATCATATTTTTGAGTGGATTCAGCCCTTTTTGTTTCATAAACTGCATCATCTCTTGTGCATACCTAGCAGTCTCTATTTGATTACCGGTCTGTCTGGCTTGTGTCATCTTCATCTGCAACACTTGGATTTCGGGTAAATTATTATTCATAATAGCTGAATTCCTTTGAGACATGATTACAAGAGGAAACATAAGGATACGGACAACTAATGTCCCTATGACGATTGCGCCCCACCATGGTACGTCTAGTGACACATGTAGGTACTCAAGACAGTTCTGCACAATGCCCACAGGTCCCCAGCCTCCTAGACCTAGGCTGGCAAATGTAGGCTCACCATTCGCAGCTAATTGTTGTACAGCCTCTGTTACCTCAGCAAGAGAAGAAAGATCCGGTACTGGTGGCGGTTCTGGTATGGCATCGATCAACGGCGTCGTCTTCCCTGCATCAGGCCCCGTCGTAGAAGCAAATCTCACAGATACGCTTGAAGAATAAACGAAGACTCGCGCCCTCTTAACCTCAAATCTTTCGCAAAATAAATTTGTAACAGCGCTACGGCGTCCATGCCGGCTGAGTAATTTAAACATTATTGATAAATGCAATTCAAGTTTTATGTGAAATGAATCTTACAAAAACAAAATTACACAATTTTTATTACGGCACATTTCTGACATTGACAGAACACAGGAGCCATAAACTGATAACGTATTGTCTATGCGTATTGCGCAGGGATATTGTCAAACTTTTAAATAAAGCTAATTAAATAAGTTGTTTATAAAAATGTTAAACAAAAGCCCAATCAATAATTGACCACAGTGCATAATTCAAATGACAGAGTTATAAAGGAAACAACAAATTAACTGCAAAATATTTCTAGTACACTGTGTATTTACAGGTTTGACATTTCTCAAAAGAATTTGACATGACATTTAATGAATGTCAAACCAACGTGGTGAAGACTGAAGAGTCCAACTCGTGTTTACTAATTTGAAACATAAAATAACATGTGAATTGTGAAATTTAACCAAATTATAAACAAATCTAAACATTATGGCACACATATCTTATCCGTTCAAAAAAACAAACAAAGCTGTATTTCAGAAACCGGCTTCAGTGCTCACGAACGATGCAATATATTGGAAGAAGCTTGGAGTACGTAATACTAATTTTAGGTTTTGGCTTATCTCCCTTAAAAAGCACTTTATATTCGCGTCTTGATGTTATCAGGCCCTGTGGGTTGTTATTTTTGTTTCTTTCCTGTTAAGCTATTACACCAATTCTGTGTGTCTATTCTAAAATAACCTAATGATTTATCCATTTTTTACTTACAGCTACCGGTTCTAGTTAAAGAATTTGGCGCAATAGACTATTTGGACTTCAGCCCTGTGGAACCATATTATTTTGCAGCAACATGCTCTGTTCGGGTGCAGGTAAATATTCAAATTATTGTATTCAAATCATAGTAATATCTATAATAAAATTTTCAGGAATTTTAAGCTAATAATATTCATTACCTTAAATGCACGGTTTTTGCTAGACATAGTGGCAACTTGCATGTCAGAAATTGACTAGATTACTGTATAAGCCCATAATAATATTTTCTACTACATAGAATGAACTGTGTACCTGTCAGATCAATAATAGGGTGTACTACCAATTCCTTGCTAACTATTTATAAAGTTCAATACAATATTTTTTCTTTTAATTTGCAGATATATGACCCAGTGACAAAAGTAGTAGCCAAAAACATTTCCAAGTTTGTGGAAGCAGCTTATGGAGGATGCTTCAGGTCTGATGGGAGACTATTAGTTGCTGGAAGTGAAGAGGCGGTTGTTAAGTTGTTTGATGTACAGTCTAAAAATGTCCTTCGGGTATTTGCAGGACACACAGGACCGGTAAGTTGAATAAAACATAAAAGAGTACATTAATGTGGTGATCATTTAAAAACATGCAATTTTTAATAACTGAAACATCTTATTTAGAGTTTTTAACACAGTCATTTAAGAGTTATGCTTTCTTACAGTATTTTTTTTTCAATTTCAGGTTCACAGAACATTTTTCACCAAGGATCAACTCAAAGTTATCAGTTATTCAGATGACAAATCAGTGTCACTATGGGATATATCCACAGAAGAGAAAGTTGCTAATTTTGCAGAGCATACTGATTATGTTCGAGCTGGTGCTGCTAGCCCCATATCCCCTGATATAATTCTATCAGGAAGTTATGACCATTTGGTCAAACTATATGACACCAGATCAAATGAAACTGTCCTGACTGTTAACCATGGAAGTCCAGTTGAATCAACTTTATTCTTACCTTCTGGGGGACTGTTTATTAGTGCTGGTGGTACTGAAATCAAGGTTTGGGATATTTTCAATGGTGGAAAACAACTTGCAAGCATATCTCAACACCACAAAACAGTTACAACTCTTCGATTGGCAAGCAATAATAGCAGACTCATGTCAGCATCATTAGACAGGCATGTTAAGATATATGACATATCTACATTTAAAGTTGTACACACTATAGATTTCCCCAATGCTATTTTAAGCATGGCAATATCAGAACATGATGATATTTTAGCTGTAGGTATGGTAGACGGTATCATATCAGTAAGAAAAAGGGAAAGACCGGCTCAGAATCAAGAAGAAAGACGAAATATGTTGAAATTTGCTCCAGACCATATGCAAAAATCCACAAGTGTCATCACAGCCCCCCAAAAATCTGATAAAATGCCTGAATATGATGTTCTTTTAAGAAAAATGGAGTTTGGTAAAGCATTATCAGTTGCTCTAAGAACTTATACTGCTACTAAATACCCAGAGAAAACTGCAGCGCTAATACAAGAACTGCTTAGAAGAGGTGTGCTCCATATTGCTATGGACAGTCTGAATGAGAAATGTATAGGAGCCTTACTTAAATATTTCAATAGGAATTTGGGGGAAACAAGGTTTACCAGGACAGTCATTGATGCAGCAAATGTTTTTATGGATGTGTTTGAAGACCAAGTTAATAATTTCTCTGAACGCAATCTTTCCTTGTACAAGCTGTTGTCCAAACATCTAAAAGAAGAGATAGATGTTTGTAAACAAGTATGTGAGTTAGAAGGTGCTTTAAATCTTTTAATGGCAGGAGCCCAGATCACCTCAAGTACAGAGCTTGTAGAATTAAATGACACTTTTGCACCTTCAAAAAAGGCACAAAAGGAAATTGTAATTGATGTATAAAATAAAAATATATAAGTTATTTTTGCGTGTGACTTTATTTATAGCTAGTATAAATCTTTGTGACAATGGGGTTGATTTTGACAATTTTTTGCGCGAAATTTGTTACATTTTTATACAGACTACTAAAAATATAATAGCTTATTTTTTTAGATTTTTCCACCACATATTGATGAAAGGTTATGACGTAAAGCTACGTCATACTACCGGCTAGTGCTACCTATTTCTTGCTACTTGATACTTTTATACCATATCTCACATCTATTAATATTTATATTATTCTGAAAAAGCTCGTATAATTAGCTGGTTAAAACAAACCAATTGTAAATGAGCATTTAAATGCAGTGTGGTCAGTGGTTCATGATCTTTTGGTTTCAATGAAGAATGTTAACTAATTTTGATTATTAGCACTCCATATTCTCTGGCAAAAATAAAAAATACTAGTGAAAGAATTACTTCGATATGTCAATTAGTTTCCGATTTAGAAGTAAAACAAGTTGTAACTGTACGACCCGGGCTGCCGGTTACGGTGTGACGTCATAGCACAACACGCTCACTGGCTCACTCAGTCCGCTCGTGGTCGCGCGCCCGTGCCGTTGAATTTATACCCACAGAGTACTATAATATTACGTTTATACCTAAAGACTTTTAACAATGTCCAATCCAAATACTAGGAAATCATGTGTTGTGCCTAAATGCACAAACACAACTACCAATTCGCCAGAAAAGTTGTTTTTTTATAGTTCCAAAGGACGTTAAAATGCGAAAAAAAATGGATAAAGGCTATGAAGAGGTTAGATTCATTTGGAGATAAAAGTACAGTTTATTGTTGCTGTCTCTTGCCGATCTGAAATAAGTTTCAAATAAAAATAAATGGCCTTACGTATTTTATTAGTAGAAAAAAAACAAATAACTAAAAAAGGTTTAGTACATCTGTTCAAATATATATATTTGCAATAAAAATGAGATTAAAATGGCCTTACGTATTTGTAAGTAAAAAAATACAAATAAAAAAGGTTTAGTACATCTGTAACGTTCAACCCACTACATCTACATAAGTACCTATCCTACTTCCTACTAATATTATAAATGCGAAAGTTTGCGAGTGTGTGTGTTTGTTATCTTTCACAAAAACAACTACTGAAAGGATCTGGACGAAGTCTGGAATAAAACATAGGCTACTTTTAATACTGGGAAAATGTACAGCTTCTGAGGGAAACTGGGGCGAAGCTGCTGGCGGAAGCTAGTTTGCAATAAATCAATATAGGTATGTATGTATTCATTAAAATTTACTAAGAAGAGCGTTACCTACCTATGTATATTATACATACGTGCCTACCAATAGCTACAAAACTATAATACATACATATTTGTTGTCTTTCACTTACAAATTTAATGGTAGGTAGGTAGTTCTACTATTTGAGTTGCATTCTTCCATTACGACATTAGTTGGGTATTTTGTTTTGATAAAACAATTTAGAACAGATAAACTATTAAGCATAAGTAGTAGCACGGAAATTTCATTTACCGTTGCATTTTTATTCCTCGCATTTCGGCGGCAACGAAATCACTATTTGTTGATAAGTAATGCGCAACCATTAATCCATCTATTTTAGGTAGATTATCCGATTGCCCTTTTTCGAATCCTTCATCCATTTTATTAATCGGATAATATTTACTATTATTAAACTATTAACTTAATACGCGAACGAAAACCAACAACAAAACACTGCGCAAGCTATTACAACTACTATAATCGCTGGCGATTTGATACGAAGCGAGTCGTGGCCCGTGCGGCGCGTTGTGAAATGACGTCACAAGCGATCACGTGACTGTAGCGGGACTCGATATTTTTCAAAACTTTGAATACCTATAAAATCAAAACTACTAGGTATTTTTGACTACAACAAAAACTAGTGTGTTTGTATACATAAAGGCTTTACTGAGACAACATTTCAAGCGATTTGGCATACCTAGTAACATTGTCCATTTAAATTACTGACAAAACCAATTTATTCTCTATGGTTCTTAGTTCTTACTTATGACTTGGCCGCATGGTCTTTGACCTTAGCCGGTTTTTTAGGAATAAAAAAACTCTATGGTCAATTGTTGTCATGTCGGATGGAATAAAGTGACATTTTGCAATTAAACGAAACTATTAATTTCCAAGTGCTGCTCGTAGTAAATTATCAAACTGTATATAAAAATAAAACACAATAAATGTGTTGTTGTGATATACGGTAGGAAATATGTGTGACGCTTCGTTTTTCAATTCGTTAATTGTTGAGATACAGTGTAAGTTCATTTGAAGGGTTTCATGTTAATACAGTCAGGTTTTTGTGTTCGTAGTATTTTTGTGTAATAATTCGTTTATATTTTAAATTAGAAACATTATTTTTTGGTTGTGAAAAAAATGCGTTTCGGTCAAATAATAAAGACAGGTTATATGTATTTTTATTGCTGTCACAGTGCAAAGTTTGAGTAGTGTTAATTTTCGAAGTTTCTGTAGGTAAATAAGAGAGAGAGATGGATGACCGGAGAGTCGCCGATTATTTCGTGGTGGCCGGTCTACCAGACAACCCTGAACTTCTGGATGACTCAGACTCTGGACATCTGAAAGGATATAGCTCTAAGGCACCCATCACTGATATAAGTAAGTAATTTGCAATCTGTATAAAATCTCATATGAATTTGGTTTACCCACACAAAATAATAATATGTCATTCCTCACAACTGCTCACAGTGAATAAATCTAAATAAATATTAGCTTCTTAATATAAATAATGCAAATGCAGAATTTAAAAAAAAAGATATAAGAACTAAATACCGAAAATTTTTATTTGATCATAATAAGTATTAAAATGATAAAAATTTAAACAAAATGACAATGTATTATTAGTTTATAAATTAATTCATGAAATCTTCTTGAATGTAATGAATTATCTTGATACCTTATCACAGGTGTCACATAAAATTCATTTCTATATTCTAAAATGCCCAAAATTAACATTTCATTGGTGAACACAACTCCAAATAAAGTACAGTAAAAAGGAAGTACCTAATTATTTATTAAAGTCCTGCATGGAACTAATTGATTCTCTAGGTCATCACATTATAGTTATTCATACGGTGTCCACAGATTCCAACATTAAATATTCAATATTATGCACAAGTACTGTTGTACTATTGATATTTATTTTAATAATAATTATGAGTTCATTCATGTTTTTGTTTCATTCAATGCATTGCAACTATTAGTGTTTGTACACATGTATGCTAACATTTTATTTATTGGTCAAGTGTGCCATTACTGTAATATGTTTTTGTTTGATATGCAGGATATAAACAAATCATTTGTGATCAAGTTTTAGAATATAATGAAAGTATATACTGTTTGCATATATATGGACAATTATGTGTGTTTATGAATATATACAATGATAATATGAATCTGAGATGTGTGCAAAATTTGGTTATAAAGATTCATTTGTATCAAACTCAATTTAAATAAGGGTAGACATGATGGTTATAGTGATCATCAACAACCCTTACTTAATGGCATTATCCATTTAAGCATGAGTTAAACAAAATTGTTAATTCACTTCTAAAACCAAAGTTTATTTCTTTGGTTACATTCCTTAATTTGAGAAAGCTTATAACACACACTTTTTATTATTTACCCAATGTACCCTTTTTTTATAAAGTACAACTAATCTTCCACATGGCACTCAACCATAAGTTTTTGGGTGTATTACTTGAGGGATATGATTTAAAAAATGATTCAAATGAGACTTGAATATTTCACATGCTGATGGAAGTTATGTAAACAGTTATAAAATGATGATCTAAAACTTTTCAAAAGAATGCATGCTTAAACAAGTTGCAATGTGCCAGACACATCTGTGACACAGGCAGATCATTTAAATTGAGTTGACAATATAATTAGCCAATTACCAAATTAAGTACCTATATTATGCATATTAGAAAAAATATTGCAGTGTTCTTATTGCAGTTATTACATTATACTTCATATTATGTGTTGAGATCAAGTTCTAGGAAATTATTGTGTAACATACAGGCACTTGTGGTAGAAGTTATAGAAAATGTGGTTAGCATCATGTTTCACATTATATCATATTGCGTCTATATTTATCACTGCATGATTTTATTCGAATTAAAAATATGTGAACTTGGAAGAAAATATGTGATGTAAAGGGCAACACTGACCTTTACAAAACTTTTTGTTGCCCTTAATTGTATAATGGCTTTCAAGGTTCCTTATCAAGATCATTTTTTTTTCAGTAATAAGGTTTATAAGAAATATATTTTTATTTTGATGCCCTTCAACTTATACTGGTTATGCTTTAGTTCCTTCTTAATTTAACTACTGTTAAACATGCAAGTTGGTACTATATATAAAACTAACATTTTTATGCCATTACTTATTGAAGTGAAGACAACTATGCATTTTTTATTAATTGTGACATTGAAATGTTTTTATGGTTTATTTTGTACTCATAATGCAATGCTTGTACATTACATTAAACACAAGGTTAGTGATAATATTTATCTATTAACATGCTTTTGAACTGCACTGTTAAAAATATAATGATGTCAAGTATTGGTGACAGCTTTTTTTTAATAGGATTTATTTTGGATTAAAAGGGATACTAAAACATGATTTTGGGGTTCTATTATATCTGAAAAATATAATTGATTGGATCTGATATTATTATGGAAAAAAAATCACTCATACACAAAACACAGATAATTTGAGCCATTTTCAATTCTTGTGTGCATTGCCTTATCTCAGAGCCTAAGTTTTGGGATTTGGTAGGATTGGCATTTGACAGACAGGATTTGGTCATTTATTTTCTGCATGTGTGTGTTATGAATTAAGAAACCATAAATAGATGTTTAAAAATTAATTAACAATAAAACAGTTTTAAATGTGGTATGAAATTTTTGAAGGCCAGAAAATAATATTGGCGTTTAGGGCCTTTAAACGTTACTGTAAGAAATCTACTACTACACAAATTGTAGATAAAAAATAAACAAATACTTTTTCAATGCTAATAAAAAAAGCCAGTTTTCCAAAAGCATCAACAAGTTCAAGTGGCGAGAGTGAATCTCGCGTGCTGATTGGTTGGTTAATGTATAACTGGTTTAATCTACTGTGTTTGCAAGTGGGACACTTCCCTTATCAGGAAAAACTAGTTAGAGCGACTACTTAAGCGCAGATAGATCGCGTTAGGCCAAATTCTCGGTCACTATTCATATTGACTCGCGATGTTTTGCATTATCTTGTTTTTGGAAATGCACCTGTTGTATGTAGTGTTATAGTTTTAATCGAATTAAAATATAATAAATAAAAAAAATAAACCGTCTTCAAAATTGAAATAAAAAGAGATAAAAAAGGTTTTCTAGATTTACGCGAATGTTACACATTGAAATATATCTTATTTTATTCCCGAAGCGAAAGCGGGAAGTTAAAAAATGTAAAAATCAAAAGAAACCTGCGATAAAATCCGTAGAAAATAGTTGTATTTCAAGAGGGAAATGAAACTAATCTTTGAATAAATCTGGAATAGAAAATATTCCAACAACTTTTTTGAGGTCCGTGCCAGCCTGACTCTTTGCCTTCATGTTTTATTCTTCCTTTTGTTCCCAGTTCTGCTTTTTATGAGAAAAGTTTAATAATAGAGCCATGTTTGTTTCAACCTCCTTAATCATTTTAATCAGTTGGTCTTGCAATATCGACTGTCGTAGGCATACCTTCTTTGGTGTACGCCGTACGGGAAAGAAAGCTTAACAGCTTATCTCCCTTCAAAAAAAGGCTTTTAACGTGGTAGATTTTTTAAATATAATTATTCATTAATAAAGATCTTGTGCGAAAGCAATGTTTATTTGTAAAAATTACCGAGACGAAGGCAAATCTGTGTTGTCTCAATCTATATACATACGTTACAACCAAAACTCCAAAATCAAATGAAAATTAAGCTCGGTTTCTTTGGGCATACTATAAATTCGACATAATATGTGCCGTTTATACTGTAAAATACATCATCCAAATTTAAATAAATGTTAAAAATATTTTAACGCAGTCGTTTTAGAAACAGGGTTTAAAAGTCGGATTTCAAAAATCTTTGTCTTCAATTGGAATTGGTCCATTTACTTTATAGAATCATTTCGACGGGTGCAAAGCAAAATGAGTCATGGATAAAACAGTTACTTTTCAATAAAGTGCATTAAAGGAAAAAGTATTCCCATTTTGTTAATTTTAAACCATATTTGTTGAAATTTATTATGTATTGAGGCATCTTCATGTATATTTAGGTTTATGTAATCTATATATATAAAAGAGGAACCTGATTGACTGACTGACTGACTGACCTATCAACGCACAGCCGAATCTACTGGACCTAGGAACTTGAAATTTTATACAGGGATTCCTATTGTGACGGAGGGTAAGCACTAAGAAGGGATTTTGGGAAATTCTACCCCTAAGGGGGTGAAAAGGGTTAAAAACTGTTGTATGGAAAATCTAAACCATTGAAGTTACAATTCTCAAACTTGGTAGTTTAATAACTCATTTAATAACAAAAATAATTGCATACTTTATTTGTCTAAAAATTAACATTAATGGGGTTAAAATAAGGGTTGAAATGTTTAGAAACTGGGTGATTTCTTTCCTACCCGATCAACGCACAGCCGAATCTACTGGAGCTAGAAACGTGAAATTTTACACAAGGGTTTCTATCGTGACGTAGAGTAGCACTAAGGAATGATTTTTGGAAATTCGACCCCTAAGGGGGTGAAAAGGGTAAAATACTGGTGTATGGAAAACCGAAACCCTTGAAGTTGCAGATATCAAACTTGACTTTTTAGTTACTCATCTAGAAACAAGAAGAACTGCATACTCTCTTTTCTTATAATTAACCCTAAAGGGGTGAAAATAAGGGTTGAAATATTGTAAAACCGAACTGCTGGATCAACGCACAGCCGAAACTACTGAAGCTAAGAACTTGAAATTTTACACAGGGATTTCTTTTATAACGTAGGGTAGCACTAAGGAAGGATTTTTGGAAATTCAACACCTAAGGGGGTGAAAAGGGTAAAATAAATTTGTATGGAAAACCGCAACCGTTGAAGTTGCAGATATCAAACTTGACACTATAATTACACATCTAAAATCTAAAATAAGTGCGTACTCTGTTTACTTAAATTTAACCCTTAAAGGAGTAAAAATAAGGGTTGAAAAATTATTCTTATGAATATTTAACTTTTGTCCCTTTCGAACGACTTTTCAATTCAGTTTGAGCGAGAAAACAAACATTCGATACCTAAAATAGGTTTAAAACTGTATATGAATAAGGCCGTTTATGTATTAATCCGATTGGTCTCAAAATCGATCTGAGTTCCGATAATCTAAATTTGTATTCAGAATTGAAAATGTTGGCCGTCATTTTGAACTTTTTATTTATTGATCCGATTGGTCTCTGAATCGACAACTGACGGACCCATTGATCCGATAATCTAAACTCAGAGTCAGAATTGGAAATAAAAATGCTGCACGTTGATTTTTGTTAAAAGTTTACGTAAAGGTTATAATGGCATAGTTTGACGCGATATAACGTCTACATTATCTTAAACACGCAGACGAAGTTGCGGGCAAATGCTAGTTTTGTATATTTTATAAGACATTGCAGTTGTCTGCGTATACATTGTACTTTTAAATATGCCAATTGTGACAACTACGACGTCATGGTCGCTTCTACGTGAAAACTCAAAGGCATCCTGCCTTAATAATATTGCAGATTTAAACAAAATGAATACAAACTTCTAATAAAATCTAGTACACCAGTTATCAATAACACCAGTTTATACTGGAGTTATAAATCATAAAAATCAACTATAATAATAAAATTAAGAAATGAAAAACACAATTTCAACTAATATCAAACATTTTCCTTAAACAATATTATTAAAATCATAATTTAAAAAATACTCAACTCAATATGTGTAACGCGCACGCCCCACACGTCCGGCGTAAATTCGACCAACGGCATTCAAACGCATTGACGACGTGCAAGTTTCGAAAAAATGTGTAGTTGTCTTCTTTGAAATGACAAGAAATCAGGCAATTTTGTAATTTCTGCTTTTTCCATATTATAGAACTCAGATAATCAGAAAATCGCCAAATTGCAGATAACTTTTTTTATTTTGCACCTGTAGATTTATCGATGCACATAAAAGACATAAATACGTGTGAATGAAGTGATACGTTGATCATTATGCAAACATCACTAACATCAATATAAATAAAATCGACATCTCTATTTTTTATTATTACTATTTACATGTTAAGTGAGGTTTCCCTAGATTCATTGTTAATAGATTATATTTTCATGACATAACAATATAATCATATTGTGACATCGAATCCAAAATGGGAAGTAATATATCTATGTTTTTATGACGATCGTTCTGTATTGCAATTCCAAAACGGAATATTTTTGTGGTAATTAAATTAAGGTGAAGTAGATCTACTCTAAACGCAAAAAAAAACAGATTGCTAAACTGCATAACTTCTTGCCGTATAAAATCCAAAAATTACATTTAAATGATCTTTATTATCGAAGGGTTCAAAATAATATACGTTGCCATTTATGTTTATACCAAAACACCTGCTCATTTAAATCGCGGTTCTAAGTAATGTGTAATACGCAGTGAACACGTAAATATTATACAAAAGATAAGTAAATTAAGCCAGGTGTCATATGTATGTGGCGATGCAGATATCCTTGTATATGCTCGATTGATTGCTTAACAAAGGGCCAAACATGTTTGACCCTCGTCGCGTCGCGTGTAGTGTATCGAATGTTGATATATTTTTTGGAGTAATTCCTTTGGTATTACTTTAGGTGGTGCAGATTTTGAACTTGAAGTTGGTTGTGTATGACGTTCACCCACAAGGTGTACAGATGATCTAATAAAGATTTCAGGATGTCGCTGGATCCAGGCCACTTCCAACAGATCGTTGTGGAGATCCTTGGCGAAAGTCCTATGTTCAGGTCTTCTTGTGGCTGAAGATGATGATGATGTTTAAAACTCTGAGAGTTATTATTAAATAAAGACACCGATTCCTCTATGCTAAAGGTTGCAGGTTTTATTTTAGCACGAATAATTATTCTTTTCACACAATAATAATCTGTTCCTTATTGTTGAATATTATTTGCGCAACCTCGGTATTCAAGAAACCGTAATATGGCCCATTGTTATTTAAATTAATTTACATAGTCTACATTTAGGCATTTATAAATTAAACCTTCAAATACGACATAGCCTTCTGAAGGCCGCGTGATATTTACTTAAATAAGAGATCCAAAATCGGTTACCGACCTTAGTATTCTGGCTTGCACGTTTTATTAAAAGGTCGGAAGTCATGTAGGCCGAACGCGAACCATATTCAAATTTCTCTGCAGATTCATTAAAACTCGTTTCTTATGTGAACTCTATGTAAATGTAAAAGGAATGAAATTTAAAAAGTATGTACCTCAATTACCAAAAAACAACATTTGGACTAGCTACAACAAACACGATAGATGCAGTCTTCTCTAGATAACCTAATGTCAATACTGTGTACATCGTTAATGATCAGAATGAACTTCAGGCCATTGTCGGAGTTCATTGCCACTTCAAAACCTTTACGTACTCTCAATAACGCATTGTTTGCGTGACGTAACAGCCCGCTCATTCTTTTGTATGTGAATTGTTAATTATTCTGTCCATAAATAAAAATTGTTTACGTAACGCTCACTGTGAGTTTGTTGGCGAAAGAATTTGAACGTAATCTAATTAGATTCGGTGTGGCATGTTGGGTCTTCTTGGTAGCTTTACTTTACATTTCTACGGATTAAGGCTATTTATATAAAAGAGTACGTATAATATCGAGTTAAGAGTTTTCATGGCCGAAGCCTAAGAGATATTCATGCTTGTAGCGATTCTAAAGACGACTTACAAAGAATTAGTACGGATTAATATGACTATTTTTCAGAACCAATCTTCTAATCGGTTATAGCTTACCCTTAACAATCTATTTTTATCTATTCTACTAATGCTACGAACGTAAAGTATGTTACAATAAAAATAAAAGTGAAAGCAATGTACCGAGATAAGATAAAATAAGATTGAGCTTAGCGGTGTTTAGTACAGTTACTAACCTAAACCTATTCAATTAGGTAATCTTTCCACTAATAAATATATTAGTTCGTGAGGGATATAGGGACGTTTATTACTGTTTCACGCAAAATGTACTGAATTGATTTTGATGTTAATTCAAAGTATTACGACCTTATTCATGGGCAGTTTTAAAGCCTATTTTAGCTTTTGAATGTTTTGTCCCTTTCGGACGACTGTTGAATTCAGTTTGAGTAAAGAAGACAAAACATTAAAGACTACACTTCACAATAATACATATAGGCTATAATTTAACCAGTCAAGCTGAGTCGAGCTGTTAGTTATCAAACAGATGCCACATGTTATTATCATTTCAAAAATCTAAATCAATTCTCGTCTTCTGGTAACGTGCATAAACGATTCTATAAACTGGATTTGCATTTTGCATACATAATTTTACGAATTGATTACAAGCAGGTGTTCGCCCGCACTATAAACGAAATCTCTACAACGTGCAAAAAAGTAATGCCACGAGATCCTAACATTAAACGATGTAAGAAACTGAATATCCTGATGAAATATGGCCTCAGATTATTAGGTAGCATAAAGTGGTCACTGGCCGTATCACTTCTACATTATTTTTTTCTGCAGCAGCTATTATTGCACGTCGGCCTTCTAACACACTACTTCCACCCCAACCGAGCACTCATTCACTTTAACAAGCTACAACTTGTCTCTACCACTTCATCTATCTAATTTAATCATTATTTTTATCATACACTTTATGACATCATTAATAATACAATGTTCCACAAGTATTTGTTTCGGGTTTAGGTGTTTGTGACATCGAAAAGTCTCTGATAGTTTCTGACCCCCATGACACCAAGCTTCTGTTAGTTTAATATCTAACTACATATGTGTACGACTAACGGTCGCAGTCAGAGACGTTTAATGTCAATTAGTTTCTGATCCCCATGACACCAAGCTTCTGTTAGTTTAATATCTAACTACATAATATGTGTACGACTAACGGTCGCACTCAGAGACGTTTAATGTCAATTAAATTGTTCCTTATCATAGATTCAATTTGTAAAATCTACACTTAGTAATAATTTAATTGACATTCAATATCTGAGTACGTCAGTGAGTATTTATTTTATTAATGTTTGTTCCAGGCATAGTGTTCCCCGGGCTAGGCGAGACGGTCCCGGATGGTTTCGAGTTAGTAGAGCTGACGCCGACGGGTCTCCCGGCAGACTTGAACCATGGCTCGATGCGTTCGCCCGAGTGCTATCTCTGTCTGCGCAGGGGAAGCGATCGCCCACCTCTCGTCGATATCGGTATGGTTTGTTTTCTCGTACGATTGTATTGTAAACAGTATTTAAAGTATTTTAGTTTTAAACATTAATTATGTTTTATTTTCATACATATTTGTAGTAGTTCAGTTTTATCCATGACGTATAGGTCAATGAATAATTGGTAACATTATTTTTGATACCTAGTTAGTTATTCGTATTATTTCAAGTAAATCAAATGGGATGGAAGAATAACATTTAGATCCTTTAGTGACGTTTGTTTTATCTAAAAATATTTCGTGTTATGTCGCGATTAACATTCAGGAAGCTTAGTCATAGGATGTTGATAAAATAATTTGAATTAATATTAATTTTATGTATCTTAAGCGTTTTGATACCTACAAAGTATACCCAAATACAGTAATTTATACGCATAGATATTCTGAATTAGGTAACTTAAATTAAAATTGTAAAATAAATACGTCTTAGATTCGTTGGAAGGCTAATTATTTTATATTTCTAGTCGCCATCATTATTAAAATAGCTATTTTAATAATCGCGAACTTCGTTGAAATCCCTATGTAAAAACCAGCATTACATCATTCTACTTTACGGCTTTATGGCCTAAGCCCTTCATATAATATGGGTTAAACCCATGGCTGGTGTATGGAGGTGTTTGGGCTGATAAGAATATTTCCTTGTCGTTACTATTATGGCGTAACAGGAAGCTGATTAGTTTTTTTACGTCACTATAGTGCGTAACTTTTGCTTTTACCTATCACGACGTCATATTACTGAAAGCTAATAATCACACGTCCCGCGATTGTGTTATATTAAGTATTGGAACTATTAGATCGGATACGAATACACGCTTGTCCAATGCAATGCTTTAACAACAACAAAAAAAGGTTTACAAGTTGTTCGTTACCGGCTGAATAACGAGATGATTATCTTAGTAAACAATGCAGTCAATACATAATATTTATGGTAATTCGCAAGTGTGCTGGATAAAAATCTCATCGATCATAATAATTTTATCTCGCTCGTGATCTCGTTTTCACACAGATTTGAACACAACGTCAATAGCTGTAAACAATCGGAGGAAAAGTGATGATGAACGACACTGTTGAATTTTTTATGTAATTTCTTCTTCACAACTGCAACTTGTAAGGAAGCAGCCAATGTTCTAAATTCAAAAAAATATGTTTTCTTTAATTGATGTCATAAGGAAAATTAAAAATTATCTACGACGTCTAAAAAAAGTACTACATCTCTCCAATACCTGCGGTGACAGTATTACATAAACCGATGATATAACAATTGCGGTCACGATATCCATTAAATGGATGAGGTAAATAGCACTTTGCGATACGTCATCGTTGATAAGAAGTGATAATGCTGACGAATGATACAAACGACGCCGGCGGAACGCACGAGCCGCTTTTTTGCTACCACCACGCTTCAATAAACCCATTTTGTGACACCTAGATTTTATTCTTGCTCTTTGTGCAAAAGATTCGTTTTTTTGTGTCTTTGTTGCTAGTCTTTAGTAGCGTTTAAGAGTTCCTAAATATTGGGTAATAATTTTAGGCGCGCATACTCAAAGGCCCGTTCCCAGTACATTGTTTTGGGGTTCACTTATTTCGAGATCACGTTTGATCAATTAGCAATCAACAAACAAAGCCTTTTTTTTTCTAGTAGTACCTAATATTATTTGTCAAAATTATCACAGACTCAATAGTTTTTGTCTTAGGCTTGGTTTGGTGGCAAATAGTAAAGTAATTGGACTCTGATTGATATTGATCTGTTACATGCCTATTGCCTTGGCTCTTCTTGTTCTTCTTAATATAAATTACGATTTAATGGACGGCAAACAGAAATAACATAGTAAACTACGCAAAATTATGCGCTTCGTCTGATTTAGTCACAGATATTTTTAGACCTTGCAGATTAAGACATCAATTTACCTAGTCATTTCATATAGCTATTTTGCTATAGCAGTGCATCTACAAATACCAGTATAATGAAGTATATTATCAGAACAGTGATGTGTATGCGACAATCTATAGAAACCATTGTCGATTCGATTAAACTGTGAGTCGCCGCCGCCATACAATAGGCAGATTAACAATGGTTTTCGCCCTGATTTGCAAAACTAATTTAAATACATATAAATCAACAAGTTGATGGACGGTTTATTACTGCTACCAATTTTTATGGTGTTTGTGAGCTCGCAGTGTTATCACGATATCGAGAAAAAAAACAGAAAGCAAAATAAAGTTATGTTAAACTACAATCTGAACATAATTATTTAAAGTGAAGTATTGAGTTTATGTATGCTGACGATTGTATATTCATATCAGCCAGGATAGCACTCGAGGCTTACCCATCGTTGTGATTCTCGCATATATGTTTCTTTCCATCTGCTTTATTGTAATGTCTAATTCGACGTCATAATCGTGTCGACCCACGGTAGATAATAGACTCTCCGACAGCTTAATTCTTACTAACACGTGCAATGGAATCATTTACCCAATACAATAAGAGTTCTAAGTCATTTCACCATTCAGAGCACTATAAATGCCTGTTTTAATTCCATAATACTTTCCACCAGGCGTCATGTACGACGGCAAGGAGCGTCTCATGGCGGACGCGGAGATGGTCCTGGTCTCCGCTGGCGGTCGGCTTGCCAACGTCAACAACTCCACAGCGAAGACGTTCATTACGTACCGACGCGCGCATCCGGGCGCGCCGTGCAACGCACTCGTGGTCGTCGACGTGTGCGTCATTATAGCCAGCAAGGGGGAGTGTCCGCCGCACGCGTTCTGTATGATACCCAAGAATTTGAACAAGGGTAAGTGGGTATATATTGTATAGTTTTAAGGTACAGCCCTGTTGATCATGTTTTGTCTATAGGTAATAGCTGGGATTCTCTCGCCCTGGAACACTCTCGGCGCTTTAGGCTTCGACCGGCTTTTTTGTTAGGAATTCAGAGTACCTATGATTTTTGGTCATATGCGGCTGAAAAGCCGGTATCACTGCCATAGTATTTTCGATAGTTCCCACAATAATGGTAAAATAGAAATAGAATAAATAAAATGTAGTAGTAAAAGTTGGGTAGTAGTTAAGGCTGGCAGAGTAGTAGGTTCAAAAAATTATCTGCTATCTGCAGATACATAACTGTAACTGATTTAATAATCTTTAGGTAAAACAAAAGAAGTAAAGATAATGATTGTTTTTGCAACATATCATATATTTGAACGAGATCTTTTACTTTAATATTTCGAATCAGTGGATCGAATAAAAGTGTCAAGCTTTAAGTAGTTTCTTTCAGACTACGCTCTGACCCTTTGTTGGATATGAGCCAAATCCTAAACAAAGAGTTTATTTCGCTTTGAAGTATAAAGTAGTTCTCTAAGCCCTCTTAATGTTTTTCATCTTCAGTATTGTGGGTTCGAAATACCTAATACAAAAACGTATTCAAAACAAATTACAATACTTAATAGTGTTCATACTTCATAATGACCTGAATCCCAGGTCTCGTGTTTTTTTTACCAGTCATCAGACAACAGTTGGTTCACCCACTAGTTCTTTTGTAATTATAATGGTACAAAAAATAAAACCGTAATACAAATGTAAATAATAATCATGTACATTACATTCGAAGAGAGATGTAGAATAATTGCAAAGGGTATATAGAATTCTACCAACGTTGTGCATGTCTGTAATTTCACGTACAATTCAAATCATTTAATTTTCGGCGCTAATTGTAAGGAATGCAATACAAAACAACAGCGTAAATAAGTGAAGAATTTGACCTTTAACAATCGCATTTCATAACGCGACCTTCACGGTCTGAAGGTATAAATAAACATTAGAAATTGAAAACTATGAAGAACGCAACGACTCACCTTTTGACCTACATTCGTGAAATTAAAAAAAATATATTTCTGTTTCTTGAAATAAAAGAAGGAAATAAATAATTTGTTTGTAACAAATCAAGGTACAATGAATAAATTAAATTTTCAAAGTAAAAATACATACCTAATTGAAGAATATTAAAAAACTGATAATTTATTCATTTCACTTACTACTTTTATTAATTTGTATATTATTAGATGGATTTTTTTTTTTGTGATTGTCAAAAGTCAATTTAAACTAATTTATCCAATGTGAGGCAAAACCTTGGTGGCTAAAGCCCGACTTAAAAAATTCTCTCAAATATTGGTCGTCATAGTTCATAAACTGTAAGCGTTTCCACTTCGATAATAAATGGAATTGATCGTCCGTAGATACTTCCTAAAACCAATCTAAAATCCTGCCATTATTTATTAATGTCATGCTTTTAATTTAATCTTATTTCCTGTCATTGTCATTTAGACTTGGTAGAAATGCTGTGATCCAACAGACATTGATATATACATTTTATGTTATCACGTGTAATTATCTAATTTATACTGTTGTAATAGATTATTGCTCGTTTTTTTTATTACTATATAGTTTTTCCTATACCTATGTGACATGTTTAGTGTAAAAACAAAACGTTAGAGAAGATCGGATCAGTTAGGCAAAAATATAAAATCTTTATGGTGTTTGGTTGTGAACACACTTTGTTCAAAGTATACGGCAAATTTACGATATTTGCAGAGCAAGACTTTTGTTTGTAATGAAAATAACATGTCTTATGACAACTATAACCTGTTTATATATCCAGATAAAATCCAGCAAAGAACATGTGTTGATGTATTAGTTTATTTCCAGTCTTAAATTAATGAAATTGGGGATTACGATTATCTCTTTAATGTTAAAATTGTGGTTTAAATAAATGTCATGTCCGCACGACCCGATACATTATCGTCATCCTCAATCATAGCAATACAACTGCTGAATATATTCCCTTAAGGATTTCCACAGCGACCTGTTAGAAGCAACCGACATACAACGACTTCATCCTACATTTATTAGGTTGCATATACCCACTACATTTTATTCAATAAATAAAAAAAATATAATATAAATATAATATATTTAAAATTACAGGGTTAATGGGCAGCGATGTGTTCCTATGCTACAAGAAGTCAATGAACCGGCCGCCACTAATTTCTTACAAACCAGAAGTATTATTCAGGTGAGCGTACGTAACACTCTACAATACCTGTTTGCTAAGTCTATTTGTTTAGTCGAAACTAGTTGTCATACGTGGCCTTACACTTGGTACTTGAATATAGTGTTCTTTGTATTGCAAAAGTCACATAAATGTCACTAAGATATTTTATGTATGGACTCGTGACATTAGTCTATTTTTTTCAGCTTTTTATTTACATTGATTTGTAATAATCAATTATTTGGAAATATATCTCTATACGTAATTAGTAATTACATACCTGTGGTGCTGAATATGGAAACTCACTAATATTCAATAATTCTAGAATTTTTAATAGTCGTAGTCTATGTTTATTTCAAATGTCTGACTCCTGAAGTCTTATCTCATTACTCATCCTGCCGCAACAAAAGATGACAAGTTCAAGAACGGCATATGTAAAAAAGCGGTGCTCCGTGATTCACGTCATACAATATTTCATGAAAGACCTCACTGATAATCTATGATTCAATCGCTGCTTGCTTGTGATATTCCATTATCTATTGACGTAATATTTAACAGGAATTAACGATATTTTTAATAGAGTAAATGCAGTCAAATTCATAACGTCTGATAAAAATTAAAATGATATACTCGTATGTACATTGGCTAAACTCATTTCGTGTACCGAAATAGCGAGTGCGTCAAAAATATTATGTAGATAGTGCAACCAATATAGTTTCTATGTTTACACATATGTATGTATCTACACATATAGAGAATGGAGGTAGATTAAGGTTTGTTAGGTACATTAACAAATATACTCACAACACTTGTAACAAAATGTAACAATAAAAGGAGCAACGATTACTCATAGCGATTCACAAGATACAGTTGAATTCTCAACAAAGAATGGAGTGCAAAGCTCTATAAGTAATGCTAATTAACGGTAACTTTGTTGATTGTTCAGTAATTTGCTCCTGATAGTGGGACAATGGTACCGTTGCCTGGTTTTATGCATATAATTAAATTAGGCATTGTATTTCTGAAAAATTTAGGTTGGTTTCGGTCTTAAACATTTGTTAAAATGTTTATGTGTTTCTGATGTCAACACATTTCGTCATTTAATTATTTCGTTTATAATATTTCAATCATTTGATTGGATCACAATGGTGGAATCTTATGACTCAGTTTTTGAGGAATTATAATATGTATGACTTTACTTCTGTGTAATTCTGTTTAATATTACGTTTTTTGTTCTATCTTTTTGGGGACTACTTTCACATTACGTTGAATAATATAAGAAACTTTGTTCAGTGGCACTGAAATAAATACTAGCTTAATTATTGAAATATAACTAATATTTATGGCTTTTATCGCGGATTTGGTTAATTTTTTATATTTTAGGACTTCCCAACGTTTCGATTACTTAACAGCTTTCGTGGTCACGAGGCGGACATATCATATTCGCGTGAATCTAAGAAGCCATTACTGATGTTGATTTGTAATCAGGTACCTAATCTTGTGTTTACTATTTCCAGGTATCCTACGACAGAGCGGCGTAGTTTAGCATTTCCCGCGTCAGTGCCGCTGTTCTGCCTACCCATGGGAGCCACGCTAGAGATATGGCCCAACAACGCAGCTTCACCCAAACCTGTGTTCTCCACTTTCGTACTCACTGTTGCTGATGCTACTGAAAAGGTGATATATTCATAAGTATATGATGATTGCGTAATTTATGTGAGTTTAAGTGAGTTATCAGCGGTCAGGTGATCGGTTCAATTTGGTTAAATAGTTGAGCTATTCAATCGATACAAGTTGTGGTGTTGTGAATATCAAGTTGGAGACAGTGATACATAATGTTGTATTGGTGAAATGGTATTGTGCTAAAGTTAGGTACGATTATCTTTATGCGAGACAAGTTAGTTAGTCTAGTGCGGTTTTGTGCAATCATATTTTGTAATAATTATCTTCAAGCACTTACAACTTTCCAGGTTCACTTTCAAGCACTCTCAAGTTCTCGAATTTTATTAGTGTGTATTATTGTTTGTTGTATTATTTCTTGGCAACAGTATATAAATAAATGTAATATATTTCCCACAGGTGTATGGTTCAGCAGTAACCTTCTACGAGAGTTTCCCTCACACGCAACTAACGGAGACACAGATGGACTTACTAGGCTGGCGAGCGGGAATATCACAGAACACACATTCAGTACACGTTATAAAGTGTGTGTGTTTGCTATCCCGGTGGCCTTTCAGTGATACCTTCGAACGGTGGTTGTTGTATATACTTGTGAGTATTTTATGTTTTATCCAGTTACAATAAAAAGCACTGGGCATATTATTATTATTTAAATAATGTCAACACGTGACAAATAATATCAATTAGGCACATTGATTTTTCTTAATTATTGTCATCAATATAGACTTAAATTCCTATATATCGTCCTGTAAAAAGCCTGTTTTGATTTTATTTTTAAACTTTATTTGCACTCTATTGTCCTTGATCAGTTTTATTAATAAACCAATTTGTATCTTCTTCTTCTTCTACCTGGCGTTAATCCCGGTTATTGCCAGGGTCCGCCTTCCGACTGAGCTTCTTCCACTTTGCCCAATTTTCAACATCCTTTTCAGTCAGGCCATTGGCTCTCATGTCGAACTTGACGACGTCCAGCCAGCGCTTGCGAGGGCGACCAAATAAACCAATTTGTATGTATGTTGCTATTTAATTTATATGTTTGAAAATTTCAGGAAATGTCGTGGAGCAAACAACCTCTTAACATTCCCATAGAGAGGTACATCACACATCTACTGGAAGGCGTGGCGTTTCCAGACACCTGTTTACTTGTGCAGGTAACTAACGATTAAATACTTATGTCGGATTAGTCTATCAAAGCCGATATCAACTCAAAAGTAGCCAAAACCTGCAAGATATCGCACACTTTTAAGCCAATTTTTCACTGAATAATATAAAAGTAACTAAATTTTAATATGGTTAGTCTGCACTGTTTCGATTGCTTTTGTCATGTGTTATTTCCAGCTATCATCAACAAACCCGAGTGACAGCGTGATAATAACGCGTTGCGACGAGCAGCCGTTAGCTCGTAGTGGAGCTAGCTTCAGGCAACTACTACTCAACCTCGGACCTGACAACTGTTTATTGTTACTGGCACTCGCAGTTACTGAGCAGAAGATATTGATACACTCGTTAAGGTTGGTCACCTAAATATATTTCTAGGACAAAGTAGGATCTTTTCAAAGTATCGACAATATAAACTCGTATACCTAAAGATTTGAAATAAGCTGCTGCAAACTACATTTGAAAGTTCTAGGAAATGTTGTTTGTAAAATCGACACAATATGCATAAGCCTGTTAATTTTCGGAATATACAAATTAAATTACTATTTATATAAATTTGTAATACCTATCTTTTAAACTTATTTTCCAGGCCCGACACACTGACAGCTGTATCCGAAGCCGTATCGAGTTTACTGTTTCCTTTCAAATGGCAATGCCCTTATATACCTTTATGTCCATTAGGTAAGTCGAATTTCACACACATTTTGCAATAAAAAACTATCGATATAATATACCAAATTAAGTGTATCGATTAATCGGATTTTTAACGAACTATCGATAAATAAACTTTAATTGTTTATTTCATTTCCAGGGTTAGCTGAAGTTTTACACGCCCCTTTACCGTATTTAATCGGCGTTGACTCGAGATTCTTCGATCTCTACGAACCTCCACCAGACGTGACTTGTGTCGATTTAGATACCAACAATATTACCGTAAGTCATAAAAAGATAAAGAGGCAATTAATTTAAAATTTAATAATTTATGATACATTTTTTTTTCATTATAATAAACCATGCAATCGCTAATTAAAGAAATACACATTATTTTCCAGATATGCGAATCGCAGAGACATATATCGATAAAAATTCTACCCAAGAGGCAAACAAGGGCTCTAAGACAAACTCTCGAACTGCTATATGGAAGTATACGGCCAGGTAATATAACTTTCATGAATAATAAATAATTTAAAACTAGTAAAAAATATTGTTTTCTATTGGAATTTGTTTTTCACAGCATCACCGGTACACCATTCAAATGATAGTAAATATAATGGCGAAGCAACGACAAGCTTAGACAGAGATTTTCAGAAGAGGAAAAAGGAGGTAAATAGTTTCTTATTGTTTACTTTTAAATATTTTTGGACTACCATGAAGGTACCTAGGTCGCAAAAAAACTATTCTATTTCTTCGTATTGGCATACACAGTTTGTCTTCTTTTTATTGATTTATTGGGCAGATATTATGCCGCCTGTACACCTACTTTACCACCTCCTGTAATGCTGGATTGTTAGTAACTAGCATTAAAATGATACAGCACGACTATTGACCGAATTACAGGGCAACGATTTATCGATTATGACAACATCAGTAATTTTTCAATAAAAATCAATTTCAGCAAATGTTGGAGTTAAAAATCCAAGAGGCGTTTCTACGCTTCATGGCGGTTACGCTACAAGGATACCGAAGTTATCTAATACCGATAACGAAGGCTCCTACTGTCGGCACCACTGACCCGCACGCTTTGTTCCACATGGAAGCATTTCTACGGTCTCGAGATAAGGTGAGTTAAATGTAGATATCAACTCGGTACATAGTTTTATTAAGTAGTGATCACAAGTTCTTTAGACGCATGTTGTATCGTTAAAGTTACGTAAAGGAAACTCCATCGACATTTTTAGAAAATATCTCGACTTCTGTATCGATTGTAGCAAAAATTATATTCGATTTAACTGCTTGATTTCTTTTTTAAAATCTTCAGCAACGACTTTTAGTGCATTATTAAGTTTAGCCCAATCGGCGCACCCTCTCTTCTTGATTTTCGTCATATAAGCTTATAGTTTTACGAAACAATATTAAACAGCAAAACAACAATACATTTTCTACATAATTATTACGATATTTAATATATACATTATCTTTCAGACACAACAACGTTTCTTCAGCCTAATGATGCGGACGCAGATGTTCACTCGCTTCATCGAGGAGCGGTCGTTCGTGTACGACGCGGACCAAGGATTAACGTTCTTTGACGAATGTATCGAGAAGGTGGCTAGTGGAGATGAACAGTTACTGGGAATGGACACTAGTAATGCGTCCGAGAGGACTATGTTTGTGTCGCCGCCTGATCCTTCTGATTCGGGTATGAATGGTTATACGGTTGTTTTATGCAATTTTTTTATAATTTCTTGGTTACATTGTTTTATTTTCATATATGTGGTTATCTACTACTATTGGGAAATCAAATTGGACTATTTTTTTTTATCCATTGTTAAATAAAAATATTACTTTTAAATTCAAAATAAGCTGCACGTATAGAAAATCTCAGATAAATCTAAAAAGTAGCATCTCACTTTCAAAAGCCTCAAAAACAGTGATCGTCATTGGACGTTTGCGTTTAAACCTCTATAATTGGATTAATATTTAAATTAACAACCCCATAGTTGCGTCGATATTTAAAAAAAATATTGAATAAACAAATGTGTGTTCCAGAGGGCACGTACACGTACCCTTGGTTCGAGCTGGACGCGGAGCTGATGTGCTTGTGCGGCGGCGCGGCGCGCGCGCGCACGGGCACGCTGCAGCTGCCCGCCGCCGCGCGCGCCTCCGCGGAGTCGCTCGCCGACGCAGAGCCCATGGCGCGCCGCACCAAGAACGAGATCGCCGCTGCACAGAGGTACGCTCACGTTTTATGTATACTTTAGGAAAAAAATCGATGAAAATGTTTGAAATTGTAAAACTGACGTACACTATACAAGCCTAGAAGCCAATAATATTCTATTGATTGAAATTTTGATACGAGTCTGTATGTGGTTTAGACCAAACTGACCACAGCGTAATTCTGCTACTTTAGCTTTTATTTTAATGTAATCTAATATTTTAGGTTAGCCCGTAAAGCGAGTCTATCACCTGAAGCGTGGGCGAAGTGCCTCCTCGGAGCATGTTACTCGCTATACTTCCTGTCGCTGCCGTGTCGCCTGACGCTGAACCGCGGCAAGGAACACGCCACGCTGAGGGAGGCGTATGAACTGCTCGAACGAGCTACTAAACTCAAAGTGCCTTGCGATGAGGTAAGAATCTTCATCTGTACATCTGTATCAGCTCGTATACGTTCGACTGCAAGGTACGGGCCTCCTCTTCAATCGTAAGTACGATTGATAGTGGTTCGGCCATATAGCCATAACACTCGCCTTGTGTGGGTTGGCAAGAATTTTACAGATATTTGAGTTAATTGTATAAAGTTCTAAAAAGTCAACAGTGTCCATATGAAGTATGTTGATTATGTATTTATTTAAAATTTGGTCGATATGTATTTTTATTTGCTCTTATCCGAGGTAGACAACACATTAATAAAGTTATTTTCATACATTTATTGTAAAGAATTTACTGTGTTAGTACTCGATATTCTTATCCGTCCCAAGATGATTAAGAACGTACATCGGTCAAAGCAAGAAGCTATCTCAACAACGATAACTATGAACATATCGATAAAACTACCAAATGACTTATTTATTCACAGGTGTGCTACCGAGTAATGATGCAGCTCTGCGGCGTCCACTCCATTCCAGTATTAGCTGTACAACTGTTATTCCTGATGAAACGTGCCGGATTACAACCCAACGCGCTCACGTACGTGTACTACAACCGATGCGTGTTGCGATCTGAGTGGCCGCAGGATATGCTCAGGTAATTATATAGAAATTCTTATTGTTTGGTTGTTTGTGTTGTTTGTCTATAAAAAATCTGGTTGAACATGTGAGACTATTTTTAAAACATAGCATGATGTAATTATTTTCAACGAAATTAACAACACTTAAAAAACTAAACTATTATGCTCCACAACCTTGAGACAGCAATTGAGCGCACGGTCGCTTTGTCACGCTCTTCTATACCAACTTTACAACAGCTTTATAAAAACGTACAGTTCGTATTCTTTATGCATATAAACATTATAAACACACTTTATAATTTTATCGACAAATTAAGGACAGATAAAATATCTACAGGAGTATGATTAATTCTACTTATTTTTAATACGTGTTCTAGTTTTTATTTACCTCAGTGAGGCATATATGAATAAATATTAATGTAATTGTATAATCGCAGTGGTTCGCAAGTGATGTGGAACAAGTTGCGTATGGCGGTGATGGGCGCGGCGTTCTTCCGACAGGCCGGCGCGCGACGAGCCAACCGCGCCGCCGGGGCCACACTAACGGCTGGGGGAGGAGAAGGTACTACTATCTTACTATTTATCGATATTTTAAATAAATACACCCAAACAGTCACGATAAGTTAAATAATATAATAATATTAGGACAACCAACTTTAATTTTACTTATAAGTAACGCCATTTTAATTAAGTTTAAGTATCGATAAAACAACCATATTATCGATATCTTCAAATGTATATCGATACTGGGTTTAATCTATTTTGATACCTAAATAACTTTTACATATGAGGTGTTTTTATAAAAACATCTTATTTCCCAGGTGGTACATTACCACGGGTTCGGTCGGCAACGGCGATGGGAGAAGGATCAGAGTTGGCGAATTTGGCCGGCATGGCGGCCTGTGAACCTACCAACAGTCGTTCTAGTCTTGACTCAGGTATTGTGTCATTTGCATCACATTTATTTATTTATATGCGTTTAATATAGCGCGAAAACCAACGAAATTTCAACGATTTATGTACGTAGCAACCATTGCACACTATTTACATTAATTTGAGTGAAAAAATATCGCCTCTTTTGTTTATTTCTAAACTCTATTAGCAGTTACTCCATAGATGCTGCAATGAAATAAGATCTTTTCATATCATCTTTGCCGTCGACAAGGTCTTTGTGTGTATTTGTGAACACAAACACAGCAACACAAGTATTATGTAATATATATAGTATATAGTATGTGTTTGTATACCCAACCTTTTGTGTGTTAATAAATTATTCTATACAAAAAAAAATTGTTGGTTAATAAGATTTGACTATGTTCTATATGAGTAATGTAATTGTTTGCAGCGCGTGCGTTGTTGCCGCGCGACGTGATCGTGCGGCAGCGCACGCGGCCCGCGCACGCGCACCACCTCAGCGCCGCCGCCGGCATACTCATCTCGGGTAATTACACCTATTTGTCCGAAATATGTACCCGAAATAAACAAAACAATACCTCAGTGAGTCACTTGCTACCACCAGAATTCCGAGATAACATTTTTTAAAAATAATAGCCTTAATAAATTACATAAAGGTCATGTTTTTATATATTTTATTATTACAAGTCCACAGTGTTTATAGACTGTTATATTGTTAATCTGTGTTCTTTTGTGATGAACAAGTTTCTTATAACTATGAATTCAGTATGAATAGTACTGGTATACTATAATTATAACGAATTTCATAATGAATGTAGGTGTACCATCAAATCCCGACCTCAGCGGTTCATCAAGGCCAAGAAGTAATTCTTTGACCAGCGAAGACCCTCCAACCCCTCTCACAATTGCAGAAAAGAGACAGGTGTGTATCTATCTTTTTTTTTCACATTAAATTAACTCATCGCATGTTTAAAGAGTAACTATCACTCGCCATTGGTTACAGAATATAGATTACTCTGCAATCACTATCAGAGGCATTGCAGTCACTTTGTCGTGCCAGTAAAGAAAGTAATAAGCATAAAAAATAAAAATTAAAGTCTTAATCTGGTTAAAATTTTGTTGGATATTTCTGTACTATGCAAAGAGACGGAAGCGTCTCAGAGACAAAAGTATGGTAATATATATGTATCTTTCAGACGATCCACGTAAGTCCAGACAGTCCTTCAGATCTGCGCATACTCACAAGATCGGAGAGCTTCGCTGGGGACGCGCAAATACTGCAAAACCTGCAAAGGCTGTCGTTTACTGGTAAGTGTACTTAAAATAGAGACAGTTAGCTGAGTTTTTTAAATTGTACTTGTTGATGATGTTGTTATAATAAAATAAGACTGCTTATGGCAACGTGAATTAGGTGTCAAATTTCAGAAATTAGACAATTTAAGAACCTTTTCCTTATCTTTAATTTTATAAATAACAATCATAAAATACGGCGTATGGTCATTGATATAACTTTATGTTTTCAGGCACACCCAACGTGAAATCCCGATGCTCCAGGGCACTCAGTTTTCCGGAAGAAGCCGAGAAGGAGGACACTACTACAGAACCATTGAAGACGACGAAGACATCTCCACTGAGGTAATTATGCAAAATGACAGACATAGCTGATATTAAACTGTACGAAATGTGGCAATATAATAAAATATTCGTCGTCTAATTAAAATATACATTTAATGCATATTTCACAATCCATTTTTGTTCTAGAGTGTCACCACGTACACCAGTATTAGCCGACGACCCACTGGGGGCGCTAAGCGAGCCACCGCCGGTGGAGCCTGCGCCCCCACCCCCGGAGGAGCCTCCGCCCCCCAAACATGAGCTGAGCGTCAGCCCCAAGCTGTTCCACCGCCGCAGCAACTCCTTCCAGGACGACCCGCCGGACCACAACCAAGGGTATACACACTCCTGTAACACTATTAATTAAACAGCTATCATTATTATTATTATTTATTATGTGTAAATCGATTTGTGATGCTAATCGATTATTAAAACAATCGATCGATTATATTTAAAACCATTTTGTGAATTAAATAATTGGTTATAATATCACGAATCGATTTATGCTACTGATTGATCAATGTTATGAATCGCTTTATGTTAACATTGGAATAAGACTTGTATCGATTTATGTTTTGACTATCAATTCATGAATCGATCTATTTTTTAATCAAAAGGTGTATACAATTCATTAATCATTATTTAAAAAATTGATTTATTCTATGAATCAATAAACGAAGGAGTTAAATGAATTTCTGTTGTTAAATCCGTACATATTCAATCACATCGGTATCTATTAAATGTATTATAATCGTAGTGAAATCGTGGGTAGACTCTTACTGAGTATCCCGCAAATTGATACTGTATAGTATGCGAAAAGGTTTGGGTAAAGCATTTTATTTGCTTTTGCATTTTATTAGAATAGATGTGTGGAGTTGAGTTGATTTTAAATTCATATGCTAAGAACACTATATATGCGATAGAATCCCCTTCCCAAACGACTTCACATTGCAAGATATTAAATAAATAATATTCGTATTGTAATACCTATTAGTATAATATATGTGTGTAGTGTAAAAGTGTAGTAAATTCTGGTAAGCAATATGCAAATCCCTGCGAGTCGACTTCATATGAAGCTAGTAAATATCAATCTCTGTAATATTTCCTAAGTGTGTGGTGTGAATTTAATAATAATCTAGATTCTAGCCCATATACGTCCCACTAAACAGCACGGATCTACTCTACAGTTCTATAACTAAGTTCGATTGAGAGAGGTTAATCCTTAGCCAATCACGCTATCATAGTGTAGTTTGCTGCCATAGAAATTATTTGAAATGTCTATGGCATGTAGATTTTCTCGCGATGTTTGTTTTTTTCCTTTAAACCTTTTGTACCGCCCGTTGTGGGTGTGCGTGTATGTACCGTCATAGGTAAGAATCCTTGACTGTTCGACTTTAATATCGTTAATAATCCCGTGTGGTGTGAGTAAGCCTAACCGCTAGATCCGTCCCGCGTGGAAGCACGATAACCTCGATAGTTTCCTGTGCGCAGGAAACTGCACAGGAGTGAGACGGCGCCCGCCGGCAGCGTGTCGTCCAGCCTCGTCAGCCTCGGGAACACGCTCAAGATCAGCTTCGGGTGAGCATATACTTATACTCATTCACGAGCTTGGAAGTCATTTAGTATAACAATTTAAGGTCTGGAACGAACTTTGTCCTTAGTAAAACTTTACAAAGAGAGGAGATGTTTTTGTTGTTTTCTTATTGTACTTTAATGTACGTTGTACAAAAAGAGAAGTAAGAGTAACAAAAATACCCATAGTTGAGTAGCTATGTGTGTCATATAGCTATCGACAATTTCTTTCAGGTACGTTTTTAAATATATTTTTTATTCATTTCAAACTTTATATTGGTCAGTAAAATATAAGTCAACTTGTTCGGTAGGTTAAAAACATTGTTATACTAAATCACTTTTTTAAAGTTTAGTTGAAATCTTGATGTTGAAGTTACTTCATATAAGACAAAGCTTTTTTAAGAAAAAAAAACTTAATGAAGTAACTGACAACCAGATGACTTGTGTAAATATTTGTGTCATGTTATAGCTGTATCACATTTGCTATAAAAGTTCATTTTATTTCACAAAAACATCAGAGGCATGTTATAGATATTTAAGTGTAATTTTCCAATATTTTTTTCGCTGTTTGGTGTTCTAGTTTAGCCTTATTTGATGTGTACCGTAGTTGCCATTTACATAACAGTAGTATATTTTGTCGATAGTTAATATCTCTATTGTACATAGTAATTTAATACTATAAATCGAAAATATTACCCAGAAAGGTTATACATTTATTATTCAAACAAATTAATATGGTCGATTTTAAGACCACAAAAACGTAGTATTAAAATAGTCATTTAAAGACGCGTATTTAACAAACAAAGTTAAACATATATTTTTTCTTTTATTTTGTTATTTTAAAGTTAGTTTGATTTCCAATTTTACTTCGCGGAAAGAGATGGCAATATCGATACATTTATTTTTTCTCAATCACAAAAAAAAATATCGCACCACACGACACTGCAGTACGCTAGCCTGTTTGTTTTCTTAGACGCTATTCGCCAGCCAGACTGTCGTTACGCAAGGAAAATATGAAAATCGGGAAAGCTATGATCGAGAATTACTTCAGGTGAGCATGCCATACACGAACTACCGGCTTAGCGCACGTGAGTGATTGTTTTAAGCTGTTACCATGGCGACCATTTTCCGAATTGCATGTTTTAAATAAGATTTATTTTCCTGCACTCTTACAATGCATGGTTTTCATTTCCACACACATCTAATCGGAAATAAGATTAAATGTATTTTACAAAATCATTTGGTAAGTAAAGACATGTCTTGAATCTTTTAAATATTAATCGTTAATATCTTTACATTATTGCATTTAAATTGTGCCCAAAAATTATTACCCAAATCCCTATTAATATATCCCCAGATTACCAATTGGTGTTTGAAAATTACATACCCAACTTTAATCCAATCAAATATCGACTAATTTGTGCCTATCTTCACACCTTACAGCCCCACAAGTATAGCAGGTAAGAAGTCTAACGAGCTGCTACAAAGCGGCCTCAGCAGTCTGAAGTCAGCCGCTACCAGCATGGCGAAGAAATTCGATGAAATGAAGGAGGTGATATCGGCTAATTCCACGCCCGTCAAAGGCGCAATAGGGACAGCTACTAATGCCCTCTCTAGCCTTATAGCAGAGGAGGATTCTACTGATGGATCCTCGGAGATTAATCCAGATGGTAGGTAGACTATTATTTTTAATTTTATTATACTTTATGGAATATATCTACGTCTTCATATACGTTCTAATTAAGAACACACACTTTACTTCGCTGTAGTGTTACTTGGGTGAGCTACTTTGTTGATGTGTTGGTACATAAGCCCCACAAATTTGACACTTGCACTGTTCAATTAGCATCGCCAATATTTGGCTAAGATATAAAAAATATTATGTCATACCTGAGATTATTGGACAAAAACCTCGAACCCGTTTGACGCTAGCTTTCTAACTAAAATAAAATAGAATTGTGGGATGTCGACTCAACAATTATTGTCCCGATTGTTGTTTCTGCACATGGATTGATACCAAAGAGCCTCGACCAACATCTCCAGAGGCTCTCAATGGGCCGTTGGGTCATGAGCCAGATTCAGAAGGCAGTATTGCTTGATACGGCACGTATAGTGAGGAGGTTCCTCACTTTGGGGTCCTAACCACCGGTGGCTTGGGTCTCGAGCCTCGCCATCGTTGGGTTAATCTCTTTTTTTTATATTTTTATATGTATTTTATTTTTTTATTATATATGTAAAAATGTAAAAAAATAGTAAAATAAATAAAGAGATAATAATATACAGTGCAACCTCGATATAACAAATCGGAGGGGAACAAGAAAATATTCGTAATATCAAGTAATTCGTTGAACTGAGGTTTGTTATGTTGAGGTTAGATTGGTCTAAAATTCGTTATAAAGAGGTAAAAGAATAGTTTTATTCACCTCAATATTACTTTACGTTTCTGAGCCATTTTAACTTAAATCTTTAACAATAGTGACGAGCAGACGTGTTTACATTACTTTCCATCAAAACAACAATAATTACTTTACAAACAAAAGCGTGTCGAAACATGTCGAGACATGAATCACATTATAAGATTAAGAGATATATTATTGGTGGAAACTTTATATAAAGGTTTTGGGTTGGCAAAATTCGTTAATTAGAGGTATGAATACTTTTTCTTGATAGTTGAAAATTCGTTATAAAGAGGTTGTACGCAAAGAATGTTCGCAATGTAAAGGTATATTTTATATTGACTCTTATGGACAATTCAAGGGGATTACGATGAATTTGTTAAATCGAGGAAGTCGTTATATTGAGGTACGTTATATTAAGGTTGCACTGTATAGCATTTTTTATTCTACATAATGAAGTGTATATTTGTGTGCAGAATGGGTGGGCGGTACCGGATTCCGTCGTGCGTCAAGTGATGCTGAATTGGCGTGCTCCATGGAACGCGGCTCTCTCGCCACGCTCATATCACATCTGCCGGATAACCTCTATCCGAATCTATCTGTAAGTAATTCATATGTTATTAAACCTGTTGATTTTTATAATGCCCACATCTCTTATACCTTTTATGCTCTAAGAATTTAAAACAAAGTTGAAAACTTTAAGTAAAACACCAGCTTTCAACAGATGAATAGGTTTTACAACATGTGTTTTGTTATTTATGTCCATGGCGTCTGTCACACACAGTACACGTTACTTCCATAAATAATACTAATAAGCCGCACAGACGGATAGATCGTTGTTATGGCACTTTAACAATTTTTGTGTAATATCGTTTCAGAACTCATCGAAATCCGACAAGGTGTCAGTAGTGGTGCAGATGTCGTCGTGCTCGCAGTGCCACCAGTGCCTGGCGCTGCTGTACGACGAGGACATCATGGCGGGCTGGGCGGCCGACGACTCCAACCTCAACACGCGCTGCACCGCCTGCGGCCGACACACCGTGCCGCTGCTGTCCGTGCAGGTACACCCATCACAATAAAAAAAAAGTTAAAAACGAAAAAGTTCATCCTATTCCGCGAAAACATCCGTAAAAAATTGTTTTACTTTAATAATTTCGTAAATACTTAGATTTACGCGAATTTCACATTGAAATAAAACTAATTTTTATTTTTAACCATTAAGTATATATACCTCCACTGCGGCGATCACACACCTTGTGTTCGCGTACATGTTTCGCCCGAGCCACACTGCTACCTTAGAGCATTTATAATATAAGAGGGAGCGCTGTCATACATTTGCGTCTTTAAAACGTAAATATTTTTTTGTTCGTAATGTAGGTAATCAAAAACTAGTTCGAGTAGAATTATTCAATAGCCCTCAACTATTTTCTTTTTTAAATTATCTTTATCAAATAATTCATACATGTTGTACAAATATAAAAAAACCAGGCAATAAGAGGACAGAAAAAGGTGGCCCAGCACCACCATGTTTATTTATGTGTTGGAATACCTGCGGTCCCTCTATATTATACATACACTAAGCATTCATTTTTGCCGCAAGCTACGTGTCACCTTAACTTAACCATCGGACATGCAAGACACCATCCATAACCCCAAGGGTTACCTTTCTCAGTCTACTTTCAAATGCACGAAATATTAATACAAATAATAATATTACATATAATACACACATACAAATTTCTTAGTAAAACGGGTGAACGAATGATCGTAATCCTTTTCCCTACAATGATAAAAATTAATAAAAGTCGTTTTTATTTGTTAATTTACGTTTACTACTAAATTATGTATTTGTTACTTGAATATTTTAAAGACGTTGAGTTCAAGGAAGTCAGTGTTTCTATACTGTAATATAGTTTGCAATAAAGAATTATTGTATTGTATTGAGTTTCCGATTTTGGGAATGCTGATACACTTTGTTCCAACCGGCTAGAGAATAGAGATATTAAACTTACATTAGTCGATTCTATATTTTAAGAACATTGTGTTTGCCATTACATATTGAGCAGTGACTTTTGCCGCGTCATTTTAATTTTAATAAATACTTACGTAAATATTTTTGTATTGCAGATAATGCGTACCGGTCAAACACAAGCGGAAACATTGAGCGTGCCTTATTTAAACCCACTGGTGCTCAGGAAAGAGTTCGAGTCTATATTAAGTAAGATTTTTATTTGCCTATAATTTATAGTATATTTATCTCTCATGCAGATATAAGAAATAATTGTTTGTTTTTTTACATTTTCTTCGTTTTTTTATCTTCAAGGTTGTTAAAAAATATGTTGTATTCATCAGGTAGAGAAGGTGACGCCTGCTTAGCAGAGTCGGAATTCGTAGAATCACATCCAATAGTGTATTGGAACTTGGTGTGGTTCCTGGAACGAGCCAATATCGAGAACCATCTGCCGGATTTGCTCAGTCCCGACTTCCAAGCTAAATACCAGAGTTCAGACACGCTGCCGGACTCTGATAAAACAGGTGAATACATAGTTATTATAAAAAGGAAACTGTGATTGATGTATCAATGCACAGCTCAAACTACTGAACGAATTACACGTTACACAGATCTTTATTATAACGTAAGCGTCTGGTACGAATATTTTCTTTTAATTAAAGTCTTGAAGGAGTGTTACAGAGCTCGAAAGGGGAATGCCAAATATCCATACAGTTTTCAATTATTAACAATTGTTGTTGTTAATATGTATATAACGCACACCAAGCGGCTGTGGCACCTCTTTATACAAACCCCGAAAATCGACAACGAACGGACGCGGCAAGGAGCGCGCGTTCCATTGCTGCGTACGTTTGCTGCGTGGTACATTATCACGCATGTCGTCAGTGTATGTATTCTGCATGCGCGCAGGTTGCCGCGTGGTGTGCGGCTGGGAGTGGGCGCGCGCGGAGGAGGGCGGGGCGCTGCACCGCGCGTGGCGGCGGCGGCGCCAGCAGCTGGCGCGCTCGCGGGCGCTGCAGGCGCTGCTGCTCACCGAGCACGACGCCGCCGCGCACTCGTACGCACAACATCATTATACTATTTTGAAATAAAACTATTTTTACGGATTTTATCGCGATTTGGTTTAATTTTTACATTTTTTAACTTCCCGACGTTTCAATTGCTTTTCAGCTTTCGTGGTCACGGGGCGGACTGAGGTATTAGTCATCCGCTCTGTGACTGTTACAATTAAACAGTTTAATTGCAGTTTAAGTTAAAAAATGTAAAAATTAAACCAAATCGCGATAAAATCCGTAAAAATAGTTTTATTTCAATGTGTAACATTCGCGTAATTCTAAGAAACCATTATCATTATACTAGTATTGCTCGCGGCTTAAGCTGATCGATATTTTTCCCAGAAATAAAAAGTACCATATTGCCCTTCTCTATAAGTGGATTATAATAACATTAAAATTGATTTATTATTAGATATATAATCTGTATTGTAAACTTATTTTGAAAAGAGCAACGATGGAGTTTCTTGCCCGTTCTTCTACGGCGAAAGCAA
Organism: Deilephila porcellus; assembly: GCA_905220455.2. Classification (NCBI taxonomy): domain Eukaryota; kingdom Metazoa; phylum Arthropoda; class Insecta; order Lepidoptera; family Sphingidae; genus Deilephila; species Deilephila porcellus. The sequence goes on along the minus strand of LR999986.1, from coordinate 8,724,164 downwards.
CCTTGTGAACCGGGGGTAGAGGATAACATTTTAAAGATTGATACTATGAGTATAAGATACTTAACATCACGGTATGACCAACAGGAGCGAAGCACCAATGAAAAATGTTGCAAAAACGAAGAAATTTAAACCTACGGGCTCGTTCTCGTAGTTATAAATAACATCTATCTCTGAACATTATTCCGTGCTCGGTGTAATCAACTTATTTTAACTTTGACAGAGTGGCTTTGGCGGTTCTAAACGGTTTACTGAGCAACGATTTATCAGAGGCGCTTCGAAAACTCGCCGAGTGGCGGGAGAATACGTGCAGCAACAAACGATATTATTCATACTACAGGTACGCGCCATACACTAAATATGTATATCGACAAAATTATTTCATTTATATCAATGATTTAATATGACATTTTAACTTGATTTCATGGTTGTCTATTTCCATTAATTTTATTATATTTTCATATCACATTTAAATATATAAATCTATTAATTTCACACATAATTATGTCAAATTAAGAAACAAGACACCCATCATCTTCCCTTCCATTTTTCTTTCCCCTTCCCTTCGTTTTTTGAGAAGCCAACAATGCATTTACGGTCCAATTATTGTAGTTGTCTATGGGCAGTGATAATCACATGCCATTACATGAGCTGATTTGGGCTATAAATAATAATTGCTCTATCAAACACATTTATTTTCAGAGACATCTTGTTCCTAGCGATGGCGGCTCTAGGCGAGCAGAACATAGATTTCTTCGCCCTTCAGCGCGAGTACACGCGTGCACTGGACCGCCTGGGCCGTGAGGCGCGCCCCCAAGACCTCCCGCCCTCACTCACCGCCGTCTGCTGCAGGCACTACTTCAAGCGCCTACGACTCTCGCTCGACGACTAGTATTACTGTCTCATACCGTGTTCAACAATCTACGTGTAATGGCGCCGATACGAACTTACAAAATATCGATAATTTTATCGATACTAAATTGCACTTCTGTAAGATGTTTTTAATTAAATCGATGAAAGGTAAGAGAGATAAGGTTCGCAGCGGCGCTACTATAGTATTATGAGACATCTCAGACTCGATGAACACAAGTTAGTTAGTTGTTACACTGCTTGTCTCGGAATATAATAAAGGATCCCGCTGGAGAATAACGTGTACAATACTTTGCTTCTAATTCTACTATATCGTCGACAATAAAGTTTTAAGTTAGCAGGATTTACGAATTTTAATGAATTCCCGGAGTCGATAAGATATGAACTTGTTGGACGTATGTATAACCGCAATGTTTAAAATATTTAATTAGCTTACACTGTAACATTAATATTTGTTGTTGAATTTCGATATAATTTGCTCACATAGTATGATTTTGTATTACAATGTAGACGCTTATCAAAAAAATATGTATTTAGTCGTAAACAATGAGTGATAACGTATTTTAAATGTTTATTGAATTATAGAACATATTTTAAAACTTGACAAGAAATGGTGAACACAGTTCTTGACTTTATTTTATTTTTAGAATTTAATTGGACTCATTCGAACTCTCGAATTTTTATAAACGAGTTTAGAAAAACAGGTAAATTAAACGACAATTGAATTTTTGACTCGGTTTAAATTATATTTTATTACCATTTCTTATTATTTATTTGACTGGAAATTGTAATTTTACACAAGCTGAAAGTGCCGTCCATTTCTTTCAACGGCTAGGTATATTGCTTTTTAAAATCTCTTACGAAACGTATTCGCCCGTCCACGTAAGCGGAGTCAAGATGGAGTCTTGGTCCAATTTTGTATCTAAATCTATTCTAACAACTAATTATAGAAATTAACTACATTTTATGTAGTTGTATGAACTCATGGCCTAAACATACACGTGTTGCCCCATATTCGATATCACATTGCTGCAGTGGATTCACGTTGTACATTCACATTTTGGCATATCCATTAGTTTAGAAACGTGGGTGCTAACAGTAATTTCGATACATAACCGTGGTAGTGGTTTACATGTACATAACGATGTTGTATAGAATAGGTGTAAGTCAAGGCTTTTAATCGAAGTGTTGTAAATTTCGGTATGTTGTGTAATCGGCACGATGGATTTTGAAATGGAGTGTTGAGAGTATTGTTTGTAAAAGTCACATTATTAATGTCAAGTTTGAGCATTATTCTTAATCATATTCCTTGTATTTTCTTAGTTACTGTATAGCAGTTAGTGTTTAATATGGTTTTGCGATACCTTATTCTGCATAAAAGGTACGAAAAATAAAATAATTATAGTGAATGTTATAATTATTTGTTCTTTAAATTTTTCCTGTGTTATAATGCAGCTATTAAAATATTAAAGTATTTTAAATATCGTTACAATAATAACTATAGATGAAAACTGAGCTATTTTTTTAATATTTAGTCATAATATGATTTCTTATTTTATTTACTTGTAATATGTACCTATACATATTTAAAAAATGTTTTGTAGGACATTAAATAATGTGACTGCCAAAATTTAAGTATTCACCAATGTGTCAATATCATTTACTGTAATGTGATATTCATAAAGTATTTTGATTCATTAGCACGCCATATTAAAGGCAAAATATTTGGTTTTAGTTTGTTTTCTGCCTAAACAGAAAGAAATAGCAGTAAACAATTTGTTTATTACTGTAAAATGCATAAGAATATAATATTTAATTGTTCATCACAAACTATTTACGGACAAAAGTAGCATTAATGCAATACTCAAAGTACTAAAACAACAGTGCAGAACTATTTAAACTCGAAATATTTATTGAAACTAATAAAATTAGATGTTAGATAATTGAAAAAAATGAGGCAATATATTCACAGAATTGATATATTACAAGAATATTAATCGAAATATGTAGTTCCATTTCGTTTTGTTTATGTATATAATAGGGTCATTGCACATGGAAGTATTAAGAGGTACCTACCGATGAATTGTTTTTTATAATTTTCCTCTAGTTTATTATATCAGCCATATTTTATGTTCCATACAATGTACAATGGTAAGTCATGCATGTTTGGTCTAATGATAACAATAACTAGATTGTAAAGACATAATATGATTTAATATTTTTTATTGTAAAAGACATTTAATTTTCATATGTTAAAATTGAGCTCTGTTATAAATTATTATTTACTGCAAAACTACTTTACTGCGACATGTGTAATACATTGCATATAATTTTTATAAAAAAAATATATAAGGCTTCGGTAATAATTCTTTTATTTCATATCTACATTTTAACACATTCCTAATACTCTATACAAGAATTTTCCATCGTGGTCGTAAAAGCAGTCATTAACTTTGTATGTTGCACCTTTTTTGTAAGCTTTCTTTGGAATTCTTATTCTTTCTGGATAATCCATTACATGTTTGCCATCATCCGGTTCTTTATACTCTGCTAAACTTTTTTCTTTTACATAATCATTGGATAACTCTATTTCTTTACTCACATCAATATTTGATTGAATTTCATTTGACCTAGTGGAATTCAAAAGTATTTGATCTGGTAAATCAACATCTTTACCAGTTTCCAATCGTGTCTTAATTTTAGCTGTCAATTCATCTAATGTTATTCTATTGTGATCTCTATCCAGGTTGACTGACTCATTTGTAATCGGTTTGACTTCAGTTTCCGTAGAATGTGAATCAGTATTTTGTTCAGATTTTTCTTTGACTTTCTCATTAGCAGCACATCTCTGTACTATTCTTTCAAACTCTCCTATTTCTTTTTCCTGTGTTAGGTCTACTTTAATTGATTTCTTGTCCAATGGTGGTATTGTTCTTTCTGAGAATTTTAGAAAATGTTGTCTTAAATCTTCTGGTATTCCTAGACTGCCTTCTTTCAGTTCTCTCCAATTCCTCATAACAGATGCATCATGTCTTGCAATGCGCTGTTCTGTAGCTGGTTTCCATGGAAATTTTAGCAATTTCTGAAAACATCAAAACATATTAATTTGTTGCTAGTGAAAAAAGTTTAATCACAAGATATATTTCAATAGTATTAAAATATTAGTGTAATCTAACAGTCCACACAATACCATAAAAATTAACAAATGCCTAGCCTTCCCAAATCTTAGAGAAAGGCCATGCTTAACGTAAGATATATTTGAGTGAATGTAAAACAAACTACTTCTTTTATTAATAACAAAAACTTAATGGATCAATGTTGATATTCATCACTAACATAAAGTGTGTATCAGCCCAAATACGTTCCACTGTTGGGCACGGGCCCACACTACAATCGAGAGAATCGATTGACATTTGTTAGGCCATATAGTCCACCGCGCTGGCCTAGTGCGGGTTGGGGACTTACATACCGTAGAAATTCTTTAAAATCGCTACAGTATGCAGGTTTCCTCACCATGTTTTCCTTCACCGTGCGTGGTGATTGACTATCAATACACACATAACTTCGAAAAGTCAGAGGTGTTCCCTGGGATTTGAACCCACAACCACCGTGAACATAAACATACAGTATAACATATAAATATAGTATGGTATAATAATATAGTATAACATAAAGTATCTAATAAGTTTTGATTTCACAGCAAAGATCACATTGGAAACTATCTTCTGCTCGCAAACTTCATCTATGTGATTCACTTTTTTTTGAAATTTCCCATCCCGTCCCGTTACATCCCGCCCGTCCCGACTAATTCTCTCTCAAGGCATGTAATACAGTCCCATTTCATCCCTTTGAGTATAAAAAAGTAACAAATATATCGGAATTTCTTCCTCATCCCACGGGGACACTAAATTTTTCGAGGTAAATAGTAGCCTAAATTTCATCAAAATCCGTTAAGCCGTTTCCGAGTTCATCGCGCACAACCGCACAGACAGACAATAATTCTAAAAATCATTGTTTTGGGTTCTATTAAGTTAATAGGAAACCCAATATTCATTTTTCTCATTTATCTTCCAAGTACAGACACCGATCGGTTACAAATTTATTATATATATAGATAATCTCTATAAATACAGACCTTTACAATAGGTACAGTAACAGGGAAACTTTCCGCTATCTTCTCAGGAGTCCATTCCTCAGGTTGTGTAGAGGCCAAGAGTCTGATTTGTTCCTTCTCACTCCAGGTCAACAAGCTAGGTGTGTTCTCCTTGAAGTACTTGTCTTTGACTATCTGATGTCGCAGTTCATGCTTACCCATTAGTGTTTCCTTCATATGTGCTGTAAATGATCCACCAACCTGAAAGAGTTATTACAATATAAATTATACAGTGTTGTTTATTGTCTCATGTACGTGTGGAAAATTTTAAGTAAGGTGCATGTGGTTTAAGCAGGTGTAGTCTGTAAGACACATTGTTACGGTGGCAATTTAATTACAACATTTTTGTTATTTTTGTGTTAGTCTGCTGCATATACTAAATAGTAAATACTAATACTGCATATAATAAATAAAGATTTATATGCTGGCTGGTTCAGAGCTAAACATGACAGAATATTTTCAGTCTTTAGAGTATCTAAATAGTCACATGTATTCAATATTTTCTAGCTAAAGCAAACAACAACCCTAGTTGTTAGAATAACCACCATACTTGTTATGAACTCACATTCTGGAAATCGCTTTCGGACTCATCAATAACCTCCTCAGCATTGTCTTCCGTAACTGGAATTCCGTCCTCCTGGAAAGCTGTGATGCGTTTATTCAGACCGGGATTATTACGTTTAGAATGTTCTTGCCATTTTCCAGAACTTCTAAGAGTTCGTATAATAACTTTGTCACACGTACGGTACAACTGTTTTAAGTGAGACGCGAACATTTCGCGGAATACTATTTCTTTGAAAAAATATATACGAAATTGCTAATGGCACAATTAAAACTTAAACAGAAGCACAATATAATCTCAGACTCAGGAATCAGAATCATAACCTATCACATTTTGTTTGTTAATTGAATATACCTGGAATTGTTTACCCAACTTACAATACTAGCTATCCTGCTTGTTGATACGTATGATTCAATAAATGGAAGCGAAAAAGAAAGAATATTATGCTAAACGACGCAATATTATTAGTTTGGAATCGTATTACAAATGACGTCTGGATATGGCATTTCCTAATGGTGCTTATCTAATGCGCGCGAATTCAAAAAAAAAATCTTTTTTTAATACTTCAGTCTTACTCTACCCACTTAATCAATTACATTTTTTTTCAGACACACCTGTATTTTTCCCTTTTCTTTATTTCCATCTTCTGAGGCTAGCCACGCATCTACGACCTAAGTCATGTGGAGATTCCTGAGCTTCGGTAATCACCAACATTAGTATAAAATGTATTTAGTCAGTATCTTTTTATCCGTCTGTAATTGTTTTATTAGCCATACGCTCGTTTGCCAGACTTATGTAATAGGCACAATTAATGAAGCATTATGTATGGATAATGGAAGGTACATTAAGCAAAAAGCATTTTAGGAAAAGTGTTATGCATAATATATATATAAAACGAGAGAAAATATTAATATAAATGATGTGATAATTAATTTAATATCATTTTAGACCTTGTACTGGCAGATGGCATAATATGTGTGCCTTAAACCGGAACTGTTCGATCACAGCTCTGTCAAAAGCTTATAAACCAATTCAATAAATAGGTTTTAGTGGCTGCAACTTAAATACTCACTATAAAAATCTAGATCTACTTTAATTTATAAGCCATTCGTTTTTCGCTTATAATGAAGAATGTTAACTAATTTTGATTATTAGCACTCCATATTCTCTGGCAAAAATAAAAAATACTAGTGAAAGAATTACTTCGATATGTCAATTAGTTTCCGATTTAGAAGTAAAACAAGTTGTAACCGTACGACCCGGGCTGCCGGTTACGGTGTGACGTCATGGCACAACACGTTCACTGGCTCACTCAGTCCGCTCGTGGTCGCGCGCCCGTGCCGTTGAATTTATACCCACAGAGTACTATAATATTACGTTTATACCTAAAGACTTTTAACAATGTCCAATCCAAATACTAGGAAATCATGTGTTGTGCCTAAATGCACAAACACAACTACCAATTCGCCAGAAAAGAAAGTCTGGAATAACACATAGGCTACTTTTAATACTGGGAAAATGTACAGCTTCTGAGGGAAACTGGGGCGAAGCTGCTGGCGGAAGCTAGTTTGCAATAAATCAATATAGGTATGTATGTATTCCATCGATCAATTATACTTGATCGATGATGTTTTCATTTAAATTTACTAAGAAGAGCGTTACCTACCTATATTATACATACGTGCCTACCAATAGCTACAAAACTATAATACATACATATTTGTTGTCTTTAACTTACAAATTTAATGGTAGGTAGGTAGTTCTACTATTTGAGTTGCATTCTTCCATTACGACATTAGTTGGGTATTTTGTTTTGATAAAATTTAGCACAGATAAACTATTAAGCATAAGTAGTAGCACGGAAATTTCACTTACTGTTGCATTTTTACACGCTTTTTATTAGCTTCACCTGTATGTTTGTATGTTTGTTTGTAACCGACTTCTTTGGGCGCGATTTTGACCCACTTTAAACGGCCAGATTTCGTTCAAACTTTGTAGATTTATTGAGGACCGATGACAATACACTAATTTGATAAAATTATTCCATTTTTCAATTTGCAAAATATGATAAATATAATAAATAATCCAAACTAAAAAGTAGAAAATAAATAATAGTTAAAAAAAACTAAAAAACACGCTTTTTATAGAAAACCGAACAAAAAATAGAAAATAAATTTTAATGAATTTAAATTAAGAAAATAGTGTTAAAAATTTCAATGAATATAAATTAATAATAGTGTAAATAAAAAAAAAATATTTTATTTTAAAAAAAAGCGTGGGGTGCTTTTTAAGATATTATCGAAATGATATTTCTTAATTTAAAATTTTCTTAATTTATTTTAAATTCATTAAAATTTATTTTCTATTTTTTAGTTCGGTTTTCTATAAAAAGCGTGTTTTTTAGTTTTTTTAAACTATTATTATTCCTCGCATTTCGGCGGCAACGAAATCACTATTTGTTGATAAGTAATGCGCAACCATTAATCCATCTATTTTAGGTAGATTAACCGATTGCCCTTTTTCGAATCCTTCATCCATTTTATTAATCGAATAATATTTACTATTATTAAACTATTAACTTAATACGCGAACGAAAACCAACAACAAAACACTGCGCAAGCTATTACAACTACTATAATCGCTGGCGATTTGATACGAAGCGAGTCGTTGCCCGTGCGGCGCGTTGCGAAATGACGTCACAAGCGATCACGCGACTGTAGCGGGACTCGATATTTTTCAAAACTTTGAATACCTATAAAATCAAAACTACTAGGTATTTTTGACTACAACAAAAACTAGTGTGTTTGTATACATAAAGGCTTTACTGAGACAACATTTCAAGCAATTTGGCATACCTAGTAACATTGTCCATTTAGAAGTTTACAGCAGGCAGTGACAACTTACAGCATTAAACTTCAAATCTACATAATATATTATGTATGTAAATAGTATGCATACGAAATACGATCTAGGCTTATATTATAGGTATTATAACGAATAATGTTTTAATCACAATCGAACGGATTTCTCAGACATCCTGCTTTATAGACTAAGTTGCGAATTATTACACCATACTTTATTCTGTGTTATAAAATATATGTCTAATTTTTATAATCATAAATACGAAACATTCACAAGCATCGATATCAATGTTACACTAGATAAGATCATAAGACATTCAGTACAAAAAATGTGTCCCGCCTACTTGCGGTGCATGCACCACACATGCATCAGTTTGCTTCGTGACTGTGACAGTGCAGTACCTACGCCTTATCGCATACGTTTAAAAGTAATAAATGAATGTTTTGCCGTCATACCGAAAGCAAATCGTCTGAAGTTACAATAATATTTTAATAAAATACCAGGTAAGTGATGTAATATTGCAGTGTGCTTTTAAAATACGGGGGCACTTTATTTCTTTGACGTGTCTCATCTATCGGTAGAATATAAGTCAATGTTCACAAAGGGTTAGTTTAGTCAGTTGTTCCCAGACCAGCTCAGAGCCAGCTCTGTCGCAATATCCGCAAGCGCGCTTTTCTGGAAGGTTGGTGATGCTGGCATACTCGTTCCCATAGATTAGTACTTGCTCGTTCCGGCCTTCCCTTAGGAAACAAAAAATGTGGTCCTAATAGGGGTAAAGTGTAGAAATTTTGAGATGATTAAATTATAACATGATGAATATGTTTACCGATAGGTACGCGCTATGAGGTATGCAAAATTTCGATTGCAGAAATTTTAACACAATAAAATCTAAACCCAACTTTTATGTGGAGTGCATTATAGCAAGAGGTATTTTTATGCTTGAATGGCTAAGAACATAAAATAGTATCGTTAATTAGAACTATTTAAGGAATCGATTGTACCGATCAATTGTTTCCAATTTCCAAAATACATAATTCCAAATTCAATCGACTGTTTCCCAGAAGGGTAGGCAAGGCTACCAGGACACAATGTTTCGCCTTGTATGTTCTGTCCCACAATGTGATAGGGGGCGAGCCCATCGGACACAAATTCCTGACGCCGCGCCGCCGGGCTGATAATGAATAGAAAAATCCAATATCACTGCCCGACCCGGGATTCGAACCCGAGACCTGGGCGTTGCAATCGGAATCTTTTTATTCTTTATTGACGTATATGTAAATACGGCATTTGAAGTTGTTCAAATGCCGTATTTACATATGATTATGCGTATGATTGTTATTGGGTTGTGAATCAAGTTTTCTTAGAGTTCCGTCCACGAAAGTTTCAAAAGTGTTCAAATTTAATGTTTCTGTCTAGTTTTTGATATTTAAACGACTTGGAATAAATATTTCAATCCGGTGTATTTACGGGAATTCAAGAATTAATAAAATCTGTTACTTTTTAATTTTGTTAATTCCAATTGTGGAAAAATGACGGATAGTAGTAGATACTAGATAGGTACTTAAAGTCGCCAATATTCACTAACACGAAAGTGCAAGTTATCAAAGAATAAAAAGGGAATATGTACATATTATATGTTGATGTGGTCACAGCATGGAGCTTAATTGCAAAACCTACGGTTCCTTTTTCATATTTGATCAATGATCAATTGTAAAAAAAATTGCAATTAATTAATGACAGTCGATTAACCACGTCAATGAAATACAGGTGGCTCGAGAATATATATATTTTTAAATAAATTTAATTGAATAAATAGTTATATTAGGCTATAAAGTTACATTGGGCTTCGATTCAAGCGTGAGAGACGCTTCACAGCCTCTCACCACATTAGCAGTGTATAGGATGTAAACCGTAGGTTCGATTCCTAAGTCCGACAAAGATTTATGTTTGAAAAATCTTGCAAAAAAATTATGACTGGACGTTAAGCCTACTAGCTTCCATGTTGATAAGCACATCGTTGAACAAAAGTAGGTTTAATGTAGGTGGTGCTAGGTGACTTGGGGTACTTCTGCTTACCCTCTTAAATATATAGGAGCATGATAAACGTATGTTTTTTTCGAATCATTGAGCACCCTTAAATTATGTCTACACCTCACGCCGCCGCGCCGTACCCAACATTCAAGTTACGAAGTAGGTTACTCTGTGAATGCGATGCACGCGCCGATCCGTCCGCACTCAACGTGATCAGTATCAGTCCTCAGTTCTTCGCGATTCTTGGACGCACTAGCGCGCGTTCTTTATACGAAACTTTTTGAAATAAGTTCGGTTGCAAATTAATATTATTATTTTTTTATTTGTGGAAGTTTTATTTGAACAAGGTATGTTTAAAAAACAAATTAATACATTCTTATTTTAAAATATATTTTGTCGTTTTTTTTTGTTTTTTAATACTTTTAATATAGGCGATTATTTACAAATTTCTGAAAATAATTTCGGATAATATATTCGAAAATTACAGAAATTAAAACAATTCCTATAAAATTCTGTTGATCTTAATATCACACATGCAGTTAATTATGATTCGTGATCATAATTTTCAATCAAGATAAAAAAATCAAGACAGTCGGTAATTAAAATGTTTCAGTCAACATTAAAATCCACACGCAAGTAGGTAAAGCACTACATACTTAAAACAATTACTTTGTAGACCTTTTATATTAAATTTAATATACAATTTTTTAGATAAAACTCATTTCATTAATTCGTGCGGTTATATGTGCAGAAGAATTTCAAAAATATTATTTATTACAATTACTTGAATATAGGATAAGTTAATAAAAACCTGGGTATTTAAAAATCGTACGGAAACTTTTTACTTAATAGTATTGGCAACATGGTTGAATTTTTAATATTTCTAAGATTTCGATCAAAATCTGGGTCAAACACGTTTTTCGAGTACATCACATTGTTTACCAGCTAGTAACTAACCAAAATATTCGTATGCGTACGGATAACGAACACGTTAGATGATGGTGGAGAATCCGTCGAGTCGAGTCGCTGGATGCAGGCCACTTCCAACAGGTCAATGTGAAGATCCTTGGGGGAGCCTATGTTCAGCAGTGGACTTCCTATGACTGAAAAGAGAGAGAGAAGAGAGAGAGAATCCGTCACAGGGAGTAGCTCGAGTGTGTTTCGTTGGGTTAGTCCGAGTATCTTGTTTTGAGCAATATGTATTACAAGAGATAACCTTTTTTAACTGATAGATAGTGAATACTCTAAAAAATCATATTATTACACTTAACTTCAGTGCTATTGTTGTGACTTGTGACATTAATAATACTAGCCGTAATTGATAAAAATGTTGATCCTGCTGACATCCTTTCACTACTCATATTATATTGTTAAACATGGCCTTGGTAGCACCTAAACAGTTCTTGTTTTATTTTAACAAAAAAAAAATTCGCGACCTTTTGGTGAGCGATTAGGAAATAATATTTTGTGTTAGATGCTGTAGGTAGTGTGCTTGGCATTATAAAATCGAGTAATTCTAGTAGTATGGGATATTTAAAAGTCATCTAATCCGGTTTTCAGCTGGCCTCATCCATCTCAAGCCAACAGTACCGTGAAGATTGTCATGAATAATATCACTCGAGTGAAAAAATCTAGATTACAAAAAAACCGAGTAGCAGTTTTTTGCATTTGAAAATGTCATAAACAAATAAACATCACACGATCACTGATTTATAATGTTATGTTAATAATATGTGAAATCAAATATTGAAATAGTTAATTATCACTTTATGAAAAGCGGTCAAATAAGTATTCTGCCCGATGTCATTTTTACAATGCTGTATTCATAGCTTTTTCGCGTATTTCCTAATAATATCCCATATTAGGCCCTGTCGTGTCTTCTTCATCTATTTGGTAACCGTTTCATATAATATACCAGTTATTGATTTAGAAAATATTTTTGACTATACCTAACCGAATATATCTAAATATTAGGTAAGTCCACGGTGTTCACGGTGGTCGCGAGTTCAAACCCCAGGGCACGCCTCTGTCTTTTTGGAGTCAGGTAGTCCTAGTAGTAGTAGTAGGTAGTATAGATAGTCAATCACCACACAGTATAACGGTGAAGGAAAACATCGTAGGTGCCAACTTGAAGCAAGCGTCAGCTTTTCAACATTTGAGGGGAAAAGGAAATATTGGGCCACTAGTACTCTCACTTATCGAATGCAAAAGCGTTGCTTCACATAAATGTTGTGTGAGATAGTACTATCAACCCGGTCGAGCCGGACCATTCCTGACGTAGTTTAAGGTAGGTAACTAGAATGTGGTTCCTACCACTTTAAAAACAGCTATTTTAAGTTGAAAATAAAAAAAAGTATTTACGTTTCCGAGAACCTATTAATGGAAAATTCCACTGGCCACGTGACTAGAAATACATTTCTTATATCAGCAGTGTCTAAAAAAAGCAAGAGGCTATTTTTAAAACTCATCGCATATTAATATAGTTAAATAACTATATTAGTATGCGATGAGTTTAATTAAATAATTATTTGCATAAAATATGAGCGAATATACTTATGGGGCACTGACATTTGACCACAATAATCAAAGCGAAAAGTGAAATGATAAGTCAATATTATAATAATACGGGATTAAACAAAAGCCAGTCATTGCAACATTGCTCATATGAAAAGGCTTTTTTAAAATTTAAGTATGTCGGGCTTCAGAGTGTGGCAGTACTAATGTAGGAAATATATTTCTCTCGTAGTTTATGCAGTCAGCTATAGGTCAGTATGTTTTGAACATAGATAGAGAAAGGGGTTTGGACTTGGGATGTAGGTGACCATTATCTGCGACATGTGGTTATAATAAAACGCTGATTGCTTGACTATAACATTTTATTACAAATAGTTATTGATATAAAGATAATATCATAAGTATAATTTGTTTTTTTTTTTAAATAGGTTAAGCATAATAAGTAGGTAAATTTCATGATAGCATTATGATATATTATTTGTTTATTAAGTTTAAAATAAGATATTTATTTATTTATATTTATTTATATACACTTTATTGCACACACACAAAAAAAATACAATTAAAAGAAAATCACATACATAAAAAGTACAATTGGCGGTCTTATCGCTCAAAGGCAATATCTTACAGACAACCATGGGATGGATTTTAGAAAAGGATTAACAGAGGGCAGTTTAAAGTGTAAGAGATAGAAGATATATTTTTTCTTTAGTAATATAGTTATAGGTTTTAAATATTTGTACGCCATTAAGGCCAAACGTGATAGATCTGCTCTTTATATTTGAACACCTTGCATGCTCTGTATGTATACTCATGTTTGACAAATAAAGATTTTGATTTTGATCATTAATATCTATTATTATTATTTTACTGATAGTTGGTCTCTTATATCTGAGAGGCTGTCTGTGTAGGTTGGTACTACACAGGCAGCCTCTCACATAATATGAAACCACAAGTCACTGCAATGACTATCTTATTGCTTTGTAACTCATGGTTTTTGGTTTTGGTACTGTCCATGAGCGGTCGTATCGCTTACCATCAGGCGAATGGCATGCTCGTCTCGCCATTCATTGCAACAAAAAATATACGTAGATATATCATTAACATCAGTTGATATAAAAAGCCTTTTGAGCAGTACTACCAGCATAAGAGTTATGAAGAAACGATTTACAAATATATGTGCATTGCTTTTGTTAGTTTTGGGATTTTTGCTATAAAAATAATGATTGATCTATAATAAAAGCGATCGGGCCGTTGAATTAGACAAAAATCGTAGACCAACAGCCATGGTAAACCAAATTATTAGCTGAAAGTCAATTACGCCAACCACACCAGTTACGTCAATTAAATAAATAACTTTTATTTATTTTTATCAGACCTTATTTAACACAACATCCAATATATTATGTAATAGTTGGTAATCGTAGCAAATAGCGAAACCCTAGACCTCTGCCGGTTTGTTCACCCCACAGGTACAATTACGAAAAACGAATCACTCCCCTACACAAAAAATAACAGGCAATTAAAAAAAAAGTCCGTCAAGCTCGTTCTGATTAAATATAGTTTTCCTCTATAATATATTTATAGTCTATGCAAACTCTGCATTCTTCTTTTTGTTGGAAGCCGTGTCTGAAAAAAAATCACACATGTTCTATAAATATCTATTGTATACTACGCACAAAAATTAAAGGATATTTTTTTTGATCAATTTTTTTTTTTGGTGTTTTTTGAGTGTCTGTATCTTGGAGAAAATTGATTGTTAAGAAATTCGGAGACTAAAACTTAGAAGCTTGAAATGTCTATTTTGCAGATCTGTGCTCTATTTCTTTATTCCTCGCTAAGTTGATAAGCAATCGTAAAAAAACCAACGAGAAAAAAAAACCGTTAAAACCGTGCATTTACATGGGTAGTATTTTTTTTGTGACATCATTATAAAATTCCCGTAGATAATTTAATTGCCTTTAATTTGATATACCAGAAACCTCCGTGACATGATTTGGAGCTGACTTATGGTAAATCAAAGTAAAAATGGCCTATCACATTTTGACATTAGTTTACTCCATGAATATCAATCATGGGGAAAACAAAATCAGAATTTTAGTAACCTCAAAACATGCTTTATAAGTTGGTATTAAAGTCTTATGATAATAAATAGTATTTCTAAGTAAAATTTTTGACTGAAAAAAAGGTAAAAAAACGGTTATTTATGGATATTCGGAGAACACTGCATATCTTTGGATAAAAGAAACAAACCAAGGATATCGTCGGTAACTTTTCAACCTTAAAGTATTCCAAAGACACTCTGAAAATTTCAAACTGCTCCGATTTGATTATCTTAGTGTTCAGAAGGTTTAAACTTACTGTATTCAGCAAAAATCGTCGTAATGAGCATTTGAGTAGTGTATATTGTATTAAAATTTTCATGGAATATTTTTCATGTTTCTACTAGCCCAAGGGCTCGTGAAACCTTCGTCATTTTATAAAAGCTGAAAGTTAGCATGCACGAAGGCTGGAGAGTTAACTAATATAATATACTTAATTAATTATCGATTAGAAGAGAATGCCTAGGGCATGAAGTCCGCCTTTATACAACATATATAATAAGTTTTAAATAGATATACGTACTACGATTGATAAGCAGTAGAGCAGGGCGCCACGCCAAGATACATCCGGCCAGCCCAGTCAGGATAATTAATACACCACAGACAATTAATACGATGGTTACTTGAGTTTGTGTCACTCCCACAATTTCGCCTAAAAGTAGCAAAGTCCTGGACTTTATAGTATTGAACCATGCTCCAAAGACTATAGCCCCGCCACCTACTGCCTAGAAAACAAAATTGTTAATTAATACACGGATTGGTAACGGTATAATAATAAATACACAACAGTACAATAACAGTCACATACATAGTCCTGACCCCACACTAAGATCGAGTCTTGTGTCGTGGGTATCAGAAATTACGAGAAACTTTTCGATCTCACAAACATCCAGACCTGAAACAAATACCTGTGGATCACACAAACATTTGTTTTAGTGCGGGGATCGATCCCGCGGACTCTCGTTTCACAGCCGGCGTTAAACCAACTGCGCCACACAGGCTGTCAAAATATTAGCTGAAATCACATGCGGTCATGGCAAAGCCACTGGATGTTACTTCCTACATCGATTTTTTCAGGATACATTTTTGTGATGTAATTTAACAATTTCGAAATATTTTTATTGACTCGTAGCGATTGCGTTGTCATTTAATAAGGCCATCGTTTTGTTTCCTCCATGATTTATACTAGTGATCTCTTAGAAGTCGAAATTCGGTCGTATTTTCTATGTTTGATTCAAAGTTGAGATTCTTACAACAGAGGAAACTTCTATAATCAAGGCATTTTTTTAAATTTTGAATTTTTACATGATTTTTAGAAGAAAAAAAAACAAATATATTTTTCACGCAGGTACAAGCTCAGTGTCAATGTTTTGAAAAGAAATAGAAATATCCAGCCCCGCCAACCAAGTTCCTTAATTTCGAGAAACTCGCACAAAATTTACCGATCTTGAGATAGAACTCAGGACATGGTTCCATCTCACAATTATTAATGTACGCTGCTGACAGACCAATGAGATGACAAAAGAATTAAAAGACCATGGAATTTTGTAAATTTATCTCTCAAAAAGATTATTATGTTATGTTGGAGTCCACACATAATTGCTTACGACCTCTGTATTATGCCTTATTTGCTTACGACCTCTGTATTATGCCTTATTTGCTTACGACCTCTGTATTAGGCCTTATTTGACATTTTTGTGTCAAGAGGAAAGCTGTCAAGTTCCTCTTTCGTTACCCCAGAGGAGGCCGAAAGGGGTATGTTGTAGACTTGAGATTATTTAACTAACTTCATTGAATCTGAAACCACGACTGAATATTTTAATTTTAAATATAAATTTCACTGGCTTTAAAGAGTTTACCTTTATTAAAGGAACTTACAAGAATCTCGCAAGATATACTTTGAGCCATATTGACTTTAGATCTCGTGCCTTGATGTTAATTTTTTCTGAAAATGTTTCATAAATCTGAGTATGTTTATCAAGTAACTTACCATTAGTATAATATTTGCACATAACAATAAAAATCGACCGCATACAATAAAACTGTTGCACATTTTAAATAAATTATTTAATCCGACCTGAAGAACCTATATGTCTGTATTGTTACTAATATCTATACCGAATAACGGATTTAAATTAAATACTTATGGTAATATAGAAGGAAAATTATGGGTTTAATCAAGGTACCTTTTATCCTGCTAATTCAGTTAAATAACGAAAAGACTTAAAATAAAATAATCTTTAGGTAATTAATTCTAATTACAGGTTTTAATTGAATTATTTAAAGGAAAATCCAATAACCGATTGTACGGAATTATCTACGGATTATCTACGGAAAATAATGAGATTTTATCCCATCAAAAACATTTTCATGTAAAATGTTGCCAAGACGGGACCATATGACAAAAAGTTATCAGATCTCATGTAGAGCCAAGCTTCTTACTCTTCACGCCCTAATTCTGCAAGGCCTAACCTACCTTAGTCAAAATATGTGGCTTGGTCATTTCGCTACATTCATATAGGTGTAAGGTAAAAAATGTATCACTGTTGTGCAGTTGGTTAGACGCCGCCTGTGAAACGAGAGGCCACGGGTGCGATCCCCGTATCGAAACAAATGTTTGTATGATCCAAAAGTATTCTTTTCGGGTCTGGGTGTTTGTGAGACCGAAAAGTCTCTCGTAGTTCTGATACCCACGTCACAAAACTCGATCTTAGTGTGGGACAATGTATGTGTCTGTTGGGTGTACTTATTTATATACAGGGTGTATCAAGACTGCGACCGAAAACGAAGCCAGATGGTAGTATTAGTGACTTCAGACACAATGCAAGTAAAAATGTCGCAAAAAAAATCGACTACTTATTTTTGAAATTTTTTACTTATCGTCGTATTTGGGTGATACATACATAGTTTTCCTAAAATAATGATGTAGACCTCTTTATTTTTAAACACTCAATGGTACGTAAGGGTTTAAATTATTATTTTCCCAAAAACTATGTATTTACCACCCAAAAAAGATGATTTAAAAAAAAATCTAAAAACATATTTGTCACTGTTTTGGTGAAATTTTTATTTGCATCGTGTCTGTAACCACTAAAACTACCACCTGGCTTCGTTTTCGGTCGCAGTCTTGATATACCCGGTATTTAATTACTTTTCTGTTATACAATACTTGTTGTAGTAACGAAACGTGGCGCTATCCAGGCGGATAGGAATATCAAAGTAATATCCAATCACCAAATTTAGTGATGGTGGGTGGTCTCTTACATGTGAAAGGCCGCCTGGATAGGTACCACCGCAATGTCTATTTCTCCCGTCAAACAATACAACCTGGTGTCCTTCCATGCCCTATGATGTTGCAGATGTTTATGGGCGGCGGTGACCACTTACTATCAAGTGAACCGTTTGCTCCTTTGCCCCCTACGCTATAAAAAAGACTGAAAAAAAGCCATTGTAAATGCGCTGCTGTGTTGCGTATATTTCAGAAAAATAAAATGAATAAATATCCATGTTATTTGAACATATAACCCGCGTGAGTTGAATTATGTATTTTCTTATGAAAATTATAAAAATCAATTATTCAAAAATACGGTCATTACCAAATTACAGTAGAAACCACAAATTCCGAACCACTTATAGATCATCGTATTAATTATGTAAAAAATGGTAGGGAGTTAAAAAAAAGCTATATAATAAGGTCGCAAGAGGATAATAATAATACAAATACCAGTTAAGCTATTTACGAAATCTGTTAACAACCCACGTCACAAACCGGACATTTACGCTTAAAGCAACCTATGATTGAGAGGAACTAACACGCTTGTGTTCTCAAAAAGCTTGTTATGTTAACACATTGCCGGAAATTGTGTTATACATGTTTACATGTACATCATTGTTTACTTGTTTACATTTTTTATGATGGTCCAACGTCAAAACGGCTTGAGTAAACTGCAAATAGACCTGTCATTTTATAATGGCTCTTCACTTGATTGTATGTGCAGTAAAGAGGGTATCGCCTAGAGAGATATGATTATGATGTAAAAAATAAGTAACATATTATACCACGTCTCATTGGTCTATTGGTAACATGTATAAACCGTGAATCCTAGATTCGATTACCAGGTCAGGCAATCCACTTTTTGGTTTTTCTGTTTGAATAATGGGCTCTGGTAATTACACATTATTTGGTTACTACCTTTTCTGGTGATTTTTTCTACCCATTAGTCATTAATCTACCCATTAGTATGCATATCATTACGATTCCATGTCAGATGCACCTTAATCAAAGCAGTTGAGGTAAATCAAGCAAATAGACACCTGCAGGACATTATTTTTCATGTCAGCTATATTTCTTCCTCACTTGACACTGTAATATTTAAGATTCGAATAAACAATCATATATCTCAGAAAGGATGAATACCTGTTACATTTGTTTTTATTTTTCCTTATACAACTTCTAATAGCATTGGAAATGAAGTATAAGTTTTATGAATCTTTTTTTAATATATCGTTATTTCAGTTCCAATTAATCAATGATTAGGGGATGAAGGTTTACCTACAATTCATAGAATTTTGACGTTTTAAAGTTACATCATATTACATGTGTATGCGGAGTTAATTATTGACGTTTAAATGGTGATGAAAAGCGTTATGATGAAAACCTGTGTCCTTTCGAGATTTACATAAAAATCTAAATATACGAATCAAAAAACACAGTACCAATTCATTCATTATTTTGGGCTGATAAATTTATAGCACAACAATTGTAAGTTAAAATGTACATTATCACGTTGTATTGAGCAATACAACAAAAAAAATTACAACCAAAAACCATCTAAAACAAACGTCCAAAGTTCGAAACCACGAAGGTTAACAGTAGGAATGTGTTTCCTCCTCACAAACAATTAAGGTTTTTTGTCCCATTACATAACAAAATATAGTCGGCGCATACATATTGTCGATCGGTTCACGGTTGACGCATTGCACGCATTACTCGTATTATTCCAAGTACGAGGCCTCACGTATCGGAGTCACACCGACTGCTGAACTTGGCTCGGCTACGTGCCTCACTGCTGACACACGCAACACAATGGGTTGAGGTTTTGTTTAAAAAGGACTAAATTAAATATGCAAGAGATATTTTTAGAGCTCGTTTTTATTTACCTCGCGTAGGCGTAGTTTTACTATGGTACGATTACAAAGCTGAGGTCTCGGGTTCGAATCTCGAGTCGAAGTGTTATTGGATTTTTCTATTTATTGTCGGCTCGGAGTCAGGAATTGTTGCACGATATGGCGATGGGCTCGTCGCCTATCTTATCGTGGGACGGCATTCAAGGCTAAATGTAGGTGTCCTGGTGGCACCTCTGCCTTCACATTCTGGGAAAAAGGCGAGAGTTTATGTATGTTGTTATTTATGTAAGTACTTACTGCCCTCCAGGCCTAGCTTCGTCCGGGTACAGATACTTCTTGAGACCAGTCCACACTGACAACATATTATTTCGCGTACTGACTGTTTTATATTTAAACTCAATGTAACTGCATTCCAATATACAGTTTTTCCCGTCCCGTCCCAATATATCCCATTATTTTCTCGGTCCCGTCTTATTCTGTCCTATGATTCAAAGCATACAATACTGTCCTTTCCTTTCCCGTGGCATCTTTTCGAGTTTAAAAGAGTAGCAAATATACATGTATATTTGAATTCCTTGCTCATCCCACGGGAATACTACATTTTTCGGGATAAAAGTTTGCCTATGTGCTAATCCAGGGTCTCGGCTACATCTGGTCCACTCGTTTGAGCGTGAAGAAGTAACTAACTCATAAACTTTGTCATTTATAACTACTGAGGCCGCCATAACTTTAGTGACCTACTGGGCCGGGAAATTGTAGACGTTCTAACCGTCTTATCATTTTGAGCTATTGACTCGAATGAAGAAGTTAGATATTTAATAGTCTTTCTGCTATTCCGAGCGCAGACGAAACAGACAAACCAAAAATAATTAAATTCTGTCAAGCCGTTTTTAGTTCTAAATTGACTAACTATATAACGGCATGTTACGTGTACAGATGAATTGTATTCCTCTGCGAGTTAACTGTATTTGGAAATTATAAATCCTTTATACCAACATCAGTAACGGTAACTATTTCAACGTCACTGAGCAGAACTAAGTTCGGAAATGTCAAATTTAAATCCGCAATTACTGTAATAAGCAGGAGCGGAAATATTCAAATTATGGTTATAATACGTCATTGTTGGTTACCATAATTGTTATACAATCAAATACAATGGTCTCATTTTCCGTTCCATTGTATAGTTTCTGCGAACATTATGTGCCTTGAAAATGGATTCTCATAGGTTGTTGATAAACATGATTTTATTGTGTAAAATTCTGGATATGTATACCACACAATTATGATAAATACAAATAGTAATATACCCATAGTCATAGGAATTTCATGTTAGAGCTTTACTTTTCCGTACATGTTTTCATTTATGACGAATATTTATAATCGCTCTACGTAAACTCATTACTGAAAGTTTGAAAAAATCATTTTTTTATATTTTTGCCGTTAACAATTACAATATTAGTAAGTAAATGTTTTTTCTTAAGTGAATAATGTTTTTTTACAGAAAATGCCAGATCAAGAAACTGTGCAGAATGTGGACTTGATCGCCATCAAGGATTGGCTTTGTAAACAACCCCATCTACCTCACGAAGTCGGTAAGTGGACAAAAAATTATACGTACATGAATATCTATCGTATTTTTATTTTAACTATTGCGTGGAAATATTACGTAGGTCACTAAACTGACTTAAAAATTATTTGAGTTAATCGAACTTACGATACATTTAAATAAATTTTATCAAAAAAGGATACTAAATTACCTGTATACTCAGGAAAGGAAGAGAAATGCAATACGATTTCTGTATTAAGATCTTAAATGACTGATGATCTAAAATTACTCGTATATTATCTTGTAAATGGATAATTAATCTATGAAGCCTTTACTTTGATTCCATTCAACGTATAATACCAACAATTAAAATTTCTGGGAATTATAAATACTTAGAGAATTATAAATGGAATTAGGTGCGAATAATTTACTTTAATGCACTTTGCCCAAAGAGAACATTATAATTTCATATGTAGCATTAAATGCTGATACATAATTGCCAGGAAACTGCGCAAGAAGTGGCAAGTAAGTGTGAAATTAACTTAAACATAAGGCTAAAGTTCATTTCGCATTGAGTACGTACATATAAAAGTCGTAGTAAGCTAAAAGACTCAGACATTTCCAACAAGTCGTTCTGCAAATATTTAGAAAAATATTCCATTATATTACATATTATATTATCATTTCAGTGATTAAAATATTAAATTCGACGGCGTTATTTAAATGTGTCTATAAACAGAAATCTATCCTCCAATCCGGCTCGAAGGACCATATTATGTACTACGAGTTGTTTATTTAAAGTAAATTGTCAACGGTTTTGAAAAAACTTTTTTAAATTAACAGTTTAATTTATACAAATGTATGTAGGTGGGATTCTCCATGGTCAAGTAGGGAGGCAGGTAATAGTTTTTTTTAAGCCGTAAACATAGGGCCAAATTGTTTTATATTGTGCATCCTAAAACATCCAACATTCATCAGACGAGGTCGAGTGGCTAATTTAAAATATACCAAAATAATAACGTTAAATGCAATTTGATTTGATGCACTTTATGCATTCAGGTTAATCACTTTAATACTAAACTACCATCTGAGTCTGATTTATAGTGATTAACTCATTAGTATGTCTAAACTGCGAAATATAAAGGAAGTAGGTGTTATGAAATTAAATGAGGTTTAAATATCCTTTCCAATACGCTTAAGTGCAGATATTAATATTTTATACCACAATGTCGCAAGCAGAAATAAAAATTAATTTGGTTAAGGCTAACAAAATCTTGTTTGTAATGTTGAAAAATAAAGAGAAACTTGAATACTTTCTCTCGAAACCAGTTATCGGACAACAGATTTTGGTTTCACAATTAGGTATATCAATTGGGTAGGTAGGTATTACACAGAGGTTATGGTAATTGACCTTTGTGATATATTATGACATCATAATATTGGAGTCAATTTATTATACACATTAAAAATATTTATATATTATTTACAGCCGGGCTATTACCCTAAAAAAGTTTACTCTGATATGACAATGTTGAGTCGACTGACCGCACATTCCGCTTGTCTATCTCATACCGTTGCATCAAGTTTTACAAGGCAGCTCGTGTACCGTCTGTGTTTAGAATTAATTAAAAGGGCTGTTTGACAGCTGATATGGCGCTGGTGGTAAAATTACCAGTGTGAAACCAGAAGAGCTTCACATAGAGCAAATGTTGGTATATGACAGATCTACTATATTTTTATTTATTTATACGTGATAAAATATATACCTCTCAGCTCAATAAATAAAATAAATAACATAATAATTTTGTCACCCCCTTTGCTGCGGAGGGAATTGGACAATTACTTATACTTCCCGTTTTTATTTCTTTCTGACTAATTTCGATGCGGGTGAAAACAAGCTAGTGTCCCTAAGAGACTCGCCGAGCTCCGGAGCCCGGTGCCAATTCTTTGCGTGCCTCTGTTGATCCTGGCTGACAGGAGTTGCAATGGTTGGTGAGGGCTGGAAAGTCTCTATAAATTATTAAAAATGTCAGAAAAACTTTTTTATGAATTTTGTTTACACTTGAATTAATCTAAAGCAAAAAGCAAACACGGAACTGGATTTCTACATTTTTAATCAATTGTTTTGGTTATATAGGCTGTTTTGGTTAAACACATGATACATTTCGCATCGCCATAAAATAAAGCGTTTAACATCTTTATGCCAAACGTAATCATAATATGCCAATTGCTTGAATGATATAAATTCCGGGAAATAATTTATTACCCACCATAGACACAATAAATATATCGGCTGTTGGATACATGTAGCCAATAAATAAGACATAAACATAAAAAAATGTATATACTGCAATAAAAAATAAAATTATAAGGTCACGTGCCACTATTTTATTGTAGAGGTCTTACGTGAACTTAGTAAAGTCATACATAAGAAATAGGAAGAGGAAACAAAGAAAAAATATAACTAATTATCTTACTTACAGTTCTGACCTCACAAAGACCTGAATAAGCAGTGGAGGAAAAACAAGGCAAATATTAGGTAAAATAGTAACCAAAGTAATACGCGGTGCACAAGTAGTATCGCCTTTTTACCGCTATGCCAGCTATCTTGATCTTACCGAGGTCCATTATATTCTGAGGTATAAACAAACTAGAGCGCCTTCGAAACTGTTGTATTAGGTTCATATTTGGATTGCGCAAATATGATCATGTTTTTGAATATCAAAATAATTAAACGACCGTCTCGTGCAATTGAATGATTGTTTTTACACAAAACTTTGAATTTTGGTTAAAAACATACTATCTGTCGTGTTCGTACAGTTTTTAAATATATGTATTTTGTTATGTATTGTATATATACGTTTTTTAAGTATGTTATATTAATTATATTAATTATGTCTTGGAATATTTATCTATGTATCGTGATTGTTTCTTTCATATAAGGATATAAGATCCAAATACCGTAGATTTTTATGGGGGGCGGTGGTCGTTTATCAGTACCTAAATACTACTAGGTACGTGCACACTGCACACATAAACTGATCAATACAACCGTGTATAGATATTGCAAATAATTTATCGAATTATCGATACCGTCAGAGTTACGACATAGCCAAAACACATAATTTCTCTTAAGCAACTATTGTTGTTAGCACAAGTAATTTTCTTTAAGCAAGACGTGCTGAAATTTTGGATTTGTAAATGTAATTTTGGCAACACAAAATGCATTTAGCAATTATGTGCAATTTGCGTAAGATCAGAACCGTTGCAAAGTGAATGTCAGATATGATTTGTTTCTGGTTTTAGTATAATAAGCGAGATACTTAAAGAATTGCATTAATGTATCTGTTACGCTATTATGCGTTAATTAAGAAATAATTATCGACATACACGCTGAGCAAGAAGGTTAAAATGGTCAACATAGTTCATAAACTATACTCGTACATACCTATTCATAAAAATAGAGGTGTTTATGTTAGTCTTATATTAATCAAATAAAGCATCAAAACATTAAACATAAAATTAATTATTTTGTAAGCCGCATTGCACTGATCCTGTAATTGTAGGATACCAAAATCCTTTTGAGAAAATTTGGTGTCTTCTATATGTATAATAAAAAAATACCGCTTCATAATTTTAGGGCGTTGGTAAGAGATTCATTAAACATTTTTATTTGAAAAAACTCATTACAATGTATGTTGTCCGTAATTATAATTCGGTTTAAAGGCTCGAATATTCATTGCGGCTCCTGTCCGTGCAACGTTTTCGCAACAATGAAAAGTAAAAGTCGTATTGATTTCGACAGTGTCGTTGAACTCTCGTGTCAGAAGGATAGAGGATAGTAAAATATGCAACATATGTTACATATTATACAAGATCTTATCGTAATTATTTAGATTTTTTGTTTCATAACCATGAACTGAGTTGACGAATTTTAGAAGCAGTTTCAAATACTTGACAGATGCTGTGATAAATTCGATTAAAATGTTACGAGTAGACAAAAAAATATATTGCCGCCTGCAAGGTGGGCGGATGACCTGGTTAAGGTCGCAGGAAGTCACTGGATGCAGGCCGCTTCCAACAGGTCGATGTGAAGTTCCTTGGAGGCCTTTGTTCAGCAGTGGACTTCCTGTGTCTGAATAGATGGATAGATAGATTACTAGTAAGGTTTTATTCTTCATTTGCTTATATTTGACCCTCACTTACCTTCTCACCATGGATCGGGGTAACAAGATTTTTAGGTATATTCCAGAAAGGCTTAAAACCTTACAAGGTACTGCCTGCCTTACCTTAAATATTTCTGAAGACTGCGTATAAACTAGACTTCTAGAGCGTAGTCAACATTAACCTAATCCTATGGAATTTCGGCAAATCATCGAAATTCTTATAAAGTATGCTTATCTATGCAGGTATTTTCAGGATGTTTTCCTTCAATGTTAATACGAGCAATAGTTTAAGTAAACACGTGACTTTGAATAGAATATTATAGCTTTAGAAGTATGCGAGTTTCATGCAAAATAGTTCCTGTTTAACGGTTTGTTAAATCTGTGAGTTCACGTCATCATCAGCAATACATTAATATATGAATAAATATTCAAGTGATGTAATTCAAATATAATTGTTTCGATAATGGGGACATTTCTATGCGCAGCGCTTCCATAATCAACACATACCAACTTCAGTCACGTTGCGATGAGATGAATTCGTGAGATTTAAATTATTTATTGTATTTTTTATTGGGTAACTCCTATGGAAGAGGTGTGTGAAAAACGGTCTTGACGATATTTTTAAGTAGATATTTACCTACATACATTAAAACATGTCTTAAGTTCGTCTCATCAATTAATACTAATATTCATTTTAACCTGTATTTGATAATTGATTTTTAATTAGGTACAATAACAAAGCTGCATAGAAAATTTCAATATTTATGGACCGTCAAATATCCCATTAGTATTTTATTGGACCTATTCATAAAATACCTTCATAGTAAAAGTTACGTATAGTACATACATAAACTCACGCCTTTATCTCAGAAGGGGTAGGCAGAGGCGCCACCAGGACACCCACATTTCGCCTTGTATGTTCCGTCCCATGATGTGATAGGGGGCGAGCCTATCGCCATATCGGGCACATATTCCTGACTCCGGGCTCATAATGATTAGAAAAACTCAATATCACTTTGCCCGACCCGGGATTCGAACCCGTGACCTCAGCTTTGAAATCGTACCGTAGTACAACTACGCCAAGTTACTCTTTATCTAAACAGTCTTGTCTTGTCCATGCATCGCCAAGTATTTCTATCGTCACGAACTGTTCTATAGCTGAAGAAAAAAGCCACAGTGCAAGTAGTATAAATCTACAGAATCTTATAATCTATCTATCTATCTATCTATATCAGCCCATATACGTCCCACTGCAGGGCACGGGCCTACTCTACAATCAAGGGAATCGATTGAGAGTGGTTATATAGTACCTATCTTATAATCGCTCTATCCGATGTAAAACAAAGTGTGGCGTGACATTGTAACACATGTTATGCGCTATTCGATGCGGTAACACTACGAGTCTACGACCTGTTCCTTGTGAAATAACACTAGATCGTTTGTAGAATATTGTATTACTAGTCTAGTGGCACTGTGTTTCTGGTGAATGACGTATGATGTCTCTTCTCCTTGCCATGCCACAGAATCGTTGAGTGTATGTTCTGCAAGATCAGCTTGTTCTTGCGTTTGTAATTATTTAAACCAAATGGAGAAAGCTCATCCGAGAGAAAGTGATACAGAAGAGAGGTCCTTAATGCTAAGAAATACGACGCAAGGAGGAGGAGGAGGAGGAGGAGGAATTATTTTATGGAAAAAGAATACACGGATTACCTAATATACAGGGTATATCAAGACTGCGACCGAAAACGAAGCCGGGTGATAGTTTTAGTGACTTCAGACACAACGCAACCAAAAATTTCGCAATAAAAATCAGCTTTTTTTCAACTTTTTTTTTGTTATTTTTTACTTATCGTCGTATTTGGTTGATAAATACATAGTTTTCCAAAAAATATGATGTAGACCTCTTTATTTTTAAACACTCAATGGTACGTTAGGGTTTAAATTATTATTTTCGCAAAAACTAGGAATTTACCACCCAAAAAAGATGATTTTAAAAAAATTCTAAAAAATTATCCGTCGCTGTTTTGGTGAATTTTTTATTTGCATCGTGTCTGTAACCACTAAAACTACCACCTGGCTTCGTTTTCTGTCGCAGTCTTGATATACCCTGTATATTATAGTCCTTGTACCGAGACAAATGTTTGAGTCAATACCATGTAATTATTTCGTCTAGGACTCATAATCCATCGTAGTTATCGATACAAAAGTACTATACATTTCTCTTTTTAAAGGCCTTTGACTTGGGAGAACTTATTGAATTTGGTCACGCGTGTTTATAGGCAAAACCGAATGCACACATATATGTAATAAGCCATAAACAACTTGCAATACGACCGTCAGTTTTTGTCACGTTTCTTGACAAAACCCAAGTGCGTTTGTAAATTAGCGTGCCCTAATGGTAATGCAAATATGTTGACAGGTAAAGCAATGGTGCCATTGAATATGCATACGGTTGCTCAACTGAAAACACCACGTACTTTACAGTAATTTAACTTACGGCAACTTTTAATGTAAAAGCCAAGTTTTTAGGTCATTTTTGTATCATGCTTTTCGCTTTAACTACTTGAAGATTGCAGATTAAAAAATATATACCAAGAGTGTTAGATGTATAATAATATAAATATATAATATGAAGTAACATAAATCATAAGAATTAATTAACCAATTTAGAATAAATAATTTTTTAGTCATCAAAAGAAAAACTTCATAGATTCATCGTTTCTTTTCTCTTTTTAATTAAACCGCTGATGATATCCAAACAAGCTTTATATAAACATATTCATAGCAAAATGGATCACGTTTATGATTACAAAAAAGAAAACAATGTGTAATTTTTTTATAATATCCTTGTAGGTAGGTACCGTAGAATCTAAAAACAAACCAAAAAATATGTACATATACTTAATAGGTACCTACGTAAATAAATTCACTGTTAATATATATTTATTTCAATTACCCGTATTTTTATCGTAATATAAATTGAAATGTATATAAAATATAAGGGCATTTCATATAAATGTAATTCACAATTTGCGTAATATACTGGTTTTAAGTTGATAAGTACAAGAATTCTACTGGTCAAGGTTCCGTCGGTTATGGAGTGAGCGCCGCCACGGTAAGATGTTATGTCGTAACACAAAAGGAAGTATGTAGATTGTTACAGGTGTTTCAAAAGATTCAACTAAGTTTTCCGAGATACGATACTTCAGATGAAAGAAAGACATAATCATCTTTATTTCATAATACATATTACATTATTGTAAGCTAGTTACACCTTCCGTCCGTAAATGGGGAGAGGAATTTTAGTTAGGTATATGATAAAGGCCCATGGTCTTTGACATAGATCATTTGACACCCACGGCCCACCCATTTACCATAACAAGCGCATTGCTATAGAGTTATTTATAAAAAACAGCAGCAAATGAAGTCAAGAAAGCAAGTTTAACAACATTTTAAAAACTAGAAAAGCCTCTATGTCGGCTATGCAAATAATCTTGTTTTATTAACTAACCAACGGTCAATGTCAACGATTGCGCAAATAACACGCAACTAAATCTAGATATGGGTGTTTATTTCCAAGTTGACAAGTAGATCACGGTATAACGCTTATCTAGTTAAATTAGTTTTACTTTATGGGTCAGCGTAGGCCGCAGACCAGGACTTAAATTTTTATCAAAGGATATTCATAATGCATCGAGAAATACGTTTCGATGCCACGGCATAAAAAAACATTGTAAGTTTTGTCGTATTCCTACTAGATAATATTGAAAATCCTTTGATAAAAAATTAAATTCCATGCCTTTCCGTCCCGGTCTGCGCGGGACCATCAACACCCATCATACGGGGTACACAGACTTTTGAAATGAACGATGCAGGCTCTGGGAGAAGGAAAGGTTAGGGGTTGGTATTATTGACCTTTTGGCAATTACACTTTCCAACGCAAAGCGACAGTAGATTTTATACTTGCTTGTAGCTGTACTACATCCTACCAACATCAAAATCTGTTGATATAATAGCATATTTTATTTGTTTACATCAGACATCAAATCAGCCATGGAAAAAATAAGCTTTCTTTTTCATACCAAATCAGTCTGACTTATAAGACGAATAGGTCAAGGCATCTGCTACAGTCTTATATTTTATGGTCAAAACATTTGGGTAGCACACGGATTTGGAATGATCTGAATACTAAACAGGTAATACGTATAAGGCGTTGATTTGATCATAGGATCCTTATACCGATATATCTATAATATAAACACTAACGACATTTATACTTGAAAAAAAATCTTGATCATAGTGTACTGAGCCTTCTTCTTCACATCTAGCTTTCTTAAATGTAAATGAAGACATATAAACTTTGTAGAATACAGAACTGCTATATTATCTGATGCAGTATCGTTATTTGGAGTATTTGTCATACCAATCCAATTCTTGCCACAGGATTAAACACTCTATGAACACTAAATTGGTTCGTGTATTAAAATTTTTCTTTGTTTCTCCTAGATGAAATCCTGCTACTGAGGTTCCTGACGAGCTGTCGGTTCAGTCTGGAGCGTACCAAGCGCACCATCGACCTGTTCTTCACCATACGTCACAATGCTCCCGAACTGTTTTGCAAGAGGGATCCCTGGGCGCCAGAGATCAGACGCGTTTTCGAGATTACGTACGTTTCTTTTGTTTTCCAATTTGATTACCTGTTTTATGATGATGGTTTGAGAACATGTAGGACGTAGGTAAAAGATTTATATTCATATCAAGTTGAAGGCACACCAGTCCCTATTTCTACTTCATCTTTCATACCAGCTACGTGTGGTCAACAGAACATGTTGAAAAATAATTTGGTCTACAATTTATAATCAGCTCATATGTCTCAGAATTTGTCTGACAATCCAGCATCTTACAATATTAAATCAATCAATAAGAATCTTACCTTTACTTCTTACAGAGACATGTTACCGTTACCAAACAAAACTAAAGAGAACTACAAAGTGTTTATCTACCGGCTAAAGAGCCCAGAATTGGATCTGTTCAACTTCGTGGACGCAGTGAAGACTTTCTTCATGCTAGCTGACACGAGGCTGACAGAAGACCCGGATGTGCCATCAGGAGAAATCCCCATATTCGATTCTGCAAACGTCACACTCAAGTTTATATCGAAAGTTAATCTTTCTGCGCTGAGGAAATACATGCTTTACACACAGGTTGGTGAACATTATGCTTACTTTTATGTTTGCTCTTATCCCACATAACAGAGGGATCTGAATTCTGAACATACTTACATATGTCGCAAAAATATTTAGCTTGTAATCTCACGACTACACCTTACCTGACAATCCTTACAAATAGGCCTTTTGGTCTATCAGCTTGGCGTGATTCGGTTGGCATGTAAGTACTTGTATTATCATGAGGACAGGTCCTATTATAAAAATATTTTTCAATAGCCTTTAGGGCCAAAGAATATCCAGATAGTTAATTTATCGACTACCTATCTTTATTATTTCCATTCGATACTTTAAGATAAAAAATACATTGTGCAATATTTTAAAGACGATGTCCTTGACCGTCCACTTTCGCGACTATTAAACTATACACACACCAATTAACATACGAATAGACCTTATTAGGACCTCACGCATATTTTACTACTTTTGTAACTGCCTCGGTGGCGTAGTTGTACTACGGTACGACTACAAAGCTGAGGTCTCGGGTTCGAATCCCGGGTCGGGTAAAGTGATATTGGGTTTTTCTATTCATTATCAGCCCGGAGTCAGGAATTTGTGCCCGATATGGCGATAGGTTCGCCCCCTATCACATCATGGGACGGAACATACAAGGCGAAAGGTGTGTGTCCTGGTGGCGCCTCTGCCTACCCCTTCTGGGATGAAGGCGTGAGTTTATGTATGTATGTAACTTCTCTTATAAACATTCAGCAAAATGAGACGGCTTATGGTTAAAGCGATACGACTGCTCATGGATAGTAGCAAAATGGTGTTGTATGGACAACACCATGAATTAAAAAGGAATAAGATGTTAAGTCTCAATATGTCTAGTAGTTACTCTGGCTACAATGTCTTTCAAACCGGAACACAACAGTGCATTCACATTTCTGTTTGGCGGATGAAATTGCGAAAGACATTGTGGCGGTCCGACCGTGGACCTATCTAGGCGGCCTCCCACATATGAGAGACCTGCCACCAGCAAATGTTTCAAATGCCAATCATAATAGAATTACTCATCGTTATCATAATAGAAATAGAATTAATGATAGTTAATATAACAAGTGCAAAATGGCTTATTGTTCGAACACGGCTACCGAAATGGTGGTCCGGATTCCATTCCCAGGGCATACCTAACATTTCGAAGTCATGTCTATTTACAATCAATTTTCACGCACTGTGAAGGCAAACATCGTGAGTAAACTTGCATGTCACAGAGATTTTATAAGAATTTCTATGCTAATTAGTTGTAATGTGGTCTTTCGAGAACTTTTCCCAGCGTTTGTCGAAATCAGTAAAAAGAAACAGTAATGTGGTATAATTATTGTACCTACTCTAGACGAATGTTTGCGTCACTACTAGTTCCTGATACCCACCGCACAAAACACAATCTTAGTGGGTGTATTTATTTATATAATTTTATTCTAATAGGTATAAAAAATAACACCTACAGCAAAAACCTTTAAAAGTGTATATCACAACATCGGATTTGTTACTTTGTTTTGCCTAGAATGAACGGAAAATTTACGAATTCTTATCTTGTTTTAATAAAACAAGAAAGGTAATTCCCAAGCAATATAATTTGCGAGGTTTTACATTTAAGTATGGTTATTAGTTTAATATGCAGATTTAGTGCATTGGCCCATAATTTTAGTCAATTAACCTTTTTATCGTTCAGTGGCATTTTTAAACAACAAAATCTATTTTTCAATCATAAGCATAAAAGTTAAACGAAAATGTCATACTAAATATCAATATAGCATCAATCAAAAACATTTATAATGGCTAAGAAAATTATGTAAAAACTAGATAAATGCCAAAAGCATACGTCTGATTGGTAAATGCACAAAAAGGAATAACTTGGTTATTGAAAGTCATAGGGAACATGAATGTCGATATTTGGACAGATATCGAGATCAGTGTCGCCCTCTCCATAACATATAACGGCCACGACATTAAAGCCCCATTTACTCGGGGAGAGTTTCTCACCTCGAAGATACGATTATCGTAAGGATATAAAAAAGTAGTGTAAACATTTGTCAGATCACGATAATCTATGGTGGTTGTGACATGCGATAATCGCATACGATTCTCGCCACGAGAAACTCTAAGTGCTTGTTCACGTTAACTCGCGGGCGCGGTTGCGGGCGCGGTCGCGGGCGCAGGCGCGATTGACGTGTTCACGTTAGCCACCACGCGTTTGCGCGAGTGTGACATGTTGTCAGAGATTGGAAACATGCACATCTTTTATTTTTAATCGAAAATTCATACCTAAAGTGAGAGATGTTAAATATTAGAATTGGTGTGCAAGAATTGCTTTATAGTCGTACCGTAGTACAACTACGCCGCCGAGGCAGTCTGAATTTCATACTTTGTATAGTAATTTGAGAGAACATTCTTCAAGATTTTTCGGATATATACCAGGATGACTCTCAACTGTTTTGACTACATCTTGGATTCAATAATGAGTAAGATTTCAGAAGAAGACACATATTTTCATAAATATATAAAGACCGAAGAAAGACTGTTTTTAACCATAAGGTGATTTTAAAAAATCGTAGATTATTATACGAAGTTAAATTCAAGTTCAAATAATGTTCCTCCTCATTATGAATGTAATCAGTTCATTAATTTTCGAGCGACAAGTTAAAACTGGTTGAACTTACCTGACGTCGCGAGTAAATCGCGAGCTCCGCCGCTAGTTCGACGTGAACCAATGATTATGCAAAGGACTATTTATCTATGAAAATAAAAATATGAATGGTTTTATTGAAGTTTCGATCCCATAGGAATACGTGCCATGACGTAAGCTAGCTATTTAACATTCAAAAGACAATTTGGCATAAATGAATCACGATCATTGGTTTCTATTGCTCAACGCTCCAAATTATTTTGTTAATCAAACCACCAAGGTTTCTTACTTTAAATGTATACATCACATTTAAGTGCTTTATTATTTTAATAATTGTGTTGCCAAATGATAAACATGCCAAGGGATGCGGATTATGGTTATTAATAAATATTAAACATTTATAATATTTTTATTTGAATCATAGATTTGGTATTCGATCGTTCTTCCTGGAATTATTAACTTCATCGCAAACCATACTCAAATCCTAAGGATAATCATACAATCAGAATAACAACAGATTCTTACGACCGCATATGGTCAAATCATATATCAGACATAATGAGACTCCACATCATATGTCTCTGGATGGCGAGAGCAGTGGAATGCCAAGCATCGCTTTGTAAATCTTGGTGTTGCTACTGTCCATGAGCTGTCGTATCGCTTACCATCAGGCGAAAGGCAAGCTCATCTCGCCATTCATCGCAATAAAAAAATAGACCTGAAACGCAGCCGCAGTGTATTTATTTATGCAGGTTAGACAATAACCCGCATTACTTCAATGTGGTAGAATAATTTGCTAGTCTTTTTCCATACAGTGTGAAGAGATTAACATAATGCTGTACGTTGTATATGGGCTGATTTTGTTAAATTTACACATAAGGCTTGTGGTTATAAAAATATTAAGGTTTATTGCCGATTTCAGTCTGCGTTGTCGGCCTTGTGCATTTCGTAAACTTTAAAGGCGTGTAGGCTCTAAAGATCAATTATGTGTTCTCCATGGGATTTCGTTAGAGGCATAGTGATCTCCGACATTTGGTATTTCACGAATATATATTGTATACTATCTATACATACCTATAATAAATTTGTAACCGATCGATGTCTGTACATGGAAGATAAATGAGAAAAACTTATATGAGGGGCCTGTATTAACGTAATAGAACCCAAAACAATGATTTTTAGATTTTTTTCTGTTTATGTTTGTTTTTGTCTGTTTGTCTTTGCCGTTGTGCACGATGAATTCAGAAACGGCTTAACGAATTTAGATGAAATTTGGTATGTAGGTAGCTGACATCCTGCAGTAACACTTAGGCTACTACATATTAATCCCGAAAAATTTAGTGTCCCCGTGGGACGAGGAAGGAATTCCGATATATTTGTTACTTTTTTATACTCAAACAGATGGGATGGGACTGGATTACATGCCGTGAGTGGGAATGAGACGGGGCGGGCGGGATAAAACGGTAAAGGACGGAACGGGATAGGTAATTCCAAATGAACTTAACTTCATATAAAGTTAATCACGCAGACGAAGTTTGCGCGCAGAAGCTAGTTTAATAATATACCTACCCATTTTATACCATAGAATATCTTATTTCACTTTCATTTGTTCATGTAGTGTCCAATAGATCACAAAAACGTTACTAATAAATTATATCGCACACAAAATGATAAACAAACTAGGTACGTACTCGTAATCAGTAGGTTTTTTTCTTGAGATTTTTATGCAATTTTATGACGAACTTTAAAGGTGAGCGAACTAATTGGCACACATGACGAAATAATATCGGAGATTTTCACAACAATTTTACAGGTTTGTGAAGTTTAGCAACTTTAACTATGCCAACGTGGTGGATTAAGTTCTGACCTCTTTAAACATGGAAGGGGTCGATGCCCAGCACTGGGATGCTTTTAGATGTATGTTAATTAAGAAATCGGGAACATAATAGAGGAGTGAAGCAAGTTAGAGGTTAAAGAAATAAAAGTTGTTTATTACAAAATAACGGTCAGTCTTCTGCGAAGTGAAAGGTAAATTGAAAGTAAATATGTGTAGTGTTACTGACTTACATACTGTTTTTGTATACTTAGGAAATTACGTGTTCTTCCCTATGTTACTGCATTTTAATTTCGATGTCATATCGATTACTGAATATAGGAAGCAGACATGCTAATGTTTCGCGAGTAATTAGACTGTAGATATACAGGGTATATCAAGACTGCGACCGAAAACGAAGCCAGGTGGTAGTATTAGTAAGAACAAACACAATGCAAGTTAAAAATTCACAATAAAATGGTATTTTTTTTTTGTAATTTTGTTACTTATCGTCGTATTTGAGTGATAAATACAAAGTTTTTCTAAAATTATGACGTATACCGCGTTATTTTTAAACACGCAATGGTACGTAAGGGTTTAAATTACTATTTTTGCAAAAACTAGGTATTAACCCCCCAAACACGATGATTTTTAATATACTATAAAAAAACCGTCGCTGTTTATGCAAAATCTTTAGTTGCGTTGTGTCTTTAACCGCTAAAACTACCACCTGGCTTCGTTTTCGGTCGCGGTCTTGGTATACCCTGTATAGTTGGATGAAGTTATATGGGATGAATTTTAAGTCGCATAAATAATGCAAATTTTATTATGTTCAATAACTTCCGATTAACCTTATACATTTATAAATTAAACTTTGACATTCAAGCGATACAATTGTTTAAATTATTTAAGAGATTTTTTTTAAATGAATCTAATATGTATATTTGGTTAACCATTTTTATTTTACGGAGCTGATGATATCGGAAGACATAAAATTTCCCGCACACGTCATACCGTCCTCAGTCCTATTCTCCCAATAGTTATGAACATTATGTTAATACAATAAATAACTAAATTAGATAAATTTTATTTTAGACGATGCTGTTACTCAAAAGATATATCTCACTTTACTCATAAGTATTTTTTTAAAACTATTAATTATGTTTGGAACGATTCTGTGATGTGTGCCAGTATTTTTTTTAATATAACTAATATCACTTTTAATTCAGTTATCTCTCAACAATTGTAATATAATTTCCAGGAAGCCATGCCGATCCGGTTGAAGCAGGTGCACGTGATCAACGCGCCGTCCTACATCGGCAAGCTGCACGCCATCTGCAAGCCCTTCCTCAAGACTGAAGTCGCCAAACTGGTGAGATAATAATAAATAAAATAATTACACCCAACAGTCACATACATAGTCCTGACCCCACACTAAGATCGATTCTTGTGTCGTATCAGAAACTACGAGATACTTTTCGGTCTCTCAAACACCCAGAGACGAAACCTGTGGTTCATACAAACATTTGTCTCGGTGCGGGAATCGGACCTGTAGCCTCTCGTTTCACAACCGGCGTCTAACCAACTGCGCCACGGAGGCTGTCTAATAAACTGATGTCACTGTCTGATAAAAGGGAAGTGGACAATAATTTATTTCCAACTCCTCCTGTTAATTTAACTTTTTGATTGATTTCGTTGCGGGTTAAAGACAAGTTAGACATTCCCGGAGACTCGCTGAGCTTCAATGCTCAGTGTCATTAAAATGCGTGCCACTGTTGATCCTGGCTTACAGGAGTTGCAGTGGCGGGTGTGAGGGCGGGACAGTCTCCTGTCTGATAAAAGTTTTTACCTTGATTTGCTGGACCGGCAACACATCTGTAATCCAACTTTGTGGATGTTCATGGGCGGCAGTGATCAGTTATCTTTAGGTGACCTGTTTGCTCGTTTGCCGGAACTAGGCAATAAAAAAACGCTTCTTTTATTACCTTTTTTCTATTAATTTTTTTTTTGTTTTTGTTTCACTGTCTGGGTCTGATCTTTGTTGAGGGAACGTTGATTTTTGCTTCTTGTATTTTTAATTATTGCTCTAGAACAAAAATGGTTTTATATAATGAGTGAATAAAAAAAATGCATAACTATTATATTGATACGTGATTGAGATTGATCACGTGATAATTAAAAGTAGCGTAAAGAACCAAATACAATTTTAAGCAAGGAACATAAAAGAAACTTCATAATTTGTAATATTTGAGTGATAGTTGTATGTGTTTATCTGATAGTTTCCATCCAAGAAACTTTGTTCTCATTTTATAATTTATTTTCAACATACGTTTGAAACAATTATAAATGCGGGTTAAATAACTGAACTCGAACAATTCGAGGTAATTGTTAACTGCTATTGTAATTCTCTACAGCTTCGTATAATTTAGAACAATAATGTGATTCTACAAACGCATCATAAAACTTAGTTTTTAATAAAATGTTTCCTTCACTCTAATGAAAAAACGGAATTGCTACCGAAATTTTTTCAAACACTGAATTGCATAATTAATGTAAGGAAGTCAAGAGATTATAATACTTTCTATAAACCAATGTTATTTCACCAAAAGCAAACCAGCTATTTAATGATGTTCTTTACTACTACAAATATGCACTACGAAATTTTATAAACCTTTTTGTTAATAAGATATTAATATTTCCACAGATCAAATTCCACGAGCCGAATTCAGATACTCTATACAAGGACATACCGCAGGAGATATTGCCGAATGAATATGGCGGGAAAGCAGGCTCTGTCGAACAGATTAAGAGGGAGTGGATCAAGAAGATGGAATCAAAAAGGTAAACAAATATTTTTAACGTATGACAGGCCTCAATTCAATCGAAATAATTATATGTGTGGATGCTCATCCTGTCGAAATGATTGTGAGAATAATATACCGGTCTGCTTGAAACCGAATATTCACAGGCAAAACACAAAACTGACTTCCTCGATGGCGCAGTTGTATTATTAACTACAGTACGATTACAATGCTGAGGTCTCTGTTTCGAATCCGGGTCGGGTAAAGTGATATTGAGGTTTTCTATTCATTATCAGCCCAGAGTCAGGAGTTTGTGCCCGATATGGCGATAGGCTCGCCCCCTATCAAATCATGGGACGGAACATACAAGGCGAAATGTGAATGTCCTGGTGGCGCCTATGCCTACCCCTTCTGGGATAAAGGCGTGAGTTTATGTATGTATGTATGTATGCATGTACAGTGATCATCCTGTACAGGTGATTATTAAGATCTTACTGTAAGCTAAATATGCAATACTTAGACGTAAGTACTAAGTATGCAAAACATAAAGGTACCTACTAATACGCAAAGCAGTTTTATGTGTCTTATACCAAATATGAGATTAGAAAAGCCAAATAGAAGCTTTGATGGTTTGTATGAGTTTAAACGCAATCGACACATAAGTGTTAATGTCAGCTTCGGCGTCCAATTGTTTAAGGCATTGGATGTGAAACGAGAATCCTCGGATTCATTCTCAGTACCGAGAGAAATAATGTTTTTGATATTTATAAATAATTGGTTGGTTTCTGAGATCAAAAAGTTGTCATGGCATTTAATCTTTTTAATAAGATTTGTATGTTAAAGTGGCATCAAGTCTTTTGGAAATACCCAGCCATTTATAACCACAATTAAATCGTTAAGAAAATAACGTATTTATTTTGTTCTCAAGTAGCGTTGTAATTAAACTTTACTTTTATGCTTAATTAACTAGAAATTAACTATACTCCAGTTTTATGTTCAAATAACTTGACTAACAGAACAAAGCGACTAGATGTAATTCGTTTTATTATGTCTATGGAGTATTCTCGTAGAATATAATTAGATTCAGATTAAAACGAATTATTGTCTATTTCTTCGGTCGAAATAGCTTTGCCGGTCCGATTGTATCCGGATAAACAAGGGGTGGAACCCAAGCACATGACAGTTACGAGGATCATTTGCGGTCATTGCGACTGTGGTCACTAACGGATACAAATAATACCTAAATAAATTTACCCAACAGTCACATAGAGTCCTGACCCCACACTAAGTTCGAGTCTTGTGTCGTGGGTATCAGAAGCTATGAAAGACTTTTCGGTCTCACAAACACCTATACCTAAAACATATACTTGTGGATCACACAAACCATGATAGATGATAGAACCAGCGGCTTCTCGTTTCACAGCGTCAAACCAACTGCACCACGGAGGCTGTCAAATAACCACCAGTATGTGAAGAGATAGTAGTACCATAATAGTGTTGTTTTATTCCAGGGACTGGTTCGTGACCAACGACCAGCGCTGGGCTGTGGACGAGTCTCTCAGACCGACTAACTGTAAGGACGACCGAGTGGAGAAGGTCAAGGATCTGCCGGGATCCTTCAGGTCTTTAGCTTTAGACTAATGTTACCGTAGCTCATTATATTACTTTCTTAATCTATTGGTAAACTGGTCTTAACTTTCTCTTGACAAGATACTTCTTTATTGGATAAATGCTCTCAGAATTCTAGAGTCTTAAGGTCGCTTTCTCTTCAAAGTTCAAGCTTATTTCTTTTTGTAATTTTCGTTATACAAATGAAACCTTTCAGAACTGGTTCACTGTAGTATTAGAATATTTCTTAGATTAAGATTAGTTTGTATTTGTACAGACATAATTTACCTATTGTAAAATACAAATCTTCATCTTTCGGATAGTACAAAAGAAATTGAGAATATGGCATAATAAAGAGCAGTTTAAATTATATTAACATAGCAAAACCCAAGGAAAATCGACTATGTTTTTATCTGGATAAATGGACGTAAAATCCAGAATAAGTAGGTACTCATGGAATTTAACATGTGTATTATGTTACGCATTATATATTAAAACTTTATCTACATTGAAAAATAATATATTTTACCTCAACATTGCTTGAGAATCCCAGTGAATCATCAATAAGTAATAATAAAACTATGTAAATGTAAAGGTATGTTTATCATACCTATTTAATGTGATATGTTTATTTGTACTTTTTTTTAAATAAATTTCTAAGCAAATAGCTTTTCTTTATTTTGTCTATTATCTCAAATATCCTCAGCTACAGAAAGTCCACTGTACGTAGCCCTACCCAAAGATTTCCATTGATCTGCCGAAAGCCTATTTCTAACAACTTCCTTCGACATTATCAACACATCAGATCTTTTCCCCATCTGTAGTACCCCCGGTAAGAGCATTGACTAATATCTTTCATGACAATATCAAGCCAGCGGTTTTTGCGAGCCTTCTTCTTAACCGAGCTCCGATCAAGCCGTATTATGATTACCACCAAGTCTTTCTCCCTTTAATTTTCATGGCGCATGATCAAACCATGATCATCGTTATTCACAAGAAGGTCGACTAAATAGGCCCACCTCAAAGACTTCCATAGAGATATCTCAGAAGGTGCCTGCATCCGACGACATCCTGTAGCTTTCATTAAGTGATTCACCCACGCGGCCTCCATTTGAAAAACTTTCGATCTTTCCACTATCATCAAACATCTCGAGTCGAATATGCATAATTAATAGCACATACATAAATATTTCACACATACATTCAAAAATTGACGAGAGGCAATTGAACTTAAAAATGCCGTTCTACAACTTTCTCCATCTGATTATCAAGGTTGCCGTTGCGTACGAGATGTAAACGCTAACGCAATGCAATGTATCAATTACCGGTGGCATTTGACTGATTATAGCAATTGTTTTATGACTGTTAAGTACTGATGCATAATGATAAAATAATATTGAGAAACGGAAAATAAAAAACTATTCACCAGTGTTAAAATTATAATTTATTGTTTTTCGATCACAAGATCCGTGCCGGTATGTTATTTTGCCTTTTTCCTCGACGAATAAAAAACTTACAATATATTTTTATTCAACTAATTATCGATGTAGGTTTACTATTGTCATAAATATTTGTAAGTTATTCATAAAGTAGGTGACTTTGTCGTAAATGTATTTCAATTCGCTTTTTTCTATCCTATACCATATCAAGATACGAAAAAATTAAACTAACCACATTTAAATTATTTCTATTTGTATTCGGTGAATCAGAGCAAAAAATTTGATAGCAAAAAGGTACCTATTTTTTGGCCCCTATTTATTTTAAGCGAAAATTGTGTTTGTGCAGCTAGATTTAAAGATTTTCTTTTTGTAATGTCATAGTAATATTCAACGCCAGAGTGCAAATAATCTAACCTTTCCTTCTCTTCTTCTATTATCCATCCTTACCAGTCGGTATTGTATACCTCAGATTCTTAATACCTACTTACCACATGTGTGTTGTCGCTGTACATGGGCATTCGTCATTATTTCTCATCAGGTAAACGAATTACTCGTGTATAGTTTTCTTATCTTTAATTGTATTTCCTAATTCCTATCAACTATTTTGTACCATACATATTTCGATAATTGTGCTACTAATCAATGGATAGTGACCGGAAAGAACCGCTCATGTTGTTTTCTATTGAGATCGATTTGGGCTTCTTTGAGATATTCGCTTTCCATAGATTCTCGTCCAGGAACATTTTTCTGAAAGTAAAAATTATTTTTTATTAGTATTTTAGTAAACCTTTAACTTAACATTCATTGGTTGTGAGTCAAGGTAAAGATTAACCACGCGGTGTAGAAATTTGCGTGCAAGAGTTCTGTCGAAGACATATATAGGTAGGTCATTACTAAAGAAGCATTTTAATAAAAGTTCCATGCTATTGATAAATTCCATCTTGCATCCTCAGACATCATTAGTTGTAAAGGACTCATCACGTAGTCACCACCACTATGTCTGTTTCAGCCGCCATCCAGGAGTGTGGAATGGCTGATATCCGATTTGTAAGATATTGTATAATGGTAATTGGACATGTAATGTCTCGGGATGACACACTGCAGTGTCATACACTGCTTAGTAATAAATGCTGCTGTCTATTACAGCAGGGTCGCTTACCATAACAAAAGCGTCCTTCTCGTCTTATTGTTCTATTTATAAAAAAATAAGATTCTATCCCAGTATATTCATAATTTATTTAAAAAAGTACCTTGCAGCTTTAATTTTAGTGTACCAGTCCTCAGTCTGCTTCCTCATACTGGGCGCATCACCTCCTAACTCCGATGGTAGATACTTCTTGTCTATTACTTTGTGAAGATCATGAATGGTTGAGTGGAAGAATATCTGAAAATAAAATAATCCATACGTTTTTAATATCCGTTATTGTTTTATTATTTTTATTATCGTCATCCTTTAATAAGTGCGAGGTGGCCTGTTGATAAACGGACCAGACGCGGCTGCCAATAAGCTCACGGTGGTAGCGGGTTCAAATTCCAGGGCACACCTTTGACTTCTCTATACTTCTTTGACTTCTGTATTGATAGTCAATCACCATACACTTTAACGGTGAAGGGGAACATCGCCTGGAAACCTG
Source organism: Deilephila porcellus (assembly GCA_905220455.2). NCBI lineage: Eukaryota > Metazoa > Arthropoda > Insecta > Lepidoptera > Sphingidae > Deilephila > Deilephila porcellus. The sequence continues at coordinate 8,681,088 of LR999986.1, read as the reverse complement.
CATACCATAGCGATTTATAAGAATTTCTATGGTATGTAATGTCCGCCAACCCGCACTAGGCCAGCGTGGTGGACTATATGGCCGTCTCAATCGTGACTCCGATTGAAGAGGAGGTTGGTGCCCCGCAGTGGGACGCATATGGGTTGATACACAGGCTGATACAATACAATACATCCATTATCGACAACAAATACACTTGATGAGTTAGAATACGAAGTCTCTAGCAATGAAAAGGGTGTGTTCCCTAATAATATACAACGAGTAACAGAATTTAATGTAAAAGCCGAAAGTTGTACGTTCAGAATCAGCTACTGAATCGATATCAACACTTTTTTCTATAGGTTTTTTTTTAAATAACTATTTAAAACTAAGTAAATAATAGACACCCTTTTCTTTAATCCATCGAACAAACGAAATTGAAACGTAACTCCAGAGAAAAAGGTATTTTCTAAATGAACGAATAAACGAATACATTAATAAATCAAGTAAAAAACAAATATGAACTTTATTTCGACAGTCATAAAGGTCCTTTTAAATATGGAAGCAATCTAGCATTAAAGAAACGCACACGATAGGCCTGAATAAACGTAATAAGCTACCAAAATAAATAATTACCATATTCTCTTTTACGCATATTTAACAACGGTTAGACAGAGCAAGACGCAGCTATTGTTTAATGAAATTTGAATCATCCGATAAACGATGGCGCGCGCGGCGGCATCTTAAAAGCTTTGGGCGGTCGCGTCGGTGTAGGGTAGTTCCGCGAAAAAGTGTGGCGAACGCTACACGGTGACGGCGAGCGTCGTTTCCACCTAAGACGCTGTCAGGACCTAATTCTACGTAATTACGCACCACGATTAGAGTTTAGCCAGTGGCTATCTGAGAATTGGATCGGTCGCGGCGGGCTCGTGCAATGGCCTCCTAAGTAACCTGACTTGACGCCTCTTGACTTTTTTTGTGGAGACGTATTAAATCTCTGGTATACTTCAGTGAAACTACTAGTGTGGAGGAACTTAAAAGTAGGATAGTGGCAGGGTTCCAAAAAGTTAAGAGTGACACTGAAGTTTTTGATAAATTACGTGACCAATTACGCTAACGTGCATTGTGATGCATTGAGCAAGGTGATTTCGAACATATTATAACAAGAAGTCGCCGTATGAGTGCCATTTAACATGTAAGTTAATTTTGTTTTTATTTTTTTGTTATTTTTCCCAATCTAGTCTTCGTTGTACGATATTGCGTCATGTAATTTATCAGCAATACAAAATAAATAACGCCTGTATCTTGCCTGCCTATATGGATTAGGTTAAACGGAAGTTAAATTAATAGTATGTAATAACCGATGATTGCAAAAAAAGTCTTGTGTTGGCTTCGTGCCCATTACAATGTAAGTTAAAATATTTCATTTTGTAGCTCAAATAATAATAATATGCTTACACAGTAAATAAATAATAATTAGTTTACAAAACTACCCGGTAATCAGTTACGTACGTAATTTGTATTTCGTTTATTGTCAGCTGTTTATGCCGGGCGGCGCGGCGCGGCGTCGCGCTGTACTTTGTGAAGAGGCCTTGTGAACATGTGTGCGTGTCCGCGTGCGTGTGTTTTATATAACAGTAGTGTACTCTATTCATAAGATGAACATTTTGCGCGCCTACATTTTGTATAACTAATTTCATAAATAAATAATATTTGTAATCTTCGGAGTACAATTTCAAATTTCTATTATGATTCCAATAATATTTTTGAGTTAGGGTGTCTGAGGTTGTGCATTATTCCTGTTACACGTTGTAGTTTATTCATAATTTATGTTTTTATACCATTTTTTTAGATATCAAAACAATTAATATTTTTAAATCTTCTAGGAATTGCTTTTAGCATTCTTTACTATGTGATAAAATATAATTTGCAAAAAAATATCAATTACCAAGTCGCAAATCTCCTGAGGCAGCACTGGTTTCACGAGTAGATACAGTTTTTCGTAATAAGGCGGACAGTTGAATGCGTGGACTTGTTTTAACCTTACGGGCATGGCTTCCTGAAAATAACGAAGTTTTTATTATAAGAAAAACTCTTTCTAATACCAACGCGAGTACACTGTAAAAAGCAGAAACAAAACACTTGATTAGATGTGGGATTTACAATATACATTATACAGGTATTCAGTCTAATAAAATACAATTTTTTACATTTTATAATTAAAAAATAATCATATAAATTGAGAAATCATAAAGATAATCTTCACAAATTCATAAATAATACTTACAAGCAAGAAAAGAAGAAATTGCCTGAAGTAAAATATGTTGACTTTTGGCAGTATCCTGAGGTAGAAATGTTGCATGTCCAGAAGTACGATATGACCGTCAGGCATAACCGGGTGTTCTTTGATCCAGTAGTCAGCTTGCAAGCAGAACGACTTCATAATGTCGTAGAAGTCAAACTTCTCCAGATTAGGATCGTCCAACTGGTGTATAAGCACTTCATTGTCGCCAGCGTTGTAGGTTGATACGGATCTGGGAACAGAAGATTTAGAAAATTACAGTTGGGTCTGAAAATGATGGTAAGTTTAATTTGACAGCCTCCGTGGCGCAGTTGTTCAGACGCCGGCTGTGAAATGAGAGGCCGCGGATTTGATCCCCGCACCGAAACAAATGTTTGTGTGATCCACCGGTATTTATTTCGGGTCTGGGTGTTTGTGAGACCAAAAAGTATCTTGTAGTTTCTGATACCCTCGACACAAGACTCGATCTTAGTGTGGGGTCAGGACTATGTGACTGTTGGGTGTATTTATTTATCCGAAACTGCTAGGTCATTTTAGTTATAGCCCATAGGACTATAATTGGGACAACGAAGCGGCTTTTCTATGTTATTATCCTGGCAGAAAAAAAACGTAAAGCGAAGCCTTGGCTGTGGTGTTTCGTTTAGTGAAAGAAATTTTATAAATTATTCGGTGTATTATTAATATCGATTTTATTTTAAAATCACTAAAATTGCTTTATGAATATATAACAAAACATCTTTGTATATATAATTTGGCAATGTGACTTGTTTCATAAATGACACGAGTTATATAAATTATCCATATCAGCGTTTTTCTGTCAAAATTACTAATTTATCTAAAAAAGAAATCCAGATTATTATCGTTTCAATTCTGTTAGTTATAATGTCCTTTTCGTTAACTTCTTGCGGTCATTTACATAAAAGAGCACAGAAACAAGGAAATACATTTTTTTTATTGCTTTGAATGGCGAGATGAGCCTGCCATTCGTCTAATGGTAAGCGATACGACCGCTCATGAGCAGTAGCAAACCAAACAACACCATGAATTACAAAGCATTGCTTGGCACTTCACTGCGCTCGCCATCCTGAGACATAAGATGTTAAATCTCAATATGTCCAGTACTTACTCTGGCTACAATGTCCTTCAAACCGGAACACAACCGTGCATCTACACTACTGTTTACAGGGAGAAATAGACATTGCGGTGGTACCTACCCAGGCGGCCTCTTACATATGAGAGACCTATCACCAGTACATATATATATATATATTTTGCACTAGCTTTTGCCCGCAAACTTCGTCTGCGTGATTAACTTTATTTAAAAAAATAATCTATTATATACATATATATATATATATATATATATACATGCATAGATTTTTTTTGGAATTTCCCATCCCATCTCGTCCCGTTACATCGCGCACAACCGCACAGACAAACAGATAAACAGACAAAATTCTAAAAATCATTGTTTTGGGTTCTGTTACGTTAGTTAATACAGACCTCATATTAGTTTTTCTTATTTATCTTCCATATACAGACATCAATCGGCTACCGACTTGGGTTGAGGGTGGCCCTTGAGAAGACCGAGGCCCTTTGCTTTTATGGGCCTCGTAGGAGGCCACCGGCCGGTGCCCATATTGTTGTGGATGGTGTACGAATTCCTATCGGCTCTACGATGAGGTATTTAGGATTAGTTCTCGACGGCCGATGGGAATTTCGTGCCCACTTCAAACAGCTGGTGATAAAATTGTCTCGGGCAGCAGGTGCACTTAGCTACCTGCTGCCCAACCTGGAAGGTCCTGGCAGCTCTTGCCGAGGGCTGTATGCCGGAGTTGTACGGTCCATAGCGCTGTATGGTAGTCCTGTATGGGCTGAGTCTCTGAGTGGCCGGTGCGTCGCTCTCCTACGCAAGCCACAGCGATTAGCGGCGCAGCGGGCAATCAGGGGCTACCGTACGATTTCCTTTGAGGCAGCCTGCGTATTGGCCGGTTATCTACCTTGGGACCTTGAAGCCAATGTTCTCGCACAGGTATTTAACCGGCGAGAGGACGCTTTAAGACGTGGGCATAGACCGGCCCGTAGAGAGGTTGAAGTCATTCGTGACTCCCTCCGTAGAGATGCCATGGAGGAGTGGCGTCTCGGGCTGGACAACCCTACAGCGGGTGAGAGGACCGTTGCGGCAGTGCGTCCTGTCTTTAGACAATGGCTAGACAGGCGTCACGGCGCAGCGACATTCCGACTGACTCAGGTACTCACAGGGCATGGATGTTTTGGCGAGTACCTCTGTCGAGTTGTCGGCGTGGAAATGTCAGCCGTGTGTCACCATTGTGACAACTGTCCGCGGGACACGGCTCAACACACTCTGGAGGTGTGTCCAGCCTGGAACAGTGAGCGCAGCGCTCTCGTCTCAGTCGTCGGAGAAGACCTCTCGCTGTCGGCCGTGGTGTCATCCATGGTTGATAGCCCGAGGTCTTGGCGCGCGATGGCCCACTTCTGCGAAAGAGTGATCTCGCAGAAGGAAAGGGCAGGGAGGGAGAGAGATAGATCCGATCTCTCTCGTCGTTCGAGGAGACGAAGGAGACGCCGGGGTGAGGATTAACCGGCGACTCCTGCCCTGTGGAATGGGGGCTACTTTTAGAATTCCACCACGGTATCCCCTGCCTGTCTTAAGAGGCGACTAATGGGGGCAACAATAGTAGTCGCGGGCACGCAGCGGGGGGGGCTGCGTAGCATCCATTAAAGCGACTACGAGGATGAAATGCATGGGTTGTGCCGTAGTGAAAATGGCATTGCGCAGGTGCGTTTCCGGCGAAGCTATGGCGTTTTGCCTCAGGATCCCGGAGCCGCTCCAATGCGCTGAAGAGGACCACCGTGGGGTTTTTGGTTGGTATGCCGGTGTAGGTATTTTGGTAGGGACTCGACTCAACGGTCGCCCGGATGGTAACATCTTTCCCGGGTGGCTCAACGTTGAGTCGTAAGACCGGTGAAACCAACATCACCGCTCCGCCTCCCCCCTCGGGCAGCGGTAGCGATAAAGCGTTTTTCCCCGCGTAAACAAAAAAAAAAAAATCAATCGGCTACAAATTTATTATACTCGTATGTACAGATTTAAAAAATATCCTGCTAATCAAGTTGAGATCATTGAGCACCAAATATCAAACACAAAAAGAGGTTGGCCTGTTATTACCGGACAGACAAAAAACGGTGCTTTGAAATTCGATTCGTATTACTTAAGAACTTTAGCATGTTGATAGATATTTTGCGAAATACTAGTCATAATTCGAATGATAGGGAAAATGCCATGTAAACTAAAATATTAATTAATTGTTGATTTGACGTGTACTTTTTTCTGGCTCGGTTTACTAACTCCACTATATTTGGTATAAAATATTACAGTCTTCAAAGAGAATCGAGTTGTGTATCAGCCCATATACGTCCGACTGCTGGGCACGGGCCTACTCTACAATCGAGAGAATCGATTGATAGTGGTCATACAGACTACCACGCTGGCCTAGTGCGGATTGGCGGACTTACATACCGTAGAAATTCTTTTAAAATCGCTACGGTATGCAGGTTTCCTCACGATGTTTTCCTTCACCGTTAAAGTGCGTGTTGATTTACTGTCAATACACACATAACTCCGAAAAGTCAGAGGTGTGCCCTGGGATTTGAACCCGAGACCACCGTGAACATGTTGGCAGCCGCGTCTGGTCCGTTACTAACAGGCTACCACGCACTTGAATCGAGTTGCAAGAGACGATCTCTCACCATGCGATATAGAGTATAGTTATGCCGGTCTGTTCATTTTCTTCTTCAAAATCGCCACCTACATAATACGAATGCATATTCGATAGCTTATAAATTGTTTTTTTAATTATCGCTCGCCATAGCCAAATATTAACAGCGTGTTCAGCATCCTAATCAAGCATTGATAGTTATTGCTTATTGTTTAAGATGTCTAAGATTTTTAAGTGAATTCACTTATGGTTGTAGTGATTAGGTTTGACGTCAATAAAATATAACATATATGTATGTATGTAGGTCACGTCCGAAATTATATCTTATTTTCCAACTGAGGTGCAAGGCCAAAATTAATTATTTTAAATTTTTAGAATCTATTTCTAAATTAGTCCCTGAAACCTTATAATTAATTATATTTAGGTAACGTTAATGACGGTCACCACGCACTTTAACGGTGAAGGAAAACATCGTGAGGAAACCTGTATACTAGAGAGATTTTTTGTGATAAATACACCTAATAATGTATTTATTATTTATTTATTTATTGTCTGTGATGTGTAAAGTCCGCACACACTAGGCCAGCGTTCCGACCTATGGCCTAAGCCACCTCAATCGAACTTTCGGTTGTAGGCAACACCCATGCTCAGCAATTGAATGTTATGGGCTGATACAGTAAAATTAACTGCAAAGGGACATATTTTAAGATGATGTCTACCTATATAAGTGGCGTGATTTAGTGCGTTAATTTTATTTTTTATACTTTGACGTAAAACAAAAACTTGACCAGCTCATGATTGTACGAAACTTAAATTAAATTAACTGCTTATCTTTTTATTACTGCTGACAGGTTAATCAGGTTGGTCAGACAAAGCTTATTACTGTGTATAGAGTTATAAAACAAAAACTTGACCAGCTCCTGGTTGTATGAAACTTAATTAACGGTTTATATTTTTATTACTACCGAGAAGGTTAATCAGATTTGGCAGACAAAGCTAATCACCGTGTATATAAAGCTACAAATATGTTGTATTTAAACACAATTTTTTTTCTAGTAAATAAGATTGAATATCATCAAACAAATCGATCTTTTGCTCTTGGTTTAGCCATTAACTAACCTATAAAACAGAAAAAAAAATCAAAATTATTGAAAAAAGTAAGTAGGAATTTTTGTAAATTTTTCGAAACAGGGTAGCTCTCGGCAGCATATCTTTCTGTTAATATTGGCCTACCACTGCGATTGATTAGTAATGGATCATTTGTACTAGTGTTAACAATTGCTCAGAAAAGTGCTGTGGAGTGAAGGTCGAGTTGTTTTACTGCCTCACCAATCCTCGCCGAGAGTTTTCAAGAGCATCGCACCTATGATCCTGAAATATTGTGAGTGTTTACTTTTATTCTCAGTGTTCATAATAAGTAGATGTTTATCACCCACTATAAATATTTTTATTGTTGTATTTCTATAACGATTATTTTAGTGTAGCTAAATATTTTTTAAATGGTCTTTTTACAGTTTTCTTTAATTGTTTTATTGTTAAATAAGATAATCTAAGATCGAATGTTTATGTTTGTTATTCCGACCGTGTAAACATGGAATAAAGGCCGGAAAAAAAATAAGGCATCATTTTGTATGAAATGAAGTACTTATTCTAAAGTCTTTATACGTTATGATAAAATCTTCTTGTTAAGTTAATGTTTTTACGACGCGTGTAATTATATATACCTAGTAAATATTTTTCGTCCTGCAATAAAAAAAACATCATTTATAATACACGTCACAATTTATTTTATTACCCTGCGCGTGGTGGAGACATGAAAATAATATTCGATATCAAATACAGGGTATCGCATTATTAATTTACTAATTTATAGAAATACATTATATTTAACGGTACAATTAACATACCAACTACTTCATGATGATCGCATCCGCATTGCATCAGTTTGATACACAATGTTAAAATAAAAAATTGTATTCAGACAGGCCACATATTTGGCAAATTAAAATTGTTTTATTTGAACGTTACCACCTCAAAGTTCAGGGCCAAATTAACTCCTTGATATTTTTATCAAGATGCTAACAATGACATGTACGATTGTGTATTCAAAATATTGCTCGCCGAACTAGGTAGTGCTAGATTTTTGAGTTATATTAGTTCAGCAAAGTGATATGACCAAAATGGGCTGGATGTAAGAGTTATCCAGCCCAAATAGTGTCCATCGACTACCTACAAATATATGGAAAATCATACAAAGACTGAATGAAGTTACACCTTTAAATTCTTATGTAAGGTGCCTCATTGATTGTAACATTAAAGTATCGATTTATGGCAGGCCGATAGAGAATACGGTGTTTAGGTGACATAGCCAGTCGTGTTCAGCTATCGTCATCTCGATTGTCCAACTTTTATGGGTATATGAAAATCTTTAATGGTTAATGCTTAGTGACGTAATATACAATATGTCTGTGTCCTGCAGTAGAAGAATATACGGGAAGGTTATTGACGATAGAAGTTAACGCGAAAGTGTAGTGTTTGGTCCTGTCTTTGCCTCTTTTATACGAAGCCTTTGTTCCGTCCTTCCAGAAGCGCTCAGATGCTGTGTACTAAAGAATCCCTCGCCCTTTCAATGCTTACCGATTACCCCCATAAAACGCCAAAGTGGGTTTATCTAAGTGATACTTTGTATAAAACATAATATTCAAATGTCCATTTACACAACACTTTTATATCATATGTGATATTTCGCATATTACTACCATTATAGTTTTATGGTTCTGATTATGTACTGTGATTAGTCATCGATAATTATTATCTGTATAATTTTAGATCATTTATCAATTTATGATCTTTACAGCATAAATTGCAATGTATTTGTAATCAGGTTTATTACTACATACGTTTCTTAAATTACATATATTTTACCTTTGTTAGTATATTATTTTAATTGTATTTCCCTGAAAGAATTTAAGATCGTTATTTCGTGACACTACTATACCGAAGTAGTACCGCTTCATTCTACAATGAAAAGATTCTTAATTTCGCAAAATACATGTTGACTTAAGTTGTTATCCAAGTGTGTGTGTGAGTGTGTTGTTAAGTTGTTAGTAACGTTTTAGATTGTTTATATAGAAATCGTAGAACTTAAACTTTATATTAGATGGTGTGATATTTTTAAGTTTATATTATGTTATCACTGTTTTTCATTACTTTGATGTTATATATTATAAAATGAAATGTAATAAGGAAGAAGTATTTCTATAAATTTAAATCAGTTAACAGGTTATTTAATTAAGTGCAGGAAACATTTTTGAATATAAATGAACATCATTATAGAAAATGAATCAAATAAATATTCAGCCTTCAGGAAGCCTAAATAAAAAATGAAATGCGTCCATTCCCTTCCGCCGTTGACTATTATGTATATCACCTTTTAATATTAATTAGACATTAGGATACTATTATAAATTATAGTATTTTTATAAATAATTATATATTTGTATTATAACTTGCTTGAAACTTCACACCCAAGGGCTCTTTAAGATTCCAAATTTAACAATCCGCAATAAGCAAGACCGGTGGACCGAGGTATGTCTTTCAGTCTTGGAGCAAGTCCTTAAAATGAAGTGGCATATGTGTAAGTTAAAAATGAAGGTAGACTACATACATACATACATAAACTCACGCCTTTATCCCCGAAGGGGTAGGCAGAGGTGCCACCAGGACACCCACATTTCGCCTTGTATGTTCCGTCCCACGATGTGATAGAGGGCGAGCCTATCGCCATATCGGGCACAAATTCCTGACTCCGGACTGATAATGAATAGAAAAATCCAATATCACTTTGCCCGACCCGGGACTCTAACCCGAGACCTCAGCTTTGTAACCGTACCGTAATACAACTATGCCACCGAGGCAGTCATACATAGTAGACTACAGTAATGAGTATAATTAAAAAAAAGAATGAAGGAAGCCTCAAATACCCAGTGAGGCTAGATGATGACAAAGAGAATATACACCACAGTTCTAATCCAGTGGACTTCAAGATTGTCTAAACAGAGCACCGTGGTTTGCTCGCTAGATATGTATGATGATCGTTAAAGATATTATGGCCTTCGAATTTAAGTAATTTGATGATTACTACAGTTAGCACTTATAATTTGACTGATATTTTTAAACGCAAATTTGGTTTTATTTGGTTATTTCCATTATTTTATTTGTATATACAATTCTTATAAATTAATTAAAGTTAATTAATTTCAAATGTTAAGCTCTTTAACTTTAAGATGCATTAGATTTTAAATATAATTTTATGAATAGGTGCAATATACATAAATCTTAATGGAGATTAAGATTAAATTAAAAGGATTATAAATTATTGGGAAACTATATAAATAAATATGTTTCACATTACTCACTGCTTACTACATTAAACTTCACTGGACCAAATCTTTGCTAGAAAAATTCATTTCTTAATTCATTTCAAGTCGCATAGGTATTAGGTACGCAGTGCGTATCCTGCTTAAAATGGACGCTTAATATTATCAGTAATTATTTTATAGTTTACACAATATAGTTGAACATTCGTTTTTCTCGAGTAATTACGTCTTTTGCGTGGTAATTTACATTAAAATCGAGCAATTATTTTAAAAGAATTCACACCATTGCTTTCGAATCGTTACGTATCATATCAATTCTAATCATTTATTACTCGTAGTCTTAATAACGCAGGGTCCTTGAAACTGGTTATTTAATCACGTTGAAGTTTCCTTTATCGTGCCAAACTGAATGTTAGTGTGTGATTTTCTATTTTGTTATTAATTTGGAGATTGCAAAAGCAGTTTCGAGATTGCAGAATTACATGAATATGAATGTATGTAGAGCATATTGTAAGGTCAGAATTACAAATGTATTGATCTAAATGTAAAATATTTGGATATATTTACTTAGAAGCATTGACTTATATTCTACCGATAGACGAGACACGTCAAAGAAATAAAGTGCCCCCGTATTTTAAAAGCACACTGCAATATTACATCACTTACCTGTAATTTTATTAAAATATTGTAACTTCAGACGATTTGCCTTCGGTTTGACGGCGAAACATTCATTTAATACTTGTAAACGTATGCGATGAGGCGTACTGCACTGTCACGAAGCAAACTGATTCAGGTGTGGTGCATGCACCGCAAGTAGGTGGGACACATTTTTTGTACTGAATGTCTTATCTAGTGTAATATTGATATCGATGCTTAGAAGATTTGCGGATGTATTTCCCTATACATGGCTGTAGCCCTAGACTGCATTGCAGCAAACAAACTAGTGCCTGCTTTTCTAATACTAATATATTATTACTGAATATTTTGTTTGAAGAAATAAAGAGAAGAGAAGAAAGAGAAATATGTTTCCGATTATATTTATTTTAAACCTAATATCACTACTTATAAATAAAAATACCTACGTTATATCAATATCACTTTTCCCGACCTGGGATTCGAACCCGAGATCCCAGCTTTGTAATCGTACCGTAATACAACTACGCCACCGAGGCAGTCAGGAAAGGGTGCCCGGTACGGCGATATACTCACCTCCTAGCACATCGTGGGACGGAACATTCGAGGCGAAATATGGGTGTTCTGGTGGCACATCTACCTACCCCTTCTGGGAAAAAAGGCGTGAGTTTATGTTTGTATGTGTACTTACGTTATAGAAAAAGCTGTCTGTACTTTTGAAGATAGTGGGTCTCTGTTGGTGTACAATTCAGGCATGTTGAATCTTCCTACGCAGAACTTTTCTATACATTTCTTGGTCTGCTCGCGACTCCCGTAACAGCTATGTAGGAATTTCTTGATCATCAAGTCACCTTAAACATATTTAAGTACTTGAAGTAATATATATACAGGGTATATCAAGACCGCGACCGAAAACGAAGCCAGGTAGTAGTATTAGTGACTTCAGATACAATGCAAGTAAAAATTTCGCTTTTTGGGTGATATATACATAGTTTTCCTAAAATAAAGACGTACACCTCTTTATTTTTAAATACGCAATGGTACATATGGGTTTAAATTAGAATTTTCGCAAAAACTAGGTATTTACCACCCAAACACGATGATTTAAAAAAAAATCTAAATAATATCTGTCACTGTTATGGCGAAATTTTTATTTGCATCGTGTTTGTAACCACTAAAACAACCTGGCTTCGTTTTCGGTCGCAATCTTGATATACCCGGTATATACAAGGGAAAAGAAAATATTTAGAAGTGGTTGTATGTAGATTGCAGATCACATTGACGTTCCAACAGATAGCGTGAAATTTTTAGTGTAACCTTATGTTCAGCATGGATTTCATACGTGATGCTACAACAATCATATAATATGTCATATTGTCATATATCTACAGATGGATAGTAATTTTATTTAGGTGGTTATGTATGGGTAAATATTAAATATACTTATTTAACCCTGATAGCAATCAACACACACAAAGTTAAAACATCGCCGTTTTAAGAAATGCAAGCGCTCGTTTCGGATTCAGCCTTGGACATTTTAGTCATTTTATGGTAAATATTAAACCTAATGTCTGGGATTAAAAGCGTCTCTTTTATCTTTTGTTTGACCTGCTACCGACCCGTCCGTTATAACTTACAACACCGGAATAGAAAAAACAAGTATAACTGTTTCTTATTTCTTATTTCTTAATTCAAGGCTTTATTGTCCATTTCAGTTTTATCATCCAGCGAATAAATACTTGATGTTGAAACAATGAACGCGAACACTATACAACAAAAATATATTTAACATACAAACAAAATATGCTCTAAAATATATTATAGACAGCCTCCGTAGCGGTATTGGTTAGACGCCGCCTGTGATGAGAGGTCGTGGGTTCGATCCTCGAACCGAGAAAAATGTTTGTGAGAACAACGAGTACTTATTTCGGGTCTGGGTGTTTGTAAGAACAAAAAGTCTGTCATGGTTCCTGATTCCCACGACACAGACTCGAGCGTGATGAGAGGTCAGGACTATGTATCTAACTGTTGGATGTATTTATTTATTTATTTGTTTATTCAGTATTGTATTTGAATATTTTTTCTTACATTCCACAGTAATCATTATTATATAATATCATAATGTCTTTTTATGACTGAAAGATCATGTATTAATGATTTTCAACACCTTCATATAAACTATAGAAGTATTTATATATTTCAATTTATTTATTTAAAATACGGAATCAGAGGCTACAAAAATATTACAAGAAAGAAACTTCCTGCGATCAAACAATAATGCAGGCATAATAATGATTTGATGGCAGGAAGTTATTGTTTTGTTAAATACCTAGTGTAACGAAGTGGATTAGTGATTAACATTTTTTATGTTTGGCCTATGTACGTCTAGATTGGTATTTAATTAATAAAATGAAATAAATTAATGAGTCAGGAATTTGTGCCCGATATGGCCATAGGCTCGCAGCCTATCACATCGTGGGACGGAATATACAGGGCGAAATGTGGGTGTCCTGGTTGCGCATCTGCCTACCCCTTCGGGGATAAAGGCGTGAGTTTATGTAAATAAAATAAACTTTTTTTAAACATCACAAAAAACCTTTAAGCAAAACGGTTACGAAATTAAAATATTTTTTTTTAAGTCTATAGTAAAATTATACATTAATTCATTAATAATAGCTTCTATTCGCAAACTTCGTCTGCGTGATTAACTTTATTTGATAGTAACTTTTTTTGGAATTTCCCATCCCGTCCCGTCTCATTCTCACTCAAGATATGTAATCCAGTCCCATCCAATCCTTTTGAGCATAAAAAAGTGAGAAATATATCGGAATTCCTTCCTCATCCCATGGGGACACTAAAGATTTCGTGATAAAAAGTATCCTAAGTGTTAATCCAGGATGTCAGCTACCTCCATACCAAATTTCATTCAAATCCGTTAAGCCGTTTCTGAGTCCATCGCGCACAACGGTACAGACAAACAGACAAAAATTCTAAAAATCATTGTTTTGGGTTCTATTACGTTAGTACAGACTACCCATATTATTCCAGAGGTCCGCCCTGCTCGCCTCGTTCGGTACCGGATTGGTGGCGGGCAGGATTCGGCGACTGGGCCTCACGGTGGCCCTCAACAAGACCGAGGCCGTGTGTTTCCACGGTCCTCGGTGTGGGCCTCCGCCTGGGGCCCACATCACGGTGGAGGGCGTGCGGATTCCTGTCGGCTCGAGCATGAAGTACCTCGGGCTCATCCTTGACAGCCGATGGGATTTCCGCACGCATTTCGAGACGTTGTCGCCGAAGCTGGTGAGGGTGGCGGGCGCACTTGGGCGCCTGCTGCCCAATACTGATGGTCCTGGCATCCCTTGCCGAAACCTATACGCTGGAGTCGTGCGGTCCATGGCCCTCTACGGGAGTCCCGTTTGGGCCGGGTCCTTGAGCGCTCGCTGCGTCCGCCTGCTGCACCGTCCGCAGCGCATGGTGGCGCAGCGAATTATCAGGGGCTACCGCACGGTCTCGCACGAGGCGGCTTGCGTATTGGCGGGAACTCTGCCCTGGGTGCTGGACGCGAAAACCCTCTCGTCGGCTTTCTTCCGACGAGAGGAGGCGTCCGGGCGTGGGCAGAGGCTGGTCCCCAGAGAGGTCGAGGCCATGTTGGCCTCCCTCCGCAGGACTGCCGTGGAGGAGTGGCGTTCCAGGCTGGCGAGCCCTAGTGCTGGTGTGAGGACCGTCGCGGCAGTGCGACCTGTCCTCGAGCAGTGGCTGGACAGGCGCCACGGTGAGCCGACATACCGGCTGACGCAGGTGCTCACCGGGCACGGCTGCTTCGGTGCGTACCTGTGTCGCATAGCCGGAGCCGAGGAGACCGCCATGTGCCACCACTGTGGCAACTGCCGTGAGGACACAGCCCAGCACACGCTGGAAGAGTGCCCAGCCTGGGACGAAGAGCGCAGCGCTCTCATCGCGGTCGTGGGAAGCGACCTTTCGCTGCCGGCCGTGGTCGCCGCCATGGTCGGCGGCCGGAGTTCGTGGCGAGCCGTGCTCTCCTTCTGCGAACGTGTCATGTCGCAGAAGGAGAGCGCGGAGCGGGATCGGGAGCAGACCGATCCCGCCCGTCGCCACAGGAGACGTAGGAGGCGCCGGGACAACAACTAACCCGGCGCCGCAGAGGCCACATGGGGCCGCCGTCCCTACCTTGGCGGCCCCCGAGACGTGACGCAACACGCGTCTGTTGCCGCGCCGTTTAAGCGGCAGTGCGCATGGAGGCGGTCCCGGCGCGTTCTGTATTAACTGTATCCCGGGGCCGTCTCTGAAGTGCATCGATGGTGGCCAACGCGGGGTTTTTAGTCGGTATTTCGGCGCGTAGGTTACGGTAGGGACCCGACCCAGCGGCCGCCCGTCCACATCCACGGGCGGCACAACATCTTCGCTGGGCTCGGAAGGCGCCGGTGAGTCCGACACACCCTCGCCCCTTCTGGGGTGGGATGGTCCGTAAAGGGATTTTCCCCGCGAGAAAAAAAAAAAAAAAAAGACTACCCATATTAGTTTTTCTCATTTATCTTCAATGTACAGACATCGATCGGTAACAAATTTATCACATGTATAGACGAGTAATTAAACTCGTTTCCTGTAATTTATGTAAATTAAATCTCAACTAGACTATTTATACTTTGTAAGTTTGTCTATTTTAGAATATCTCAAGAACAACGTTTTATTTATCCAATTTCCCTATTATGTAGATGGTGCTACTTCTTAGAATTATTAGGTATATTATTATAAGTCATGGTCATATTACATTAAATGGAAAAGATATAGTTTTATATTTAGGTACTTACAATTAACTACGACAAAGAATATACAATGTCGATGTGTACAAATTAATTGTATACGTAGGTATCAGATTCGTATGATTCTTTAATTAAAGGAAATCACGGCATGCATGCTAATTACTGCTACACAATAATACCAGATACCGTAATCAAAGTTGGTACCTCATATTAAAAGGTAAGAATATAACGATTAACTCATTCGTATACAAGATCTTTTTTATTTATATTGTTGTTAAATAGATTATCGATTGAAGCAAAATGATTACATTTCGCAATCCCACAGAATTATGGAAATCAGTTCAATTGCTGTAATTGTTGGTTTGTAACGACTCTAGCTAAATATTTTTTGACTACAGAAATCTAAGCCCTAAGAATACGAGGGCGCGACTTGGGCATTCGACCACATCGCTTACACCTTGAGAGTTGAGACGCCTTTGTGTTTCCGTTTTGTTACTCTAACATTCAGTTGATGTGGAACACGAGGACCGGCGAAATATACTCCAGTTTTAATACGAGGCTCACATTTACACAATTTCTGGGTAAAAGCAAACTGGCATAATTATTGAGTCGATCGGCGATAAGTAGCCATATGGCGTCTGTAATAAAACTATACTGCACTGGACTTATCCATTATATTTATGTAACTTTACCGTGTCAGTAAAAATAAACTGGCTTAATAATGAGTGACTTTTTTAATCCTGCGAATTTAATATCAAGGGCAAATATACCGGTTAAATAATTGCAAATAAGGGCGTCTCTGATTCGACCGCAGACTGAGATGTGTCATGCGAATCTCAAAACGTGTTTCATCGATGATGCGAAAACAAGACCTTTTCAAGGGCATATTAATTGTGCACTGATTTTATGGCGTTGCGTGCGAAATCTCCGTTTTTTTAATCGTGCGATCCTTAGTATTGTAATCTACTCGTAGTGACGTTTTCACTATGATGTCGAAGAATAGTCACTAAGTGTAGACATTATTTGTTTCCAACTCCTCGTATTTGTTT
Source organism: Deilephila porcellus (assembly GCA_905220455.2). NCBI lineage: Eukaryota > Metazoa > Arthropoda > Insecta > Lepidoptera > Sphingidae > Deilephila > Deilephila porcellus. Next base: position 8,664,225 of record LR999986.1, on the reverse strand, counting down.
TTCTTTCTGTTTAACTTTGATGCCGGTAAAAGACAAGCTACTCGCCGAGCTCCGGAGCTCGGTGCCAATACTTTGCGTGCCACTGTTGATCCTGGCTGACAGGAGTTGCAATGGTGGGTGTGTGGGCCCTGTGGGTACCTGCTCATAGTAGGTTTTAAGACGTGGAATCGCACCATATATCGAGTTTCGTTGTTTGTAGTAGACTCAGTAAAACAGGATACCCACGGGCAAGAAAAGAATATTTTTTACCAGTTGATATAATAAAGTAGATCTGGTTGCATACGTATAGTTTGAACAGGAAACGCGACACCTTGGTATTAATATTATGTCAATATAATTTGTTTTCCTCTAGCCTTATCTGCAGTGGCTCCGATGGTTAATGATCTGTGATTTATCTTTCTTGTAAACAGAAAAAACTGGCTTAACGACTAAAGTTAACAACATGCTAATGTAGAAAGGTAAAACTGATAAATGGACAATCCACACAAGAAATTCCGCGGCGGTATAACACTCATCTCTCTCTCTCTGGTCGGTCCCTCATGTCTGAGGATCGTGGTCAGCATCAGGGTTGCATCTGGAGCGGGTGATCTGCCTCCACCGGTTTCTGTCCAGCGCGTCTCTCATGGTTGTGTAGAATTTTGCGGATGAAGAGGATTTCATTTGGTCAGTCCATCTTGTTGGTGTACGCCCGCGTGATCTTTTTCCTTCGGTGTTTCCCACTACAATCAATCTTTCCAAATTGTCTTCGCCTCTGCGCATTGTGTGACCAAAATACGAAAGTATCCGTTGCTGGCATATGGTGGACAAGCGACTTTCGACTTGGAGTAGGGACAAAATTGATGCATTAGTGCGCTTCGCGGTCCAAGGAATTCTTAGCATCCGTCTCCAGCACCACATCTCGAATGCGTCAATTCGTTGTCTTTCACGGGTCAAGATTGTCCACGTTTCTGCTCCGTACAGGAAGATGGGAAACACTAAGGCTCGTACTAGTCGAATCTTGGTTTTGAGCCCAATGCCTCTTCTCTTCCAGATGTTATTTAGACGAGTCATAGCATCTTTTGCCATCCCGATTCGTCTTTTTATCTCGGAGACACAGCTGCCGTCATTGCAGATTTGGGAGCCCAAGTATATGTAGCGGTCGACGATGTTGATGCCAGGGATGTTGCAGGTGACATTTGATAGTTTCCCAGCTCGGTCCACTATCATCATTTTGGTTTTCGCTCTGTTCACTGTGAGACCGACGTTTGCACTTTCTAACTCGAGTCTTTGGAACAGGTCCCTGATATCATCCATAGATGTCGCCAGAAGTATGGTGTCGTCGGCATATCGGAGATTTGATAATCTCTTTCCACCTATAGGGAAACCCTTATTCCAATTCTCAACGGTCTTCCGAATAATGTATTCTCCATATATGTTAAAAAGTGCAGGGGACAAGATGCAACCTTGTCGCACTCCTTTCTTGGTCTGGAACATATTGGAGCATTTATTGTCTATCCTGATGAAAGAGCGGTTTTCAGTGTACAGACTCCCGATTAAAGCAACAATGTGTTGAGGAGCTCCCATTTCAAGCAGAATATTCCACAGTTGATCCCACTGTACACAGTCAAACGCTTTTGTGTAGTCTATAAAGCATAGGACTACTGGGCTGTTAAATTCTCTGCTCTTCTCAATAATTTGGCGGATGTTAAGTATTTGTTCCCGCGTTCCCTTGCCCCTAACGAAGCC